>JAUIMM010000148.1:1366285-2732571 GCA_031769625.1 Taudactylus pleione | reverse complement strand
GTGTAAGTATGTTGTGTGAGTGTGTGTGTGTAAGTATTTGCGAGTGTGTGTAGTATGTGCGAGTGTGCGTAAGTATTTGTGAGTGTCTGTGTCTATTTTATCCTATTGTACAAGTATAACAATTACTTTAGCACTTAATTGTTAGCTCCCATTAATTGTAGAATAATTGTGAAATCTGAATTCCTTACTCAGATCCTGACATAATAGTAATACATCATAGGAGAACAGGAGCAAACTTGCTACTTTATCACTATTTAGGGAAAAACAGATCTACAGTATGAAGCTAAAAATTCAGGGCAATAAGTAATACAGTAATTTATTACATTACATAATATGATTTGCTGCATAGAGGCTAAAAGCATAATATTTTAAAATTCCTGTACGAATGTACAATTAAACAAGGTACATGGTGCCCTGTAGCTCTGCAAGTGACACTGTACCTCTAATTTTGTTTTGTTGCTTTTGTTCTGTATGTAGTATTTTAAGGATATGTCCTTCCTAATATTGTTATTTTATATATTTAAATGTAATAGACAATTGAGGTATTTTGTTTAAAAAACAGCACATCTCTAATTATTGATTCTGGATAAGTATGGGCCCTCTACATTGGAAATGATGGATGTATTGTTTAATCTGGTAAAACTATGGAAATTCTAAAAGATTCCATTACTTTTGAATAATATTCTGTGTCATGGGTGTAACTACCATAGGTGCAAAGGCTGCAGCTGCTCTGGGGCCCAGAGATGAGAGGGGCCCATCTTCCTTGTCAAAGTTACATGTGTTATATACATTTTTCACCTTTGGGTGTTACATAGTGGCCCTTACATACTACTGCTATATGGCCTTCAAATGCCTAGTTACACCCCTGTTCTGTGTTGTTATTTTTTTCATGTCCAGTACCTGTCTATCCAGTTCTACATACAACAAGCAACATTTGTGGGCCTAGGTTTTGTATGTATGCAAAACTTTGGGGATGGGGGGGGTTATCCTTATTTATTAACAGTTATTAATATATTCCGCAATCTTTTACAGAAAACGCTTAGTCAGTCCCTGTCCCAGTGAGGCTTACCCTCCATATTGTCAGAAGCCAATTAACCTAACTGTATGGTTTTGGATTGGGGAAGGAAACCCAGAGCATCTGGAGGAAACCCACAAAAGCAAAGGGAAACACACAAACTCCACACAGATAGGGCCACCGTGTGAGTTGAGCCCAAGTTCTCAATGCTGTGAGACAGCAAGCTAATCATTGCTGCCCACTGCTTTTATTATTTCACTGGTTTAGCAAGCTTTTCTTCACTCTGACCAGCTACTTATTGCCATTAGATGTCATATCCAGCAGAGCTAAAAGCTCAAGAAAGGGAAGTGGTATATGAATTGTCTGACTTACAGCAGTGCTCCTAAGTGACCTCTGGTGAAGAACGCTAGAAAGTGTTTATAGTGAGATAAGGAGACATCTTATAGATAACTTTCTGCAAGGATTATGTGGATAAAAACTGTTCTATCCAATGAACTCTACAATCAAATAAAGCAATATACATAAGAGCTGTGAAGTAGGTTCGTGTTACAATGGTATTATTTTGGTTGCATGTATCCTTTCAATTTTAGTAAATACCTTGTTCCCAATAGCCTTTTTAGGTGGAAAGTGGAAGGTCCTAATATGAGGATATTTGCTTTGCAACTTGTGATGTAAACTGCGGAACTCTGCATATCTCCGATAAATGTTCCATTCCTCATCTTTAATCCTGATGTAAACCTTAAAGAAGAAGAAGCAGAGCAACTTTTATAGTCATCACATTTTATAGAAGAATGAATTAAGGGCCTGATTCAGAGCCGCTCGTAAGCGGGCGATCGTTCGCTCCGAGCGATGTTCGCACATCTGCGTATGTGTCATAATGCGCATGCGCCAACCAGTCATTGCGGTCAGAAATCGAGCGCTCGCAAAATAGCGAGTGCCTGCTAATTTGAGTGACAGGATGAGGCGTTTGTGGGTGGTAACAGGGGAAGGTGCTTGAAAACGGGGAGTGGTGATCCGAACGCAGGAGTGCCAAAAGGTCAAAACGGGCGTTTTAAGGGTGTGCATAATTAACAAAGCAGCGTCATCGACCACGTCACTTGGTTGTTTCTTAGCCTGAACTGTTCGCATGATTGCGGTAGGAAAATCCTACCACAAGCACTGCGAGCAGTTCAGATGCCTATCGATGTTCTCGATTAATCAAATAAATAGCGGAGATGACGTAGGATGCGAGCGGCCAGGGGGCGTATTTACAAAATAGCGAGCGCATGTTTCGTTCGCTCGCTCAGACATAGAGGCGTCAACAGACCGCAAAGAGCGAGCGCTCAATTTAAATAGCCGGCCCCTTTTTCTGAACGAGCGAGCGCAAATAGCATCCGGCTCTGAATCAGGCCCTAAGTACAGAGTACATACAGTATGCAAAGGGTTTCTTCATGGAAGCAAATTTAAGGCAAACACTGTGGCTTCAAAGTGGATTCAGTATATTGTATAAAACTAAATATAGTTTAACTTCTTCTGAACTAATTAAAAGAAAACGGCAGTATTTACTATCTTTAGTTAGTGTCATCAGCCTGTAATTACATCTAACTGGTAAGGACTTGCTATCATTGTGTCCTCCATCCAAGCTCAGTCTCCACTGTTCAGATTTAGTATGGAGAACAGTAGTACCTATACAAAATCCTAAACAATGAAAATTTTAATGATACATTTGATATACCATATAATTAATAAATATGTTGGACATGTTAGAATGCTGTTTGATATATTTATTTCAAAAAGTAAAAAAGGTGCATGGATATTGTGTACAGAACACATATATAGGAGTGCTTTTATCCATTTCATCATCTGTGTTATTACCTGAGTATAGTATCGTGCACGCTCAAGAAAAAAAAGGACTTCAACCTTTGCAATAATCACATCAAATTGGATGTAATGTGAGTCTGATGGACCCTTTGTAATAACAGGCACAAATTAAAAAGAAAATTCACAACCAATTTTACTCTTGCCAGGAAAAAGTAATAACAACATCCATGGTATTCCCAATCATCACTATGAATCCTGTGATAATGCCTAGGTATGAACAAGTCTCTCAGTATTTGTGAGTCCACTATATAGAAAATGATACTTCCTGTAAATCTGAAATTGCTGTGACATGATAAAATTATCACATTCTGCCTTTTGTAGTCAAACAACGTAAATTGATCAAAGCGAATTGCTTATCAGTTGTTGAAAAATGTAACCTATTTTGTACAGCCAGAGTGAGAGCCTAAAGCTGGGTACACAATATGCAATAATTTGGGCAAAAAGCCGAATTATGACCATTCGCCCGAGAATTGTGTGTACGGAGGACCCGGCGCCAGCAGTCAGTCCAAAACCAGTTGGATCTGATCCCGATAGCAGGACTGCGGCACGACTGTTATTGAGAAAAAACAGCTACAAAACTTTGCACCGGTCAAATATGTGACTAGCTGTTGCCTACAGCTTCGCCCATGTTGAAATTGCTACTGCCAACATTTTTTTTATTTGAGGTGTTCTAGCTGTATTGCTTTGCATAGAGGCCATATTACAGGAGTGGCGCCAGCAGCGCTATACTGACTGGTAGCAGCAGCCCTTCACCCATCACTCACACCAATGTCACTGTGTGCTCTGTGCACAGACTGCTATGTAGCCTATCCTATTCACTCACACCATTGTCACTGTGTGCCCTGTGCACAGACTGTTATGTAGCCTATCCTATTCACCCACCACACACCCCAGTGTCACTGTGTGCCCTGTGCATAGACTGCTATGTAGCCTATCCTATTCACCCACCACACACCCCAGTGTCACTGTGTGCAATGTGCACAGACTGCTATGAAGCCTATCCTATTCATCCACCACTCACACCAATGTCACTGTGTGCTCTGTGCACAGACTGATATGTAGCCTATCCTATTTATCCACCACTCACACCAATGTCACTGTGTGCCCTGTGCACAGACTGCTATGTAGCCTATCCTATTCACCCACCACACACCCCAGTGTCACTGTGTGCCCTGTGCACAGACTGCTATGTAGCCTATCCTATTCATCCACCACTCACCCCAATGTCACTGTGTGCTCTGTGCACAGACTGCTATGTAACCTATCCTATTCACCCACCACACACCCCAGTGTCACTGTGTGCCCTGTGCACAGACTGCTATGTAGCATATCCTTATTCACCCACCACTCACCCCAATGTCACTGTGTGCCCTGTGCACAGACTGCTATGTAGTATATCCTATTCAAATGAAGGTTGGCCCAAAAACCCTCACCCCTTACCAGGCGCGCGTATGGTGCCACACCTATCTCATTCATTGATAATGTCAATAAATTATGTTTTGGTTATTGCTCATCTTTAACTTGACGGATGGAGATGAAACAAAGTGCAGGTTATTTCTATGAGATTCCACTACACAATGATGCAGTTTTCATGAAAATCGGTTCAGTAGTGTTTGCACCAACTTGGAACAAACAAACAGACACAACGTTCTTATAATATTAGTATACATGATAATGTGATGTCAGCATTTGTGTTCCTGAGTGTGATAGATGACAAGCCCTTCCTGTTACTGGATTGTCTGTCATGTTTGCATGTTTCCAGCTGATGCCTGTGAGATCACTCTCTGGAATATCATTAGTGATGTTACCAATTGTGATGACCAGGGCAGTAACATGAAATAGCAATGGCACGCCTTGTAATGTCACAAATACCACAGCTGAATTTTCGTGCCAGGGTTAAGTCATATATGCCTACTCTCCCGGAAGTCGCGGGAGGCTCCCAATTTTTCAGGTAACTCCCCGCACCAACGGTAGAGTCAGCACTTCTCCCGCAATCCTAGTGAATTGGGCAGAATGGGGAGAATTTTCACAGAAATCAGGAGTTGCCGAGTAGGGGGTGGGGCTTAATGATGCAAATCTACAAGATTTGTAGCATTTGGCCCCACCTCCTATTTAAATATGCGCCATTCACATCAACTTACACAGAGGTAGCGGGGCTTAAGGACACAAACCGTCAGGCCCCGCCTTTATCGTCATCAATCTACTTTTCCAAAATGAAAGGTAGGCAAGCATTCTGTTAAAGCTATCTAAAAAAATGTTTATTCTAAGAATAAAGCATTTTTGTTAATGAAATAATGTTTCAAAATAAATAAATTCAAAATTCTTGAGACCTAGAACAAGTGAATGTATTTCCATGTGTCTCCGATGCTGTACTATAGCATACTTGCCTACTCTCCTGAAATATCTTGGAGACTGACAAAAGGCATTCTCTAACACTCCCGGGACATTAGGCTATCCTCCCGCTCCAGAGACTGGATATGCAGCAAACCACGTCATCATGGTCCTGCACCACACTACCAGAGACTGTAAATCATGGCACTGTAGCAGGGGTGTGGCTGTGATAGTACAATTCATGGTGTCATGAGTTCCATACCTCCATCCTGAACTTCTCCCATAGGGATGAATGCTCCAGAAACACATTGCCATCTTTCTGTCAGAATGGTGGTGGGCAAAAGCCAGCGGCCTGCCGATCCTTTACATACAGTCCCCAGCTCTGTGCCCCCGTTCTGATTTATTCTCTGCTGTTTTATAGAGCAGGGGATGAAACTAAACAGAAGCAGGGTTAGAGGAGGAGGAGGAGGAGGAGGAGGGAATGCAGTGCATTCTGCACAATGTGTCTCCCTCGTTCCCCTGCGGTCTGTCTGTGAGGTGTTCTCAGATGTTTGGAGGAATGTGTGGCATGAAGGGGAGCTGTGAGGGACATGTGAGAGAGGTCTGAGGTGCATTTAGGGTGTTTTGGAGTACATGTGGGATTCTAAGGAGATGTGAGGTCTGAGGGCATATTGGGTTACTGTGGAGAAAATGGCAGGCCTTAGAGTCATGTAGTGGAAGTTTGGAGAGAGCAAAAGGAATGTGGGTGCATCTTGTTATAATGATGCAGGGGTTCCAAGGTTGTTTTGGGGCAGTAGTTTTATGCTTCACATTAATGATAATGTGCAACCCTTTTGGAAATTGGAAGGCCCCACATGCGGCCCTTGAACTATAGCAGGTTGCCGATCAGTGCTCTATTTTGTTAGTGTATGTCAAATGGAATGGGACTGAAATACCGGTGGCTGTTTAGCCGCCGGTTCAAATCCCAACTGCACAAGCCCGTCAGGAAGATATCCCAATTGGCGCTGGTAAGTATTCTAACCCTCCCTTGGTGGTGCCAAAACCCTAAAACTCCCTGAGTGCCTAACCCTAAATCCCCCTAGTGGTGCCTAATCCTAACCCGCCTTTCCTGCACCCTAAACCTAACCCTTCATACCCTAACCTCCCCCCAGTGGCGCCTAACCCTAGCTCCTTCCCCTAGCCTAACCCTCCCAGGGGGGGGGGGATGCCATACCCTAACCTCCCCCCAGTGGCGCCTAACCCTAACCCCTTCCCCTAGCCTAACCCTCCCCGTGGGCTCCTAACTCTGTCCCCCAGGGGTACCTAAATCCAACCCCATCCGCCCAGTGGCTAACAGTTGAGATGCGCCGGGCTTACCTCGATCAGAACGGCGTCTGTCTGTCTTCCAGCGTTGGGATTAAGATAGGCTTCGGTAGTCGACGCCTATATTAAGTCTCTTGTCGGGCTTTAGGCGTCGGTATTTAGACCAGAGGCATTTATTCCGCCGGTCTAATAACTGCCTCCCCTTTAAACAAGCTAATTAAAACCACATGACTCAAATGGAAAGTGCACCCGATTAAAATACAATTTACAGATAGCTCATATGATGTTTTTTTCCTAAACTAAAGTCTGCGATAGCTGAGGCTGTTAAACTATTGATCAGGTTAGTCAATACCCATTATTTTATGTACTAATTGATTTATGTTATTGCCATCCAACCTTAATGCTTACTAGCCGCACCGTTTATACCAAGTTAACAACACATTTTATGTTAGTGCTAATGTAAGGTACATAACATGCCCTTTTAAACTCTATTATATGTATGTCAATAAGAGCAGTACGCCTCAGGGCTTTAGAATCAGTCTTCTTTCTTTACAATGACAATACAATGCTGAAATCAATATTTTCCAAAACAACAGTCCTAAAAATGGTGCTTTTATGGGAAGAAAGATTTGTTGCTATGAATACATAAACCCCTTCAAGTAGAGATTTGTAGCATAATAAAAAGTAAAATTCAGCAGCAGAAGCAGTTTAGTAACTCAATGCTGGATTATGCATAACCCATGTGTACTGGGTGAAAGTTTGTGTTCAGTATTTTGGTATTTATTTTTGTCAGTAGTGTTAGCATCAATGACAGGATAAATAAAATGCATAGTAGTATGTTAATCATTCAAAAACAGAAGCTACACCTATACATAAATTAAACCAAATAATTTATTAAATATTATTAAATTAAATGGAAAACCGCTAAAAGTGGACAAAACATACGGGGTCATTACACAATAATACAGAAAGTTATAGCTCAGAAAACAGAAGGTCCTGTACAAGTCCTGTTGCTTTAAAATTAGTCAAGAGGAATAGCAGGATTAAGGAGCTGTTATTGCCACTTCATTATTTAAATAAGCAGTTTTTTAATTGAGTTTATTTCTTTTTTATTAATACATTTTAAATCTATTTGCACTATTATTTCATTTATTTGTTATTTCTTCCAAGTGGAAGTAGAAGCCTAATACCGTGTACACATTAGACGATATCGCCAAGTTTATCCCCTGCAGTGCCTGGCTCAATGTCGTTAACGACATTGAGCGCACACACTGAACGATATCGTTAACGATATGGTTCAGTGCTAGGACCCTCCCTCATCCCTGAACATGCACAACCTGACAAAATCGTCAGGTTGGCCTGCATAGCACGCATCGTTGGTCGTTCTCCGTGTAAACACTGGACGATATTGGACGCGATGAACAATAACGATATTGTTATTGTTCAAATTGTCCAACTTATCGTCTAGTGCAGCGTTTTTCAACCACTGAGCGGTTGTCAAGTGTGCCGCACCGGTCAGCTCAGCGCACTTGTACTGTAGTGTGTTTTATTTCTGTGGTCACGGCCGCCATCAGGGGGGGAATGCCAGGACTGGAATCCCGGGCCCGGACATTTGAGGGGCCCGTCTGCTACTTCCCTTCCCCCTCTGCCACAATAAAAGTAAGTAACTGTCACTTACAGGTCCGGCTGGGGCCCGCTCCTACCAGCTCGCTGCGGTCACTGTCCCCTATCTCTCCTCCCATCCATAAACCCCCACCACCACCGTGTTCAGGATGCTCCCCGGCTGCTCTGTCTTTAACACAGTCGAGCAGCCGGACAGCTTCACTTCTCTGAGCACCTCTTAGCAGTGCTAGAGTTGCTCAGAGTAGCTGAGCTGTCCGGCTGCTCGACTTAGCACTATCGGCAGGTGCGCATGCATCGTGACACATCAGGGCAGGCTGCTCTGCTGCGCGCCGGCCGCTGCATTGGAGAAAGCCTCCATTAAAGCATGAGAGCCAGCTAAGTAAAAAATGGTAGAGCAGAGACCAAAGAAAAGGTGGTAAGTTTGCTGGGTAAAGAGAAGGGGGATTTGATACTGGTGATTATTAAAGGAGGGAGCTCTAGTGTGATTTTTAAAGAGGGGACTTGCTGTGAGATTACTGAGGGGGGGGGTTCTGTAAGGTGATTATTAAATAATAGGACTTTCTGTGAGGTAGTTACTGAAGGAGGAGGATGCTATGAGGTGATTACTGAAGGAGGAGGGTGCTATGAGGTGATTTCTGGAGAAGGAGGATGCTATGAGGTGATTACTAAAGAGGGGGAGCTGTGAGGTTATTATTGATGGGGGAGGACTTTCTGTGAGGTAATTACTGAAGGAGGGGGTGCTATAAGGTGATTACTAAAGAGGGGGAGCTGTGAGGTGAACAATGATGGGGGAGGAATTTCTTTGAGCTGATTACTGAAGAGGGGGTGCCATGATGTGATTACTGTAACATGGTCCACTGGCTCCAGCTATTTTTTATATGCCTCCATTTTCTAGAGGTTCTCTATATAATGGGGGCCTGTCTATTTTGTCAGTCCCGGGCACCACAATTTACGATGGCAGCCCTGCCTGTGGAGGCCAATGTAGTGTGTTTTATTCCTGTGGAGGCCATAGTTTGTGTATTTTTTTATGTGGGAGCCAATGTTTTTGGTTTTTACACCGCATCACCTAATATTGTGCCTTGGCAATTTTAAATTCTTGTGTAGTGTGCCTCGAGTTGAAAATCACTGGTCTAGTCATGTCCACCAGTTCCACAGCTCTTATGTGATCCAGCTAGCTGGGTCACACAGGGCCGGCAACGGAAATCTTGGGCCCTGGTACACTCATGTTTTTGGGCCCCACTATACCCTCTCCTAGTCTTTATCCAAGCCCATCACACACACCCCTCTTCTCAGCCCCTGTGTCTGTCACAAACCCCTGTTTCCCCAACCCCTGTGTCAGTCACACACACCCTCTTCCCCAGCCCGTGTCACACACCACTCTTCCCCAGCCCGTGTCACACACCTCTATTCCCCAGCCCGTGTCACACACCCCTCTTCCCCAGCCCGTGTCACACACCCCTCTTCCCCAGCCCGTGTCACACACCCCTCTTCCCAAAGCCCGTGTCACACACAGCCCCAGCCCGTCACATGTCCCCCTATTCCCCAGCCCCTGGCACATGTGCCCCTCTTCCCCAGCCCATCACATGTCCCCTTCTTCCCCAGCCCCTGTGTCTGCCATGCCCTTCATCTGTAGCTCCCCACCACCCGACCCGTGACTCTCTAGCCCAGCCCGGCCTTGACCAACACTTACCTGCTGCGCTTGCCTGTATTTTTCTGTCTTCTCTGGCGGCTCTCACACCCGGTGGCTCCTCGTTCTGATTCAGCAGCACGACATCATCACGCACACTGCGCCGGGCTATGCTTCCTGTGTTTGCCGAGGCCTGGGACTAGTCGGGAGTTATCTAGCCGCAATCATCGTGCCGGGTGCCCTGCTTACACAGCAGGTAGCTGTCTGCATAGGCAAAGGGGACGCATGATCTGGACTCCCGAATTCCTGAGGGTTTGGGGCCCCTCAGAATCTCGGGTTCCGGTACAAGTGTCCCCCTTTGCTCCCCCCCCCTGTCGCTGGGCCTGGGGTCACACATGAACCTATCCCATGAGAGTGACCCGGGAAAGAGGTAAACTAACTTTCAGATGCCTGATTTTAACAATGAATTGGTGTGATAAATGATTTGATTATCTAACGCAGCGATAAGCAGTGATAGAAATGATGTATTATCGCTGCATATTAATAAATAGTCCAGTGAGTACCCTACCCTAAAGAGGTAGGTGGGTCTTCAGCTGTTGCTAATGGAGTGAAAAGGCAACACATTAATGTTCAACAGAGCTACAGTGGAATGTCAGCTTAACGTTCAACAATGTACAGTATATAACCAGCATGGTTTATATCAGAAAGTTTGGGGTCTGGTTTTCTTTTAATACAGCTAGTCTTTACAGTTTTTGCTTAGGCTAGTACAGCTACATTAACCTTATATTACCAGGTATCTTGGCTAAAAGTAATAGAAGAAGGATCTGAAAATTATTCAAGTATTAATTCAGTTTTGGAAAAGATAACAATTACATTTGTATATGTAAGCACATTCCATGGGATATATGGACAACACCATTATAATGTACTCCCTTAGAACTCCTAAGTGGATGTTGCCTGCCTATCCCTAGGTTTCCATGTTTCTCCAAATATTTAAAAATACAAATATTATAAATGAAATAGACAATGGTGCCCCTAATTAATTGTAATACAGTTGGCAATGTGGGTGTGGCACTGTATAAAAGGCCGACAGTCAATGGGTCGACACACAATAGGTCAACAGGTACTAAGCGTTGACAGTCAAAAGGTCGACAGTGCAAAGCGTTGGCCAATGGTTGACACATGCTTTTATTTATATTTTAACCCTAACACTAACCCTCCCCCATAGGCAAACGCAGGGGAGGTTTCCATCTGCCTGGAAACTCCCCTTACCAGCACACAACATGACCACAATAGAAATAGTAATATAATACAATGTTACTAGTGCTGCATGTTCTACTCAGTATCACAAATGAAATTATTAGCACCACCTGTGGATCTTTTAAACTGTGTCAGCCAGTAATAAATACACCTGTGCACCAACTAGGATTTGCGGAAAACAAGCACTGTTAGGGGTGCACTGCTATAGACCATCAATAGGGTTAATTATTAATACTGTATAATAATACACTATCCAGTGTATACAAGGAGACAATATGTACATATATGTCCAGGGCAGTGCTAGGTTTTTCTGATGCTCCCACAGACCCCTGGACTTGCTCCAATGCTCTGGAATGATGCCCACATCTGAAATAAAACCTTCAGCTCAGACAGGATGGACCTACTGCCACATCTAATGGCTTACTGTGATCGCTGGTCCTGTATATACTGGAAATATGCAACACATACTTTGTATGTAGCATATTAAAGCTGGATAAGTGCTAATTATGCCCTCTTCATAGACTAGCCACACTCGCTCTAAAATCAAGAATTTGGAAACCCCCCTCTAGAAATCCTGCGTTTGCCACTTTCCCAGTAGTACCTAACCCTAACCCTCTCCCTGGTGCCTAACCCTAAACGTTCCTCTAGTGCATAAACCTAACAGTAGTCTAACCCTAACCCTCCCCCTAGTGCCTAACCCAAACCGTCCCCTCCAGCAGCCTAACCTTAACCCTCCCCTAAGTGCCTAACCATCACATTAAGCTTAAAAATGTTGAGAAAATAACATAAAAAAATGTGTCAACCATTTTGTCGACCATTTGAACCTGTCGACCTTTTAACCCTTTTTACCTTTTGCACCTTCAACCAATTGTCGACCTATTCATTGTCGACCTTTCATCCGGATCTTGGGCAACGTATCAATCAAGTGTCACAAGAACACAGATTTCAATAAATCAAAATTCAATAAATAAATGTGTCTGAGTTATTGACAATCAGGGCCGGATTATAAGCGGGGCCCCACGCATAAAGGGCCCCCACACACTATCCCCAGCCACATTCTCCTATTGAACCCCGGCCAGCTGCCGCCAGGACTCCGGGCAAGGTCCCACTGGGCTGGTGCCTTTGGAGGTCGGCGACCGCACAGCCAGCCCTTCACTCACCCCCCTCCCCAGGCTTCTGCTGCCGCGATCGGAACTTTAAGCTCCGATCGGGCAGCTTACACAGAAAAAAAACTGGCCGACGGGGGAGCTGCCGCATCAGCTCCTCCCGTGAGCCTTTGCAGAGCCCGGAGCCGTCACCACTGACGGCTCCGCCTGCAGTTTCTCCGCAGCCAGTCCCCAGCCTCCTCCGACGTCACAAGTTCAACCAGTCAGCAGATGCAGCACAGTGCAAGGCTGCCAGCGTCCACCGGTGAGTTCTGTGAGCCCCCTCTCTCCCCTTCTCCCTCCCTATACTCAGATACCTCATACATATAATATATACATATAATATATATATATATATATATATATATAATCATATGATATGTATTACTTTTTATTATATATATATATTTAATTATACATATTTACTCTATATACACAAACACACATATATATATACATCTATATATATGTGTGTGTGTATATATATATATATATATATATACATATATGTAGAATATACATATATATGTGTTAAAGTATGTATTTACATACAAACACGTGTGTGTGTGTATATATATATATGCACAGTATATAGACAATATATCAGCACCAACTGGAGGCACTGAGCGTCTTCATAGAAAAGTTATTCTTGATAACGAGTGGAGACCCGAAACGTAGGATATAAAATTATAACTTTTCTATGAAGACGCTGAGTATATATTCAACTTCTATTGATAGGGGCCCCCACAGGTTTGTTGCCCAGGGGCCCCCGCAGACCTTAATCCGGCCCTGTTGACAATTCTTCAACAACTTTACCCTTTTTTGACTAAGAAGGAGTTTCAATGTTATGTATCAACTTATAGTTATATGACAATTATAATGAATTCATGAGGATCAGTTGTCACAGAAGAATTGGTATTATTAGCACATGATTTTAGAAGAATTTATAGCAGCATGGACACAATATTGATTCAATGTAATTTAATTTTGTTTTGTTTTTTATCAATATTGTGACACTTTTTTCACTTGATGACTACAGTATGGCATGCAAAGCAGTATGTTTGCAGTCTTGCAATCATATATGATCGCAAGACAGAGAAAAATAAAAAAAAAGAGATAATTTTCTGTTTTCAAATACCTAACATTGTTTTCTACTTTGATGGTAGAGCTAATGATGGAAACATTTGCCCATACTTGTAAACTCTCCTAGAATTACCTCCTGGCTCCAGGGAGTGTAGACAACCCACCAGCATACCGCCAGTTCACAGGTGAGATGGGCGGCAGGCCATGATGATGCGATTAACTATGAATCTCGTCATAGTGCCCTGTCCTCTATATCATCATTTTGGTACTGCGGCAAACCAGTGCAGGGTTTGGAGCCATAATGATACAATTCACTGCACCACGCCTCACGCTGCCAAGTTGAACCACCCTCTCCCCGTACCTCCTGGAGATCAACCCTTAAAAGTTGGTCATTATGCATTTGCTTTTCCTGGTGCATAACCCCCAACATTTAGACTATCAAAATTGGGTGTAAATAAGCCCCATCTTGCATCCTGTAATACAAAACTCTTCCCACTATTATGTTAGACACATTCCTATTTAGGGTCTTCAATTGGGAGTTCTACTGCTAAATGCTAAAGTATTTTGTATCCTTTTTGCACAAAGAATAAAGAGGCCTCCTGCATCTACCTATTCCACTTATTGAATAGTTATTATGGGTGCCATTCTGGTTATTTTTATACTGTACAATACCATTAGGCAGCTTTACCCATAGAGGAACATTCAGAAGTGTGGAAGAGATCTACTTAAAGGATGTAAAGCAGACATTTTTGTAGCAGCCACTGCTATGGTAATTATTATAAGACATATATACTGTACTAAGAAAAAGGATATAATTTATAACAATGTATATGCATATTTATCAAGAATGCAGAGTTGTAATCAACTTTTCATCTAAGACAGATAAGCTGTATAACTGCCTTTGATTCTATAAATAAATTACCTTATTAACGCTAGTCAGCACACAATTGTATTATTTTGGGATACCTACTTAAGCTGTCATAGCACAGTGCTGTCAATAATCTCTCTACAGCCTTGGGCTTTCCATGCAATGCATCGTAGGTCCCTCCAGCAGAATATCAGATGACTTACTTCTATTAGCACCCAATTGGACTTACTAAGTGCTCTTTATACAAACCAATGTGACACAATTCAATACTCTAAAAAATAAAGTTTTGCATAAACATGCACTGCAATTCTCTCATTAATACAGGTAAGTTTCACTGTAAATACATAAATGAGAGGGTTTTATACCGAATGATTGTTAAAACATTTCAACTGCTCTAACAAGTAAATGTAGCACTGTAGATAGATCTGTGCTCATAGGGAAATTAGATACACATCAGAACACGCACAGCTGCATAATTTAATATTTAATAATATAAAGGACATAATTGCATATTCCATATATAGATCAGAAGCAAATACAATATATTGCATATACATATTTTGGACTAAAATACATTTGTCCATGTTTCCTTCTTTCTCACACTTTTTAATCTTATATATATAGCTGAATGAATACATTAAATCAATTTACTGTAAAATCAGGGCCAGGGACATGGAGCTACAGCTCCATATGCCTCCATATAAAAATAGGCTTGTCATCATGACAGGATAATGATGACTAGCCGCCTAGTTGGCCACACGGTCAGCCATAAATCACACATATTAAACTAGTATTTCTGGTTTCCTCACAAAATTATGCAATTTTTCTATGTTTATGTATAGGTAGACATTGGGACTGATAGTGTAGGTGGTGCCAGGGCTGGATTGAAGGAATCGGTATGAAATACCGCCGGCCGGTTCGATTCCCGGCAGCGCCTGGCCAACAAAAGCAGAGTTCCCAGCAGCGGAAGCCCAAGAGCGCTGGAAATCCCGATCGTCAATAGGTAAGTACTTACTAACCTAACCCCCTAACCCTAACCCTCCTTAGGGGTGCCAACCCTAACCTCCACCCCTGTGCCTAACCCTAATTCCCCCTCTAAGTGCCTAACCCTAACCCCCCCCTTCCCCGCTGCCTAAGCCTAAGTCCCCTGGGGGGGTGCCTAACCCTAAGTCCCCCCCGGGGGTGCCTAACCCTAACCCGCCCTCCCCCTAGCCTAACTCTCCCAGGGGGGTGCCTAACCCTAAGTCCCCCCTCCTCGTGGCTGTCCGCTCGCGGCGCCCGGCATCCCTTCGATCGGGATGCCAGGCGCCTGTCTCCCGGCATCGGGGAAAGATCAGGCGCCTACATCTAGATGCCCGGCATTTCACCCTCGCCAGGAAATGACAGTCGGGAAGCCGGCTGTCGGTATTAAGGCAGCCGGCTTACCGATTGTATACCGGATTAAGGTCTGTGGAGGCCCCTGGGCAACAACTGTGTTGGGGTCCCTATCAATAAAATATATATATATACACACATATATATATATATATATATACGCATGTGTGTATGTATGTATATTAACACACACACATATATATATATATATATATATATGTGTATATATATATATGTATATATGTCCAAAACTGCCGGCACTCAAAAATAGTACAAATAGTCCAACTTATCCAGGTGCCATATCAGCATATAACAAATAGCGTCCAAAGGGAGAGATCGGCACTCACAGGATCAAATCATCCAAAAAGCAAAATTTATTGCATATACATGCGGTCTACGTCACGTTTCAGGGCCTTAGCCCCTTCGTCAGGACCCACTTGCAATAAGACAAACAAACACAGACTAAACTTACCCACCATAAATACCCGCTTCCAGCCTGACTGCTCACTTCCGGCCGCGGGTGCACCAGCGTCTTCAGTCGCCTTACTTCCGGGACCAACAAGCCTCTGTTGCCTAGCAACCACATGGCTTGCGTCACAGATAGATCGGGCAGGCAACAGACGCCCCCACACCACATCAGCACGGGCGGACAGAGAGCACAGTCAGAACAAATATATGGAACAAAACAATCCCCACACATATTACATAAGAATTATACATCAATACAAAAAATGGAAAAGAAACAAAAACATAATTAAGAAAAAAATACAAATAAACAATTAACCAAAATAACAAGAGACAGCCAATATTACCAGCAATACCTAGCAGACAGTATCTGGCTATAGATCAACAACAAATTACATCAAACTGTTCCAATTAATTTTTTCATTTAGCCCCCTGGGCCACACAGTATCAAGCCGAAAGATCCAGCGAGCTTCTAAAATAAGCAATTTTTTTATTCTGTCACCCCCTCTGCATGACTCAGGAATGTGATCAATAATTTGATACTTAAGATCAGACAACGGATGATGACTATTCTTAAAGTGTTTTGCTACAGGCTGATCAATATCTCTTCCTGTCGTAGCCAGACTAATGGCTGATCTATGTAACGCCATCCTGTCACGGAATTTCCGTGACGTCTGGCCCACATAGTATAAGCCACATGGACACCAAATAATATACACAACAAAAGCTGACATACACGTTAGCACATAACGAATGTCAAAGTACTTGTCAAGATGAGGATGCTTAAAACTTCGAGCTGTCACCAGATACCTGCAAGTCGTGCAGTTATAACAAGAATAGCATCCAGGAGGTTTCACATAAATATTAGGGGGGGAGGGAACTCCTCTACCTGTTATGTCTGTAAACATAAGTCGATCCTTAAGATTACATCCTCTACGAAAGGCAGCCACTGGTCTCGCATTCTTGAACACAGGTAGCTCAGGGTCAGAAGACACTATAGGCCAAAGTGCTTTAGTGGCATGTCTGATGATCGGACTAGCCACAGAAAAGTCACTAGACCACGGGATAATCCTATCACTATCCCTAATTTTAGGCTGTAACAATTCATCTATAGGGATAGATAACACCTTCTTTTTCTGTTCTTGCAATGTGTCATAGTCATAACCCCTCGCTATTAATTTAGCAATCAACTCATCTAGTTTAGATGAATCTTAGATCTATCACTTACAATCCTAGATATTCTCATCATCTGAGAGAGTGGAAGGCCTTTCTTAAGAGCAGGTGGATGGTGACTCCCGGCTATAAGAAAGGTGTTACGATCACCATCCTTACAAAAAAACATACGTAATAATAGTACCGTTAACAATCTTAAGTTGCACATCTAAAAAAGATGCTATATCAGTACTATAGACATATGTGAATTTTATAGGGGAATCCAGGCCATTAATCTCATTAAGCAGTGAGACAAATCGTTCAACACCACCCGTCCACAACAAAAACACATCATCTATATATCTAGTATAAACAGGAATGTAACATTTCACATCCGGTCTATCCAAAAACATCTTATTCTCCTGATCGAACATGAAGATGTTCGCATATGAGGGGGCCACCGATGACCCCATAGCGCATCCGCTCAATTGCAAATAATAGTCACCATCGTAAAGAAAATAATTTTTAAACAGAATAAGTTCAAGCAAGGACATAAATAACTCTATGTCCAATAAGTTAGGATCTAGCCACTGTATCAAAAATTTATTCATGGCATCCAAGCCCTCTGCATGCGGAATGGAAGTATAGAGACTACAAATATCCAGGCAACATAATAAAGTACCATCAGGGACTTCTTTGATCTCCAACAAGAGCTTCAAAAAGCTAGTGGTATCTTTAAGAAAAGAGGCTTGTAGAGGTAATAAAGGTTGAAATAAAAAATCCAGAAATTTCGCCACAGGTTGTAACAGTGAGTCTCTGGCCGATATGATCGGTCTACCAGGCGGTTTAATACTATCCTTGTGTAATTTAGGCAGCGTATACAGCACCGGCACCTTGGGATGTTCATTAAAGATTGCTTTCATCAACTTTGGTGACAATTTATGTTGAGAGACCGCTTGATCCAAAATAGTCTTGAGTTCTAATTGATATTGCGTAGTCACAAAACATAATTAAGAAAAAAATACAAATAAACAATTTTTTTCTTAATTATGTTTTTGTTTCTTTTCCATTTTTTGTATTGATGTATAATTCTTATGTAATATGTGTGGGGATTGTTTTGTTCCATATATTTGTTCTGACTGTGCTCTCTGTTCGCCCGTGCTGATGTGGTGTGGGGGCGTCTGTTGGCTGCCCGATCTATCTGTGACGCAAGCCATGTGGTTGCTAGGCAACAGAGGCTTGTTGGTCCCGGAAGTAAGGCGACTGAAGACGCTGGTGCACCCGCGGCCGGAAGTGAGCAGCGTGAGCAGTCAGGCTGGAAGCGGGTATTTATGGTGGGTAAGTTTAGTCTGTGTTTGTCTTATTGCAAGTGGGTCCTGACGAAGAGGCTAGGGCCCTGAAACGTGACGTAGACCGCATGTATATGCAATAAATTTTGCTTTTTGGATGATTTGATCCTGTGAGTGCCGATCTCTCCCTTTGGACGCTATATATATATATATATATATATACACAGTCAGGTCCATAAATATTGGGACATTGACAACATTTTCAGATTTTGGCCTCTATTCACCACCACAATGGTTGTGAAATTAAACAAACAAGATGTGCTTTAACTGCAGACTTTCACATTTAATTTGAGGGTAATTACATCCAAATCGGGTGAACGGTATAGGAATTACAACAGTTTCAATATGCGCCTCCCACTTTTTAAGGGGCCAAAAGTAACGGGACTATCAACTCAAAAGCTATTTCATGGACAGGTGTGGGCTATTCCCTCGTTATTTCATTGTCAATTAAGCAGGTAAAAGGTCTGGAGTTGATTCTAGGTGTGACATTTGCTTTTGGAATCAGTTGCTGTCAACTCTCAATATGAGATCCAAAGAGCTGTCACTATAAGTGAAGCAAGCCATCATTAGGCTGAAAAATCAAAACAAACCCATCAGAGAGATAGCAAAAACATTAGGTATGGCCAAATCAACTGGAACATTCTTAAAAAGAAAGAACGCACCGTAGAGCTCAGCAACACCAAAAGACCCGGAAGACCACGGAAAACAACTTTGGTGGATGACAAAAGAATTATTTCCCTGGTGAAGAAAAACCCCTTCACAACAGTTGGCCAAATCAAGAACACTCTCCAGGAGGTAGGTGTATATGTGTCAGAGTCAACAATCAAGAGAAGACTTCACAAGAGTGAATATAGGGGGTGCACCACAAGATGTAAACCATTGGTGAGCCACAAAAACAGGAAGACCAGATTAGAGTTTGCCAAACAACATCTAAAAAAGCCATTACAGTTCTGGAACAACATACTATGGACAGATGAGACAAAGATCAACTTGTACCAGAGTGATGGGAAGAGAAGAGAAGGGAAGGAACTGCTCATGATCCAAAACATACAGTACCACCTCATGGCGTGAGCATGTATGGCTGCCAATGGAACTAGTTCCCTTGTATTTATTGATGATGTGACTGCTGACAAAAGCAGCAGAATGAATTCTGAAGTGTTTCGGGCAATATTATATGCTCATATTCAGTCAAATGCTTCAGAACTCATTGGACGGCGCTTCACAGTGCAGATGGACAATGACCCGAAGCATACTGCAAAAGCAACCAAAGAGTTTTTTAAGGCTAAAAAGTGGAATGTTATGCAATGGCCAAGTCAATCCCCTGACCTGAATCCGATTGAGCATGCATTTCACTTGATGAAGACAAAACTGCAGGGAAAATGCCCCAAAAACAAGCAGGAACTGAAGACATTTGCAGTAGAGGCCTGGCAGAGCATCACCAGGGATGAAACCCATCGTTTGGTGATGTCTATGCGTTCCAGACTTCAGGCTGTAATTGCCTGCAACAAATTATTAAAAAGTGAAAGTTAGATTTAGGATTGTTTAGTTTGTCCCATTACTTTTGGCCCCTTAAAAAGTGGGAGACACATATAGAAACCGTTGTAATTCCTACACCATTCACCTGATTTGGATGTAATTACCCTCAAATTAAATCTGAAAGTCTGCAGTTAAATCACATCTTGTTTGTTTCATTTCAAAACCATTGTGGTGGTGAATAGAGGCCAAAATCTGAAAATTCTGTCAATGTCCCGATATTTATGGACCTGACTGTATATATATATATATATATATATATATATAAAACACACATACATCGAGCTGCCTGTCTGATGTGTGTGTGTGTGTGTATCTATATATATATATAAACGCACACAGGATATAGATATATATATATATATATATATATATATGATACACACACACAGTATGACACACACATATATACGTATAGACAGACACAGATACACATAAACATTGCTTACTTCAAAAGCAGCAGCAGCAGAATGGGGCGGGGCCAAATACTGGGAGGGGGCCGAGTTTAATTGCGGGCCACGACAGGCGGCTCCGATAAAAGAAAAACAAAAGGTTAATCATGGGGAAGGGGCAGGCCGGCTGGGGACAGGATGTGGGGGCCCCCTATATGTGGGGGCCAGGGATGACCGCCCCTGTCGCCCTCCCTATAATCCGGCCCTGGGTGGTGCACATGCACACGTGGCACTGGCCGCACCCACACAGCACTGGTCACAACTCCTCCCATTCTCAATATAAGCCTTTCATAATTTTCAGCCCCAGGCCCAAGTAAACTTAATCCAGTCCTGTGTAAAAGGCACCAGTGCCTCAATTAATAGTACAGTGCATTAATCTATGGGCCTTATTCAGAGCTGCATGCTGCTAATAGCATCGCTGCTGTGTCTTTGGACGCATCAGCGATGCTAACATATGCTAATATCTCAGAAGACATCTGAAGAAAAAAGGAGCCTTCTCTCGCCATTGCATCCGTAGAGGCAGCAGAGAAGAGAATGGGCCAAGGAACTCCTCTGCTGGGGGCTAGGAAAACTGCGTCAGATGACGCATACCCTGGTCTCGGCACTCCAACAAAATGGAGGCAACACGCCTCGGTTTTGGGGACTGGTCCCTGTTGCCACTCATTCCATTCCCTCAAATGGGGGGCACCAGAAATTTTTTGGCAGGAGGGAGCAAAATTTATAATTTCGCCGAGAGGAGTAGTGTGGAACCATGCCCCCCACCCCCCCTACATGCTCCCTGTACTGAACTATTCTAGTGGGGTATGGCAGCTGTGGGGGAATATTGAAGGGATGAGAATACACAGCAAACAATATTATACTGGGGCATGGAGGTCCTTTTGGGGGAATGGAATGCTTCATTGATGAACTGACAATAAGGGGTAGCTCCTTTGGCACTACTTTATTTATTTATTTTCTGACTTTTGCTCCTTTGAATCATTGTTATTAGTCAATAGAGCAGATTGTAATATATATTCTAATCATTTTGCTGAAATTGACAGAATAAATGTGCAAGAGTGAAATGCCACAGGGTGTACAGCTTATTACTGTAATTACTGCCCCAAGCAGCTTTCACTGGAGTGTGAACACCTATGGGAAGCTTCCTTCTACTTTGCAAATATACATTGCACCTATATTAATGTGAGTACTACTAATCATGTTCTGTCTACCACCATTATTATTATTTCAGGTCTCCTAATATTTATGTAAAAGACCTTTCAAATAACACATTGTGGTCAAGCCTGGGAGCACCTCATTACTTTAAATAGCAAAGCAGTGACTTTTCTTTAAATCTCATACCTTATAAGTAGGGATGTGCAGGCTCGGATAGGTTCGAGTTTGCACGTTGAGTTCGGATTTTTCCCTCCAAAAAAAAGGAACTCAGAAAGAGGCTAAACGTCATCTTACATGGACGAACATCATCATTCCTGGACTTTTGTCCAGGAATGATGATGTTCGTCCATGTAAGAAGACGTTTAGCCTCTTTCTGAGTTCCTTTTTTTTGAGGGAAAAATCCGAACTCAACGTGCAAACTCGAACCTATCCGAGCCTGCACATCCCTACTTATAATATCCGCTCCCTTTTAGAATGTAAGCTCTCACGAGCAGGGCCCTCTTCCCTCATGTGCTTTTCCTTCCCTTACTCATACGATCATCTGCTCCAAACTCCCCATAAGGGCAGCTAACACTTGGTAGCTGACGCCCTGCTGCTTTTTCTGGGTGTTATGATCGCTATTGCAGCAATGTTTATAAACTATGTTTATAAACTATGTCCTTGTCTACATTGTTTTGTAATGTAAGTCGCTGTTTTTGTGTTTGCTCATTTGTTTATGTACTTTGTGACGTTCTGCGGAACCCTTGTGGCACCATATAAATAAAGGATGATAATAATAATAATAATAATAATAAAATAATAATTATAATTGAAGTTTTCATATAGTTTAGGACTTTACCTCAAATATGTCACTTCTAAGTCCATTGACGCACAATGAATGAATGAGGGGAGAAGGAGGGAGGGGATCAAAGAGGAGAGGGGAGAGGAAAGTGCCATCAGAGAGGGGAGGTGACAGAAGCCAATAAGAAAGGATAGGGGCAGAGAGCCGATCAGAGAGGTGTGGTCACAGAAGCCAATAAGAAAGGAGAGGGGAGGGGCAAATAGTCAATCACAGGGTAGAGAGGGGAGGGAATCAAAGTAGTGAATGTAATCAGCCAGTATAGTGGAGGTTTACAGAGGGGAGGTAATGAATTCCGGTATCCAAGACGGCGCCCCCTGTCCATTCTGGCACCTGGAGCTCATGCTCCACCGCAGCCACCCTCGATACACCCCTGGTTGTGCCACTGCATCTAACCAGTGCTATTGACCACCCAGCAGATGTAATATGGATTAAGAGGCAGCTTGGTCTCGTAACCTGTCTGAAATGAATGTGTTTTCTCTGAAAGCTGGTGACAGAGCTACCACCAGCATTATTGTACAGTATGTAAACACCAAGTGTTACGCTATCATCAGCGCAATAAAAAGGGGGACGAACACCCCCACACATACAAGAGGATGCAGTGGAGCGATGTATTTTGTCTGCACATGCACCCCCGATTTTATTCATACAGAGTTGCAGTACAAATTTAGACGCTCAGTAGCAGATATGTTTGGGGCGTTCCTGGGCGGTGACTGGGAGGTAACAGCGTGGTGGGCTAAGAAGACGCACAGAGATGTTGTGTCTTATGGAAGTGTTGCTGGTGTGTCGCTGATAGTGGTTGCATTCCAGACGCAGAGCCACTCACATAGGAGGTCACAATCAGATGGATAATCTGCAAATACCAAAGTTCTGGTGCAAGTTTTGATGGTGAGACACGCAGAGCGGGATTTTAGCATCTATGGGTGCTACAGTGGGCGTCTCAGTCCTTGCACATTGGAACCCATGGATGTACACCAGGTAAGGGCTCTGTAGCAGCATTCGCTTAAAGTCGCAGACGCAACCGCGGCAAAACAAGAGACACAAACATGGCTGCATCTGACTCAGAATCAGGCACTATGGACCTTATTAAGAGGCGGCCGTACGGTCTACGACCGCACGGCCACCTCGATGTTTGGCCAGTGCGCATGCGCACGAGGGAGCCGGCTCCCTCGTGCGCATGCGTGAGACCCGCTACGACCGACAGCGCCGGTCGTAGCGGGTCTCTTTCCAAAGGGGGCGAGCTGTCGATGTTGATTGACAGCTCGCCCCGTTTGGAAGGCGGGCCGGGGGGGTGGCAGCCCAAACGGAGGCGTTCCCATGGGAACGCCTACCGTTTGGGGGAGGCCCCACTGACATCACAAGATATGAATCAGGATAGTAGCAGGCCAGCTACTCAGGATTCTAGCTGGTGGATGGCAGAACCAGCAAAGCAGGATATGAATCGGAACTGTAGCAGGCCAGATACTCAGGATGCAGGCACAGGAACCAACAGGACTACTGGCAAGCAGAGGAACAGAGGTACCAGAAACAAGGACCAGGGCTCACGCAGCAAGCAAGAGCTATAACCGGCAGTACTGATTGCCAGATAAAAGGAAGAGGCACCAATCCGAGGCCAGCTAATCAGACAAGCCCCCTTTGATGAAAATCTCCTGCAGCTGGAGCGCTGCACGTACAGTACCTGCCAGCTCAGAACCCACTGCGGCCGCAAGGTGTCCCCGCTACCTAGCGACCGAAGGGAAGCCACTGGCTGGATTAGTAATGACGTCTCGGTCGCCTAGCAACAACCAGGACTACAGGACGGGATGAGCCACTTGTTTGACATTCTATAATGTTTATAGTTATGAACAGGGCCGGCAACATAAATCCTGGGGCAAGGCAGACTCATTTTTTGGTGGCCCCCTATCTCCTCCCAGTACATATATGCAGATCGGTCATTGGCTCATCCCCAGTGTCTCTTAGCCTCATCCTAGCTGGTGTTGCTACAGCACCATCCATGTCTCCAGCCTCAACCCTATGTCTCTCCATCTCCAGTCATACACTCATCTCCCCTCTCTCGCTCAGCTTAATCATCCCCCAGCACCTCCACCTCTCAGCTTAATCATCTCCCAGCCCCTCTGTCTCTCAGTGTAATCATCCCCCCGCCCCCTGTCTCTCAGTGTAATCATCCCCCCGCCCCCTCTGTCTCTCAGTGTAATCATGCCCCAGCCCCGGTCTCTCAGTGTATCCATCCCCCAGCCCTGTCTCTCAGTTTAATCATTCCCCAGCCCCCTCTGTCTCTCATCCCCCAGCCCATCTCTCAGTGTAATCATCAACTCAGCCCCTTCTGTCTCTCAGTGTGATCATCCCCCAGCCCCGTCTCTCAGTTTAATCAACCCCCAGCCTCCTCTGTCTCTCAGTTGAATCATCTCAGTCCCTGTGTGTCTCCCCAGGCCTATTCCCCAACCTGTGTGTTACCCCAGTCCCTGTGTGTCTTAGCCTCAGCTCCATCTGCCCCCTTCATCTGCAGGCCTCCACCGCCCACTGGTGTTTCTCTAGCCCAGCCCAGCCCACATTTACCTGCTGTGCTGTTCTTCTCAGCATTCAGCTCAGACCCGGCTCCTCTCTGTTCCAGCGGCGTGAGGTTATGATGTCACGTGCGCCGGGCTGCCCTGCCAGTCGGCCCCGGCTTCTCAACTCTGCGTCGGGCTGCTGGCCCCGGCTTAATTCTACATGTGCCCGCCTACAGCAGTTGGCCAGCGGCAGAGGCAAGGGATGGGGGGACATGTGAACAGGGCCTCTCAGGGTTTCGGGGCCCTGTACAAGTGTCCCCTTTGTACCCCCCTGTCGCCGGGCCTGGTTATGGATGGTTTCTTACAGTACTCAAACACCTTTAAATATTTTGAATGTATTAACCATTTTGGGTATGAATTACCAGACTCTGACAGGTATACTATATGAGATAAAAATATGTAAAATCTGGTAAGAGCGCTGCCTTCAATAATGGTGATGAATCATAATAACAACAGAAATATGACCAATAGGTGAATGTTTGAATGTGACGTTCAAGTATACACTATTCAATAGACATATAACATATAGATACAATTAAACACATAACACATATGAAAAAGCATACAAAAAAGCATGTAGAAAATTCAGCTCGGTGACTATGGTGTCAGATGGCTATATTACCAGAAGGCTGAAGATAATGGGCAAAGATGTCAATGACAGAAAGGTAATCCGGATCCCTCAGATCTGTGAGTCCATTCCCATCAGCAAACTGGTTCCACAGCAATGATACACCCTCCTGCCAACGCGTTGCGGAACCCTGTGTTCCTTTATCAAGGCATGGAGATATGAGTGGTATGGGCTTCCTTAAATATCCTTATTGGCGGCAACTTTCGGTTCCGGTCATTCGCGGACCAGAAGTGACCGTACATCCTCAAAATGTGTCCCCCCTTTTAAATGTTTCCCACATCCTCTCAGGGTTAGTATACCCCTTGGCAGTTCTCCTGCCGCTCCGGAGCCTCCCGCGAGTCACACAGTGAAGCTGTGAGCTTCTTGCGCCAAACCGTAAGTCGAACTCCGTCCAACCGGACGTGACATCCCGCGGTGTTCTGGGGTAACTTAGTACATCTCATTTTGTTCCACGTAGTTTTCTCTGGGGGGGGCAATGAGGTCTATAGCAGATAACATATAAGCCAAAACCAGTAAAGAATCAATGATCAAAAATAGATATTCCTGCAGTTCAAGTCTAAAGGAACCATTTTAGTTCAAAATCATGGTTCAGGCCCAGTGGAGTTAGGGTTTTTAATTTATAAATTAATTTCATTTCGGCCATTGCCAGATTTTTTTCCACATTCCTGTCTTTCCAATTATATTTCACATGTTTCAATCCTGTGAAATATTTTGTGTGTTCCACCGAGCAGTTATGTGTTGTGTGGAAATGTTCTGAGAGGTGGTGGCTTTGAAGACCATTTTTTATAGTCCTCAAATGTTCCGCAATCTTTAGGGATCTTGAAGTTCTGCCAATGTAAACCAACCCGCACTTGCATTCTACTAAATATAGAACATTAGCTGTGTGGCATGTTATGAAATCTTCTATTTTAAATGTTATGCCATTAACTTGAATATCCGTATATTTAGAGGATTCAGCCTTAATTTGCTTACATCCCAAACACAAACCACATCTGTGGAAGCACTTCGTTCATACTAAATTTTTGGAAGTTGAAGGGAGTGCACTTTTTACTAGATGGTCTTTTATATTTTTTGCCTTGCGGTATATGAACTTTGGTTTTGTAGGTATAGTGTTCCTCAGTACTGGATCACTGCATAGTAGGTGCCAGTGGTTCGAGACTATGCGTTCAATTGTCTTATACTCCGCATCATAGTTAGTGATGAATGCCCATTCACTATTCTCAGTGATGTAAATTGTGAGGAAATTAATTCATTCTTTGCTGCTTTCAAATGTGAAGGCTATATTCATGTTGTTCTCATTTAATCTACTTAAAAATTCTTTAGTCCCTCCTCCGGGCCTTTCCAAATGAATATAACAATGTAACGGAACCAAACAATTTCATCAATGTAACGGAACCAAAATAATAATTTATCTTCTAATTTTTCACCCCAAGCTACGCTACTATAGATGTTCTGTAGTTCCCAATACACCATAAATAAGTTAGCGTAGCTTGGGGCAAATTTGGTTCCCATTGCAGTACCGGATTGTTGTATGAAGTATTCTCCTTCGAAATAAAAATTATTATTATGCAATATAAAATGAATGGCCTCAATAATAAAATTCTTTCGGGCTGAGGAGAAATCTGTCATCCCTAAGAACCACTCCACTGCTGTTAGTCCTATTTCATGCTTAATGCATGTATATACTGACGTGATGTCACCTGTTGTAAAGATCATATTTGATTTCCAAGCAATATCCTTCAATTTCTCCAGAGTATCCCCCGTATCTTTCAAATAGGAGGGATTTTTCTTAACTATTGCTGTAATAATTTGTCAATAATTGTCAATAAATTGGATGTGAGGCTGTTGGTACCCGCAATTATTGGTCTTCCTGGAGGGTTAATTGGATCCTTGTGTACCTTTTGGGAGGATATATATTGCGGGGACCATGGTGTTATTTGGTGTTGCATAGTCAAATTCCTCTTTGGTCATTCCCCCTGTGTCCAGATGTTTCTTTAGAAGTTTCTCATAATTTTCTCTGATCTTCAATGTCGGGTCTGTCCTTAATTTCTTGTAGGTGGACTGATCGGCCAGTTGCCGATAAACTTCTTTTTATTATCCTCCTTATTGAGTATGGCCACACCTCCACCTTTATCGCACAGCTTTATCATCTTGATCCTGATTTAGGAATTTAAGAGCCTCCTTTTCTTTTCTGGTAAGATTATGCTTGATCTGTTTCTTCTTTCTTCCATATCTTCCAAATCACTTAGAACAAGTTTATTGAAGGTGTCTATATAGTTCCCTTTGACATGGACCGGATAGAATTGTGATTTTTTTCAAAATTTTGGAATGGATGATGTTAATTCCGTATTTTCTTCTGTACCTTCTTTTTGTTTTAGCTTAAAGAATTTTTTAAGGGCTATTTTTTGGGTGAATTTATGTGTGTCTATGAACTTTCCGAAATCATCAGCCAATGACGTCGGGGCAAATTTTAGTCCTTTTCATAGTATGTTAAGTTCAACCTCCGTAAGATTCCTTTTACTTAGATTGAACATTTTATCCGGTGGAGCCAGTTCGTTCCTTTGCTCTGATCTCTGTGCTTTTTTCTTTTTGTTGTTTTCTTTTCTCTTCAATCGTCTGATTTCACTCTTTTTATTCCCCCCTTGGCAACCCCTTTTTCTTAATTTTGGGATTTGGAGGGGCAGATGTTGTGTCTCTTCATTGAGTTGCCCCTCAATGTCCTTGTCTATCGGAAATGTCTTTGTTTTTCTACTTCTGGTGTATGCCAAAAACCTCGTTGTTCTCTTGGGGGAGTATGCCAGATGTTTTTTCCACCTATTCTTTTTCCTAAAAAAGGGTTGGAAATATATTGATCTCTTCTGTTATTGTATTGATATTGTCTTCTTACATGATGAGGAGTTCCTTCTCTACTGAATAACGGAGTTCTATTCCACTTTTCACTGTTAGTAGGAAAACGTGATCTTCTTGACTGATGTAGGATTCTTTCTTTATTGTTAAATGCAGTTTTTCCATAGTGTTCTTTCCTCATACCTGGGTGCCAGTTGTCATCATATTACTGTTTTTGGCTTATATGTTAGCTGCTATAGACCTCACTGGTCTATATCTAACATTCTCATCTTTAATCATATATACACTTTACATTATATGTTGTATTTTACTGTTTTTTATTAAGAATTGATGTTTTATCTTTGAATTTACTAAGTGTTTTATAAATGTCTATATGTTGGCTGCTATGGACTTTTGATCCATATCCAACATTTATAGAAACATATATCCATATTTTATACGTTACACACGCCATAATGTGTTTATTGTTCGGACAGTAATCACTATCCTTTAAATTCAACAAATGCTTTACAAATGCTACTCATTGGCACATTACTTAATTTCAAAGATCAGCCCCCCAGAGAAAACTACGTGGAACGAGATGAGATGTACTAAATTTCCCCAGAACACCGCGGGATGTCACTTCCGGTTGGACGGAGTTCGACTTCTGGTTTGGCGCAAGAAGCTCACAGCTTCACTGTGTGGCTCACGGGAGGCTCCGAAGCGGCAGGAGAACTGCCAACGGGTATACTAACCCTGAGAGGATGTGGGAAACATTTTAAAGGGGGGACACATTTTGAGGATGTACGGTCACTTCCGGTCTGCGAATGACCGGAACCGGAAGTTGCCGCCAATAAGGATATTTAAGGAAGCCCATACCACTCATATCTCCATGCCTTGATAAAGGAACACAGGGTTCCGCAACGCGTTGGCAGGAGGGTGGATCATTGCTGTGGAACCAGTTTGCTGATGGGAATGGACTCACAGATCTGAGGGATCCAGATTACCTCTCTGTCGTTGACATCTTTGCCCATTATCTTCAGCCTTCTGGTAATATAGCCATCTGACACCATAGTCACCGAGATGAATTTTCTACATGCTTTTTTGTATGCTTTTTCATATGTGTTATGTGTTTAATTGTATCTATATGTTATATGTCTATTGAATAGTGTATACTTGAACGATTGAAAATCCATGTTTAAGATACCAGACATACTAACATAGATATCATCACATTCAAACATTCACCTATTGGTCATATTTCTGTTATCGGCATTATGATTCATCACCATCATTGAAGGCAGCGCTCTTACCAGATTTTACATATTTTTATCTCATTGTTTTCAAGTCTTGGGTAGACAAAAAATCGGAGAAAGAGCTGCTCTCCTTCATTTGCGCTGCAAAAAGTATCCCCGACAACCCTTTTTTACTGACAGGCATATGATCCATGAAATAAAACAGAGGTAACATTAACATATGGTGAAAAGTCTTTATATAGAACATTAACAGTGATGATCTGTAATAGGCCACAGACTAATAAATGCAAAATGACTGTCATAGGTAGCTGTTCCCAATATAGCTGTTACTTAGTAATACTTCAAATTGCAATGCCAGTGTGTCAGCAGAGTTCTTCTCACATAAATACCATGTGCTTTGTACCCCTCATTCAGCACATCAAATACTAATGAGTGAGAGGTTAAAGCTGTTTCTGATCTTAAATAGGTTAAAAATATAACATTTTTGAACCTCAATAACATACCTACATAATGTGTTACACGGTGACTCCTAAAAAGGGTACACTTTGTACAGTATCAACAGTGATGAAAAAAATATAAAACACAAAATACCAGTGCTTTGTACAATATTGATTGCCCAAAGTGACTCCATCATCACCACCACATAAAACTGCATTGATGTAAGGATTTGTCTAGTCTGACAGGAAGGGACTTTAAAAATGAAATGGACTTTTTGTAGATACATTTTCATTCCTTCCCCCAAAGTGGCTGTGTTTCCTCTTTACAACCAGAGAGATTAAATAAAATCCCACTCACATGTCTGGAAATAATATTGTGATGAAGTGTACATTCTGCCAGAAGGATGCAGCATTAATATGTTTTTATAAGCTCCTTGCTTTCTCCTACCCTAAACTGTTGTCACTATATACCCATGTCTCCTGTTGTCATAAGTCCTGCTATCACACATCTAGGTTCTGTACAATCCAGTGTCTACACACTAAGGGGGCAATTCAGCTGATTGTGATGCAAGTAATGCATACTTGCCGACAATCAGGCTGCCTCCTCCGGGAGGAGACAGTCAGGACGGCACAGTGGGGGCCAAAGTGAGGCGCATGATGCGAGATTGGGGGTGGAGCAGGGAGTGTCACTGTGCGATCACGTCATCGCGGCCCCGGCTACACAATGCAGAGATTACCAACATTGTGCAGCAGGGGCTGGGCCACGATGACGCGATTCAGCGTAAATCGCGTCAACATCTCCCCTGGACCGCTGACTTGTATAAGATAAGACAGCTGCACGGGCATAGGGGACACCGGTGGAAAGTGGGCAATGTGTGTGCGGGTGGCATCAGCCGGGAGACTTGCCGACTCTTCCAGGCAGCCGAGAGTGCCACCCAATTAGTAGGCAAGTATGTAGCAATGTGTAGTTGGAATAGTGTGGGAACACTGGGAATTGCGGTACATCATCGCTCATTTTACCTCTCACCAAATAGGGGTTTGCAGTAAAATCAGTGATGTTGCTCTCCAGCAACTATACGAGATGTGCACAGCCGCTCCACATCGGAAACTGAATTGCTTCCCCAGGCACTAGGGATGACCAAAGTTTTCAAAATTATTTAATGGAATATCTTATATGTTTCTCCCTCGAAATGTAATAATTGTTTCTTGCCGTCTCTATATAGACTATTAATAATGCAGAACTCACAAACACATTATGAAACGTGAAGTAAAAGCGGATTGGTTAGCCTGAACACTGTGCCATGTGGACGGCAGTTAGCAATGGTTGTGCGTAAGATGAGCTCAATGCACTACATCCAACTTAATCATCTTTAATGATAGTAAATTTTCACAAAGCAAAGACAGAGGCAGATTGGCCACAGGCTTTACCGATTGTTTTCCAGGTTGGTCAATGGCCCAGGGGCTCTATGCATTTTACGGTGGTAACATAAATGCATTGTATGGCTGTTCATACAGCTAGAAGTAGAATGCTTGTTATGTTCTGGGTTGTTTGTGGACCCGGGGTGGTAGCAGGACCGATCACAGAAGCGGGTTTGAATATAAAACTAGGTTTTTTAATAGGTGCTTGAGTAGACATAAAATATGGCAGTAAATAAAAGTCCAGGTATATATAAACGTGCACTAGAGTTCTGTGGTGGGAGTAATGGGTTAATGTCCAAGTAGAAACAATTAGAACTGTCCAGGTGTGCAGGTAGTGAGACTGGAATAATCAACCAGGTATGCAGGTAGTGATGCAGGAAAATAATAAGCCAGGTATGCAGGTAGTGAACTAAGGCAAATGAGCAGGATGTCAGCAGGCTCAGGCACTCAGCTATGGGCAAGGGTGGTGGAGGAAGCGGGGTAGTCCAGCAGAAGCTAGGAGCTGACAGGCAGACAGTGAATTCACAGGAACAGGATAAGCACAGGGAACTCCCTCTCAGCTAGGCTGAGATACACGTTGCACTGGCAATGAAGGAAGGCACTGAACCTTCCTAAATACTCCATGCCGTGCTGTTACTGGCCGGAGGGAACATGTGACTCACCAGGATTGGCCAGCCGCATCACATGGCCAGAAGGCAAAATGGCGGCGCCCATGCCAAACGGAACGGAGAAGCCGCCAGGCCTTACCAGCGCAGAGTGACAACAGGCCTGCACAACAATGCGCGCAGCCAAAGCCCCCCGCCAGACACCAGCTCCGCCACCAGACAGCCGGCGCCAAAACGACCTCACAGGTAACACCCGCCTAGCGCAATGCTGAAATACCCTGGCCATGACAATGCTCTACTGTATGTATTGTATTGTGGCTAGGGCTAATGGTTTGCTAACCCCACCTATATTTATATTGGCCGGGAGACTTGCCCACTCTTCAAGGCGGCTGGGAGCGCCACTCGATTTTCGGGAGCCTCCCGGCCGTTCCAGTAGAGTAGGAAAGTATGTATATATTCTCTAGCACATGTACACACACACATACACACTTAGGTTATTGTTTAGTCAGAATTCAATTAACCTACCAGTATGTTATTAGAGCACCTGGAGGAAATCCTCACAAACACTTGGAGAATGTGCAAACACCACACAGATAGAGCCTTGTGAAAACTGAACTCAGAGCCTCAGTGCTGTGAGGCAGTAATGCTAACCACAACACCAGCCGTGCTACACCATGATCCCTTCAATGCAGCGCTGCATAATATGTCTGCGCTTTCTAAATAATATTAACTTTGTGAAATAACAGACAAATTAAATTTGACCTAAATGTTGCCGTCACTTCCCTCATTTCTATAAGAGGCATTTATTGCCAACTGGCAGTATCTATTAGTTACAGTAACACTGGGTTATCAATATAAGAGAGCTTTGGGAAATGTACAATTGAAATGTAAAGACTGATATGATTTCTGCCCTCCACTGAAATCAGACAGGGAAAAACCCAATTGTATTAATGGCAGGAGCTCAGCAGCCACAGCTACAGTATGATAAAAAGAAATCTAATATTTGTTTTTAAAGCATATTTACGACTTGGTTTCCTGTTTAGTAACCCTGTCATTTTACACATGAGAAATTCAAATCTTTTGAGACTGAAATAATTCTATTTGCGTAACATACGACAAACTAAAAATTAAGTCTGGTCAATGCTACCATATAATTACCACCTTCAAATGTAAATAATTATTTTAGAGTAATCTGCAGTGTGTATACACGATATATGCACGCTCCCGCAGTCGCATGCAACATGGTCAGGTTTGATGTGCGGCACATCAAACCTGACGATATCGCATGCGGCGCCATGCAGTGTGATGAAGGACGTTGCGAATGATCGTTTCAATCACTCATTACATTGCTCAGTGTGTGCCCAGCTTAAGAGAAACAACAGATTCTGAAGATATAAGGTAGTCGTTCTCAAACACAGTTCTCGGGACCCCACACAGGTCGTGTTTTCCAGGTCACCCAGCAGATGCACAGGTGTACTCATTACTCACTGACACATTTAATAAGATCCACAGGTGGAGCTAATTATTTCACTTGTGATTCTGTGATGAGACCTAGAAAACATGCACTGTTTGGGGTCCTGAGGCCCGAGTGTGAGAACCTGTGATATTAGGTTAGATCTCCCCAAGACACACCCATTGTGAATTAGACAAAACCGCTTTATTTATGTGTCGCCACTGTGCCCAAAATAAAGGGTGTTGGCAAAAATAACCTCTTCTTTGGTGGGTCTAGCATGTGAGAAGCACCCAATCACAGGAGCATGGCATAGCACCCAGCAGCTGGGACTAAATAGTCACTATTAGGATGGAGGGACAGTCCCATAATAGCTGCGTTTTTAGCTGGATGTATTTAGATGCTAAAATGTAACCTCAAAAATTAAAGTGCAACAACTTTTTTTTGTACATTTCTCAAGTAAATAACACACACATAAAATCTATTTTTAGTTATAGAGATACATGAACGAAGAACTTAAGTTTGACATAACAGAAGGTCATCTTAAAACACACACATTCCGCTGCTTATATCCTCACCCACTGCTCCATGCTCCTTCCTCACTATCTACTCGATCTGTGTCACCCCTGTCTATCTGCCCCTCCCCTTTAGAATGTAAGCTCTCATGAGCATGGCCCTCGTCCCTCATGTGCTTCTCCTTCCCCTACTTCTACTATCGTGTACTCCTAACTCCCCAATTGGCACCTAACACCTGGTTTCTGATGCCCTGCTGCTAGTGTTAAGCAGCTTTGTCGTTAAACCATGTCCTGCATTGTTTTGTTCTGCTATCAACTGTTTTTCTTGTGTGCTCATTTATGTACAGCCATGGCCAAAAGTTTTTAGATTAGAACAAGTATTGGTTTTCACAAAGTTTGCTGCTTCAGTGTTTTTAGACCTTTTTGTCAGATGTTACTATGGAATACTGAAGTAAAATTACAAGAATTTCATAAGTGTCAAAGGCTTTTATTGAGAATTACATTAAGTTTATGCAAAGAGTCAATATTTTGCAGTATTGACCCTTCTTTTTCAAGACCTCTTCAATTCGCCCTGGTATGCTGTCAATCAAATTCTGGGCCACATACTGACTGATGGCCGCCATTCTTGCCTAATCAATGCTTGGAGTTTGTCAGAATTTGTGGGTTTTTGTTTGTCCACCCCCGCCTCTTGAGGATTGACCACAAGTTCTCAATGGGATTAAGGTCTGGGGAGTTTCCTGGCTATGGACTTAAAATTTCGATATTTTGTTCCCCAAGCCATTTACTTATGACTTTTGCCTTATGGCAAGGTGCTCCATCGTGCTGGAAAAGGCATTGTTTGTCACCAAACTGTTGCTGGATGGTTGGAGAAGTAGCTCCTGGAGGAAGTTTTGGTACCATGCTTTATTCATGGCTGTGTTCTTAGGCAAAATCTTACGCCCGCAGGAGGCATCCTGAGAGGCAAAAGTGTCAAAGGCATAAAATTTGACAAAGGTATGGATGGAAGACCATGTGGCTGCTTTACATAATTGCTCAGCAGAAGCACCCCGGCGGGCCGCCCATGATGGACCTACCGCCCTAGTAAAATGTGCCGTCACTGAATCCAGCCTGTGTATAAGCCAATGAAATTGCCATGCGAATCCACCTGGCCAGTGTCTGTTTATTGGCTGGCCAGCCACGCTTATGACGACCAGAAAGCACAAAAAGTGAATCGGACTTCCTCCATTTGCTTGTGCGTTTAACATAAATTCTCAACGCACGGACCACATCCAGGGAAGCCTCACCTTATGAGAGACTTGTGCCCTGAAAAGCTGGAACTACTATTTCTTCATTAATATGAAATTTAGACACCACTTTCGGAAGATAACCCTCCCTAGTACGTAGTACTGCTCTATCTTGTTGAAATATCAAGAACGGCTCCCGGAAGGAAAGCGCAGCCAAATCCGACACTCTACGTGCAGGTGCCATAGCAAGGAGGAATACCTATTAATAGGAATGTCTATTGAATTTAAAGGCTCTACGGAGCAGCCTGTAAAACCTTCAGAACTAGAGTCAGGTCCCACGGAACACCCGGGGAAATGAAGGGAGGTTGAATCCTCAACGCCCCCTGAAAAAAGGTCTTTATATCCGGTCTCAGAGCAATTTTATGTTGGAACCAGATTGACAGAGCTGACACCTGTACCCTTAAAGAAGCCAGGCGGAGCCCTTTTTCCAGACCGCTTTGAAGAAAATCAAGCACTCTGGAAATCAGGAATTTATGTGGATCATACCCTTTCAGTTCACACCACTGAAAGAAAGTATGCCAAACCCTATAATATAAACGGGCTGAGGATGGTTTCCGTGCCTTCAGAATCGTCCGTATAACAGACTCGGAAAACCCCTTTTTCCTCAAGACGGAGGCCTCAAGAGCCATGCCATCAAAGATAGCCGATGAAGATCCGGGTACCAGCAGGGACCCTGTAGTAACAGATCCGGTCTCAATGGGAGAGGCCATGGAGTGTCTATGGAGAGAGACCGTAGATCTGTGAACCAGTGCCGTCTCGGCCATGCCGGAGCTATTAATATGACGGTGCTGCCCTCTTGTTTGATCTTTCTGACCACTCTGGGCAGAAGAGCAAATGGGGGAAACAGGTATACCAGTTTGTAACGCCACTTTACTGTCAGTGCATCTACAAACTCGGCCCTCGGATCTCTTGTCCAGGATCCGTACCTGGGAACCTTGTTGTTCCTTCTTGATATCATCAGATCTATTTCTGGTAGACCCCACCAGTCCACAAGGTTCCGAAAAACCTGTGGATGTAGGGCCCATTCCCCTGCATTTATCTCTTGCCGACTGAGAAAATCGGCTTCCCAATTCAGGATTCCTGGAATGAACACGACAGATATCGTGGGCAGATGAGTCTCTGCCCATACCACGATTCTTGATACCTCTGCCAAGGTGGCCCGACTCCTCGTGCCCCCTTGATGATTTAAGTAGGTGACCGCGGTGTGATTGTCCGACTGTATCTGCACCGACCTGCCCTTTAAGATTTCCTGAGCCTGCACTAAAGCTTTGAATATAGCTCTTAATTCCAGGATGTTTATCGGTAGCCAGCTTTCCGTCACTGACCACTTTCCTTGGAAAGTGTGTGACCCTGTCATCGCCCCCCAACCTTGAAGACTGGCGTCGGTTTAGACCAATGTCCAATCCAACACCCAAAAGGGGCGACCCTGCCTGAGATGCTTTGTCTACAACCACCAGGTGAGGGACAACCAAACCTCTGGAGAGAGACGCAGCAGCTGAGACCTGATCGTGCGATGATCCTTGTTCCAGTGAGACAGAATGAATTGCTGCAGTGGTCTGGAGTGGAATTGAGCGTATTCCACCATCCTGAAGGTGGCCACCATCGAACGCAGGACCTGCATGGCTACTAGAACAGATATCTGCCTGTTGCGAAGCAACCTGCGTATTCGTGATTGTAAGGCAAGGATCTTCTCCTCCGGCAGATATATTTTCTGCACCACGGAGTCCAATCTCGCTCCCAAATGGCACATCTGTTGTACCAGACAGGATGACGACTTTTGCCAGTTTATGATCCAGCCGTGACTGTACAGACATGATACTGTCAGCCTCAAATGATCCTGTAACTGCTGTGGGGACTGCCCCAGCAACAGGAGGTCATCCAAGTAAGGCAAAATCCTGATGCATTGGTGTCTGAGGCATGCCATCATCACTGCCATCACCTTGGTGAATACCCGAGGGACTGTGGACAGGCCAAACGGCAGGGCCTGGAACTGAAAATGTTCCTCCCCTACCGCAAAACGAAGACATTTTTGATGAGCCTGTGTGATTGGGATGTGAAGGTAGGCATCCTGTATATCTAAGGACACCATATAGTCCCCCTGCTCCATTGCCAACACAATCGATCGCAATGTTTCCATCCTGAACCCGGGGGCTCGAAAGAATTTGTTGAGCTCTCTCAGATTCAGAATAGGCCGGTATGACCCATTCGGTTTCTGAACCAGGAACAGATTGGAGTAAAACCCCTCTCGGAACTGGTTCTCTGGCACCGGAATCACTACTTCTGATGCTGGTAAGGCAAGAATAGCCTTCTGAAGGGCCAAAGCTCTTTCTGAACCCACTCGTGGGTTTACACAAAAGAACCTTTGAGGAGGAGTCCTCCAAAACGTCAGAGCGTACCCTCGGGAAATAACTCCCCGAACCCAGGCATCCTCCGTCGTGAGGTGCCAGAGCTCTGAGAACCGAAGCAGTCGGCCCCCCACCCTGGGATCCCCCAGGGGGAGGCCCGTCCCATCAGGCCACTGGTTTAGCATGGACCCTAGCTCCTGGACGTTTGTTCTGCCAGGGCTTCCTGGGTCCTACCTTTCTTGGTGGAAATCTCGCTGAGGGCTGACCTTTGGCCTTGCCCTGCGGCCGAAACCCCCGAAAGGATGCCCTCCTCAATTTGGACGAGGTTGCTGATGGCAAACCTGCCGTCTTTGAGGCTGCCATGGAAGATACAATTTTGTCCAGTTCTGGACCAAAGAGAACACCTCCTGTGAATGGAAGGAATTCTAGGGCCTTTTTGGACCCGGCATCTGCCCTCCAATCTTTCAACCAGAGGATCCTAAGTGCCACCACGGACTCAGTTGAAACTTTAGAGGAAAGGATCCCTGCATCCAAGGCGGCGTCCCCCAAATAAGAGGCCCCTTCTCTAATAAAGGATATCATATCCAGTTGCTCCTTAGAGGCATCTGGTAAAGACTCCGTTAGAGTTTTGGCCCACTCCTCAATAGCTCTTGCTACCCAGGCAGTGGCCATAGGTGGGCGGGTGGCCATTCCTGCCAGCAAAAAATAGATTTGAGACAAGTCTCCAGTCTCCTATCCGTGGTTTCCTTCAGCGAAAATGCTGGGATTAGCAAAGTGGTACGTTTAATCAGCGGTGCCACATGTGCATCAACTGATGGTGGATTCTCCCACTTGGCACAGTCCTCTGCTGGAAAAGGATATAGAAGCGCCATTCTTTTAGAAGAATGGCTTATCTTATCCGGACGGATCCAGGCTTCCTCCATAAGTTCTGATAAATGTTCAGACTTTGGTAATTCTGCCTTAACCACCTTCTGGCACTTGAACAGGGTGGCTTTCCTAAGCGGAAGATCCCCTTCCTCAATATTTAACACCGATTTTACAGCCCTTATCAGAAAAGGGACATCGGCTACTGGGAAATGATCATCACCCCCCTCGGAGCTAGACTCCTGCGAATAGTCCTGCGCTTGTTCCTCCTCTGTGGAGGCACTGGAGTACTCACCCATGTAAGGCAGTACATGGCGCCTAGATTTAGGCTGCTTTGGCTTGACAGCCTGAGGCTGAAAACCCCCCGAGGATGATGCCATAACCTTACCAGCAGCAGGGTCCATCCAAGGCTGCCACATCATGGGCATAGGATGCATCTGCTGAGGCAAACCCCAACTCAGTGGTATTGGGGCAGCCAGCCATTCCGCCACCTGAGCCATAACCTGAGAAAATGATGCCCAAGGAGGCTCAGGGCCTGAAACAGGCAAACTTAATTGGTGTGGTGGCTGTCTGAAACAGTTCCCACAAAGCCCATTTTGTAGAAAGTCCTGTGGGGACAAACCTGCCTTGCAGGCTACACAGGATATCAGCAACGAGGCTCCCGCCACCTGACCCTCAGACTCCTTAGACATATCAATTATGCCACTGGTTCTGAGCGTATATGTGCCGCTTTCTACTCTCAACCCACACACCTGTAGCAAGGGAAGGGGAGAGACAGTGACAGTATACTGGAATTACAGTTCTTTTACAGAAGAAACAGTATCCATAAACAACAATCACATGTCATGCATAAATACTCTGCAAGCCATATGCATATAGGCTCTCACTACCACAATCAGCCCAAGCTTAGGTAGGATAGAGCCCTGTAAAAACCTAGACCAGCAGTAGGCAAGGTATACAGAGAGACTGCCCGGCGTCCTCTCTTGTAGGAGCAGCGTTCAGAGAGCAACTGACATACACGCTGGCTGCCCTATATGGAGGCTGGGAGGAACAATCCACAATCAACTGTGCCAGAGGACTGAACTAGCGTGTGGATTGGGGGAAGGGCCACCCGGAACCTGCCCCTATGCTGCTTGGATCTGCCCGGTAAACTGACCTGGCCGCCGCCACAAGCCCCGGCTGGTCAGGAACATCAAATCCCAGCGGTCTAGGCTAGGAGAACAAGCTGTATGCCTCCTGACTGCAGCGCGCCTCCGGGCAGTCTCACCGCCGGAGGCCGGACCGCCACGTGGTCCCGGCGTCAGCAGCCGCCGCAACCACCTGCTTACCTGCCATCCCCTTGATCCGGTTGCGGTCCAGGGCATGAGAGCCCCTGCCGAATCCACAGCCATGGACCTGCCAAGGCTAGCGGTGCGGCGCCGGAGGAGGTAGTTGCAGCGCGTGGCCGGTGCGCCTCCAATTAGGCGCGAGGCTGCTTCCAGGACAGCTCAGACCACCCGCTGAGATAGAGAGTAAAACTCTTTTTTTTTTTTGTTACTCGTCTGCAGGACTGCTCCCGCAGTCCCACTGTCTATGTGGTGAACACACCAAACAGGAAGAACTGGCAACCTGAGGCAGGGGGCGGGGTATATGAGGAGGAAACCCGGTGCATCCTGGAAGTAGAGAGCTCATTTGTGTTAACTGTTTGGTGACCGGGATTCATACCCAACGTAATGGCTGTGGACCCCATGGACCCCGAAGAGGAAAATATGCTTGCACCCATTTTCATGTATCCCAAATTTGATGGGACTAGTTATTTACAAAAAAACAAAAAAAACAAGTGCTATTCTTCACCCCTTCTTCTAAAGCCGCATTTATGCACCTGCCGCGGCTATTAAAAATCCTGACTACCTTCATCAGCCCAAATCGGGGGTACCCATAGTGATCCCCCATGTCAGGACATCTTTAGGGGGTGACAGGAAGATTTCCCGAAAATTGATTGGACTTTTCGATACTTACCTTTCCCGTTTTCGCCGGATCCTAATTGAATACTGGGATAAAGCAGGCACGCGTCCGATACTTTATCCCAGGAAAAGCAGAGATAATGGCGAAAAGTCAGACCTCTGACTTTTCGCCTGTGATTGAATACCCCCCTGTGTGTGAAAGGGAAGTCCTGGGTCCACAACCCTGCTCTGTACCAAGGTCGGGGATTGAGACCCGGGAAATTCACAGGTTGATAAACCCATGTTATTTCTGGGTCGTTGGTCTGAAAGGTGTATTAACCAAGGCAGCTGGGAGATACTCAGCTCTCGGTATTTAAGCAGAGTCCCCTTCCTGTTTCGCCAGCCAATCCTGGAAGTCTTTGCACATGTGTGACCCAGATTTGTGCTTCCAGGTACACTTTCTACAAAGAAAACAGGGAAATAAATGATAAAGCATTATTTTCCTGTACTGAGGTTCAGCTATAGGAATTCACACTATTAAATAGGCATGCCTTTCCTAGAGAGACCTGTACAGTGTCACACAGTTTCCCGAAGAAATTAGTTTTCTCACTTTAAATAGACCCCAAAGGGTGGTACAATATCAAAATATTCAGTAATTAATATATTAAAAAGTCTCTACACATAATGCATTTCCCAGTGTACAGTATATTCCAATGACATAGTTTCACTATTTAAATAAACAATTTCCCTTTGAAGCTGCATTAGATGTTTTTCTGGAAGACTGCCCACAATCACTTTCTGAATTAGAGTTCAGAGCACTGTAATGATACAGTTGCAGCTGTATTCTTGAGAGTAACTGCACATTTCTCTGTCACTCCGCTTCTCAACTAGCAGGAAATTAACCATGAATGGAAAAAGTTCTCAAAATAAACTGTAATGATGGATGTTAATCGCTAATTGCAATTGGCCACCAGTCCGTATTCATTTGGCTCTGATATGTCAGTGCTTCATGTGCCTAGACTTGAAATGAGATTCTCTAAAATGATCGACCTACATATGGAGCAACAATGATCATGGTATCTGATGGCTTGCATCTCAGAAACAATTACAGGAAGATTAGAATTTTTATTCCAGTGCAGTAATACTTCTTTCCTATAAAAACAGTAGTAAAATGCTGGTTTTATAAAAATGAAAACAAGCAACACGATTGTCTCATAGAATTCTAGTAGATTAAATATTTGTTGAAAGTGCACCTGTAGCCTCTATAGAGTGGATGCAGACATTTTGTGGGATGACCTAATATTCAATCTATCAATTCAATGGGATGGGATCTAGTAATGATACTGATGTTGTCTCAGTGATGTCACTTCTCTACTAAATTTACATTCATATGAATATCATACTTGTCTACACTTCAAGAATGTCTGTGAGACTCACAAATTTCGGGCTGCTCTCCAAGTCTTTTTGGAGTGTAGACCAGCCCCCGAATACACTCAACTTCCCCGGCCTGGTGGGCGGTACTGGTGCTTGATTCACAATCCGTGGTAATTATGGCCCTGAATCCTGTTGCACAATGCTGTGAATTATGGCACAGTGCAGTGCTGCAATCTTGCAGTTCACTGCGCCACACTCCACACATCTCCCAACAGGTCCATTCCCAGTGGTGCACTTAGGGAGAGTTTGGGTGTAGCGTAAAATCCCCCTGATGGGCTTTTTTTTTTTTGACAGACACAGCTCTGTATTAGTCTCTACAGTGACTGCTGCAGCCACAATCGGAGCTGTCGTGCTTTGCAATGCACAGGAGTCTCAGGAGATGGCCGAGGGGAGCTGCTGGCACTTGGCAGCAGCAGGACCAGCGGCCAGTTGGCTGAACTACAGTACACTCCAAATATACACGTGTATACATATATATATATATATATATATAAACCACATACTGGATCTGGAAAAAAAATCCTCACAAATCCTGTGTTTGCCCCGATCCGCTCTGGGCTTTCCCAGAAGACACCACTCAAACGTCAACAATGTTCAGCCAAAAAACATTTGGCTCCATTAAGGATAGAAAACTGTAATAGATTATTGTACTTTACATTTATTTGAATTATCATATAGCAATATTGTTATTTGAAGTAAACTGAAAGCTTAAACAGGAATGTTAGTAGGAGTTAAGGAAATAAAATTTTCATTAGATATGCACATGTTTAATGATGCTACACATAGTGACCTTTCCTTTCCAGCCTCCCCTGAAGTAGCCACTATTGCACTGATCCACCCATGAATTCTTAAGTGACATGCTTACCTACTGACCTATTTACTAACAGCTGTGGACAAAATGGCACAGAAGCTATTAATTAGAATAGCCTAGGTGTTAGCTGGACTGCTTAACGAGACAGTGAAACTGTACAACCGCTGAAATTTATAGAAGTTATCTCCAAAACTTTAGGTGCCAGCAGAAAATGTGTGGTTGCCGTAGCCAGGGCCGTTTCTAGGGGCGGGCGACCCGTGCAATCGCACGGGGCGCTCCGCCTCCGATCCCTGCTGTCACCGATTTTACATTTTTATTTAGAGTATATAATTACTGGGCGTCCAGTCAGGATTGCGTTATCTCCGCGCCAGACTGGGAGCCTGGAGGACCTTTTCCAGCAGCAGCTTCGCCTCCCCTGCATCAGCACCAATAGGATCAGTCATCTGTTCCTGCTGATGCATAAGCACGCAGTGACGTCATGACGTCAGGCAGTGCGCGATCTCTTAGCCACTCAGAGCCGTCATGGGGGGGTGACTTCCAGGACTGGAGTCCCGAGCCAGACACTTGAGGGGACGCCCTCCCGCTCTCCTACCTACACTGGTGGCCGGACACTCGGGGGTCCTGCGCCCGCCCACTACTACCCCTAGAGGCTGGCCCCGTTAGTGTCAGCAGCATCTCGTGTGGCCTGGAGTGCTGAGCAGAGCATCACTGGGGTGGGGGCAGGGCCTAGCTGCCTGATGACACATCGGATATTTAAGCCAGTGTCCTGAGGAGTCTGAAATAAGCTGAGCTGTCTGCTTCAGACTCCTCTGACCACTGGCTGAGGGAGATGAGTCATCAGGAAGCTCCGCCCCCGTCCCAGTCAGTGCGATCTTCAGCCCTCTCCATGGAGGAACCTGGCAGCCAGCGTCAGGCAGGAAGCTGCAGCAGGCTCAGAAGAGCAGGACTAACAAGAATGAAGTTGGACCTAGACGATTTTGCCTTTGTGGAGTGTTGTTACAGCCTGGTACAGTAAGTGTTGGAGAGGGCATAGTGTGGGGGTGATGAGGGAAGGGGGCACAGTGTGGGTGGGATGAGGAAAGGGGGGAGCACAGTATGGGTGAGATGAGAGAAGGGGGAGCAAGTGTGGATGAGATGACCACAGTGTGGTCGTGATGAGGGAAGGAGGGCACAGTGTGGGTGTGATGAGGGAAGGAGGGCATGGTATGGGTGTGATGAGGGAAGGAGGGCATGGTGTGGGTGTGATGAGGGAAGGAGGGCATGGTGTGGGCGAGATGAGGGCTGGGGAGCACAGTGTGGGACAGGGAAAGAAGCATATTGCATGATGTGGAGATACAGAGAAGCGAGGAAGAATAGAGAACAGATAGGGGGCAATGCAGAACATAGGGGGAGGCACATACATACAGATATATGAAAGGACAGGACAAGCAAAAAAAAAAAAAGGGAAACAATGAAAAAATAATATATTTTATGATGGCAATAGTAATGTATAAAGGATATATATATAAACCTCAAAATATCTTATTGAGAAGAAAAATGGTGATTGATATACATTATACTAACATACTAATGCAATCATAATATATTATTTTTACATGTGTATAACTATGTGTGTGCATATATATATATATATATATATATATATATATATATATATATATACTGTGTGTATAGATACTGTGTGTATAGATAGAGAGAGAGAGAGAGATCTTATAATGGCTTCTTTGTTGTTCAAGTTAAGTCTGTCGGGAGTCAAGTAGCCGGCGCAGTCAAGCTACCATCGAGAGGCAAGTTGAGGATCCAGCGCTTGGCAAGCTGAGTAGTGGCACTGACCCCTGCAGGGAAGGGCTGGTGCAGAGAGGGTACCCTTCTGTGCCCACCAAGGTCGGAAGAGCAGGTAAGGTCCCAGTGGAACAACCCTTCCTCTTTTTATATCTAGATAGATAGATATTCATCCACAGCAGGTGCTGCATTCGTAGCAGAAGAACACTCCTTTACACAATTAGAGCATGCTCTAATTGTGTAAAAGAGTTTTCTTCTGCTACGAGTGCCGCACCTGCTCTGGATGCATATCTACTACTAGAATGTGAGGGCACCGGGCGTTTTGGATTTATGGTTGTTGGGAGTGCCGGACCTCCCTGTAACTCCCCCTCAGTGTCCCTGCCCTCACCCTCCCTGTAACTCCCCCTCAGTGTCCCAGCCCTCACCCTCCCTGTAACTTCACCTCAGTGTCCCTGCTCTCACCCCCAACAAAACTTCAGGGGGCACTGCATAACAGGCACAAATACAGTGGGCACTGCATATGGGGACAACTACATGGGGCACTGCATAACAGGCACAAATACAGGGGGCACTGCATAATGGGCACTTTTGCCTGAGAGCCATTGGGGCAGCAGCCTGAGACCTGTCGGGCTGCAATGGTAAGGGAGGGGGCTTGAATGACACATGGAGGAGCTGAAGTGTCTATTAAGTGAATCTTGTGTTTTCAATGTATTTTATGTGGTTCTAGATTTCAAAATGTATTTTATATGGATGTGGTTTTTAAAACAAATTTTATGTGGCTCTGGCTTTTTCAATATATTTTATGTGGAAGTGGCTTGTTTCAGTGTATTTTATGTGGACCTGGCTTGTATTTTCAATGTGCTGGGCTCGCCTCCAGCGTCACTAAAAACAGGGGTGTGACATAAGGTCATGCTCCTGCAAATGTCATACCAAAGGCGTGCACACAAATATGCAGCGTGGCCTTGTGACAGCTAGACCACACCCCTTTTTTGAGTACGCGCCTCTGCCGCGCATGCTGTCAGCTCTTTACTTTAACTACAAATATTTTTGGGCTCTTTGCCTCTGACTGGTTAGCCACCCCTGGGCTCAGCAGTCACAGCGGCTGACATTCTGTGGTATTTTGAGACCACGCCCCCTTACTGTGAGACCACACCCCTCACGATGAGGCCACGCCCCTTCCGATATTACTGCTTCTTGTGGGGGGGGGCGTATTTTGACCATTCGCACTGGGAGCCTCAGACCCTAGAAACAGCAATGGCCGTAGCTACCTGGCTTTTAAAATGAGTCCAGCTGTTTGTTTCAGTAATTGCATAGATAAGTGTAGCTTGTCCAGTAGTTATGGGTAAGACAGCAGGAGACAATGACAGTCAGAAACCACTGAAATGAAGACAATACATATGGGATCATCATATGAAAAAAGAACTGTGACGAGTGCTGACAAGGATTTACAAAGAGGAGAAGAAAGATATGAAATTAATTTAGGGGAAAATCCCATTTGTTACTGAAAATGGGTGTTTTTGCCAACGAAAGAGCCTTTTCTCACTTCGCCCTATAGACAGGCGAAGTCTCCATTGTTAGCACTACTATTACTAGTGTTAACAATTATGTGGTCATGAGGTTGACATACAAAACCATGCTGGTGTTGTAACTGGAAATACGCCAGTAAGCAGAATGTTTAAAGTTATAATGACACCCACACAGGTAAAATGCTGCATTACACCCACGATGGGAGCCCAGCGCTGGCTTTGTGATGTCCACATACTCACTATACACATAGTAAGTGTTGACCTCCTGAATCCAACCCGTGTTAAATCCCATATACAGTAATTTATTAGCATATTAACTTTTATTTAATTATTTTGATTAGTGTAACTAAAAACCCATATCCCAGCTTTCAGTTTCACAGTGCATGAGCAGATATGTGGCAACAAAGCTGTAAGTTAACCCTTACCACTCCAGGCCAGTATCGCCAGTCTGCTACGTGTAAATCAGCTGCCCCAATGATACCTTATTGATAAATTGCAGAGATAAATTCTTTTTTTATAGCCACGATGAGTGGTGATTTTAAAAAACAAAAAAGAGCCCTATTTCCAATTGACAAATATACCATAAAGTCTTGGAATACTTTTAAAATATTTCAAAGATTACCACTGACTACACTTACATAATTGCATAAGGCATGGTACAATACACATTCTAATGTGACAAGACCAGTACAAAAGAGCAAAACAATTGTACTTTTATTTGCTATAACCCCATTTGAAAACGATCAATTATATAGCATGGTGAACAGTGATAGAATTGCACTAATCGTACTGTAAAGAAAAGTGTATTCTCTTAAGCAGTAACACAGTTAAATAAACTGCCAACTCCATTTAATATATGGAAAAAAATACCTAAAAAAATGAGACATCTACTATGCCAATGAGTATTTGTTATATATTGATTTCTGTACATATGATTTATTCACAAACAGAAAATATACATGTGTACTAATACAGGTCAGGATTAATATACAGTATACTCCCTGTATATTAATCCTGCCCTGTATTAGTACACATAGCAGCACAGTGCCCTGAGCAAAAGTGCCACCAACTGACTAGACATGGTAATGCAACAGCCATGCAAGTCTTACTTTTAAATAATAATAATAATAAATAATAATAATTAATAAATAATAATAAATTGGCAAATCAAGGAACTGCTTTTTTGCCTTTGTAAATGCCAGAACATAGAATGTCCTTGTAGTTTAATATAAATTAGAACCACTGCATCTATATCAGTTCTTATTCTGCAATGATACAAAAATATCTGAATTCTTTTAAAATCTGGTAAATGTGTCAGTAACAGATGTACAACTAAATCCATACTTAATCAACCTAATCCTGGCTACAATATAATTGTAAAAACTTTAAATTTACTTAAAAGTTTTTGAAGTAAACGTTAAACTTTTTGGGAAACAGATTGTTGTGAATTATAATGTTGTGTCAAAAAAAACACTTTGTAGCTTAAATATATGTATGAGTATATATACAATATATAGGTCTCTATTCTCATACAGCCAGTACCTGCAGGCCAAAACAGATATTATAATGAAGGTATTATCATGAAAACTGTAACAGCATACAATATATATTTACTAAAACGATGTACTTATCCGTAAATAATAATAGCAATTTAAATGCTAAACAGTCTGACTAGTATGTAAATTCAGGCCACTGTCATATGCTCTAAATCAGTTTGTAATCATCAATATATTTTCTGATGGTAAAATTGGTTACATTTGTTTTCCATGCTTCTGCACTCGATGGTCCCATTATACAGATGTGTCCTCATATATCCAGCCTCAATACATCATGCAGCGCAACTAGCCTGGCATGAGTGAGTGAGCCGCCAGGTCCTGTGCTACTAGCGTAGGGCGTTTATTTGCCGAAAATACGTCTTAGTCGCAATACGATGCAACTTGGACGCTCTAGTAGACTGTGCTAATTAATTTAATATACAACAATTCTAAATCTGTGTGCACCTGAGTCTGTATACGACCCACAGCGGAACTTGGGACAAGAAAAGCTGCGGCCACTACATTGTAGCACTTTGTATACAGATTCAGAGACTCAGTTGCACACAGATACAATTGTCCCATATCAAATTAATCAGCACAGTCTGCTGGTGTGTCCTAGTCGAATCACATTACGACTTAGACACATTTCCGGCAAAAAATATGCAAAAGAGACACCTGTCGCTAGCAGATTCTCAAGGGACCTGGTGCTCCGAGAAGGGCTTTTTAGTGTGACTGCAGCTAAGATGTGTCAAGATGCACAACTGTATGGGGCTTATTCATAAAGGGTGCAGGGTGTGCAGTGCACACAGGCTCCTGGGTCCACACCTTGCACCCATATTATACTTACCTCTCCGTAGGCCCACGTCGGCACTGGTGTCAGCGCTGTAAAACGTCTGGAAAATGGCCACCGTGGTATTTGTGCACATGTGCAGTACAGGGAAAATGGCCGCGGTCCTGGTGACCTGCGCATACGCTATAGACTATGGGTACACTAGTGCCCAGAGTCTATCAGTGTGGCGCTGGCAGCGCTGCACTGAGTGCGCTGCCGGCCGCCAGACTGAGAGGAGGGGGCCCATGACGGAGACTGCACACGGGCCCCCTCCTCTCTAGAAACACCCCTGTGTGTGGCTTACTACTTCATGGGTGAGCTGTTGCAGCTCTTAAGTGTTTCCACTAGAAAAAAGACAGCACTTACAACTGACCAGGGCAGCTCTAGAAGGGAAAAATTTGAGAAACAGAGTTGTTGTAATGTTGGCATCCTAGGACAATGCCAAGCTGAAAGTCACTGAGCTGTTCTATAGGAATCGGTATGAAACACCGCCGGCCGCGGTTCGATTCCCGGCAGCACCTGGCCAACAGATGAGCAGAGCCCGGCAGCAGAAGCCCGACAGCGCTGGAAATCCCGATCGTCGCAAAGGTAAGTGTAAACTAACCTAACCTAACCCCCTAACCCTCCTTAGGGGTGCCTAACCTTAACCTCCCCCCAAGTGCCTAACCTAATCCCCCCTCTAAGTGCCTAACATTAACCCCCCCTTTCCCCGCTGCCTAAACCTGTCACCCGTGGGGGTGCCTAAGTCCCCCCCCCCCGGGGGTGCCTAACCCTAACCCTCCCTCCCCCTAGCCTAACCCTCTCCGGGGGGTGCCTAACCCTAAGTCCCCCCCCGTGGCTGTCCGCTCGCGGCGCCCGGCATCCCTTTGATCGGGATGCCGGTTGCCAGTCTCCCGTCCCTGGGAAATGTCAGGCGTCTACATCTAGACGCCCGGCATTTCACCCTCGCCGGGATATGACAGTCGGGAAGCCGGCTGTCGGTATTAAGGCAGCCGGTTACCCGATTGTATACCGTTCTATATGACCTATTCTATTGGTAATGTTTTACTACGGAGATTGCATGGCTATATGCACCTGTAAACAATAGGTGTGACTACAGTGGCGGAACTAGACAGTCGTGGGCCCAAGTGCAAGAGAATGCTTTGGGCCACCCTATGCAGTGCCCCACGTAGTGGTACCCATATGCAATGCCCCTTATATAGTGCCCCCAGTGGTAGTCCGCCTATTGAATAAACACACACACAAAAAAACACTTGCTTGAATCCCTGCTCTTGCGCCTGCCGCTGTCTGCTCCTCCATCCTCCCGACCTGCTCTCGTTCGACACTATGGAAGAGACGTCATGACGTCTCTCCCATCACCCACTGCGGGAGCCAGTGAGTGAGCTCCAGCATGGCTCCCTCTGTAGAAGCAGCAGCCAATGAGAGTCTGTCTGACTCTCTTTGGATGCCAAAACAAACACAACTCTGCAGGGTAGTACGAGTGTACTACCTACGGACGGCGGCGGTGTTTGTTGTGTAGTGCAGACCGCACTCACTGCGGCCGGCACTACATTGTGGGGCCTGGGGGACACTGGCAGTGGGTGCAGTGGCGCTGTTGGCTGCAGGGGCTATGTGCCCCCAGTAGTAGTCCCTAGTTGTGGCCTAGTGAGAGCTCCGCTATGCCGCGACGCTGTGCGCGCGCATCGCAGCAATGATGGACACAGCTCCATCTGTATTATCTTCACAATATGTTTGGACAGGTCTGGATCCTCTGGCTCTTTAGAGATAGCATATATACCATGTGGATGTGTCTAGCTATTAAAAGATATTTAAAACATGCTCACAGCGTTTATTTGCCACCCAATTTAACAACTGGTAACCTGTGATCTCCTCATACAACTGTAATAGCAAAACTGTTGTGACTACCATAGAGATAAAAATGAGTCACACCCACAATTCTCTACTTTCATTGAGCTGATAGTTATTCTATAAAACAAGGTCCATCCATCAGTCGTAATTATTTTTTTGCACTTTTTGTACTGTTATAATTAGGGGTGTAGCAAGACCTATGGGTGCACCATAGTAAAATTTCCACAGGGTCCCCCCTCTGTGCAAATTATTTTGCAGTTTATCCATATTGATAGTGCATATATTGGACCATTTACAATATGCCTACTTAGCTGACATGCAGTATTAAATGAATGGTAATTAATATATGGTATTCTAAAAAAAAATATATATATATATATATATGTCTCCTTAATCATAAATGTTTGTGATATAAAGGGGTCTATTTACTAAGCAGTGTTAGGAGACAGAGTGAAAAGTGATACGAAAGTGATAAATTGCCAGCCAATCAGCTCCCAACTGTCATTTTTCAAACACAGCCAGTGAGATGACAGTTGGGAGCTGATTGGCTGGCACCTTATCACTTTTCACTCTGTCTCCTAACACTGCTTAGTAAATAGACCCCAAAGTGATATATAAGAAGGCTATGATTCACTAATAAATCAGTTAATGAGGGGAGACTGAGGTGGAGCCAGCTGGGCCAGTGACTGCAGATGACCTGCAGCAGAACTTAGAGGTGGCTTGGGCACCTTAGCAGCCCCATTCTTTGTACCTACTGTCTGAAATCTGCAAAATTGGACAGGTGTGTAGGCATATATTGGGTGTTGAGTCTGTGTCCACATCTCTAGTAGGATTGTGTCAACACTCAGGTCTGCCGTTGTATCAAGGGATTGGACAAGTGTGTAATTTGCTTTATCCATTGTTTCTAAATCAAAAAACTGCAAATAAAATGGAAGGAGGTGTCTGAAAAGGAAAGGATGACAGGCCAAACGTTGCTATATAGTCCTTACCTGAAGATGCTAATTCAGATAATTTTTCTGAAGATGTTGCTGTTCAGGACCTATTAGAAGATGTAATCCAAAATCCATATCAGTAGTCATTATCCAAAGTCGCTTAAATAAAGCCTGAACTACTCAGAAAGATAGTTTGTAGGCCAAAATGTCACCACAAAATGGCTACCAGTAGCTGGGCATCCCTTATATAGGGCTGTGACCTGCATTGTGACATCACAATGCATGCAGGCAGCAGCTGGAGATGGCTGTAGCTTAGCTCAGAGCTGGGCCCAGATGCCCTGATGCAGCACTCTGGTGAGAATAGAAAAGCTGGGATTCAGAAGATGGCAGTGTAATTCGGTGCAGGGAGAGGGCTGGTGCCCCAGAGGCAGCCTGGGTCCTGTAGCAGCTGCACTCGCTGGAACTACTTTAGCTACGCCCTTAGTTATAATGTTCTTACTTCCACAATATTCAATGGCAACTAACTAGATGGACAGCAGTAGTTTTGCCTAAAATTGAAAGTTGTTTCGTATAAATAATGGAGAAATAAATTGGAGTTACTGTATTTAGATGAACAGTGGACATTAGCTGTGTTGAGCACTTAATTAGCTAACTGACATTGTGTGAGAACATCTTCTGTAATAACCCATATAATAATGTCCTTGCTATATTAGTCACAGCTCTTTAGTTTTGCCATTTGAAAATAGCCAAATTAAAAAAATATCCAGTAGTAATTCCACTGTAGTGAAAAGAAAACATGACCATGAAAGTATGTAACTATAATACAATTATGTTTCAGAGTCTCTTTTCAGCAGAGGTATCATAATTATAGGAGACATTCTGGTTACAGAGAACACATCTCATACTAACATGCTCTGAGACCATGAATATGGAAATTGTTTTATATCCGGCTTTCTATTTTTGTTTTCAAATTATTAGGGAATGCGAGATCTGGTAACCGTGCTGAGGGACGGATTCAGAGATGGACGCTAATGCGATCGCAGTTGTGATTACATAAGCAACGCAGCAGTGAAAATACGTAAATGTTGGCAAAGATCGCCCGAGCATAAAGACGCCCTTTGCTGCCTTTCTACCTCCGTGCGACAACGCATACCTACGTAAATATCTGTAACATCGACGCACATCAGCAGCATTTTACCTTTGCAGCAGGTCTGACCTGCGGCAGCCTTGGGAGCTCTTCTGATATGCAGAGCTGCGTATATGTAATAGCAGTGGCTAATTTTTGCAGCCCATGTAACAGCGTTTACACGGACAGGCACGCCTGCGTTTTTCTGACCACTCCGCAATACCACCCCTAAACTATGACAACGTGACAGTAACTTTGTGATGGGATCCATTGTGCGTTCGCAATCGCGATGCGATTGCTGTGTGTGCGCAGTGCGGCTTATACACATGTGCATGGCAAATAATAGCTTGATCTGCGTGATAATTGTGAATCAGGCCCTTAGTGGTAACAATAAAATCTAGGGACCCTGGGTTTTACCCTTGTCTTATTTCCTCATTTGCACCCTACCCCCATTCCCCTCACTGTTGTACTCTCTGAGGTCTAGTCTCTCTCTATTTATGGTTATGGCCTTTAAAAAACAGAACTGGGTGACAGTTATGAACTTTGGGCCTAATTCAGCATTGTACGCAAACTTGATGAGCTGACTGTGGCGGTCGCTTCAGGAGCGGCGATTCAGGTAAGTTGTGATTTTTTTTTTTTGTGTGTGCGAGTAAGGGGGCCACTACAGAGGGCACTGTATAGGGGGGCCGCTGCAGAGGGCACTGCATAGAGGGGGCCGCTACAGAGGACACTGCATGGGGGGGGCACTTCATGGGGGCGCTGGGGGGGGAGCGCTACTAGGGTCAGTGCATAGGGGGACTACTACTGGGGGCAATGCATAGGGGGGAACTACTACTGGGGGCACTACATAAGGGACACTGCATTGGCGGGGGACCACTACTGGGTCTGGGGGTACTATATAAGGGACACCACTGGGGGACTGTATAGGGGAACCACTACTGGGGGCATTATATAAGGGGCACTACATTGGGGGACCACTATATAAGGGACAATACTGGGGGACTCTATAGGGGGACCACTACTGGGGGCATTACATAAGGGGCACTGCATAGGGGGACTACTACTGGCTGCACTGCATAAGGGGCATTACTACAGATGGCACTGCATATGGGGGACTACTACAGTGGGCACTGCATATGGGGGAACATTACTGGGGGCACTGCATATGGGGACATTGCATAAACTACTACAGTGGGCATTGCAAGAGGGGCAGTACTACGGAGGTGAATAAAAAAAAAATGTTCCTAGGGTGATGAGAAACTGTGGTGTATAGGGGCCCCCACAAGTTTGTTGCACAGGGCAGGGCCGAAACTAGGATTTTTGTCACCAGGGGCAAGACAGTAATTTGGCGCCCCCCATGTAATTCCCCCTGCAGTAGTGCCCATATTGTAATGCCCCCATAGTAATGCCCATATGTTAATACCCCCATAGTAATGCACCTGTAGTGCCCACCATACAGTAATGCCCCTGTAGTGCCCATGCTCCCATATTAATGCCCCTGTAGTGCCCATGCTTTCATAGTAATGCCCCTGTATTGCCCATGCCCCATAGTAATATCCCTGTAGTGCCCTTACAGTAATGCCCCTGTAGTGCTCATGCCCCCACAGTAATGCCCCTGTGGTAATGCCCCTGTAGTGCCCATGCCCCAATAGTAATGCCCCTGTAGTGCTCATGCCCCATTAGTAATGCCCCTTATTGCCTATGCCCCCATAGTAATGCCCCTGTGGTAATGCCCCTGTCCCCATAATAATGCCCCTGTAGTGCAACTTATTAAAAAAAAAAAATACTTACCTTGAACCCCGCTCCTGCATCCAGCGTCGCGTCCGGTCCGCCGGCTGCTCCTTGGAACTATGGGGGAGATGTCATGACGTCTCCCCCATAGTGCCCGTGGGGAGAGCCGGAAGCTGGAGTTCGGGTGAGAACTCCAGCCTCCGGCTCCGGCTACACCGCGTCGCTGCAGAGAAGGAGCCGGGCGCCCGCTGGTAATAAATATTACCAGCGGACGTCCGGCTTGGAGCCTCTCTGCAGCGCCGGGCTGGAGGTCACTGGCACCAGGTACAGCGGCTCACCCGGTGCACGTGCACCTCCAGCCCCCCCCTAGTTGCGGCCCTGCACAGGGGCCCCCACAGACCTTAATCCGGCCCTGCATGTTTATCTGTGGGAAGTAATCATTAGGTCAACATTCATAATGTGGACACCACCATCTTAACATTTATGTCGACATTGTTAAAATGTTGACAGGCAACATGTCACCATTTGAAACATCGACATTGACAATATGTCGACATTAGGGAAGGGCTGCGATCGGGAGGGTTAGAGCTAGGCTGCACGTTTGGGAGTTTAGGCACTAGAGGAAGGGTTAGGGGTAGGGATTAGGGTTGGTAACATCAGAAGAATAAGTAAGCTGAAGGATTACATGACCGCCATGACCCAGAACCTGTGCTGGAGCAGCAGCAGCCGGGCCACCAGGGACTATGGCCTTCATTCAGAGGCGGCCGTATGGTCTACGACCGCACAGCCGCCTCGATGTTTGTCAAGTGCGCATGCGCACGAGGGAGCCGGCTCCTTCGTGCGCATGCATGAGACCCGCTACGACCGACAGCGCCGGTCGTAGCGGGTCTCTTTCCAAAGGGGGCGAGTTGTCGATGTTGATTGACAGCTCGCCCCGTTTGGAAGGCGGGCCGGGGGGGTGGCAGCCCAAACTGAGGCGTTCCCATGGGAACGCCTAAAGTTTGGGGGAGGCCCCACTGACATCACTAGTGATGTCAGTGGAGAGCTTCCGGCTCTGACAGAGCCAGAAGCTCTCCGGGGCTTACGACAAGGGAGACCCTACCCTAGGGTCTCGTCGTAAACCCCGATGGTCGTGATGGTCTCTGACCATCGCGACCATCACCCTAGCGGTCATTAGAGCTGTGGGTGTAAACCCACAGCCTAACGACCGAAACAGAGGCGGGCGGTCAGGATGCAAGCGGCCGCCCAGTTTCTGAGTGACCGCTTGCATCCTCCGACTGCCTCTGAATGAGGCCCTATATGTCAACATTTTAATATGTCGAAATTTCATCAGAGTCTACATGATAAATGTGCTCATGTCGACATTATGGCTGTCATATATCATACTACACACCATCTGTGACATATTATGGACATCACCAAGGTGGGAGTTTTGGAATATATATCAGCAACTACAGATACAAAAGACTATTTTGTAATAAGACATACATGGACCCTTCACATTAAGAAGTTTTGTTTTAAGTATGAATAGTAAACTGACACTTTCAAATTAATATTGAAAATGACAGTTCGACTTTGTGGTCACCTTTATAATATTAAGATGTAGATTTCTGTCCATACCATACGGCTTAAAGTAAAATATTTGATTAAAGATAAAAACAATATTACTTACAAATCACTACATACAGTTGCTTGACATGGGTGCACACATGGGTTTTGGACACTCATTGCTCTGTGGCATTGTCAGGGTTATCTACAAACTTTTATCACCCCTCAATAAAACTTAAGACAAAATAACATATAAAACATGCAGTCTTACAGGAAGCAAAACATTACAATGCATGTATACCTAAAAATCAGATAAGATATGCAAGACCATCTGCAGTTGTGTTGCCAAACCATTTCTTTCTCTTTCTAATGAAAACACACAGTTTTCTTTTTAATTGACCATAAAAAAAACAGAATTAAAAACAAAACAAAAATGATTTACTGTCTATGTCTAACATCTCAAGGTCAAAGGTTTGACCTTGGAATTCAGAAACATGCAGTACTCATCTCCATAGAGTGTTCTCTCTTTCTTTTGCTTACGGATTCCAGTTTGCCTCCTGTCTGTGACTAGAAAAGGCAATCTAATTCTTTTTACTTGAATAGAATTGGCATCAAAGTGGGAAATTGATTTATTGATGTGCTCTTCTGCAATGAGCAACATGTATTGAGCCTTTCTCTAATGGCAAGAGGCATTTTGTGGCAAACACAAGCATTGCCACCAAATTCAGCTGTAGTTAATGCTGTCACATCCAATTTGGCTCACTGTGCAGTGATCGTGGAATTAAGTCGGCCAAGCAGTAGGGATCTACAGTCTGTGGAGTTGCTTGAAATTTAAAAGGGAAAGGACATACTTTAAATAATAGATTTTGTAGTGTAATTATGAGTAAAACAATTAGAGAATGCTCACTGGTGACCTTAAAAATTCATTCTATGGTTACAGCTGAACGTTGATAAGTTTGGTTGCAGTCTTTAGCTATTGAATCATCAGCAATGGCATGTGAATGATTTTGCAAAGGAATTTTGAATGTGAAGAAATACTTGAACAGAAAGTATCACAAGTGCAATCACAGGATGTTCAGGGGTGCTAATCTACTTTTAGGGCCTGATTCAGAGCCGCTCGTAAGCGGCCGCTCGTTCTTCCGAGCGATGTTCGCACATCTGCGCATGCGTACGGTTTGTAATACGCATGCGCGAACCAGTCAGTGCGGCCGAAAATCGTTAGTTCGCTAAATAGCGAATGCCTGCTATTTTGAGAGACAGGATAAGGCGTATGTGGGTGGTAACAGGGGAAGGTGCTTGAAAACGGGGAGTGGAATTCAGAACGCAGGCGTGCTTAAAGGTCAAAACGGGCGTTTTAAGGGTGTGCATAATTAATACAGCAGCGTCTTCGACCACGTCACCTGGTTGTTTTATAGTCAGAACTGCTCGCAATATAGTGGTAGGAAAAACCAACCACAAGAATAGCGAGCAGTTCATACGCTGTTCGATGTACTCGATTAATCAAATAAATAGCGGACATGACGTATGGTGCGAGCGGCAAGGGGGCGTATTTTTTAAAATTTTGATAGCAAGTTTTGCTCGCTCGTTCAGACATAGAGGCATAAACAGACCGCAAAGAGCGAATGGTTCATTTGAATAGCCACCCCTTTTTTTTGAACGAACGACCGCAAATAGCGAGCAGCTCTGAATGAGGTCCCTATTCCATAGTTTCACAAATGTCACTCCAACATTTATATACACATAACAAACAACTGTAATCAGGGACAGATTGGAAAAGTCACGTTCCCCTAGAAAAAATATAAAATGTGGCCTCATGTAGACCGGGACAAATCAACTTTAGGTGAGGCTGAGACAAAAGTAGAATTAGCACACCATTGGTACACAGGGCCAGTACATCATGCAATGGTAGACAGAGTTACAGCAACAGCTGGTGAAGTCTGTGGAAGTATGCAGACTAAAGCTGGGTACACATTATAGCATCTGTCTTATGATATATTGTTCCGATGGGGATCGGAATGATATATCGCGCGGATCATACAGTGTGGTCGTTTAGCATCATCTGCCGTACACCAAATGGTGGCACAATATATAATTATATAATTCCATCAGGATTTGCCATCACTGGGTACACAAATCGTATAGTGTGAACCATAACACACCGGTAGACTAAGCACTGCACCGCTTCTTAACTCATTGTAACCCCACACCAGTATTATAATATATTCATTTCCAAGTGTTGGCTATAGTAATATTCAATGGCCCTCGCCCAGTATATATACGATTTAATACTTGATTGTGATTATTGCACAATATCTTATATTCTACTAAGGTGCTACCACATACGCTATTAGAATATACAACAGGAAGAACAAAAAGAGTGTAATGTGTGGTGCACTTATGAGACCATAAGTTTCACTTGTAAATGTTACAAAGTATACTGTATATTGTTAAAAATTCATAAACCTTTGTTGAAAAAAAACCAAACTGTTCAGGGATTCTTAAAATAGGGCAAAATAAATATTGAAAAATAAATAGTAGATTGTAGAATAGATGTGTAAGAATTGACAAAATGTGTTTTAATAATGTTTCTTTTACTGCAGGTCAAATATATATATGGTAAATATTCACTTTGATTACAATAGTGTGATATAAATGTTTCAGCGGTAGTCAGGTGTTTGCTTATTCACCTATTCTCCATATACAGTTCCAAATAGTCACTATACAAGTATGTTATACAAACCTATGATTTCCAGCAGCCACATCCAATGACAATTAGGCTGCCTAGTCACAGGTATCTTTACTCAGCTGCAGAGTATGACATAACGATTTAGTATTCTCAAATGGAAATTTATTTTTACCCTAATGGTCGTATTCAATTAGCCGCGATAATGTCGCCACCATCGGCTGAATCTACTTTACGCCTACATCGCGTGTTTTGGACACTGAAACGTATCGGGCGAGCCCCCCACTATTCGCCCTATTCAATTCCAAAGGACGAGAAAACGGGACCCAGCGAAACGCAAACAGGCAAAAAGTGCTGTCAGATTGGGGGAAATCAGCCTGACACCCCCCAAAAGATGCACTAACATCAGGGATCAATGTAGTTGCCCCCACATAGCCCTACTGAAGCTATTTGGGGTACTTAAATGCTCTCAATAGCTGCTAATTAGCGTCTTTGCACAAGTGGTGAAGAATAGCATTTAGTATTTTTTTTTGAGAAAATAAGTAGTCCCAGCAAATTTGGGGTACATGAAAACGGGTGCTAGGATGGTTAAAAAACGCAAAAGTGACGGTTTAAAATACGTGAAAAATGCACCTTCAGCAAGCACCTGCGATCAAAAAAAACACCTCCCCCATACTTGCAGACCCCCCAAAAGCTTATATTTTTTAGTTTTTAAATTTGTACCCCAACTTTGTATTTTTTCGCCCCCTTTTTCAAAGTTATTTTTTGGGGTGTTCCTCTTTTTTTTAAGGTTTTTTTTTACGCAGTTATGCTTTGGGGGGCTGTCCGAAGGGTGCTGAGTTTCCCGATGTTTGCACCCCAAAACCGCAATGCTGCACTTTTTTCACCACCTATTCATAGGTGAATCTTTTTCGCCTATTACATTGCATTTTCGCGTACACGAAAACTATTTGGAATGGAATACGGCAAAAAGTTTCCGCCTGGCGAAATGACAACACCGGCGATATTTTTTCACGGAAAACGGCTTTTCACGTCTAATTGAATACGGCCCGTTGATGGAATTTCTGTATAATCTCTGCCTCTTATAACGTTTAGGCAGGCAGTCACAGTGTCATCATAATCTCATATTCTATCAGACTGCGGGCCTGATTCAGCATGGATTGCAATTGCAACAGCGTACGCAGATCGGCCGGTGGTGCGTACTGCGCATGCACCACAGCGCGCGTATGCAGCGACAGCATTGCGATCATGCACGCACACAGAAAGCCATCGCAGAGTGAGTGACGGGACGTCAGCATTTGGGGGTGGTGACGGGGGTGCGGTGGGAGAAACGCAGGTGAGCCAGTCCTTTTGAACGCCGTTGCGTGGGAGTGCATAAATTAGACACTGCGACGGCATAAGCAGCTTGTGTTCACACTGCATGCGACAAGACTTGCAATTTATGAGACAGGTCAGAGCCTTCTGTAATTGACAGGCCGATGTGCTTCCATATAATAATAATATTTTTATATATATATATATATATATATATATATAAATAAAAAGTTATCTCTAGCTAGGGAAGTGGTACATTCATTCAGTCCTACCCCTCGGAGGACCAGACCCAATACTGAATACAACGGGCCTATTATAGAAGGGTTTGTGCTAATCTTTATTTTCTTCATCACAATGACACAGCCCAATCTGTAGGTAACGTGTGGATTTTAAACCTCCCGCACATTGCTGGTAGTTTGGGATTTCACTCTCCTAATCACTGATTATAACATCCATCGATTTGAAAGGCAAAACAGCCTTTAATTTGCTGTATTTTGCAATGAATTAGAACTCACTGTACAATTTTCAAGCCATTACAGTACATTCCCCCCGAGTGTTTCAGAGATACTATATGAGTCTCGGAATTCCTTGCTGCTGCATGAAGTCCAGAATGTAAAATACATAATTCTTACTGGGGTCTCATCTACTATCAATGTTCCACTATATCCACATAAAAGCATACCTGCCATCTCTCCCTGATTGTCAGGGAGACTCCCTGAAATAGTAGCGGACTCCCTGAAGAGCCTGGCAATCTCCCTGATTGCACCTTACCCCCATTATGTAGCTGTTATATACTTGGAAAAAAATAAATAACATGTATATATATATCAGGGCCGAAACTAGGATATCTGTCACCTGGGGCAAGGCAGTAATTTTGCGCCCCCTCCCTTCCCATACCTGGATTTTGTCCTTCCTCCTCCATAAGGCAGTACAGTAGTCAGACGTCCCTGATATAATGACTTACATTATTCCACACACCATAATGCCCATTACATATTATTCCACACACTGTAATACATATTATCAAAGTGCCACTTACATATTTGCCCCTGACACCATTTTATGCCCCACAGTAAGGCTTCTAATTACTTTTAAATTACCTGCTCGTTGTCATGGGTTTCATGCTAGTTGCCAGGGGTCTCATGCTCGTTGCCAGGTGTCTCATGTTCATTGTCAGGTGTGTCATGCTCATTGTCAGGGGTCTCATGCTTTGGGTTTAATGCTCGTTGCCAGGGATTTCATATTCATTGCCATGGGTTTCATGCTTGTCAGGTATTACGTGCTCGTTGCCAGGGGTTTCATGCTCGTTGCCAGGGGTTTCATGCTTGTCAGGTATTACATGCTCGTTGCCAGGGGTTTCACGCTCGTTGCCAGGGGTTTCACGTTAGAAGATGCAGCTTCCTGCATCTTCTCCCTGCAGCGCCACCACTATGTGCTATCCAGTAGGACCTCTAGCATCTGTCTCGTCCTTGGCGGCGGCCATTTTTGGAGGACCGTTTTCAGCAGATTCCAATATGCAGCCACCGCACCCCCAAGCCACCGCGGGGTCTGCAGGGGCTGAGTCAGCCCTTTAGCACCCACTCAAATCCGGCGCCCGGTGCACGTGCACCTCTAGCCTACCCCCTAGTTGCGACCCTGTAAATATATAGGAATCAGTATGATATACCGCCGGCTGCACTAACCCTATTCTACCCCCTAACACTAACCCTCCTTTAGGGGTGCCTAACCTCCCCCCCAAGTGCCTAACCCTAAACCCCCCCAAAAAAGTGCCTAACACACCCCCCCCTTCCCCTAGCCTAAACCTAACCCTCCCGGGGGGCTGCCTAACCCTAAGTCCCCCCAGGAGCCCATAACCTAACCCCCCCCCCGCATCTGTCCGCACCCGGCTTACCTTTGATCGATATGCCGGGTGTCGAGCTTTGCGGCCGTCGGCTTCCTGACTGCATCCATATATATATATATATATACACATATGTGTATGTATATATATATATATATATATATATATACACACACACACACACACACACACACACACTTTAGACTCAAATGGGAACATCCGTGCCATTTTCCTGCGTTGCTTATAAGATACAATGATGTATCAGTGTGTTTTCATCAAAAAGTAGATCTTACTGAGCAACAAGTGCTGCTTTGGGGCTCGTTTACATTTGGATGTAAGTCAACTTTATGACAAACCTCTAAAGGCTCATACACACCTATATGCTCCATGAGCGATACCGTTAAGTGTTTCCCCTGCACTGCCGGGCTCAATGTAATTAACGATATCATTCAGTGACGGCACCCTCCCTCATACCCGTACTTGCAGAACCTGATGATATCGTCAGGTTGCCCTGCAAGTACAGGAGTGCCCATCGTTAACAATCCACGGGAGCATGCGTTGTTAACGATGTCTTGCATACACAATGGACGATATTGAACGCAATGAACAATAACGATATCGTTACTCATATCGTCTAGTGTGTATGCATCATAAGATGTAGCAGTACACATCCATTTTAACACTGTGCTCATAGGTGTAGTTTTTACAATCTCCCTGGCTATTTCAAAAGTAGGCAAGTATGCATGATATAAAAATGTAAATCACATTGCATTGCCTAGTATCCATAACTTCAGCGTGGTCCATGATAATGGGCATGCCCAGGGGGACCGAGGGGGGGGTAAGTGTGTACCCCATCAAACCCCACCCCCCCTAAAAAGTGCCCTTACCCCCACCATCCAAATAGCCTATGTACATGGAGACCTTTTACTGTAGTCCATTTACTAGCTTACCTACCAAGAACGTAATTATCCCTAGCAGTTTCAAAATCAAATCACACTGAAGGTGCCCGCCTCAGGTTGTCCCAGAGTGGCATGGCTTAAGAGAGGAGGGGGATTGTGCAGTCTCTATGCATCCCCACCCTCACCTCTCGCGGGTGGTGCCAGTAAGTTGACTCTGGCACTGTGCCAGAATGTACTGCACATGCGCAAATCTCTGGGAAGATGTCTGTCAAGCCGTTTTCCTGACGATTTCTGCAATGCTGATGTGGAACTTTGGAGAGGTACAGTAAGTATAAATATGGGTTCAGGGTGTGTGCAGTGTGGGCTCCCTTGTACCCCAGGGCTCGTGTGCAAGGCACATCCTGCACCCATTATGGATAAGCCACTGATTCCGACCAATGCCCTCTATACATAATACAGTGGTAAGAATGGCTTTCAAAGAAAAAAAAACAACACAGTTTTAAATAGAACTGTGCTGAACCACCTGTAAAAAAAATAGTCTCAACAATGAAATAAATCATTTATTTCTGAAAATAAAACAAAAATACTCCTATGTAACAAGCTAAGATAATTATACAGTTGTACATGCTTATTTCACCAGCCATAGTAAGATCTGGATCTGACACTGAAAAAGCAGACAAAGCATAAAGAAACACTGAGTAATTTGTGAATTTTTGTTTGTTCTGTAGGTTGCATCACAGTTGTGAATAGCAAGGAAACCTGTGTATTGTGACTTAATGCATACTGTATACAAAATATGTGACATTATTTAACATTGTGCAATGCAGGGATGGACTGGGACTCCAGATCAGCCCTGGAAGTCCTATGGGGTGTGTCCTTGACACAAAAGGGGCATGGTTACATCTCATGGGGGCGTGTCTCGAGGCACGGTCCCCATCTTTCAGTAGCCCGGCCGAGCAGAGAGCCGGGAGGCAGAGCTGCTCGGCCAGGGTTTAACACTGGACCAGCCCTTCTGGCATTTTGCCAGAAGTGCCATAAGGCCAGTCCGGCCCTGGTGCAATGTAAGTACACATGCTGAATCCACATAGTGCACTTTAGAAAATTGATGCAAATGCATTTGTGCCTATAGAAGTATTACCTCTTATGAAATAGAAGTTAAAAAGTATATAATAGCTATCACACTCTATATCAGTGACACACTCTATATCAGAGTTGGTCAACAGGTGGTCTAAGAGCCACATGAGCCTTAACCTACAGACAGAAATGGGGGGGGGGCACAGGGGATGAGTACTCCCAGGCCCCCATCTCTTAGGGGGCCCCCCTGTCGAAGCCTCTCCAGTTGAGAGATCAGTGCCACTCTGCACTATCAGCTAGCCTGGAGCAGGCGGGCACTAGAACCCTCGATGGCTCCTTCTGGAGGTCTCTCCTCCGAAATGCGCTGTTGCATGCATTCGGCACCCCCACATGTATGGACGCACGCCAGGCTCCCCAGAATCTGTTGCAGCCCAAAGGGCTGTCGAACTGCACTATACCACCACTGCTTAGGTGCACAAGTACCCCGCTGGCTCCACACCAACTACAGAGCTTGTTGGTGCATTCCGCAGCAGGCGCACTGCAATGACAGCAACCCCTGTATGCTCCAGACTGTCACTGCAATACTGCGGGTGAGATACTTCAAATACTGCTGTGTGGCTACTGCTGTAACTATTGTGTTAACCCGTACATTACTATTACTGTGTTCCTGCATTAACCCTGTACTTATTGTTTACCGAATAAACCCAGTACCCAGGTTAATGACGCTCTGTGTTGCCTAACAGTCACTTTCACATACGCTGTGCACCCTATTGTGACCGCCATCCCAACAGGCTATAAAAATCAACAGTTCTGACCCAGCTGCCACACTGCTGCTTGGAGAGGTGCTGCTGGCGGTGGAGGAGGCTACAGACGAGCATAATCAGTCCCTGTGGTAACTGGCTCTGGAGTTTGCCCCGCTGCAGTGCAGGAGTGCAGGTAGGACCTGCACTGCTGCCTTATGAGTAGGCGCGCACACACAGTAGGTATAGCCAGGGGGCGGAGATGACAAGAGGGGAGAAGGTCCCCCTGTCTTAAGTGCCCTGGCCCCCCCCAAAGGCTTAATCTAGCCCTGACTCAACCCCTCCTGCTTTATTGCCATATTTGTTTGTTATACCTTGTAAAAGGTTTTATTTTTTATTTTTTTTATTATTAGTTTAAAGTTATTCATGAAATTAAGGATAATTATTGGGTGCCCCAAGGAGTCCATCAGGCATACCTCCCAACGTGCAGATTTTGGTGAAACAATCCCGCTTTTCAGTCACTGTCCAACCTGCAGTGGTGAATGGATGCAGTGTGCAATCATCCATACACTATGGATAGGGATAGGGGGAAGCCCACAGTGTGACAAAACCGTTCCCAACCTCCCCAATATTGAGAGGTATTTATCAGGTTGCCTAATACTGCTCATTGCACACAATATAAAATCAGACCATAAATACCCCATACCACAATATATAATACACAGTTTTTAATAAAATATACATTTATTACATTCTGTATAAGTTTACAGAGAATATCTGTGGTTGCTGGTTGACTGGCAAAGCATAACTGGAGAGAAGCAAATGGCTGGGGCTCTTCTATCAATGTGCTAGCAATGAAAAAACGAGCATGATAAAAACCGTGCATATGTGGTTAAGAGTAATGTGGGTGTGGCTTTACAGCAAATTAAATATGAAACATCCTTATGTCAAGGATCTATAATCAAATACAACACTTACATGGCTCATCTGACTAGTTCTCAATACAGAGAGAATTCTAGACACTACAGTAATGTACAATACCACGAGGTTTCATAATTGGTCTGGAGTAGGAATTAAATTCCCTGCTGATTTTTCCGACCAGAGTGAATGGTTATCTCTGCCTGAACTACAACAGAAAACCCCATCCCATATACTTAATTCAATTAATTCAAATTTGCAATTTTTTACACTCCCTACCCTCACTCTCTGTTCTCCGAGCCCTTACTCCTTTTGTAGAGTCTGTGTAAAAACTGCCCTTTGTCCAAGGGTTTGATCTCCCAGCTTTATGATCTCTTCCAAGACATCACCCTCCTGTCACGACCTGGCTGTAGAGGTTTTTAGTCCAAAGATGGGGAGCCGGAGGGACTAGACAGGGAGACAGCAGTTGACGAGGAGGAAGTAAAATAGATCTCCTCCTCGGCTAAACCCCGGGTGTTGGCGAGACCAGACTAAGGGCGCGGAGTCTAACTGGTTGGTAGTTTTCACCAGTGGCCCCTCCAAACAGAATGTGATCTTAGCTGCGCCCAACCAGCAGGTCGAGGTCCCCTGGCCAGGGACCCAGGAATTAGCAACTGACAAGGTGGCAGGGTTGAAAAGAATAACTACTTGCACTGGAGAATACACTGGAAGTGTCACGTAGAGGATACACTGGAGAATAACTCGTAGAGAACGCACTAGAAAGTAACACGTAGAGAATACACTGGAAGTATCACGTAGAGGATACACTGAAGAATGTCACTGGAAAGGTACACAGCTTGGAGCCTGGAATTATGTTACAGCCAACAGTCACTAGAATAGTGAAGAGTTGTTCAGGCCAATTCCTGCTTCCTGGAGTCCTGCTTTATACCCTTAGGTAGCTGTCCATTGGAGGAGAGAGTCAACTGAGATCTGACCAGGCTACCACTGGATGAGAGACCAGTCAGGTGATACAGACAACATGGCTGCACCCATGACCACCGCCACGGGAACTCCGATATGGAGGATCGCGTGGAAGTCACCCGGGGCGAATACTCAGCATGTCACCCACCGCCGCACCTGATGTCTAACCGCACTTGCTAGTCAGGGGAAGCCGGCGCTGCGGTAAGTAACAGCAGATCCCAAGCTGAATCCTGACTCCTCCCCCCTTTGAGGTCACATGAAATTACTTGGGAGCGAGACCTTTGCCCTCCTTCATACAATGAGGCCTGGGATGACATAAGATAGGGGATAGCCTAAAGCTCTATCGAGAGACTTCATAAAATGTTCCTGCTCTCCTCACCCAATTGTTGGTGGGTTTGTGCTTGCAGGGGTACTAAGATCCAATCCATATGTGGTGGACCTGCCCCCCACCTCCAAATAAAAAAAAACCTCAGCACATTTTCCAAAAACTTAGCAGCGCACATTTTGGCGGCAGTAAAATCCTTGATTACTTTAAATTGGAAATATACCTCTCCCCCGACTCTCTCTGCACTTAAGACCCAGATTTGGCATGTTGCGGCCATGGAGAAGACAACTTATTACCTTCATGATCGAGGACATGTTTTTACCCAAGTTTCGGCTCCATGGCTGCATGCTGAACGTAGACACACATCCCCTTTCTTTTCAGTGTTATCCTCAAGGTAGGTCTCATGGGCAGCAAATTACGTGTCCTTTTTTACTTCTTCATTTCCACCCCCAAATACTGTTGTTTTCTCTTATTTGTGGATGCTTTTTGTGTATTTACTCTAACGATATGGTGTCCTGCCCCCCTCATCTCCTTCTCTTGCCCCCCCCCCCCCTGTATTCCCCTCTCCCTTCCTTTAGTTACCTGACTTTTGTTATTTTCATTTTGCTTACTATTGTATTTAAAATGTGGACTGATTTGGGGTTTTGTTGCCCCTTTTTTGTGTTTACTTCAATTCTGACTGACCATTCAAAATGAAGAATTAAAAAGAAAAAAACATTTTGTAGTAAGGGGGTGATGCAGCAAGTATCAGAGATATTATCAGAGATATCTGCTGCAGTCCCGCTGTTTTCATTCACAAAAGCAGTGCCCGTAGCTTGTTATGGTGACTGTGGAAATGCCCCATTTACCAGCTCCAAAAAGCTTAACTTTTTTTTTGGATCTCTCTCAGGCAGCCTATGCTTGCACATGTGTGGCTGATGGCCTCACTTAATTATCCTACTAGCTGGATATAACTTAGTCAGAGAGGGGTGAAATGATAGAACTGATTATAAAGGTGTCACTAGCTTTTGTTCTATAGAACTCTATTGCGCAGCATGTGATATGCTAGACATCTAATAATGTATCATCAAGCCATGTGTATGTCTGGCCAGAAGGATATTATTACTTTACCATTTACTCTTCACTGGGACATGCTCCTATCTGTCCCACTGTCCTGGCAAGACAATTTTAATAATTTGTAAATTTAAGACCTACAGTATCTCACTGCCGCCATATACAGCGAAAGAAATTATATTTAACGGGGAAGCTTTGAGAAGATGGATAAATCTGGTGCTAGCAGTTCATCTTGATTAGGTGGTCACTCGGTGAGATACACCTCCCGTGGGGAATACCAGTACAGCTCCCCCCAACTCCCCAGAGAACAGTGACATAGATTTTTAATCTGTACTGCAGTTACTAATGTGTTGACCCGTACATTACCATTACTGTGTTCCTGCATTAACCCTGTACTTGTTGTTTACTGGATAAACCCAGTACCCAGGTTAAGAACGCTCAGTGTTGCCTAACAGTCACTTTCACATACGCTGTGCACCCTATTGTGACCGCCATCCCAACAGGCTATAAAAATCAACAGTTCTGACCCAGCTGTCACACTGCTACTTGGAGAGGTGCTGATAGCGGTGGAGGCTACAGACGAGCATAATCAGTCCCTGCGTATTATTACTATGTATTTATGTATTCTAGCAGCTCATCTTGATTAGGTGGTCACTCAGTGAGGTGCACCTCCCGAGGGGAATACCAGTACAGCTCCCCCCTACTCCCCAGGGATTAATCACGTGACGAGAGAACAGTGACATAGATTTTTTATGTTTTTCTTAGCATTGTTATATGTTTATAAATGGTGAATCCCTGATATGGAACAACATTGATCTTATTTAATATTTTATTCATGTTCTTCATCTACTCAATATTTCAGCTAATATTCCGCAAAGAGAAAAATTCAGTATCTCCCTTTGTCACCAGAGGAATTTTAGAGATGAAAACACATCTTGATTTGACTGTAGACTATCCACGATCAATATGATTTCTATTCCCTTTCTGTATTCCAGTGCATGCTTGTACAATGCCGTACTTTCTTGCCTTATACACAGATCTACAGCACATAATGATGTCTCTGAAGAGTAAGGCCAATTACTCCTAGTAATTTTGGCCCAATTATGATTATTGAGACTACGTTGTGTCTATTTATATTTCGGATTGTATACAAAACAGAATGCTCAAAAGCAAATTAATCTTAAATGTATGTCCAAATGGCAGTGCATTCATTTCACATCTGACTTCTCAGATGGATTCCAATAGTAGCTTAGTACAGATGAGCAAATTTGCAGCGAATGTTACACAAAGCCAATTTTGACGGTGGGAACAAGTCTTACAAAGTTCCGGATATTAGTTCCATCTTTGCCTTCCCACTCTGTGGACCTCATTCAGAGTCGGTCGTTGCGGCAGCATGGTCGTAAGGGAAAAGGGGCCGGATATGCAAATGATCCACTCGCAAGTTGCGTCCTTAAGATGGGATCGTTAGCTGACCGACCAAGGGGAGGATGCGGCCGTAAGACAAAAAATACGCCCCCTTCTCGTACGCATTACACGTCATCGCCGGCCATATAAGGATTAATCGAGATCATGGGAACTGGTCATAGAGCTTAAGGTTGACCATACCCTCTCTTAAGCACTACGATCAGGTCAGTGTACAAACCACCCATGTCACGTGTGCCATGACACTACTTTGTTAATTATGCACTCCCATAAAACGCCGTTCGCATAATTAGGCACGCCTGCGTTCGGATCTCCACTCCCCCGTTTTCAAGCACCTTCCCCTGTTACCACCCACAAACGCCTCATTCTGTCACTCAAACTACCGACCTGGCTGTGTTCAAGTAGAGAGAAATTTCTGATCGTAGCAGCTAGTTTGCGCACGCGCATTGCGAACTTTACGCATGCACAGTTTAGCGAACATCGGTGGCGTACAACCATGCAGCCGCAACGACCGACTCTGAATGAGGTCCTGTATGTGCAAAATGTGCTGCAGATGCTTCCACATCGTACGCACTGAAAAAAATAGTATAAATTTGCCCATATGCATGTAACACTCCTTCAATAGGAATAGCGGTATGAAGAAGAAAGGTGTGATATAAGAAGGAATATTAGAGAATGCCTCCACCCAAATCTCAACAAGTTGAAATGCTTCTGGGGAAGAGTTCGAAATCAAGATCCTCAGCAAGAGATACAAGGAAACCCTTGCCCACTACGTAACTGGACCACACACACATTAGCTATGACAAGTATTAGTTGCAGAAACCACCCTGGACAAAGTGGACTGCAGGACTTTTTATATGTTAACTTTGTATAAATAAATGCTTTAACTGTAAGAAAACAGAATTAAAGAACAGAAATGTGACCATGTATAATAAAGAGACTAAAGCTGGGTACACACTTACGATGGGCCGACATAACGTACCGCGGGTACACATTGAGCAATGTAATGAAGGACAAAATGATCCCTCGTTCCGTCCTTCATTACCTGCAACGGCGCCGCACGCGGTATCGTCCGGTGGGCTGTGCAGCATGGCCGACCAGGCGATATTGCATGTGACCGCGGGAGCGCGCAAATAGTCCATGCACACTGGACGATCAGGCAGAGATGCCGTTCACATATGGCCGGAAATGACATATCGGGCCGACATTGTTCAAGTGTGTACTCGTCATATAGCGAATACAGCCAAGTAATTAAATGTATATGTACGCTAGCATATTTTCTTATGCAGTAATTGCAATTTACCTACCAACACAATTGGCAATATAAGTAGTACTCAACATCCTTTGATTTTACCCTCAATAAGTCATCAAATTACTTGAGGTATCTCTAACCTCAAACAATATGATAAAAACACAAATGTGCCATGGCTTCTCAGTATCACACTCCAAACCAACATTTATTTATTTATTTATTAACAGTTTCTTATATAGCGCAGCATATTCCGTTGCGGTTTACAATTGTAAACATTAATAGAACAAAACTGGGTAATAACAGACAGATATATAGGTAGGAAGGCCCTGCTCGCAAGCTTACAATCTATAGACATGAACTAAACATCAGAAATCCCCCAGTCTCTGGGTATAAGTTGGAGCGTTATTAATCTTCAAAGTCCTCAAAGTGCAGATGACCGTTATCAATCAGCAATCACAGATCATTATGATGCTTGTAGTTCCGCAGCCTAACAATGGAAAAAGCAGGTATACTCTCAGTCTCTCTTACATAACAAACAGCCCTCCTAACCTCTTCTCCGAAAGCACAAACGCCGCCCTTTAATATCAACCTTTTCACACTTAGTAATTAGCAAATGAATAGTGGATTTATCCACAGCTCCTCCTGCTAGAAGTCGAGGTCGCCAGTGGACTCGGTGCCTGATTCACACAAGCAGCTGTACAATACCACCCAACTAAAATACTAATGCTGCACGAGGCGTCTGAAAAGAAGTGACGCCTCCTGTCAGCATCTGCGAGGTCGCAGACTGGGATCACCATCACGACAGTGGAGAGAGATAAATATCAACCAATCAGCTCCTAGCTGTAATTTTTTTCAAACACAGCCTGTAACCCATTTTACCTCTCTCTTTGATACATCTCCCCCAATGTCCCTTAACGGCCCATTTAAGCACCTTCAGTTGCAAGTTGATATACGACTGAAATACATATGATTTTGCATCACCCGTACTTGCGTATGCTTGGTTCCAAATTATGCACCATGCCAAATATACAGGGCCTGATTCAGACCTGGTCGTTAAGCTGCGGACGCTCGCTAGAGGCGATTATCGCTCATCTGCGCATGCGTATGTGTCAAAGTACACATACGCGAACCAGTTACTGCGGCCGGGCATCGTGCGCTCATAGTACACAGACTGGACACTACTTTGAGTGACAGATTGCGCCGTTTGTGGGTGGTGACAGGGGAAGGTGCTTGTGAACGGGGGGAGTGGATGTGCGAATGCAGGCGTGTCTGAGCTTCAAAATGGAGTTTTATGGGTGTATATAATTAGCAAAGTAGAGTCATTGTACACGTCACTTGGTTGTTTTTTAGCCCTAACCGATCGCAGTGCTTGCGGTGGGGTAGGGGCTACCTCAAGTGCTGCGTGCAGCTCCGATGGGTCTCGATGTTCCCGACTAATCAGACACTTCCTGGAGATGATGTGTGCTAAGAGAGAAAGGTGGGCGGCTTTATACTCCTGCGTACGCTCACTGCCGTCGCCCTCTAAGACATAGAGGGCGTCCTTAAGCCAGACAGTGCGATCTCGGGATTTGCATACATGGCCCCTTTTAGCAGCGAGCGCAGCTTAGTGACCGGGTCTGAATCAGGCCCACTGTCCAAACAGACGTATGCTCCATTATGCATTGGTTCCCAAGTGTATCACTAGGAGTTGTTCAGAACAATGGCCCACGTTTTTCTTTATAGTGTAAATAATTTAATATTGTGCAGGAGGAACACTACACTTCACACTGCAATTTATGTTTTCTACTGAACAAAAGCAAATGTAAGAGCGTAATTCAGCCAACAACCAGAAAGTCCCTGCAGTGTGACGCTCTCCCTGGTCTCTCTCTGTATGAAGTTCAGTGTCTGGCTGAATATCCAGCATGGGTTTTGTTTCTTCCAGCCCTTGGCTTTTCTTTTTCTCCTCCATTATTGATGTACAGTATATGATGTTTGCAGAGTAGATATGGATTATCTCATACATGCTACAGCTGGTTTCATGCTTAGAATCGGAAATTCGCTTAACCTCATGCTTGCTAGAGCACAGCTGCTTACTTCCTGAGACACTCAGCACGTAACATGCAATGTTTTAGCAGATCATGGGGCGCTACAAATCCCATCATAGCATGAATTTTATTGCTTCATTACAATATGTATTACCTTATAAGGCCTTATGGAACTGATGGTAAGTATTTGTATATTGCATTGTGCAGTTGGTCAATACTGAAAAATATTTACATTTCCAGAGACTAATGCTAGATACACACCTAACAGATTAAAGTACAGTAACACTCCATGATTATTTTTATTCTGAGAGCTGAAGCAATCCTATGAACATTTGATTTCCAATTTCCCTAAAGATCATGGGGGTTAGGTTTGAAATGCAATATGTTGGACAATCTCTGTACACACTACATTTTCTGCATTATATCGGCTTATCGGGATAGACAAACTTCACGTCCAGATGTCGGGAGCAGTTCCGACTGGTTTTGTAATGACCATCCGTCCCGAATCCTGTGTACACACTGTGCAATAATGGGACCACACAGCCAATAACTGGTTGTTTGCCAATATTATTGCACCCTGCTTAGGACCTCCAAATTTTAAAAACATGCGACTGTTCCATGAAATTAGAGACACTACACTAGAAGGTTCAGAAACGCCTTATTACAAGGATATTGGTCCTCACCTGGGGGGAGGCCTGGGGAACAACATACAGTAAAGGCACATAACCACATGCCAATATTAATCGACAACTGAACGATAATGACATCATTATCGTTCAGTCGTTCATTAATCGTGCAGTAAAATATCGGAAACGACCAGCGATGCAAGCTCCCACAGGCCGTTTCCGACATCAATCATCGCCTGAACATGCCGGTCAATCTGCCGATCAGATTGGCCATGATCAGGGATGAGGGAGGGTGCCTGCACTGAACGACTGTACAATTACAATGTTGTAATCGTACTGTCGTTACCCCATATTTATTTTCCGCAAGAATATACAAATAAATTGTTTAAAAATCATACAATGTGATTTCCAGAATTTTTTGTTCTGATTCTGTCTCTCACAGTTAAAGTGTACCTATGATGGAAACTAAAGACCTCTCTCATTTTTTCATCGGTGGCTGTCCAAATACTTTTTTGCCCCCTGTATGCTACTATTCCTGACTCAGTTCCTGGCTTCATGCTACTACAAACTCTGGTTCTGATCCCTGACAGGGTGTAGCCGGGATTTCAGTCCAGCTCCAGGCCGGCCATTCGTGTTCCTGCAACCAGTCCGTATTGCCTTGTCTACAGATTGATCAACTCCCTTGCTACTCACTCCATTGCCTGACTTCTGGTGGGATATCCTGCAGTACCTGACTTTCGGTATTCAGGCAAATTCACATCCAGTCTTGCTTCATCATGACCACCATCTGCATACATCTCAGCTCCATGCAATCCACCAAGTGTGGGAAGAACTTGTGCTTACTTTACCAGGTGTTACAGTCATTTGCCGGTTATGGTAAGGAGCTCTGGATCCGTCTCCATTACCGATGTATTCTGGACTCTGTTCATTGCTGTGTACATGCCGTGACTAAACATTGACCCTTTTCTATGTTTGCCTAAACAGTAATGTATTAATACGGTATGCTGCTGAGGTAAATCTGGTTACGTCTCAGCTATCTGATTATTACTGGACGATGACCCTCATTCAGACCCGGTTGCAAGTGCTGAGCGCTCGCAACCGGGTCGATGTTTTGGCCCTGCGCACGCGCAGCGGCCGCACTGCGTGTGCGCAAGCCCCAGAGAGAGAGAGAAATTCTCTCGCTCCGGAGCTCACTACAAAAGGTGCGGCTGTCGATTTTGATCGACAGCTCGACCCGTTTTGTAGGCGTGGCAGGGGGGTGGTTTCACAAACGTGTTGCCATTTTGTGGCGGGCAACACTGACATCAGCAGTGATGTCAGTGGGGAGCTTCCTGCTCGATCAGAGCAGGAAGCTCCCTGGGGCTCGTGGTTGCCGAGACCCAACCTTAGGGTCTCGTCGCAAGCCCCGATGGTCGCGATGGTCTTGACCATCGCGTCCATCAGCCTGGTCGGCCGCTATAGCTGTGGGTGGTAACCCACAGCTTAACTAGCGACCAGGAGGCCGCACATGAACAGTCAAGCGGCCGCCCTCATTCGGAGCAAGCGCTCGCTTCTTGCGACCGCCTCTGAATGAGGGCCTAAATTCATTGTTGTTAGATGCAGTGACATCTATCCATTCTGAATATTGATATTACAGATTCATCTGTGCTATATTTATTATATAATGAAAACTGTCATTTTTATGGTAAACCTAACACTCCCCTAATGAAGTTTACACAAGATAATTTTAATGATCTATATACAACACACACAGCATTCTAGTGGCCAATAAGCAAAACAGGGAGCATTCTAGTAACAATGGGCCTGATTCAGCTTTGCAATTCCATCCTTGCTATTATGCAAATGAAGTATTAGGTGCATACTTGCCGACAATCAGCTCCAGCCTTCCGGGAGGGAGCCGATTATCGGCTAATAGCGGGGGGCGGGGCAACCATTTTGGGTCACACAGGGGGCGGTGCCGCACGATCGGGTCATCGTGACTCCGCCCCCTCTTCACAATGCCGTGATATTCGGTATTGTGAAGCAGGGGGCGGGGCCACGATGACGCGATTCTGCGCGAATCGCGTCACCGGGCACCCCGCTGCAGGGATTTCTGTTTTTTTCAGGGGGGAGGTGGGGAGGGTGTGAGACTTCCGGGAGGCTTGTCTGCCTTTCCGGGGGGCCGGGAGCGGCACCCGAAAATCGGGAGGGTAGGCAAGCCTGATTAGGTGTATTACACCCCCTGCTGCATTTGCGGTCGCAGGCTGAGATCACCATCGCGACCATCGGTGGTCAATGGTCACTATGGTGGACGGTGCCGGGCCTCCGGCCAGCTGACTGGCTTGCGAGCCCAGGACACTGAGTTGATCAACGCAGGGATCCTGGACTGGCCACTCCCGGAAAATGGTGCGGACACTAAATGCTTCTGCCTGTCAATCAGGAGAGGCATTCAAGGGTCTGCGTGCGACTACGCAGGACCCTTTCTGCACACTCGCAGAATGGGTCCTGCGCACGCGCAGATTCCCGATAATCGGGAATCTGCAATCAGCAGTGCACGCCCAATGTCTCAAGATACAACATACAGTATTGTATTGATTGATTTACAATACACAGAGCATTTTAGTGACATATTTCAAATACAGAGAACATTTTAGACTTCATAAAACACAGACCACATCCTGTGATACACAAAGAATACAGGGAGCACTCTAGGGAGCTTTAATAAAATACAATACAGAGTATAATAATAAATTATATACAATACAGATTTCAGGTGGACAGTCCCAGAACTCAAAAGGGGGAAGACTTCTTAGAAAACGAGCAGGATGCTGCTTAAAGTGGGCAACCCTTTGCAGATCAGGAGCAGGGTTTTAACTTATAATATGTATGAATGTTGGGTGGTATGAACACATAGTACACTACTGTCCAAAATACAATAAAAAGAGACCATCCCATTGACCATTATATAATATAAAAATCTTTCTAGTCAACAACATACAATAAAGAGAGAATTCTGATGACCTCTATAAAAATCAGAAAGCATTCTATGTAGCTCTTAAATTTGACCAATACTTTTAATATCAGTTCTGTTAAAGTCAGACCAGCAATCTTGTAAAATGATCAATAAATGATTACATAAATGTCCTTTGTATACGCTATTTCGGGACTATCATTTGATGTCAAGTTTAGTTTAAGTGGAAAAGCCATTATGTCAACTATAACAGAAAGAGGTGTCTCCTTTGCACAATATACAGAAGCAGCAATCGTCCAAATTGTATCACCAATACCTAAAATAGAACATAAAATAAACACAAAGGACACCCGCTCCTTATTGGAATACAGTAAGATGGGTGAAAGTCTATTGATGAAAAGTACCACACAGGTGTAATGTATCCCCAGAAGTTCCAATGATACAGCTGATGCATGTACGGGCAACTAGACGACCGCCTGTACACTTGCTGCAGGGACCGCTGACACTAACAAATTTAAATGTCTCTACCAGTTGTGATGTCAGGCCAGACATATTGAGCAGCAGATTGGGGTAAATGTGTATAGGTTACCAACCGGCTGCTTGGACGGCAGATCGGTCTGCTAGCTGATCTGTCGCTGCAGTGTGTACCCAGCATTAGGAGCAATCCTCTGCATTTATTTTGTGTTTGTAAATTGCAAATAGTGCTGTAATACAGACTTTCAAATGTAACGAATAGCACTTTTGCAAAAAGTCGCAATAAAGTTGTAAATAGAGCAGTGACAAACATTATGGGCACGTCAAAACCAAGTACTGAAAATATCATAGTAAACATTACAAGTTAAAGTAGGTGTAATTCACCAGCACGATATAATTGCTGAGGATGTTTTGCAAACTAAGCAGCAATCACAATTCAGATTTACCAAGCTCTGAATTGCAAAGCTGAATCTGAAGATGGTGTTAAACCTATAGTAGCCTTAGGTCTTCAATGTCTCCCAACTTCAGTTCGTCATCCCATTTGCCCTTTTTATTTCCTTTTTCTATTCTCTTTTATGTTTTTGCTTCACCTCTGTTATTTTTCTGTGCCCTTTTTTTCCTAAAGTAATTTATTCCCATTCTGCATCAGCTATTTGTGTAGTTATTCAAGGTGTTCATTTATTGTGTTATCTAAAAATTTTGAAAAATCTGATGAAAACTTACTGAATTAAAAACACAGCCTATTGGAAAACCTGCCAGGCAGGCGATTAGCCAATGTTAGCTTCACAGAATAATATACCATAGAGGTAAATACTCGATTTGCTGCAATAGAATATCTAAAACTAAAGATTGTACGAGTTTTATAAAGTTGAGTCATCAGCATATAATAAGATGTGACAGAAGAACTTTCACTAAAAAGAGAGAATGGGACAAGGTGCCAAAGTCTCGGTATACACTTCAGCAAGCACAAAACATATCCCACGTTCTGAAATGGCAGGCGGAAGGCTCGCTCATAGCTGTCAGCCTAGCTTAGTACATCAGTGGATCATTTACGGAAAAATAGCATAGCATTTATGTAATTTTCTACCCATTCCTGGGAATGAACGAGTCTCTTAATATAGGAAAATGGTCTTTAAATCAGTTCTTCTAAAAGCAAGTCACATACATAATGTTCTGCTCAACAAAATTATCTATATCCATCCTTTATGTGAAAGTAAAGACGTATAGCAGAAAGTGGATGTTACGCATATTCTATGTGTTTCTATATTTCTCTATATACTTCACATACATTAGCACTTCTCCTTAGCAAGGACTAAACTAATCTGAGCTCTTCTTACTGTATGTCTATACATAGTACATATATAATACAGTATATAGCCTGGTAGCGCCTCATATTAAGGTCCTTACCTTGTTAATAAAGCTCTGAGGTCTTTGTCCGAGGCCCGAAATATAAATAATTTGCTTTGGACATTCATGTTTTTAAATCAAAATCTTTGCCAATTAAAGATTTGTAACTTAAGTGTTACACTACTGAACATTTCTGTTGGCAAATGATGCATGAATGACAATTTCATCTTACAGACATTGCACTGATCTTCAAACTAAGGCTGACATCTTTATGCAGCAAATATACTGAGTGTTTCTTTCCTACAATTGTAATATATGTCATGCTACATTATTTATTTTAAATTGTAGCAAAATCATATATTTAATGTTAATGAATCTTCAAGGGAGTTCAAATGGTTCATTACCAAAACTGGCTGATTATTTGGAAAGTCAGTGAAATGTGAAATATAAATGCATTTGTCTCTCACATTTACATTGTTGAAATACAATTATATCTTGTCTTCAGTAGGGTATTACTAATAAATTACATAAAACCTTTATGAACAGAATAAATTATCAGGGCCCCATGAAGATGTAAACATTATACGCTATGTTCATAGGCAAACGCAGGGGGGGGTTCCGTCTGCCTGGAAACCCCCCTCTCCAGCCCACACCATGACCACAATAGCAATAGCAATGTAATAGAATTTTACTAGCGCTGCATGTTCTTCTCAGTATCACAAATGAAATAATTAGCACCACTTGTGGATCTTTTAACATGTATCAGTCAGTAATAAATAACCTGTGCACCAACTAGGCGATCTGGAAAACATTCACTGTTAAGAATGTGCTGCTATAGAGCCCAATATGTACATATATATCCAGGGCAGTGCTAGGTTATTCTGCTGCTCCCCCAGAATCCCGGACTTGCTCTAATACTCTGGAATGGTGGCCACATCTAAAAAAAACCATTCAGCTCAGGCAGGATGGCCCTACTGCCGCATTTAATAGCTTACTGTGATCACTGGTCCTGTGTATGCTGGAATTATGACACACAATACACTTTGTATGATGCATATTAAAGCTGGTATTCTACCTCTTCATGGACTGGCCACACTCACTCTAAAATCAAGCATTTGGAAACCCCCCTCTAGAAATTCTGCGTTTTCCACTGATGTTAGCACTATAAATGCCTTATATTTGCCAAACACTGCAATCTTCTATTTGTTATTCATATAAGACTAGTTAAATGACTGTCCTGTATATAAAAAAAGTCTACACACACAACAAATCAGACAAATGACATAAATAGCTGTAAATTATTACATACTATTACTGAAAGAAACAGGAAAAATATAAATATACTTTTGGTGGTTCAAGTACAGCTCAGCAATACATACAGTGGGTATTGACTTACATTAATGCCGTAAAGACAGGTGCGCGAGCAATGGTGCCGTACAGAGCGCAGGGCTCTATGGGAGGCCTGATCACTGTCCCACGGTCCCTGCACCTGACTAGCAGGGTACCAGGAATGGCATCCTGCAGCCAGTGTCACTGTTGCAGTTCCTCCGGAGCATTCTTTAGACACTCTAGACATACACCCCGTACATGCGTGCGCAGCCTGTACAGCACCCCGGAGCATCCTGAGGATGCTCCCTCAGTGCTGCTGTTCTTCTTGCCACTCACGGCCACGCTCCCTGGCATGATGTCACGTGGTTGAGGGACGTGGCCGGCACAGACTGCAGTAAAGCTTTGTTAATGCCCTACCTACAAGTGTAGGTCTATGTAAAAATATACACACTGTGGGGTCAATGCAGAGGTGAACGCAAGTCAGTTTTGCGGACATGTCCTGTGTGTTTTCCTACTGTGCAAGCTCCAATGTGGAGCGCACGCATGTACGGGTAATGTAGAGATGTAAGTAGCTCAATTGCATCCCCACTCGTAGCCCGTTTTCAGACTGATCTTTTGCACCAGCCATAAGGCTAGTGCCAGTGCACACTAATCATGGTGAAACCAAGTGTACGGATAGGGACAGTCCGGTGCAGTGTTATATACAACTCAGCGTATAGTATGTCAGTATAACTCTGTCCCGAAAACAATGTAGCTTCTATGTGTGGTTGTATAACACCACTAGAAACAAATAATCCAGTGTAGTATATCAGTATAACTCTGTCCCGAAAATGAAGTTTATATATACTCAATAGTTCATCATGGCTCCGGTAATATTAGGTCCTCACTCCACAATAAAATTAATGTCCTTCTTCTGCGCTCAGACTCCTCTATGCCAGTTTTCCAAATATGTGCATATGTAAGACAAAAGAGGGTTGCCGCAATAGTATAAAATCCTTAACAATTTATTTAGAATATAAAACATGAATAATAAAATGCGTACCACAAAGGACCTTTCAAGCAAGGCCAACTGTTCTGCATATAGGGGTATTAGTCTGCTCCCCCTACAGAGCGTTACCTTCCTTATCTGGGTACTTCCAGTGTGGTTACCACAAAACCAATGCGTTTCTACCTCTCACTTAGGTCTTTATCAAGGTGTATGGTAACATGGTGAAATAGCCTAATATATGTAGCCATGTGGGCAGAGTTAGCCCGTTAATTGATTGTAAATTGCACACACTTACTTACAAGAAAGAAGTATAGGTGCTGTCTCCGTGTCCTAGGTTCTGAAGCGCCCACAATACCATGTGAGCGCTACTCGGGACCCGGAAGTGCGGCGCTTCATTTTGCTGTCACGTGATGCGGTTCAATTCACAGCACATCACGTGGTACGCTTTACTCCCGCGCCGTCTTTCCCTGCGGTTCTTTTGGCTACCACGTGATGCGGTTCAGCCAACAGGGCGTATCACATGGTACGCTCACCTCCTACGCTGTGTTCCACTGCTTGGAACGCAGCGTCCATGTATTTACTACTGTGGGCGCTGATTGTAGTCTCTAGCATCTCGTGTTAGGTAGCATGTGACCGGCTGTAATATGGATGGGAAATATCTGAAGTGCCCGATATTCTTATTAATTAACATCTCAGACATGGTGTAGAAGTAAACTCAACTATACCATATTCTCATTATGTATGTATAATGAAACATCCAGGGTGTATGATGTGCATTATCCTGCATACTTATAAAGTGCGATGTGACTGTAATATACAATGGGTACACTGTTATATAAGTGAAACAACATAAATTATAGCAGCAGAATATAAAATACACATCTAAAAATGTCACAATAAAAAGTACAGAAATATTGTATACCCTAAATCTCCAACCAGAATATATATCTTAAAATAGATAAGACATATAAAACAATAAAAGCAATAAAATTAATCATAAAAACCATTTCAATTCAAAATCAGCGTTCAATCCATGTGGTTCCAACGTTTTAACATCATAAATATACTTCATTTCTGCTTTGGCTAAAAAAGTGTCAATACCCTTAGTACGCCAATTGCCTTCCACTTTTTTCACACCTACAATGTATTTAATACCATTGGTTGAACTTTGATGTTTCTCCTTGAAGTGTTTAGCCAGTACATGATTAATTATTCCTCTTTTGATATTACGTAGGTGCTCTGCCCATCTAATTTTAAGTTTTCTGGAGGTTTTACCTATGTACTGTAACCCACATGTACATTCGATCATATAGATGCAATAATTGCTGTTACATGTCATGAATTCCTTTATGGCGAATTCTTTAAAATTTGATTTTGAATCGAAAGTTTCTATTTTAGAAACTTGATTAGTGTGTGTAGTACATACTAAACATGATCCACAACGGTGAAAACCTTTTGTTTTTATCCTACCAGTTCTTTTCTCAGGTACAGCGCTTTTCACCAGTCTATTATTGATATTATTGGCCCTTCTATATGTAAATGTAGGTTTATGTGGGATAATTTCCCTTAGAATAGGATCCTGTTGTAGAAGAAACCAATTACTTTTAATGATTTTTTCCACTTTTCTATACTGGTTATGAAATGTGGTAATAAATGCCATTTTCGGTTTGCTGTCCTGTCTACTTCTATCCTTATATACTAAAAGGTCATTTTGTGGAATATTACTCATATCAGCAATTATTTTCTGCATATTGTCATTGTCATACCCTTTGGCTGCGAATTTCTGACGTAATCCTTCAACTTGTTCTGTGAAATTCTCATCCTTAGTACAATTTCTACGTATTCTTTGAATTTGGCCTCTCGGGATGTTTTTAAACCATCTTGGATGGTGATGACTTTTAATATTCACATATGAGTTGCTATCTGTAGGTTTGGTATAGTTTCTGGTGGCAATGCCTTCATCCATAGTGTAAATGATTAAGTCTACAAAATTAATTTTATCAAAGAGTCCCTAGGTTTCATTTTGAATAATAATTATTTCTGGTTTAATGGCCAATACTATATACAGAGAAAAGGGACTGCAATGGGAAGTATAGAAAAGTGGAAAAAATCATTAAAAGTAATTGGTTTCTTCTACAACAGGATCCTATTCTAAGGGAAATTATCCCACATAAACCTACATTTACGTATAGAAGGGCCCCTAATATCAATAATAGACTGGTGAAAAGCGCTGTACCTGAGAAAAGAACTGGTAGGATAAAAACAAAAGGTTTTCACCGTTGTGGATCATGTTTAGTATGTACTACACACACTAATCAAGTTTCTAAAAGAGAAACTTTCGATTCAAAATCAAATTTAAAAGAATTCGCCATAAAGGAATTCATGACATGTAATAGCAATTATTGCATCTATATGATCGCATGTACATGTGGGTTACAGTACATAGGTAAAACCTCCAGAAAACTTAAAATTAGATGGGCAGAGCACCTACGTAATATCAAAAGAGGAATAATTAATCATGTACTGGCTAAACACTTCAAGGAGAAACATCAAAGTTCAACCAATGGTATTAAATACATTGTAGGTGTGAAAAAAGTGGAAGGCAATTGGCGTACTAAGGGTATTGACACTTTTTTAGCCAAAGCAGAAATGAAGTATATTTATGATGTTAAAACGTTGGAACCACATGGATTGAACGCTGATTTTGAATTGAAATGGTTTTTATGATTAATTTTATTGCTTTTATTGTTTTATATGTCTTATCTATTTTAAGATATATATTCTGGTTGGAGATTTAGGGTATACAATATTTCTGTACTTTTTATTGTGACATTTTTAGATGTGTATTTTATATTCTGCTGCTATAATTTATGTTGTTTCACTTATATAACAGTGTACCCATTGTATATTACAGTCACATCGCACTTTATAAGTATGCAGGATAATGCACATCATACACCCTGGATGTTTCATTATACATACATAATGAGAATATGGTATAGTTGAGTTTACTTCTACACCATGTCTGAGATGTTAATTAATAAGAATATCGGGCACTTCAGATATTTCCCATCCATATTACAGCCGGTCACATGCTACCTAACACGAGATGCTAGAGACTACAATCAGCGCCCACAGTAGTAAATACATGGACGCTGCGTTCCAAGCAGTGGAACACAGCGTAGGAGGTGAGCGTACCATGTGATACGCCCTGTTGGCTGAACCGCATCACGTGGTAGCCAAAAGAACCGCAGGGAAAGACGGCGCGGGAGTAAAGCGTACCACGTGATGTGCTCTGTGAATTGAACCGCATCACGTGACAGCAAAATGAAGCGCCGCACTTCCGGGTCCCGAGTAGCGCTCACATGGTATTGTGGGCGCTTCAGAACCTAGGACACGGAGACAGCACCTATACTTCTTTCTTGTAAGTAAGTGTGTGCAATTTACAATCAATTAACGGGCTAACTCTGCCCACATGGCTACATATATTAGGCTATTTCACCATGTTACCATACACCTTGATAAAGACCTAAGTGAGAGGTAGAAACGCATTGGTTTTGTGGTAACCACACTGGAAGTACCCAGATAAGGAAGGTAACGCTCTGTAGGGGGAGCAGACTAATACCCCTATATGCAGAACAGTTGGCCTTGCTTGAAAGGTCCTTTGTGGTACGCATTTTATTATTCATGTTTTATATTCTAAATAAATTGTTAAGGATTTTATACTATTGCGGCAACCCTCTTTTGTCTTACATATGCACATATTTGGAAAACTGGCATAGAGGAGTCTGAGCGCAGAAGAAGGACATTAATTTTATTGTGGAGTGAGGACCTAATATTACCGGAGCCATGATGAACTATTGAGTATATATAAACTTCATTTTCGGGACAGAGTTATACTGATATACTACACTGGATTATTTGTTTCTAGTGGTGTTATACAACCACACATAGAAGCTACATTGTTTTCGGGACAGAGTTATACTGACATACTATACCGGACTATTTGTTTCTAGTGGTGTTATACTACCACACATAGAAGCTACATTGTCCGCAGAGAACTGATTATTGCTATTTCCCATTAGGTGCGCTGGAGAGTATCTTTTTTCATTTATTGTATTGACCTTGGTAACCTGTGAAAGTTACCCTTACTCTTAAGCAGCCCTATTTAACGTGGATCGCGATTGTTTATATTCTTTGTATTGTATCAGTGAATATATTTGCACAAATAAATTAACTGGAGGCGACAAAACTACTTTGCTAGATTACACCAATTAATTTTATGTGCGCCATTTGTATATCTGTGTGCTAGTGAGGATGAATCTGTATACAAAGTGCTATGATGCAGCGTCCGTGGCTTATTCTTTCACCAAGTTCTGTTGTGCTTCATCTGCGACTTTGTACGTGTTTAAACCTAATCTCTGTGTAATTTAAATTACATCCCGGCATCTCTAGTACTCGGTAAGTGAAGTTTCGCTGCGACTGCGAATAAGGAGCAAAAAAAGAAAAACTATGGTACGCTACTAGTCTCGGAGTGGCTCAGTCGTGTTAGGCGTCTTGCGCTGTATATCGTATGGGGGGGGGTTATTTTGGCCCTTTACTGGGTCGTATACCTGAATGAAGAAATACAGAGTCCTCTCAACTGCTATTGTATGAACCATGGTAATAGCAAACACCCCCCTCCAAATACTCTGAGATAGGGGATAATACACCACCCCAAATTATCTTGGGAATCTTATCTGCCCCCATACTGGTGTACGGTAGGCACATAATTATAAACCTTGAAGAAGGCAGAGCTCTCTGGGGTCCTTCTCACATCCCCTGTAAAGCATCATTACTGAAGATATCCCTACTTTCTCATTAGAAATAATGACACTTGTCATCTAAGAAATGGCAAGGTTTATTCAGTGATATGAAGCTGCTGTGTTTTAGCGACAGATACTGACACTAGTCATAGCATGCTTAGTAAGAGGGGATGTCCTATAGAGTATGGCAACAGTGCTACCCTGCAAACATTGCATATCATTACGACAGATAGTGACACTAGTCATAGCATGCTTAGTAAGAGGGGATGTCCTATAGAGTATGGCAACAGTGCTACCCTGCAAACATTGCATATCATTACGACAGATAGTGACACTAGTCATAGCATGCTTAGTAAGAAGGGATGTCCTATAGAGTATGGCAACAGTGCTACCCTGCAAACATTGCATATCATTACGACAGATAGTGACACTAGTCATAGCATGCTTAGTAAGAAGGGATGTCCTATAGAGTATGGCAACAGTGCTACCCTGCAAACATTGCATATCATTACGACAGATAGTGACACTAGTCATAGCATGCTTAGTAAGAGGGGATGTCCTATAGAGTATGGCAACAGTGCTACCCTGCAAACATTGCATATCATTACGTGACACTAGTCATAGCATGCTTAGTAAGAGGGGATGTCCTATAGAGTATGGCAACAGTGCTACCCTGCAAACATTGCATATCATTACGACAGATACTGACACTAGTCATAGCATGCTTAGTAAGAGGGGATGTCCTATAGAGTATGGCAACAGTGCTACCCTGCAAACATTGCATATCATTACGACAGATACTGACACTAGTCATAGCATGCTTAGTAAGAGGGGATGTCCTATAGAGTATGGCAACAGTGCTACCCTGCAAACATTGCATATCATTACGACAGATAGTGACACTAGTCATAGCATGCTTAGTAAGAGGGGATGTCCTATAGAGTATGGCAACAGTGCTACCCTGCAAACATTGCATATCATTACGACAGATAGTGACACTAGTCATAGCATGCTTAGTAAGAGGGGATGTCCTATAGAGTATGGCAACAGTGCTACCCTGCAAACATTGCATATCATTACGACAGATAGTGACACTAGTCATAGCATGCTTAGTAAGAGGGGATGTCCTATAGAGTATGGCAACAGTGCTACCCTGCAAACATTGCATATCATTATGACAGATAGTGACACTAGTCATAGCATGCTTAGTAAGAGGGGATGTCCTATAGAGTATGGCAACAGTGCTACCCTGCAAACATTGCATATCATTATGACAGATAGTGACACTAGTCATAGCATGCTTAGTAAGAGGGGATGTCCTATAGAGTATGGCAACAGTGCTACCCTGCAAACATTGCATATCATTACGACAGATAGTGACACTAGTCATAGCATGCTTAGTAAGAGGGGATGTCCTATAGAGTATGGCAACAGTGCTACCCTGCAAACATTGCATATCATTACGACAGATAGTGACACTAGTCATAGCATGCTTAGTAAGAGGGGATGTCCTATAGAGTATGGCAACAGTGCTACCCTGCAAACATTGCATATCATTACGACAGATAGTGACACTAGTCATAGCATGCTTAGTAAGAGGGGATGTCCTATAGAGTATGGCAACAGTGCTACCCTGCAAACATTGCATATCATTACGATAGATAGTGACACTAGTCATAGCATGCTTAGTAAGAGGGGATGTCCTATAGAGTATGGCAACAGTGCTACCCTGCAAACATTGCATATCATTACGACAGATAGTGACACTAGTCATAGCATGCTTAGTAAGAGGGGATGTCCTATAGAGTATGGCAACAGTGCTACCCTGCAAACATTGCATATCATTACGACAGATAGTGACACTAGTCATAGCATGCTTAGTAAGAGGGGATGTCCTATAGAGTATGGCAACAGTGCTACCCTGCAAACATTGCATATCATTACGACAGATAGTGACACTAGTCATAGCATGCTTAGTAAGAGGGGATGTCCTATAGAGTATGGCAACAGTGCTACCCTGCAAACATTGCATATCATTACGACAGATAGTGACACTAGTCATAGCATGCTTAGTAAGAGGGGATGTCCTATAGAGTATGGCAACAGTGCTACCCTGCAAACATTGCATATCATTACGACAGATAGTGACACTAGTCATAGCATGCTTAGTAAGAGGGGATGTCCTATAGAGTATGGCAACAGTGCTACCCTGCAAACATTGCATATCATTACGACAGATAGTGACACTAGTCATAGCATGCTTAGTAAGAGGGGATGTCCTATAGAGTATGGCAACAGTGCTACCCTGCAAACATTGCATATCATTATGACATATAGTGACACTAGTCATAGCATGCTTAGTAAGAGGGGATGTCCTATAGAGTATGGCAACAGTGCTACCCTGCAAACATTGCATATCATTACGACAGATAGTGACACTAGTCATAGCATGCTTAGTAAGAGGGGATGTCCTATAGAGTATGGCAACAGTGCTACCCTGCAAACATTGCATATCATTACGACAGATAGTGACACTAGTCATAGCATGCTTAGTAAGAGGGGATGTCCTATAGAGTATGGCAACAGTGCTACCCTGCAAACATTGCATATCATTACGACAGATAGTGACACTAGTCATAGCATGCTTAGTAAGAGGGGATGTCCTATAGAGTATGGCAACAGTGCTACCCTGCAAACATTGCATATCATTACGACAGATAGTGACACTAGTCATAGCATGCTTAGTAAGAGGGGATGTCCTATAGAGTATGGCAACAGTGCTACCCTGCAAACATTGCATATCATTACGACAGATAGTGACACTAGTCATAGCATGCTTAGTAAGAGGGGATGTCCTATAGAGTATGGCAACAGTGCTACCCTGCAAACATTGCATATCATTACGACAGATAGTGACACTAGTCATAGCATGCTTAGTAAGAGGGGATGTCCTATAGAGTATGGCAACAGTGCTACCCTGCAAACATTGCATATCATTACGACAGATAGTGACACTAGTCATAGCATGCTTAGTAAGAGGGGATGTCCTATAGAGTATGGCAACAGTGCTACCCTGCAAACATTGCATATCATTACGACAGATAGTGACACTAGTCATAGCATGCTTAGTAAGAGGGGATGTCCTATAGAGTATGGCAACAGTGCTACCCTGCAAACATTGCATATCATTACGACAGATAGTGACACTAGTCATAGCATGCTTAGTAAGAGGGGATGTCCTATAGAGTATGGCAACAGTGCTACCCTGCAAACATTGCATATCATTACGACAGACAAACAGGTTTTACGGTGATACAGTGACAATCCACTCCATCACAGCCTTTTCCAGGGAATAACTTTCTGCTGAACATTTGGTATTAATGATGGTATAAATTTATAGTCATTTTTATTTAAGGAATTATATATTAATTGTAGTAAACTTCAAACAGAGAAACAAATACAACAGACTGAATTTGAAAAACATTCCCATACACAGTTTGAGCAGCGCTAATAACTTTTTAGCAATAAAGTCACTCAGCAGAGAGAATGGCAAACTCACATATAGTATAAAATAACTATGTTTAATGTTAGAAATAGAAAACTTAGGCCCTCATTCAGAGCCGTACGCTCTGAGCAGAGCGCACGCTCTGAATGAGGGCCGGGCTCCATTTTCATGGAGCGTCCTCCTGGACGCTCGTATAGCTGTGGGTCACCACCCACAGGCTATACGAGCGTGCTTTGTGATGGCCGCGATGGTCGAGACCATCGCGACCATCGAAATTGCGAGCCGGAGCCTGCGGTTGAGGTTTTCAACCGCAAGCTCCGGAGTGATTTTGGCTCTATCAGAGCCAAAATCACTCTCACTGACATCACTAGTGATGTCAGTAGGCCGGCTTCTGACGGGAGGCGTTCCCGTGGGAACGCCCCCGTCAGGGAGGCACGCCCCCGGCACGCCCACCAAAGGGGGCGTGCTGTCAATCAACATTGACAGCACGCCCCCTTTGATCGGACACAACGAGCGAAGGACTGTCCTTCGCTCGTCGCGTCTGGCGCATGCGCACGACGGAGCTCCCTCCGTCGTGCGCATGCTCAGTCCATAACATCGACCCACTTGCGAGCGGACAGCCGCTCGCGAGTGGGTCTGAATCAGGCCCTTAAATCATAAAACATTATAGTAAAAAAAAAAAAACATAATTTGCTCAAATGCCACAGTAGGTATCCTCTCCTGATCATTATAGTCAAATTGAGCTCATGTATGTCGTCAATACTTAGGGGAACCAGAGCCTCAGGCTGGGTACACACCTAAACGACCGGCAATTGTGCCGATGTTCATGGCGATTTGCCTTCACCCTGGACATCGCATAATTGCCGGTACACACTTAAAAGATGTAATGAAAGATGGAATGACCACTGTTCCGTCCTTCATTAATATGTACAGCCTCACAAGCGAAATCGTGTGATTGGCAGTGCAGCACGGCCAATCACACGATATTGCATGCAACCACGGGCATACACACTGCACGATATGTCCGATTTGTTGTTCCGATTTGGTCAAATCGTGCCGATATCGTCCTGGTGTGTATAAAAAGGACGAGATTAAGGCTTGTTGGGGCCCTGGGGCAACTATGTTGTGGGGGCCTACCGCCCCGCCACACAGAACATACCCCCACCGCCACCCCCCTGATTACTTACCTTCTGGTTCTGTGTTGTGAATGCAGCAGCACAGTCAGTGCTGCTGCATAGTGCGCAGAGCGGCTCCTGAGGCCCGATATCAGTGATTTGATTCAATCAAAAAGGCGGCTACACACTAGCAGCACAATCAAGACCTTCTTTCCATGTGAAATGTAAGGAGCTGTAATGCTATTAGAAATCTGTTTAGATCTATGATCCAAACGGAGAGAGACTGTAGCTGTAAATTTGTAGGATAATCAAATCCTCCCCTAAGCACAGTGAATAAAGTCCAGAGTACTATACATCTCCCTTATGCAGCTATGACATGTACATGTCTGTAATTTATGTTGCGTGTGTGTCCGGAGGTCACGATAATATGGGAGAGTGTATTTAACAGAGATACAGCATTATAAGAGCCGGATCTTTTCAGTCACTATTTACAAGTGTTTTTAAACATCGCAACAATTATGGTATACAGATTAGTCTCCCATATCCAAATATTCCAAAATGCGGAATATTCCGAAATACAGAATATTTTTAGCATGACCGGGATAGTGAAACCTTTGCTTTTTGATGGTTCAATGTACACAAACTTTGTCTAAGGCACAAAATTATTAAAAATAAAGTATAAAATGATTTATAGGATGTGTGTATAAGGTGTATATGAAACATAAATGCATTATGTGTTTAGATTTGGGCCCTATTCCTAAGACATTTCATTATGGTATGCAAATATTCCAAAATACGGAATATTCCGATATCCAAAATACCCCTGGTCCCAAGCATTTTGGATATGGGAGACTCAACCTGTATATTGAAGCTGGACAAACAACAGTCTCGACTTGTTATTACAGCAGGAAACTAGAAGCCTCCCAGAGTCCTGGATTATACTGACTTGCCTGTGAGGTAAGGTCCAGTGGAGAGGATTTATTGTGCTGTTTAAATCCGCTGACCACTAATACCTGTAGCTGTGGAATCTACATCTTGGCCATAAGACCATCTGAGTGGAACTTTACAATCATAAACTTTCAGTTCCTGCTATATTTCAGCAGGATATTTGAGACAATAATTATACACTTCTGTGGATATTCATAGCCGTGAAATACACCCTCCCATATTATCATGACCTCCGAAGACATCCACGACTATAAATTACAAACAATTACAATATCAAGAGATTTAACATTTTTAAGAGATTATATTATTATGATTCACTTTTGTTTATATTTTTTATCATTAAAGTAGTTATCTAATTCTCAGAATGACGTTATATGAAGCAAATGCTTAAATATCCCGAAAACTGCAGGGGCAGAGGGACATTTTCCCATAAGTCCCTGCAGGATCTTGAAGTCCGCCGCAGTCTCAGACCCAGTCTTGCCTTCTGCAACATCGCAACCGCTGTCTCTACAAAATGCTGAATAGCAGCCATAAGATTTACTAATTGATTAAAAATCGTGACGATTTTGCCCGATAATATTCGGGGCAACATCATCACTCTGGCTGAATAGAGCCCTATATGTGAGCCGGCCTCTCTACATACTGTTAAGTGACTTTATTGATAAAAAAATTATATATATATATATATATATATATGTGTGTGTGTGTGTGTGTGTGTGTGTGTGTTCAATCCACAGCTTCTATCTAAATATAAATTTATTGATAGGAATACTATTATTAAATTACACATTTATTTTTATTTACATTTTGTCTATTTGAGAAGCATATACACTAAAAGGTTGGTGGGGAGCAAAGGAAAGTAATTTACACCCATTACAAACACAAATAATCCTGCTGTACTTCTAATGTATTTGGCTAATAATTTAGCAGGGCAGATTCTATTAGCCACAATCTCTCACACAATATTACGGTAAGTAAAACATCTCTTAGATTTGCCTGGACCCTATGGAGCGTGAGCAAAAATAAGTAGTGTTCCTACAGTCAGGGGCTGGCTGGCATATTTTAGCCTGGGGGGCAAATTCATGCAGGCGGCCCTGGCAGGGGAGTAGCGTGTGTGTCCGAAGAATATGCGTGCTACGGTGCCCCCCCCCTCCAGTGTTCCAGGGAGGAGGCGGGTCCATAAGGAATTAATGTAAGGTAAAAATAAAGATTAGGGCAGCCCCCTGTCGTAGTGCCCATATGCAGTGCCCACGTGTGCCACAGGAGAGAACACCCTTATGCAGACCTCCAGTAGTGCCCCCAATAGTAGTCCCCCCCTTGTAGTGCCCCCAGTAGTAGTAGTCCCCCCCCTTTGTAGTGCCCCCAGTAGTAGTAGTCCCCCCATTTGCAGTGCCCCCAGTAGTAGTAGTCCACCCCTTTGTAGTGCCCCCATTAGTAGTAGTCCCCCCCTTGTAGTGCCCCCAGTAGTAGTAGTCCCCCCCTTGTAGTGTCCCCAGTAGTAGTAGTCCCCCCCTTGTAGTGTCCCCAGTAGTAGTAGTCCCCAGTAGTAGTTCTCCCCCACCCCCCTTGTAGTGCCCCCAGTAGTAGTAGTAGTAGCCCCCTTATAGTGCCCCAGTAGTAGTAGTCCCCAGTAGTAGTAGTCCCCTCCCCCTTGTAGTGTCCCCAGTAGTAGTAGTCCCCCAACCCCCTTGTAGTGCCCTCAGTAGTGGTAGTAGTAGTCCCCTTATAGTGCCCCCAGTAGTAGTAGTCCCCAGTATAGTAGTCCCCTCCCCCTTGTAGTGCCCCCAACAGTAGTCCCCACTTGTAGTGCCGCCAGTAGTAGTAGTCCCCCCCTTGTAGTGCCCCCAGTAATTGTAGTCCCCCACCCCCCTTGTAATGCCCCCAGTAGTAGTCCCCCCTTTGTAGTGCCCCCAGTAGTGCCAGACACCCCCCCCATCAGACACACGTAATATAAAAAACAAAATAAAAAGAAAACACCTGAATCCCGCTCCCGAAGCCGCCATCTGCTCCTCCGTCTGTCCTCCCAGGCCGGGCCGCTCTGCATTATGGGAGAGACGTCATATGACATCATGACGTTTCTCCCATTGCCCACTGCGGGAGCCGGAAGATGGAGCGGCTCCCGCAGTGGGCGCAGCAGCAGCTAATGAGAGTCTGACAGACTCTCATTGGCTGCTGATCAAACACACAGCTGCCGGAGCCGGCGGCTGTGTGTTTGTCAGTGTAGCGCTGACTGAACTCCGTCCGGTCAGCGCTACACACGCGGAGCAGTCTGTGTCACAGTGACACAGACTGTCCCGGCCCGCGGTCCGCATGACGCTGCGGCCCGTGGGGCACATGGCACCCTGCCCCCCGGCCCAGCCTGCCACTGCCTACAGTAGCCTGGAATACCCGTGGAGTCTCACACTTAACTGAATCGTTCCTCCCACAACATGTAAGTACATAAGCAGCTCTGTTCTATATACCTATAATTATGGAAATGTAACACCTTTCAAATGTTATTCATGTACTGTATTTATGAATCTCTAGGAACATAATTATTGTTAGTAGTTTCTGTCAGATGATATTAGAAAATAGGTGTTCTGAAACAAATAGTAGCCATTATCCTCTTTACATTTTACTATATACAAAACATTCCAACTATGTCAAAAGCTGCTATGCTTTCATAAATAGTTGAATATTGTGAAGTACATTCGTCTGAATATCAAAGAGGAACAAAATTATGCACATGACTCACTCATCACGTTTTCCCCAAATATATCTCTGGAAACAATCTCCCACTCTGCAATCATTTATGTTTTTAGAATGTGGAGCTTAATAGTGATATTTTAGGCATAACAGTTGCTGCTGGCACAAAATACATTATAATAAGCTAAAAATTGAGTTTAAAAGCAACAACCACTTTGTTATCGCAAATGACGGATGATTTTTAAGGACACATTTTAAATCAATGCTCCATGTTTAAAAGGCTAAACATATGACTATAGAACAGCAGTTTTCAACCGGTGTGCCAGTTGTGAAGTGTGCCGCGGGGCTGTCAGAGCCACCGGGCACATTTTACCGTACTTCAGCATCCCGGGCCACTGAGCTCCTCTGGGAGAATCAGGTGCGCCCGGGCAGTGACCTGCAAAGACACGGCGGCGTGACATCACAGGTCACGCACGCCGCGTTGTTCACTGCCCTCCAGCCCGCTCCGCCAGCCAACGCCCTGCACCAATCAGCAAGCCCGCACTCTGTCTCTCATTACCTTCTGTCCGACGCCAATCAGCCAGCCCATACTCTCTCTTTATCTCCTGCCCGGCAGCCTGACTGGGAGCCCGCCCGCACGCAATCCTGCTGCAGTGTGACAAGGGGGGAAGAAATGTGGGTTTTGTTTGTGTCGGTGGGGACCAGCCATATTTTTTTCTCTAAGTTGGGGCCCAGACATATTTTTTTCTTCTTTGTGGGTACCAGCCATAGTTTATTTTTTAGTGGGGACCAGTCATGTCATTTTTTTTAGTGAGGACCAGCCATAAGTTATCCAGCCATATATTTGCCTATTTAGTGGGGAACAATGTGTTTTGTTTTTTTTTTTGTTTCTGTGGGGCCAGCCATGGGTTTCTTTTTCTGCGGGGAGCAATGTGGCAGTTGTTTTCTGTGGGGAGCAATTCTGTGGGGCGCAATGTGGTATGGTTGTTTTATTTCTGTGGGGTGCAAAGTGGTATGCTTGTTTTTTTTGTGGGGAACAATGTGGGTTTTTTTTTGTGGAAGCCAGCCAATGGGAATGTTTTATTCTTGTGGGGGCCAATGGGAATGTTTTATTCTTGTGGGGGCAAATGCGTGTGTTTTGTTCCTGTGGGAACCAACGTAGTGTGTTTTTTCATAGTCCGCGCACACCGCATCGCCAGATAGTGTGCCTTGGCAATTTTAAAATGTTGTTTAGTGTGCCTCGAGTTGAAAAAGGTTGAAAATCACTGCTATAGAAGGACTGTAGATTTCCTGCATACTTTTATAAGTCGGTTATCAGTTATACCATAAAAATCAATCAATTCCACAACAAAAAAATTACTAATACACAATAAATAGATTATTATATGCAGTTGATTTAATTCGCCAGTGAGGAAGTGTCGCCACTACTACGTTTGTGGGTGGCAATGGGGGAGTGGAGACTAAAATGCAGGCATGTCAGACCGTTTTCGGTGCATATCAGCCTGCGCCTGCGATCCCATACGCAGTAAAAATTGCTCTGGCATTTCAGTTACAACAGCCATTCTAAAGGGACTGTTAATAAGGATCCAGAAGAGAGAGATATTCTGCATAATTAATCTGTTTATCAACCAAGGAATAATTATTACTACAAACACTGGTTATTATTGGAGCAGAATTTTTTTATGGGATATTTCCCTCTCGTTTTTACCTATGTCGTTTAGGTTTAAATCAAATCAATTTATTGTCACATCCACATACAATGCGTCAGCGAAAATGTAATGCAAAATAGTCACAGTCAATAAATTACATAAAACAATTAAAAATGTAAACTAATAATTGCAGCGGGGAAGAAACTATTCCACATCCTGCTAGTGCGACACCTAAGACATCTTAAACGTTTACCAGAAGGCAAAAGAGAGAACAGAGAATGGCATGGGTGGCTGTAATCGGCGACAATCTTATTTGGTTTCGAAGCACACCTTTTAATATAAATATCTTCAAGTCTAGGTAAAGATTGACCAATAATTCTCTCAGCTGCTTTAATCACCCTATCCAATGATCTATGATCCAAACACTTGGAGTTCCCATACCAAACAGTGATAGAATAAGTCAAAAGGCTCTCAATTATACCACAATAAAAAATTTACAAAAATGGCCTAGATAATCCACTTGCTTTTAATTTCCTAAGAAAATAGAGGCGTTGCTGAGCCTTTCCCACCACTGAAGAGATATGCGAAGACCATGACAAATCCTCAGAAAAATTAATACCAAGAAACTTAAAACCTCCAACCCTTTCAACCATTCAAGAATAAGGGACGGGGATCACTTTTCCTGGACCTCCTAAAATCTACCATCTCTTTAGTTTTCTTATTGTTTAACAGCAGCTTGTTGTCCTCTCCCCAATTGCCAATTGTGATTTTTATTATTGTGAGGTTTCTATGATTTAGTGAATAAATACATTTTGAAATTTATTTTAACATTGTTAATTGTTTTATGTGCCCTTTGGTGGTATTTATTACCATTACCATTCTTTCTTCTTTATATTTCGCCTTTGTTTTATTGTTTGTATTTAATGTCAGTGACAAGAGTTTATCAGTTTTAAAGTATACCCCATAAAGCATATTTTTAACCAATCAACATCTACTTATATATTAATTCTGCCAGAGAATGTCCGATAGGGAAATTTCTTTCTTTTAGTTTGGAACTCTTTACACTCCAACTATCTGTGGGTCATATACTATTCCAGGAGCACCTCCTGACCATTTTGTCCAGGCATTATTTTTATATTTAATGTTATTGAGTATATTTAGGTTGGTCATTTTTGATCAGTGTTGCTCTGTGCGGTTATAACCTTTTTTTCTGATAACAATAAATCACAAGAGAAGACCCCGGCAAACAGGAAATCACATTAAGTGGTTTTGAATGCAGGGTAGACAGGTCGGGGTAAAATATATGGAAGGGGTGAGTCATACTCCCATGTACAGCTGTGCTAATATCAGACTTGCCTACCCTCCTGCATTCTGCGGGAGCCTCCCGCTATAACCCGGAAAGTATAGAGAATCTCCCGGTATTCCCCACGGCCCTGTCAAAGCGCCGCACTGCGCATGCGCGAGTCGGATGTGAAAGGGGAGGGGCCTAGTTTGAGGACTTCACGTAACGTAATTTAGTGTAATATGATAGGCCAGCTACTGCGGCGTTGTGAGTAACGTTGGCCGCCTAGGTGTCACTGCCTCCCGAGTCTATCTGCTCTCTGATGGTAGGGAGCGGGACTGGCGGCGGCTGCTGCATCATCCTCTTCTCCTCCCCGGCTGCTGTCCCAAGTCTGCTCACCTCGTTAGTAAAAAAAAATATAAGGAGAGGGTTAGCTGTGCAGGAAGGCATCTTCCCCCGGGCCGGCCCGGTACACTGTAAAGGATTTGAGTCCACAGCCGCGATCGCAGAAGCCAAGTAGCATTGTCTGCAGCCTCATTGGTGGATGGCGCTGGCCATCCACCAATCACAGTGATAGGAGTATCTGAACGCTGATTGGCGGATGGCTAGAGCTATCCACCAATTAGCGGAAAGTGCAGTGGAAGGCTGCAAACGGCCATGCAGACTTTGAGAGAGAGCCGGCGATAGGACGGACAACAGCAGCAGGAGAATGGTGAGTATTGGGCTTCCCCCATTGTTTTGAGGTCTTATTTTTAAAATGCATTTTCTTTTATCAGATTTAAGGCAGTTGGTAAATTATTTTTATTGAAGGTGAAGGGGGAGGGGTGGCAGGGAAGGGAAGAACAGTTTTGGGCATGCTATTAAAGGAGAAGGGGGGGTTGTCAGGTATGGGGGGGGCACTTCTGGAACATGCTGTTAATTGAGGGATAAGGGGGGTTGTCAGGTATGAGTAGGAACACTTCTAAAATATGTTATTAAGGGGGGATAGGTTGTTAGGTCTGGGGGGCAGTTCTGGGATGTGATTTTAATTGAGGGAGTTGTCAGGATTGAGACTGATTATAGAGTACATTGAGAAAGGACGGAAAGATAATCAGGACTGGGGTATGTTTCCAATTGAGGGACAGGGTTTGTCAAGTGTGGGGTACCATATGATCAGAATTGAAAGAGACTGATGTGGGGTCAGATTTTAAACTATGGAGGAAGGGTGTTATCAGACCTGTAAAATAATTTTTAATGAGGGGAGGGGCGTTTGTCAGACTTGAGATTACTACACTTTCAGTGATTTAGGGGGGCTTCCATTTTCTAGAACCCCTTTTTCATATGCTGCTATCCTGCTGACTTTGGTTATGTATACAGTACACCCGAGTTCCTGGCTGTATAGGCTGCTGTTAGCTTGCAGGTGTTTTTTTACTGTTGAGCACTTGTAGAAAACCAGGGCCACTTGCTTGCATTTTTCCACAAGGCTAAAACTTGCCAGACAGCCCTTGGTAGGGAGTGGAACTCTGGATTAAGTAGATTCGGTGCTGATAATTATATAGGAGCCAAGCTAAACAGACATTTTGGTGTAGTCAATGGGAGAATTTGTCTATAGGAATTTGCAATTGGCGACACAGGCTTTTCATGTAAATGTCAGAATATAGGCTTATATGATTTGATATAGTTGATGGATATAGCAGAGTTGTGGTTGAATCTATTGCATACACAGATACACATTTTTTTATGCTTATGATTTTAATATTTTTGATGTATAAATTCCATTATTTCATATGTCCTTAATTACTACCCATACACAGACTTGCTCTGGCAGCAAGCTGCTCATAGTACTATAGTTTTCAACTTCCACTGCAGGACAAATCCCTGAGTGGCAATAGATACGCCCATAGGTGTAGCCCTTGATGGCGCTCCAACCACCATCTAAAATCTCCCTGAAACTAGTTTTCAAAAGTAGGCAAGTATGGCTAATATAGCAGTCACTGACCATGGGTGTGAAAAAGGAGGATACAAGGTCCTATGGAGATGACTACAATACAGTGAAAGACCGTTTGACCCTACATAGGAGATATGAGTAAACTGATTTGCTTGTTTATTATATAATTGAAGTAGGTGCATTATCTATGAGATAGGAGTCAGTATAAAGTTGTATATGGTATCACTCTATGTGTGCCAACATGTCCTCTTTCCTAAAGAATCTGTACTTCTGTTTGGTGCTGGGTTGAGCAATAAGTTGCAGCCTATTATCACCAACCTCAACTTCTGGAGAGACTTTGTTGTGATTCATTATTGGGGTGAGACACTGAACCATTATATATATATATATATATATATATATGGGAAGCAATCGGGAAGCCGACTGCCTATATACCGGCTGCCGGCTTCCCGACTTATCATCTAGATGTAGACGATCGTAGTGATGCCGGGCGCCGCGAGCGGACAGCCACGGGGGGGAGGGTTAGGTTTAGGGCTCCCGGGGGGGACTTAGGGTTAGGCACCCTCCCGGGAGGGTTAGGCTAGGGGGAGGGAGGGTTAGGGTTAGGCACCCCCGGGGGGGACTTAGGGTTAGGCACCCCCTGGGGGACTTAGGTTTAGGTAGCGGGGAAGGGGGTGGTTAGGGTTAGGCACTTAGAGGGGGGATTAGGGTTTGGCACTTGGGGGGGAAGTTAGGGTTAGGCACCCCTAAGGAGGGTTAGGGGGGCTAGGTTAGGTTAGTGGATACTTACCTATCCACGTTCGGGATTTCCAGTGCTGTCGGGCTTCCGCTGCATCGCACTCTGCTCCTGTTGGGCTGCCGCTGACGGGTATGCAGCCGGTGGTATATCATACCCATTCCATATATATATATATAATGTGTGTATTCCCTTATGTGTGACTTACCATCACATAATTATTGTGAAGAGCTGCAACTCACCTATAAAGTGAGGAGTGTTACTAATAGCTACTTATGCTGAATGTCCTGATTTATAGGTGATCTTACCTATGCGCTAGACTTTTGTTCTATGCAGACTACATATATATATATATATATATATATATATATATATATATATACACACATACATACACACACATATCTATCTATATATATATATATATATATACACACACACACACACATGCGTAAATAGGTCGCACTCACATCTAAATCGGATTATCAACAGGGGTGTCTCCCACATCCAACCAAGCGGATGCCATATATAGAAAGTTCAGAAAAATAGGGCACTCACCAGACACGTAAAAAGCTGACATTTATATCTTACTTGTTGCATGTCACATAACAGAGTGCTGTATTTTCCTCAAACGTTTTCGGCCTCACTGATGAGCAGCATACACATCTCACCAAACACCTACAACCATTACATATATATGAAATACAGAATTTTTTTGCATGACTGAGATAATGAAACCTCTGATTTTTGATGGTTAAATGTACACAAACTTCATTTAAGGCACAAAACTATTAAGAATATTGTATAAAATTACCTTCAGGCTCTGTGTATAAGGTGTATATGAAACATAGATGAATTATATGTATGTACACAAACTTTGTTTGAGCCACAAAATTATTGAAAATATTGTATAAAGTTACCTGCAGGCCATGTGTATAAGGAGGATATAACACATACATGCATTCTGTGTTTAGATTTGGGTTCCATTCCCAAGATATTTCATTATGGTATGCAAATATTCCAAAATACGGAATATTCCGATATCCAAAATAACCCTGGTCCCAAGCATTTTGGATATGGGAGACTCAATCTGTATAATATATATATAATATATATATATATATATATTATATATATATACATATACACACACACAGGTAAGTAGTTTCACCTATAATTCAGGACATCCAGGATAAAAAGCTATCAGTAAGGCTGGCCATACACCAGTCCAACTTTCCTCCAAACGTCCAACTAGTTGGTTGGTTGGAATGAAAATCTGGTAATGCATGGGATCAAATGACAATCAACAATTTGTTCCCTGCCTGCTCAGAAATCTTTGTCAATATTGGAACTCCAGCTGAAATGTACAAAACCCAACCATTGTGAATCTATAAACATACAAGTACCCAACTCACATCACGTGTAACGCCACTGGAATTAATGTAATTGGACGCATTTCCGGTATTAAGCAATTTCAAAACTCTCCTACATTGATGGAGGTCATATCAACAAACTACGACTATAACCAAAGCTAGACTCACTGCCCTCTAGAAACAACCCCATTAAGTCCAACACACAAAGAATGCTCATAAATAAACATGGTATCTCTGCACTGGACTGCTTCCGATTTGCGTTCCAGCCTGGAACACAAAACCGGAAGAGTCAGTGAATAGCCATCTCCACCAATTCCAAAGAAGAATGAGGCCAAAGTACCCTCCGGTGTGCACTTCAACGTGGGATACACTACCAGAGACAAGGCTCACTATTACTTAAGAACACTTCAGCAAAAGTACTAGTGTCCTACTGCCCACGGGACCGCTATGTTAAGCTACTTCAAGTATGCGTTCCAATCTGGAACGCAAAAACCAGAGTGCCCATGAGCAGCTACTGTATATCCTCTCATTGTGCTAGAGCCAAACCATCACCCAGTGTGTGCACTAAGTTGGAATGCACCACCAAATGCGAGTGATATAACAAGTAGCAGTGACCAGGCACCATTCACAAGCACCCAATAGGGGATGCCTAACTAAAGTCCCACAGTTAATAGAAAACCGGAATGATGAGCTATTTAACAGTAGATTAGCTCACATGCAAACTTGATCATGTGATATATTTCCTAATATGCCCATTTGGGCTTATGTATGCTGGCAAGACCATACAAACCTTCAGAGAGTGAATGGCCCAGCATCGGTAGTCGATACGCCTAGCATAAAGCAATGGGAGAAACTGATAAACCAGTGGCCACTTACTGTTTTGCCGAAAAACATGATTACAACATTAATATACATGATAATAGGCTGGATACTGCCACAGAGAAGAGGTGGCAATCAGGTCCTACTGAGTATATATATATATATATATATATATATATATATATACATACATACATACACACACACACACTGAATGAGTATAACAAGTTGAACATTTTTTTACAATAACTTTTATATATATATATATTTTTTTTTTTCCCACTCTCTCCAGTTGTGTGTGGTGAACTCTATTTAATGATACTCTCCAGATTTATAGATTGATTTCTGTGACATGATGCTCTTGTTAAGGAAAATATATTTGACTTTTTAGGCTTGTGGTTTCACTTTTTTTAGCAGATTATATCTCACTTGTTTTCTTTTTTATTTGTGACATTTGTTCATTATGTGTTGGCAATGGCAGCACTTAAGATCTATAAGGTTGTACCTTCTTTTTGCTCACAACATTCTGCTAGTGTAGTGGCCAAGTTTATGATGGCGGTTGTTGTTAGATATATATATATATCTATCTAGTGGCACTGCTACATAAAGGGTTATGTAATGTGTAGATTTTAGAGTATTATTCGGATATTTTCCATGGAAATGGGCACCTGTACCTTTAAGATGGCATTACATTTGTTGTGTTAATAACTCATCATGCTGGTTTTCTATTAAATGTGGGACTTTAGTTAGCCACCTCCTAATGGGTGCTTATAACTTTAAGAATGGTGCCTGTTCACTGTCCCTTGTTATATCACTCACATCTGGTGGTGTGTTCCCTGTTGGAGCGAACACTGGATGGAGGTTTGGTTGTAGCACAACAAGCGGATATAGCTACTTATGGGCATTCTGGTATATGCACCCAAGGCTGGAATGAAAACCGGAAGTACTGTAGCTTAAATATAGAGATGTGTGCACCAGTGCAATGTCTCCATAAATACAGAAAAGTAGAAACTTACATAATTTTTTGCGGAAAATAGAAATACAATTTTAATAATTATGATTCAAAGCCGACCACGTGGCCAACTGGTCATTCTTCATGCAGTTATAACAATGGACCAGTTATTATTATACGGAGGCCTGAGGCTGTATCCCATCTGTCTCATTGTTTATCTGACACTGCATTAGATTTATCTATAATGTAGTATGTATAGGAAAGTTATGAAATGTTCATGTACCCCAGCTCCCTGCGGTCTTAGTAAGCCAAGAGAGGGTGATTCTTTGAAGTGAATGTTTGACTAAAACATTAAATCACAAAACATACTGATTTTAATAAAAATTTAATTGTTTTACTGTTTACCATGCCTACATAGAACTGTTAAGGTGCATACACCCGTAAAGATTTTTTATCCAACCATCCAACTAGTTGATTGGTTGGAATGAAAATGTGGTTACGTATGGGAGTAAATGATGATCAACAATTTGCTCCTAAATGCCAGAAAACATATGAAAATGGTCGTCAGACAAGTTTGTTAAATGTCTGATCTGAACAATTTGTTCAAACAAGAGTTTTTGTCTATTTTCCGGGGTTTGGGAGCAAATTGCTGATTGTCATTTGCTTTCATACCTTACCAGATTTTCATTCCAACCACTAAACTAGTTGGATGGTTGGACAGAACATCTTTACATGTGTGCAGTATGCAGCTTAAGTCTAACTGAAGTTTAAAAATATTCCCAAATTTTAAGAGTCAGATGTTCTAAATGTGTTCGAAACCCTTACAGTGTAATCTGTAGCATACACTAAATAAAAAAAAATAGATCTTCCCTCTTGAGAGAGCATGATACGCTTCTCTACTGAAGCACAGTCCCCCCTTACTAAGTTATTATGGGGAAGCCACTGGGTGTAAGGCAGACCCAAACTCAGAAACATGGAAAGTATATTTATAGTAAATTGAGAAAACAAATGAACAAAACCTATTTAAACAAATAACTTGCAACAATTTTTTTTTTTTTTTTTCTTTTGGCTATTGAATCAATTCATTTATGGAGACTGGACAACCATTTGGGTACCCTGTCTCTTATTAGTAAGGACATGCTGCTTAGACACTTAAAAAGCTATAAATCATTCTGCTAAATGGTCTGGGATTTCTAAACCCAAAGAACCATCATCACATCTGTATAGGGAGGCCCATTAGACACTAATCCTTACTGCTGCAAGCCAGAGATAAGGGTGCTAACATTAACATATATATACATTTTTAGCAAATCTCTTAAAGAAGTTGGTGAATTTCCCATTTTATTGAAAAGATAAAACAATAACAGCATATTGATAATACGCAATTGCTATTTTAGAATCCCAAAAGAGAAATGCTATAGAAACAGCTTTAGGATGCAAAACACAACACAAACTATCTCAAGTCTTTGCTAAATGTCATCACCTTTTGGCTCCACTTAATACAACATAACACTTACACTTTTGAGCATATAGAAAACAATAAATAGAGATTATATTTTAAATTGGATTGTAGCCAACACATAGTAGGAGCCTGATGACGTTGTCATCTTTGGTAACATGTGCCTAGATTTCAGCCATAGTGCACTGGTGAAAGGACCAAGATGGTGGTGTGAGCGGAACAGAAGTAGTTTGCATCAAGGAGTTGGGCGGCTTGAGGGAATTCCTTACTCAGTATGGTATACAGGCCCTCTGTTCCTGTCTTATTAAGAAGACCAGTGAAAAAACACAAATTTAATTGGAGGAGTGAATATATTGAAATGCAATAAAGTGGTGGTTCCTTGCTTTGCAGATAGCTGCACAGCCTATTTCATTATGTAAGAACACCTGAATTGTGACCAGACCTCAGTGAGTGGACACTGGGTCTTGTCTTACAATGTAATCGAGTGTACTGTACGTTACAACTTTCTGTTGCACTTCAGTGGATATTTAAAGAAGAAAAAAAAGAAAGCGGAAGTTTCATACTCACAAATACCACGTTTATTAAAGGTTGGTCCGATGTCCCCTTATACTTGTAAGCCATAAATTAGGCTACACTGAATATACAGTATCAGGAATAAAATCCAATGGGGGCACCACAAGGTGCTTTTACGACTTTTCAGGAGGCACATCGTGGAAAATTTAAATGCCTTTGTAACTGCTATAGCAGTGTTATAGCTATTTTGACATCTATACGGTATGAACTGGCAAAAGTGGATGTAACAGTAATTAATGATCCTTTTTACAGACACTGCTTACTAGAAGTTTCCCAACAGATTTCCAGGAGCAACCACTTGGAGATCAATAGTTCTCAATCTCACTGTGTGCTATTGGTGTGCTCAGAGATACAGGGTTTAGGTGTAAGGAAAGGAACTGCAGAAGATCTATACATTCCTCTCTGGGATGCACCTTGTACCTGTCACGCTCTGGCTAAGATGATTCTCCTCCACGAGATTAGAAGACGTGGACCCAGGTTGAGGAGGGCTCAGGAGGCGAGGGCCCTGGATTAGTGTCTTCCTCATCTACTAGTAACGGATGTTGGTGAGACCTGACCAAAGGCGCGGAGTCTAACCTACTGGGAGGTGTTCACCAGTGACCCCTCCAAGCGGGATTTGGGCTTAAATTGCACCCAGTAGGCAGGTTGCGGCCCTTTGGTCAGTTAGCCAGCACAAGTTGGAAAAAATGGAAGAACACCACAGGGCAAGCACAGGATAAATATATTGGAGGATTGTACTGAAGTGATGGACAGAGAACACACTTAGTGGTTTCAATCGCAATGCTGGCACAGGAAATGGTATAATGAGCGGGCACTTGGATGATGTACTAAGTACACACACTGTGGCTTTAGACGCAACACTGACACAGGAGAATGGTATCACGAGATGGTACTTGAATGATGTACTAAGTACACACACTGTGGCCTCAGACGAAGCACAGGAGAATGGTATCACGAGATGGTACTTGAATGATGAACTCAGTACACACGCTGAGGATTCAGCCGTGGAGCTAGCACAGAGGATGACTTAATAAATTGTACTCAGGAGACGTTCTGACTACACACACTGTGGAAAACACTAGGAAACAGTCACTAGAAGGAACGGAGCTTGGAACCTGGAACGCTGTAACAGCAAGTTAACACTGGAAGTAACAGTGTTGTACAGGCAACTTCATGTTGTCCAGAGCCCGGTTATATACCCTAAGGTAGCAGTCCATTGGAGGACACTGTCAGCTGACAGCAACCAACGCTACCATTGTAAAAACAGACGGTCATGGCTGCATTCATGATGGTAACCGCAGAAACCACATCATGGAGCGAGCACATGGATGTCCTAGCAGACCCCAGGTATAATCCTCAGCGTGTCACTTGCCGCCACTCCTGGTGTCTGACCGCTCTAGAGATCAGGGGAAGCCGGCGCTGAGGTGAGTAATGGCCGATCATATGCCGCAACCTGACAGTACCTTTTTGGTTGTAAAGATCTATCCTGAATAATTTGTATAATGAAAATGCTAGAAGGTGTGTAATAGATGTCATCAATACATTCAAGATGAATTCTGGCTGCTGAGTGTAATACAAACAAACCTTGAAAGATTGTAGCAACAATATTTGTAAAATAATGGGATATAAATTATAAAAAATAAAAAATATATTTCACTCTATGCAGGTACTTTAGACCAAATTTGCCAACTCTCCTGATGGGGGTATGGCCACAGCATGTTGGGCATGGCTGCACCTCTTTGTGGGTGTGTCTAGCATGTAAGAAGCACCCACTCACAGGAGCATGGCATAGCACCCAGCAGCTGGGACAAAAGTATTCACTATTAGGATGGTGGGACAGTCCCGTAATATCTGCGTTTTTAGCTGGATGTATTTAGATGCTATAATGAAAGTGACAAAAAATTAAAGTGCAACAACTTTATTTAGTACATTTCTCATGTAAATAACTGTAGCGAGTAAGTTCAGACGACCAATGGAAGACTGCAAACAGGTAAGCTTTTTATTACAGGCTTGAAAAGGCAGAGACAGTGTAATGACTTCTTACATAAAACAAACACAGTTCAGGAACAAGTACACAGCTTACATGGGAAAGCAGTTCAAACAAGCAGAGTATTTCCAGCACAGTCATGGTTCAGATTGTCCAGCATAGGGAGAGCTGCTAAAGGTGCAACCTCTCCCTCACATTACCACTGACTAACTAAACTTACCAGGTTTTTATCACTTAGCTGGTCTTAATTGAGGAAAGGGTGTGGTTCCTCCTTGGCTACAGGGAGGTTAACCCTTTCCTCAGAATGTGGGAGAGACCCACTATGTCACATACCTCCCCGGTTAAAGGGCAAACCTAAATCGCCTGAGGCGGAAGCTCGTCTCTCCAGGCCAGTTCGGGATAAAAAATCTGCATTCATATGTAAACATCCCGGTTTGTGCCGGACTTCAAAGAAACTGGCTGGAGAGCGAGGCACCAGCTTGTCAGTCGTGTGTTAGAATTTTTCATAGACTGTAACCATTTTAACGGTGCACGATCAGTAACCATAGTAAACCTGGCCCCACAAAGATAATATTTCAATTACACAAGAGCCCATTTTATAGTGAGGCATTATTTTTCTATTACAGAATACCTAGTCTCTCGTGGGAACAATTTTCTACTAAGATATAGAATAGGGTGTTCAATGCCATCAAACCCTGCCCACAAGCCCATATATGAGGCGTCTGTCTGTACGACAAAAGGCTTGGTAAAATCTGGAGACTTTAAAACCGTGCTTTTACACAAAAGATGTTCAATTTTGGTGAACGCAGACTGACAGTCCCTAGACCCCTCAAGTTTATTTGGAGTAGAATTTTCAAACGATCTGTTAAAGGAGTCGCTAAGATAGAAAATTGAGGCAAAAACCTCCTGTAATAGCCTACTAAACCCAAGAAGGACCTTAACTCTTTCTTGGTAGTTAGAACTGGGGCATTAGCTAGTGCCTGTACCTTACTCACAAGGGGCTTCAGACACCCACTGCCCACCACATACCCTAAGTACTTGGTTTAATTTTTACCTAGAATACATTTCTTCAAATTAGCAGTTAAACCTGCCTCTCTCAAAGACTGAAGAACAGCCCTAAGCCTATTAACATGAGCATTCCAATGCTGACTATATATGACAATATCGTCCAAGTATGCTGCAACATAATTCTGATGAGGATGAAGTACCCGGTCCATCAGCCTCTGAAAAGAGGCCGGGGCACCATGCAAGCCAAAAGGCATTGTTTTCCACTGTAAGAGACCCAATGGAGTAGAAAAAGCAGTTTTCTTCCTAGCTACCTCTGTCAGCTCAATTTGTCAATATCCCTTCATAAGATCAAGTGTAGAAATGTATCTGGCCAAACCTAACCTATCAAGCAGGTCATCGACCCTTGGCATTGGGTAGGCATCAAATTTGGAACTGTAGTAACTTTGTGGAAGTCTATGCAGAATCTTGTAGAACCATCTGGTTTGGGGACTAAGACAATGGGGCTACACCAGTCGCTAGATGACTCTTCAATTACCCCTAACTTCAACATTTCTTGTATTTCCTTGATTACCTGCGCTTGTTTCTCCCTTGGAAACCTATAGGGTCTTTGTCGAACTACTACTCCAATTGGGGTTACAATGTAATTTAAGACTAAATTGGTCCTCCCTGATTTATCAGAAAAAAAACATCTGATAATTAATTAACAAGGTTCCCCAAGAGAGGCTTCAGCTTGTCTGAATTCAAAGGTTCGAGGGGTGGAGAGAGGAATCTGTGGACCAAGGTCATTATGGCCATTACCAGGGTCAAAAAACACCTCTTGATCCTTCCATGCTTTCAACAGGTTAACATGGTAAATCTGCCTACCTCTACGGGAGTCAGGTTGAGAGGCTTCATAATTTACTGTGAAAACATTTCTAATTACTTCCAATGGTGTTTTTCCACTTTGCTAGTAATCTACTTCCCTGAGTAGGTAACAACAAAAGGACTTTATCCCCAGGTGAAAAAACTTGAGTTCAGGCATTACGGTTATAGAGAAGTTTTGAGCCTCCTGGGCATTTACCAAATTTTACCTGGCCAATTGACCTAGTAGGTCTATGCGATTAAGCATCTGGACCACATATTGAAGGATGCTTCAGCCCTCTATTGGTTGTTCTTCCCATGCTTCCAGCAGAAGGTCGAGAACACCCCATGGCTTCCTCCCATAAAGAAGCTCAAAAGGGGCAAAGCCAGTAGAAGCCTGGGGCACTTCTCTGATTGCAAACAACAAATAGGGTAGAAGCTCATTCCACCTTTTTTCTGTCTCTATAAACTTCTTTAGCATAGACTTTAGTGTACGGTTGAATCTTTCGACTAAGCCATCCGTTTGGGGATAATGTACTGAGGTTCTGACAGATTTAAGTTTTAACAACTTTAACACTCCCTGCATTAACTTAGACATAAAGGTTGTCCCTTGGTCGGTAAGAATTTCTTTAAGTAATCCAACCCTCGAAAACAGCTACCTGTTTGGCTGTAGCGACACCTCCAGATAATGGGTGACATAGTCAACCACAACTAAAATGAGTTTATGGCCTTTAGACAGTGGTTCAATCGGACCCACTAAATCAAACCCTATTTTTTCAAAGGGAACCCCTACAATTGGGAGAGGGATCAGTGGGGCAGGAGATGGTCGGTTTACTGTTGTCTTTTGACACTCTGAACAAGCAGAACAGAACTTTGAGACCTCAGCATAAACAACTGGCCAATAGGTTATTCTCTCTACCATCTTATGCCGTCCCAAATGACCAGCCCAAGGAACTGCATGGGCCAAAACCAGAACCTGCTTTCTGAAAGGGCCCGGGACCACCAACTGTTGTATCAATTCCCCCGTTTGTTTCTGCTTGTGTAGTCGATATAACGCCTTCTGTTCAGGGAGAAGTACAACAAACTATTCGAGAGTGACCGACTCCACCAGGCGGAATTATGTAGGTCAAGCTGCAGCCATTTAACTGCAAGGTCAGACACATTCTGGGCCAGGACGCGTGGGCTTCCATCAGGATCATAGGACACAGACCCGAATTTCCTCTGGTACACTTCTGGATAGAGGCCAAACCGATCCGCTATGGCAGCCTTCATTCGGTCATATAGTTTTGCATCTCCCAGGGAGAGGGCGGCATATGCAGCTTGGTCCTCCCCTGTTAGCAGAGGGGCAATCCATATGGCCCAGGGATCTTTGGGCCATGCTTGCAAGGTAGCAACCCTTCCAAAAGTGGTAAGAAAGGCTTCCACAGCATCTGAGGCCTGCATTTTGAGAAGTACTTGAGCAGTTACCACTTGTTATATTCTGGGTTGTTTGTGGACCCGGGGTGGTAGCAGGAGCAATCACAGAAGCAGATTTGTGAAAAAAAACTAGGATTTTTAATAAGTGCTTGAGTAGACATATAATGTGGCAGTAAATAAAAGTCCAGGAAAATATAAATGTGCACAAGAGTTCTGTGGTGGGAGCAAAAGGGTTAATGTCCAGGTAGAAACAATTAGAGCTATCCAGGTGTGCAGGTAGTGAAACTGAAAATAATCAAGCCAGGTTTGCAGGTAGTGAACTGAAAATAATCAAGCCAGGTTTACAGGTAGTGAACTGAAGCGCAGGATGTCAGCAGGCTCAGGCACTCAGGTATGGGCAAGGGTGGTGGAGGTAGCGGTGTACTCCAGTGGGAACTAGGAGCTGACAGGCTGACTGGCAGACAGCGAATTCACAGGAACAGGAAAGCACAGAGAACTCCCTCTCAGCTAGGCTGAGATACATGTTGCACTGGCAAAGAAGGAAGGCCCTTCCTAAATACCCCATGCCGTGCTGTTACTGGCCGGAGGGAACATGTGACTCACCAGGATTGGCAAGCCGCATCACATGGCCAGAAGGCAAGATGGCGGCGCCCATGCCAAACAGAACGGAGACGCCGCCAGGCCTCACCAGCGCAGAGTGACAACAGGGCCGCACAACAACGTGCGCAGCCAAAGCCCCCCACCAGACACCAGCTCCGCCACCAGACAGCCCGCGCCACAACAACCTCACAGGTAACACCCGCCTAGTGCCATGCTGAAATACCCTGGCCGTGACACCACTGCTTGCTGCTGTTTAAAGAGGCCCAACATTTGTTGAAAACTGCTTCCATAGTGGTCTCTTCATGATCCTTGGCACATTATCCCACTTTTGACACCACAATGTAGTGGGTAAATTCAGACGATCATTGGGAGACTGAGATAATGCAAACAGGTAAGCTTTCTATTCCAGGCTTGAAAAGGCAGAGCCAGTTTAATGACTTATTGCATAAGGCAAACACAGTTCGGTAACAATTATACAGCTTACATGGGACAGCAGTTCAAACATGCAGAGTAGTCCCAGCACAGTCATGGTTCAGATTGTCCAGCATAGGGAGAGCCTCTCTCTCACACTTCCACTGATTAACTAAACTTACCAGGTTTTTATACCTTAGCTGGCCTTAATTGAGGTAATGGTGTCGTTCCTCCTTGGCTACAGGGAGGTTAACCCTTTCCTCAGAATGTGGGAGAGACCCACTCTGTCACCATAACACATAAATAAAATCTATTTTTTGTTATAGAGATAGATGAACAAAGAACTTAATTTTGACATAACTTAAGGTCATCTTAAAACAGACACATTCCATAGCATATATCCTAACCCACTGCTTCATGCTCCTTCCTCAATATCTACCCCCTCTGTGTCGCCCCTGTCTGTCTGCCCCTTCCCTTTATAATGTAAGCTCTCACGAGCAGGGCCCTCATCCCTCGCGTACTTCTCCTTCCCCTACTTATACTATCATTAACTCAGCAATTGGCACCTAACACTTGGTTGCTGACACCCTGCTTCTTGTGTTATGCAGCTATGTTTATAAACCATGTCCTTGTCCTGCATTGTATTGTACGGCTAATAACTGCTTTTCTTGTGTGCTCATTTATGTACTTTGTAAAGCACTGCAGAACCTTTGTTGCGCCATATAAATAAAGGATAATAATAATAATGTCAAAGAGACTCTCTGACATAGTGGTGATACCCTTGACTCCCTGAAGAGTCTAGAAATCTCTCTGAGGTTGAGCTGGGTGTACACATCACAGTGATGATGTCATCAATCTCCTCCCAACACTGAGAAAACATTTAGGGGGAATAAGGAGGATGGGTGTGACAAAAACAAAATGGCCACCGCTCTCCAGCACACTGATGGCTACGTCAGTGACTGTGTGCCCAAAGATGTGTGATGCATTATAGAAGTGCACTGACTTACTGTACTTGTATGTCACAATCTGAACATGGTATCCGGCACTGCCACGCTCCTTTAAAAAAATGCTGGCTACACACCTGGGCAACTTCTCCGCCAACCCAGGGATCTGCAGAACAAGCGGCTGATTGGTAAGACAATACACACTTACCAATCTCGCGCTCAGTTTGTCTGCTCTGACATCACAACTGGGCGGGCATTTAAATTTGTCCATCCTGTTGAGATGTCAGTTAGTGGTACGGGTGGTAGGCGGGTCACACGTACACATAGCCAGATGTATCTACATATCTGAAAGATATATCGGCGTCAGCTGTGCTGCAGGGCAGATGCAATAGGTCTATGGATGACGTTGTTCACAGACTATCTTTGGAACTCACCCGTCGATGCACTACAGATATATCTCATGTCCAATGGAATGGGCGATATATCTGTCAGTGTGTACCCAGCATAACTGTCTGACTATGAGATCTTTTACTCATCTTCTGACAGGTGACTAACAGGGATTCAGTCATATATAGCATAGAATGCCGACGCAGAGTTCCCGACACCTGGCAGAATCCCAGCGCCGGCGGTAAGTACTGCTGTTATGGGGATGGTTATTGGTTAGGGTTAGGCACTAGGGGGATGGATAGGGTTAGGCACTAAGGGAGAAGGGTTAGTTTTAGGGTGGAGGGAGGGTTAGGGTAGTCTGACCACCGGGATCCCGAGCGCCGGCAATATGTACCCAACCAGGGTGACATAATATCTATCGCTCACATTAGCCTGTAATAATGGGTCTCTGCCTCCAGAGTTCATATTGCGATAATGTGTAAACTACACATGCACTTTCAACTGTGTGCTCCATTAAAGCGCATGTGTATTGCATCACAGGGGACCTGCGTCCAAGGAGGTGTGACAAATTGTAGATGGGGTAATTTAAGATGCTAGTCAGTTGTAGAGTGCAGCATATATTTAATGCAAAGTCACTCCTGTGGTAAGACATCTTGCAATAGTGGGTTAATAGGCTAAACAGCTAATTATTTCTGTGACCATTTCAGAATTTTTTATTTTTTTCAGAGTGACAACTGGGCATGGTTTCCAAAACTTAAGGTTAGGCACTAGGGGGAGGGTTAGGCACTAAGGGGGGAGGGTTAGGCGCTAAGGGGGATGGTTAGGTTTAAGGTGCAGGAAGCGAGGGGTTAGCTTTAGGAACTAAGGGGAGAGGGTTAGGTTTAGGGTGCAGGAAGGGAGAGGTTAGTTTTAGGCACTAGGGGGAAGTTAGGGTTAGGTACCGGGAGGAGTAGGGTTAGGGTAGGGAGAGGGGGAGCGTTGGGATACCGACCAACACATGTTGGTAAGTTAACCCTGTTGAAATGCTGGCATCAAGAGTCTAACCGCCGGAATCCCAAACACCGGCATCCCGTACTCAACCCCACTGCACCACATACCCCCAATTATCTAGCTGTTATAGAACTTGGAAAATAACAAAATCAGCTGTCTTGGAGGTAAGTAAATTTTATTACAAGCCTCTTAGGCTGCGCAGGACATGTCCTCTTCAGCGCCTCGCTCATAGGTGTTGCTTTCACAATCTCCCTGAAATGCTTTTCAGAATTAGGCAAGTATGGTGTAGATCAAACAAACCTACAGTATAAAATGAATTGCACTTATTTACTGTACCACTGACACCCCAATATGGTATTATAAATCTTTGAACTCAATACACATAGCAGACTGTATGTTGAAAGGAGATAAAGAAAAATATAAAGCATTTTCAGAAACGGTGCCATGTGCAAGTAAGATTACTGTAAGAACTATAACGTTATCATGAATAAAGATTTTCAATTATTTCTGTTTCCAATCTAAAAAAAAACCAAGCAGAAACACATTTACAAAGCCATCATCAAAGTAGCCCTGTTCATCAAGTTAATTAAATTATAAATTTTCTAAAAGGAAACGAGAACTTGTTTGATATTTTCATGTTTCATATTTACATATTCAGGACTAATCACCTTTGATTTTAAATGAATAATTTTTTATGAATCCATTTAGATCAAACACCCAGCTTTTCTATAAAATAAGTAAATAAATACAGTAAAAACTTGAAGCATCATTAATTAGAAACTATTCCCATAAGTCTGTAATTTTTTTTGTCAATTCAGTTTCACAGAATTTGGCTAGTATTTTGGACCCGTCATTCTACCTAGCTATTGTGCAGGGCCTTTTTTCCCTCCACCTTCCCCAATTCTCTCCCCCATCTCCCCCTATTATTTTGCTCTCTCACCATCTCCCCCTATTATTTTGCTCTCTCACCATCTCCCCCTATTGTCTCTCTTCAGACTACATGTGTTTTCTCTCTCCCTGTCTCCCCCAGCCTCCTTCTATTCACTTTCTCTCCCATATCTCTACCTGCCTTCCCCCTATTATCTCTCTTTCTGTCTCACCTATTAGGTTTCTCACCCCATCTCTTCCTAATTCTCTCTCCGTCGCCCCCACCTCCTTCTATTCTCTCTGCCCCCTTCTCCCCTTCTTTCTCTCTAACCCCTATATCTCTCTTCTCTCCTTGTCTCCCCATTCTCTATCTCTACCTGCCTTCCCTCTGTCTTTCCCACTATCATCTCTCATTCTGTCTCCACCTATTCTGTTTCTCACCCCGTCTCTTCCTCATTCTGTCTCCCTGTCGCCCCCTGTCTCCTTCTATTCTCTCTCTGCCCCCCTTCTCTCATCTCCCCTTCTCTTTCTCTAACCCCTCTTATTTTCTCTTTCTTCTCTAATTGTCTCCCCATTCTCTATCTCTACTTGCGTTCCCTCTGTCTTTCCCAATCTATTAACCTTCTATCTCTGGGGTCTATTCATCATCTTTTCATTTCTACAAAAGTAGGTGAAAATGAAAATTTTCACCTGCTTTTATAGAAATTAAGTAATGGGGCCAGTCACTATAAAGGAAACGCAGGAGATATCACGGATACATCTCTTGCTTACCTTTCAATCCCGATATCCCCATACAATCATATGGGAACCTTAATTGATCAAGCTGTGAAAATACAACATTTTTGGGGCTTGACAGTGGCAACCTTCGCCATCTTCAGATGGCATTTGTCCCACAACCCCACTCCATCATATGGGAAGAAAGTCCGAGGTTGCGAGGGATATGATCCACCTCTGTTCAGTTCCTTCTGTTGGACACAGGGTTCTTGTGCACGTTTGTGTACCCCTGTTCATGCATGTGCACAAGCAATGCTGAGTCAGACTAGGCAGTGCTACGTTTCACCACTATCAAAGTAGCGGTGATAGGCATCGGTGAATTGCTACAGTGATGTTATATCAACCGCTGCTACTTGCAGCAAGTTGGATACTTAATTATCGGGGGCCCCAGATAACTAACATGATGAATAGGCCCATTCTCTATCTCCATCTCCCCCTCTCTCTGGCCCAACCACAGTGTGTGTGTGTGTGTGTGTGCGCGTATATATAAATATATATATATATATATATACACACACACACATATATATATATATATATATAATAAACGGCGGCACTCATGGGTCTTGTCGAGAAAGAATCAAACTGACAACTGTGTCTGTCTTTTGTTTGACGTTTCAGTCCAAATTACTTTTATCAAGAACACGAGTGGAGTGCTGGCATGCTTTGTCATATATGTAGAGAAACACATGTAAAGTACATGATAATAAAAATGTAATGACCAGGCAGCATGTAACCTAATTGCACTTTACACTAACTTTCATAAAGTTCTATGCTGTACATTTGGGGTCTGATTCAGAGGTGAATGCAGTGTCAATGATGCACACAAACAGCCAATCTATTAAGTCTGCACATGCTTCTTAGTTGCACAGTACATGTGTCTCGACTGTCTGCGCATAGACGCAGCACGGAATCGGATGCACGGTCTGAGAATTTTAGTGGGAGTTCCTGGGAAGTAACAGGGGCTGGGCAAAGCTGGCGTGTGTCTGTTGCTGTAAGCTGCTGCATTCAAAGACACACAAATGCTCACACTGGACGCCATACTGGACAGAGAAACTTCACCTGCCATAGGGCTGCTGCAAGTATTGATGGAGCGACTGTTGGTGCTTCTAGATACACACAGTGATGGAAATGCACTTTCATCAGACGCTGTAAGTGGGCATTTGAGTTGTTTGAAAATCCGACATGGCATTGGCATTAAAGGGCCAAAGCAAATATGGCAACATTCCTTAGAATAAAGCCCTTGGTGCTAAAAGCTCTCTTAGGGGCCCAGTTATCAACAAGATTTATCATACGCAATGAGTTTTAAAACTTGCTGCGTATGATAAATGGTGCTCAAGCCAATCAGCTCCCAACCGTCATTATCAAACAGACGACGTTTTAAAACTCGTATGGTAAAACTCTTTGATAAATAAGCCCCTTAATACTGTACCATTAACACTTTGCAGTGAATAGCTCTGCTCGGGGTTTACAGTTCTAAAGTTCCCTGGCAGGAGTACCCTTCGTGGGTGAAATAATCACTGACCCAGTAAAACATTGTAAATCACATGGTATCATTAAGGGAACCCTCAAAACAGGTTGGGTACGGGATGCTGGTGCTCAGTATCCCGACGGTCGGAACCCCAATGCCGGCATCTAGACAGGGTTAGGACACAGACACCTGTCGATAAGTACCCTAACACTACCCCTCCCTCCCCGCACCCTAAACCTAACCTCCCCCCAAGTGCCTAACCGTAACCCCAGTCCCTCATGCCTAACCTTAACCCTCCCCCTAGTGCCTAACCCTAACCCTCCCAATAACCAGGCGGGATGCTGGCGCCGGGAGCGCCTGCATCCCTACTGTCGGGATTCCAACTACCTCCCCCTTAACACATAGCCCGTTGATAGAAATAACTAAATGCTAGAGATGGCAGATGTCTTAGAACTACTGGCATGTCCTGTAGTTACTTGTACCAAGTATAGAGCTTTGTCTTCCTGGCTCCTATCAGTGCTTTAGAGCTATTTCTTTATTCTGCAGGAAGTTGCCTCTAGAAAGCAACTTTTCGGTACAGCCCAGGGCAACCAAACAAACAACCTTGTCTGAAGATATAAAGCTATGGTTGAAACGGACAGAAATAAGCTAAAGATAGGGGTCAATATGCCACCAGCAGTGGCTAAACCAATGATAATACTCAGGGGCCTATTCATCAACACTAAATGGCCCGGTAACCATGCGGAATGGCCGGTAACCATGCGGAAGGGCCGGTAACCATGTGGAAAACGCTAGTTTGCTGATATTCAGCAAACTACGAAGCTTGTGAGAACAAGCGCCATCTTCAGACGGCGCTTGTTCTCTGATCGCCCGCTCCTTCCTATGGGAAGGAGTCCAGAGATGTGTAGAGGGATCGGCCTTCTCACTACCTCCCCGGCAGCTGTGCGCATGCGTGACCTAGGGTAGCTGTGCCGACGGAGAGGAGGTAAGTAATGCAGCTACTTCGGTAGCACTACCAAGCCTACCACATTCACCTTCAATATTTTGCTAAGAGTATCTATCTTAACCAATTGTTGTATTAAAAAAAAAAAAAAGCTAAATAAACTGCTTTCACTAAATACAAGTTTTGCACCAAGCATCAGTATTTCACATTCTCTTTATTTTACCATCATACAATATAGTCAAAAGCCTCTAATAAAATGAGCGATTAGAAGTTGTAAAACATATTTTGCCATGATCTATCCATTATAAATGTCTCACTTTGGAATGCCAGAGCAGATATCTGTACAGTAATGGTAAATATATATATTTTTTAATGCAAGAACAAAACAATAAATATAAGCCATTTTTAGAATACCACGGATGGAAAACTTGGGAGTGCCTGATTTCAATAGGGAATACATTACAAGAGGATATATGTAATACAGGAGAAATGGATTGTGCAATTGTCCATGGTAGAGATGTGCGGGTCTGGTTCTCAGAGAACCAACAACGATCAAATTCAGGGATTCTGAGTCCGAGTTCAGAATCACGCTGGGGTACCGAGTTGAACAGAGTCCCGATTCGGATCTTTCCACGGTTCGGAACTCGGATTTAAAAAACGAACTTGGGTTTTGGATGGTCTGCTAACGGGTCAAAATGACATCATTTTAGCTGTTTTTTTATTTTATTTTTTTAAATACAGATCCAAAACCAAAACACGTGAGGGTGGTTTTGCAAAACAAAAACACGAACATGAATCTAAATCCAAAACCAAAACACTTAGGGTCGGCGCACATCTCTAGTCCATGGTGTGTGCCAAAAATTAACTGCTGAATTTTTGTGGAAATTTCCAAAAAAACTATTATATATATATTAAAAAACACAGCATATAGAGCACCCGTGGTTCGTTCATACATGGGGTAAGTAGGTTTACATGTTATAGTCTTTCTTGATGCTCATTATTCCATCAATGTTTCATAATTTAACAGTGGAACAAAATAAATAATAATTATAACACAACATATTCATACATCAGTAATTGAACAAAAAGCAGTAAAAGTATTTCTGAAAAGATTAATAGTCTATTAATATTCAAAGAATTGTTCTATGGTGTTTAAGAGACAACAATGGAGCTCAAAATAGACATTTCTAAAATGTATTTCCAGCAACACTTCTGGCTTGCTGCCATTCCTGAATTACTTTACCCAAATGGCTGTTTTAAATGTAAAATATTCTCTAATTAAAAGTAGACTTGGCTTTAATCTTCCATATGTAACAATGCTTGGTAAAACTTATTTTGCACAGAGATTATTTTACTTTCCAGTACATATTTTTGATTAATATCTCTTTATTGATTACTCTGATTAGGATAAATTATCCATTAGAACATTATCAATAAAACAATGCTAACTAATGCATGCCTTCCAATTTCTTATCTGTTCACTCCCCTAATGCTTCATACACACGGGACGATTTTCCTGAACGATAACGATATCGTTCAATGATAAATCGTTCATATTGTTAATTTTTATGCAGTGAACGATCGACCAACGATGCGAGTTCCCGCATAAACGATAACGATATCTATGGTCGACCGTACATGCAGGCCAACTTGAATGATTTTCTAAAGATTTGCCTGTAAAGACATGACTTCACTGAAATATCTATCATAGATATCTGTCAGTGTGTACACCCAAAATCGTTTGCCCTGCAGTACAGAAAGGTAGAGGGAAATCTACCAGCGATATCTTTGGTTGTGCAGGTTGCACCGTGTTTATGCAGCATTAGACCTATTTCACTATGCACCAGTGGCAGGTTTTAGCGACACCCATATACCGCTTGACCGCTATGCATTGCAAAAGTAAACGGGAGAGTAGACACCACTTTCTGACCTGAGGAAAGCCCTCAGATCAGGACAGTCCTGCTTACATTGGAGCATATTACTGTCTGGGGAAGCCACGAGCAGCCGTCCTACCTTCTGTGCCTCTTCCAGTTATATTTTTGGTAATACGTTGCAAGAGCAGAAGATAGCAAGTGTTCTGGCACAGTACTAGAGTCTCTGCTATCACCTGTGCTGGTGCCATATTTCCAGAATACATCACCCGAAATATGGATCACAAGGAAGGGCAGGGGGACACCCACAGCAACGCACCAGTGATGTATGTTTTGGGTGCAAGGCATGCTTGCCTACTTTTGAAAAAGCTTTTCAGGGAGATTGTGAAAGCAATGCCTATTAGCGCGGCGATAAAGTGGGCGTGTACTGCTACATCTAAGAGGCGTGTCATAAAATTTGCTTTCATCCACATATAAATTAGCCCCAAAGCAGTAAGTAAGACCTACTTGTTGATGAAAACTCAGAAAATGCATGTAGCCTTAAAACCAGCAGCAGCTCCTGCCCTTTTACCTGAGGGGTCTGCTGCTGCTACCGCTTTGGGTTCCGGCACCTGCTCAAAGAATATGGCAGGCGTCGGGATCGGCGCATTCACACGCTTAAAACCAGCTTCTCCGTAGGGCTGCCCGAAAGGCAGAGCAGCGGCTTCCACTGGAAGCCGCTCTCTGCTAATCGCAGCCCGGACTGGCAGTCCCAGGGGGAGGAGACACCTCCCCCTGGCTGTCTGCCTTCAGCGTGACTGGCAGCTGGCACTTCAATGGGAAGCCACCTCCAGTCACAGTGAAGCCAGTGCAGTCACGGACTGCACTGGCTCACTGAAGTGGTGGATTTTACTGAGGAGCCTGCAGCCTCGCAGCCCCTAGGTAGGATCCGCCACTGCTTATAAACAATGTAGGGAAATGGCACTGAAGATCCTATTTGAATGTCTATATCTCTGATTAATTTTCTTCCCCAAGTATATAACATCTACATAGTGGGGACAATGAGCGATCAGTGAGATTGGTAGACTATTAAGGGAGTCAGGAAGACTCCCTGAAATAGCAGCAATCAGGGAGAGTTGGCAAGTATGGTGCAAGGTGTGTGTTGTGTAGCTACCATCTGACCGAAGGACCTGTGTGCACTGCATAAACTGCACCCATTATAGATATACCACTGGACCCCAAAAAGTGGAAAGCATTTTGTGCCTTTTAATCTGATAATTTGTATACTGACTTTGCAGTTCTGCAATCTCAGTCTATGCTAGCCAAAGCCTGCCAGAATGTAGGCTCCATTCTGAGATGCATATGAGAGCAAAAAATAATATAACAAAAAGCTATAAAAGCAAATGTTATAATACTCAAACAAGATAAGCAATACATTCTTAATTTTATTTTTTATATACAGTAAATACGGTATGTATATATAGCCCAGTGATTTTCAACCTTTTTCAACTCGAGGCACACTGCGCAAGATTTTAAAATTGCCAAGGCACGCCTTTTGGTAATGCAGCGTGTGCGATCTATGAAAAAACATACACATTGGCTCCCACATAAAAAAAAAACACACACATGGACCTCCACAGGAATAAAACGCACTACATTAACCTCCACAAGAATAAAACACACTACATTGGCCCCCACATGAATAAAACACACATACATTGGCCCCCACAGGAATAAAACACACATACATTGGCCTCCACAGGAATAAAACACACATACATTGGCCTCCACAGGTATAAAACACACTACATTGGCCCCCACAGGAATATAACACACTACATTGGCCCCCACAGGTATAACATGCACATACATTGGCCCCCACAAAAATAAAGTGCACATACATTGGCTCCTACAGAAAAAAATAACATTGGCTGGCCTCCACAGAAAAAAAATAAAACAATAAAAAACACATTGCTCCCATCACGAAAAACAATCACATTGGCTGGCCACACAAAATAAATATAAACCAAATTGCTCCCCACAAAAAACAAACAAACAAAAAAAACATTGGATAGCCCCCACAGAAAAATATAAACCATATTGCCTCCCACAAATATATAAAACTATTGTCTGCCCTCACAGAAAAATATCAACCATATTGATTCCCACAAACCTACTTGTCCCTCACAGACAGTGCAGAGCTGTCAGCAGTGTGTGAGCGTGCGGGCATGCAGGCGGGCGGGCTGGAGAACAGTATGGCTGTCTTGCGGAGCGGGCATGGTGGGCGGGCAGGCTGGCCGGCAATGCGGCGTGCGTGACCTGTGTCTAGGCAGGTCATGGCCTGGGCGCGCCTAAGCCTCCCAGAGGAGCTTAGCGGCAGCTCTGCCCCGTCTGCAGTTCTGTAATTTGACCGGCGGCTCTGACTGCCGCTCCTGACTGTGCCAAGGCACGCCTCACAACTGGTGTTCCATGGCGCAGTGGTTGAAAACTGCTGATACAGCCTATGGTACTAAAAAAAAAAAAAAAAAAACTGTGATTGCAACTCATGTTTCTATGCAGTTACTTTGGCCGATGCTCTCCAAAAGAAATTTTTAACACAAGCATTGGGTAACGGCACTCAAGTTCAAGTAAAATTAGAACTAGCAGAAAGTTTTTACCAACGTTTCAGAATTTATTACAATTCTTTCATTAGGGCTGATGAATATTTCAGTTTCTTAACTTTTCCTTTCTTTGATTGTTTAGTTGATTTGTCTTACTAAACATTGCCACTTTAAATTAATCTGCTAATTTGCCAAAATCTCAGGATTTTTCAGAATCCCACACCCTAATTACATATATCTCTGTCCAATGCATTTTAGATTTTCTTTGCTCATTTAAAACTAATAAATAATAGTCTGCCTTTTTTCTTTTGTTATCTCCTAAAACTTTGAAAAATATATTGAAATAAAACTACAATGGTTATGCCAATAAAAGTTAAAAAAATGAAATGTGAAAAGAAACATCCAGAACCTCCCCACCCTCATAAAACTAAGGCTAGACTGGAACTTTTAATACTGTACTTTATTTTGTATCTACACATTTTATCTGGAGAATTCAGTTGTTAGTTTTCTGCCCCAACCTCAACACATAGCAGAATTAAATGCCGTCGTCATAGATTATAAAATATACAAAAAAATAATTTACAAATTGCAGGATGGTATTTCATTGAAAGGTGGAACAAAAGCAAAACTGTAAAATTATATTGTTGGAACTGCATGTCCTCTAGTTCTGACTTGGTATTCTTCCCAATTTTAATAGTCTCTTAAACGTTGCATGAATAGGACTATAAGATCAAATATCCAAAAAATACAAAATCTACTACCACAACAAGTACAACATCATCATCATATAACAAGATCAAATGCTTCTACATTCTGGAAAATAATTAATAATATATCGAAACCCTCTAGCTATATGGAAGCTTCAAACATCAAAGCTGATCTGCTGTCTAATAGAGAAGCCAAAACACACAACACAACACTAACTTCCCCTAATATCAAAACTCAATCGTGACCAAACTTTCAAACCCTTGCAGAGAATATTTGTTAATCCTTATACTGAAAATCAAAAGGAGAAAACTTTTGGCTCAAAAAATAACTATCAGCATTACTACAATACATACTTGCCAACTCTCCTTCATTGTCAGGGAGACTCCCTGCAATAGTAGCAATCTCCCTGAAGAGTCTACCAATCGCTCTGATTGCACCTTAACCCATTATGTAGCTGTTATATAAAAGAAAAAACAGAGATATATACATTCAAATGGGATCATTAGTATAATTTCCCTGCATTGGAAATAAGGCACAATGATCCCTAAGGCTACATACGTTTTCTAAAAAGTATCAGTGTGTTTTCATCAACAAGTATATCTTACTAACTGCTTTGAGGCTCATTTACATGTGGATGTAAGTAAATTTTATGACACGCCTCTCAGATGTAGCAGGACACGCCCACTTTACCATCACGCTCATAGGTGTTGCTTTCATAATCTCCCTGACATGCTTTTTCAAAAGTAGGCAAGTATGCTTAGTGTTTGTTTACTTGAAATATTACCCATCATTGTTTCCTGTATTGTGTTTATTTATATATATATATATATACTGTATATCTTTACTACAGTAATAAACAGGGCAATTATTGTAGGCAGCGGCACATGTCATCATGTGCTTATTATTTTATCAGTCGTATGTTTTTGTCCATATCAATTGGCTGTTGTTGGGGCCAGATAGAAGTCCTAAGGATTTTGTAGGTGGCAACACCCACCACCCTTCCTTCTTAGAAGATGCAAACCCCCAACGCTTCATAACTTGGTAATCAAGAATGACAGCTGTGGCTGGGCATGTGCTGCTTGGTTGTGACATGATAGTCTAATAACACACTCCCAGCAGTTATATATATGGAGAAGAAGCAGCTAGCAGCTTCACCGGTTAATCTGTGTGGCCGGTGGTCTGTGTGAGGGCATAGCTGGAGCATTAAGGTGCCTCTAACCATTGCCACCCTAAGCAGCAGGGTGGATGGAAAGCAGGGCTTGTTAGCACAGAAGAAGCCAGGGGTAACAGAGGGCCCCACAGCTGACAGCCCTGAGTTGTGGCACTTTATATAATCCAACTAGGTGTATACATTGGAAAATAAAAGTTCTTAAATCAATTAGCAAAATATACAGTATATATAGCATTAAAAAACACATAATAAATGGCTAGCGTATTAAAGGAAATTTAATACCAGAAGGGACGTCGCTAAACACAGATAATGTGAAAAGCCACCTTAACCTATATAAAATCGATAAGGAAATTCTTGAATGTCCACTCACGAGAAGTCAGTGCAAAGCAAGTTATTTATTTCAAACTTACCTTGATTACATACATATGCATGTGGGGCATCTTCAGCGCAGAAATGCCTGTCCCCAACATGGGCTCCATATATTATATAGTCCAACTTACGTAGAATAAATCATATGATTATACTTTTGTCACTTTGATACCATATTAGTGAATATATATTATTTACGTCCATAATTATCACAATGTTCTTGACTATGCCAGTGTCATGGCCAGGGTATTTCAGCATGGCGCTAGGCGGGTGTTACCTGTGAGGTCATTGTGGCGCGGGCTGTCTGGTGGCTGAGCTGGTGCCTGGCAGGGGGCTTTGGCTGCGCGCGTTGTTGTGCGGCCCTGTTGTCACTCTGCGCTGGTGAGGCCTGGCGGCATCTCCGTTCCATTAGGCATGGGCGCCGCCATCTTGCCTTCTGGCCATGTGATGCGGCTGGCCAATCCTGGTGAGTCACATGTTCCCTCCGGCCAGTAACAGCACGGCATGGGGTATTTAGAAAGGGTCAGTGCCTTCCTTCTTTGCCAGTGCAACGTGTATCTCAGCCTAGCTGAGAGGGAGTTCTCTGTGTTTCCTGTTCCTGTGAATTCGCTGTCTGCCAGTCTGCCTGTCAGCTCCTAGTTCCCACTGGACTACCCCGCTACCTCCACCACCCTTGCCCATACCTGAGTGCCTAAGCCTGCTGACATCCTGCGCTTCAGTTCACTACCTGCAAACCTGGCTTGATTATTTTCAGTTTCACTACCTGCACACCTGGACAGCTCTAATTGTTTCTACCTGGACATTAACCCTTTTGCTCCCACCACAGAACTCTTGTGCACATTTATATTTTCCTGGACTTTTATTTACTGCCACATTATATGTCTACTCCAGCACTTATTAAAAATCCTAGTTTTATTTAAAAATCTGCTTCTGTGATCGCTCCTGCTACCACCCCGGGTCCACAAACAACCCAGAACATAACAGCCAGGTGCTTACTCAACAGTTCTACATTCATTTTATAAGTAAACAGCAAAATGGTGGATTGTGGTTAGTTGCATCTGGAGACCATGGCTATGGGTACATTGTGAAACAACAAGAATAAAGTGTTTCTCTCAAACATTTTCCTAATTTGCTTCTGCTGCGTATGTTATTCCTAGATAAATCCTTATCTAGCTATTGCCCCAGTGATTCATTTAAAATTCTTACGTTGAATTCCCTTTTATCCAATTCCGTAATATAACCCTCCACAACAAAATCTAATCATATTAGATAAAATGATGACTGTAATCCATGTGCAACTAAAGGCCCCCATACATCTAAAGGCCCCCATACATCAGAGACTGATTGCAGCAATCGTGCAATTTGCAATCGATTGTGTATAAAAATCTTTCCCTTTTTCAATCGATTGCTGATAGCAGAGATGCCACAATTGATTGAAAAAGGGAAAGATTTTTATACACAATCGATTGCAAATTGCACGATTGCTGCAATCAATCTCTGATGTATGATGGCCTTTAGACAGTCAAATGTGCAGAGCAGATCTGATACCAATCATACACACTTATTGTAAAAATAAGCCAATGTAGCTTTAGTGGGATGTAGTTACTATCCCGGCGGGTGAGATGCCAGTGCTCAGAATACCAGCGCCGGAATCCCGACAGCAGTCAGAAACCTGGCTCCAGAATCCCGACTGCCGGCATTCCGACAGTAAGCATTAGATTTGGGGGTTAGGCACTAGGGGAGGGTTAGGCTGCGGGGGGGAGGGTTAGGCTGTGGGGGGAGGGTAAGGCTGCATGGGGAAGGGTTAGGATGTGGGAAAGGTGGGGTAGGGTTAGGGGTTAGGGTACTTATGTTCAGGTGTCGGGATTCTGACTGTCTGGGTGTCACTGTCCGTATTCTGACCACTAGCATCCCAACTGCCTGGACCCAGCCTGGACATAGTAACCTAGTTATACAAAAACAATAACATAAAACGTATTATATATAAAGCTTGATCAAACACTTAAAGATAACACATATTAGATGGATTCAGCCCTGGGCAAGAGAATGGATCCACATAGTAGAAAGACATAACAGATTTGTAGCAAAAAAAAAAATGGTAATTTTTTTGAACAATGCATCCAACATACTATATCAGCTTGCAGGCAGCCCTTTAAACACAATTTCATAAAAAGAAAATGGGACAAGGGGCCTGATTCAGCAAGGATCGCAACTGCGATTGCGCACGCAATCGGCTGATTGTTGCATTCTGCGTATGTATCGCAGAGCGCATGCATAAACTAGTAACTGCGATCGGGACTGTGATCTCAGATACTACGTGGACCCATCGCAGGATGAATGACAGGAAGTGCCGTTTGTGGGGGGCGGTCGGCGAAACACAGACGTGCCAGTGCATTTGAACGCTGTTACAGGGGCGTGCATAAAATATCCACTGCAATGCCATACGCAGCTTGTGTACTCACAGTGTGCGACGAGGTTAACAATTCATGAATAAGGTCAGAGCTTGTGCAAGTGTGCGTGAGGCTGCGATGGTGGTACTCGATGTTACCGATGGTTTCGTAGTCTTGCTAAGTATTACGGATGTGTGTAAGCTAAGGTTAGCGTCCTTATGTTGTGCTGCGACAGCATAGCGATCGCAATAGATTAGCATATCATCGCAGTGAGACTACTTGTGTAATCGCAGCGGAGATCGCAGTTGCGATCCTTGCTGAATCAGGCCCAAGATGAATTCCTCATTCTACCCATGAGGATAGATATTATTTAATTTATAAATCCGTTAAAACTCACATTGTAAAAGTAAGTTGTGCCTATCTCCACCCCTATGGAGAATAGGAATATAATCAACTGGCATAAATGTAAAGTCCTTAATTGTACTGACATATGCAGCAGCATGATTAGCCACATGTGGTGCTCCCACCCTGATCAATAATAGCGGCCACTTTCTGAGGATCTGTGCATGGCTACCCGAGGCAAGCCTTTAGGGCAGGGATAGGGAACCTCAGGCCCATGGGCCGTATAAGGCCCTCGGAATCATTTGGTCTGGCCCTTGGAGATTTTTTCTGCTAACCTCATCTGGCTAGCAGGGTTCCTAGAATTGCACACTGCAGCCAGAATTTATGCTGCAGTGCCGCCTGGAGTATCCTTAGGACGCTTCATACGGTCACACAGTTGCCCTTACAGCTCCCTAGAACATCCTCAGGATGCTCCGGACATTGCTGTAATCACTGGCGATTTTGGCATTGTTTCCATGTGACATCACACGGAGGGGACGTGGCCTGCACCAGGCCCGCGACTAATGTTATATATATCAAAATGGCCCTTGGCAGAAAAAAGGTTCCCCCCTCCTTGATTTAGGGCTAACCAATCGACCAAGGATGCAGTCTTAACTGTTTTTCACCAGGTGCAGTCTCATCTAGAAGCTAGGGATAATAGTTTTGCAGTGGACCTGCGCACTCAGTGTAAATGGTAAGGGCTACTAATTGGTGTGCTGCTGCACTTATGGATGTCTGACTTCATCCGTTGTGTGTATAGAATTAGAGGGTTTAAGTGCTGCGCACAACCTATATCTATTTGACAACTGGGAGGGCTAAAGATATAATAAATGTATACGTAGCCAAAAGTTCTACCCAACCTTTATGATACTCATACACAATGTGTAGATTAATTAGGAAGTGATGCTAGACACAATAAATATAGATATGATGTTTTACTTAAACTCTGAAAATACATGCAATATTGTGCAACAATATATATAAAAATTTCAATAGTAACTGTGAAACATCACAATATGGTAGGTGCACAATCCACCGTGTACCTGACTGTACACCCTGTGGTGGTCTGTGCAGTCCCAATATGAGAGATCACCAGTTGATCTTATGATACAGTAGGAATTGAAGGGGTTAATCCCATGTGCCAACCTGATACCCGTAACACACCTCTGAGTATATAGATGTATAAGCATCTATGGAATATGAGGATGAGAAACAGTGGCGTCCCGCTATTCTCAATAGGAGATACCTCAATAGAGCGTCCAAACGTCCTGTGTGTTGATGGTGTGCGTTGCGGGGTGATGCTGTGATGGTGGCTTCGGCTGGCAGCGGGGATCACTCTGTGCTGTGGTGCTCTGGACAATGCAAACACGGACACTATCCCTGTTTCCAGAGTTAGGTCCGTGCGCATGTCTGAGTGTGCCGGCAGGCAGTGAGAGGAGGTGAACAGCGGTCCTAGCTCTGGAGAGCCGGGGGCCGCGGACACTCCTCTCAACAGAGGATACTTACCCGGATGTGCTCTCAGCTCTCTGCCTTGTTGATCTTCCTGTCGGCTGCGTGGGTGCGTTGGCGCGCTTGCTGCGGTCTCCTTTCAGCTGCGTTCTCTCGCGATGAAATATTCAATTTAACAGGTGGATACAGGTCCCGGGGCACTTTCAGTAAATGGATAAGTTCTGGGTGTTCTGTCACCAACGCGTTTCGACCTAGTTGGTCTTCCTCTGGGAGTATAAGATATCACTAGCATGTCACTGTTGGATCTTTTATACGGTCCCGCTCCTTGTGATTGGCAAGTCTGATGACGTCATCGTCTTACTTGATAGGTCTGTGGTTGTCATGGTGATTGTTACCATGGATGTGTTTACAAACAAGTTCTGCTTTGTCCTTACTAATAAAAGGCGTGTATTGCAACCTTATATATTTTTATGGAAAAAATATATATATAGAACCACCATAATTGTTAATAGATGTATTGATATACATAGGGATCCATATTGTAGATTGATGATACAAAAAATATAATATATATTATATGATCATATTAAAGAAGTATTCTGATCAGATCCAGATTTACTTGAAACTGTATAGCTAATGTTTGTACATCTTATAAAGACTCATTATGAAGAGCTAGTGTCTAGACCTCATCTTCATTGTTTTCGGTTAATAGCTAGGAGGGTATTTATTATGTGATCAAAATTAAAAATAATGATAATAAAAAAAATAAAATAAAAAAGAACTTGAAATGAGGTATGATCATGGCATACACTATGTTGAGATATTAATAAAGATATAATTCTAGTGGTTTCTCTAGTGTTGGGATCGTTGGTTTGCCAGCATCCGATTGTGGTATTGTTTTGTCAAACTAACTGAACTAAAATGGGCCTTGATTAATTTTTTGCAAATTATGGATTTCATTTCATTATCTCTGTTCAGACCTTTAGGGTGGAATGTTTGTAACTTGTACATCCATTCCAGTTCATGTTTATTGATGTAGTAGTCGAAATCTCCCCCCCTCCAATTAGGTTTCACAGTTTGAATTGCCATAAAACTAAGATCTTTGGGGTTGCTATTATGATGATCACAGAAATGTTTGGATAGATTGTGGCTATCCAATTTCTTTCTAATATTTCTGATATGTTCTGCAATCCTAGTTTTCAAAGGTCCCTTGGTTCTCCCCACATATTGTTTTGGGCAAGTACATTGTAATAGATATATGACATTATTGTGGTTACATGTGAGTGTTTCTTTAATCTTGTATGTCTCCCCTGTACTGCACGATCTAAATGTATTATTGGGCTTTGTGCTGATGGTCCTAGTACCAGTGCATCCAGAACATGAATTGCAGTGGTAAAAACCCTTGGATAATGTACTTAGCGTGGTTTGTTGCACTTTACTCGGAGGGATATGGTTTTTTACCAATTTAGACCTGCTGTCTGGTGCCTTCCCATATATCACTCTTGGTTTAGTGGGTAAAGAATTAACCAAAGCGTCATCTTCTTGCAATGTCTTCTCAGAATTTTCTCTAATTGTTTACTTAGTTTAGAATACTGTGTGATTAAAGCGACTTTATCATTTGTATTTGATTTCTCCTCTTTGTTTACCAATATATCCTCTCTGTTGCAGATATGTGCTGTTCCAATGATTGTTTAACTAAAGGGGGGTATCCACTAGACGATAAAGTTGAACGATTGAACGATAATAACAAAATCGTTCGATAATCGTTCAAACATCGTTTGAACATCGTTTGCAAATCGTGCAGTAATTGTTTCTAACGATGTACGATGCACGCTCCCGCTGGTCGTTTGATCGTCTCCTCCATCGACTGAACATGCAGGTCAATTTCACTTGATTGCTTACAAATCGTTTACACATCGTTTACACATCGTTTACACATCGTTCATGCTGAACGATCAAACGATGAACCACTGTCTGCCCACTATAGCTGAAAGCTCTCAATTACAGATTAAAACAACATAGTTTATTGTTAGATCTTTTGCAAATCCTTTGCAAATCTTTTGCAAATCCTTTGCAAATTGTTCAGAGTGGAAGATCATATTTCAAGGGAAACTTCAAGGGAAAATCGTTAAGAGGTTGGACAGGGATAAAATCGTCTAGTGGATGCCCCCCATAACGTTGGTGCATAGTTTTTCTCCATGAATTGTTTGGATAATTCTTCACTTTGTTTGAGAAAATCTGTTGGTTCTACTATAATCAGCTGTGAAGATATCTATTACAATGTACTTGCCCAAAACAATATGTGGGGAGAACCACGAGACCTTTGAAAACTAGGATTGCAGAACATATCAGAAATATTAGAAAGACATTGGATAGCCACAATCTATCCAAATATTTCTGTGATCATCATAATAGCAACCCCAAAGATCTTAGTTTTATGGCAATTCAAACTGTGAAACCTAATTGGAGGGGGGGGAGATTTCGACTACTACATCAATAAACATGAACTGGAATGGATGTACAAGTTACAAACATTCCACCCTAAAGGTCTGAACAGAGATAATGAAATGAAATCCATAATTTGCAAAGAATGAATCAAGGCCCATTTTAGTTCAGTTAGTTTGACAAAACAATACCACAATCGGATTCTGGCAAACCAACGATCTCATCACTAGAGAAACCACTAGAATTATATCTTTATTAATATCTCAACATAGTGTATGCCATGATCATACCTCATTTCAAGTTCTTTTTTTTTATTTTTTTTATTATGATTATTATCATTATTTTTAATTTTGATCACATAATAAATACCCTCCTAGCTATTAACCGAAAACAATGAAGATGAGGTCTAGACACTAGCTCTTCATAATGAGTCTTTATGAGATGTACAAACATTAGCTATACAGTTTCAAGTAAATCTGGATCTGATCAGAATACTTCTTTAATATGATCATCTAATAATATATATTATATTTTTTGTATCATCAATCTACAATATGGATCCCTATGTATATCAAAACATCTATTAACAATTATGGTGGTTCTATATATTTATTTTTTTCATAAAAATATATAAGGTTGCAATACACGCCTTTTATTAGTAAGGACAAAGCAGAACTTGTTTGTAAACACAGCCATGGTAACAATCACCATGACAACCACAGACCTATCAAGTAAGACGATGACGTCATCAGACTTGCCAATCACAAGGAGTGGGACCGTATAAAAGATCCAACAGTGACATGCTAGTGATATCTTATACTCCCAGAGGAAGACCAACTAGGTCGAAACGCGTTGGAGACAGAACACCCAGAACTTATCAATTTACTGAAAGTGCCCCGGGACCTGTATCCACCTGTTAAATTGAATATTTCATCGCGAGAACGCAGCTGAAAGGAGACCGCAGCAAGCGCGCCAACGCACCCACGCAGCCGACAGGAAGATCAACAAGGCAGAGAGCTGAGAGCACATCCGGGTAAGTATCCTCTGTTGAGAGGAGTGTCCGCGGCCCCCGGCTCTCCAGAGCTAGGACCGCTGTTCACCTCCTCTCACTGCCTGCCGGCACACTCAGACACGCGCACGGACCTAACTCTGGAAACAGGGATAGTGTCCGTGTTTGCATTGTCCAGAGCACCGCAGCACAGAGTGATCCCCGCTGGCAGCCGAAGCCAGCCACCGCCGCACCATCACAGCATCACCCCGGGCAATGCACACCATCAACACACAGGACGTTTGGACGCTCTATTGAGGTATCTCCCATTGAGAATAGCGGGGCGCCGCTGTTTCTCATCCTCATATTCCATAGACGCTTATACATCTATATACTCAGAGGTGTGTTACAGGTATCAGGTTGGCACAATAGGATTAACCCCTTCAATTCCTACTGTATCATAAGATCAACTGGTGATCTCTCATATTAGTACTGCACAGACCACCACAGGGTGTACAGTCAGGTACACGGTGGATTGTGCACCTACCATATTGTGATGTTTCACAGTTGCTATTGAAATTTTTATATATATTGTTCCACAATATTGCATGTATTTTCAGAGTTTAAGTAAAACATCATATCTATATTTATTGTGTCTAGCATCACTTCCTAATTAATCTACACATTGTGTATGAGTATCATAAAGGTTGGGTAGAACTTTTGGCTACGTATACATTTATTATATCTTTAGCCCTCCCAGTTGTCAAATAGATATAGGTTGTGCGCAGCACTTAAACCCTCTAATTCTAGAAGCTAGGGATACCTATGCAAGAATTTTATTTGTATACTTTAGCTCAGCATTTAACACTATTGTACCTAGTGCTCTGATTGCTAAGCTTTTTGGGCTGGGTTTAAATGGCTTTACTTGTAGATGGCTGTTAAACATTTTATCTGATAGACCTCAGGTGGTCAAGCTGTGGAAATTTAGTTCCAGAGATGGTGCTGATTGTAGGAGTTCCGCAGGGGTGTGCCCTGAGCCCAGCTCTATATACAATGTTCCCCCATGACTGTGCGTATGAATCTCGGTCTGTTAAGATTGTTAAATTCGCAGATGATATCACCATCGTTGGTATGATAACTACAGAGAATGAACTTGCTTATTCCTCTTTCACACTGAAGATGAAATTACTGGGTAATTCACTTTTACCGGTAAAACCGGGACTAAATTCCCGGAACTCTGTCCCTGGTTTTTTGCAAGGCCGGAGACCCGGGAATTTAGTCCCGGGGTGACCCTTTCACATAGGGAAAAATCCCTGATTGTTTAGCAAATTACTGTGTAAAAGTGAATTACCCGGTAATTTAATTTTCAGTGTGAAAGGGGTATCAGACAAAATGGAAAAACCTGGCATGCAAATGCCGGGTAAAAGCTAGGTTTTTTGCCATTTTCTGTCTGAAAGTGGTATTATAGAGCTGAGGTTGCTAGAATGAGTGGAGCAATGAAAATTGCCTACTCTTAAACACGATAAAAACACAGGAAATGATTGTTGTATTCAGGAAACATAGTGTTCCTATAAAGGCCCCTGTTTCCTTGGGTGACCTGACTATCGAGTTAGTGTCTTCTTTTAAATTGTTTTTTTTTTTTAATTTCAGATACTCTGACATGGTCCTTGAAATCAGCCTTTTTGGCTAAGAAGGCACATCAAAGTCTTAAGATCAGCATGTGTGAGTAAGGGGACCCTTTTAAATTTTTATTGCAGTATTGTGGAAAGTATCCTGACTTATGGGATTGTCGTTTGGTACGGGAACTGTACTGCGGCTGAACGTAGGGCGTTGGATCTGGTAGTTGAGACAGCTAGTAGAATATTGGTGTTGTGATACCACGCACTCAGGAGATATATGAAAAGAGGCTCCTGAAGAAATCTAGATCTATTTTAGTGGATCCCAACCATCATAACCATGCTCTCTTTGAGAAATTGCCATCAAATAGGCGTTTAGAGCTGTGCGTCCTCGTACAAAACGGTGGCACAACAGTTTTTTCCTACTACAGTGCGTATATTAAATGACTCTAATAATTCTGATCGATTACTGCTATTATTATGTTTCTTTTCTTTCTTTTATTATTTTAATAGTAGTGTAATTGCTGCCTGTCTTATTATGCGGTATAGTGCTGCTTAGTTTTTCGTTGACATCACCTGTGCTGTTAATGACAAAGTATTACAATGACAATAAATGATCATGTTAAGTCCCCCCTGTGACCCACTTTGCCGCACTCTGCATTTGGGGACTGGATGAAGGTCAGAGGATACCATTTGGGTGTGCCACTGGGTTGTATCGCACCCCAGTGGCACAGATGTTCAGCTTCTCTGGTTTTTATTTTTATTTTTGTCCAATATGTGGGACAGACAAAAAAATAAATAAATAGCTGAACATCTGTATAATATACGAAGAGGTCTGAAAACCCATAGCCTTTCAGCACACTTTGATGAGAAAGATAATAAAGATCCAAGAGGGCTGAAGTTTGTCGGTATACAGAAAGTAAAACCCCACTGGTGAGGAGGAGATTTAGTTAATACATTAAAGAATAACGAAACTAAATGTATATACCAGTTACAAACTTACAAACCTAAAGGACTCACTATAGACATTGAACTTAAAGCCTTTCTAACATGAAGCTCAAATCATAACATGAACACCTCCCTGAATTTGTAATTATTATATATATATATATATATATATATATATATTTTAAATATTTTATATATTTTAATTATTCTATTTTATTTAAATTTTTTACTTATTCTTATTTCTTTTATTATTTTACTTCTATTTATTATTATTATTATTATTATTATTATTATTATTATTATTTTTCTAATATATATCTTTTTAGATTTTTTTCAATCTAAGCACAGAAACATATAGTTTTTAATAGTGGCTTAAAGGAACATGCGGTTGCCATTACCTCAATAAAGATTCCCTATTTTAAAAAGTGAATAAAGACAAATACACATTGTTTGATGTGAAACGCATTGGGTTAAAAGAGAAGCGTCGAGTGAGTACTAGCTAGAGGAGGGAAAACCCCATTAGGAACAAAGCCGGCATCTGACATCAACACACACCGCCGCGGCCATACCGACCGGGTCTCTGCCGCACACCGCCGGGAATCGCGGCAAGAAGAGGAGTGGCATCCACAGGTAGGGTCAGTTAGGGATATCCTCACTCCCGCCAGGGAGGAGCATCCTCGATCCAGACCGCACATACCGGACATCCCATCGCTGCACCACTTAGTCCAAAAAGGGATGGGGATAATGTAATATTGTGCGTATATGGAGTCTGGTGAGTGCTAGATATCACTAATCATTCACTAAAATATTTAAATATATATTTTTTTAAGTTAAATTAAATAATAAAAAATGAAACAATTTCTGAGTGAATTTTGGGAAAAATATTAGCTAGTTATGTGGTTAATAGAGCCCATATAAATGCAGCTCTCTAAAGAGCAAGGGATTAGTAGTGTGAGGCATGGTGAGGAGCTTCAACATCACCCCAGCAACATACAAAATCGATTTATGCTTTTAGGTGCCCACACAGATTAGAGATACGTCAGTCTTGCCAGAGGCTCCCCATAAGTAGGGCAAAAAAGGAAGGTTACAATGGGCTACCCTCAGTGCCAGATTAAGCTCCACAAGGGCCTGGAGCTGACATTTATGAAGGGCCTATTGTGGGCCTGCGCAGGGGGTGTACCCGGCACGGCAGGGATCTGGCTACTGTTGTTGGGGGTTTGGTCTACACAGAGGGTGTGGTCTGTGCAGTGAGGTGTGGCTAGCACCATTGAGGCCATAGCTATGCCTACCATCTACCACCTCAATCTCATTTTTAAATAAAGTAATTTACATAATTTTATATAAAAGATATATTATTAACATTAATGGTTAGTCACAATACTAACACATTCATTCATTCTATCTATACAGTGATCGATCCTCCACAAAAATGACAGTATGTGAGTCCCAGGGACCCATAATGTATACAATTTGAGGCCATACCTCACGGTTTCAGGGTCCCATTATAATTAAAAACAGTTTGAGAGAAATAACGAAACAGTGTAACCAACATTTCTGTAGGGCACAAAGCTTAAGCTTTATTTAATTAGTACACAAACTTTATACAAACATTCCGGAGCTATAACCCTAAATATTTGCAGTGTACTGTATCTTAGGACACAAGGGGAGTAGAATATTATATACACAGACTGCCTGCATCATAGTTGGAGGGCATAGGACAGTTAGGGGGGAGATTAAATGGCCCTGACTGGGAGTTAAGACATACGAGCTTAAATTTCTGTCTATATAACCTTCTAAAGGCAAAACAGAAGCTCCAAATCTATATACATACAACGGTCCAGCCTCCACCAAAACTCACTTTTCCCCATTCAACTCGCAACACACTGAAGATGCTAAAATGATCACCATCAGTTTTTTTAATAATAGTGCTGATGCATATTATGCCACATAGTAGTGCCCCCAATACACACTGTGCCACATCATAGAGCCCCCAGTACACATCATGGACCTGAATTAGAGCCACAGGCAATGCCAATGTTCACGTAGTGATGGGCGTTCCTGGGTGATGATTGGGAGGTGGCTATAAGGCATGCAAAAATGGTCTGTTAAGCAGGCATGTTATGGGAGGCCTGTCAATGAAAGCCAGTACATACAGAGACGCACAGGTGTAGACATAGGGAGGCCAGGTGCAGCCATGGGACCTCATTCAGAGGCACTCGCAAGAAGCGAGCGCTCGTTCTGAATGAGGGCGGCCACTTCTAATTTTAAGTGCGGCGTCCTTGTCGCTAGCTAAACTCTGGGTTACCACCCACAGCTTTAGCGACCGACCAGGTTGATGGTCGCGATGGTCAAGACCATCGCGACCATCGGAGCTTGCGACAAGACCCTATGGTTGGGTCTCGGCAGCCGCAAGCCCCAGGGAGCTTCCTGCTCTGATCGAGCAGGAAGCTCCCCACTGACATCACTGCTGATGTCAGTGCGGCCGCTCACAAAACGGCATGCGTTCCTTAAGGAACGCCTCCGTTTGTGGAACAACCCCACCGCCCCGCCTACAAAACGGGCCGAGCTGTCGATCAACATCGACAGCCGGCCCTTTTGTAGTGAGCTCCGGAGCGAGAGAGTTTCGCTCTCGCTCCGGGGCTTGCGCACGCGCAGTGCAGCCTAAACATCGACCCGGTTGCGAGCGCTCAGCGCTTGTGACCGGGTATGAATGAGGACCATGGTCTGTTAAGCAGGAGTGCCGGGGGCCTGTCAATGAAAGCCAGTACATACAGAGACGCACAGGTGCAGACATAGGGAGGCCATAGCCAGCAGGAGACACTGTACCTGCCATAGAGCTGGCAAGTTTCGATGGTGCAACCGATAGTGGCATATAAAAATGCAATAAATCGGTATAACAGTGTGTACGGACACTGAAAGTGGACGTCTCAGTCCTTGCACTTTTGGCCGCACTGATGTACACATGGGAAGATGTTTGTAGCTGCATTTGCATAAAGTCCCAGATGGGCAACTGTTAATAGACGCACATTATGCCACTTTGTAGTTCCCCCAATCACATTATGCCACTTTGTAGTGCCCCTGAACAGTTTGCCATATTGTAGTGCCCATGGAACACACTATACCACATCGTAGTGCTCCCTGACACATTATGCCACATTATAGTCCCGATACACATTATGCCACATTGTAGTGACGCCAATACACTTTATGCCCCATTATAGTGCCCCAATACACATTATGTCACATTATAGTACCCCCAATACACATTATGCCACTTTGTAGTGCCTGTGATACGCATTGCAACTTTATCAGGGTATTTGCTTTTTCAGTCCAAGTTAGAACCTCTAGCATGTGTAACACATCTCAGTCACTGACAGCTGTGTGTATTTGTGTGGGGAGGCAGGGGGGGTTATGGAGGATACAAATATGTGCCCCTGAGGGTACTACACTCCTTGTACTTACTTTGAGTGCCCAAGAACGTTTACCACTGGGGAGCAAGTGAGGAGCAAAAAAGGGGGACAAAGCAAGCGGCGGGGATTTGAGAGTCTTCCACCCCTACTGAATATGGCAGGGATAGGCAACTATTCGTCCAACAGGCTTACTCCTGCTCTGTGTCAGTGGGGCTTATTGGGAGTCACACTGCTAGCAGAGCACCATCATTTCTGGGAGTGCTTACAGTGCGATTACTGTTGGGGGCGGAGGAAGCTGGGGGATGCTGAAGCTGGGAGGAGACAGCCAAGGTTTGGGGTGACTGACACAGCCAGATCTTATTGGCTGCAGCGCTTCCTATAGGACCTGCTCATTTTGAAAAAAAAAGTCCGTACCTCCATATATAGCATATAATACATGCTATGGTGGAACTATATTTACGAGTACTGCCTATCTGTTTGGTGTATTTTGGATCCTGAGTTTCAGGATATCCAGGAGGGCACCGGGACTTTATTATACAGTTCCTTTCAAAGGGAGTGCTGCACATCTGGACTGATGTGTACAATATATATATATATATACATACACACACATATACACATATATTACTCACAAATAAAATTTTGTGTAATGCTGTCACGTCTCCTCAATGCATAAGTCCAGACGGGTCCCAAGGCAAGGGAGACAGGATAGCTTTCGGAGGAGAGGACCGGCCGCCAGGGTAAGTATAGGAGCAGAGCTGTGATGGGATGGGGGCAGGGCAGAGCCGTGATGCGGGTAGGAGGACAGCCGAAAGAATGGGGGCAGCCAGAGAAGGGGCAGATCCAGGTGGAAACTGAGCTAGCTCGTCTGTTACGCTAGATATATATATATATATATACATACATACACACACATACATAAATGTCTGTCTCTCTATCTAAACACTGCTTTTGCAAACCACAATATTGTCAAATATAACTAAAAAAAAAATCAGTTCTGACAGTGCTTTACAGGAGGGCTACCTTAGTCTCAGTGATCATGAGCAGCAGCCAGCACAACTCACCAGGCGAGCTAACCAGCCTTCACGGAGCCGATCTCCTGCAGCAGCTTGTGGGGTAGGACATATGTGACATCATCATTACGCGGCGCGTAGGATGCGCCGAAGCACCACTATTCAGTGCAGGCAGGGAGGAAAAGTAAAAGCCGGAAGTTGCGCAAGCTGCCATTTGTCTGGTGTTTTCTGAACTGGCTGCGGGTGGCCGGAGAGGGGATGAGAGCGGCCCGCCAGGGTTTCAATAGGCGGGGCTTCAGACGGCGCCCGCTGTCAGTGGGGTGGCAAGGAGAAAAAATCCTGTTTAAACAATTGCCGTGGGCCTATTTTGAATAGGGGGCCTGGAGCTGTAGCTCCACCCGCCCCATCGTTAATCCGGCCCTGGCTACCCTGGTGAGTATTGCTCTTAATTTGAAAAGGTGATGGATCAAAGCCATTTGCCAAGAACACTGCTTAAGGATTGTAACATAAAGCTGTGATACCATGGAGGAACGGTCCTCCAAAAGCCATTTTGCACAGTCTTTGTAATATGAAAGAACAAAATACTCTGTTGAAGGTCTTCTCAGTGTCCAAGCTCACTACCCACGCAGGTGTATCCACATTCTTTGCTGCGCAGATCATGCTAATAGCATTCCTTGTATTGTCCACATCCTGACCACCTGCTATTATCATTTAAGATTACTGGTAGAAAACATTATATTCTATATTGTATTCCTTTACTACAGATGATACAGGGTTTAGGTCTGGGTCACAGATATCTATGGTCAGGGAGTAGACGAGGGAAAAATCAATAGTGAACAGGAGATTTGCCGCATGAATGTGCAACAACTGTGTGATGCCATTGCCATCATGGCAACATGGACCAGAATCTCTAAGGAATGTTTCTAGCACCTTGCGGAATCCATGCGCCATTAAGAATTCAGGTTGTTTTCGGGGCATAGGGGCTGTACTGGGGGCAAAGGGGTGGCTTTCCCAGTACAAGAAAGGTGTACCTTATAAAGTGGCCATATAGATAAGACAGATTTATAAAATGTTCCTTTCATATTTAATGCAAGCTGAAAGTTGTGCTGCTCTATATAAAAAAAGGCAAACATGCAGATGAAACAACATCCAATTATTGTACTACTGCCCCAGGAACTACACATGTCAGAGATAAATCTTTCAGGCTGTCTGTCACTCTTCGTGTCCCTATGGGAGAGGCAGGAACTGCTGTAAAATTAAGTTCTGGCTACAATAACTGAGAGAAGAAAACAGAAGGTTATATTTGAGCGCTGACAGAACTTTGGTCATTTGCAGTCAGAATTCTATAGTCAGCTGACTAATTTAAAATCTTGTTTCAACAGATAATAAAATAAAAAAAATACAAGGAAAGAGAAATGACAAATGAGTTTTACCCGATACTTACCATTGTTCCACTTAACAGCATGCTGGTTCGATTTCAACTTGCAACAATCTACCATAGAGTTTGTTGAGAAAATGCTTAAATCTGCAATATAAACACATCTAGAACTTAAGTTTAAAAGAAAAAAATAAATTTATATATATATATATATACACATATATATATATATATATATATATATATATACGCACACACACAGTATATATATGTGTATATTATGCAAAAAGTAGACATTTGTATATATATATATATATATATATATATATAGCAGATTTTTAAAAATTATTGCTTTACCTAGCACACATATATTGCAAGCTGGAAGTTCTACCCGTGCTTTTACCTTGTATTGCAGCCATTAAATAAGAAATTATATACTTTTGCCTGGGATTGCAACTCTCCCAATTCAGGACATATTCTCTTGTTCTAGCATTACATTTTTAAAATGTTTACCAGAGAAATACAGTTTTCAATGTACCCATACTAAATAGCAGAGTAAAGGGAATTACATTTTTATACTACCAAGTTCTTTTTCCAAGTAATGTATTGCTTCTGAACCTGAATATTTCAGAGTAGAAATACTGCTGCTATGTGGAAATGCACATAGCAGTAGTATTTCTATGTTTTAGCATTTATGATAAAAACAGGAATTTAATTTAACCCCTTTGCTGCAAAGGCTTTTTGTCCCCTTAACTGGTTGAGCATATTTTGTTACTTTTGCAAGGCAAATGCATGGTGGGGTTCCAGTTGCTCGGATACAACTCTTCAATGGATCAAAGCATGGTCACAATAGCAATAGTATATGATATGTTTTTGCTATTGCTATGGTCACAACATGCAGTATAAGGTACAAAACAGAGCTGCTGTGCATCCCTAGGGCCATATCCAATTAGCCTCGAACACTGTTTGGGCGCTAATTGATCCCCGCGATCGGCGAAAATGCCCAGTTTTTTGCAGATTTTTTTTTTCTCCCTATCCTATTATTTTGGGCGAAATAATAGGATAGTTCGCCCATTAACAGATAGGAGCCGCGATAAGCTCGCAGCCCTTTTTTGGGCAAAAAAACAGCACTTATCTCAGATTATTTTTCATGACACATCAGGTCCCAAACAAACAACCCTAATAAGTGCCGTTGTCAGGCCAACTTCGGGGCTAATTGGATAGCCACGAGCGAGCCCCGGGCCAGCTAATTAGCTGCGGTAATTTAAATCGGCTAATTGGATATGGCCCCTAGTGGCAATAGCTTCTCCTACTAAACCTGTTTTTTGTGTTATTCTGAGTGATCAATCCAGGGCCAGATCAACAATGGGGCGGATTGAGCTCCAGGCCTCCACATACAAATAGGCTCATCAACATGGCACCTAGAGAACAATGTATTATATACTGTATGTCCAAGGCCTATGCTAGGTTCTTCCTCTCCAAGACTCCCAATGCTCCATTGTGAGTCCAATGCTCTGCAAAGCAGGGAACCTGGATTGCGGAATAGTGCCAATCTCTAGAATAAATACTATAAAATTCAGCTTGGATCGGCTGGCCCTACTGCTGCATCCAATAGATTACTGTGATCGCTGGCCCTGTAAATGTCTGATGTATTACATACACTGCACTCTGTATGATGCTAGCTATGCCCTCTTCATGGGCTGACCACACTTGCTCTAAAATCAAGCATTTGGAAATCATCTTCACGAAATCTGGCATTTGCTCATTTTGGGTTCATCACATTCCAACTTCATTATCAATAATATTCATACTTGCCTACTTTTGAAAAAGCATTTCAGGGAGATTGTGAAAGCAGCACCTAAGAACGCGGAGGTAAAGTGGGCGTGTACTGCTACATCTTAGAGGCGTGTCATAATACTGACTGACATCCACATGTAAATGAGCCCCAAAGCAGTTAGTAAGATCTATTAGTTGATGAAAACACACTGATACTTTTCAGAAAATGCATGTAGCCATAGGGATCATTGTGCCTTATACCCAATGCAGGGAAATTATACTAATGATCCCATTTGATTGTATATATCTCTGTTGTTGTTTTTTTAATATAACAGCTACATAATGGGGGTGAGGTGCAAACAACCACCCCAATAAAATCATGCTTCCTATTGGAACAACCATGTCACCCAAAGAATAGGATCCTCTTATCTGCTGTTTGCTCTTCCCTCAAACATTACTTTTTACAACGTCATCCTCCCCATGGATCAGTGATGCTTTTCAAATATGTCTATTCAAGTGACACATGGGTATCTTGTTAACGTCACTCAGTCTAGGTGAGTTTAGGATCTTAGATGCTCTGTCTCTTTCATGAGAGAGGGAGCAGCATGGAAAGTCTAGATAAGTGCTAGTGTGGCTGTCTAGAACGTAATATCGTATAGCTGTCTGGAACATTATTTGTGCTCTGTCTATCTTAGCTCTGTCGGAGATTTCTGCCTGCAATTGATGTGCTGCTACTATTCTATCAGGCTGAAAACATATGTGACATTGTAATATGCTATATAAAAACACAAGTGGAAAGTAAACAACGTAAAACATAATCCAAGTAAACATCAGAGAGATTTCCATGAATTGCTGTGCCACTTTATAATAAAATTGTTTTATTCCCTTCTGGGGAAGATACCACAGTCTACAAGAGACTTTTAGCATTACCAGATCTAATGCCCTTGTGTACGGAGATAAACGGCATAACTAAATATTCTTCTTAAATGCATTTTATCATGGCAGGACACAAGTCACAGCTGGATGCCATTCAACAGCACAATCCCAAGGTCCAACAGCTAAATAAATCTGCAGCTGGCTCTAAACAACTGCAAAGTTAAGAGCAACATAGCAAACATTTGATGGCATGTAGTGTGGGCACAGCTTCTGCCCAGGACAAGCGTTTGTTTTTTCTCCATAGTTTTTTATTCTCTCATATACGTAGTCAGCCTTTACATAGTTTCATCAGCAGAATATATTTACATCTGCTTCACTGCAATGATGACATAGGGGTCTACTCAGCAAAGTTTTTTGTACATTAAAAATGGGGAAATTATCATTTCCACTTTTTTAAGTAAATCCACTATTCAGCAATGGGTTAATGGAGAAGATAACGCAATTATCTTCTCCATTAATTCCCATCTCGCAGAGTACCGCACTGGAGGGATCAGCCATTGATCTGTACAGTGCTTTAACGCTTTTTGATATTCAGCATAGCAAAAAGTGTTAAATTACTCTAAACATATTTACTTGATATAACGCCATCTCAGAATGGCATTATATGAAGAAACATGTAATTTCCCGAAAACTGCAGAGGGAAATTTTCCCGTAAGTCCCTGCAGCATCTTGAACTCCGCCCAGTCTCCGTCCCTGCTTTGCGGTGACCGCCGAGGGTAAGAACATCTTCAGCCTGTCAAAACTGCCTAAATTGATTGACATGTGTACACGGCTTTATATTAGCCTGTATACATATATCTGTATGTGCTATTATATTTATAATTTATATATAAATTTTAAATAGAAATAGCACATAAATAAATTTGGACAGCACATAAATCAATTTGGACAGTTTTGACAGGCTCTACAGTGACTTACACGTCGGTGGTCAACACAAAGCAGGGATGGAGACTGTTCCCGAGCACATGACTGAACATGCGCAGAAGCAGAAACAGAAGGTATTGTTTTCGGAATCCCGAAAACAATACCTTCTGCACCATCGCAACCGCTGTTTGTTCCTGTACTAAAAAATGCTGAATAGCTTACAGAAAATGTAATAATTGATAAATAAAATCGTGACGATGTTGCTCGATAAATATTCTGGGCAACATCGTCACTGTTGCTGAATAGACCCCCATAATGTGAAATGTGTAGTGAGTACATAGCACCTTCTCCTGTCTTCTAAAGGTCGCCCACTTGGTGAGATTTCATCCTGTATTTCTACATACTGTAGTGTAAAACATGTTGTTTCCCCACAGCGTACGAGTATATACAGTATTTCAGCTAAAGCGGACATTTAACATGAGTACTGGGCTATTACAGGGCCGAAACTAGGATATTTGTCACCCGGTGCAAGGTAGCAATTTTGCGCCCCCTCCCTTCCCGTACCTGGCTTTTATCCTTGCTCCTCCATAAGGCAGTGCACTAGTCAAACTTCCCTGGTATAGTGACTTACATTATTCCACACACAATAATGCCCATTACACATTATGCCACACACTGTAATGCCTATTACCAAAGTGCCACTTACATATTTGCCCGACACCATTTTATGCCCCACAGTAAGGCTTCTAATTAATTTAAAATTACCTGCTCGTTGTCAGGGGTTTTATGCTCATTGCCAGGGGGTTTCATGCTCGTTGCCAGGGGGTTTCATGCTCATTGCCAGGGGTTACATGTTCATTGCTATGGGGTTTATGCTCATTGCTATGGAGTTTATGCTCGTTGCCAGGGGTTACATGCTCTTTGCCATGGGTTTATGCTCGTTGCCAGGGGTTACATGCTCGTTGCCACGGGGTTTATGCTCGTTGCCAGGGGGTTTCACGGAAGATGCAGCTTTCAGCATCTTCTCCCGGCACTTGCGCTGGTCTAATAGACACTAGAGGTCCAGTAAGGACCTCTAGCATCTGTCTCCTCCATTATTGGATGGCCGTTTTTTGACTCTCCAGCCCCCAAGCCACCGTGAGTCATCCCTTTTTCACCCCCTGCATTCCAGCACCCGGTGCACGTGCACCTCTGGGCCCCCCCCTAGTTGCGGCCCTGACTATTACCAAAGGAAACATTTAAATAGGCATCATATTTCTCCTGTCTGACATAACAGAGCAGTATCTAGTATAGATAGAAATATTTCAGAGAAGCAAGAATGTACAGTATGTACTTATAATTTCACTGCTAAGGGGCCAGTGAGTGGTATGTGCCTTATTCCAGTGTCGAAGCTGGATGATTGGCTGAGGCTGAATCTGTTTACAATCGGAATCTGCAAGAAGCCATTTTGCGACTGATCTCCCAGCGCCATTTTAAGTTACAACTCACAAGCTAAGTACAGATGGCAATGTTTTTGGTAATCTGTTTAGAAGCAATGACAAGCCCATTCTGGGGACAACCTTGTGTAGAAAAATACCATAACAAACACAGTATCAGTTAGTAACTAGAAAAACAGCTTCCTGAGAAAAGTAATTAGAAAAAAACAATACACCAGTAACTGTGGGTGTTTTTGCATGTAAATTAATAAACCTTACATGTAGGCAGGTATAGCTATGGCAATTGAAATATAACCCAGACAATGATCTGCACAATTGAATTTTTAAATAGGCAGAAAAAAACCTTTAGTTTCACTGTCAGACAGGCTGGCACCAGCAAACAGCTGGGGGTCTCCACCCTGTTTGGGTGTGAAACGCATTACTAATAACACATTGCATTGCAGTTTAAAAATTTTAGTAAGGGATGATGTATGTGTGTATATATATATATATATATATATATATACACACACATATATATATATATATATATATATAGAGAGAGAGAGATTAACTCCATCATAAATAGACTCACATGCATAAACACTGCACATTAAGCACAGTTGCGCTGTTTCACTCTACAAATAAACGCACCACGCATATTAGCAACTTTACGCAATATTCTGTTACACTTACACAAATTACATGAAAGATTCCCTAATATTAAAGTGTAATATTCAAGATTTACTCAGTGATTATTAATGTTGTGAAATAAAGATTATTTGATATCTAAGGTTTAGCACATGATAAGCCAACCATGTTTGGTAGCGTACTGATCTACTCTGTCTCAACAGCTTTCCGGTGTCATCGGTCAGAAGATCGCAACATGCATTCTCAACTTATGGACTGTAGAGAGTTAAAACACCAAAATGTACTTTGTAATGTTAGCAGTTGCATGCAGGGGGAATAAGGAGACAATAGGCTGTCGGAGGCTGACCTGTGTCCATTTGAATCAACCTGTTAAATATCCTGTAACAGATGCACCCGCACTGGGAACCAATGAAACCATGCCAAACTTTTCTATTGTATTGCTTATCCCTGTAAGGGTATAAATGTGCTTACAGACTCCAATCTGGAGTCTTCATGCTGATGCTGTTGATGGAGGTTTCTTATGGATGCCGGTAACTGGTCCCAGTGCGTGTGCGTATGTATAACTGTACCTTGGGTCTGTATAATTTCTTTGCGCTAAATTGTCTTTAGATCACAGCATGTAACCTATTGTTTTTATGTTAAATAATATACTTTGTGCTTTGGAAACACATTTTCAAGGTCTGAAGGCTTTTATTTTACTGTACGACTGCGTACGTAAATAGCGTAAATTTTAGAAGGTTTAGGCAGGTTTTAGAAGGTATAGGAAGGATTGTACCAGAGGTTTAAAACCGTTACAACACCAGCATGGAACAATGGGTGGCCCATAGCCTTCAATGCTTATGTGAAAGCCTCTGAGGAGAGTTCAAATTGCTTTTGAGTCCTTATTGGTGAGTACTGAGTGTCAATGGGGAGAGCAAGATTAAGAACACACCAACTGAGCACTGTGGAGAGGGCTGTAATTTCATAATAAAACAAAATACCAAAATGCAACATGTTGTACGTTGTTATGTATAAGCTGGCACGTGTGCATGTAGGCAGAGCCGTAACTAGACTTTGTGGCGCCATGTGCCAGAGAGAGCATTGGCCCCTCCCCCCCATTTTTTTTAATAAGGACATAAGATAGTGCACCAGAAAAAGGGCCATGGTCTCATGGGGAAGGGACAGGGAAGAGATAGGGGAGGCCAGGAGATGCTGGGGATAAAAGGAGAGGAAGCTACAAGTGAGAATGATAATAAACAGGAAAATTGACAGGCCCGAACAGCACCCCCTGCCCTACGGTGCCCTGTGCCACGGCACTGGGCGCAGTACCCTAGTTACGGTCCTGCATGTAGGTTTTGTTATCTTAGAGAATCTAACGTTGGCTATCGCTGCCCACAAATACTGCAATGTCACAGATTAAAGAGGAGATGTATCAAACAGTCTCCAGATGACAAATAAAGAAGTTACCCAAAGCTTCTAGCTATCATTTATCAAGTACATAAATATACTAAAATAAACTATAAAAATAAAAAATAAAATAATAGCTAGAAGCTACTTGGGTGCTATGGGCAATTCTCCCCCTATCATTCAACGTATCATACATGTCCCCATATATTAAGAAACTGGAAACGCCAGATAACTATGCATTCGTATGTAACTACCCAGGGACGTATCAATAATGGGTGCAAGGTATGTGGTGCACACGGGCCCCTGGGTCCAGGTGGTCTCACATCGCGCACCCTGCACCCATACCTGGCCATTGTCTCCAGGGTGCTGAGAAAAATTTTGGCATCCATTATCTCGGTGACTCGCGCATGCGCAGTACTGCTGTCCCCGGGAAAACGGTGGGGGTGCCATTTTCTTAGAGACCCGCGCATGGGCAATAGATTCGGGCACTTAGCCAGAATCGACTGCACCCGCGGCCGCCACGGTACCACCGGTGAGAGGAGGGGGCCAGTCTGCATACGGGCCCCCTCCTCTCTTAAAACACCCCTATAACTACCATTAGTCTTTATTTCCAGATCTTATCCAAGTTCACCACCCATGTAGCTTACAGATGGCATTGGACTGAGGGCCTGATTCAGAGTCGCTCGCTCTGACAGAGAGCTCGCTCTGAATCAGGGCCGGGCTTTTTTTTTTCGGAGCGGCCTCTTAGCCGCTCGCATAGCTGTGGGTGACCACCCACAGCTATAGCGAGCGGCCATGATGATGGTCTCGATGGTCAAGACCATTGCGACCATCGGGCTTGTGACGAGACCCTTGTGGTAGGGTCTCGTTCATCGCAAGCCCCAGAGAACTTTCGGCTCTAACAGAGCCGGAAGCTCTCAACTGACATCACTTGTGATGTCAGTGGGGCCGCCCCCAAACGACAGGCGTTCTCATGGGAATGCCTCCGTTTGGGCAGCCACCCCACCAAACGGGGAGAGCTGTCACTCAACATCGACAGCTCGCCCCCTTTGGTGCGACACCCAGAGCGACGGAGTGCCCGTCGCTAGCCGGGTCTCGCACATGCGCACGATGGAGCCGGCTCCATCGTGCGCATGCGCTGTGGGCCACCATTCACCTGGTTGCGAGCGCTCAGCGCTTGCGACCGAGTCTGAATCAGGCCCTGAGTGTCAGGATCACAATACTTTGGGGTCTATTTACTAAGCAGTGTTAGGAAACAGAGTGAAAAGTGATAACTGCATCTCACAGGCTGTGTTTGAAAAATGACAGTTGGGAGCTGATTGGCTGGCACCTTATCACTTTTCACTCTGTCTCCTAACACTGCTTAGTAAATAGACTCCTTTATTGTAAAGGTGCAGGAGCAGTTGACACAGGGATCACTGATAATTGAGATGATGTTCAGTTGCGGTTTTCAGGTAGTTCACAAGCTGTGGCAGATTCCCACTGATAAAGATATTACAAACCTCATTGGGAATAAGACCATAGTGTTAAGGCCCCCATACATCAGCAATTGATTCCAGCAATCGTGCAATTTGCAATCGATTGTGTATAAAAATCTTTCCCATTTTCAATCGATTGCAGATTGCAGAATTGCTACAATCGACTGAAAAAGGGAAAGATTTTTATACACAATCAATTGCAAATTGCACTACTGCGGCAATCAATTGCTGATGCATGGGGGCCTTTACTTATTTTATGTTTTACAATAATGGGCAGCTGTTGGTTTTAGTACATAAAACAAAAACACAAATTGTATGTCAATGTCATTTTATTCAATAATTTTAATGATTGCATACTATAATTCTTATTTTAGAACCACAAGTTCAAGAAAATATAATATTGCTGTACAACCATTGTGGCGGTGATGCCGGATAGTCTCCAATCGGACTATTCTTTTGAGTCGCCACAAAGGCATATGATATTGTATTGTGGCCCAATCTTTATGAAATTTAGACGGTTATTTGGGCCTAGTTTTTAAGCTTTAATTACCTTTTTACATGCCTCCTATCACTTTATTGTTAGTTAATGGAACGGTGGGAGAAGGCCTTGTGATGTCCAGTGGAACAAGAGGTTGTGAAGATATTGGCCTTTGTGGACGATGTTCTTTTATTTGTTTCGGACCAGAGGGGGCCCTTTGACCGTTGATGTAGCGAATCTAAGAATTTGGATCAGTGTCAGGATTTGAGGTTAATTTTGAAAAGTCTAACGCATTATACCTAAGGCCGGGTCATGCACGTCTGGCATGATTTAGGAAAATTGCCATCGAATGGGCCACCAAATCCATTACATATTTAGGGGTGCAAATTCCCAAAAACTCACTAATCTATTTGAACTCTATTGTGCGTAGTGATAAGGAAGATTCAGAGAAATTATGACATCTTAACCTCTCGTACTTAGGGGGTCATTCAGACCCGCTCGCGAGCGCAGGACGCTCGCAAGCGGGTCGATGGTGCCCTACTGCGCATGCGCACAACGGAGGGAGCTCCATCGTGCGCATGCGCGAGACCCGGCTAGCGACAGGATAGCCGTCACTCCGGGTCTCGCCGCACCAAAGGGGGCGTGCTGTCGATGTTGATTGACAGCACGCCCCCTTTGGTGGGCGTGCCGGGGTCGTGGCTGCCAGACGGAGGCGTTCCCATGAAGCCGGCCCCACTGACATCAGTAGTGATGTCAGTGGGAGTGATTTTGGCTCTGATAGAGCCAAAATCACTCCAGGGACCCTACCGCAGGGTCTCTGTCGCAAGCCCGATGGTCACGATGGTCTTGACCATCATCATGGATGCTCGCTATAGCTGTGGGTGGTAATCCACAGCTATGTGAGCGTCCATGAGGCCGCTCCAAGTTGAGGGAGGAGGGCCCTGATTCAGAGTGAGCGCTCTGGTCAGAGCGTTCGGCTCTGAATCAGGCCCACAGGCCGAGCTAACTTGGTGAAGATGATTTTATTCCTAAGAATCCTTTACCCTCTTCAGTCTCTTCCTATTATATAGTCTAGACGTGACACTAGAGATTGAAAGAATAATATGCACTTTTATTTGGAATGGTAAGAGAGCTAGGATTGGCTTTGTTAAGCTTCAACAAAGTAGATCCAATGGTGGTATTAATTTACCTAAAATTAGTGCTTACAGTCACGCAACCCTTCTTGGCCATTTGAGAGATTGGCTTAATGACAAAGATATGTATACCAATACTACATTAGATGCTGATTTCTTGAATGGCATTAGCTTAACCTTGTTTTTGCACCTAATTGACAGTGAGATACCCATATTGGTTCAAGCTCACCCATCATTAATGTCTACCCGTAACAGTGGCAAACGCAGGATTTTGAAAGGGGGGTTTCCAAATTCTTGGTTACTGAAAAACATCTAGCCACAATAAATATATAGATGCCCCCAGTAATGCCCCTTATACAGTGCCCTCTATGTAGTGCCCACAGTAGTGATGCCCCTATGCAGTGCCCCAGTAGTGCCCCTTATACAGTGCCTCCAGTAGTAGCCCCGCCTATGCAGTGCTCCCAGTAGTGCCCCTTATACAGTGCCCTCCAGTAGTGCCCCTTATATAGTACCCCTCTATGTAGTTCCCGCAATAGTCATGCCCCTATGCAGTGCCCCTTATATAGTCCCCCCTATGCAGTGCCCCCAGTAGTGCCCCTTATATAATGTAGTAGTAGTCCCTAATACTAACACTTTTATAATAAATTGCTCTACAGTGTACATACTCCTACAAGTCCTGATCTGAATCTCTTGCCATGCTTTTCTCACTCCCCTCCCTTAGCCTACACACACACTCACACACATACACACACTGACAGACACACTCATAAACACATACACTAACACAGACACACACTGCAGCGCAGCCTGTGCGCTTACCTAAGAACATGAATACAGACTTAGCCAAATAAATACTGTCTGGCACCACCCCCGCCCGCCCACTCAACCCCCCCTCCCCACGCACCTCCACCCACGGCGTGCGGCTACGGGACTCGACATCGCTGGCACCAGTGGATTACACTGTGTCACCCGGCAGCAGGCGCGCTCATCCTCAGATGCCGGTCACGATGGTGCCCCTATGCGGGAACTGACTGGGAGGGGCTTGCGCGCTGAGCTCCCCCTACAGCCAGCCCAGGCAGTCGGGACTCTTGAAAAAAAACAATAAAAAAAAATTGCTCAGCTGCTCGGGCCAGCGGCGAATGGAGCAACGGGCAGGGGGGGTTTCTAGGTACTCGGAACCCCCCCTGCGTGCGCGTGTGCGTAAAGCATGGCATATATTGCGGCACAAGCGCTTCTTGAACCCATATGTATCCCCATTTCTTTCACTAATACATAATCCAAATTTTCAAAAAGGGAATGCAGGTTATTCTTTTACTTTATGGGACAGGCAGGGTATTACTTGTGTTCGACAACTTATGAATTGTTTGAACAGGTGGTGGAACAATATGCGATGGTTAGGTTTTTTCTTCTAACTTACTTACAGGCCCACCATTATATGGCTGATCTGCCCAGGGTGTTCTCACCGGATGATTGCAACATCTCTTTAGATGACTTGTTAATAATGGAGAACCCCTCCTATAAAGCAATCTTCCTACATTATTCTCTTCTTAATACTACTTTACAGTATGATACACAGAAAACTAGGTTGGCACAATGGAGAGACCAATTCCCATCTCTAACTACAGATAAGCTGCTGTGAACACTTGAGACATCAATTAAACTAAACCCTGCAGCATCCTATGTAGAATTATTCTTGAACATATGTCATAGGACATATCTTTGCCCTTATGGTACACACCTCATGGGGATGAAGGAAGATCATTCATACCCTAGATGCGTCTCTCAATGGGTTTATCACAACTCACGGATGGTTATGGATGCAACCCGTATTTTGGAATTGGCGAGACCGATTTCTGAGGCGCGGAGTCTAATGTGTCGGCGGTATTCACCAGGGACCCTCGCAAGAAGGTATGGACTTGGCTGCGTCCGACACACAGGTCGCGGCCCTCAGTATAGGTTCCCTATACAGGTGCTGGTGAACTCTGGATGGAGCGGTAAATACTTTCAACATAGTCAATAGGCCAGGTCAGAAGCAAACGGACAGGACGGTACCAGGGAGCAAACATATGCAGATCATGGAGGATAGCAAAGGTCGAAACCAGATATTCAATGCAGTACCAGGGGTCAGACGAAATCGTAGTCATAAACAAGCCAAGGTCAGTTACAAGTAACGAGATATACACAGGAACGCTGGAGTAAGCTAATGGAGCCTATACTCTGGCACTGGAGTGCTCCCAGGAAATTCCTTATATAGGTCAGGGTTCAAACCAGGCCCAATCAGCTATTTCCTAATCCCACGTATACATATCTTTAAGTCTTTAATAGAGCGGCGCGCGTGTCCCTATGGGGGCCACGGCCGCCGGAGGAGAGAGAGCAGCTGATAGCGGGCACCGGTGATCTCCTGCCTGCTGTCATTCGCCAGCCTGGACCCCAGTGCTGCAGGACCCGGTGAAAGAGCAAAGGGTACGGCTAGACTGCGACAGGGTTGAACTAATGCACAGTTTATGGGAGTGTCCAGTAATACAGAGAATTTGGAGTCAAGTATGAGGTTATGTCAATCGTCATTTAGTTAATGGACTCCCGTTAACTTCTGAATGGGCACTTTGTTTCATCTTGTCCGAAGCCACTTGAATAGCACAGAAATTATTGGTAGCCACCATCTCAATTACAGATAAAAAGTGTATTCTGCAAATGTGGATACAATCTACCCCCCTTACATTTTCCCTCTTTTTAGAAAAACTTTTCCATGTTTTTAGAATGGAATAGTTGGAGACCTCACTACATAAGGAAAGGTTTACTGAAAGAATTTTTGAAACATGGGAGAGTTATAAAGATACCCTCTTCCACTCACTTACAGTTCATCCGGAAAGTATTCACAGCGCTTCACTTTTTCCACATTTTGTTATGTTAAAGCCTTATTCCAAAATGGAATAAATTCATTTTTGTCCACTCATTTGATATCTTGGCTGTGTGTTTAGGGTCGTTGTCCTGCTGAAAGATGAACCGTCGTCCCAGTCTGAGGTCAAGAGTGCTCTGGAGCAGGTTTTCATCCAGGATGTCTCTGTACATTGCTGCATTCATATTTCCCTATATCCTGACTAGTCTCCCAGTTCCTGCCACTGAAAAACATCCCCACAGTATTGGCCTGGTGATGAGTGGTACCTGGTTTCCTCCAAACATAACGCCTAGCATTGACGCAAAACAATTCAATCTGTTGTTTCTCGTGGCCTGAGAGTCCTTCAGGTGCATTTTGGCAAACTCCAGGTGGGCTGCCATGTGCTTTTTACTAAGGAGTGGCTTCCATCTGGCCACTCTACCATACAGGTCTGATTGGTGGATTGCTGCAGAGATGGTTGTCCTTCTGGAAGGTTCTCCTCTCTCCACAGAGGAATGCTGTAGCTCTGACAGAGTGACCATCGGGTTCTTGGTCAACTCCGTGACTCTCCCACAATTGCTCAGTTTAGATGGCCGGCCAACTCTAGGAAGAGTCCTGGTAGTTCCGAACTTCTTCTATTTACGGATGATGGAGGCCACTGTGCTCATTGTGACCTTCAAAGCAGCAGATATTTTTCTGTACCCTTCCCCAGATTTGTGCCTCGAGACAATCCTGTCTCGGAGGTCTACAGACAATTCCTTTGACTTCATGCTTGGTTTGTGCTCTGACATGCACTGTCAAGTGTAGGACCTTATATAGACAGGTGCATGCACTTCAAAATCATATCCAAACAACTGAATTTACCACAGGTAGACTCCAATTAAGCTGCAGGAACATCTCAAGGACGATCAGTGGAAACAGGATGCACCTGAGCTCAATTTTGTGCTTCATGGCAAAGGCTGTGAATACTTATGTACATGTGATTTCTTTTCTTTTTTTTTTTTAATAAAATGATCAAAAATCTCAAAAAAACTTTTTACACGTTGTCATTACTGGGTATTGTGTGTAGAATTTTGAGGACAAAAATGAATTTATTCCATTTTGGAATAAGGCTGTAACTTAACAAAATGTGGAAAATGTGAAGCGCTGTGAATACTTTCCGGATTCACTGTAAGGAGCAGATTTGGAAGAGTTTTAGGAATACGCTATGGTACGAGAGTATGTTCTCAAGACCCCCCCATTTCTCTCACTGATGACTATGTCATGGTTGATCTATGCCTTGGCAAACTTTTTTTTTGCTTAAACATGGATGAAGGGAAAGTAGTTGACATGAAGCCAGGTTCACACCTGTCACGGCATGGTCATGTTTTCTGTGCCGCTGGGTCACTTACCGCTCGTGTCACGCTGTGATCCAGTCTCATGGCAAGGTGCCAGCGTCCTTTGTCCATTCTGGAATGCATAGGCTTCAGTTTTCTCGGCCTGCTAGGCCATAATTCAGAGACTAGCCTGGAGTACTGCTGTGACATGTTCTGATCACCTAACCACTGTCTATCCAATCCTATGCCAGACTGCGCTTCCCTGAACCACCTGATTATGCTCAGCCTCTCTCAGCTAACCCAGGGGTATACATAGGCAAACGCAGAGGGGGTTTCCGGTTGCCTGGAAACCCCCCTCCCTAGCCCACACCATGATGACCACAATAGAAATAGCATATAATACTAAATTTGCAAGTTTTTAAGATCTCCTCAGTGTCACAAATAAAATAATTAGCACCTCCTGTTGAACTTTTAAAATGTGCCAGCCAGTAATGAATATACTTGTGCACCAACTAGGAGATCAGGTAAACATGCACTGTTAGGACTACACGGAAATATACCATCTATAGGTTCAATTATTAATACTATATAATACTACACTATCCAGTACATAAGGAGTCCAATCTTTACATACTGTATCTGTCCAGGGCAGGGCAAGGTTCTCTTTTGAGTCACCTACCCCCCCCCCCAATACAACACAGATTCCCAAACTTGCTCGAAGGATCTGGAATGGAGCCCACATCTGGATTTAAAAAATTCAACTCAGGCAGAATGGCGCTACTTCCGCATATAATGGGATACTGTGTTTGCTGGTCCTGTATATGTCAGAATTATTACGTACCGTTGTATGATGTATATTATGTATCTGGTTAAGTGCTTTAAAATCAAGTAATTGGAAACCCCCCTCTAGAAATCCAGCGTTTGCCACTGGTATAAGTTCCATCCACTGGCTCTAGCAAATGGCCAGTGCAACATCTAACACAGTTACCACTGTGGCAGGTATTCCTGAAGTTTAATATCTAGTTTCCTGCTACAGCTTTTCCTGATCATCAGTGCAGCAGTACCATCTGACTGCCCTACTGAATCCAGTATCCAGGTTGCTGTTATCTTTGTCATTACAATTTCTAAATATAGAAGACCTCAGAGTGTTACTTGTATCCTGTCTATTAGCCTCTGCATTCCCTGTATCAATGCAGTCCTGTTTTGAGTCCAGTAACTTTCAGAACTAATTGGTTACACATCTGCAGGATTCCAGTATTTGCAAAGAGACTTAAACTACATATACACGGTACGATCTGTAGCGCCAACGACTTGAAAGATCTCTTTCAAAGATATCTTTCAGTGAAGTCATCCTGCCACATCTCAGAAAAGGGCAAAGTTGACAATATCGTCCAGATTGGCTTGCATGCACGAACGATCATAGATATCATTATCGTTCATGTGGGAAGGCGCAACGTTGGTTGTTCACTGCATAAAAATGAACAATACATCGTTGAACGATAATGTTATCGTTCATAGATATTGTGCCATGTGTACGCACCTTGATGTTTGTCTGCATAGAGCCTAATCATTCATCCATGTGGCTCACCTGTGCTCTCCAAGGCACTACAGAGATCCTGGATTACTGCAGTGCTATTAACCTCTGAATTCCCTGCATAGTTTCAGTGTAAACTTTACTTCTGCTTACTGCCAAGGTATCAGCATCCAGCAACACAGTCTTACCACCTGTAGTGTGTATAGCTCAGTTCCTACTGAGTCATGCTATCTGAACTCAACATTGAACTTTATTCTGCACCATACCCTTTGCGAATCCTCCACTTGACTGCACAGCCGGTTACAACCCGGTGTTCAACCACAGTACCACTGTCACTACAGCGTCCAACACTGCCGGTACTAGCCAGGTCTTCAGCTTCCAGTTGCCAAAGCTTCTACGGGTCCTTCGGGTTAGGTCTCAGTGCTCTCCACTTTCCAGCCAGGTTACAATCCACTGACAAGCTCATCATCATTCATTAAGGTCAGACTTCCATCCTGGTTGCATCTCCAGTGCCCTCTACCTACCAGCAACCAGTATACACTGAGCACACCAGCATATCCTTTCTCCCTGTTGCTCTGTTCCCAGAGACTCTTGCACTTGTGCAGATCACAGCTCAAGTCAGCCAACTTCACTCACTCAGACCCCAGTCCAGTTCACAACCCAAGTCCAGATTCACAAACAAATCGGTTTGTGACAACACCATATTTATCACTTATTTTTTATCCAACACCATTTTGGAACATACTGCTTATTTAATTTTGCTGCATATTGGATATTTGTTCCTGATGTGCGTAATACTGTACTTACACTGAAGGTACTTTATCACTGTTTTTGAATCAAAGAAAAAATTTGCAGATAGATGGATATAAAATATTGCATGCAGTACTGTAGTGAATATTGAAGCACTAAGCACAAGTTACATTGGTTGATCTCACCTTTTCCATTATGTGAATAAGGATTAGCTGTGACATTTGCATTGTAGGAAGTGCACCAGAACCAGCAAATCAGGACCAGTTTGTTTAAAAAGTTTCCTACTAAAAATACATTTAAGATCTGATCTTCAGAGAAAGTATATGACATTTAAAATATTAACTCAATAGCATATCAGTGCTGACAGATGACCTGTTACATTGTATCTAATGGACAAGATCTTACCTGGTAGACATGAAAGGCGTGGCTAGATTTACCTCGCAGGAAAACGGAGGGTATCCAAACATTTATAAGGGCACAGTGTGATCTGTAAAAGAGACAAAGATGTAAAGCTCGCTGACATTTTCAGAAAACAGGAGAGTTCAAAACTATTGATATTTTCTCTACTGAAAATAAACGCAAGTGGTACCACTAAACTATGTATTATGCAGATATTAGTCAATTAAAGGTTAGGAGGAGGCCAGCTAAAGAGGAGTAATAATTCCGTACTCTCATTAAGTGACACAGGAAGTGCTGGTTATTATGTTCTCAGTGGCCTCTTCCAATGTGAAGTGTTTCTTTCTCTGCTGAAATAGTTTTTTATTCCGGAACATGACTACTTTTCAACTACGTTTGACAATCAAGTGAAAAATACTTGAAGCACAATTTCATGTTTAAAAAACACTTTACCCTCTTCGATTCCTCCAGAAGTAAATAACACTGAAGTGTGTGTGTGTGTGTAAGTACCAGGTGGAAGAAAATGGAATTCTCAGCTGACAACACTAGAGTGACAATTCCAAAGCATTCCCACAAGATTTTACTTGCAGAAGCTCATAAATGCTGCCCATGCTCCCAGACACAATCTACAGCTCAAAAGAGCTTACATTTACTCTTAAGCTGGTCACACATCTAAAGATTATCTGTCCAACCAGCCAACTAGTTGATTGGTTGGAATGAAAATCTGGTATGGTATATAATCAGCAATTTGCTCACAAACGCTGGAAAATGGACCAACTCTGTTGTTTGAACAAATAGTTTAGATCAAACATTTAAAAAAAAATGTCTGAACGACCATCTTCATCTGTTTTCTGGCATTTAGGAGCAAATTGCTGATAATCGTTTACTCCCATACGTTACCAGATTTTCATTCCAACCAATCAACAAGTTGGCTGGTTGGATGTAAGTTGGTCTAGTGTGTGGCCAGCTTAACTGTTTGTCCATTTATCATCATCACTGAAATCTAAACTGTGTCCGGAAAGGTCAACAGGTAATCACAAAACCTTAATGTTCAGGTGAACCGGACAGGTGGAAAAGATACAGAGATTATACTGTTGTTTGATATCAAAGATATCAGTCTGCTGTTTACTCTGTTTTTACCATCGGTATTACAATCATTAATTTGAACCAGGTTTTTCCTGTAAAGCTCCATTGTGTTCATTAAACCAGTGCATTAAAAGAACAGATGGAACAATTACTATTTAAAACTACACAGAAATTCTTTGTTTTGTCTATGTTATTATAAGCAACATATACAGATATGTCCACTTGCATCTTTGCAGCTTGTGCGGCAATACGCGCCTTCACGAGGCGCACGCAGCCACGGCAAAACGCATGGCACGATGTGTGCGCACATTTGCAGCGCGAACGGTAAGGATGCAAGAGGACACATTTGTATAACCCATTGGGACATAACTGTACATCAAGCTGAGCTTTGCTACAATGGATGTCACACAGCTCAGATTATCACCCACACAGGAGCCAAGTTATCAGTACCAGTCCCTTGTTCCTGTGTATCAGGGCCAGGTGGTAGCTCAAATTCTTCCTTCTCGCCAATACCAGTGTTTTCAAAAGGCCCCCATATATCTGTGATGGATCGTCGCGATGTAGCGATCCTTCAACCCGGCATTGCAGGAACACCGAAATCCAACACGTTGGATTTCACAGATATGCCGATCATGATCAAAAAATTATCGTGATTGGCAGGTCGGTGAAATTTAACATGTAGAATTTCACCGATCCTGAGATGGATCGCGGAACATCAATGGCTGCCGATCGGCATTTCCGACTGGCGTTTCCGATCCCATCACTACATCGCAGATGTATGGGGGCCGAGGAGAGAACGACTTTGAAAGAGCCTGCCCATACTGATAGCTTATATATTATCATCAATTATTAGCTTACAGGTCTTGAACATATGGGCTTATGTTATTGCACGTAAACACATACAATTCTAATTAGAAAGAATCCTCTTCAGAGGTTAGAGAATTAAAACGTGGAAATGTAAAGTAAAACCTAAAAAAAATAACACAACTTCTAATAATCTACATATACTAGGTATCCCTAAGAACACTAGTCAGACCCCAAATTTGACAATATATTTCTAGCATTACTCTAAATGTAATAAATACTAAAATACAATTTTTAAAAACCAAACAAAAATTGTGTGAACACTTTTTTGTGGGAAATCCTCCAAAACATGTTTTTGGAAGGTTCCAGCAAAAATGAAGTATTCCCACAATGTTTGAAGAGGTGGCCGCAGCCCCTCCATTTTTAATTGCAAAAGCAGTCCCCAGAGGTTTGACTGCTAAATTATGAAATGTACAGTACCAAGCTCCAAAAACAACACTTACAGGAGCTCGGCCCAATAGCTTAAGCCATCTTTAGATGGGCTACAGCTTTGCACATGATGTTTCGATTCCTCTCTGTCAATGGCTGGTTGCACATGCAAGGTCCGATGGCCGCACAAGAGCAGTAAGAATGTGGGGTCCGATTCTGGAATTAAGGTGATCATGTAAGAGGTAACTTTAACTTACATCCTTCGGAGGGATGGGCTCTTATCAAAACCTGTGTCCCTGCATGTGTTTTCTTTAATGCTTTGCATCAATAATTACATTTATTATTGATTCAAAGCATTTACATTTATTATTGCCGTCATATGTGGAAATCGTGAAAATCAGTTTGGTCATATGAGGCAAAAAAAAAACCCATACTGTTCTAATTGGGTTACTCTTTTAGGGACCATAAAAGTGAAAGGATTAATGGACAGACCAAGTGGAAACCAACATAAAATGCGTAAGAATGCTAAACTTCATACTTGTATTTATTTTAGAATAAGAAGATTAATATATCCATGTGTGAACAAAGCACAGCTTTTTATGTTTCTAACTAGTAACACTATTTGTATATCTTTTATTAGGTCTAAAGACAACCAGGTATGTTGTTTAGCAGCTAAGTCCCAGGAAAGTCACAATGTCATACGTTATAGACGTACATTTCAAAATCTGACAAACTCTGGTCCTCAGATGTTTGACTTAAATCTCCAGGGACCTGGAATGACAAGGGAGGAAAACATGTTACTGTGCATCATATAACATATAACAAATGGCAGAATGATTCATGGATGTCACCCTGTTTTAGAACAATGTGTAAATCCTCAGAAACCAGTTCAACAATTAAGAGAACCAAATACACAAAAAGATGTTAAAACATGAAAGAACTTTGAGAAAAACAGTAATTAAATCTATGAGATAATGAGAGAACATCATTCAGAAAAAGGAAGGAAGGAATGAATTCTGCTATTGTCATTTGGCGTCCGCATGGAAAGACACCGCCCCAATTCACAGCAGTTACGAAACATGTAAAATGTATACAGCATGTGAATTTAATGGAGTCTATTACGTGTATACTCCATAAAGTTTCTGCTTCTTTCCAAGCCACCTCTTGTCCATGGGTGACCTATTTTGTTGCATTTCCAGCTTCAGCGATATGGAAACAAATGGTTTAAGCACATAGAAATGTAAACATCCTTGGGCTCTACTTGCTTCATCTGTGATTGTCATTAGATCACCCAAATATGAATACTTTAAAGGGCATTTCCACCCACCTTTACAATTTAAGGGGCATATGTATCAAAGCTTGATTGAAATAAAATTGCGAGATATATATCAGCACCCAATCAGCTTCTAACTTACATTTTGCAGACTGTGTTTAAGAAAAGATAGTTTGGAGTTAATTGGTTGGTGATATATATATATATATATATATATATATATATATATATATCATAATTTTATCTCACATCAAGCTTTGATACATATACCCTAAATCCAAATAACTGTTCTCACAAACTCCTAATCCTTCATACTGATGGCAGGAGGCCTTCACTCTTGCACTCTTCAGAGAATGCTGGACCTGTAAAGCTAACGTGGAGTTATAAAACAATTGTACAGATATAGATGTCATTGTATCAGTAAATGTTTATGCAGCATGGATGGTATAATGGTTAGCATTACACCTCACAGCACTGAGGCCTTGGGTTCGATTCCTACCATGGCCCTAACTGTGTGGAGTTTGTATATTCTCACCGTACTTACATGGGTCTCCTCCAAGTACATGTGGTAGGGAATAAATATTGTAAGCTCCAGTGGTGCAGGGACTGATGTGCATTGCCAAATATTCTCTGTAAAAGTGCCTCGGAACATGTGTGCACTATATAAATAACTGGTAATATATAAATATGCTTTGATACATTAGCACACATTTGCATACATAGTAAAGTAAGCCTGCACTTGCTCATTTGGGCCTATGTGTATAGACTCATATCTCTTTTCCCACTCCTCATATGACCCCCTTTCTCTTTCGTGCATCTTTTTTAACATGTGGCCCCGCAGCTGCTGTGCAACAACACATCCCAGCATGCTCTGTCACAATTTTGCGATTAGGGCATTCTAAAACTGTGGCAGGGCATGGTGGGATGTGTGGACAGGGGTATGTTGAATACCCCTGGTTTTACCTCTTTTACCCAAGCTATTTGTAATCTGTTAAATAATAATAGTGATAAATAAAAACAAACTCCTGTGTAAATTCCTAATTCAACAATTTAACCGGTAACTTCATTCCAAGGGGTCAATTCAATTTGGAGCAAGTTTGTTTTATGAAACTCGCACACATCACAACCGAGAAATGTTAGATTCCATTACAAATGCCTACTCGCAGAGCTCGTGGCAAGGTTGCATGACTTTTCTACAAAAAGTGATCTGTGAGAAGTGCATGAAAAAATGGGGAAATCATCCTGCCCCCCACCCCCCCCCCCCCAAAAAAAAGTGGCAACTGAGACAGTGGGACCATATTAACAAAGATCTTAAATGGTGTCAAATGGCTGATTTTTGCACTTTTTATTAATGGTTGAAAAATGATAGCGAGCCAGTGTTTTTCTGCAAATTATAGTCTTTCCAGCATGTTGGGGTACAGAAAAATATCTGTATAATAATTTTTCTGTATTTTCATACCAGTTTTTACAAAGTTGGAACAAACACTTTTACCACTCATCTGCAAATTCAAATACACCTCTCTCATCAATACAATACCCAATATACCTGCTGCCATACATCAATAACACCTCCACATGCGTGCCCCACATCATTTACACCTCCACATACCTGCCCCACATTCATTTACACCTCTACATACCTGTCCCACATCATTTACACCTCCACTTACCTGTCCTACATCATTTACACCTCCACTTACCTGTCCTACATCATTTACACCTCCATATACCTGTCCTACATCATTTACACCTCCACATACCTGTTCCCCCATCATTTACACCTCCACATACCTGTCCCACATAATTTACACATCCACTAACCTGTCCTATATCATTTACACCTCCACGTAACTGTCCCATATCATTTACACCTCCACGTAACTGTCCCACATCATTTACACCTCCATATACCTGCCCCACATCATTTACACCTCTACATACCTGTCCCACATCATTTACACCTCCACATACCTGTCCCACATCATTTACACCTCTACACACCTATCCCACATCATTTACACCTCCACATAAGTACTGCCAAGACTCACACCAACACGCGGGACGCCGCACAGGTGTTCCAACCCACTCTGCAAATCCCCCCACACCCCCGAGACTTCCTAGACTGTCGACCATAGGTCCAGCAGGGGTGACGTGCAAGGTCACTGAACCGCACGGGAAGGAGCCCTCTAAAAGGGTCCACCTACCTCCCCAGTCTCATCACCACTCATCACTGAACCCCACCCACCTGCCCGGGATCTTAACAGAGCAGCATTGCGTCTACTCAATAAAAGATTTTGCCCAAAATTACTGTGTCTCGTTGGCCTCATTTTGATCCTATTCCATTCCCCTTTTCACATTGCTCCAAACTACACTCCATATTCAATAACACCCTCCTCACTCCCAAAACATCACCACCACCAGAAGAAACATTCTAATTAACACCACTAACAAACACACACAAGTCATCACCATCACCATTACTAGCAGGAAGAGCGCACCTTACCCCCCCTACCCCCATACGTTTTCACTGCGGGAAAGGTACCCCCACACAAAGGTGCAGCACCCCGAAACCACAACACACCACCCCCTGGTCAACGAGAGCGCAGTTCTACCGCCCATCTTCATACCTCCATATACCTGTCCCACATCATTTAGACCTCCACATACCTGTTCCCACATCATTTACACCTCCACATACCTGTCCCACATCATTTACACATCCACTAACCTGTCCTATATCATTTACACCTCCACGTAACTGTCCCACATCATTTACACCTCCACTTGCCTGTCCCACATCATTTACACCTCCACGTACCTGTCCCACATCATTTACACCTCCACTTACCTGTCCTACATCATTTACACCTCCATATACCTGCCCCACATCATTTACACCTATACATACCTGTCCCACATCATTTACACCTCCACTTACCTGTCACACATCATTTACACCTCTACACACCTGTCCCACATCATTTACACCTCCACATACCTGTCCCACATCATTTACACCTCCACATATCTGTCTTCCATCATTTACAACTCCACATACCTGTCTTCCATCATTTACACCTCCACATACCTCTCCCACATCATTTACACCTCCACATACCTATCCCACATCATTTACATCTCCACATACATGTCCCCCATAATTTAACCCATTATTGAGCTTTTAGAAAATTCACCAGAAAATGGAAATGTCTTTATTGGCCAAAATATTTTGTTTAAACTCCTCTAAGTGCATGATTATTCATTTGGGAGGTGTGTCAGAGATTCTGTACTTTATCCTGACATTTTTCCCATAAAATAAAGATTTTCCTACCTTTTCTCCTGCTCAGGGGGCTGTTAAAAAAGAAAAGATGCAAATCTCTGAAAAATTAATGCGAGTTTGGAAATGGGATTGCAAATGTAATTCACAATGCGAGCTCTAGTGACAACACCTTGCAGGACATAACTAAATTGACTCCTAAGGGTCAACACAATTCTAGCAAAAAAGTTCCTCTCGTGATCCTGCTTAGAGACTGAAACACTCAACTCCATATGCGACTTCTCTAATTAAATATGATCCCAACAGTTGAGAAAGGACATAATGAACAACTTTTTGTCTCCCCTTTTTTTGATTTGTCCATTTCCTTTCTTCCCTTTTTCATTCAATCTTTGATTTTTGTTACATTCCCTCCACTTTATTTGTGGACCTACAGTATGCGTGTTGTCTATTAGGCTTTACATGATCCTCTGTAGTTCATTTAAAACAAATACGCAGTACCTTGTTTAAATTTCTGTTTTTCCTATCATGGAAGATGAGTTATAAATTATAACTACTGTGACTTGTGTTTTTATTATATTTACTTATTTCGCTGTCTTGCGTAAATTAAATGTATAAATGTAATAAAACAGATTCAGTGCAAAGCAACTATTAGCAACTATTAGCAGAAGACATCCAGGCTACACTAGGATTGATATGCAATGGAGAGCCTAATCCCGAGCAATCCCATCATCTAGAGGTTGTGTGAGCTGGATGTAATGGTAGCCATTATGTCAACTACTATTAAATCGTGCTGCACTAAACTGAGTTTGAAATTGTTCTCTACATAAAATATTCTAAAAACTACATCGTCAGTTCCTGAACTGTTGTTCCCACTGTATAATATGTTCCCATGGTGTAACAAGTGCACATCTCCACGGCTGTTCGCTCTCATTTTCTTCACTGTGAAACAATCGCACTTTTAAAAAATGCAAGAGTACTATGTGTTTATCTCGCAGTTATATGCAAAACTCTGCAATCTGCCCATAAGGATGATGAATAATGCTCTTCCTAAAAAAGTAAGCAAGCATTAACTGTACTCTGGTAGGAAATCGATGTCAGGAAATGCGGAATAACTCTCACATGCTACAAATCTACATGGATTTATTTGTAATCTACAGAGAACACGTTCAATTTTTATGACTCAAAATGCAGAATATTTAAATGTTACTATATAGATCAGGCAGGGAAAGGCGTGCAGAATCTGTGCTGAATTTAAATGAAGGAAAGATTTAAAGTACAAAAATGCAAAAACACAGTCCAAACATCACATTTATGTTCATACACTTTTAGTGCAGTAGTATATACAGGGACATCATACTAACAATAAAAAAAAATTGTGGGAACGAGATCCTCTGGTTGAGGAGGCCTGGGACGACATGAGACTGGGGATAGCCAAAAGTTCTATTGTAACCAAAATAAAAGAGACTGCATACAAAATGTATTATTGGTGGTATTATATCCCTGAGGGAATTATGTTCCCGTGTTTTTCACCCGATTATTAGCGGGGTTGTGGCTGCAGGGGTACTATGATCCATATTTGGTGGACCTGTCCAATTATTGTTCCCTTCTGGGACTCAGTTCATGGCCTCCTGAATTCCCTTCTCCATCTCAAAAGATCCCTGGACATTCTTATTGTGCTACCCACTCCTGGACATTGGCAAATATTCTAAGAAACTAGCTGCAGACATCCTGGCAGCGGTGAAATGCCTTATCGCTCCAAATGGGAAAAAACCTCCCCACCACTTCTCTCTGTACTCAAGAGCCAGATTTGGCATATTGCGACCATGAGCTAACTTCCTACCTCCATGACTGAGGGCATGTTTTCACTCAAGTTTGGGCTCCCTGGTTGATTGCTGAGCGCAGTCCCCCTCTCCCTTCCGCTAATTCTATGCATGGACCCATGGGCGACATCTGATGTTTTCCCTCTAGGTTGCTATACCTTGTTATTTTTAGATGCCCTTATGATGATGTGTCGTGTTCCCCCACCTACCCACTGCTTGCCCCTCTCCCTTCTATCAAGCATTTGACCATTTTTTTCTCTGTTCATTACTGTTCTTAAAATCTGGTCTGTATTGGTCTCTTGTTGCCCCCCTTTTTTCTGTATTCATTTGCATTGTGGTTGACCATTTAAAATAAAGAATTATAAAGAGAAAAAAAAATTGCACACAAACACTTTTTTTTTGCTCCACTATAAGATACCAAAAAAAAAAAAGTTATTAGTAACAAGACCAGCAGCAAGCCACATAAGATGTACTGATTTTATCATAGGACATACTGTCCAGCTTTTACAGAGATATGACTCACACACCACCCTATCTGTAACCGGGTGTTACCAATCTGTTTAATATTCAATATTCTTCTAATGTCTTTGTGCTTTCTACATGTATATTAAGAATTAGCAGATAAAAAAAGAATTAAAACATTTTGCAAAAATGGCTATATTAATGAACCAGAATGGAGACTTCGAATTTATTTAAAAAAAAAAAAAAAAACACGTGAACTGTTAATGAATTAATAAGAATATTTTGGTGCAAAATTTGTGTTAGATCTGTTTGTCATTGATTTTTTTGTGAGCATTGCTTTTAATGAATGATAAATTAAAGGTATATATTAATATTATTTACATAAGAGTGCTCCCACAGCAGAGTTACTTTCTCTCCCCTTTTAGTTACTATGATTATACACTCTGGGGAGTACCACCAGACTCAGGAGTATTGTCCCTCATTCAGAGCCGCTCGTTAGCGGCAGTACGCTCGTTCCGAGCGATGTTTGCACATCTGCGCATGCGTACGGTTTTTAGTACGCATGCGCGAACCAGTCAGTGCGGCCAAAAATCGTTTGTACGCTATATAGCGAGTGCCTGCTATTTTGAGTGACAGAATGAGGCGTATGTGGGTGGTAACAGGGGAAGGTGCTTGAAAATGGGGAGTGGAGATCCGAACGCAGGCGTGCTTAAAGGTCAAAACGGGCGTATTATGGGTGTGCATAATTAATACAGCAGCGTCATTGACCACGTCACTGGGTTATTTTATAGCCAGAACTGCTCGCAAATTTGTGGTAGCAAACACCAACCACAAGAATAGCGAGCAGTTCATACGCTGGTCGATGTACTCGATTAATCTAATAAATAGCGGACATGACGTATGGTGCGAGCGGCCAGGGGGCGTTTTTAACAAATAAACGAGCGTATGTTTTGCTCGCTCGTTCAGACTTAGAGGTGTGAACAGACTGCAATTTGCGAACGGATCATTTGAATAGCCACCCCTTGTTTTTGAACGAACGACCGCAAATAGCGAACGGCTCTGAATGAGGGCCATTGTTTTGGACCGAACAGTCACGAATAATTACTTCGCCCATTTGATTAATCTGCCAGTAAGCATTTTAAGGTAGGGCACTAGTGATCAGCATTTTAAGGTGGGGCACTAGCTGAATGTATGCATAAGAAGATGGTACACAGTAAATAAAATAAAAAACTGCTCTGTTTGAGAGGCGTGTCAAAAAATGTACTTACGTCCAACTGTAAATTGATTTATTTATTAAATGAGAAACAAAGCAGTTACATAGTTCTGTGCATATATATATATATATTTATAATTTCATCACACATCCCGGCCTGTAGTGAAGCACATGCGCACAGTAATGCAAAACGCATGCTCTGTAATGGCGCAAACACTTCCAGTAAATCAGTTTACTTCCTTGGGCATAAATCATCTCTAATTCTGCACACATCTTTGGACACACAGGCACTTATGTAGCATACTTGCCAACTCTCCCTCATTGTCATGGAGACTCCCTGTAATAGTAGCAATCTCCCTGTCTCCCTGAAGAGTCCTCAATCAAGAGCAACAATGTATAAACTTAAAAAGCTACATAGCAGAATAAATATTATCAGCTTGTACAATACACTCCCGTATACTCTAACACTAAAGAATATTCAAGTTATCTTAAGTGCTGAAGAAGGTACTATACACTAATAATAATATTATTATTAATAGAAGTGCTTCAATTTAGGCCATTTTGCCGTTCTGTTACCTCCGGTGTTGGCTGAGTGTCCAGAGCAAGAGTGCCGAGAGACCCTAGGTAGTCTGTCCACAGGTCTCTATCGGCGGATGGGAGCATCCTCCCCACAGGTCCCGTTACCTGCCTCTATGCTCACTGATGTATAACTGGTTTTGGATGGCTTGGTAGGCGGGTATTATGCCAATACACCACCGCTGCCAAACCCCGACAATTCACAGAAGGCGCTGAATCGCTGTAGGCGCCTGTTTACTCTGGGTCCGGGTACCAGCTGATAAAAATATTAAGTTTATACATTGTTGCTTTTGATTGAGGGATCTGTGTATGTATCCATGTGAACTTAGTGTTTTGTAAATGTATCTTTATTTATTGTGTATTTATGATTTTTACCCTTTGTTTATTTTATTTTTTGGTATGATTAATACATTTTGCGAATTGATCTAAGTACTCCAGCGCAGAGTGTGTATGTTTTTGCTTATTGTTTGTGAGGTGGGCAACACCTCTTATTACTCTGCAGCTGGTGTACTTAGAGTGGGCTCAGCCAGTAGCTAAAACAGGCGCTGAGGTTTTCATCTAGACTCCCTGAAGAGTCTAGCAATCTCCCTGATTGTGCCTTACCCTCCTTATGAAGCTGTTATATAAAAAAAATCCCAGAGATATAAGCATTCAAATGGGATAATTAGTATAATTTTCCTGCATTGGATATAAGGCACAATGATCCCTATGGCTACATATATTTTCGGAAAAGTATCAGTGTGTTTTCATTAACAAATAGATCTTACTGACTGCTTTTGGGCTTGTTTACCATTTGGATATACTGTAAAGCTGGGTACACACTGACAGATACATTGGCCGATCAATTGATCGGCCAAAGTATCTGCTGCCTGTCGGGCAGTGTGTACCCCCGATATGTCGGTGAACGTCGGTGTTCACCGACATATCGCATTGGCTGTGCTGCACAGCCGATGGACAGATATGTCTGCAGACACACAGCGGCAGCCATGAGGAGGGGGCGGGACATGCCCCCGCCCGCCGGGACACGCCCCCTGGTCACTGGGACCTGCGGGCAGACACAGATGAAGGTTGTTCAGTCTGTAGGAAAAACCATCATCTGCAGATATATCTGTATAGTGTGTACCCACCATAAATCAATTTTATGATGTGCCTCTCAGATGTGGCAGAACACGTCCACTGTAACGTGCACTCATAGGTGTTGTTTTCATAATCTTCCTGAAATGCTTTTTCAAAAGTACCGTAGGCAAGAATGTTATGAAGCCATCAGCATGCTGGAGAGCAGCGGCCATTTTCTTGTAGTACACATCCTTCTTATTCTACTCAACAGTGTTTTCCTCCATGGTGGACTGAGAGTGATGACATCAGGTCTGTGCTGTGCCAACTCAGGGCGATTGCTGGACATTCTCCCGGGAGTCAGAAATCACCCCCATTTCAGGGACAGTTGGCAAGTATACTGTGTACTCAGCATGTCTGAGTGGAGGACTCCCTGCCATATCATTAACATTGCATCTCAATGTTTCAATTAAAATTTTTACATCTGTACATACAGAAGCACAATATAAAGAATGCTTACCGGCCCTCTCAGATCAATAAGTTCTTGTCTCATCTGAGACACAAGTGCTTCTTTTGCAATTAGAGTACGGTGAAGCCTTTCGTTGAACTCCATCAACTCTCCATGCATTTCAGCAACCTAGAAATGAAAAAAAAATAACTTTTATTACAATATATTTGTGCACAAACTATTGCTGCAATAATTATTTCAATGAAAAGGGGAAGCAAGATACAAAGCAAAAGAACCTGATGTTTATTCTTGTCTCTTTTAAGCAAAATATACACTGAAATAGTCAAACCAGTTTCTGGAAGCATATTGACTAAACAGCACTTGTTAAAAAAACATGTACTCTATTATTTGTTGGTTTTCTCTGAGCTTTTATGTGACAACAGTCTCCAGAAATGAACATCAGCCCTGAAAGTGGAGATCAATTACAGGATGCGTTACTCCAGTATTTCAAATCAAAGAACGTAACACTGTCACATTACAGCAAAAATCACATTTAATGAATGTCTGGATTGGGAGCTTTTGGGAAAAATCTATTTTTTTATTACCAGTTCAGACCATAAAAAAAATAAAAAATTATACCTTTCATTGATTGTTGTGGTTTTTTTTTCGGAATGCTTATTGATTTTTTTTACTACTCGCCACTTTCGGCATTCACTGCTAACACTGTGATTACCAGACCAACCTGTCTAGTAGATGGACAGGTCATGGTTACAGTAGGGAATTGTTAGCAGCTACTCCAAAAAATACGAAGAGAGTTAATGATCAGCCCATTTTCTCGGGTGGGTTATACCTCTAAAATTTCAGAAGCTGACCCTTTTTCTATATGTAAATGTATCTAGGATCAAAATCACTTGTAGGCCATGAACAAAATATATGCTTTTACTTTTAACTAAAAAACTTTCAAGTCAGGACACAAAAATCGCGTGGTACCTGGGACAAAAAAAAAAAAGCCTTCCTATATTCTGTATTAGACAAGATGTAAACATTGCATTAATAGCTATTACAGCAGGACAATCTCATAGAAATGCTAGGATATAGACAGCAGCAATATCCTCTGGAAGCTCACAGATAAGATGTCTGCTATTATATTTTTTCTACATAAAATGAATTTTGTTTACCTAATAAGTTCCATGTTTTAACATGGACTATGTAAGGTGCTTCCATTCCAGTTAACATGGATTCATTTCTATTACAGCCTTACCACTTGTATTACCAGTGGCAGATTCAAGGGAGGAGGTCCTTCGGGGAACGTGCCCCTTAGCCCCCCAACCCCCACTGGATTTTTTTGAATTTTTTTTTCTGACCACTGTATGTTCCGGAGGCCGACCAGCTCACTTACTGCTCCTATCGACAGGCTTTGAAAGGCCACTGCAGGGGAGCCAGCAGCCTTTCAATAAATCAGAGTGACAGGTGAAGAGAGCAAAGGAATGCATTGAAGTCTGTGTGTGCTGTGAGGGGACAATTAGGGAGCTGGGCGGTAAGTGTTGTGAGTGTGTGCTGTGAGGAGTCAGTGAAAGGATGTCAGCGTGTGTGCTGTGTGGGAGACAGTGAGTGCTGTAAGGGGGTCAGTGTGTGTGCTGTGAGTAGTCAGTGAGTGCTGTAAGGGGGTCAGTGTGTGTGCTGTGAGTAGTCAGGGAGTGCTGTAAGGGGGTCAGCGTGTGTGCTGTGAGGGGACAGTTAGTGAGCTGGGCGGTAAGTGTTGTGAAGGGAACAGTGTGTGCTGTGAGGAGTCAATGAGTGCTGTAAGGGGGTCAGCGTGTGCTGTGAGAGAGCTGTGAGTACTATCAGGTGGACATTGAGGGGTTCAGTGTGTGCTGTTTGTGCTGTGAGGGGTCAGCCAATGTTGGGAGGGGAACTGTGAGACAGCTAGTAAGGGAGCAGTGTGTGCTTGTGAGTGCCATGAGCGGGGCGGGGGGTAGAATGGGGGTCTGTGTGTGTGCCAGGAGGGGGGGGGGGCAGTGAGTGCTGTGAGGTGAACAATGAGGGGGTCATTGTGTGCTGTGAGGAGGCAATGAGGGGATCAGTGAGTGAACTGTGAGGAAAGCAGTGTGTACAGTGATGGGGTCAGTGAGTGAGCTGTGAGGGGGGTCAGTGAGTGCTGTAAGGAGATCAGTGTGATATGAAAGGAACTGGCAGTGAAAGAGCTATGGAGAGGGTAATCAGAAGGCTATGCAATTAAAAGGAGATAAGACAGCTATGGAGGGGTAGTCAATGGAGGGGGACTGCAGTGAGAGTTATGGAGGGGGCAATCAAATAAATATGGGTAAGTGAGAAACATATAAAAGGGCAGTGAGAAATATTGAGGGAGGGAGCAATGAGAGAAACCCAGAAATGTTAATGCTTTATGTTGGCTGGTAGTTGCAGATTCAGGCAGGCCCGGCGACAGGGGGCTACAAAGGGGACACTTGTACCGGGCCCTGAGATTCCAAGGGGCCCCGTCCCTCAGGAATTTTGGGAGCCCAGTCCATGTGTCCCCCTTGCCTCTGCCACCTGCTGTGTAAGCTTACACAGCAGATGGCAGAGGCACCCGGCTAGATCCACTGGGGGCGGCGCAGGGGTACATCTATCCACTACCGCGGTGCTGTCAAGAGGACAGCAGATGTCGCAGTGTGTGTGACATCATGACGTTGCGCCGCTGAATCAGGGAGGAGCTGCCAGCCGAGTCTGAGCCACCAGGGAAGAGCAGTAAAATAGGCAGAGCAAGTGTTGTCTGGGGCTGGGCTAGGCTAGAGAAACACGGGGCAGGTGGTGAGGAGCTTCAGATGAAGGAAGGGGGGGGTGACAGACACAGGGGGTGTTTCTGTCAGATGCTGAGGGAGAGGGGGTGTGTGTCAGACACGGACTGGGGAAGAGGGGGGAGTGAGACACAGGGGCTGGGAAAGAAGGGGGTGTGTGACAGACACAGGGGCTGGGAAAGAAGGGGGGGTGACGGACACAGGGAATCAAACTAATTGGCGCTATTAAAATGCAATTATTTATTACCTGTAACTTTTCCAGACAAGCTCAAACTTTCCAAGCACCAACAAAAACTTAGAACACCAGCTGGCAGCTGCAAAGTTGTCAGACTTTGCAAACCATTCTTACCTATGATTTTTATTATGACCTAGGAGAAATTTGGAGAGTGTGAGCTCTAAATGGGAGGTATGAAGAGTGTGGAATATGCTGTTATTTGCAGCATAACAGCACAGAGATTGGCCATGTTAACATGGTATGATGCCACACTACCCACTGCACTGGGAAAGTGGGTGGAATCTGGGGATAGTTGTCTACTTTCTCAGGAGCACAAGAGAAGTGACCCAAATTTGGGAGTCTCTTAAGCATTCTGGGAGAGTAGATAAGTATGCTATATAGTCAGCGCACACTTCATACTGCACCTGTTCTCAGAGTCCTGATGAGACAAGCAGCTGGTGTCACATCTCTTAACATGATGTGTCAGTTACATACAGTTGCCTTTCCATAATAACCCTATAGACATACATGATTTGTGTGCTGGTATACAGTAATTTGATTTATCTTTAGTAACTTGTGAAGGTAAATTATATATTTCTATTTTTTTTTTATTAGATAAAAACACACACAAACATTTGTGTATTCAAGTATTTCTTTTTAGCTAATCAATCAAGCACCAATAATTTTAATGTAAATTATTTTACTTGATAGACTTAATAAGGAACAGATGGCAAAATGCACACTACAAATATAATGAGAACGATAGGCTCCCTAGAAAAATGTTGACCTTTTGATTTAACTGTAGTGAAGACCAAACCTGGAATTCTTATTGTTGGCTAGTGCAGCTTCTAGGCAGCCAGCCCAATGTCTCAAATCTCATCTAAATGTTGGTCAACAATATTTATGAAACATGTTTATATGAAAAACAAAACAGTGAAGTCATCATTGTTCACAGCACACTAGTGTCTTCCAGCAAGATAGAATATGTGTTGCTATAATAATCTGCAAACACTGCAACAGGAAAATGATGATATACTACTAGTCCATTTTATTCATCCGTGCTAGTTACAAAACCAAGGGGTCTATTTAACTTTGGTGCAGCAGACGGCAGTGAGTTTGTTCCGTATTGCTGCATTGCGCAGTGATATGTAACACATTTTAGGAACAATTTATTAATCCAGGGTTTTCTCTCCTTCACCAGCCATCTAAAATTGTGAGCAATATGTACTTGTGCGGCCAACTTTTGTACATTTAATTCATGATCTTGCTAAGCCTCTCTGGAGGAAATGTTTGATAAATTGTCAGACACTACAGTCTCCATTGTATGCTATAGGGACACGGTAATCGACAAAAATAGATAGTGACTTCACTGTGGTAGCCCTCTTGTTAAATAGGAGGAAACAGTATATCAAATAAAGGGACCTATGTGCCAAACCTAAATGCCCCGTTAATAATGCGTCAGCTACTGTTCAAGGTTATTTTTTAAGCTTCTAATGTAGGAGATTTTACAGATGTCTCTTGCATTCCCATGAGTAATGGAACATGCTGTGCTCCCCATGTACTGTATGGCGGCCTCTAGATCGTGCTATTAATAAAGTTCTGCACACCACACATTTGCAGAGATAACTTGCACTGACCTATAGGAAGTGGGTCCAGAGGGCCTCTTCCAGCCCTTAAAGTGCGCATGCCTGACCTAAGGTCGCACATGTGTAGTAACACTATTTGACTGCCTCCTCTCAGTATCAGTCAATGAGGAGAGCTGGAGGCGGAGCCGACAGGGACAGCAGACGTGCCAGTCTTGCGCAGCACACTGCTGGAGAACGTGACCACGGCTGGCCTGGCACCATAGGTGCAGGGGGATCCTCACAAGATCTAAATGTAGCTGTGCTCCACGTGTCCGCATCTTTGAACATGGTTTATAAACTAGTATTCTCTGAGGGATGTAGTAAGGAGACATATACCGTCGGACTAAATTCCGTCGGGGGAAGCCCGACACAGGACTTAAGATAAGGGGTTGAAATACCGATGCCTATCTTAATCCTGGTGCTGGAATCCAACATGACACCACCCCAAACAAGGCAAATCTGGGGTGTTTTAGCTGTTATCCACGGGTTGGGAGTGTTAGGTTTAGGCAGCCTAGTGGGGTTAGGTACCCCTAGGGGGGAGGGTTAGGCACCACTTGGGGGTTAGGGTTAGGCACTAAGGGGAGAGGGTTAGGTTTAGGCACAAAGGCAGGAGACTTAGATTTAGGCACTAACGGGGAGGTTTAGGGTTAGGCTACAAGAAGGGAGGGTTAGGGTGAGTAGGGAGTATGGGAGTATACCATTGGGATGCAGCTGTCAGTATTTTGACAGGAGGCATCCCGACTGTCGGGATTACATACCGATTCCTTCTCTGAACCATACATAGATATGTTGTTGTACCCAAAACTGTTCTTTACTGTCATATTACATATGGTAGGATATGTCGATGTTTTATTAATACAGTAGAAAACCTATTATCTGAACATCAAGTTTCTGATACGCCAATTATCCAAACACAATCTACGTAAACCAATATGATATTTGATGGTATGTTCACCCATAAAAATTTAATTGTATCGCAAAATTCACAAAAAACCTATAATAGATATTAAGTTTAATACAGTATACATCACATTATCCGAAAAACTCATTGTCCGAACTACCCTTGGTCCCAATTAGTTTGGATAATCAGTGTTCTACTGTACCATGTTTCCTGAAATATTAATTTCTATGCAGTTTGGAATATATGCAATGGCTCCTGTCCAAATCTAACTACTGTCAACATAAAAACACGTGTTGCCAATTTGTATGTACATAAGCTAACAGCTGTGGATCTGAAGACCCTGATGGTCCTTGTGTTCTCATTTTAGCAAAAAACATGATTACATGAATAGCTTCAGAAACTAGGCTATACAAGTTTTACAATAGAATGCATTATACCTAGTGGCAGAATTGTACTGCAATTAAAAGGCATTAAAATAATTTGAGACAACTGGGGGGTTACAGTTCTCTATGAACACATTGACTTTATCGAGAGTAATCATAGAGTATGTGGATGTGTGGAAAGATGACCGATTGTGAGAAGAGGTATATGTTCATCATCCTGGCAGCTGATATCCAAACTTTATGATTAAAACATGAGATTAAGAACACGTACAAGATAATAACTAGGTTTATAGCATATCAATCAAACACAATTCACCCAAGCCCGGAATCCAGGAACGAGGAAGTTTGGCTACAAACTAAACGCGTTGTAGGTTCCGGTCCACTACCTTTCAAATCTACACCCCTGAGGCGACACTACGGAGATTTCCTGAATTCGGTACCATTCAGCTTGAATACTCTGGACCCCGGGCTTGGGTGAATTGTGCTTGATTGATATGTATAAATATCTGTATTATTATTAGCGCATTAAGGGTTTGTGATTATATATATATATATATATACATACAGTATATCTTTCCCATTAAATCTGTAACCAAATAATTTTATTTATTTTTTAAAGAAAAACCTAAGAAAACTAGCAATCCCCAAACTTCCGTACAGGAGCATTTAATATGGAAATAGATCACGTCTCCATAGAAATTACAGCTCAGTAGCTGGCAGGTAATACAGAAATGTAAAAATTATCAAACTTTCCGAATTTAAACTTTAATACTAACAGGATGCGGAAAGTCTGAAAACTGTGATGGTGCCTGACATGCTGTGGAGCATACTCCTTTGACCTCTGACTTACATGCAGTACACAGTGTAATTTGAGCAGGTAGTTTCCAAAATATACTTCCACCCTGTCCCGGCCATGGCCACAGGCGAAAGTGGGTATGGATTCAATAGGTTCCATTCCCAAACCTACAGTATTCAAATGCTTTAACCAGCATTAATTAGAAAAAAACACTAGTAAAAACTTGGCAGCATGAATGACGTGGTTTAGTAACATTATTACATCACAGCCCATAGGTTATGAGATAAATTGCCGACCAAGGCACTATCTATATGTGTGGAGTTTGTATGTTCTCCCATGTTTGCATGGGTTTCTTCCACTCTCCAAAACAAAGCGGTAGATTAATAAGCTTCTCAGAAAAAAATAATCAACCTAAATGTGTACTGTATGTGCGTCCATGTGATAGGGAATACAGATGCCCACTAGGGCAGGGAGTGATGTGAATATCTGAAAAACTTCTGGCAGCATGTGGCTGCTATATAAATAAACAGTACAAATATGATTTTTAGCGTCATTGGGTAAAGGGACTAAGAGACTCAGGGTCTGATTCAGTGGTGGACGCAGGGTCAATACCGCACGCAAGCGGACAATGTTTTCAGTCTGCACACGCGTCTGTACCGCACTGTGCATGCATTCTGTTGTTTACCCTCGGGAGCTGCAGAAAGAATTTGCATGCAGATAGAGGCAATTTCAGTGGGACTTCCTTGGAGTTAAGAGTGGGATGCTAGCCAGATATGAGCATGTCGCAGTCAGCGATGGCCTCATATGCTGCAGTTGCACGGACATCGTCGCCCATGTTCAGATGGAGATTCTGCACCTCCATAGGGCAATGACGGTGCGTCTTATTGAGCACTGTGGCGGATTAGTGCCGCGACTGGTGGGCATCTCTGTACGAATCTGACTGGAAGGGGAGAACTGATATAGGCTTAATGGTTCTGACCTTGTGCCAACGACACTTGTATGATTTACTATGTGTACAGCACTGCTTTCTACCATATAAAGAGACCCTTATGCGTCAAAGTTTTGAATTTTTTTTTTTTTTAGGATGAAGAATTCTTTTTTTTCCTTAATGGTACATAAGCAGTTTTTCTTCATTTGGAAAGGTAAACGACCAATCTTGACCAGTGAAGCCTGATCTGTCTGGGATGACAGACATAAATGTTCTATATCTAGAATTTAATAATGCAACATTTTATTTAGGACGCAGTGTACCCCAGACAGTTTGCACGCTGTAAAAGAGAACGTCAGCTCTACAGACACACTGACTTTATTAATGTTCTGAGATACAGATCTTTGAGTTTAGAATAGAAGCTGCTGTGTGATAAAGAATACTGTGTGACAAAACCTGTTATCAACTCAGAAGTTTTGTCTCAGGATATAAATAACATAACCCAGTCACTGATACCTAATAAATATCACTTTGCTTCTACAGTAAAAAACATGAAAACAACTTATCTGATTCAAGCTAGTAACAAATATTTATTGTGTGTTATTTTGTAACTTGCATAGGAATAGATTGTTGCAATTTCATCCAGTGGGTTACATCTAAAATACATTGAATGACCTTTATTTTATATAGACACCAATATATTATTCAGTGCTCATCAGATAACGGACCTGACTCAGAGTCACACACAGACGCGGCCTCGGCTACGTCTCTTGCCGTCGCTGCATATGCATCTCCTTATGCTAATGGCGCAGCCCATTTTCTTATTACTGAGATGCCCACTTGCAGCATCGTGCATTGGGGCGCATTTCAGTCACGGTGCGTCTTTAGAATACAAATGGAATCTTGCAGCCAGCCCTACAGCAGCTGCGGTTTCTCTGTCTGAGTATGGCTTCCTGTATGAGCGGCTGTGCGTCTTTGGATGCAGTAGCTTACAGCAACACACCTACGTCTGCTTAAATCATCATCACTAAAATCCACAGACCCTGCATCCAAATCTTTGCTATGTCTCCATGCGGTAACAATCAGGATGCATTCGCTGATGCTGACTACATCCCCCTGACTCATCTGCTCCTGTTGTCTCCTAGAGTAGGGAGGAACATCTCTCATTTTCAGATAAAAGAATAATAAGCGTTCCACAGGCGCTGTCACAATATTCAAACTCCACTGTCATTTTCTTGATGTATTATTTCTCAAACAGGAAGAAAATGGAAAATATAATTAAGCTTCAAATTGATGAAATATTGTCATATATCAGAAAAATTATACAGGGACTCACCTATTACAGGTGCCCTATATTCATGTAAAACTTTCTTTTCTCCCCTACCACCAGCAAACACTCCGCTGTATGGCATACAAATCCTCCCCTTAGGGGTTTAACTCACCTGGGATCAGGTATTGATATTCCCCAAAAGGTTTCTTTATGTCCCTCAATCCTTCAATCAGAAGTTTTGCACAGTAGGAAACCAAACGATCTTTATTGACGAATCCTCTTTTCATTCAAAAACATTTATTGTAGAAAAGAACATCCATATACATGAATAAATAAATAAAAAAATAGTTCTGGAAATCACATGTAGCCAGTGGTACAGTCCTCAAAATGCTAATCTGTACTATAGGCATCAAGTATACTTTATTTACAATCACATCACTTTTAGAAAGTTAAACCACTATTAAATTAGTAAATCAGCCTAAATTCTCAAAATGAGAACAACAATTTACTGAGGTAACACACTCTGCAAAAGTCAACAAAAAAAATCTATTTTGCTATGGGAATCATACCAAACTAGGTCACTGCAGAAATTTCATTACATTACTAGTATGACTCTTTATTCTCTGGGGTGAAATAAAGCAGAAACTGTTTTGGGATGTCAGCCAAATTTACGTGGGATATAAAATGCACAGTGTACAGGAAAGAAAACCTTTACTTTAGTCATCTCCCTAAGCATTGGCAAATTATTTAAGAAACTATTAATTTAGGGTTGGGTAGGGTATTACTCGCAAATTAATTGTATAGATCCCTTTTAACTAATAAATTGGTTCCACATATTTAGGACTTTACGTCTAAGCTTGTGATGTAGGATTATTTCTTCCTCAAACAGAAGTATGGTTAGTAAATTCACCTAAGAAAGGTCCAATATTGATAATATAAAGTTATTATTTTATGTAATCAGTAAACCTGATGTCTGTTATGTAATGGGCTGATCAGGACTAACAGCTCTGAATCTCATACTATAAAAGGCGGTTCTATGGAGTGTCACATTACAATGTGGTCACAGACGGGAGGAACCTTAGAGAGCAAGTTTCAGAGGAATTAAATAACATTTTACAGTGAGGTATTTAAGAACAATGCTGCAGGTCCTCAGAGTAAGAGGTAAAGATATTGTGTCACAAATAGAACGTCATGTATACTTCATGCAGCATGGAAATTAATATTTAACATGAAACTAAGGCAAAAATTATATCAAGTGTAAATATAAATATTTAATGGGTTGCAGAATATAGTAACAGATATACCATATCAGATGCAAATATCCCTTCAAATACCATCAAATAATTCCTATGTTGCCATTAAAGCAGTACATGGATGTATCTATAATGGGTGCAAGGTATGCAGTTCACATGGGGGGGGGGTCGCAACACCGAACCTGCACCCGTTGTATTGTTTCCCCCAGTGCCACCTATGCCATGTTTCCAGTGATTGACCAGAAATATGTCGCATGCGCAAAATGTAGCTAAGACTCTGGCACATGTGCAATATTTATATGGGGGAGGGGCACATGGCCACCTCATATTTTAAAACGCCCCTGTATGTGTTATAGTTCTAGATATTCAAGAGTCTCTAGACGTTTCAGAAAAGGAGATACATGCACCCAGATTACAAAAGAACACACACACACACATATATAACAAACCCCTATATCACCTTACATGGCAGTTCAAAGCCAAAAAGTTCACAGAGCCAATATACGAGTTTTGCAAGACTTCAATTGGTCTGTTGGCTCTCTCTCAATATCTATGAGATCACCTCTAAAATTTCTTGGCCTAGGTATATAATTCAGTAAACAGGTTCACTACTTACTAAACAGTGCAAACCTGCATGCTGATGTACTGGAACACAACCTCTGTGTGGCCTATTCTACACTGCCTTCAGCATTTGTTATTCCATATTATAATCTCTTTATTAAATTCAGGCAGTCCCACACTACGGCAGAACAGCTCCTGTTTTGCTTTTCATTGTTCTCAAATAATAGTGGATTCTATTATATATGAAATATAATAAAGGTAGATTATATTAATAATATAGTTAACACTGCAAATATTTTATGCTAATGACTATCTATATGCACTTTTATATTTCAAAAACGCAAGTTCCAATAGATATTATGAAATGAATATTTATTTCTGTGCAAATGTCAAGGTATTATTATGAAGCTAAACCAGTCACGCACTGCTTTCAATTGCACTACAGACCCCGCTGGCATCTTACAGACTCAATTATAGTGTACTGTACTTGTATTATGTTCATTTAAAACGCATTGTGGGGGAAACTAAATGCTGATGTCTTTTATTAGAAAATAAACAAAACCAAAAAATAGTAAAATATATTTTGGAACAAAGGTGTGGTTGTCTTCACTAGTTTCAAACTAATAATTAATAATGTACAATATCTGCGCGTGTTTCTAAAGAAAACCATGTACAGTGATAATAATGGTTTCTGCCTCCATAAACAAATTTATTTTACAGAGTTCTGTCATTTTTGTATGGATTGCTTGTACAAAGATGAAAAAAAAAAGCATGCCTCCTCATAATATTTATTACAATGATTATACATGCACATAAAAATGTGGGGATGGTGTGATGTCAAAACACAATAACCTCCGTGCCTCGTTTGTGATTTTGTAAGTCTACGTTCTCCATGGCTTTTTTGTTTTAGGTTATTTCTGTCTAATTTTTTTTGTCATTTTTGACCGCGATATTATTTTGTAACGTTTATTGCAGTCTTGCAATAAAATATGATTTAAAAAAAAAAAACAATAACCTAGAATAAATAAATGCCCCCCCAAAAATGAGGCTTCTTGTGCTCTTCACTTTTAGCAGCCGCTGTCTTCCAGAGGGCAGAGAGGGCTCTGAGAGAGATACTCAGAACTGAGGCAAGTGCAGGAGAATGTGAGTCACGGTACATGCTCTGAGATGATAATGGGTACAGCTAGTACCATTGCAACGTGTGCAGTGGCTACAGGGCCCCCCTCACCTCTGGGTTCAATAGATGCTGCACTCCCTGCAACGGCTATATTGCTAACACTATCTAAATAGGTTTCTCCACCTTACGTTAAATATATTGTTTGTGGGTAAGTAATGCTGGGTACACATTATACGATTGTGTACCCAGCAGATGGTAAGACACTATGACACAATACCTCACGCCATCCACATACTGCATGATGTAGTGTTTGATGGCGCGAGTTGTCGTTACATGACTTTGTGATAAACGACCCGAGGGCACGCGCAATCAGGCGTACATATTATATGATCTGCAAGATATATCGTCCTGATCCGCATCGGAACAATATATCGTAAGACAGATCGAATAGTGTGTACCTAGCTTAACTCCCAGTGCCAGTTTTCTCTTGGCACCTTTCTTGTGCCAAAACTAGTCGAGCAGCATTTGTTTTGTATTTGTGTAGTAATGTATTACACCATTTGGCCAATAGATGAGGATGAGGAATAGAGGAGGAGCACCCAAATATGATGTTCCTCAGTCCGAATGCATTGATGAAGACAAAAAAGGCTGTGAAACATAATTGTGATTGGTAGCTGAGAAACCCTTGATGCATTTTTCTGAATAGGACATCTGTTTCTTCAGAAGGCAGACATGCATATTGACTAATATTGCCTGCAGAGTATGTGTTAGGTTAAGCAAAGTAAAAGTATCCTCCTGGGGAGCTTCTTTCCTTAGAAACTCCAGCTTCTGAAAACGTGAATGTTGGGAGGTATGCTTTGGTTCAGGTGTGCAGGTAGTTAGATACTTTGCTACAGTAAGTAGATACATTCATTGATACAGTACAGTATGTAATTTGCATCCCACACACCCTAAGGAAGTATGAACATAACATATAAGATGGATATCACAACCCTAAGCTTTCATCCTCTTCAGTCTCTACAGTCAGACCATTCATGCACAGAAAGATTGGAATACTCTTTAACAGATGATAAAAAGCAGTCTGCAATGTTGGAAGGTGCCCTGCTCAAAGACATAGGCGCGCGCGCAGCATTGCCAATTTAAAATGATAAGGCGTAGGGATGACAGCGGACTAGCACTATGCACGCCTCATCATAATGTGGCCACACCACCTTCTCACCATGTTCTGATTTTAAAAATGTATATGTCAGAATATATGTTGTTGCATTTGTCTTGGACTTGGATGTATTTTTTTGAAATTTACCAGTCTTAAGAAATACAATGACCCCTATAGTCAAATGACGTTGTTCCCATTTGGTAAAATGCTTAGAAAGTCAGACAGGGATGATGGTGTAGCACTAGTCATACTCATATTCAGAGCTGTAACTAGACTTTTTGGTGCCCTGTGCCAGAAAGAGCATTGGCGCACCCTCATTTTTCAAATGAACATAATGCACCCAAAAAACTGCCATGGCTTCATGGGGAAGGGCCAGGGAAGAAATAGGAGAGGCCAGGAGATGCTGGGGATGACATGAGAGGAAGCTACAAGCAAGAATGATAATAAACAGAAATTTGACAGTGCCCCCTGACCTGTGGTGCCCTGTGTGATGGCACCGGCCGCACTACCCTAGCTACGGCCATGCTCATATTCCTGCTGTTCATGAACTTCAGGGCTGACATTGGTCATTGGGTGTGTCTGAGTGTTATCCCCAAGTCTTAATTGAATGGCCATTATTAATTTAGTACAGACTACATATGTGTCATCCTACACCATTGTCACAGTTGCGCCACTCAGTCCTTCTCGGCAAGGCAGGTCTCATGCGAATCGATATGCATCAAGCGTATTTTTTGTCTGAAAATGCGTCTTAGTTTCTATGCAACAAAACTGCTTAACATTTATTACATCTCAGTGCAAATGAGTCTGAATCTGTATATGAAGTGCTACAATGCAGCTGCCACGTTTTTTCCATTGTGCTTCTGTGACTTTGTACATATTTAATAATAATAAGAATAATATTTTCCCTTTCATGCAGTCACTGTCTGTCAATGGTTCTTACTGGCCTGATAGGCTGTTTTCTCAGGACACAAGATGGCTGCTGCCTCCTAGGTGTGTATTCCTCTTAATGTGCACTTCCATTTTTCTTGCCTTCAAAATTGTTTGAAAAACAAAAGAGTGTAACTAATTACAATCCTTTGTTTGCATGGCAACAAAAACAAGGAATATACATTTTTATGAATAATATTCCTTTTATATAAAAGATATGCAATGTCCTTGATTGCCCTTACAAATACTCTGTCATTGGTAGGCAAAATAAACTGCTAGTCTAAATCACTTAATGAACTAAAAATAGCAAAAACACAAATAGGAATGAAGTTTAATTTGGCAATTTCCTGCAAATTAAGAATCCAATTTGATTTAAATTATCACCTGAGCGGTTTGCCCTGATTTTACTTTTTTTAGCGTTCCTTTATTAAATATTCAAAAGTAATCAAACATTGCTGAACATAAAATAATATTGCAACATTAAGTACTCTCTCAACCTAGTTTAATAATGCTTGCTATACGGAATTAAAACAGTGCTAAATATGTATAATGTGATTCGCCTTGGAATAAGAGTGAAGTTGTTTTTTATTTTAGTCTCCCTCAAATCATTATTAAATTGTAAATTAATTATTATTTTGAGGACATGAGAACACCCTGCTGCAGCTCAGTTAGACCTCTCCGGTCTTAAGTAGATGCAACTGAAATGCATATGACTATATGCCTGTATGCATGCACACGCATGGTTACGGAACATGAGCAGTGCAGTGCTCCTTACACAGGCATACTTTTAACTCCGCGACAGGCACTCAGTATTTTCTGTAACAAGGAGCACCATACTTAAAATATACTAAACTATAACCCTACTTTCCCCCACACTACCTCTGCCTCCCCTCTAATTAATCTAATTAATGTGTAGAGCAGGCCTTCACATAGTAAGAGAACTAGTGGGTAATCATGTACATGTCCGACAGTATCGCTGATCAGTAGTAATTAAGGGTTTCAGAAGTTTCTGGACAAAAGGGCTCAAGAGATGAGCTATTATACCCATAATGTGAACATCTAAAAATATATTAAAACATTTTCAGATCTTGACTGACTATACTGTATTCAAACTTAGATTATCTGTGTGATACAAGCCATAGTCAAGAACTCTTTATGCTCCCTACAGCAGTAACACAAATGTCATTATAAGTTCTTTGACAAACCTGCTGGTAGTTTGCCAATAATTCCTCATTACCAAGTGGTCACGACTCACTAGATCAGTGGTTCCCAAGCTCTGTCCTCAATGCACCCTAACGGTCTGGGTTTTAGGTGCTGTATATCCATGCTTAATTAGTATCTTCGTCAATCTGATTATACTGTACCATCTGTACACTAGTATTGATATTCTTAAAACTTGGACTGTTCGAGTGCCTTGAGGATCGAGTTTGGGAAACCCTACACCCAGATAAATGCTTGATAAATGACTTGTGTGTGATAGAGATTGCCCACTGGATCGATTCAAGTAAGGTCCCTTACTATGGGGTCTATTTACTAAGCCTTGGACAGAGCTAAAGTGTACGGAGATAAAGTACCAACCAACCAGCTCCTAACTGTCATTTTTCAAACACAGCCTGCGACATGGCAGTTGGGAGCTGATTGTCTGGGACTGTACCTCCATCCAAGGCTTAGTAAATAGATCCCAATAACACTATCCAAACAAATGCTAAATAGTCTTCTCAAATGTGTTCTCAGGTACCCACAGCAGGAATTGTTGTAAAGACTTGCATCAGAAAAAGTTGTCTTTAATTAATACTACCCAAATCCACATCCAGCAGTTGGACTATATGGCTACACATGTGGAACCAAGCAGGTCACATTTAACGGATTCCAAAGTTTTAGTTAGGTGATCTGCCTTAAACGTAACTGCTAAGATGTAGTGCTCATGTGTTTGCGCTCACCTTATTCAAAAGAAAATGATGCAGTGGACAGTATCTCATCGCTATCCTTCAGTGGTTGCTTAGCAAAACTGGTGCTCGTTCTCCAGCAGCTTTTGCTTCTCAATTTAGTGTCCATGATGTCATCCACAGTGGAATATGAAAATATAAAGGTGGCAACAGTGTTCTCCATTTCAGCAAATTCAGTGTTTTGTGAAAAACTAGCGGGTATTCACTAACCTTATTATGTTTATCTGCATTAGACATTTCTAAAGCTCAGTGTCTGTCTGTCTTATATACGCGTACTAAGTATTCTGGATGGCAATACCTGGTATTGAAGACCGATAGACTTTAGAAATGAATGTCTAATGTGGATAAACATCTGAAATAAGACAAGTGAATACCCACAACATTTCCACTAAACACTGAGGCCCTCATTCAGACCCACTCGCGAGCGGCTGTCCGCTCGCAAGTGGGTCGATGGTCTGCACTGCGCATGCGCACAACGGAGGGAGCTCCGTCGTGCGCATGCGCGAGACGCGACGAGCGAAGGACTTTCCTTCGCTCGTAGTGTCTCATCAAAGGGGGCGTGCTGTCGATGTTGACTGACAGCACGCCCCCTTTGGTGGGCGTGCCGGGGGCGTGCCTGCCAGACGGAGGCGTTCCCATGGGAACGCCTATTGTTTGAAGCCGGCCCCACTGACATCACTAGTGATGTCAGTGGGAGTGATTTTGGCTCTGATAGAGCCAAAATCACTCCTGGCCTTGCGGTTGAAAAACTCAACCGCAGGCTTTTGCTCGCAGTGGCGATGGTCAAGACCATCGCGACCATCATCCTGCACGCTCGTATATGCTGTGGGTGGTGACCCACAGCTATACGAGCGTCCAGGAGGACGCTCCATATTAATGGAGGTGGGCCCTGATTCAGAGCGAGCGCTCTGGTCAGAGCGTCCGGCTCTGAATCAGGGCCTGAGTTTGCTGAATACGGAGAACCGTAGTGCCACATTTATTTTTTCATTTTCCACACCTTGGACAACACATTTTGAAAATAAAAAGTGGCTGAAGAACAAGCTCCAAATGCTAAAGCTACCAATGAAGGGCAGTAAAATTGAGGTCTACGGTGTTATTTTATTTTGAAAAAGGTAAGCGCTGACACGTGACCAGGAATGATGATGTTCGTCCATGCAAGATGACGTTTTGCCTCTTTCTGAGTTCAGTTTTTTTGGAGGGAAAAATCCGAACTCAACGTGCAAACTCGAACCTATCCGAGCCTGCACATCCCAGTCAAAAGTTTGGACACACCTTCTCATTCCATGGTTTTTGTTGATTTAAATTATTTTCAACATAGTAGATTAATACTGAAGACATCAAATCTATGAAAGAACATTGTTTGGCTTCAAACAATTAAACTGATGGCATACAATCATCCAAACCAGTTTTCTGGTCGATAATACCTCTTTGGTTATTGTACCCATGATCTCTTTTCTTCTCTTTTTTATGCCTTAATCTTGAAACAAGTGGTATTTATTAATAATAAATTAATAGTTTTCTAAATATGCTTTTGGAAGGCTGTTGTTGCCCAATGTCCGCTTGGTCCCCCCAGATGTTCAATAAATTTGGGCTAGATGGAAACATCTATGTGTACAATTATAAGGGCACAGATACCTGAAATGTTAGGACACAGACAATATATATATATATATATATATATATATATGTCTTTTTTTCTCTAGCTACATACGTTTTCTCTGTATATAGACAGCTCCATATAACCTTAGAGCTGTTGGTAGGCTAAATGTAACACATGCCCACACTTTTGGTCCTCTCTATAGTTCCACGTGTCCGAATGTGCCCCATTTTTCCAGCTTGGTGAGGTTACTTCCGGCCCAGGATATAATGATTTAACTAAATATTGTTCTAGACCTTTATGATATAAACCGATCTCCCAAACTGGACCTATGAGGAAGAGCCACCGACACTAATGTGTGAGATTTCTCTATTTAGCAAAAACAGTGTTTTAAAAGCGGTTCCACGAGTAGAGCGGCCACTACCGGCTGCGGGTGACGATGCACTTCCAGTTTCGGGCTATTTGAAGCCGGACACCAACATTCGCAGACACACTCCACATGGTATATAGATACAAAATTAATTAAATTATCCGCACTCGTTGTATGCGTATAGCAGCTCAGTTAGGATAGTTGTTAGATTTTGTATATGAACGAGTGCTAATTGATATGTGTAGGTATGTTTAGTGATCGCAATGCATGCACTTAAAAGAAAAAAAAATATATGATTAAACACAAAATATAAATAAAAATAAAGGATAAATAGAATAAAAACTTCAAAGCAAATATTTTTTTTTCCAAAGAAACTGCACAAGTTTCATATTTGTGTTTATACGGCATATTTGTGTTTGTACAGGATATTGGAATGATGGTACTTCTACTATCCCTCTAACTATCCCTAGTAAGCTGGCCCTATCTTACCTCCTGGCATCCGAAGCTGTGTAGCGGGTCTTCTCAATAGCACTGCCGCTGCGATCTTCCCGACATGAGCCCGGCTGATGTTGTTCACTCGCGGCTATGGATGACGTCACTGTGGGATCTTTTCAGAGGCATGGGGAAGCACTCCAGTTTCAAACGCGTTTCATATCACACTGGATACTTTTTCAAGGATGTTGTAATGATCAAAGGAGGCCATATTTATTTAAAATCAAATGACAAAAAACTTTATTGTCCTTGATAAAAAAATGGACACCCAGGTCCGGAAATTGAATTAACAATGGTGGTAACCTCATGGTTATACTTATAGTTGCATGCATTGCTTTGTGATGTGAGTGAATAAAGATATAAATGTTATAAAAATAACATGTTCTCAGGAGCTTAAATTATTTATATCTGTATATATGAGAAATTTGTTTAGAAGTTATGAAAGTATATACTGTATGTCTAAAATGTATTTTATTAAGGAGAAAAGATGCACATAAAGATTTTAGGAGAATATTAGGAATATACAGTATATATATATAAAAACTATAGAAAATTATTTCTAGATTAAAAATTATATTATACGAGATTATTATTAATTTATATGGGATACTTTAAAAAGTATTATAAAATTTATATTCTTAATATTAAAGGAAGGAAAGTGGACAGAAGGAGATGTGGAGAGAGCAAGTTGAAACATAGCTCTCAAAAACTGATATCCTACTTAAAAAAAAATTAAGATCGAAGTCGATATTTAATCCCTTAGGGGTTAAAGTCCTCAGGGTGTGCATCCATTTTGTTTCACATTTTTGAGAGCGGTCACTATGTCTCATTCTCTCCAATGGGGAATAACTTTTTGAATCCCTATGAATCTCAATCCACTGGGGTTTTTATTATGTTTGTCTAAAAAGTGCTGTGATACACAATGCGTAGTGAGTCATTTTAAAATTTTATATACATGCTCGGCTATTCTGACCTTTAATCTTCTTTTAGTTTGCCCATTGTATTGTTGGCCACAGGGGCACTCTAATAAATGTATAACCCCCTCTGTTTTGCAGGTTATTTGTTCTTGTATTTTAAACTTCTTCAAATTTTGGTTGGCTTGGAAATCTTCTACTCTCTTTGTAGAATGTTGAGCATGATTTTTGCATCAGTGCATGTTAGACATCGGAAAAAAAATATTTTTTGTTTCTTTTTTCTCCTCTAATGGTATATAGTTCTTCACTTTTGTATAATCTTTGGTCTTTCTCCAATTACGGATTTGAGATCTTCATCGAGATGTAGAATCTGCCAATGCCATTGATATATGTCTTCAATTGTTTTATAGTTGCTGTTATATCGTATTATTAATGCGAGTTCGGGATTCTCTTTTGTTTTCTGTTTGTACTGGATGGCATCTTTTCTATCTAGATTCAGTTTTTGTTTGATTTCTCTCTGTAGGTCTTGGTCTTTATATTCTTTCTCCACAAATTTATTTTTTAATGTCTCACTTTGTTTCAGAAATTCTTCCTTTTCTGTACAGTTCCTGAAGAATCTTTTTATTTGACCTCCTGGTATGTTTTTAATCCATTTCTTGTGGTGGTTAATTGTTGTTCCAAAGATATTATTTCGATCAACTTCTTTTATATATGTTCTCATTTGGAGTGTGTTCTTTTTCACATAGATTTCCAAGTCTAGAAAGGTAATTCCCTCCTTGCTATACTTCGTGGTGAATTCTAGACCGATTTGATTTGAATTTATATAGCTGATGAATTCTTTCAATTTCTCTTTTGGTCCATTCCAAATGAAAAGGACATTATCAATAATATGTTTCCAACATATTAGATGGTCTGTGTATATGTTTTCATTCCAAATGTTGTCATTTTCCCATTTTGCTACAAACAAATTGGCGTAGCTTGGTGCAAAGGTCGTGCCCATTGCTGTGCCTTTAATTTGTCTGTAATAATCTCTGTAGTACCAAAAATAGTTATGATGGAGTATAAACTCAGTGCTACTCATAATAAAATTGACCTGCTTTTTGTTAAGTAATGCCTAGTATTGTTGCTTTCTAGTTCATGTTCGATACATGTTGTACAGCGATTTAACATCGCTTGTACAAAACGTATAGCCTTCTTTCCACTCTAATTATTCTAAAAATTTTAATACTACAGGTAGCTGTTTTGTTGATGTACTATTTTTTGCAGGAAAAAAATCTATATAGGTGGATAATTTGGAAGTTAGAGATCCAATCCCAGATACTAAGGGTCTACCACATGGGTTATTTTTGTCCTTATGCAATTTTGGTAGGTGGTAGAACACCAGAATTCTTGGGGTGTTTTCATTAAGAAAGTCAAATTCTTTTTTTGTTAATATTTCCAATTCTAGGCATTCTTCTAACTGTTCATTCTGGTACTTTTTTCTGGGGTCACCTATTAATTTGTTTTATGTGGTGGTGTCTGATAGGAGTCTGTCTAGTTCTTCAGTATACTTTTCTTTATCCATGATCACTAGCCCCCGCCCCTTATCGGACGGTTTTATTACAATGGATTTATCTTCTTTTAGTTCTTGCAAGGCTTTTTTCTCTGATGTTGTGAGATTACATTTTGGTTTCATTTCATTTGGTAGGTTTTCAATTTCCTTTTCCATTAATTTTTGAAATGTATCAATATGTGAACCCTTGATGTGTGTCGGATAGAATGTAGAATTAGGCTTGTAAGGGGTATGTTGATATTTTAATAGTGGTCCTTTTGCTATTCTGGTTATCGGATCTCTTGCAAAAAAACATTTCAAACATAATTTTCTGATTAATTTTTGACTGTCGACAAACTAATTAAACACATTTTCGTGTTCTTCTTTTATAGATTCTTAGCTGAGATTATGGTGCCAGTGAGACATACAGCTGATGGCTAGGTAAGATCTGATACATGAATATAACATTATTATGTTGTTCATTAATATTTAGTCATGAGACATGATCGTTTTAAATATGTTTATGTATCGGATTAATCAGATGTTTCGCAAATACTGTATAAATATGTATTAATACATACTTGCCTACTTTTGATAAAGCATTTCAAGGAGATTGTGAAAGCAACAGCTACGAGCTCGAGTTATAGTGGGCATGTACTGCTACATCAGAGAGGCGTGTCATAAACCTGACTTACATGTAAACGAGCCCAAAAGCAGTTAGTAAGATCTATTTGTTGATGAAAACACACTGATACATTAAAGAAAATGCATGCAGCCATAGGGATCATTGTGCCTTAGAATCAAAGCAGGGAAATGATACTAATGACCCCATTTGAATGTAAATATCTGTTTATTTTTATATATAACAGCTTCATAATGGGGGTAAGGTAGACAGAGCCGTAACTAGACATTTTGGTGCCCTGTGCCAGAAAGAGCATTGGCAGCCCCCTTATATTTTAAATAGGGACATAATGCACCCAAAAAAAGGGCCATGGCCTTATGGGGAAGGGCCAGGGAAGATATAAGGGAGGCCAGAATATGCCTGGGATAAAAAAAAGAGGCAGCTACCAGTGAGAATGATAATAAACAGAAAATTGACAGGTCCAAACTGCACCCCCTGTCCTGCGGTGCCCTGTGCCATGGCACAGGTGGTACCACCCTAGTTACAGCCCTGAAGGTAGAATCAGGGAGACTGCTAGGCTCTTCAGGGAGTCAGGGAGATTGCTACTGTTTCAGGGAGTCTCCTTGACAATCAGGGACAGTTGGCGAGTATATATTAATATGACTGTATGCCATCAATTTAACTGTTGAAGCCAGTATCTATTATTATCGTCGTTCACTAATGGGATTATGACAACAATAATTCTGTATAGTTTATATGATATGCTGTTCGCTATTAGGCTTTGCCTATTAATGATTATTATACTTCTTAATTGATTATATCGGAGGGACCTGACAGACATTGTTTGTTCACAATACTGTATTTGTTAATTATAGTAAGCAGTGACGCAGTTGCTAATGCCTTGACAAAGATTAAAAATTAATCGAAACATTGGCGCAAGCACTTATGGCATATAAGTCGTGAATAAAAGAAAAATTTATAAACTTTGAAAACAGTCTGGAGAGTGCCTTTTTTCCCCTAAAATAGAAGGTGAAGTGAAGCATATTTATGGGTGATTATTCATCCTAAAGAGCCACCCGGTGGATGAAATCCAGGCGCCGGAAGGCCGGCAGATGAAGATCCCGACTAAGGTGAGTAAGTCCCTTAACCCACCCCTTTCCCCCCTAACCCGCCCTTGGGGGTGCCTAACCCTAACCTCCCCCCCTAGTGCCTAACACTAACCTCCCCCCAGGGATGCCTATACCTAACCCCCCTCCCTGCACCCTAAACCTAACCCTCCACCTTGACATTCACTGCAAGCGGCATTCTTCACTAAAGAGATTGGGAAGGACTTGTTTTGTTCCGAGCACCTTGATACCTGCACGGCCCTATACGGTGCTACTCATAGCCCATATCAGCTCTACAATACATCTGTAAGCTACAAAAAATCAAGAGACTTTCCAGGATCCATCCAACTGCACGGAACTCCTAGAGCGGCTCCTTACATTTTTATCAGCATGCTCCCCGCTGGTCGGATTGAGCACCAAAGCCAGCCATCCGTGGACGCGGTCTGCCATCACTGCATTTTTCCAGTATACAATTGGACTATTCTACCCAGGCTACAGGTAAAATTTACACCGCTATCAATTGTTCATCATGTGCGCGTCATAATGAAACACTGCTGATCAATTTGTGTACAGCTATTCAACCATTTCCAGTTGGAGTTTGTTTCCCAATAAGGAACATTTTAATACTGTCCGGTTGTCAGTGATTCATATCCAGGACCTTTTAAATGACTGTTCCTCTATCAATATAGGCTGCATCGTCCGCACACTATTACGACTTTACTGATTACAGCTACATATCTTAAGTTGTTATGTGTTTTTTTTATTATTCAATGTTTTTTGCTGCCCTCCCTGGGGGTTGCCTAGCCCCAATCTCCCCCTAGGGATGCCTAACCCTAAATCCCCCTTGGAGTCCCTAAACCTAATCCTCCCTCCCCCCCCCCCACTGCTATGAGTTCCCGACGCCCGGCTTACCTAAATTCGGTATGCCAGGCATCAGGATTTCGGCATGGGGCTAATAATAGAAAAGTAATATTAATAAAAATATGGGCCTTTAATAAATATTATTTAAATAAAGTCATAGGATAGTAGTATGCAAAGGTAATGGTAGATGGTGTCACCATTCTGTGACATCTTGGAAATGCTCACACCTGCATCAGTTGTAATCTGACACCTCATAAGTCAATGTTCCTCGATCTACGGTGTCACGTGTACTGTAAATACCTCATAGTAGGCATTACCGCACACCATGGACAGCACAATGGTCGATCACCGGTGCTTAAAGATCGTGACCAGAGGTGCTCATATAATGGGTAAAGGGTGTGCGGTGCAAGTTCCACGACTGCGCCGGTTTCAGCGCAGTAAAAACGCCTGGAAAACGGCCGCCACAGCCATTTTCCGGTAGTTGTGCACATGCGCAGTACAGGAAAAATGGCAGCTGCAGCTATTTACTCGGTGACCTGCGCATGCGCAATAGACTCCGGGCACACTCTAATGCCCAGAATCTATCAGTACGGCACTGGCCATGCTATGCTCAGTGCGCTGCCAGCCGCCAGAATGAGAGGAGGGGGCCCGTGATGGAGACTGCACACGCGCCCCCTCCTCTCTTGAAATGCCCCTGCAGAGGTGTCTGGACAGAATTGTCTGTTGTAACAGACAAGCGACACTGGCTAAAATCACATCCACATTCAATGCAGGAGGTACTAGATGCATATCCAGCAAGTCAGTTCAACGTTCTTTAGCTTCCATGGGATAGGGGAGCAGAAGACCCACCAGAGTGCCCCTGTAAATACTATGACACCAGACACAGCGCCCGACCTGGGATCGTGATGCCGCTAATTAGACCTTGGAGGACTCGTAACATGTGGCTTGGTCCGATGAGTCACAGTTCCAGTTGTTTCTGGCTTATGGTAGGGTTCGGGTGTGGCACAGACCCCATGAGGTCATGGACCTCAGTTGTCAACAAGGCACCGTGCAGGTTGGTGATGGTTCCATAATGGTGCGGAATGTGTTCACTTGGCATGGGTTAAGTCTGTTAGTGCGTCTGAACACGTCATTGACCAGTAACAGTTATGTTGTATAGCTTGATGACAATTTGCAGACCTTCATGGACTTCATGTACCCCCATAATGATGGAACATTTCAGCAGGATAATGCACTGCGTCATTGGTCCCAAGTTGTCCAGAATTAGTTTTATGTGTATTCTGGAGAGTTTCGAAAGGAATGGTGTGGCCATCACGTTCACCCAACATGAACCCAGTCGAGCATATATGGGATGTGATGGAGAGTACTATTCACACCCAATATCCTGCACCTACAAATATCAGGGAGCTGTGGAAAACTATCCATGGGTCAACATCTCTTCAAAGGTCTTCCATCCACTTATGCCAAGATGAATTGCTGCACTTCGCTGGGCTAGAGGGGGTCCTACACTATACTAGGCAGCTATCCCATGAGTTTTGGCACTCAAGTGTATTATATATATATATCACAAAAAATAGTGGTGTCCGGCGCTAAATAGGTATATGTAAACAGATACGACTGGATATGGGCCCTTGCGCTCACAAGCGGGTCGTGCGCAAGCCCCGGAGCGAGTGACAAATTCATTACTCACAAACTACAAACCTGGCGGCTGTCGATGTTGATCGACAGCTCGCCCCGTTTTGTAGGCGGGGTGAGGGGATGGCCGGACAAACGGAGGCATTCCTGAAGGAACACCTGCCATCTGTAGGCGGCCCTACTGACATCACCAGTGATGTCAGTAGGGAGCTTCCTGCTCTGTTAGAGCAGGAAGCTACCTGGGGCTTGCGGTAGACGAGACCCTACCGCAAGGGCCTCATCGCAAGCCCCGATGGTCTCGACCATTGCAACCATCAACTGGTCACTCGCTAAAGCTGTGGGTGGTCACCCAGAGCTTAGCGAGCGGCCAGGAGGCCGGCTTTTAAAACAAAAGTGGCCGCCCTAATTCAGAGCGAGCGCTCGCTTTTTGCGAGCGGCTCTGAATGAGGGCCACTGTCCTTGCCTTAAACCCACACAAATGAGTGGGAGATAAGGTTACACTCCTCTTTTCTTAGAGTGGCTGCTATTAAGGTCTCCAAAGTAGGACCGTTGCATAAATAATTTACAATAAATTAATGTTCAGGTGTAGCGAGACATGAGCACCATCAAGTGTAAACTCTTCAGGAGTGACTTATAATATTTAGTCCAATCAGGAGAGCTCTATCCACAGCTCTCAGAATCGTGTATCGTGGCATTAAATGAAAGAAAAAAAAATTATATATCAATTCCGTGATAAATGTACAATGTGTCAAAACAAGACTGTAAGTGCCACTGAACAATCTAATTGCACCATATATCCAAAAAAGTGCAAATTAGCAAGCGGCATCCAAAAGAGTACAAAAGTGCTTCACCACAATTATAAATACAAAGTGCTCAGTGCAACTCTTGGCAAAAAGTACCAATAACCAACAATCAAAATAAAGTGCATGTATGCATACCAGAGGACTTTCAAAGCTTTGTCCTGTTAATCGCCATGTCACTCATATGGATTTGCGGGTATAATTGAAAACGGAAGTACCAATGAGTACCAATCTGAGATCACATTTAATAAAAAATCAAAATAACATACATCTAAGAACAGCTTATCTGGTTGAGACCATCAAATAAGAAGGTATGGACCACCAACACCAGAGATATTTCAACACGTTTTGTCAAGACGCCAAATGGCCAGACTTCTTCAGGAGGATGTCTAAATGCCAACTGTAGCCTGCTTACCCCTTATATACCTGTCCAAATAGTGTCAATTACCTTAATTGGAGAGAATCCAGCGTCTTCTCCACTCCATTGCGCATGTGCCACAGAATCAAGGATCATGGGAAGAAGGTCATTCTACTACTAAAATAAACTATAGTGCGTGTGCCCATCTAAATTCTCACATTGAATCTGTGACTTCCATGCGGGTGCTGCATGTGGGAATGGAGTGGAAGCACGTAGCCTTCCCTACTGGTGGTCAGGGTTCATAACGGGACACCACTCACTTCCAGGGAGAACAGCTCTCTCCAACGGCCGTGCGTCTCTGACGTCACCGTCATATTAAGCTCTAGCGCCCGTCTCATGGTCTGCTCGGAAAAATACACAAGTAACGCGATCCCATACTGATCGCGGAATCCAACAATGAGAACTTTATATAGCGGGGGATATCCCCCTCTCTTATCCAAAAGTCTCAAAAGGTAAAATAAGTTTAACACAATATTAACTAAATATAGGAAAGAAAAATTTCAGCCATGTAGTGTAAAGCGTAACTGCAATAATGAAGATATGTGTACTAGTCAGTTGGATATTTATAAAAATAGATTTTCAGATAGAGGTTACCCTGAAGAAATTACTAAGCGGGCCATGGAAAAAAACTCAGAATTTGAAAAGAGAGACATTGTTAGAATATAAAAATAGAAATGAATCCAACAAGGATCAGGTTCTCTTTATAAAGATTTTAATGACCAGGAGAAAAGGTTATTCATAAACATTGGGGCCTTCTGAAGGATGATCCCATCCTTTCAGGGGTCATAACAGATAAACCTCAGGTGGCTTTTAGAAGGGCTTGCAACCTTAAAGACATTTTAGCACCTAGCTACTTACCTGTGAGAAGTATAGATAATAAAGGAATTTGTGGTGCAAAAATTTGAAGTTTTCATAAATGTGGCCATTGCATTATTTGTACATTTGCACATTTGTCTTCAATCACTTTTTCTAGTTCAGGCAATTCGAAAATGTTTAAAATTCAAGATTTTATGAATTGCAATACCACATATGTTATATATCTTCTAGAATGCGGTTGCGGACAAAAATATGTGGGAAAAACTAAGCGTCCGCATTCAAGAGCATGTTAGGAGCATTAGGAATAAACAGGATAATCATGCGGTGCCCAGGAATTTTTTGAATAATCACAATGCAGATCCTAGTAGCCTGAGGTTCTGTGCAATTGAACATGTGAAAATGGGGAATAGAGGTGGGGACCTGGATAATAAGTTATCCAGAAGGGAAATGTTCTGGATCTACAATTTGAACACTCTGATCCCCAATGGTTTAAATGAACATTATGAAATTACTCCATTTTTATAAAAACTTGTTATTTTATCTGTATCGGGGGGTTAGAATTATATATCTCTTTTTAGGCTGTTAATTTATATATGTTTTTATATATTATGTTATCATTATGTATTTATTGTAACTAGATGCCTTTTTAGCCCATTATATACAGTATGTGTGCCAAATAACAGGTCTGCTATGATATAGGAACTACAGCCAATGAATATGAAAAGTAATCGCACGCAAAATGCCCACTTCCATACACTATATAGGACTCCTATTAAATGGCTGAGATCCTTCTTTCCTATATTTAGTTAATATAGATAAATTTATTTTGCCTTTTGAGACTTTTAGGTAAGAGACGGGAATATTCCCCGCTATATAAAGTTCTCATTCTTGGATTCCGCAATCAGTATGAGATCGCGTTACTTGTGTATTTTTCCTAGCAGACCATGAGACGGGCGCTAGAGCTAAATATGACGGTAACGTCAGAGATGCACGGCCGTCGGAAAGAGCTGTTTTCCCCGGAAGTGAATGGTACCGTTATGAACCCTGAGAGCCAGTGTGGAGGCCTACGTGCTTCCACTGCATTCCCACACGCTGCGCCTGCACAGAAGTCACAGATCCCTGTGACCCTTTAGATGGGCGCAAGCGCTATAGTTTATTTTAGTAATAGAATGACCTTCTTCCCATGATCCTTGATTCTGTGGCACATGCGCAATGGAGTGGAGAAGACGCTGGATTCTCTCCAATTAAGGTAATTGACAATATTCTCTCCAATTAAGGTAATTGACAGGTATATAAGGGGGCTACAGGTGGCATTTAGACATCCTCCTGAAGAAGTCTGGCCATTTGGCGTCTTGATGAAATGCGTTGAAATATCTCTGGTGTTGGTGGTCCATACCTTCTTATCGATGGTCTCAACCAGATAAACTGTTCTTAGATGTATGTTATTTTGATTTTTTATTAAATGTGATCTCAGATTTTATTACTCATTGGTACTTCTGTTTTCAATTATACCCACAAATCCATATGAGTGACATGGCGATTAACAGGACAAAGCTTTGAAAGTCCTCTGGTATGCATACATGCACTTTATTTTGATTGTTGGTTATTGGTACTTTTTGCCAAGAGTTGCACTGAGCACTTTGTATTTATAATTGTGGTGAAGCACTTTTGTAATCTTTTGGATACCGCTTGCTAATTTGCACTTTTTTTTTGGATATATGGTGCAATTAGATTGTCCAGTGGCACTTACAGTCTTGTTTTGACACATTGTACATTTATCACGGAATTAATATATAATTTTTTTTTTCTTTCATTTAATGCTATGATACACGATTCTGGGAGCTGTGGATAGAGCTCTCCTGATTGGACTAAATATTATAAGTCACTACTGAAGAGTTTACACTTGATGGCGCTGATGTCTCACTACACCTGAACACACACACACACACACACACACATATATATCATATTTTGCGTTCTGCCAACAAATGAGAATAAGATCTAGTTTTGTGAAAGTAACAATGGTGGAAAGTAAACTTTGTAATTAAACAGCAAAATACAAAATAAAGATACAAAATGTATATAACTTCATATGAAAGGGTGGAAAGGCCTGAACTGGTATTGTGACACCCCAACAACAGAAATTAAATGGGGGTATCAATATGCCGAATACCACTATGTATACTTATGCTGAACATCTTTGCTACTTAAGGGATTGGATTCACAATGTGAATCAATATGCTCATACAACATTAGAAGCAGCATTTCTGGGGAATATTAATATCATATCCTTTCTGCACTTACATGATGAAGAAATACCAGAATCAATCCAAACCAATCCCCTTTTGAGGACAACTAGAAAATTATGGCATGTTTTATGCCGCAGATATACACTATATCCATATTTCTCTTTACATCTCCCATTTATACATAATACTTATTTCCTACATGGAAATGCTGGACACCCCTTCACTTTATAGCATAGAAGCGGAATCACTGTTATCCGGCATTTTATGGATAGCAACTCAAGAAAACCCTTAACATTAAATAAAGCTATAGACATGCACCCAATTGTAAGTACATCACCCCTATTTTACCTTCAAGCACAACATTACATAGCTCAACTCTCTAGAAAGTTAGCACCAAATGATCATATTAACAAACTAGATACCTTACTCATGACAGAGAATCCCCAAAATAAAGCAATACCACAACATTATTTGTTCTTACATGACTCTTTAGATTATGGTACCCAACATACAGGTTTGGCACAGAGGAAAATATATTTTCCATCCTTATCTGTAGACCATTTATTACATTCATTTGAACTATCGGTTAAACTGGTACCGGCGATGTCTTACACAGAACTTTTTTTAAACATATTACACAGAACTTACCCCCTCCCCACCGTAGACATATAATGGGGTTGTTGGAGAATTCGAGGTGCCTCCGTTGTGGAGCGCAAGATGCAGAATTGATGCATTACTTATGGAGCTGCCCAATTATATGGGGATTTTGGATTATGGTGAGAAATTATGTGAATAGATATCTGGTGGATTGTTTGCCGTTAACGCCCGAATGGGCCATATTTGGCATCACACCTAAGGAGACTAAAGTACCTAGAGGGGTTAAAAAATTGCTAATTATCGTTTCAACGGTAGTAAAGAAATGCATTTTGCAAGTGTGGTTACAAACTACTGCACCCTCACTAACAATGTTTCAGGGAAAACTTTTTCACATCTTTTGAATGGAGTGGCCGGAAGCCACACTACAGCAAGAAAAGTTTACAGAACAATTTTTCTCCACTTGGGAAAGTTACATTGCAACATTGTCCCAATCATTGAAAGAACAATTAACAAAATGTTTTAGGACCACACTGTGGTACGAAACATGTATTTGTGGGAATGACGCCCCGATTTGTTTGTCTTAATGCAGTGATTCCCAACCTCGGTCCTCAAGGCACACTAACAGTCCTGGTTTTAGTGATATCCATGCTTACAGACAGTTGGTTAAATCAAAACAACTGAGGTACTAATTAAGTCACATGTGCTCAAGTATAGCTATACTAAATACCTGGACTGTTAGTGTGCCTTGAGGACCATGGTTGGGAAACCCTGTCTTAATGTATCTGATTATTCTAATAAGAATTGTGAGGGGATATCAAGAACCCGGGCTCAAGCTATTTTATACTATATCAAACTGTATTACATTGTAAATTTTCTTTTGTATTTTTTCTTTTGTATGTTTGTCAATATTATATTGTTTTATTTACTGTATCACAGTGATATATTATAATAATAATAATAATAATTTTATTTATATAGCGCTTTTCTCCTAAAGGACTCAAAGTGCTTTACATTTACAGTACAAAATAGAAAACAAGCTTAAACAAGGGACATTAGTGAAATGCTTGGGTGAATAGGTGAGTCTTGAGTCTATTTTTGAAGGATTCTAGAGTGGAGGCCTCTCGAACTGTGCGGGGAAGTGAGTTCCATAAGGTTGGAGCCACAAAACTGAAAGCTCGACCCCCAGACGAATTCCGTGAGATTCTAGGTACTGTTAATAGTCCTTCGTCAACGGATCGCAGTAATCGAATATTGATGAAGATATTTACTGATAAATTAATGTGTTAATCTCGAGATATAATTATTAATATTAATTGTGACTGTGTCTGTGTATCTCTTATATTTTTTGTTGTTTTTTGTTGTGCTTCAATAAAGACATATTTAAATTGAAAAATGTATTTAACAGCAGCCACTGCATCTGTTTAATACTGTTCTTCTGCACTACAGAACATATTGGAGCCACCTATGTAAAATGATATAGAAATAACTCTACCACATTCACAACATATTCTCAACAAGGATGGACTGCAAGTGCCTACCCCCAACAAATACATGAAAAATTAATAACTTCAGTAATGTTACAGATGGATCAGTCCTTCCTGTAGGATTTAGTGAGCAGTGTTCACCAACTAGATTATCACATCTTTACCACTGAACGGCAATGGTTGTAGATTGTGACGTGTTTTAGAATTCTATTGTAAGGGAAATAAATGAGCTTGAGAACTTGTTATAATATCTAATCTCTGTAGATAATCTATTCATAAATAATATTCTACCAAACTAGAAAAAATAAGAGTGAGGCTCTGAATAAAAAAAAAAAAAAAGAGGCCAGATATTTTGACTCAACAAAAATAAAATTAAATTAATGGAGCATTTTTAATTTATTTCGCCATCATTCGCCCTTTGCTGTCAAATAAGAAGACAAAAAAACTGTCATATAGATGAAATCAAAATTAGTGGCTCAATCCCTGTTGGCAAAATGTTTCACTTGCCATTATGTCATTATCAGCTGAAGAATATCAAACAGTCTTCAGCATTAGACTGCAAATAAAAAAAAAAAAATCTTTAATTTTAACCCCAGGGCATTTATGCACACAAGAAAGTGATATGAATCCTACGACTTTCTACTTTAGCTGTGACTCAGGTCATAAAGATTTCTGAGAAGGTATTTAGAATTCATCATTTTCCCAATGCATGCTGAATTATTTAGGACTGCATATTTTATCTGTTCTTTCTTATTATGCTTGAGAAAATAAACCTTTAAAGTAGATTTATATTTCTTTGCAGACTACTGAGAAAGTTATAAAACCAAAGTTTGCAAACATTTAAAAAACTATTTTCTTGCAATTGCTCTATTGCAAATCAGTCATTTATTATACATGGTGGTTAATTGGTAGGGATACAGAGAGCTACGTACACCAGAGAGAACACCATTTAACCCTTACACTGCCAGGGTCCATGCCAGATTTGCAATGCTGAATGCGGGCGCATCAAGAGTTTTTTTTTTAATGCGTTGTGGGCTGTATATGCAACTTACAGTACTTAGGAGTGACTCTGAGTAGTGCGCATCTCGGCCGTATCTGACTTGAGGCAGGATGGGCATTATAGATTACACTTCACATGAGTGTCTGCATAGAGTTATATACTATCCTGCACTAAGGGCCGTATTCAATTAGAAGCGAAAAGCCTAATCCGCGAAAAAGTATCGCCAATTGCGTCTTTTTGCCTGTCGAAAACTTATCTCCGTATTCAAGTCCATCCGCTTTTCGTGTACGCGGAATGTCAATGCAATGTAATAGGCGAAAAAGATTCGCCTCTGAGTAGCAGGAGAAAAGAAGTGCAACATTTTTATTTTGGGGAAAACACTCAATAACCTTGGGACAGCCCCCCCAAAGGACAACTGCGCCAAAAAATTTCAGGAAAAAAAGCAAAGCACACCCCAAAAAAGTACTTTGAATCTGGGGGCGAAAAAGCACAAAGTGGGGAGTACAAGTTTGCAAACTAGCTAAATAAGGTTCTGGGGGTGCTCTAAGAAGGGGTCAAGTGTTTTTGGGATTGCAGGTGCTTTTATGAGGGAGGAATTTCACTTTTATTAAAACTGCACTTTAGAGACATTAAATATGTTTGTACCCATTTTCAGGTACCCCAAATTTGTCAGGACTATTTATTTTCACCAAAAAATACTGCTTGATGCCATTCTTCACCACTTATGCAAAAGACGCGAATTAGAGGCAATGGTGCGAACTTATTTACCCCAAACAGTTTTATTAGGGCTAATCGGGCACTACTACATTGATCCCCAACGTTTCTGCATCTTTTTGGGGGGGTTCAGTCTGATTTCCTGATTCTGACACCACTTTCCGCCTGTTCTGACTTTGTGTGTCGCCGTTTTCACACTCTTTTGGAAGCGAATAGGGCAAATAGCGGGTACGTGCACGATACATTTCCGCTGCCAAAATATGCGATGTAGGCAAAAAGTCCGGTAGGCGAAACTTTGTCGCGGGTGCGAAACTAATTGAATACAGCCCTAAGTTGGCTTTGCCAGATAACTTTTTTTCTACTTGAATATGATATTGTGTTTTAAGACACATAGGACATTTTTTGTGCAACATGGTCAAATTAATGTTTTGATGCTTTTACAATGACAGCTGAGAAAATAGTAAATAAAGTATTAAAAGAAAGCTTCCATGATGCTTCCCGTAGGCTACTTTGTAGTTCAACCCATAATATTTATAGTTACAGATTATATTTTTCTGCAAAGTTTGTGTGTACATTATTGGATTTGGGACAATCCCTAGGAGCATATTTTCTCAATTGCTTCAATCTGTGTTTGGGGGCCTGATTCAGAGGCGGACGCTAATCCCGTTGTGACTGTCTATCCGTACTGAGGGGGACTACGAAAATATGCAAATGCCGCTGGGATTTGTAAGCCGTCATTGCAACTGACGCAGTCGCTGGCCAAGACACGCCCATGAAACGCTCGTGACATGCCTGCATTTGACTAGCGACACCCCCCCATTACCTCCCATAAACACTCACTGACTGTCACTCATTCTGTGTACAAATTTTCACTGTGATCGCCGTCGGAATTCAATCGGGGCACATGCGTACTACAAAAAAAGTGCTTAACCCAGCAATCATCGGCATTGCGTCCATTTCTGAATCAGGTCCTTTCTGTATAAATAGGAGAGTTGAAAACAAACTGGGTGCAATTGCTCCTTCATTGCGTCCACAGAACTAATGCATATAATTTGCCGATAATCAGAGTTGTAGGTATCTCTGCAAGCAGACTGCCCCTATCTATATGCTTGATTTGCTATCATAATCAGCCTTATTTTTGGTGCAAAATATTAAGCCAGAATATTCATGCTTCCAGATAACTTGCGGAATCCGCACTTCCGTTGACACCCTCCCTGAACTACAGCACAAGTGGATATGCAACTAAAATGAGTAGGACCCTGCATCGTACTTGCATATGCTTGATTGAGGAACATGCCCAGTTCCAAAAACATGCATTATATGCTCTGAAAATAACATTTAATGCAAGTGCCTCAGAGTATACAAACCACACTATGACCAGGGCCGCAACTAGGGGGGGGCTAGAGGTGCACGTGCACCAGGTGCCGGAATGCAGGGGGTGAAAAAGGGCTGCAGATTCAGAAAACGGGCAGCCAAAAATGGCCGCCGCCGCCAAGGAGGAGACAGATGCTAGAGGTCCTTACTGGACCTCTAGTGTCCTCCTTGGTGGCGGCCATTTTTGGATGACCATTTTCAGCAGATTCCATGCGGACTAGCCGCCCACAAGGACTTTGCTGAAAATGGCCATCCAAAAATGACCGCCGCTGAGGAGGAGACAGACACTAGAGGTCCTACTGGACCTCTAGTGTCTGTTAGGCCAGCGTAAGTGCCGGGAGAAGATGCTGAAAGCTGCATCTTCTCCGGTGAAACCCCCAGGCAACGAGCATAAACCCCATAGCAATGAGCATGAAACCCCCTAGCAAAGAGCATGAAATCCCCTGGCAATGAACATGAAACCCCCTGGCAATGAGCATGAAGGCCCAGGCAAGGAGCATGAAACCCTCTGGCAAGGAGCATGAAAGCCCAGGCAAGGAGCATGAAACCCCCTGGCAACGAGCATATACCCCATGACAACGAGCATGTAACCCCTGGCAACGTGCATAAACCCCATAGCAATGAGCATGAAACCTCCTGGCAACGAGCATGAAATAATAATAATAATAATTTTATTTATATAGCGCTTTTCTTCTAAAGGACTCAAAGTGCTTTACATTTGCCTTTACACTACAAAACACAAAATAAGCTTAAACAAGGGACATTAGTGAAATGCTTGGGTGAAGAGGTAAGTCTTCAGTCTATTTTTGAAGGATTCTAGAGTGGAGGCCTCTTGAACTGTGCGGGGAAGTGAAACCCCCTGGAAACGAGCATGGAACTCCTGGTAATGAGCATAAAGCCCCTGATAATAAGCAGGTAATTTTAAATTAATTAGAAGCCTTACTGTGGGGCATAAAATGGTGTCGGCAAATATGTAAGTGACACTTTGGTAATAGGCATTACAGTGTGTGGCATAATGTGTGTGGAATAATGTAAGTCACTATACCAGGGACATTTGACTAGTGCACTGCCTTATGGTGGAGCAAGGACAAAATCCAGGTGACAGATATCCTAGTTTCGGCCCTGCTATGACCCATGGGTGTATACACCATGTAACATACATTATGTGCTCAATACATGTAGGACAGACTATCATTGGCAGTGCAAAGTCTAATGTCAATGATCATCAATATACAATAATATATGTTATACCTGGAAAATAATTGAGAAATATTATTTATATTATTAGAAAAACACAATTTTGATTTAAAGAGTTATATTGGGACATGCATCTCCTGCTTTATATAGTGTTTTTTTTTATTTGTACAGTGCAGGATCTATAAGAGGGAGAAGTGCATAAGCTCCATGGGTTCTGGGAAGTCCACATGTAATATGTGACCGGACGCATACAACACACTACTCCAGACTCCCTAAAGGCATAAACGGTTTTAATCCTGCTGTCACAATCTATTTTATCATAGCAAATGTACAGTGTGTATCATAATACAGGAGCCAAATACAAAACACAATTTTTAGATTCCATATCTGGTATATATAATCTAATGACCAGTGTACTACATACAGTGGGTACAAAAGGTTGGCGTATTAGGGGATGATGCAGAGTGAGCACTATGCCAGTGTCACATCACTGGGGTTTCGTAGAATGGGATCAGGACCCTTGGGAGAAGTTTTTATGTAAGAGAGTAGTGGAGGCTTGAGACCTTGATAATACTCCTTCTCATCAGACCACTACTAGGAGGCTTTGAATGGATGCTTGAACAAACAGATATAATACAGTCTTTGGGACAATATTAGATAGATTGCCAAAGCACGACATGTACAGTCTCTTGAAGATACTGTTGTGAGCAACAACAAGCAGCAGATGACCACAACAAAGTGCCTGTAGTCCCATACCTCTTAACTTTGAAGATCTTGGAGGAGTGACGTTGCTCGTGCGCCTGAAACGGGGATGGAGTCTCAATGAAAGAGAACGGAGCCTCGTGGCAGCCCTTGTTTACCTCACTGTGGGGGTGTGCCCAGCACTCTCTGAGATGCCGGGCTGCCCCCAGGATCCCCCTACACTGTGAAAAGATGTATTCTCCCTCTGCTTACCCTCTGCTCTATGCTGTGCATTGGTGTGTGCTCCCCCCAACGGGACACTGCAGCCCACGGGTGGGACAGCGGGACAGAAAAAAGTGACTGTCCCGCTAAATGCGGGACAGTTGGGAGGTATTTAGTACTGGTATCAGCCTGCAGGTGATGGTGATACTGGAGTGCAGCACAATACTGATAGATGGATACACCAGCCTGTAGTGGGACACCTGCTGGATTGGGTGCAAAGTGCCGAACTGCTCAGATGGTAGATGCTTTAAATGAATGGATGGATGCAGGAGACACTTACACACAGGTAGATGATGCTAGAGTAAGTAGAGCCAAAACTAGACTTTTTGGTGCCCTGTGCCAGAAAGAGCTTGGTGCCCCCTCTATTTTTCAAATAGAGACATAATGCACCTGAAAAAGGGGCATGGCCTCATGAGGAAGGGTCAGTGAAGAGATAGGGGAGGCCAAGAGATGCTGGAGATAAAGTAAGAGGAAGCTACAAGTGAGAATGATAACAGAAAATTAACAGGCCCGAACAGCGCCCCTTGTCCTGTGGTGCCCTGTCACAGGTCGCACTGCCCTAGTATGTACTATAATGCAGGACACTGACAGATGTAATTGTACTTTGTAAGCACAGGATACGGGGAGTTGCAGATACTGGTACATAGCAGGGGGCCACTGCAGCGAGGAGCCTGTTCTCAGGGAGAATAGAGTTGTTCTCAGAATGAGCTTGACACAGAAGACGCCTTAAAATAGGGCACTCCCAGCGCCTATTGGCTGAGCAGGTCACGTGAGCGCAGCTGCTGGAATCCGGTTAGAAGATAGTAATACAAATACAAGATCGCCGTACCTATGCTCCACCGGCAGAACTGACAGGAAGGAACATGAGGCATGTACAGCGTGTCTGTTGGCCCGGGTGTTTAAATGTTTACATTTTTTTGTTTTCCAAGACCCTGGACTTCTACATGGACAAGGGGACAGAGCACATCCAAAGACGAGATAAATATGAAGTGTGAGTATATGTAAAAGTGTTACAACATTCGCTGTTTGTGTCCTGTTGTTTTTACAGTGGAACATAGGTGCAAGTGGATCCTTAATGTCCAGGCATGCTGGTACTTGTGGTTTTCCAAGTGCCTTGTATGCCGGGGCAGGTTTGCTGGGACCTGTAGTTCCACTGTAAAAAACAATATTAAATCTATATTTTACACAAATAACCCTGCATCCAACTCCACCAGGGCTGGCTGATCCTCGGGAGGGGGAACCCCATTTTTGTTTGGGGTCCCCACTTACCGAGGCATCCAGACCTGGACTGACCAGTTTGGGGCTGGAATTACATTATGGCAGGGGGACCCCATGCCGGTTTTCCCCCCGATTTTCCAGTACCAGACCGGCTTCAGAGGTCCGGGGCTGGTTATGCTTTTTGGGGGTGACCCCACACAATTTATTATTAAACAAATGAACCTTTATTTAATCCTTTAAACACCAAAGCCTGCACAGATCATACTGAACATGGACTGTCCACGAATATTTGCTTTGATTTGATTTGTCATCAGAGTTTACTGTAAACGGGGCAAGACGACTGATCTCACATATGACAGAAATCGCTGACTGTAAGGGAGCCAGCATTGCACACAGAGTGGTCCCTGGGGGCAGTCCGCACCTCCGGGACCCCTGGAGTGACTAAAACGGGGGTTCGTCCTGTGAGGCCACGCCCCTGCCTGCGAGGCCACGCCAACCCACCCCTGCACACGAGGCCACTGCAATCCTCTACCGAACTGGGTGTCACCAGGTGGAGGGATGCCATTGTCTACCAGACAGTGTTTGATAACCCTACAAGCAGTGTCGGACTGGGGCATAAAGGGCCCACCAGGGAAATACAATCTCAGAGACCCACCAAGAGGCATGGCCAGTTGCTGGAAGGGGTGTGGCCACCCAACAAGAGAGGAGTCATTATAGGAGCGGCATTTTATAGTATATAAAGAAAAAAAAATTACCTTTTAAATAAGTCCAGTATCACTTATTCTACTGTATTTAAAAGAACTACAGAGATAAAATGTGTATCAATCACCATAAAAAACTTTATTTATACTGATAAACTTATGCATGAATGACTAGAAAAATATAAATAACAGAAAATGAAACAGCATATACCTCCATATAATGCAGCCATCCCATATGATGACCACAGAGAAACTATTATAATGACCACACAATCATAGCTCATAAAAGAAAACCATCCTATAAAACATTAATAATACACATTATATCACTGCCAACATGGTATTCCTTTCAATGATGGAAATTCCATTTTAAGGGTATTATGTTGCTGGGGTTTACTAGTGTAACCTTTTACACTAGTAAACCCCAGCATGCATAAATTATCCACTGCATGGCCATACGCAGCCATAGCACTGAGAGTGTGCTTGGCTGTTAGCAATTCTTGAGTAAGGTCAGGGCTTGTGCAATTGTGTGTATGGGTCCGATGTTACTCGTGTTACCAATTGTTTCGCTATATTGCTAAGTATTACAGATATGAGACAAGGAAAAGTGGGCGTCCTTATGTGAGGCTGTGATCGCAATGCACATGATCAAAATAGTGATCCGTAGTAAATTAGGCCCACAGTACCCTCATTTCACATTATGCCACACAGTGCTTAGTGGGAATTACTGGGAATGTGGTAGATAACTTTATGACCTGGGTGCAGTTTAGTTGAGCCCCAGATGTGGGCCCCTAAGCCTTTATCAATGGCACTCCCTGCACCCACTTTAGCTACGCCCATGTGTGTTTATTGGAATATTAACACCATAGGGCCGATTTAATTAGCCATTGGCAGCTCGTGTTGCACATTTTTTCCACACATAATGATAGGTAGATTCTGCTCGCACCTCCATATGGTGCAGGCAGAATCTGCCTTCAGAAGTTAGGACGCCGCTTTCGTGGGTAACTTAATCGGCCCACATGTGTCTCGGACTAAACTACATGTGCCAGTACTACTTATCTGGAAATTTAGTACACACAATAATATAATATGTTGTCTCACGAGACTAAGGACCCACAAGCCTCACAGACAACCAGCAGTCATTACAACACCATCCCAGTCTGTGTAGTCCACACACACCGGAATGCAAATACCGTGAAGAAGACAAGGAACCAGGGCCTAGTCTAGTCTCCAACAAGCCAGATGACTGTAACTGCACTCATGGAGTCTGGGTGAGAAATAATGCTGCTACCCTGAAAGCTTATCATAGATACTCCTGATTTAAAATATCATCAGGTAACAACAGTGTGCAGCACAGTTGCAAGATGCCGCCCGCTGCAACATCTCACCACTCCAATCACACTTTTATGTGACTTTATTTTTTGCCATCTATCAGATAGGGGCAGACATGCCGACATTCTGGCTGCCCCTTCCGGGAGGAGGGCAGGCAGATCGGCAAAATCGGAGGGCATGGCCAGGTGTTGTGGGTGGGGGGCATGGCCCGGCATTGTGAAGCAGGGGGCAGGGACAAAATGACGCGATTCGGCATAAATCGCTTCACAGGCCACCTGCTTCCTGGGGATTCTCACTGATCGCAGGTTGGGACAGGAGGGGTCGGCAGTGTGCGGGAGACTTGCCTGCCTTCCCAGGAGGCCGAGAGCAGCACCCGATTTTCGGGAGGCTCCCGACCAAATCGGGAGGGTAAGCAAGTATGGATAGGGGCAGCATGGTCAGTGTAATGGTTAGCATTACTGCCTCACAGCACTGGGTTTAATCAGGGGCGTAGCGAGGGCGGTTCGAGTGGAGCGTGAGCTCCAGGCACCCGCAGGTACAGAGGGAGCCGCAAAGGATGGTTGCAGTGCTCGGCCCCGGCACCTTTCCTACACGCTGCCCCTGCAGCTGTCATTCAAGTAATGTGGGCGTATTGTAATGACACCACCGCCATTTACAGAGAGCCATCGAGGCAGAGCTTGGATGGGGGGAGCCATCTGTCACAGTGAGGAGGCGGAGCTTGGACAGAGGGAGCAGCCGAATGTCACAATGAGATGAGTCGAGGAAGGACAGAGGGAGCAGCGCCTGTCACAGTGAGCTGAGGAGGACTGGGAGGCAGAGTTGGAAGAGAGGTAGCATCTGCTCTGGACCTTCATGATGAAAGCAGTGTGTACTACCTGCCCACCCATAGGAGTGGACAGTGATGCATATAGGGCTTGGTGCGTGCATCCCAAATATAGATATAGATATAAGTGGACTTAGGACCTCATTCAGAGTCGATCGCTTGCTGCAAGCGATCGCTCTGAATGAGGGCGGACACTTACTTTTTTAAGTGCCGCCTTCTGGTCGATCGCTAGGCTGTGGGTTACCGCCCACAGCTCTAGCGACCGACCAGGGTGATGGTTGTGATGGTCATCACCATCGCGACCATCGGGGCTTATGACCAGAACCTAAGGTTGGGTCTGGGCTCTCGTAAGCCCCAGGGAACTTCCTGCTCTGATTGAGCAGGAAGTTCCCCACTGACATCATCAATGATGTCAGTGGGCCCGCCCCCAAACGGCAAGCGTTCCGACTGGAATGCCTCCGTTTGGCCAGGCATGCCCCGGCCCTCCCAGTAAACGGGGCGAGCTGTCACTCAACATTGACAGCTCGCCCCGTCTGCAACAAGACCCCTAGCGACGGAGTGCCCGTCGCTAGCCGGGTCTCACGCATGCGCACGACGGAGCTGGCTCCGTCGTGCGCATGCTCTGTGGGGACCATCGACCCGGTTGCGAGCGCATTGGCGCTTGCGACCGGGTCTGAATGAGACCCTTAACCTGTTTGGAAAATATATATGGGTGGGTAGAAGGGGGTAAATACAGTTCAATACATAATACTAAATGAGAGGGGAGGGGGTACTACATAAAACAAAATGGAGACAAGGGCAAAATGCTACATAATACAAAATGGGGAGGCACAGAGAATACTACAGAATGGTCTTTTCTCCAACTTGGATCTGGCAACAACCATCCTTAGAACTTTTCTTTATTTTGCAATGTCCTATGTAAAAGTGCATTTATCATAATATCATAACATATGGATTTGTCTCACTCATAACATGTATAAATTATAATCTGATTAAACAATATTATGTTTGTGTATTATATAGCAGAAGAGGGTAGACTATAGTTTATTCTTACACCTCAAATTAGCCTAACATGCTAGCCATGCCCTCTTTGGTGAAATACAGTTCAAAGGAGGTGGGGGGGGCTGTTACATAGGCATGCTCCGGACACTACACGCTACACCTCTGGGTTTAATCCCCTCCATGGCCCTAACTGGTGGAATTTGCATGTTGTCCCCTTGCTTGTGTGTGTGTCCTCCGATTTCCTCCTGCAATCCAAACAATTAACCCTAGTGTGCATGTACATGTGGTAGGGAATATAGATTTTAAGATCCACTGGGACAGGGACTGACGTGAAAGGCCAAATATTCTCTGTAAAGCGCTGTGGCATATGGGCCTGATTCAGCAAGGAATGCAAAGGAGAGAACGCACGCACTCTGCCAATGTTTCCACACTGCATATGCATCGCAGCGCGCGAACTAGCAATTGCAATGGGAACTGCGTCTGCAGAGGCTACGCAGACCCAGAGCAGAGTGATTGACAGGAAGTGTCGTTTGTGGGTGGTGACAGGGAGGGTGGTCGGACGAATGCAGGTGTGCCAGTGCGTTGCAACACCGTAGCAGGGGCGCGCATAAATTATCCACTACAATACCATATGCAGCCTGAGGCCTGATAGCGTACGCTGAATTAGCAATTCCTGAGTGAGGTCTGACCTGCCTTAACTGTATGTTTGGGTCCGATGTTACTCGATGTTACTGATTGTTTTGCTATGTAGGTCAAGTATACGGATGTGAGTAAGGGGAAGTGGGCGTCCTTATGTTGAGCTGTGATCACAATGTGATTGCAAACATTTACATATCCCCGATGATATTAGCAACTGCGCAGCGTGCGTATTAGCAGAATAGCGATCCTTGCTGAATCAGGCTCTATGTGTGCAGTATGTAAATAATAAATAGATATTATTGCTGACACATTGACTGTTTGCAATACCCTGTGCACAACTTAATAATACACCAATTGGTCCACTTGTATTTATAAGTAATAAAGCTATAAAATAAGATTGCATAATCAATTTTGTTGGTGGGGGCCCCCACAACCAAGTTGCCCCAGGGCCCACACAAGCCCTAACTAGGCCCTGTCTATGCTTGCTGACACAAACTTTTACATTACTGTTTTGTTAATTCTTTTTATCTTATTATAATTTAGGGAGACACATTGAAAGTGCATGTCAGCAAGCATAGACAAAGTGTGATAAGAGGGCCTGATTCAGACCCGCTCGCGAGCGCACAGCACTCGCAAGCGGGTCGATGGTCCCCCACTGCGCATGCCGGAGCCCGTTGGTCACGATGGTCTTGACCATCGAGACCATTACCTGGTCGCTCGCATAAACAGCTATGCGAAAAAAAAAAAAAGGGACGCCCTGATTCAGAGCGAGCGCTCTCAAAGAGCGTCCGGCTCTGAATCAGGCCCAGAGTGTGATCTGATGTTGCCTGTATGTGGCACTGGCTGCTTGCATTATTCATAACCAGCCAAGTACTGTAAATATAAAATCAAATATTTCCAGTAATTCCAATAATTACCTTATTGGCTTAGTTTAGTATGCCTTCCAGTCTGCTGAGCTTGGGTGTGACTGTGGTCAGTGCTGTGTCCCAGGCTCCTCTGCCTGTGCTCCTCCCCCTGCTGATGTAATCACTTGAAGCAGTGTTCAGCTGCTGTCAATCACTGAAGGTTCAGCCCGCTTCTCCTCGCCCCTCCCCCTGATGTCACCACCGCTGGCATCATGTAGCTGAGCCTTAGCAGCAGCAGCTAGTGGAAGGTAAGCCATCGAGAGATGCCCGCGGCCCGCCCCCTCCCTCTACCCTCCCCTCCTCCAGCCGCCGCCACCGCATCCAGAGACAGTAACAGCGGAGCTTAAGCTCCGCCCCCGTGACATCACCACTGATTCCGGATGAAGGAGTCAGTGGTGTTAGAGGCTGGCCCCAGTTTACAATGCACTGCCCACCGCCTGCTGCACATAGCCCGCCGAAGCACATCACCCGCGGGCCCCTGACCACCCACCGATCACCTCCCACGCTGACAAAAAAAATAAACACAGTGCTGATTACAGGGGTTAAGCCACGCCCTCCCGCAATAGTGGGCTTGGCTATAAATCACTGGGTCCCACCGGGGAATACCCCGAATTCCCGGCAGCCCAGTCCAAGCCTGCCTACAAGGTCTCTCCATATTCCTCTAGATCAGGGGTTCCCAACCACGGTCCTCAAGGCACACTAACAGTCCAGGTTTTAAGGCTAGCCAAAGCTGGGCACAGGTGACTTAATTAGTACCTCAGTTATTTTGATTTAACCAGCTGTGCTTAAGCATGGATATCACTAAAATCAGGACTGTTAGTGTGCCTTGAGGACCATGGTTGGGAATCACTGCTCTAGATTCTTGCAGTTCAAACTAACAAACGGTTTTACAGTGTGCCTTCAGAACTAGCATAGGAGAACAGAGTGTTTTCAGCCACTTTTTAAATAAAGCAAGTAATTTCAAACAATACCAAATGTTTAGCGGTAAAAAATAAACTGTCCAAAAATAGTTGAACGTGGAGATCATTTTTATCAAGTTAAAAAAAAAAACATCATTGAAAAACTTCCGAAGTTCAATTAAACTTAATTATTTTAACCAAACAAAAAATGTATCTTGATTAGTTTACTTTTGCAAATTTCAACAACAGAAATATGAAGATGAATCTGGTGACCTAGGAAAACCAGGGGTACAATTTTAAAGATATGATTTGAAGCAGGAGTGCAAACTCCAAAGGGGAAAATTAAAGAAACATTACTGCTCTGGCTTTTTTGCTTTGTTTATGTCAGAAGACAGTTTGTGTCGTATGAATAGGTAAAAGCATGTCAAAATGCATTTAATTATTTGTCTTTTTATTGTACTCTACTATAGGTATGTAATGTATAAGGCTTTCGGTCTCCTGTTATTCCAACATACAAAGTCACTTTTTCTTACGTTTCAAAATAGACTCAACAAAGTAAAATTAAGAATTTAAATAATTTATATTTTTTTTCTACAAAAATTGAAACTAAATTTTTGACAGATCAAAGTATCCACCTTTTGCAGATATAACGATGAACACTCATGGCATACTTTCCACAGTGGAAATCAAATATTGTTTGGAGAGTTCTTCCAAACACTGTTGCCGAAGCTCCCACACGTGTTGGCTGCTTTGCTTTCATCATTCTGTCCAGTTAATATATATTCCTCTATTCTCTGTTTCTGTGTACAAATGCTGGTCTTGTCAATAAAAAAAAATATTGTTCACATAGGTGGGAATTAGAGGCAGCTGGAACCTATATATGCTCTTGTGCAGCACCAGACACTGCTACAGGTGGTCACCAAATAATAGATGAAGGTACACATGAGCCAAGATGACAGCGCACATACACAAGCCACAAACACACAGTATTATTACACTTATTATACTGCCCTTCCATTCACTTAAAAAACTGTAATCAAGACAACCATTAATACAATTATACAATAAACAAATATCTAAATAGAACACATGAGAGAAAAAAAGAAAACCTTATATAGTCCCTCCTTACAGGCTGGAATGAAGTTTGCCAATTTAGATAATGTCTCTGGCTATAAAGCAGAAAATACAAAACACAGAAAGTGTCACAGTTTAATGATGATTTTTTCCTAAATTAATTTATATATTAATGACTAAATTGCACAATTAGGCTTCCACAAAGGCTGTACTATTAGTTTTCATATAAAGTTTGTTCTACATCAATTATGGTAAATGACTGCACATTGTATATTTACAATACTGCATTTGCTGTTGTGGTTTGTATCCTGCATTATTAGGACTGTGTAAAGTGTCTGAATTGTGATACTTTTAACGTGTAAAGTGTTGTTTTTATGCTTAGCTTAAAGCAGATATCAGAAATTGAAATCAACCCTCAAAGTATCCTGTTACTGTCAGTAATAAAGTTAAATGTATTGTATTGTTCAGTAAATTCATCTGGAACTTGAACAGAATAAAATAAATATTTGGTTCAAACAGCCAACTTAAATAGTTTAAGTTGACCATTCACACTATTTGAACAGCCAACAACAATCCAGCATGGGTTAGGTATGGAATCCCGGCTGAATACCGACAGTGATATCCTGACAGCCAGACAGCCAGAATCCCGACACCCATAGGAACGTACGTAAATATTTTGCTAATCCCTACCCTAACCCTCCCTCCCTGGTGCCTAACCCTAACCTCCCCCCAGTGCCTAAGCCTAACCTCCCCCTCCCTGTACCCTAAACCTAAGACCCCCTTCCCCTGTGCCTAAACCTAACCACCCCCCTAGTGCCTAAACCTAACCTCCCCTTCCCCGTACCTTAATCCTAACACCCCCTCCCCGATGCCTAACCCTAACCCTCCCCCTAATGCCTAGCCCTAACCCCGCTACCTAACCCCAACCTTCCCCTAACACCCCTATACTTACCTTCGGGATGCCAATGGTCAGGATACTGGTGTCGGGATCCCGACCTGTCATGATTTCGGTGCCGGTATACAGACACTCGGTATCCTGCACGCCGGGTATCCAGCACAACCTTTGCTCAGGATTTATGAGATGTTGAGACTGAAGCTGGATTGGTGTGGCTGTCTTATTACTGCATTTCTCCTTCAGGGGCATATTTATTATTTTTAGACTTTCCATATGTTCCTGAAAAGTAACATTCTGTATTACCACATACACAGACGCCAGGACATAGTTTCCGAACAAGGCAGCGCATGTGCAGTACGAAAAAGTTGTGATGGGCATTTGTGACAGGTGATATAAAACAAAATAGCTGCTGCGCCATTTTGATGTTAAACTGTTCAGAGTAGTTTTAATGTATATATTAGTGAGTGTATTAATATTATTAGAATGTTTTTCTACTAGATTAGCTACGCTGTTTGATACTAATATTCAGCTATGTGTTAACCAAATATTTTACTATTTTATTAGAGTGTGTCCTTTGATCTGATTCTCAAAGGTATGTGCTTTTGTTACATAGTTTGACTAATTGCATCTAAGATTTTGTGCCAGTGTCTGCTTTTAGTAACGAGCCTTTAATATATAAATGTCAATGTCACTTGTTATAATACGTTGCCAATAACCATATTTGAGGCAATGCTGCCCCCTATTGTTAATACTTATGAAAATGTTTATGTCCTCATAAGGCATATAGCATTAGGTCTTTTTAAGAGCCCTATAACTAGGTGTGAAATGTGCAAGTCTGGAGCCTTAATTCCCAACACCCAGGCCGGGAGGCTCCTCAAAATCATGTGGCACTCCCGGCCCCCCGGAAAGGTGGACAAGTCTCACGGACAGCTGCCTTGTCCCAGCCCCCCCCCCCCAATCATCACACAAAGATAGTAGCACCGGGGGGGCTGACAACGTGATTCGCGCTGAATCACATCATCATGGCCCCGCCCTCCTGCTTCACAATGCCAGTAATCTCAGTATTTTGTAGCAGGGGCGGAGTCTCGATGATGGGGTCACGCTCCCAATAAAGCATATATGTTCCATCCGCGACCCTACCCCTGCTATGCCAATCTGGCAGCCAGAATGTTGGCAAGCATGCGTAATTGTGTTTAGTGTGTGTTATGAAAATGTGGAGACTAATTTGCCCATTTGCGGCAGTGGTTAAGGTCTGATCATGTAGGTCACTTTAAGAAAGCACAACGCATCACTTACAACAAACACTAAACCTGGCAAAAACTTCAACATTGTGTATACATTTTTATATATGTCTAACAAAGCTTTTACATTTGTATACTTTACATTGGTAGCATTTCGCACTGTGACTGGCAATATGAAGCCAATGCATGTTCACATCTGTGAGGATCAGTTTACACCCCAGCGTATTATTCTGCCCCAGCTTCATACACTATAATCTACTGACTTCATCTATTTTTAACAGGGAAAAAAATCCATTTACCCACACAGCACCATCTGGATTCATTGCAGGAAAGTTGATTTAGTTTGTTGCCTGTTATTACTTTTCACCGCAACTGACAACAAATTTGCTTCAAATGTTTGAGTGAAATTAAATGCTAAGGAGCCGGTGGCAGCAGCTCTAGGCAAACTTCTTTATGAGTATTTTTTCACTGCAAAACACCTGTATAAACATTTGCCTGAAAAAAGTCAAAGTAAATTAATTCTGAAAGGTAAAAAAAAAAAAAAGATCCTACACAAACAAAATAAACAAAAAAAAAATAGAAAAACAAATTTCTGCCCTTGTTCTGCTCTCATATTGATACAGACTTCATTTGAAAGCAAAGTTGTCTTTCAAAATAGCAATATAATAAGATTGTTTAGTGATAATGTATATAAAAATCTTTACGCCAAATTGAAAAAGCTATATTAGTCTGAGAAACTGGCATAATTCACTCTGAATAGATGACTTGTTTGACAGGGACATTATTGCCAGTTATCACTTAGATCCAGAGAAAGTACCAGGTCTAAAGTTATGTTGATGGAAATGTCTCTATGTAATGGGGTATGGCCAATGCACAGGACGGAATCGGTGTGTCATGCCAGCGGACTAAATACAGTAGCTAGAAGCTCGAACTGCCAGGATGGTAACTCTCCCATCTCCCCCCTAACCTCCCCCTGGTGATGCCTAAACCTAACCACCCCCCTCCCCGCACCCTAAACCCTAACTTTCCTAACCTATCCATCCCCCCCACTGCGGCTAAGCACTAACACTGCCAGGCTTACCTTCATTCGGAAAGCAGTCTGTCTAGATTTAGACATCGGGATCTAGACGGGCGTCAGGATTTCGACGCCTGTCTTTAGTCCCGCGTCGGGATTTAGACGCCGGGATTTAGTCAGGCGGCTTACCGGCCGTCTGCATTTTGACCGCATCCCGCACAGTACAATTCCTATTGTTTATAGTGATTTTTATGCAATTCTCACTGTTTATTCTAAATCTCTTGCTGTAATAACATATGTAGGGCCTGATTCAGTTTTTTACGCAAACCCGATGGTGGGGTGTCTGCGAATGTGCAAGACTCATTTTGTGTCTGTGCAAAATGGGTCCTGCGTGATTGCATGCAGTGCCCCTTAAGCCTCAGCCTGTCAGTTGACAGGCTGCAGCATTTTGGGGACGGGGCGAGGGCAGCAACCGGGTCCCATTCAACAAAACAGAGGTGTCTCGCCCCCTTTTTTTGGGAGTGCCGAGGCTAGAGTTTGCGTCTTCCAACGCAGATTTCCTAGCTCCAGCAGTGCAAGACCACGGCCGTCCTGCATAACCTTAGGGTTACACAAACGGCCAGTGTTCAAGTGATCCGATGGCTGCATCCTTGGACGTAGCTGCGGATCACTGAAGCATGCAGAAGGCTTCTTTCTACTACTGCTTTTAAATATGTTAGCATCGCTGCCGCATCCAGATATACAGCAGCTATGTTCACCCAGTCCACATCTAAATCAAGCCCGCTGTGTGCTGGGCTGCTGTGAGGGAGGGGGCGGTGGCGTGGGACCCGGGCCCCGCTGGGCCCCTCAGGAAGCCCGGGCCAGGGTAGTTTGTACCCGAACCCCCCTCTTGGCGCCCCTGGTTACTAGCATACCTGGTGAGTTCAGCTGCCACTGCAGGGTACTTACACATATATTCCCGTCTCTAAAATTTGCTACACATTCACTAGTAGCACTTTTTCTATACCGTCAGTCGTGATCAGCCATTGAATTCACACTGTATTTGGCCGTGATACCTGGATAACAGTGTTACAGTGGGATCGGTACCCCTTCATCATCATACAGGACAAATCAGATTTGCGATGGCCCTTCCCCATGAGGCCACACCTCTTTTTCTGGCATGCGTCTTATGTCCTTGTTTGAAAAATGGTGGGGAGGCGCGCCAATGCTCTTTCTGGCCCAGGATACCAAAAAGTCTAGTTACGCCATTTCCAACGACCACCTAAACATTACACAAAAGGGGTGCCTAGATTCACAAACCAAGTTATAATGAGGATTATAGCACAGCAATGTCCACCTAAACATTACACAAAAGGTGTGCTTAGATGCACCTTCCAAACATTAAGTATTCCTGGAAGTTATGTTAAAATGTTGCCAACTATAGAAGTAGGACTGCTTGGCAGCATGCAAGAGCTGAATGGTATTTTGCAATTGTGGCAATGGTACATTTGTAGTTTGGGCAACACTGGACTGCTCCATTTACTGATTCTCAACAGTGGAGTGTATTATGTTTCTCCTATTTATATGATAAGAACGTGTGTTTATATGTGTATAAATGTGTTAGATGTCATTAATGGCTTGCTTTTCTTATATTAATATTTTGAATGTTTGCTACTACAGTATTTGTTGAATGTAGGTCTTTTTGTAGTCTAGTAACCCTTCATCAATGATAGAAGACGGCTCTCAATTGTTGAACCAGCCCCTTAAAAAGTTTTTAGTCATGTACGTTTTAACTAACTGGAAGCTGATCTTTCAGCAGTTGCTGGGTTCAGCCAAAACCAGCTGGCCCTTCGGTTGCCGCAGCAACCTCTTCCTAGCCGGCCACGTTACCTACAGCTGCAGAAAGGCAATCTTGTAGCTCAGTGCAGCTCCGTCCACTGCTACCCAGACTGATTGGCGCCAACAGTGACAGTCTGCAGGCCAGGGCTCTGCCGCACAGCCATGCCTCCCTCCTCTCCCAGGCAGCAATCTTCTGCAGCCTGAGCATTAGGAGCTCAGTGCAGCGGCGGAAGGCCCCCCCTCCACAGAACTCAAACTGATCAACGCAAAAACCCAAACTGAGGCACATATAGAAACCGTTGTAATTCCTACACCATTCACCTGATTTGGATGTAATTACCCTCAAATTAAATCTGAAAGTCTGCAGTTAATGCACATCTTGTTTGTTTCATTTCAAAGCCATTGTGGTGGTGAATAGAGGCCAAAATATAAAAATTCTGTCAATGCCCCAATATTTATGCACCTGACTGTATTTTTACCTCACGTTTACCATGAATTGGAATTATAACTACTACACTATAAGCACCTTCCTGTTTTGTTGTCTTGTGTTCATTTTATAGATCCACGGCTGGCTAGAACTTTACAGAAGGAGCTGCTGTTTTTCATTTATCATTTGTTGCGTTATTAATTGTAATTCTTAACAAGCACATTGAGGGTTTGTGGATTTTATATAAATACATACACATACAAGTGCGCACAAAGGTTTTTTTTTTTTTTTTTAAATGTGCTCAAAATATTTTTTTTGTAAAACTAATTGCATAAACATTAGCTATTTAAACTTCATTCAGTAAAATTTTATTAACAAATCAGCATATTTGTATGAAAATATTACTTATTATTTAAACAATTTAATGAAAAAAAGCTCAACATATATTTTTTTAACTTTGAATTCTCCTTTGAAATACTATAATGCCGACAGTGCCATACAATACAAATGATGTACCTCTTCTATATATTCTATATTTATATTTAAATGAAATAGCAAATTATCATTTCCTGAGGCAACTTAACACATTCAATTTATATCTCAAGAATATCATTATCCGACATCTGCTTAAGCTACTGACCTTCAGCACTATGTACAGTATAGAAACCATGATTACAAAGCTTATACTACATAAAAATTAACATTTCCACTTCCTCCTGCATGGCAGTATACACTATGGGGTCAATCCATCCTTCCTCTAGAGCCAGGATATGTAAGAAGAGACATCTATAGGATATATAGGGCCACATCTGTCTCTTTTTTTTTTTATTTAGGCATGGGACATCGAAAAAGACATTGGAGGTACCACTGTTTTTAACATTAGTCATAAAATATTATTAAGTCCTAAACATTGGTTGGGGAACACCGATGGTTTCCGATGTTTCAACTAGTTCTATTACTTATAGAGAAAGGTTTGTAATTTTGGTGGCGCAAATATATAATGTGCTTCTATACGGATATAAAAATAAGCCAATATACTCTAGATGTTGGGTATGTTAAGGGAGTTTAATAAGAGAGGAATACGTGGGTTATATGGATTGTATTTTATTCTGATAAATGAAACATATGATAAATGAATTAAAATTGTTACTCTGTATGTTGTGCTTTATCCAGGGAAGCTTCAATTTCCTCATTTATATGAAAACGGGAAACAACCCTTGGGAGGTAGCCCGCCTTGGTACGGAGGACAGTTCTATTTTGATGAAACACCAAATCTGGAGAGCAACATGACAATGCTGCCGAGTCAGACACTCTGCGAGCTGAAGAGATGGCCAGGAGAAAACACACCTTCGACGTCAGCCATCCCAAGTCCACCAACGGTTAAAAGGGATGCGACTGCAGTGCCCTGAGAACCAAAGACAAATCCCACGGTGCCACCGGTGGGAGAAATGGAGGTTGCAGTCGCAGAACCCCCTGTAAGAATGTTCTAACATCCGGCAGAGGAGCATCTTGCGCTGAAACCAAAACAGTCAAAGCCGAAACTTGGATTCTCAAGGTAGCCAGGCGAAGACATAAGTTCAATTCAGCCTGGAAAAACCAAGTACCCTTGATACCTTGAACATCTTAGGGTCATATTTCCTATGGGAACACCAAAGAAAAAATAACTGACAAACCCTGTGATAGATGCGATCAGAAGCAGGCTTCCTTGCCCTCAGCATCATCTTGATCACTGGAGGAGAAAACCCCTTGGCTTTTAAGATGGAAGACTCAAAAGCCATGCCATCAAAGCCAGCCGAGGTAAACTCTGGTATAGGCAGGGACCCTGTATTAGCAGAAGCTGCCGTAGAGGCAGTGGAAATGGACTGTCTACGGACAGACAAGTCGGATCTGAGAACCAATGCCACCTGGCCCAGGCAGGGGCATTTAGTATGATCCTGCCGCCATCCTGCTTGAATTTTCTGACTGTTGAGAGGAGAAATATTTGGAGGAATCAGGTATGCCAACCTGAAGTTCTATATCTCCACCAGAGCGTCCACGAAGGGGGCTGAGGGGTCCCTTGTCCTGGACCCATACCTGGGGACCCTGTGGTTGAGACGTGATGCCATGAGGTCTACGTCTCCACCTGTTCACCAGGAGTTGACACACCTCTGGATGAAGAGCCCATTCTCCAGCGTGTATGTCCTGGCGACCTAGGAAGTCCGCTTCCCAGCTGAGAACCCCTCGGAAGAATATTGCAGAGAATGCTGAAAGATTGTATTCTGCCCACAGCAGAATCCTTGCCACTTCTTCCATGGCTGCCGGACTTCTTGTGTCTCCATGATCATATAGGCCACTGCTGTCACACTGTGGGACTGAACCTGGACAGTCCTGCCCCTGTCCAGTATGAGTGCCTTGAGCACTGCCCGAAGTTGCAATATATTTATTGGATGGAGACTTTCCTGTATCGCCTTAGAAGGTGCGATGACCTGTCACTGCTCCCCAAGCTCGCAGACCTGCGTCTGTGGTGAAGAGTATCCACTCCGGTATCCATAGTGGACGACCCTTGTTCAAATGAGTCATCTCCAGCCACCAGGCTAGGGAGAGGCGAATCTCTGGTGAGATGCAACCCATCTGGGATTTTATCCGATGATACTGACCACCCCACTGGTCCAGGATCAACAGCTGCAGGGACCTGGAGAGGGACTGGGTATAAGTCACCATGTCGAATGTGGTTACCATAGAGCCCAGCATCTGCATAGCCAAGTGAACTGACACGGTTTGCTTGCAAAGTAGATTGTGCACATGAGTCTGTAGTGCTATAACAGTGGTGGCGAACCCTGGCACTCCAGCTGCTGTGGGACTACATATTCCAGCATGCACTGCCAGAGTTTTGCTATTAGGAAATGCTAAAACTGTGGCAGGGCATGCTGGGATATGTAGTCCAACAGCAGCTGGAGTGCCAGGGTTCACCACCACAGCGCTATAATCTTGTCCTCTGGTAGATGAATCCTCTGTCCCAGAGAGTCCAGCAGTGCCTCCAAGTGCACCATCTGCTGAGTTGGAAAAAGTGACAACTTATTTTCCCAATTGACTACCCAGCCGTGCTCCTGTAAACAGGCAATGGTCATCCGTAGATGCCATTGTAGCCTCTCCTGAGATTGTGCCAATATCAGGAGGTCATCTAGATATGGCAGTATTCTGACTCTTCTTAAATGAACTGTCATGACTGCCATTATCTTGGAAGTACACACGACCTCTGAGGAAGAAGCCTCCGGAACTAGATGGTATAACCCAGATAGCCAGCTCTTATACCCAGGCATCTGTGGCACCAGGCCTGCGTGAACTGCAAAAGTCGGCTTCCATTCAGGAGGAGGCCCGCCGCTACCGATCTAACTGCCTGCTGAGAGGCTGTAGACAACGGCATACTCTGACTAGAGTGAGCAGTAGAATAAACACAACAGGAATTCATGTGGAGCATATACATAGGACACATGCTGTGAACACCTCGCAGCATGAGGTATTGCAGCCAGAGCCTGTGCTTTCTGCGGCTTTTGTAGACTAAGTGCAACAAAATCTAAGACCCTGCAGCCACTTAGGTGGCTCTAGTGCCAATGCAGGTGTACCGGAGACATTAAGTAGCTGTTACAACAGTACTACACAATCCATCCTAGTTAACAACCTGCTCAGACAATCCTGCAGCACAGGACTTACATGCTCCTTCTTACCTGTACCTTTATACATCTATAAATGTATAAATGGTATAATGCATACAGTATAAATGCAATGTGACGTTCATGAAACACCCCACACACCTTCAAAGTGATGAGGAGAAACACAGTGATAATATACCTGACAGTTTGGCAAACAGGCAGTGTACACATAGCAGGTAGCGTTTATAGTCACATACAATGCATACATACTCACATTTGCCACAGCAATATGGACTCTGAATCAACTGACTGGCCCCCAGAGGGAGATGGTAGGATATAGAGTGTGGTATATGCCAAACCCTGAGGGAGATAGGAAGCAGCCACATGGTAGACATTATGAAATGGTTTCAGCCTAAGAAGCAGTGGCATATCTATCATGGATGCAGGGTGTTCAGTGCACAGGGGAGCCCCCAACTGCACACCCTGCACCCAGGACCGACCACCTTGCCTCCAGTTCACTTTGTTTCTCACATGGCGCCATCTTGTCAGTGATGTATTCAGAAAGATGGCGCCGAACAGGAGCAAGCAAAGAGCCTTTGCTCTCTTCTGTGCATGCGCCTTCTTTCTGAATTTATGACCAGAAATATGATGCCGCTGGAAAAGAATATGGAGCCGGCGTACCGCACGGGAGGCACATTTCATCAGGTACAGGCAGTGAGCTTCATGGAGAGGGTTGCTGTACAAGAGCCCCCCCCCCCAGTTCTTATATGTTTCTGCTAAAAAGGGGCTAATTGTAATATGGATTTAATATAAAAACGATTCGGAGATATACAGTATATGTAAAGTAATGGATATTGATAAATCTAAAGTAACACAGTCTATGCAGGAAGCACTGCACAATGAATAACTCCCACCATTTTTTTCAAAAGAAAATTATTGACATTATTGAAAACAAGCCCTGACAAATGCTTCTGCAGCATGAACATGCTAAACTGTATGTACCCCTCATCTGTGTAGACCAATATCTGGGGTACGGGGACAAAAGTGAATACAGCAATAACTAAACTATCCAGTTTATTCCCCTGCAAATTCTTTTAATAGGAACAATATACTTATATTCAGCTGCTGGAGCAGATTTGAGGCATGTAGAGGCGACTGCAAGAGCCCTGAGGATATAGTGTAATAATCTAGAAAGATGTATTCACAATGGAATTAAAATAAGTGAGCTTCTCAAGATTGTGCAAGATATGCAAGTTTCTATAGAATATAGTTGTGAGGCTTCTTTGGATACAATCACACTTTCCTTCAGAATCGTCATAGCACATTCTGAAGAGAATTATGGTTATGCCACTGGATTGTGGACACCCAATCTAGGAATACTGTAAACTTGACTTTCAAAATTCCTAGAATAGTCCTCAACTACTTCCGACAAATGAATATTAGCACTAATAAGAAAAATATATATGCTGGATCCAAGAAAGGGGTAGCAGCCATGAAAGAATACTTGAAAATTAGGGGTGAGCGGTTCGGATTTCTGAAATCCGAACCCCCCCGATCCGAGTCCGATCCGAGTCAGGCTCGACTTTTCCCGCCTGACTCGGATCTGAAATCGAGGCAAAACGTCATCATCCCGCCTTCCGAGTCTCGCGGGTTTTGGATCCTATATAAGGTACCCGCGTCGGCGCCATTTTCTCACTCGGCTGTGGACAGTGAAGAGGGAGGGTGGGAGTTAGGGCTGTGTAGTGTAGTGTAGTGCTGCTGTTGATCACTACTTCAAAGTCCATAGGGGCTGGCTGTGTTGTGCTGTGCTGCTGTTGTTAATAGGGGCTGTGTCCACTACTTCAAAGTCCATAGGGGCTGGCTGGACTGTGTTGTGCAGTCAGTTCTCCATAGGGGCTGTGTCCACTCCAAAGTCCTGTGCAGTGTCCCAGTCCTAAAGGGGTGCTGTAGTGTTGTCCAGGGGTTGCTCTGTCCATCAGGGGTGCTCCCCCCAAGTGCTAAAAAAATAATATATTTTCTGTGTTTGTGAATTGTGTGCGCAGTAGCCGCACGTGCATCAACAAAGTAGTGCCAAGCGTGCGCCTGTGTCATAAGTAAAGGGCCGGCTGGCTTGACCATTAAAGGGTGCTGTAACCCCCAAAGTACACTCCAGTCCAAACCAAAAAAAAAATATTTTCTGTGTTTGTGAATTGTGTGCGCAGTAGCCGCACGTGCATCAACAAAGTAGTGCCAAGCGTGCGCCTGTGTCATAAGTAAAGGGCCGGCTGGCTTGACCGTTAAAGGGTGCTGTAACCCCCAAAGTACACTCCAGTCCAAACCAAAAAAAAAATAATTTTCTGTGTTTGTGAATTGTGTGCGCAGTAGCCGCACGTGCATCAACAAAGTAGTGCCAAGCGTGCGCCTGTGTCATAAGTAAAGGGCCGGCTGGCTTGACCGTTAAGGGTGCTGTAACCCCCGAAAGTACACTCCAGTCCAAACCAAAAAAAAAATTATTTTCTGTGTTTGTGAATTGTGTGCGCAGTAGCCGCACGTGCATCAACAAAGTAGTGCCAAGCGTGCGCCTGTGTCATAAGTAAAGGGCCGGCTGGCTTGACCGTTAAGGGTGCTGTAACCCCCGAAAGTACACTCCAGACCAAAAAAAAAATTATTTTCTGTGTTTAGCCGCACGTATATATCAAATTGATATAACATAAATGGAGGACCAAACTTTCTCCGATAAAAATAAAATAGAGAAAGATCAAGAACCACTTCCTCCTAGTGCTGAAGCTGCTGCCACTAGTTATGACATAGACAATAACATGCCATCAACGTCGTCTGCCAAGGCCGATGCCCAATGTCATAGTAGAGGGCACATACAATCCCAAATGGCAAAGTTCAGGAAAATGACCTTGAAAAAGACATTTAAATCAGCTGAAGAGAAACGTAAACTTGCCAATATGCCATTTACGACACGGAGTGGCAAGGAACGGCTAAGGTCAATCCCTAGTATGTTCATGACTAGTGGTTCAGCTTCACATGACGATGGAAGCCCTCCTCCCACTAAAAAAATCAAAAGAGTTAAGCTGGCAAAAGCACAGCGAAGAACTGTGCTTTCTAAGAAGATATCACAAATCCCCAAGGAGAGTCCAAGTGTGGTGGTGGTTGCGATGCCTGACCTTCCCAGCACTGGACGGGAAGAGGTAGCTCTTTCCACCATTTGCACGCCCCCTGCAAGTGCTGAAAGGAGCACCCACAGTCCACTTGCTGATATGCAAATTGAAGATGTCACTGTTGAAGTACAACAGGATGAGGATACTGGTGTAGCTGGCGCTGAGGAGGAAGTTGGCGAGGAGGATTCTGATGGTGATGTGGTTTGTTTAAATCAGGCTCCGGGGGAGACAGTTGTTGTCCGTGGGATGAAAAAGCCCATCACGGTCATGCCTGGGCAGAAGACCAAACATTCCACCTCTTTGGTCTGGCAATATTTCTATCCAAATCCGGACAACAACTGTCTTGCCATATGTACCATATGTAAAGGTGAAATAAGTAGGGGTAGGGACGTCAACCACCTAGGAACATCCTCCCTTATACGGCACCTGCAGCACGTTCATAAAAAGTTACTGTCAAGTTCAGAAACTTTGGCTAAGACCGTAAGCAGTCCAGGGACACCTAAATCCTGTTGTATCCAAGCGCCTGCAAACCACACCGTCAACTCCCTCCTCGTCAATTTCCTCCTTAGTCAGGATCGGAAGTAGTCCTGCAGGCCATGTCACTGGCATGACTGACTCTCCTATCCGGGATTCCTCCGGAGGATCCTGCATTGCTACGCCTACTGCTGCCGCTGCTGCTGCTGCTGTTGCTGCTGCTGGGAGTCGTTCATCATCCCAGAGAGGAAGTAGGAACACCACTACTTTTACTAAACAATTGACCCTCCAACAGTCCTTAGCGAGGAGGATGAAGTACGACAGCAGTCATCCTGAAGCAAAACGTATAACTGAGGCCTTGACTGCTATGTTGGTGATAGACGTGCGTCCGGTATCCGCCATTTGTGCAGTGGGATTTAGACAATTGATGGAGGTAGTGTGTCCCCGGTTCCAAATCCCGTCTAGATTCCACTTCAATAGGCAGGCGATACCGAGACTGTACAGAAACGTCAGAAAAAGTGTCCTCAGTGTCCTGAAAAATGCCGTTGTACACAATGTCCACTTAACCACGGACATGTGGACAAGTGGAACAGGGCAGACTAAGGACTATATGACTGTGACAGCCCACTGGGTAGATGTATCACCTTACGCAGCAACAGCAGCAGCGTCACCAGTAGCAGCATCTCAGAAACGCCAGCTCGTTACAAGGCAGGCTACGCTGTGTATCACCGGTTTCAGTAAGAGGCACACCGCCGACAACCTCTTAGAGAAACTGAGGGAAATCATCGCCCAGTGGCTTACCCCACTTAGACTCTCCTGGGGATTTGTGATATCTGACAACGCCACCAATATTGTGCGGGCATTACATCTGGGCAAATTCCAGCACGTCCCATGTTTTGCTCACACAATAAACTTGGTGGTGCAGAATTTTCTGAAAAGCGACAGGGGCGTGCAGGAGACGCTTTGGGTGGCCCGAAAAATTTCTGGCCACTTTCGCCATTCAGCGACTGCATGCCGAAGACTGGAGCGCCAGCAAACACTCTTGAACCTGCCCCGCCATCACCTGAAGCAAGAGGTTGTGACGCAGTGGAACTCAACCCTCTATATGCTTCAGAGGATGGAGGAGCAGCAAAAGGCCATACAAGCCTATACATCCACCTATGACATAGGCAAAGGAGGGGGTATGCACCTGACTCAAGCGCAGTGGAGAATGATTTCCGTGTTGTGCAAGGTTCTTCAGCCCTTCGAACTTGCCACACGTGAAGTCAGTTCAGACACTGCCAGCTTGAGTCAGGTCATTCCCCTCATCAGGCTTTTGCAGAAGCAGCTGGAGAAAGTGAAGGAGGAGCTAAGACGGAGCGATTCCGCTCGGCATGTGGGACTTGTGGATGAAGCCCTTCATTCGCTTTGCCAGGATTCCAGGGTGGTCAATCTGTTGAAATCAGAACAATACATTTTGGCCACCGTGCTCGATCCTAGGTTTAAAGCCTATGTGGTGTCTCTCTTTCCGGCCGACACAAGCCTGCAGAGGTGCAAAGACCTGCTGGTGAACACACTGTCAGCTGAAGCGGAACGTGACACGTCAATGGCTCCTTCTTCATTTTCTCCCGCAACTGGGGCTGCCAGGAAAAAACTTAGGTATCCTAAGCAACCCGCTGGCGGTGATGCAGGGCAGGCAGGACCAAGTTTGGACATCTGGTCCGGACTGAAGGACCTGGCAACAATTTCTGACATGTCTACTGTCACTGCATATGATACTGTCACCATTGACAGAATGGTGGAGGATTACATCGGTGACAGCATCCAAGTAGGCATGTCAGACAGTCCATACCTGTACTGGCAGGAAAAAGAGGCAATTTGGAGGCCCCTGTACAAACTGGCTCTATTTTACCTGAGTTGCCCCCCCTCCAGTGTGTACTCCGAAAGAGTGTTTAGTGCAGCCGGGAACCTTGTCAGCGAAAGGCGTAGGAGGTTGCTTCCACAGAATGTGGAGAAGATGATGTTCATCAAAATGAATTATCAGCTCTTCCAGGGAGACCAGCCTCCAGAAGGTACAGAGGGACCTGTGGTGGTGGATTCAAGTGGGGACGAGTTAATACTTTGTGAGGATGAGGATGTACACACTGAAGAGGGTGAGGAATCGGTGGATGAGGAGGATGAGGATGACATCTTGCCTCCGTAGAGCCAGTTTGTGCAGGGACACATTAATTGCCAGCTTGTTTTGTGAGGGCCCAAACGAACCAATCATTTCAGCCACAGTTGTGTGGCAGACCCTGGCGCTGAAATGATTGGTTTGTTAAAGTGTGCATGTCCTGTTTATACAACATAAGGGTGGGTGGGAGGGCCCAAGGACAATTCCATCTTGCACCTCTTTTTTTTCTTTGCATTATGTACAGTTTGGGGCCTAGTTTTTCAAACTGCCATCCTGTCTGCCGCTGCAGTTTCACGCCTAGATGGGTCACGTGTTTGTGCCGCCCACTCGTGTCGCTTAGCATAGTCATCCAGCTACCTCGGTGCAACCTTTTGGACATAAAAACACTATTGTGAGGTGTTCAGAATAGACTGGAAATGAGTGGAAATTAAGGTTATTGAGGTTAATAATAGCATAGGAGCAGAAAAACCTACAAATTCTGTGATTTTAGCTGTTTTTATGCTTTTTTTCAAAAAAATACAGATCCAAAACACAAAACCCAGAACCCAAAACACGGAAGGGTGGTTTTGGCAAAACCAATCCAGATCCAAAACACGAAGAAAGATCCAGATCCAAAACCAAAACACAAAACACGAAAAGTGGCCGGTGCACACCCCTATTGAAAATATGCTAGAATCAATTAGTAATATGTAAATTGCCAACATTTCAAAGAACAAGACTAAATAACTGTGCAGAAAAACAACATAAATGTTAGCATTATTCTAGATCTAAGAAAGTTGAATATAAACATCAACACCAGGACTTTCAAAAAGGTTTTTTTGCAACATGTTGAATATCCCTGATTCCCCGACCCCGATGTTGTCGTACATATATGGGCCCCTTTAGGCTGTTAAACAATTTTATTCTCTTGAAAAATATAAAATATGAATACAGTTTACACATTCAACAGTGCTGCAGAAATATAAACAAACATTACTATATACATGCAGAAAATTGTGTTCTAGCTATGTGTGATGCATAAGGCCTCCCACCTATAGCACACACACGCCTACAAACCCAGGGTCACTCCTCAAACAGCTACATTAGATGTTGGGCAACCAGGGGGACTTAGTGTTAGGCACCCCCCCGTGAAGGTAAGGGTTAGGGTGGGGGGAGGGAGGGTTAGGGTTAGGCACCCCTGGAGGAGACTTAGGGTTAGGCACCCCCCCGGGGGACTTAGGTGTAGGCAGCGGGGAAGGGGGGGTTAGGGTTAGGTTAGGGTTAGGCACTTAGAGGGGGGATTAGGGTTAGGCTCTTGGGGGGGAGGTTAGGGTTAGGCACCCCTAAGGAAGGTTAGGGTGTTAGGTTAGGTTAGAACATACTTACCTATCGACGATCGGGATTTCCAGCGCTGTCGGCCTTCCGCTGCTGGGAACTCTGCTGTGGTCGGCCAGGCGCTGCCAGCGGTATTTCATACCGATTCCGGCAGGACATCGACTGTACTCATCTGTGTGTGACCACTTTGTAAGAAGAAAGCTGTTCATTGACACAAAGTGTAGAGAAGACTAATTTTCACTTGCTTATCATCACCCACTTTGAAGAGTCTCCTCTGTTGACTGCTATGAAATATAGCAGTTGTGTTAATGTTGCCTGGCTATGCAATGCAATTTAAGATCTGTCTTGGATAAAGTTTTGCTAATGAAAAAAAAAAAAATCTTTGAAAAAACAACAGTAATAGGAGTCAATCCAATTAGGTGTGAATGGTGAGGTGCGAGTTGCTATTTTATCTTTGAATTCGCATAGCGAAACCATTTTGCAATCCAATTAGCAACTCACACTGAATCAGTCAGACTGAATTCGCATCTTTCCATTCGCACCTCCCTGAGGGTGAGAGATGGGAAGGAAAATCTTTATTTGAAAGTTAAAATGTCAGGACACTGTGCTGAACCCTTGGACACCTACAGTACCTTCCTAATGTCCATAAACAGCCTTCTATGCTGTCCTGCTAGCGAAATTATCCATTTTGGGGGGTCCAGGATGGTCTCCCTACTTTTTCATGCACTTCTATCAAATCTCATTTGGCAGTCAATTTGCACCCTCCGTTGCGAGTAGTGCGAATAGGCATTTTTAATTGGATTGGAGAATTCTCCGGAGCGTGCTTTGATGCGGTCTGCGAGTTTCAGGACACAAACTCACTACTCGCACTTCGCACCTAATTGGATTGACCCCGTAGCATACCTACAGACTACAAAAATATATTGCTCAACCCATATGAAAGACAATAATATAAACACTTTCCACAATGAAATACATCACAAAGTCTGAATACATTGGAAATAATACAATATATAAAAATATCTGTCTTGGTAATAGCCAGTGGAGGCAGCCATTTTTGGGTTAATATTCATGTGTGAAAAATTCACTAGGAACCAGTGACATCACAACACAACACAATGTGCTTAAATTCAGTGGATTCAGGTAAAATTATTGTGCTTGGGCAATTCTGAAAACTTTCATATACAGATGTGTCCTCATACATCAAGCCTCAATACGCCCAGGGGCGCCGAGAGGGGGGGCAGCGGGTACAGATTACCCGGGCCCGGGATTCCTGAGGGGCCCGGCGGGGGCCCGGGTCCGGCGCCGCTCCCCCTCCCTCACAGCAGCCCAGCATACAGCGTGTGCTGAGCTGCAGTGGAGACTGCTCGTGGTTGCTGAGCAGCAGCCACAGCAGTCTCCTAAGCCTGTGGGGGGAGCGATCACACTGATCGCGCCCCCCTGGCTTTGCGCCGGGCTAAGGGGACTCAGAGCGCCCCCTCTCCCCAGCGCGCAGCTGCATATCTTTTTGTTCCCCCCGGGAAGGGGGCGTGGTCACGCCTCCAGCGATTAGGCCACACCCCCTATTACCCGGGCCCGCCGCAGATCTCAGCGGGCCTGAATACGCCATGCCCATGGCATGAGAGAGCCACCAGTTTACGTTCACCTATGCTATCGCCAAGCTTCTTTTTCCTGAAAATGCATCTTAGTCGCAATCCGATGCGACTAAAACACATAAGTATACCACATTGATTAATTTGAAGCGACACTTGTATGCGACAGACAAAAAAGTGTTGCATATAAATTTAATCAATGAAGTCTCCTGGCCCGTTTTAGCCGCACTGCATTGCTACTAAGATGCATTTTCGAGCAAAAGACGCAGAAGAGTGATACGGGACCTGACACGCCATGAAGGACTGTTTGGCGCGACTGCAGCAACAATGTATGAGGACACATCTGTACGTAAGTTGAACTGTGTGCAACTGTTCTACAGCATATGATATGATACATACATGAAATCTTAAGGAACAATATGGGACATGCATATATATAATATATGGTATACCTAAAAACATGCTGTTAGGAGTTACCTCTATTAGTTTTCGTTCGTATGAACTGGCTAATTCGTCATGATCCACCATTGGTTTTACTTCCGGGATAATTTCTCCATCAATATTGCGAAGGTTTGGGATTGCTATTAAAGAGACGAGAATATGTATAAAGAAGATGTCCAACTAACAGCATTTATTATTATTATCCTTATCTATATGGTTCCACAAGCGTTCCGCAGCACCTTACAAAGTACATGAACAAGTGAGCGAAAAAGAAAACATTAAATGACATACAGTACGAAACAATGTAGGACAAGGACATGGTTTATAAAGATTGCTGCATTAGCGATCATAACACTTAACAAGCAGCAGTGTGTAAGCAACCTAATGTTGGTTGCCCTAGTGGGGAGTTAGGAGTAGATGATGAGTAAGGGAAGGAGAAGCACATGAGGGAAGAGGGCCCTGCTCGTGAGAGCTTACATTCTAATTTAGGACTATATAAATACACAGGTAAGTTTTTTTATACTGTTTAATTACAAACAAACAAGTATTCATCAGATTAGTATGAGACCACATACATGCTCGTTATAAATACCAAGTGATATTTATTCAATTATATATGTTTCCTAATATTTAAAGACTCAGATAACATTATTTAGATCAGATTGAATACAGGTGAGGGTTCATAAACTTGGTTGGACAGATTGATGTACAGATGGATAGACAGAGTATTGGTTTAATACACAGTCGAGCCACATTATGACCCTCTCCTACGTTTGACATCGGTAGGGCGTAGACCATGAAGTTCGTCACGTGCTGTGTGCTGGCTTGGTGGATATATAAAATATAATATATAAGGTGTGCGATAGGATATCTGCACACATATCACTCATTGCGGTCATGGGTAAAAGGGGCGATTTATCCGAATTGCAAAAAGGAATGATTATTGGCAGTAGGTCTGAAACTGCGCAGTTTGTGAACTGTTTGCACGCTCCTGTGGTGAAAGTGTATCGTGACTGGACAAATGGCACCACTGCGAATAACGTGGAAGCTGCGGAGCCACTGAAATGAGAGGTGAACATCGACTACGAAGGTGCACGAGGGCCGACTGACACGCTACAGTGGAGCAGCTCACCGTCAAAATGAACCTGGGGGCCCCCAGAAGTGTGTCTAAAATGACAGTTCAGCAAACCCTGCTGCGTATGGGGGATACTCCACCACACACCCTCCAGCAGCTGTGGGATGCACTGCAGTCAGCATGGCTCCAGATACCTGTGCCAACCTATTGGCATCTTATTGAGTCACTCCCAGCTCATCGAGCTGCTGTCCGTGCTGCACACGACGGCTACTCTGGCTATTTGCTGGTGGTCATAATAATGTGACTTGACTGTGAATAAAATGTGAAATAAAATAGATTTATGTGACATTTAAAATGGACATGTCAATAAATGCATACTATATATATATATACAGGGTTGCCTACCCTCCCGATTCGGACGGGAGCCTCCCGATAAACGGGTGCAGCTCCCGCCCCCCCGGAAAGGCAGGCAAGCCTCCCACATGCCGCCGATCCCCCGTCTCCCCCCCATCAGTACCTGATAAACCCCCTTCAGCGGGGGGCCGCTGACGCGATTCGCGTCATTTTGGCCCCGCCCCCTGCTTCACAATGCCTGTATTTCGGCATTGTGTAGCGGGGGCGGGGCCAAAATGACGCGACCGCGTGGCCCCGCCCCGTCACACCCGAAAACGACCTTCAGCCCGCCCAGCCACGCCCCTTTTGCCGGCCACGCCCCCTGTTCTGCCGATCTGGCTGCTCCCTCCCGGAAGGAGCAGCCAGATAGTCGGCATGTATATATATATATATATATATATATATATAATTGTTAATGTGTATGTATTTTCCCGATAAACTCGCCGATTTTGATTGGGTTTTCACTGAAATGTTCCTTGAGATTCTCCAAGTAACAAAGGCTATAAATCATCTCGCTATTGGCTACATACATATACCTACACAGCACACATATATATATATATATATATAAACACCACAAATATACACACATCTATATTATATATGTATATGTGTGTATATATATATACACAAACACACACACACACAGTATATATATATATATAAATAATTTTTTGTATGTATGTTCCCCATAAACTTGAGAACTAGTGAACAGATTTTGATAGGGTTTTCACTGAAATGTTCCTTGAGATCCTCCGAGTAACAGGCTAAACACACACACGATTTATAGATATCGATGTATGGTATGCAATCGGGAAGCCGACTGCCTAAATACCGGCAGCCGGCTTCCCGACTGTCATATCCCGTCTAGATGTAGACGACCGCATTTCCCCGACGCCGGGAGACCGGCGCCCGGCATCCCGATCGTAGTGATGCCGGGCGCCATGAGCGGACACCCGCGGGGGGGAGGGTTAGGCACCCCCCCGGGAGGGTTAGGGTTAGGCTAGGGGAGGGAGGGTTAGGGTTAGGCACCCCCGGGGGGGACTTAGGGGTAGGCACCCCCCCGAGGGACTTAGGTTTAGGCAGCAGGGAAGGGGGTGGTTAGGGTTAGGCACTTAGAGGGGGGGATTAGGGTTAGGCACTTGGGGGGGAAGTTAGGGCTAGGCACCCCTAAGGAGGGTTAGGGGGGTTAGGTTAGTAGATACTCACCTATCCACGATTGGGATTTCCAGCGCTGTCAGGCTTCTGCTGCTTCGAACTATGCTCATGTCGGGCTGCCGCTGACGGGAATCGAACCGCCGGCCGCATTTCATACCCATTCCCGATGTATGCCTATCTCCCTCTCACACACATTACTGCTCTCTCTCTCCTCCTCCCTATCAGAGATAAAACGCCCTTATACCACGTCACTTCACCGCCCTCCCAGTGAACCCTTCTCCTGTTCACTTCCATCCCAAGTTCTTCGCTTACAGCCCAGCCCAGCTTGATTCCAATTGGCTGCTGCTCCTGTCGATCACCGCTAGCACCGTACCGCCTGGCCCCATCCTGCCTGTAGTCGTGGTGGATGAGGCGAGAAAACAAAAACAATCGCACGGTCAACCACAGCTATGCGAGCGGCCAGGAGGCCGCTCCAATTTTAGGTAGGAGGGCCCTGATTCAGAGCGAGCGCTCTTGTCAGAGAGTCCTGCTCTGAATCAGCCCCACAGTGCGGACACTGAGCTCCCTCCCTGGGGCAAGTGACTGGAAGGATAGGCCAAACGGCGCCCGCTGTGTCCTGGGGGCTGTGTCAACGTGTGCATGATGCCTCATCCTTACTCCATATTTTTTGTACTCATTGCCACCCCCAAGACATGGCGGCCCCTCTCTCTCTCCTGCTGCTACTTCTCACCCTGCCCTCCGGTTGGTGACCCGGTGCAAGTGCTGAAGCATCCCCCACCACCCTCATCATCATTATTGTTACTATGTTAGGATGTGCTTTTGGGTTTTATATACACCCTGTATAATCATGTATACCCCCAACTGCTCTCCAGCGAAGCTGGGATGGGTTGCTTGCTACTAGTGTATAATATATATATATATATATATATACACACACACATATACAGAATTTCAACGCCTATCTTAAGTCCCGTGTCGGGTTTCCTGCGTCGAGATTTAGACCGGCGGGAGATGATCGATTCGGATTTGACTCTGTTCTTTTAGCTGAATTGGCATAAGTCCAGATTTATGTTACTGGCTGTCAATAATATGGCCAACAAGATGCCGTTTTTGAGATACAAACACAACAGACTAATACCGAACCTCACATTTATGTATATTGTATATATATTACATTTTTATTTTTACAAGGGGAATTAAATGATTACTTAATGACAGTTAAATGTTCTCTGTATCCTGTAAAACCTCTCTTTTACTGAGAAATGGTGGCCCTGACCGTATATTCCCATCATTGCCAATTATAGACAGTACAATCTCCCTTCTATTGAAAAGTTGATGTACCATCTGCACGTGCCTATCATTATTTATAGCTTTTACTCTTATTCAACAGGATTCAAATTATAGCTAGAATTCCCAGAAAAAAACCCATATATCTAAACTGTAATAGCAACTGGTAGGGTAAATGAACTACTATCTTGTATTTGACTTGAGGCTAGGTTATATTTTAGCTCTACAGTTGTTTCAATTAATGTGGAGCTTAAGGGAAAGAATCTCAGAGAATTTTGTATTTCACAAATTACAGAAGCCACATTCAAGACAAGTGGATGAAAATATGACGATGCTGTAAAGTCTCTATAGAATTTGACAATTTGTTGAAGACACTGGAGGCAAAAAAAAAAAAAAAAAGTGAATATTTATACAACCACATGTCTTACAAACTGGCAGTTTCCTTGACATATAATGGCATACATCAGTCAGGTTCCTTATCAGTACCATCCTCTACACTGGAATGATACAATTATGTAAGGATCAGCTATAGCTTTTTGTATGTTTCAGTAATCCAAAACCAACTGGCACAAGGGATTGCTTTTCACAGTTGTCACATTTTATACTGAAAGCTTCATTCAGACTGAGGTGATGTGCCCAGCTTAGGGTGAAATGCACACACACCTGTGTGTAACTGTAGAGGTATGTGGACATGTACCAGGCTGACTGATGTTAATTTGCTAGATTAATGCTTTTTAGGCTCCTCCAACTCCTTTAGCAATTTAGCTAGCTAGCAATTTCTGTTTAGCCATGCATTGTATGCATACGTGCCTAATTTGTAAACCTGCCCTCTGGAGAGGGGAGGTAGAGGTGGAAGGTGCAGGGGACGTGGCACCACAAATCACATTAATATGCAATGCTGCATCAGATAGTGGGGAGACAAGGCCATAATAGCGTTAAAGGGCCTATCCATTTGCCGACTTTCTGCACGATGCGACCAAAACAAGGAGGTTTTGGTCGGAACATGCAGAAAGTCTGCAAGTGGATAGCCGGCAAGGACCAGCGATGCGTGTGCACGCTGGGTCCTTGCCAACCCCGACTATCAAACATGCTGGTCAACCTGACAACGGTCGTCAGGTTCGGCATCTTAATAGATAGGGAGGTTGGGCTCCTGCACTGAAGACGTTCAGGGAATGTCTTTCAGTGCGGTGCCCGCACCTCAATGACATGAAAGTCTGAACGCTGGACGTTCAGACTTTCATGTTGTTAAATGGATAGGCCTTTTTAATCACTGAATGGGCAGAATCTAGGAGGATGGTCTATTATCTGGGAAGTGCAGGAGAAAGCACTGAAATTCAGGAGTCTCATGGACATTGTGGGAGGCAGGGATTGTTTGCCCTGTGCTTCCGTGGGTTTCCTCTGAGTACTCCAAAAATATACTGATTGGTTAATTTTTGTTGGGGGCCAATTTACCTTAGTGTGTATGTGTGTGAGCATGTGGTAGGGTATATAGATTATATAAAAAATATACTGGTAGGTTAATTGGCCCCGGACAAAAATTAACCCTAGTGTGTATGTGTGTGAGCATGTGGTAGGGAATATATATTGTAAGCTTCACTGGGGCAGGGACTGATGTGAATGGTCAAATATTCTCTGTAAAGCGCCAAATGTGTGTGCGCTATATAAATAACTGGTAATAATAATAAGGCATAATAAAGTATGATATAATTTCCACACACAATCTATGTAGTTAAAATTAAATAACTTATGTTTATCCTGACTATCTGTATTTTTATTTTAGTGATTGTTTCACCTGTAACATAAAATAATCATTAAAAAAAAACCCACAATACTGGATTACAACTCGTACAAATGAAAAAAAATATGTGTTGTTGCCCTAAGCAACCAAACTTTCCAACTGTCACTTTATAGAGTAGTTTTAGAAAATATAAGAAAAGTCTCAGGAATTGTAACTTTATAACTGCATTTCCAAGGACACCTGACAATAACTTCTGCACATAGAGAGAACATCACCACTGTTTTCAGACAATCCTGTTGCTACAACAATCCATAAATAATAGGAATAATAAAAGTGCAGATTCCACATTCTCTACAGATGACCGTATGAACACCCAGACGTGTGAAAAGATGGGTGCATAAAAAATTGAAAGGTCACAAAGAAAGTAATAAAACTGTTCGAAGTAACCTTTCATGCTAATGGCATCTTTCACATTTATCTGAGAAATAAGGCTCAGAAAGCTAAGTGTGGAGCAGAAAACAGTTCAGCAGATATATACAGTAGGATTCCTGTGACATTTTACACCTGGGATTACACACGCATCAGTAAAATTTACCTATTTCTCTGTGGATACTAATTTATCGTATCTCATTAATCAGCATGTAGACAACCGAAGAAAAGCGATCATCACCCTGTACTAATACACAAGTGCCTTATACGCTATCAGTGGTTCTCCTCACCAAACTCTCACCTTTATGCTAAATACTCATGCATGTCTCATTGTTAGCGTGGTGGGAAAAATATGTTATATAACATTCAAAATAGAGAAACGGAGGATCCCTAGCTAAGAGTTAGCCCCAAGGCAACTTTGTAGTTTGCTCAATTACAAGAACCAGAACTTGCTGGCACGGCACTCAACGCCAGTTTTAAAAAAAAAAATGTAGCAAGTAAAAAACGTGAAATTAAGCAAATGTAAACCATTACTTGAAAATCAGTAAAATGCATTAGGGAGATTAGTCTGAGACATCCCGAATTCCAATTTTTTTTCTAAAAATGCACAATGTACTTTAATAAACTTATAATTATAATATAAATATGTTGCCGACAAAGTTCAGAGCATTACACAGTTATAAAAACTGTGTGTTACACAGTGGTCTGCCCATGCCTCACGTCTGAATAATGGGACTAGACAGGACTGCTCATGCCTCAGCGATGTATGAAATCATGTGATTTGGACAGTTCAGCTCATGCCTAAGTGATGCGTGGAATCATGCGTCTTGGACAGGTCTGCTCATGCCTCAGTAATGTGCAGCATCATGTGACGTGGACAGGTTTATTCTTGTCTCAGTGATGTGTCGAATCATGTGACTTGGACGGGTCTGCTCATGCCTCAGTGATATGACTTGGATACAGAGGCATCTTATGATGAAAGTTGGCCTGTGTGCTTTGTGTAAGCACCCCCCCCCCCCCTCTCTCGCAGGTGCAGTGCAGACTCTGGTCGCACCATTTTCACTGCAATTCTTCAACTGCGCATATTTATAGAATAAGAGCGCTGGAGGTTTCTTCTGAGATGGCCACCTCAGAATTTAAGAATATGGAATCAGTGTGCGGTGTCCAGGGTCCATAGGGTGCACAGGAATTACCTTGGGGAAGTCCCAAAGCAGTTCCCTTAAGGGTGGGGACGATCCTGTTTCGTAGAAAGGAGAATCTGACGCCCAAAGGAAGCATCCTGAGAGGCAAATGTATCAAATGCGTAAATTTTGACAAAAGTGTGGATGGAAGACCACATGGCTGCTTTGTACAATTGTTCAGCAGAGGCACCACGCCGAAACGCCCACGATGGTCTCACGGATCGAGTAGAATGTGCTGTCACTGTGTTTGGAACAGAGAGATCAGCTTGTGAGTAAGCTTGAGAAATTGTCATACGGAGCCACCTAGCCAGAGTCTATTTGTTAGCTGGCCAGCCTTGCTTATGGCAGCCATACAACACAAAAAGAGAATCCGATTTCCTAATGGGGTTGGTGCGATCCACATAAATACGTAGGGCGCGCACCACATCCAGCTAAGCCTCCCCTACAGAGAGGCCTGAAGACTGGAAGGCCGGAACCACACTTTCTTAAATTTATATGAAAACGGGATACTACCTTAGGAAGGTAACCCGCCCTGGTAAGAAGAACAGCTCTATCCTGATGAAAAATCAAAAAAGGAGAGCGGCAAGAAAGGGCTGCCAAATCAGAGACCCTACGGACAGAGGAGATAGCAAGAAGAAAAACTGTCTTTGCTGTCAACCACTTAAGGTCTACTGATGTCAGGTGTTCGAATGGGGAAGCCTGTAGAGCCCTGAGAACCAAAGACAAATCCCACAGAGCTACCAGAGGGACAAAGGGAGGCTGAACACTCGGTACACCCTGAAAAAATTTCCTAACATCAGGCAGTGGGGCGATCCTTCGCTGAAACCAAACTGAGAGTGCAGTTACCTGAACTCTCAGGGTGGCCAGGTGGAGACCCCGGTCTAACCCAGCCTGAAGGTAAGCAAGAAAAACTTCAGGATAATATTTTCTATGTTTCCGCGCCCTAAGCATTGTCTGAATTACAGAACTGGTAAAACCCATGTGGGCGTGGCCTGGAGTAGCTAGGAGAAGGAAGCAGTTTGCCAGCTCTCCTGCATATATCCTTCAATTATCCTGTTTTTCCTAGTTGTTTCTTCTCCAAACTGGATATTCCAGTGCGCTACCCTTTCCAGAGTAACTGGACTCCAAGGTGGAAGTTTGCACTCAGTGTCTCCCAGTTTATTTACAGGAGTCTGCAGCGGTCAGGTCCTCTCTTACTGGGGTCTGTTTTTCCTGTCTCCGGCTCCCGGGGCTGACTCCTGTCATTATACTTACCTGTGAACTCTATCCTGGTGCCTGACTGCGTCCTGCAGGATCCGATGTGTGTCTCCTGCCGGTTCTTATTTGTATCGGTTGGGGAGTATTGGATGCGGACGTCAGCCATCTTGTCGTCTTGGAGGTGGCTGTGAGTCCTCCTGCGCACCAACATCTCTGCTGCTGCGGTTTATCTGTCCTGTTGTTCCCGGGTTCAGCGGTCATCTGAGGATTTCTCCTGGGATTTCTCCTATATACCTGCTACCTCCCAGCTGTCAATCTCATTGTGGCTGTGTGCTGGTAAACTCTGGTGGTGTGCTAGCCACCAACATCTTGCCATCGATTTCCCTCCTGGCTGCTGCTCAGATTAACCTGTCTTGCTGTGACTATTATACCGGTGGCTACATACCTCAAAGATGGCTAGCTCTATGCAGCAAATTATCCAGGCTATTAATGCCCTTGCTTTAGGGCTGCTTACCAAGCTTGAGGTTGTGATGATCATGTCTGTGAGTTCTGCAGCTGCTGACCACATGTCTCCTTCAACAGTGCAACATTTGAATGTATCCTATCCGAGGTCTGAGTTTACCTCTGATTCTGATACCCTCTCAGTTGATGGAAGAGGTTCTTACAGAGATCCGTTCTTCACTTCCAACAGACAAGTTAAAGTCCTGGGATTTATTCTTAAAGTACTCCATGACCCTTTTTATTTACTCTCAGATGGCAGAAAGTTTACAGTATTTATTGCTTCCATAGTGTGTGCTTGGGGAGATGGAGACGGGACTATTTCTATAATCTTACAAGAGGCTGAGGCCTGGCCAGATTAAGATTAATATTTTGAAACCTAATATTTTGTTGTAATGTCTTTGGATATTTTATTTTTGTTATTATTTATCCAGTTGTTTGAATACTTTAATTACTTTGCTTATTTGGTTTTCATATATACAAGAATAATGTTATGTACTTTACATAGAAGAAACACCATTTCTTTAAAATGTGGGAGAGCTGGGCCGAACCAATTTTAGGGTCATTAGTCTATTGCTCTCATCAGATACGAGGGTTTCTGTTATCCTGTATTTCTGTGGATGGAGGGGGGTTTAGGTAGTTAGTATAGGGATGGGGAAGGGAAAAAGGGATCCAGGTATACCTAGGTTGTGGGTAGGTTATACAGGGTGGGGGATTATGGGATGGGTTGTTGTGGTAGTTTTATTTAAATTTATTTTATTGTGTTTAGTTTTGATATCCGGGCAGATCTGGGAGTCCATCCCCCCTTTTTTTTCTCTTATATTTGACACTTTACAATGTTATATGTGCAATGAATATATATAGTAGTGGCTAATTTCTCTATATGTATATATCCGGATATATGAGCCCGAAAAGCGCCTTCAGGCTCTTCATAGTTTTTTGTACATATATGGTGAAGACTATGATGTATATCCTGTTTTTTATGTATATAATGCCAGTCGCTTGTGTAACATGTCTTACGCTACTTTATACAGTGTATTGTGTCTGTTTATTCAAATCTGCTGTGTGATCCATGTAATTTTATATTATTGTATTATGTTTTAATTAATTTCAAAATCAATAAAAATTGCATTAACAAAAAAAAAAAAATGTGGTAAAACCCTTGGCTCTTAAGATGGAAGATTCAAGATCCATGCAGTTAAAGACAGATGGGGAAGGTCCAGATACAGGCAGGGACCCTGCGTTAACAGGTTTGGCCTTAGAGGAAGAGGCCATGGAGTGTCTATGGAGAGACTCTGAAGGTCAGTGAACCAATGACGTTTGGGCCAAGCAAGGGCTATCAGTATTACTGTTCCGTCCTCCTGCTTGAATTTCCTGATGACCCTTGGGAGAAGGGAAAGCGGAGGAAACAGATACACTAGCTTGAAGTTTCACTTTACTGCTAGAGCGTCCATTAGGCTTTGAAATACCTGTGGATGAAGAGCCCACTCCCCGGCGTGTATATCCTGCCGACTTAGGAAGTCTGCTTCTCAATTGAAGACTCCTGGTATGAATACTGACGAGATTGCTGGAAAATTACATTCTGCCCAGACCAAAATGTTTGACACTTGGCAGCCCGACTTCGCGTGCCTCCCTGATGGTTGAGGTAGGCTACTACGGTGGCGTTGTCGGACTGTACCTGGACAGGCCTGCCCTTCAGTATATCCTGTGCCTGAACGAGTGCGCAGTTCCAGGGGAATCGGTATGAAATACCGCCGGCGGTTCGATTCCCGGCAGCGGAAGCCTGGCCGACATGAGCAGAGTTCCCGGCAGCGGAAGCCCAACAGCGCTGGAAATCCCGATCATGGAAAGGTAGGTACTAACTAACCTAACCCCCTAACCCTCCTTAGGGGTGCCGAACCCTAATCTCCCCCCCAAGTGCCTAACCCTAACCCCCCCTTCCCCGCTGCCTAACCCTAAGTCCCCCCTGGGGGTGCCCTCCCACCCCCTAGCCTAACCCTAACCAACCCGAGGGGGTGCCTAACCCTAAGTCCCCCCCGGGTGCCCTTAACCTAACCCTCCCCCCCCCGGCTGTCCGTTCACGGCGCCTGGCAACCCTTTGATCGGGATGCCGGGCGCCGGTGTCCCGACGTCTGGGAAATGTCAGGCGTCTACATCTAGACGCCCGGCATTTCATACCTCGCCGGTATTAAGGCAGCCGGCTTCCCGATTGTATACCGTTCCAGGATGTTTATGGATAGGAGACCTCTCAGATTTGGGAAACTCAGCCTTCACAACCTTCTGGTGTTTAAACACCGGAGCCCTCCTAAGCTCTGGCTCCTCACTATCTATGTTTAACACAGTTTTGACCGCCCTAAAATTGGAAAATGGTCCTCCTCTCCTAATAGAGCCCCTTGATGCCTGCTGCATTTTGATTACCTCATCAGCAGCAGCCAGAGAGTGGATAGGTTAAGAGGGGCAGACGGCAGAGGAGGGGTAGGTAATCTAAAAATCCCGGTTTATGTCTGAAAGGGGTCTACCTTGGAATTTCCCGGGTAGACGCTGTAGTGTGAAAGGGGGGTCTCAACCAAATACCCAGGATTTTGTACAGGATAAATTCCCGGGTCTGAGCAGGAAATTTCCCGGGTCTTATGTCTGAAAGGGGTATAAGTCATAAAGTTTGGCACTTGCTCAGACTGTGAGGTTAAAAGGATACTTTTGTAGCTTTCACACAAGTTTTTGGCAGAGTGCCAATTTCCACTGGCGCCAGCCCAGAAACCTGTGTAATTTAAGAGTGACCTCATTTTTAGGGATTGTGTGACAGTGTGTGGCCCTGACAAAGTTCAAACCTAGGAAAAAACATAATTCTGGGTGAACTACACCACCATGCCAAATTTGATGGAGCTGGGTCCAAAACTCTGGCCGTGCATAAAGAGAAACAGACAGACATGCTTTATCGTTTATTATAAAGAGTGCTGATCACCCTATAAATAAAGGATGATGATAATAAAATAATATAATAATATCTGAAAAACTAATTTTCTACATAGTTTGCAGTTTCGGTTCTATGGTTTAAATTCTGAGCATAATTGGGAGATTAAAGTGATTGCACAAATTATATTTGTTTAGTATGGAAGCCTGAAGCTTAAGGCCTCCGTACATCAGCAATTGATTGCAGCAATCATGCAATTTGCAATCGATTGAAAAAGGGAAAGATTTTTATACACAATCGATTGCAGAATTGCCACAATTGATTGAAAAAGGGAAAGATTTTTATACACAATCGATTGCAGAATTGCCACAATTGATTGAAAAAGGGAAAGATTTTTAAACACAATCGATTGCAAATTGTACGATTGCTGCAATCAGCTGATGTATGGGGGCCTTTACATGTATTTAGATGATGTCCTGTAGCAAGTTACAGCTGGAGCTCGCAATAATCACAGAAGTGCATCTTAACAATGAAAGAATCAAAAAGCGATCGATAAACTGTGTTGGTATAGTAAGTGGTTCAAGAGTAAACTGGCGACAGGGGTGACTCCTGCAGAAGATGAAAATAAAGTCCTGGAGTAGAAATAGTAGGTTTTCTGCAACAAAGAATTCCAGTAATAAGTGGAGAGCAACTGCTCATTTTTGTAAGGCTGAAATCAATATTAATTAGATAAACCATTCACTATATTCAACAGAACTATATTCTATACTGATTTTCAGGTCACATTTTTTTGTCCTTTCTGTAATTAAGCCAGACTGTCATCTTGCATGTTTTATAATGATGCATTATTGTAATATTAATAGGACCTGCACTGCTGTTAGGTAATAACAGTCAGCATGCAAGAGATTTTAATGATGCAAGTGTTAATATTTACAGTGGTGTAATCAGAGACCCAAGGGCCACAATGCAAATTTTGATGGTGGGCATCTTTCAAATTCCCTGCAACTTTCTTTATGAGCATGCCACCCTCTTCCTTATACTTTTTTACCCCACTTTATTTTACTTAATATTTTTACTTTAAAAAAAAAAAAAGAATTGGAGACCTCGCAGAAGTGTATATGTAATACTAGCAATAACAGATGTAATGCGTACCTGATCCGACAAGCCAATTACTTATAAAAAAAATAAAATACAATCTTTTATGAGTCAAATAGTGATGCCTGACATGGATGATGAATCACCTTTCCCTTGCTTCTACTGTGTGGTATATTTACTAAAGTGCGCGTTTTTCAAAGTGGAGATTCTACTTATTTATCTAGCACCTTCTAGAACAGGGGTGGGGAAACTTTTTTCTGCCAAAGGCAATTTTGATATATATATTATTCGCGGGCCTGGTGCAGGCCACGCCCCCTTCTTGTAATGTCACATGGGGCGGGCCACAATCGCCGGTGAGTACAGCAATGTCCAGGGCATCCTGAGGATGCTCCGGGGAGCTGTAAGGGCAGCTGTGTGACCGTCTGAAGCATCCTAAGGGTGCCCCGGACCAGGTGGCACTGCTGCATAGATTTTGGCTGCAGGGTGCCATTCTAGGCACCCTGCTATCCAGATGAGGCTAGCAGAAAAAAGCTCCGAGGGCCAGACCAAATGATGTTTCCGATACGGCCCCCAGGCCTGAGGTTCCCCATCTCCCCCTGTTCTAGAAGATAATAGCTAATAGAATCTGATTGGTTGCTATGGGCAACTCCAGTTCTAAACACACTTTAGTAAATATACCCCTGGGTATCTCTCCTCTAAAGGTGCATATCCACTTGCTGACAGAGGAACGACAGTACGATTACAATATTGTAATCGTAACAGTCGTTCCTCATCCTGTATAGTGCCTACACTGAATGATACTGTATGTTGTTCATTGCAGGCACCGTCCCTCATCCCTACATCCACAATCTGTCATTATCGGCAGATTGACCAGCATGTTCAGGCGATGATTGATGTCAAAAACGACCAGCGGGAGCGCGCATCGCTGGTTGTTTTCGACATTTTAGTGAATGATTTGTGATGTCATTATCATTCAATCGCTCATTTTGTCGCCTAGTGTATACGCACCTTTACTCTAGTTGAGACATGGAAGGCTTAATGTTGAGGTTACCGTTGACACCTGACCATCACACCCCTAAATATCATGCACCATGTGCAGATGTCACTGCAATAGCATCAATCATCATTAGGAAGGTAGGAGGAGTCATTTTGTGAAATATAGCAAGTAATTAATCCTAGTACACTCAAAGACACTCAGAAACTTTACAGTTCAAATGAAAACAACTCTAACAATCAACATTCACGCTATAAGGCTACATCCCAATGGGAACAGAATTACAATTCCAGAAAGTATTGTAAGCATTAAAGTCTCCTGTATTTTTACAAAATCACAAAATATGTTTAGACACCATTGCTTAATTAAATGATTGCATGTATTTAAATGTCGTACCAAAAGTGACGGTAAATGAATGCAAGGACCATCAGACTCCAGCTGAATGACACAGTCCTTTGTACTTGACTTCCTTCCAAAACAGCCAACAACAAAAATTTTGTGATTTGCAGGTTTCGGTCTCAAGCGTGTTCTGTTGTCGGGAATGGAAACCCAGGACTGCTGTTTGTGGACTGAACAAGCGTTGCAAGCGTAACACAGCACAGTGTGATGACATATTCTCGAGAGAGATGTTTCACTGCAGGAAACATTTACAGTACTGCCTCAGGGGTCTATTTACTAAGCAGTGTTAGGAGACAGAGTGAAAAGTGATAAGAAAGTGATAAGGTGTCAGCCAATCAGCTCCCAACTGTCATTTTTCAAACAGCTTGTGAGATGGCAGTTGGGAGCTGAATGGCTGGCACCTTATCACTTTTCACTCTGTCTCCTAGCACTGCTTAGTAAATAGACCCCTCAGTCTCTTAGTATAACTCATCTCTTTTGTAGTTTGTTTACCATGCATACAGAGTAGTATTTGACCACACTGTGCTGGGAAAAGGATTTTCTTTACATAGCATAAATTTTGCAGTGAGTAGATGAACACATATTTTAGTCTAAAATGGCTATAAAAACGCTGTTATGCATAGCAGATCGGTGGACAGTTGCCAGGCGCACCTACCATAGTGTGCGCAACACTCAAGAGAAGGGTCAGAAGCACTGGTCAAGCCCTCTTATAGTGTTCATGTCACTGTTGTCCCAAATTCTCAAGCCAAAATGTATGATTAAAAGATGTGCAATAAAATATTCTGAAGGAGATTTATGAACAGCAGTGCACACAGAGAGATCTCCTGGAATTCAGAGAGAGTAATCAAGTCTCCCAGTAGGAGCAAAGACATGATGGAAATTGCCTCATTGAAGCCCACCCACCTCACTATACACCAAGTGGCAGGGTCGTGGATAAGATAAATTACATCATTATGGCCCTGCCGCTTTGGTGCTGACTGTGAGTCGGACGCATCAACTTTCATGGACTCAAAAAGCGAGTTTTACAGAGCAGAATGGAATTTGCACATTTTTGCAAATCTTCAGCAGATATGGTTGGATCTTTGCAGGATTTCATTTTACATGAAATGGGCATTTGGGATGGGAACTGGGCAGATATAATGTGATCGCACTGAACTGTTCTGTCTTGTAGGAGTGTCAAGGGAGTTTCTTGTGCGTGTAGCTATACTAAGTTGTGCATACGGAGAAGGGAAACCTGTTTCTGATCAATCTCTCGCATCTAGCATTGGGCAGGTGAAAGTGCCAATACGGATGATGGCGTTGCGGCTGTGGATTAATAAATAGTGGGCGGAGTAGCATCCTGCTTGAAGCCGCACGGATACTCGCATCAGCATAAGATAATAAATCTGGCTTCCACGGCATCACGTAAACACCAGCACTTTCCTTCTGCCCTATTTACATTCATTCTTCAGGAAGCAAGATCAAAAAATTAGTATGCAAGTATCATTAAGGTTTCAGTCCTACTGAAGCATTTGTTAAACAGCTAAATACTTTGGAAAAAACTATGAGATGGATCATCTGTTAAATGATACTGTATGAAGTCATGAACAATCATTAGGTGAATATGTACCTATTTGTAGATGTGCATGTAAACTGTACCATTGTAGCGCCACCATCAGGGGATACACTTGTAAGTGGCCCCGTGGGGCCCGCCATCGATGATCCCTTTGAAATTTTTACAAAGTTTTTTCCCTCGCTCACCACTTGGGAATTAATTTTACCATCAGTTTGTCTCCTATACTGAAGCCATAGGTACCGAGTTATTTACATACATCTCAGTGCAAGTCTGTTGCTTGTATAACTCAGTCAGTAATAGAGACACATTGTAAGGTGGAAGTACCCGACTCTGGTGTGCTTAAAACTTTATTTAGCAACTACCCCTCAGCAGACTGAGCAAGCCTGGAGTTCTACTGTACCTACATATATGCCACTTTACTGATATACCTGGATACTGGATTTTACTGCATTTTTAGTCTCTGTTCTATGTGTTTCTGCATATCAGTGTTTATGTCTGTATTCCATGATTGTTTGTGGGAGAAGCTGGGAACACAGAAAATTAGAGGGCTCTGCATGTTATTTGTACTGGGTAGTGATGGCCATCGATGGCTCTACCATGGATGGCCGATGGTTTTAAATCATCAATACAAAACCATCGGTGACTTAGCCATCAATGGCTGAATGTTGCGCAAGCGGAGACCTCTGCCACTGGACCGAGCCGCTGATGTTTTCTCAATATCGGGCGCCGCCATCAATGGCCATCTTGCCATCGGCCATAGACCGTTGATGGTTTCAAAGCCATCGATGGTTGATGGCCATTCCTAGTACTGGGCCTCAATACCTGATGGCAGTTCTGAAAGCAAGGCTTGCTTTTTTCTGACTAGCCCTGGCTATCTTCAACATTTCTGAAAATAAACAAGTAGGCAAGTTTTCTTTTTTAAACATAATTTATGAAATATTTCTTAATGAGAATAACTTTTCATTGACACAGGGTGGGCAGAAAAAAAAGGCCTCTCTTAGCCAGCATAGAAATGGCACTGCTACCAACCAGAAGGATCAAGCTGGTAGTAACTGAAGTATGTATGTGCCATACAGTTTAACTGTCAAAAAGGATGTGTCTGTATGTGATGCCCACATTAATCATATCATAGGGAAATCTCAGTACAGAATTGAATCTTGGGAGTGAAGGTGTTAAGTGGTAACAGTATCCAAGAAGACCAGACAGCCCTTGCAAACTGCACTGAGCTGGGAGATCTTCCAAAGCTGCCAACGCAACTGCCTGTGCTGCCAAAGTGCCAGATGCTCTTCTAAGAAAAAGCTTGTTTCCCTGTTCTTCAGCTGAAAACCTGGGGCGAATTTTCTTTATCTGCTTTGAAATTACTGCAATACAACAGCCAAAATAGGGGCAGGATTATATGTGTTGATACCTAAGCAAATGGAGACAAATTTAGGTTGTCTTACTTAAACATTGCCGTGTTTAGTAACTTAAAATGCTGCAAGCTGTATAACTTTAAATAGTATTTTTTCTGGCAGTGGTGTTGAAATACGTTACCCAAAATATATAATTCCAGGAATCTTTAAGATTACAAACCATTTTTAAGCCGCCCATACAAGGTGCAATATGCACCTTGCAACGCGACGAGGGATTCGACGGCCGACATATCAGGCGGTCCCCACACACGGTGCGATCGGGTGGCCGATCGCCCGATATGCCATCTGCCCCCTCCCCCATCCGCATAGCGCTGCACGGGATCGCACATCGCATCCCCAGATCAAATGAACCTGCAGTAAGATATGGAGGTGCGATGTACGACCTCACAGGAGCGCGCTCTGTCCGATATCATGCCCATACACGGTACGATATAGTAGCGATATCGTACCCATCCGTCGGATTGGCTGCTTTATTGCACCGTGTATAAGCACCTTAAGTTCTGGATTGTAAAATCCCCTTGCATTGCAACCACTAGGATATACCGCATTTTGAATCCAACTGTGATTCAAAACCTAGGAATAAAATATATTAGTTCCCTCTACTTTCCCTGGTCCTTGCACCTTGCACTGTCATGTTCCTTTGTTAAAACAGCCTTATGCACAGTATTCATCACCGCTTCACAGAGATCAATGGAGCCCATGTGAGATTCTCTCACCTCTACTTATCTGTCAAAAACGTAAAGGAAGGGAGACCGTATTACCTAACGCCTATATATACAAAACAATCTCTGCATTCATGTGGTGCCAAAGATCTTTGTGGATCTAACAGAATATGTTATTCTCACCATACCCAGGAAAGAAGACTGTGCAAAATATAGTGGTGGCACTTCTCAGTGCCACCACTATTAACAGCACCCAAAATAAATGTCAACCATAAGAAAATTTCTTATGGTTGACATTTATTTTGGGTGCTGTTAATTTCTGTATAGGTCAACAATCTTGGTGTAAGGTATTGCATATAAACTCTGCTGACTCTCAGCCCTTATTTCCCTTCCTCAGCTAGGGCACCACTCAGTTTACACTGAGAACTGCCACCACTATATTTTGCAACGATATAGTGGTGCCCAACATCCCGACCGCCTGCGGGACACTTCATCCCGCGTGTGGAACAGCGCGGCAGTGCCCGAAAAATGGGACTGTCCCGCTGAAATCTGGAATGGCTGGGAAGGGTGCACCCTCTAGGGAGTGGCATCCCTGTTCGACCACACTGGTCAATCATGATTCGAGCCGGCCCTGACTGGCCACATGGATCCGGCCAATGTGGACTGGCACCTGCAGGAATTGGCAAGTCATCTGGGAATGTCAGTCAGCTGGCCCAGTGCTTACAAGAAATTTCTGCCAGACAAGATAACTTCCAAGTTACTCTGACAACCTGGGGCTCCATCCCATCCTGACAATCTGTTAATGGAACTCTGGCTTCTCAGCCTCTACAAGCTGTTTCAAAACAAATTAACCTCTATTTACATTGGCTTCCTTCTGAGGAATTTTTTGACAAATCTGCTAAGGTCACACCCCCTGAATGGTTAAACTCCTGCCTTGGGTGTTCTCAGACTCCCAGTGCAGTAAAATCCTGATCAACTGAGGATTCTTTATCAAATGCTAGCACAGCTACAAAGCCTTCTGATCAGTATTATCCCTGTAATATCTGAATTCCTTGGGAGATACTTCAGACACAGTAAAGACTGCCGCTATATACCAGTGACTAAAAAGTTCTCTGATTTAGGCTCCTTTGGAACCAAAGGCCCTCATTCAGAGCCGCTCGTTAGCGGCAGTACGCTCGTTCCGAGCGATGTTTGCACATCTGCGCATGCGTACGGTTTTTAGTACGCATGCGCGAACCAGTCAGTGCGGCCGAAAATCGTTTGTACGCTATATAGCGAGTGCCTGCTATTTTGAGTGACAGAATGAGGCGTATGTGGGTGGTAACAGGGGAAGGTGCTTGAAAATGGGGAGTGGAGATCCGAACGCAGGCGTGCTTAAAGGTCAAAACGGGCGTTTTATGGGTGTGTATATTTAAAACAGCAGCGTCATTGTCCACGTCACTGGGTTATTTTATAGCCAGAACTGCTCGCAAATTTGTGGTAGCAAACACCAACCACAAGAATAGCGAGCAGTTCATACGCTGGTCGATGTACTCGATTAATCAAATAAATAGCGGACATGACGTATGGTGTGAGCGGCCAGGGGGCGTTTTTAACAAATAAACGAGCGTATGTTTTGCTCGCTCGTTCAGACTTAGAGGTGTGAACAGACTGCAATGTGCGTACGGATCATTTGAATAGCCACCCCTTGTTTTTAAACGAACGACCGCAAATAGCGAACGGCTCTGAATGAGGGCCAAAGTCTCTTTTACTATGCAGAGAAAAATTATACATTGGAGCTATTCACGGCCCAAGCTTTCCAAAGCCGATCGCCAGCGACGCAAAGAGTTGCACCATTGCCTTTACTGTGGAAGTTCTGATCACTTCATTAAAGATTGTACCCTTCGTAAGCCAAGAGATGGTCAGTGTCATAGTATTCGTGTCTCCAAGCTATCCTGTGTGCCTTCTGAAATCTCCAATCCTGCTACTCTTGATAGGGGTGTCAAAAAGGGTACCTAGAAAGACACCAATTCTTGATTGGGGCCCTGTGACAAGAAGTCCCTATGCCAGGTTTGGGGACCAAAGAAGATTATTTACAGTAGGTCGAAAAAAAAATCTATTTTTCCAGCCTCAAGAGGGGTTTTCGGTGCCTGTTCCGGTCCCAGCCTGGATGCTGCCTGTTCCGGTCCCAGCCCGGATTCTGTATGTTCCGGTCCCAGCCCGGATTCTGCTAGTCCCAGTAAAGGACTTCTGCCTGCTTGTCCCAGTAAAGGACTTCTGCCGGCTTGTCCCAGTAAAGGACTTCTGCCGGCTTGTCCCAGTAAAGGACACTAGTCTGCAGCCCCAGGAAGGGCATCAATTTTGTTAACCTTGGAAGAGGAATCTTATGTTGTTACCCCAGGTGGGTTATCCAATGTTCTAGCTCCAGAAGAAGCACTCAAGCCTTTAGCTTCAGGAGAAAAATCTGATCTGCCAACCCCAGGAGGGGTGTCTGTGTTGCCAACCCCAGGAGGGGTATCTGAGTTATCAGCCCCAGCAAGGGGTGCTCAGTGCCAATATTCCAAGTGGGATTCATAGTGCCATGGAGGCAGTTATGGACTCCTGTCAGACACTTCCTGAGAGTGCCACCATATTTAATACCAGCATGGTTCAGGTCCAAGAAGGGCCATCTGAACATCTGGATTCTGCCTATTACGGTTCTAGCAAGATTCTGCTTCCTTTGGTTCCAGCCGATTCAAGTTTATCTGGACTCAATCCGGTTCCTCCCGTATGTTCGGTACAGTCTCCAATCGGTTCCAACTGACTCAAGTTCCTCCAGACCCAATCCGGTTCCATCCATATGTCCAGATCAGCCTCCTTCGGGTTCTACTGATCCAAGTTTCTCTGGATTATATTCAGTTCCATACCTCAGTACGGGGTCACCTCTGCTTCTAGCCAGTCAAAGAAACTCTGATTCCAATTTTGTTCAGTCCTGTTCGACTGCTACAGATTTAAATGTTCCTAAACTCAATCCGGCTCTGTCAGGCTGTTCAAGGGCTTCTTTGATTATAGCTGACTTCAGTTCCTTTGGACTTTATCCGGTCCCATATGTTGGTTCAAGTAAAGGACACCAGTCAGTTCCAGTCATGATAATTTCTCACCAGTCTGAAGTTCCACAGGTCAACTTCAATCCTGTTCCTGAGTGTGCTTCACAAGCTTCAATCTTCCAGAACTCGTCTGGTGCTCCAGTGCCCATTTACTTTGATGGAGACTTGGCACAATATAATGCATTAGTTAATCAATACCTTACCATCATGGAGTCTGATGTGTCATCTAGTATTACTCCTACCAACGTTGTTAGACACCTTTTCCTGTCCTTCAGAGGTAAAGCTTTAGAATGGGCTAATCCGCTCATACAGCCTAATGATCCTATGCGCCAAAATGTACTGTCTTTCAGTGATGCCGTAATCAAAAAATTTTGTTCAAAGAATTTGAGATCAAAATCATCTAAAAACACATTCTCTAAGGAAGTTTCCAGTTCTGTGCCTTCCTTCAAGCAATCTACATGATCTGCCAAGAATCCAACTATTGCTCAGTCCTCCACTCTTCTGAAATTTAAGCAAAATCAAGCATTAAGGACCAGCTTTCTGACTTCCAAGCCTCCAAGAAGAGCAGCACTACAGAATCTGCATCCATGGACATGAGAATTGAGTACATTTCCCGGTCTCCTCCTTGCAGCAGTTTCTCTCAAAGCACCGACTTCTAGATTCATCATATAAGCCATCTGGTCCTTCGAGTCTTACAATATGTGTAGGATCCTCTGCTTCATGTTATTATAGTGATTCTCTGTTCCAACACGAAGAAGGATTAAATTTGGATGCTAGACTTTAACTCTGACTCTGATTATGATCCTGATCATGATGCTACTCCCTTCCTTGGAGGTCCCATGTTTCCTGACAAAGTTTTTTCCTTACAGGAGATTCCGTGTCCTTTAGTTGGTTCAAGACATTCTCGCAAGAAAAAGAAGAATCAACGAAGATCTTGTTATTTCCTTTGAAGAATTTTCACTCCAGATACCCCAATAGTATAAGAGTGTCCAGTGGCCACTCCTCAAGGAGGGGGTACTGTCACGGTCTGGTCATTTTTTCTGTGCCGCTGGGTGACTTACTGCTCCTGTGGCCAGCCGGCTCACTCCCTGGACTTGTTTGTGCATCCACAGTTATAAGATGAGATGCAGGCTTGCAGATGATGCCTGTGAGATGCAGGCTTAATTTGTTTCCAGCCTGCTAGGCCGCAGGCTGGAAACAGAGCCTAGGCTGGAGTACTGCTGTGATAGGTCCCAATCACCTGACCACGGTCCATCCAATCCTATACCAGACTGTACCTCCCTGAACCACCTGATTCTGCTCAGCCTCTCACAGCTAACCCAGGGGTATAAGTTCCATCCACTGGTTCTAGCAAATTGCCAGTGCAACGTCTAACACAGTTACCACTGTGGCAGGTATTCCTGAGCCTTAGGGGTAAATTTACTAAAGTGAGAGTTTTTAGAAGTGTTTTAGAAGAGATGTTGCACTTCATGTGCAACTCCTTGAGCTGGCAGCCACCACAGTGCCAACAGAGCCGCCATTGTGCGCCTTAAAATGCACAGTTTGTTATACAGAGACCCCTCTTTCAAACAGAGCCCACTACTAGTTTCTAAGTCATGAAATTACTATAGTATCTAAGTCTGGGATGCACTGTGTGTGACTCTCGACCGGCTCCACTGGGCATGGAGACTCCATACACCACAGCATAGCGCAACTAGCAGGGCGCTACATGACGTATGCAGCGCCGCACACCACTTTCTTGACACAGTGCATCAACAGTACAGTGGCATAAAGTAGTAGAGAAATGCCAGGTGGTGGGAAGCTGTGGACAATGTATTGAGTTCAGTAGGGTATGATAAGAATACTGAACTTCAATTGCTCGGTCTTCATGCAATGCTGGGAGTGCCTCTTTTTGGTCAACACAGATTCCTGTATAAATGACAGAACTCACACACCACCAAATGATTTCTTTTTAATCCTGTAGATGAAGATTAAAAAAAAAATAAAAAAAAATGTCCCTTACCAGGTCTTAAACCCGGGATGCCCACTCTGGGTAAGGAGCTCACCCAAACCTCTAGCCTACACACGCCAGCCATGTAGAAAGCCGAACCTGTCGTGTACAGCTGAGGCACTGTGGGTGACTCCCGAACGGCTCCACTAGGCATGCGCAGTACTATGAGACTCCATATGCCACAGCTTAGCACTACTAGCAGGGCGCTAAATGGCGTATGGTGCGGCTCCACTGGGCATGCGCCGGAGATCCCATGTGCAACTCCCGGAGCTAGTAGCCACCACAGCGCTGATGTGCCGACAGTGCTGCAAGTGTGCGGCTTAAAACGCACAGTTAGTTTGTAATCCAGTATCTAAGTCTGGGACAGCGCCGACAATGCAGACAGTGACGCAATACAGAGACCCCTCTTTCAAACAGAGCCCACTACTAGTTTCTAAGTCATGAAATCACCATAGTATCTACTGTAAGTCTTGGATGCACTGTGACTCCCTACAGGCTCCAATGGGCATGCTCAGTACTACAGTATGAGACTCCATACACCACAGCATAGTGCGACTAGCAGGGCGCTACGTAGTGTACTGTATGGAGTGCCGCACACCACTCTCTTGAGCAACAGTGCATCAGCAGTACAGTGGCATAAAGCAGCGTAGAAATGCCAGTTGGTATGAAGTTGTGGACAATGTACTGAGTTCGGCGGCATTGAATAGAAGCGAATGATGGTTGGGGAGCATTAGTGAATATTTATCCCACCTCATTAAAAGCTGTGCGTACGTGCAAAATATTTTTATAAAAAAGTACAGGACTCGCACACGCTACGTTCCCTTACGGAACATTCTGTGTGGCGTGACACAAAGCGCACTGTGTGGCGCGAGATGCATGACGCGCTACATAGCATATGGAGCAACAAACTAGCTGGGCCCATCTGTACCTGGGTGGTTACAGGGGGCTGGCTAATCAGATGCAGATGTAACATAGAATGAGGATGTTATTAGAGTGACACAGGCATGTTGTTGATAGTGGTTGTGTACAGAGACATGAATGACGCAGTAACATACGTCAACAGTGCGACTGATGGTGGGGTCTTAAGACACACAAAGCATGATTGCAGCATCTGTAGACATTAAAAGTGGTCGTCTCAGTATTTCACATTCAGACGCATTAAGCATTAAGGGCCTGATTCAGCAAGGATCGCAACTGCAATTACGCATACAATTTGCCGATTGTTGTGTTCTACGCATGCGTAAGCATTGCATTGCGTGTGCGCAAACCAGCCACTGCGATTCAGACTGCAATCACAGAGATTACACAGACCCATCGCAGAGTGATTGACAGGAAGTGCCGTTTGTAGGAGGTGATGGGGGTTGGATGTCAAAATGCAGGCGAATCAGTGCATTCGAACGCTGTTGCAGGGGCGTGTAAAAATTATCCACTGCAATGCTGTATGCAGCTCAAGTACTCGTGCGCTGAGGTAAGGAATTCCGGAGTAAGGTCAGACCTTGTGCCAGTGTGCGTGAGGTTGCGATTGTACTCGATGTTCCCAATGGTTTTACAGTCTTGCTAAACATTACGGATGTGTGCAAGGTAAGAGGGGCATCCCTATGTAGTGCTGCAACGGCATAGCGATCGCAATGGATTAGCATATCATCGCAGTCAGACTGCGTGCGTAATTGTAGCCGTGATCACAGTTGCGATCCGTAGTGAATCAGGCCCTAAGTCGCCTACGCAACTGCAGCAAAAGATGCCAGGAAAGCCACCACTGCATCCAACACAGAAAACATCCATCTGAAGAGGGAGTATCCCTCCACCTACCCATCGACAAACCCTGCCCTCTCTACAGACCCCTCCTCCATTAGGGCTGCTTCCAAAAATTACCTGGGCTGGTTTTCCATCCCAATCCGCCCCTGCTCACCTGCATGGTTTTTGTAAATATGCAGGGTTCAAAATTTAATGTGAGCAAAATATTAAATTTAGTTTACAGGACCTTACACACCCGGCTCGTACAAATAAAATAATAGCCGCAAGTATTGTGAGTACATCGTATTTTCCTACAGCCAATGTTGTTTATTTCACATTCAAGGCAACATGTGAGCACTCTGGAGATCAAACTGCTTAAAGATTCAATCTTGTTTTCAAGGCTTAATTGTGACTCTACAGAATTGCTCCCCAGTCATGTGAGTTCAAGCCAATTCTAATGGAAGCAACTCTGTATTCAACCCTCGATCTTCTACCCACACATAACACGATTCTTTCTAACCACTGCTGCAATTGTTGGAGCCAGTTGGAAACTGCGAGTTATTGTGTGCACTGTGGATAGAGGTAAGAAGCACAGGTGCAATGAGCATTGTCTATTTCTGATTCAATGAAATTCTGTCCATCTGTCAAAAATATATCGACTTTTATGCTTGTTATCTTTTTGTGTATTATTTAATCTACCTGCAAATGCAGCTTCCAAGAACGCACTAGGTAATTAATCATTTTTAAAGAGTCTGGAAAAAGCAATATGACAGATCGCTGTAATTAAATTCTGATAGGCATATTTTATTGTATTACAGATCATTTTACAATAAAATAAATTAAAACATTTGCTATCAAAGCACTGTGAAAACACAGCAATGTGCCCATATACTCATATACGGGGTATGACAATAAAAAGGAGAATTGGATGTGTAATATGTAATTTAATTTCACATAATATTACACATATTTCTTTGTTTTTCTATAGCCTCTGTGCCATATATTTTTTTAAGCCCACAAACAATGAATGCAGGAAATATGCTGGCTGGCGGTTCAAATCCCGACAGCGGAAGCCAGGCAGGGGTGAAGATCCCGAAGCTAAAAAAAAAGGAAGTACAACTAACCCTATTCTACCCCCTAACCCTAACCCTCCTTTAGGGGTGCCTAACCCTAACCTCCTACCAAGTGCCTAACCCTAACCTCCCCCCAAGTGCCTAAACCTAGCCCCTCCTTTCCCCGCAGCCTAAACCTAAGTCTCCTGGGGGGGTGCCTAATCCTAACCTCCCCCCTGGGGGTGCCTAACCCTAAACCCCCTTCCCCTAGCTTAACCCTAACCTAACCATCCCCCACCGCGGCTGTCGGCGCCCAGCTTACCTTCGTTCGGGATGCCGGACGTCGGGCTCCCGACGTAGTTAAAATGACAGGGGTCAGGATTTCGACGCCTGTCATTAGTACCTTGCCGGGATTTGACATTCGGGAAGCCGGCGGTCAGCATTGCGACCGTCGGCTTCCTGACTGCATCCCGGCTGAACAAATATCCCAGAGAATACTGCTTACCATGTACAGGGCCAGGGTCCTATAAAGGGTTTTCACACTAAGGGGCATGTTTATCACTATTCACATCTCAGGTGCAGATGGGATAAATTTGCCCAAAACGCAATGCAATATTTGAATACATCGCAAGGATGTATCAAATATTGCATGCAGGGACAGAGCTCGTGAGAAAGCTCTGTCCCTGTGAGGGAGGTCATTTTTGCAAAAGATACCCTGAGAGTGTGACCACGCATGTGCCATCTGCCCCTTTCCCTACAGACCAGCAGATTCCCCATAACATCCCCCCTTCCTGCCCACTTCACTAGGAAGTGAGCAGAATGCGGGAGATCTGCCTACGTTTCTTAGGTGCGGGGGACTACCCAAAAAATCGGGAGCCTCCAGCGACTCCCGGGAGTTTGTATGGTTTTAGATAGCCAATTAGATAAATCTGAAATTGCACTAATTTGGTAATAAAAAAACAAGTAGAACGGAGCCGCTCATCTTTGGTTATATTTTTTTCCACGACTCTCTTTTCTTTTCTGTATCCTATTTTGTGTTTGCATGTTTAAAAAAAAAAAAAGCACATGAAATATTTACTAATAAAGCACATGAATTAATGCATTCAGACACAATGGGATGTATTCATGATCCCGACCGTCAGAATGCAGATGGTCACAATCTCGACAACGGCATCCCAACAGTCACAATCCCAACAGATTCTGACAGTAAGTATTAAGACAGTAAGTCTGCTCTGCTCCGAAGGAATTAGTGGGCTATGTTATGACATCACGCCGCAAACAGGAGGCAGAGCTCAATTTGTAACTAAACCTGCAGCTACAAGGAGGACGCGGGCGCAGACGCCAGAGCCTACCTACGTGATGCACAGCAAGGTAAGAGCTGTGGGTTTTTTTTATTTTTTTTATTTGTGACATATGGGGGGTCTGGAGTGGCCCGTGGAATGGGAGGGAGTGTGGGGAAGGGTTGCTGAACTGGAGTGGTCTGGGAAGAGAGAGAGAGTGGGGGCTGGAGTGGCACATGAGGGTCTGCTGGAGTAACAAATTGGGGGCCGGAATGACACATAAAGGTCTGCGGAAGTCACACATGGGGGGTTGCTGAAGTGACATATGGAGGGGCTGCTGGAGTGACAAATGGGGGGCTGCTGGAGTGACATGAGGGGAACTGGAGTGACACATGAGGGGAACTGGAGTGACACATGAGGGGAACTGGAGTGACACATGAGGGGAACTGGAGTGACACATGAGGGGAACTGGAGTGACACATGAGGGGAACTGGAGTGACACATGAGGGGAACTGGAGTGACACATGAGGGGAACTGGAGTGACACATGAGGGGAACTGGAGTGACACATGAGGGGAACTGGAGTGACACATGAGGGGAACTGGAGTGACACATGAGGGGAACTGGAGTGACACATGAGGGGAACTGGAGTGACACATGAGGGGAACTGGAGTGACACATGAGGGGAACTGGAGTGACACATGAGGGGAACTGGAGTGACACATGAGGGGAACTGGAGTGACACATGAGGGGAACTGGAGTGACACATGAGGGGAACTGGAGTGACACATGAGGGGAACTGGAGTGACACATGAGGGGAACTGGAGTGACACATCAGGGGAACTGGAGTGACACATCAGGGGAACTGGAGTGACACATCAGGGGACTGGAGTGACACATCAGGGGAACTGGAGTGACACATCAGGGGCTGGATTGTATTATGTGAAAATGTTTTTTTATTATTTTTCAATGTATATTTGTGGATGTGGCTTTTTCAGTGTATCTTTGTGGATGTGGCTTTTTCAGTGCATTTTATGCAGATCTGTTTTCTATATTACTCTTGTGCATGCACACCTTCAGCGAGTGCATGATCTTGGCTCTTTTTGGGTTCTTTGCCTCTGACTGGTTGGCCACGTCTGCACTAGGGGAAGGGTTAGTGTTAAGCACTAGGGGGATGGTTAGGGTTATAAGGTATAGATACCAATAAAGGCTGTGTACAGGCGCTATGTTCCGTTGAACCAAGCAGCTACTTTAAAAAGGGATAGTCAGTCCCTAAAATAATATACAAAATAAAACAATAAAAATAGTAGTGCTATTAAATAAAGTGCATGTAGCAAATTTGAAAAACAATTACATATAGCTATAGATGGAATGAAAGAACAATACATTTTAATATATAATAAATAGCACAATTTAACATATCTTCATAAAAAACAAGCAAATTACTTCACCAACATTGAGTCCACACATGTAGAAAAAAATAAGTAAATGCCTGTTCCTATAGAATACCTCCTTAGGCAATAGCAGAAAGAACCAGGGTTAGGGTAAGGTTGCGGGATGGGACAGTTAGGCTGCGGGATGGGATGGTTACGGTTAGGCTGCCGGATGGGAAAGTTACGGTTAGGCTGTCCGAACGGTGGGTTAGGGTTTGAGTAAGATTTGGGATAAAATACTTACCAAAATCCGTCAGGATTTTGACCATCGGGATGCAGCTGTTGGTATTCTTACCGTCGGGATCCTGTACCTAACCCTACAAAATGCAGTTTGTATGCAATAAAATGCATATTGCAAATGCCAGTGTATTCATAGCCAAAAAGAGAGTCAGAACTTTTTATTTGCCTTATAAACTGCTGCCCACTAGCCAGGAACTTTTAATCAATTTATAATAAGAAATATCATTGATTTGTCAATAAAATACAGAGAGGACCAACTGTTAGTTCAGCTAACAACTGACAATGCAGGCTATGTGAAGACTGTACAGTATATTCAACATGTAACGGTGACTTCAAGCATGACAAGGATAGACACATGCATTATCCAAGTAAAGAACAAAACCATTAATCCGTGAAAATATATCATAGAACAATAAAGCCGTATTATAAAGCTTCCAAGAAAAAAAATCTTGTCTGAGGAACCTTAGCTACAGCAATCTTTAATGCAATGTTCAATATCTATGGCAATATTTCAACCCGGAGTGCTGACAATCAACATCCTATTGCTTTGTCGGATGAAATTCCCATCCAGTGCAATGGATAAGGCCGCCGGGGCAGGATTTATATTTGGTATTCTCATTTAAGCACTGATTACTAAGGAGTAACGTAATAAGTGATTTACTGTATGAGACATTCCTGCTATACAGTTGCAGAATGCATAGAAGTCAATATTACTGGTCATAATTACATAGATCAGATTTCTACTGCATCAGTGTGTTACTAACATAAAGAATTGGTATTTTCTAGAAAGGTCGGGGATTTTCCAGCTTTTGTCCTTATACAATAAAATCATTAGCAACTTACTGTTATAATTAACTTTTTGCTATATCATAAAAGTCCACAAAACATTTACTGCAAAACTCTTTGCAAATGGGTAAATATACTTGGCTGCGGCTCTTGTAAGTCATCACTTCTCGGCGTGTTTAACCTGTAAATGTAAAATGGTAATGATATTATTAACTTTTAATATCTTTGCCATGTTGGGTTTCCATGTTAATCACGCTGAGAAGCAAGCAGCCGCTTAGTAAATAAACCCCCAAAATTCATAAAGACATGAGAGACTGACAGTTCCAATCCACGTCAGCAAGCATGTACTGTCAATGCTACTCACATATTCCCTGCTGAGTGTGATCCATTTAGGGTATGCAACTTATTTACTACCACCGATAAGCCGCCAGTCATTGGCATCTTTGACAAATCGCCAAATATATCCCTATATATCTATGTATTGTACATACTCCCAAATGATCAAGTATACTGCGCTCAAAAGACACCCAATAATTCCATCATCTTATGCCAACATCTCCTAATGATATAATAGCTTGTAATGTAGTACAGTGACAAAGGCTGGCTGGTGATTGGGTATGACAGTTGTGGACATGGTAGGTCTAAAAAGTCCACAAATATAACAATGAGCATATAAAGGACTCGATCCTCAAGGCACCCTAACGGTCCAGGTTTTAAAGATATCCATGGTTGAGCACAGATGGTTTAATCAAAAGACGGAGGTACTACTTAAGTCACCTGTGCCCAAGCATGGTTATCCTTAAAACCTGGACCGTTAGAGTGCCTTGAGGACTGAGTTTGGGAACCTCTGCCATAGACTGTTCTGAGAGAGAATATAAAAACTGTGAGGCTAACTGGCAACAGTGCGCTCAGCGCTTTGAAGAAATATTACACAATGTTGTTGTGATGAGCAGCAGAAAGTGGTTTATGATTACAGTTAAACTGATGCCCCAGGATGCAGTGTGCATGCACTGTCATTCTAGCATGTGAGTCATACAGTACATGGTCAGATAGGAAGAGTGTGCTTCCTATTTGAGCAGCATTGAGCCAGATGTAAGTAAATCCGGGTATACATTAAGCAATTATTGTCCCGATCCACTGATTATCGGCAGATTGGGCAGATAATTGTATAGTGTATTGCTGCGACCGATCAGAGACAATCAGAAAGTCAGGCATGAAAAATCATCCAACATGCCAGACTGATCCGATCATTGGCGAAATATCTCACAGTATATGGCAACAATATCTGCAGGGTTTCAGGCTGTCAGATAAAATGTCTCTTGGTCTGACAGTGCATGTTCAGCATTAGGGATGGCCACTGACCATCAATGGTTTGCCACCGAAAGTCGATGCTTTAGCTATCGATAATGGAGATCAGAGGGTTCTTCATCAACAATGGCAGAGGTCCAACAACTGTTGTTTTTTTTTTAACCTAGTGCAGGGGGTATCAAACTTGGCTTCCTTAAGACACCCTGCTGATATGTGAAAAAAATGATAAGCCACAAGAGTGCGCTTATCGTTTTTTAATAACATCTGAATGAATTTAGATTGTTATGGTATCTGCTTTCATGCATAGCAATGGTCGTCGTAAGTGTCAAATTGCACTACAATTAGACACTTACCATCTTACATCACCCCCAATGTACATAAACCAAAGGGCATTGGTACGAAATGCGTCCGGCGGTTCGATTCCAGACGCTGGAACACCGGCAGTGAAGATCCTGACAGGTAAGTATTTTCTCTATTTATTAACCTCCCCCCCAACCCTAACCCTCCCTCAAGTGCCTAACCCTAACCGCCCCTGTAAGTGCCTAAAACCTAACCCCCCCTTCCCCGCAGCCTAAACCTAAGTCTCCCGGGGGGGGGTGCCTAACCCTAACACCTCCCCCCCCCGGGGGTGCCTAACCCTAACCCCCCCTTCCCCGAGCCTAATCCGAACCCTCCGGGGGGGTGAGGGGGTGCCTAACCCTAAGTACCCCCCTGGAGCCCCTAACCTAACCCTCCTCTCCCTCGCGGTATCCCGGACATCGGGCTCCCTGAGTAGGTAAGATGACAGGCGTCGGGAACTCGACGCCTGTCATTAGACCTCTACCGGATTAGACAGTCGGGAAGCCGGCGGTCAGCATTTCGACCGTCGGCTTCCTGACTGCATCCCAACCAAAGGCATCAAGAGAAAAATGGTGCAGGTACAAAGGGCTTGATTCAGACCCGCTCGCTAGGAAGCATTCGCACGCAGACTGCCGATGTTTGCATTGTGCACGGGCGCATGCATCACAGTGCTCGTGCGCGAACCAGTCCTTGCTATCGGGAAGCGTTCGCTCGCTGCGCATAGACAGCCCAGCTGAATGAGTGACATGACAAGCCATTTGTGAGTGGTGATAGGAGTTGGTCAATGAAAACGGGGGAGTGGTGGTGCGAACATGGGCGTGCCCGAGTGTCTTAACGCCGTTCCAGAGCTGTGCATAATTAAGACGCAGCGTCATAGTACACGTCACTTGGCTGAATTTTACACTGAAGTGCTCGCAGTGCTTGCGGTAGGGTAGGGTCAACTACAAGTGCTGCGTATGTATCCGATGGTACTCGATGTTACCGATGGTTGCATACACTTCCTGAAGATGACGTGCAATAGTGGGCATCTTAAGAGAGGCTGGTGGGCATCTGCAAACACAGAGCGATCGCACGCCAAGACATAGTGGGCGTGCTAATGCCTTGCAATCGCGGATTGGCATACTTTCTCTGCGTGCGAACGCATCTAGCAAGTGGGTCTGAATCAAGCCCAAAGTGCCAAGCCTTCCTCAGAGGGATTGGGTTGGGTACAATATCCCGGCACTGATGACAGTGGAAATCCCTATGCATGCAAAAAAGTATTCTAACCCTAACTCTACCCCTAACACATCTTTCCCACAGCCTAACCCTAACCGTCCTCTCAGGGGCATATTAAGAGAGGAAGGGACCCTTGTGCACTCTCCGTCCGGAGCTCCCTCCTCTCTCTTCGGTGGCCAGCAGCGCCGCAGCACTAATCTATGCCCACAGTCTAGCATGCACAGGTGGCACTGGAGCCATTTTCCTGGCGATTTTCCTACTGCGCATGCGCAAAACACCGAGAAAATGGCCATGGCGTCTATTTTCCAGGCAATTTTTGCAGCGCTTATAGCCCTGATGTGGGTTCCTGGAGAGGTAAGTATTAAAAATATGGGTGCAGGGTGTGCGGTGTGGGCCCCCTGGACAAGTATGCTCGCACACCCTGCACCCATTATAGATATGCCCCTGCTTCCCTCCAAAAGCCTTACCCTCCCCCCCTGCGCAGCCTAACTGTCTCCTCCCACAACCTAACCTAATACTCACCCTCAGAATCGCAGCCACCGAGATTCTGGACCCGGGATTCTGACTGCTGCCCTGGGATTAATCAGTGGTGGATTCTACCTAGGAACTGCAGCCCTCCCAAGCAAAACTCTGCCACTTTGAGTCCCCAGTGAGCTCCGGTCCTGGGGACTGCACTGGCTCTGGAACCCCCCACTCAGGCACTCACAGGCATTAGTGCAATCATCCTTAGCAGGGCACGCACAGCAGGGAGCTGGAGACAGTCTCCCTGTGTAGACCTGCCCTGCATGTGTTGGCAGTGTAGTGGCTTCCTATTGGAAGCCCTACCTGCTAATCTCACACAGGGCTGGCAGTCTCAGGGGAGGAAACTGTGGGACAGCCAGTCCGGAGTGTGATAGCACAGTAAGAGCTTCCAGCAGGAAGCCTGCACTGTGCTAATCGCTGGCTGTAATATGCTTCTAGGGGCTGCACACTGTGCCGCCCTTGAAGCTGCTATACTCCAGCTTTTTTAATTCTCCTCTATTTCTTCCCCGAGCACAGCTTCTGCGCATGCGCAATACTAGGGACTCTGGAGTCCAGGTCAGCGATGACCTAAGCTGCAGCCCCCCCCAGACTGGTAAAGGTAGGAACTGCCACTGCATTTAATACAACTTGGGCAACTGATCAGCTGATTACACTGCACAAGAATGAAAATGTTTCCGATGTGAAAATAGTTACTTCTAATTGATTTCAGCATGCAAAGAATGAATATGACATTTAAAACTCTCTGTTAGCTCTGAGTTCCGAGATATAACCCATTTATGACGATGTAGGGGTATTCCTAGTGAAGTGGGCAGCATGGTGAGAATCTTACCAGCAATCTGCGCTCCGCGCAGAGGGGGCGGGGCATAATCAGTTATTTGTCCCCTCCCCTATTCAAATATATGCGTTTCACGGGATTACCCACACAAGATAACTGTGGTGCACTGAGTGACAAGCATAGTGAGCGATTCCACCAAGACATTTCAGCAATGGAACAAAGATATCAGGGCAGGTGAATCACTACTGTTGGACAGTGACAAGAGATGCCCCAGAAGAGGAGTACAAGCTACAAGCAAAGAGAAAGCACCCCCATGAATAGGCCACTATATTAGATAGTACTTTCGTATGCTGTATGTTTGTTTCGTATGCTATACTGTATGTTTGTTTCGTTTTGTGTTCTTATTTATGATTGATTGAATTAAAACAACTGTTATTTACTTTCTATCAAGAAAATATCAGATTATTTTACAAAAGCTTTTCACTATGACTATATTACTAATGTACATACAGTATAGTGCAAGTAGTGTAGCTCAAAAAATAGAGCTAGTAAAAACATTCTGAAATCATTTTAGTTTTTCTTGACCTCAAATTAGTAATGTATGACTATTTTTTAGAAAGGAAACAAATTAAAAGTATTCATTTGTTGTACAGTGTTACATTTACTACCTAAACTGAACTAGAAAAATGACCTTATAAGTTGATTGGCTGATACTGGCAACACCACATTTTTTCCTTTGCACCACATTGCAAATTCCACATTGGATAGGAAATATTGGAAAGGAAATTAGCTATACCATGCTAACAAAAGACCATTAACTACATTATTGTATTAAATCAATTGGTAATTTAACATTCAAGATATTAACAAAATGCCATAACCTGGTTTTGCTGGTATCTTAGGTTTTTCTATGAGCTGTGTTCAGTAACGCATGTTAGTTGAAAAAGTATATTTTGTCTTGACAGTTGTACTGGCGTGTGTTAAAATGAATATCAAAGAAACAGTTCATGCAGAACTGTAACAAACGTTGTTCTTAAATGCCTAACTCACCGACACAGATGTTTTTACATTTCTATTCTGTAGGAAATTAACTCACAGAAAAACTACGAAGAAGAGGTAATTATTATTTTTCCAAAATATTGAAGCAGAATTTTAATCAAATTACCTTATTCAGATAAAAAGTACATTTGATTAGGAATTAAAAAATAAAAATCAATACTCAATATAATTCGAAAACATTCATGACTACAGTTATTAGAAGTTTTAAACTTGATGCTGTGATGGGAAACGCTCAATGTGTTTACAGTGTTGGTTTTAGAATTGAACAATATTACAGCATCTAGACCAAATCTGAGGAGAGCCCTTGTTACATTTGTACAAACTGACTAAAATGAGAAATATATAGGGTTATTATAAACCACGGTAGAAGATAGCGCAGGATTTATTGGACCATACGATGCAAGGTGCTAATCCCTCAATCTCATGTAGTGGAGGGTCATTTGCATACAAGACCAAAAGTCCTTTGCATTTCAAATGTTCAGCACTTTGGATGCATTATAATAATTCTTAACGCATGTTTTTCTTGCATTGGGATATTACCATTACAATCATGGCATATTACCATTACAATCAAGCCACAGTGTGCTATAACCCATGAGAAGTAGATTGTGCCGTTTTGTAAAACTTGTCTGATGGACTGGGAGTGATGGGCTTGGCTCTAATGTCACAGCCAATGCTGCGCTCCTCTCAGGGTGGATGTATCATGTATCTCATATTGCATGCGATACATCCTGTAAGAGCTGTACTTTGTGTTGTGAGGACTTCTGGGTTTATGACCCGGAGTCTTACTGTGCATGCGCAACCGTCAGACTGCACATGTGCAAGACGCAGGAGCACAGCCAGAACTTTGTGGGCCCCATAATGACATTTTGAAGGAGCCCCTTCACCCCTCTAGAGAGATAACTCTCTCCATATCAGTTTTTAATTTTTTTCTCCATAGTAGTGCCCTAGTTCATTTTATGAACTATAGTGGTGCCCTAGGTAATGTTATACCCAATAGTAGTGCCCTAGTTCACATTATACTACACAGTGCCCCCAGCTCATATTAGGTCACATTGTAGTGTCCCAAGTGTACAATAGCCATATTGTACTACTACCAGTACACATGTCACACAGTGCCCTCAGTTCACATTATGCCATACAGTGCTTAGTGGGCGAATCCAGGACCTGGTAGATATTTTTCTGACTTGTGTGCTGTTGAGTCCAGCCCCAGAGATGGGCCCCCTAAGGGCAATGGCACTCTCTGCACCCAATTTAGCTATACCCATGCGCAGAGGGTCAGAGGAATACTGCGAAAAGAAGCCAATAGGTTTTAATAGGCTTACCATCTATAGATGGTGATGCCTATTGGGTACATGCTCCATAAAATGTTGCTCTCCGGAGCTTTAAATAAATGAGGAATTGGGCCACACCTCCGAAAACTGCAGTCTCCGAGTTTTGACCGCATATTATCATAAGTACATCCTGCCCACAGTCTGAGCAGATGCCACTTCCGCCATGCCAAGGTAAGAATCAGCAGGTAGGGATACACCAGCTATGGGGGACTACTTCCAGTGAGAAGGGCCACTACTTAGGGCACTCCGAAGGTAGTGTTGGCCCTGACTGTTGAGCTTTACGTAGTAATGGCGTACCTGTGGAAATAGCAGATAGACACGGACACTTCTTTAGGCCTATGAACTGAATAACACAGTGTCCCATACTTGACTACTTTTGAACATTAATTTCAGTGAGATTGCACAAGTACAGCTAAGATCTGCTGAAGGAGGCGTGTGTTCCTCAGCCCAGTGGACGAGTCTAGCTCTACCCATGGTCGTTCTAATGCCGGGACCAGGTGGAACCTATAATAATGTATGTAGCATGCCACCACAGGCTGTATAGCATGGCAGGAAATTAAAGCAATATTTTTAATTTTCCTGGAAAAATGATGGCAACTCTGCCGATAACCAAGCAACAAAATTACTCTAGATATGATGGATAAGTCTCCCATGATCTTCCTCCTGCTAAATCATACCTCCCAACTGTCATGATTATGCAGGACAACCCTGATTTTTTATATATGTTCAGCCTTCCCAAACAAAACAACTTTGTTTAGCACAGGGACAGTCAGGAGATGAACCAGTGACAAGATTGAACAGGTGTTTGCAGTAAGTAGTAGTCTAGCACAGTTGGGTGTGGCCACGTTTCCGTGCAACTGCTAACGTCGGGGGAATTTTTATTTGGCCAAAATGTGACTAAGTCGCAATACGACTAGAATACACCAGCAGACTTTGCTGATTAATTTGATAGGTGACACTTGTATATCTGTGTGCATCTGAGCCTGTATATGAAGCACAATGGAACTTGAAATGAAGAAAGCTGCAAGCGCTACATTGTAGCACTTCGTATACAGAGACTCAGTGACTGATTCAGCTTTGGAAATAGAGTGAGATTAAGCACTTAACTGATCATCTTGGTGAAACCATGTTGCACTGCAGGTGGGGCAGATTTACAATGTGCAGAGAGATTTAGATTTGGGAGGCAGGTGTCCAAACTGACTGCAGTGTAATAATAAAGCTGTGTAGTATTTGTGGGCTACATACAAAAGCAGCCAGTATTTACACAACATGCAAAAAAAATGTATGTATTTACACCCCTTACATTGCAACATGGTTTGTCCAGGTACACAGTTAAGTGCTAATTCTCACTCTATGCCCAAAGCTGAATCAGGCCCTCAGTCACACACAGATATTCAACGGTCGCATATCAAATTAATCAGCACGGTCTGCTGGTACGTCCTAGTTGCAACACCTTGCGACTTAGATGCATGTTTGTCAAAATACGTGCAAAAAAGACGCCCGGCGCACACTCACTGGACCTGCCGCACTGAGAGGGGCTTTTTGGCGCGACAGTAGCAAAGATGTGCAAGGACACATCTGTCATTTCACGCCTGTAGTGGCTTTGTTTTTCAATGCAGGTCATTCATTTTCAGTGGCGGCTCTGCCAGTCTGTGCAGCCGGCTTGTGCGCAGGCACATAATCACGGTCCAGCACATACCCACACATCGACAGGCAGCCCAGACTTCTAGGGACTGCAACGGTTGACCTTATAGCAGGGGAGTGACTTCCCACTGGAAGCGCTCTCTCTGCTAATTGAAGCCAGGACTGGCAGTCCCAGGGGGATAAAACACCTTCTACTGAGACTGCCTGTCCGGCTGTGATTAGCAGGGAGCTCTTCCAAAGGTAAGCCACTGCTCAGGTCCGGATTAAAGGGGAGGGGTGCAGGGGGCGAGTACCCCTGGGCCCCTCTCTTGTGGGCCCCCCCAGCCGGAGCAGCTCCGACTCAGCTCTGGTGCACTGCTAGAGTGTCCAGGCTATATTCTCTGCTTACTGCCCGGCCGGCTATCGTAGGTGCAGAGGGTGCAGGCTTTAATGCAGGGCCAAACCTGTCCTGTGCTGCCTGCCTAGGTACATATTAGATGACTTGCCAATGATGCGATGTCAACGATTTCCTCTGAACTCCCAGGAAACTATCTAGTGCATACACACAGGGCCTGATTCAGACCCGGTCGCAAGCACTGAGCGCTCGCAACCGGGTCGATGGTGGCCCAGAGCGCATGCGCACGACGGAGCCGGCTCCGTCATGCGCATGCACGAGACCCGGATAGCGACGGGCAATCCGTCGCTCCGGGTCTCGCACCAAAGGGGGCGTGCTGTTGATGTTGAGTGACAGCACGCCCCCTTTGGTGGGCGGGCCGGGGGGGTGGCTGCCCAGACGGAGGCGTTCCCATGAGAACGCCTACCGTCTGGGGGCGGCCCCGGAGAGCTTTAGGCTCTGTTTGAGCCGAAAGCTCTCTGGGGCTTGCGGCCACAAGACCCTACCACAAGGGTCTAGTCGCAAGGCCGATGGTCGCGATGGTCTTGACCATCATCCTGGCCGCTCACATTAGCTGTAGGTGGTAAACCACAGCAATGCGAGTGGCCAAGAGGCCGCTCCATTGAAAAAAAAAAAAAAGACACCCTTATTCAGAGCGAGCGCTCTGTCAGAGCATCCGGCTCTGAATCAGGGCCACTGTGCAGTCTAACAAAAGACCAAACGATATATCTTGCATCGTTTGGTGGTTAGATCGTTAACTATATAATGTAACCATATCGCCTGGTCCTTTGGTAGACCATACACACTGCACAATCTGCGGCACTAATGAGATTGACAGATCTTCCTGCATGTACGAAAAAAGCTGAAGATGCGACGAAGGACGCGGCTGGAGCACTCATAGGGTATGATTCAGCAGTGCACTGTTGAATGCAGATCCCCGATGTTTGGGAATATGCGCAGGTGCCAGACCTGTTCTGCGAGTCTGCTTGCAAACTGCCAGCAGACTGTCAGTGATTGACAGTCTGCTGCCGTTTGGGGGTGGGGAGGGGGCGGCGACAGCCTCCGTTACATTCCGTCACCGCCGTTGGGGGATCAGGTGACAGAGATTTCCTGGCCTCTTCCTGTAAACTGCGGCGGCTGGCTGTGGGACCCCTATGGGTCACCGCAACCGGCCAATGGTACGCATATTAACCGATGCTGCATTGAACAATGCAGCTGTGATGCCTCCTGTGCATTAGCATATATGCAAAGGATCGCAATTGCAAAGCTGCCTGAGTGCAGCTTTGCAATGACGTTCCTTACAGAATCAGGCCCATAGTGCGTACACACTGGATGATTTGAAAGATAGGACGTTCCGATGCGTCTGGCTTGCAGAGACCACGCCTCCTCCCAGCGTCACTAAGGAGAGCCAGACCCGGCAGAGTGGACTGAACATAGGGCTATATTTATATATAATATATATATATATATGCTTTCTGACACCCCTGCAGCGATTTGAGTAAAACCAATGCGAGGTGGTCCAGTCAGTTGGATTCTGGCCAGGTTTTAGGGGGGGGGGGGGGTTGGGGTCCAGGTCAGACCTCAGAATATTGTCCTGGGGACACTGTTCTGAACATTCCACTGGATGGATTTGGACAAAAACTTCAGAGTGGTAAAATTGAATCCCAGAAGACATACTAGGGGGTTGAGGTCCCGGTCGGACCTCCCGTTGGTGTACGCTTGGCAGAAGGATGGTGGGTAGAACTTTAACCCGGGAAGCCTGTTCTGGGCCTTATGCCGGGTATCCACTAAATGATTACACAGAACGATTGCACAATTACGACATCGTATTCATGCAATCGTTCAGTAATCGGGCACACATCGGGGATGTAAATGTCGGAAACGACCAGCGATGCGCGCTCCCGCTGGTGGTTTCCAACATCAATCATCGCCCGAACATGCTGGTCAATCTGCCAATAATGACAGACTGACCATGTTCGGGGATGATTGATGGTGCCTACACTGAGCGATCAATCCTTAAATGTCCTCAAATATCTGTAGGTAGGGTGTTCATATAAATCCCAGAACAAACTGATGTAACTTTTGTCTTTGGTTCACAAGTTCTGTTGGATGGGTGTCCTTATTAAGTCTCAGCCCTCTTCACCTCTCCTCTCCACCTCAAATGTAATATTATGCACAGAATAAGGAACTTATAAGGACACTATTGATACAGTTTAGGTAAGTGAAAATGTACTTACCTAGATAGTGTGATCTATAATATAATGTGCGTGTGTCTTGGTTGCCGATATTCTGGCTGCCCTTTCCAGGAGGGAGCAGCCAGATCGGCATGGCAGGAGGGCGTAGCCGGCACAAGGGGGCAGGGCCAGACAGCTTACTGTCATTTTTATGCGGAGGGGGGCGAGGCTACCCAATTGCGTCATATTGGCCCTGCCCCCGCTACACAACGCCAATATTACAGGCATTGTGAAGCAGGGGGCGGGGCCAAAATTACACAATTCAGCATGAATTGCATCACTGATTCCCCCCTCTTCCCCACTAGGGGGACTCGGGTTACTGCGGGGGGGCTGGGCTTGCCTCTGCCTTTCCGGGGGGCCGGGAGTGGTACCCGATTTCGGGAGTCTCCCAGTCGAATTGGGAGGGTCGGCAAGGACGGTGTGTGTGTGTGTGCTTGTGCGTGCGTGTATGTGTTTGTGTCATTAAAAGTACAAAACTATTTCTGTCATGGTTCTCTCAGTGTCATCGGCAACCTAACATTGCTGGCAAGAAGTTCCAACCATTGGGCTGCGCATATGCAAGTGTGGGCTACAGGAGGGAAAATATTTAGCCTATAGTCATTAATGGCTAATGGGGGCCAATCGTTTCAGATTTTAGTAAATGTGACCATTGTGGGGACGACTTTAGCGGAAAAAAATAGAGGGACAGTTAAATTGCCGCGATTCTATAAAATGCAATAATCCTTTGAAAATGGATGAGAGCAAGTTTAACTTATACATAGACATGGAGAACAGAAATATATAAAAAAATAATATATTTAAAAAACTGTGGATAAAATAAGAGCTTGCTGGTCAGCAGAAAGAAACATGTAACTAAATGTTCTACGCTCTGCAGGCATGATAACTATAAGCAGATTGTGGTATGTAGTACATCGCGATGCTACCTGCTTCCATCATAAATCATTCAACCCAATAGCACTCACAATTATAGTTTTTAATCTATTTTATTTTGCCTACAAGCAGCAACTGTGCATTAAATGGTTAAAAAAATAAAGACATTCAACAATTATCCGTTTCCAGCTGAGCACATACATTTTTCAACAACACAAATATTGCCAGTTTCCTTGTTTTGTTTTTTTTAGCCTCACTCCCACCACTTGCATAAATCTGACCCTCCTACTCATTTCTATTCTTATCTGGGCTTAATTTGTGTAGTTAAACTGCTGCCGAATATAGCCAACCCATAATTATACTCATCACACACACAACTGTCAGCAGATAATGAAAATTATTTAAATAATTTCTGCTATTATAATAAGTGTACAGTATAATTTTCATGAATAATTCTTATGGAACAATTGTAAAAGGTAAATATTGGAAACCAATTACATGCATTTTGCTTTTATGAGATTCTGTAGTTGGTAAATCAATTTTAAGAGTACAGCTTGGGAGCAATAGAGAAATAACAGTGCTGGAAAGAGGGAGCTGCGTCAAGCCTTGGAAAGTGAAGTTGGCCAAAGCAACCAAAGTGCCGGGGCGGGATCGCGAAAAAAGTACCGTTTGGGTACCCAAAACGGTCACTTTTTGCTATGGATGTGCAGGCTCGGATTAGTTCGGATTTTCTCGCCAAAAATCGGGTATCACAAAGAGGCAAAAAGTCATCTTTCAAATCTCTTTATTTATTAAAGATAGTTAACAGGTCATTAAAAAGAGAAAAGTAATATGCAACAACAAGAAAAAAATAAAAAAGAACAAAGCAATCAGAGACCTCATACTACCTTGTTTTTCTTTCTTTTTCTCTTTCTCTCTTCCATTCTCGCATTGAGAGAAGAAAAAAAAAAAAATAACATCTAGAAAATACACACAAAAATATTTCATTTAAAATAATAAAAAACTGATAAAAAGGAGGAGGAGGAGGGGGGACACCAGGCAGCAGAGTCGAAAAAAGAAAGAGAAAAAAAATAAATAAAATGAAAAAAAAAAAAAAAATTATAATAATAAATAAATTACATAGTACAAAAAGTTCAAAATGGATGTCAAACCAGACCTGGGGGGGTTCTATTATAGTAAGAATACCAGAGGGTCGATACTTCATGAAATTTCTGCATTTTGTCATGGAGGAGGGCAGTGATATAGTCCATTGAAGCAGTGTACCAGATTCTATTGATTAATGCAGGAATGTCGGTTGAATATGTTTTTTTCCAGTTAATAGCAATCAAGATTTTAGCAGCGTTAAATACATGACCACATAGTCTATTATAGGGTTTGGAGGTGTCTGGAATTGGTTTACATAGCAAGACATGTAATGGATCCTTAATAGGTGCAGAGTTCAAGATATTGCCTAACAGCGATAAGACTTCATCCCAGTACGTTGAAATCAGTGGACATTCCCACCATATGTGGAAGTAGGAGCCTCTATGTCCACATTGACCACAACAAAAATCTGATGTCAGTGGGTAGATGGAATGAAGTTTTTCAGGAACCATATACCATCTGGTATAAAGTTTGTAAGCAGTCTCTTTAAGGTTGTTGTTAATAGATGTCTTAGAGACCAACTGACGAATGTCCGACCATTCTTCTTCATCTAGATTCCTACCAAGGTCATTCTCCCATGCAAGTTCAAATGGCTCTTTGAGTTCAGGGGGGGACCCAGCTAATAGGGAATATAGAATGGAAATAGCACCTTTACGACCAGGGTTATAAGTACAAAGGAGCTCAAAGGAGCGGAGTTCCCTGAGGGGTCGTGACTTACTGAGGGAATTGATAAAATTAGTTATTTGTAAATATACAAAATGGTATTTCGGTTGCAGACCATAGTTTTCGCACAACTCCTCAAAGGTTCGAGGGGCAAAATCCCCAACAACATGTGAGACCCTAGTGTTACCCACCGCTACCCAGGGACGCGAGTAAGAACCCACACACTCCAAAGGGAAACAAGAGTGCCTCCAAAGGGGTATCAAGGGGGATGGGTACGAGGCTAAGTCTAAACGTTTATCCACTTTATCCCAAATACCTAAAGTGGCCTTAACACATGGAACCGTATGTACCGAGGCTGGTCTCAAATGTGGAGGGAGCCATGGGAGAAAACCCACCCTCTGATCCCCAATCAAATCGCTTTCAATATCCACCCATTTTTTAAGTCCAGGGTTTAAATGCCAAGACATAATGTGGTTAAGCAGCGCAACAAAATAATAATGTTCAAAGATAGGGAGGCCTAAACCACAGTTAATAGAGGATTTAGCTAAACAATTTCTGCTAGTTCGAGGTCTTTTACCCTGCCATATGAAAGTACCACATAGCGACTGAATAGTGCGCAAAAACATAATCGGGATAGCAATTGGGATCGTTTGAAACAAATAAAGTAGTCTGGGCAAAATATTCATTTTGATAGAACTGATATGTCCAGTCCAGGAAATACAGAGGGGAGCCCATCTGGTCAAGTCCGTTTTAATAGATTGCAAAAGAGGGGTATAGTTAGCTGCAAACAACTGATCATACAGATTTGTTATCTGGATACCAAGATAAGTAAGAGGTACCCAAAATTAAGTTCCAATAATTTGGAAGCTGAAGGGGAAAGGTGAAATGCCAATGCTTCCGATGTTTATTTTATACCCACATTATGTACCGTACAAGGCCACTTAGCCTCCAGGTTGGGAACAAAACGTCATCTTTCATGGACAAACATCATCATTCCTAGACAAAAGTCCATGAAAGATGATGTTTGACCATGAAAGATGACATTTTGCCTCTTTCCGAGACCGTATTCTTGGCGGGAAAAATCTGAATTTGGCGGGAAAATCCAAACTAATCCGAGCCTGCACATGTCTACTTTTCGCCCATTTCAGCTGGCACCCCCTGGGAGGAGCGAGCTGAAATTGCGCGCCGGCAGCTGATCGCGCCCAACAGGAGCAACAATTGAATAGCTCCTGCCGGGCACATAGGGGGGGTGGAACAATTGAATACTGCCCTGTCATTAATTTAGCACAATCTTTGAATGACAGTTAGAAGCTAGTTGGTTGCTTTTGGCAAATTGGCCACCTTATCTCTCTCCAAGGCTTGACACAGCCCCCCTAAAGAATGGATTAATGCTTTTAAGGTCGATTGTTGTTAATAAAACGTCTCATGTGAAACGACATTGGGTGACTTGTGGTTGAAGGGATAGGAGAGATTGGTGACAAACAAAAATGCAGCAAGTGCTAAAACTGGTAGGTATGGTCATTAAAACCAATGGGTTCCAGTCCCATATCACTTTACCTCAGTGGTTCCCAAACTTTCTCAGTTGGAGGCCCCCTTAGGGTCTCCATAATTTTTTGAAGTCACCCCTAAGCCAAAATAATTACCAAGCAGTCTGTTTTTTCGCTCCTTAGCTCAGGATACTTCTTGTCTGATCTCCTACAACACACTGCGTTGTAGGACCTCTTTTAGCAACAAGCAGCCTCAAGATTTCCTGTCTGTTGCTTTAAGTGACAGCTCTACCCCCCACAAAAAAAACAAGAAACAATGCACTGGCCGGCCTCTTTAGAACACCGGCCGTCGCGACACCCCAGGGAGCCACGGCGCACAGGCTGGGAACCACTGTTTTACATACTTTAATTACCTTTGAAAAAAAAAAAAAAAAGTTAGTAAAAGCATGTATTATTACACCAGAGGGGAAAGACATAAATGGACATAAGAAGGTGCAAACAATGAATGATGAATCTGTCACAGTGCCATCATATAATTATTGGTTTTTAATCTTTCACCTTGCACTTTTATTCAACACGTCACAAGGACGGAAGTTGATAATTTTAATGATGTTTTGCACTTAGAGAGCAATTGCTGGTAATCATCAACTGAAAAACTTATCCCAGAGAAATGCTTAGAGTACTGGCAGGATAGTAAGCAAGATAATGAACTAAGGGCCTGATTCAGTAGTGCACGCAGATTGCCGATGTTCAGGAATCTGCTCAGGCGCAGGACCCATTCTGCGAGTTTGTAGCAATCTGTGTACACATAACATAACAGATGGAGCGCTTTCATTAAAAGTTATTACACCGATTAACTTTATTGCTCATCTTTTTATTGCTATTTTTAAATTTGAATTTTTATTTTTGCCTCCTTATTAAAATTAAACATACCCGATTTTTATAAACCATTTATTTTTAGTTCTGATGCTTCTAACCAAGCGGCATACAAGCTAAGTGGGATAGAGAAGCAATTAAAACCGATTGAATGTATCAGCCAATTAAACCATCTCCTTAAGAATAAAAGGAGACAGTGCTCATGTCTCAGGCACATTGAAAAAGTAAGTTGCGACAAAACGCGTTGGTGCATACGGACCCCCCACTGACGTCACCGAAGAAGCGCGAGACAGCAACCACCGGAGTGTGAGACACACAGCGGCTCTCTGCTAAGAGCCGAGGAAAGGACGCTGTTTCGGTAACAATACAAGCAGTTGTCAGACGGATGGAAGCCTCCCACAGCTGACAGATCCGGTACCAGCCGGCCATATCACAGCTAACAAATCCAGCAACAGCTGCTCTACAGGACGGAAAACTTCTAAAGGAGAACACCGCCTCTAGGGAAAGGTAGGGCAAGTATTCATACGCTGTTACTATTGAACTTTACACACTATCAGTGATTGGGTACCTTTTTAACACAAGCCATAAAATTGTCACAGAAAGCGCTATAAACATTTTGTCTTTGTGTTTATGTATTGAGTGCGTTGTATTTCAAATAAAATCGGTCCATATAGATAACATTGGGCCTGATTCAGACCCACTCGCGAGCGGCTGTCCGCTCGCAAGTGGGTCGATGTTGTGCACTGCGCATGCGCACGACGGCGGGAGCTCCGTCGTGCGCATGCGCCAGACGCGACGAGCGAAGGACTTTCCTTCGCTCGTTGTGTCTGATCAAAGGGGGCGTGCTGTCGATGTTGATTGACAGCACGCCCCCTTTGGTGGGCGTGCCGGGGGCGTGCCTCCCTGACGGGGGCGTTCCCAAGGGAACGCCTCCCGTCAGGAGCCGGCCCACTGGTGATGTCAGTGGGAGTGATTTTGGCTCTGATAGAGCCAAAATCACTCCGGGCCTTGCGGTTGAAAACCTCAACCGCAGGCTCCGGCTCGCAGTGGCGATGGTCGCGATGGTCAAGACCATCGCGGCCATCAAACTGCACGCTCGTATAGGCTGTGGGTGGTGACCCACAGCTATACGAGCGTCCAGGAGGACGCTCCATAATTATGGAGGGCGGCCCTCATTCAGAGCGTGCGCTCTGCTCAGAGCGTACGGCTCTGAATGAGGGCCATTGTTTTTTTCAGAGGCAACATTATATAACATACTGCAACTTCATAATAACAAGCGCGTCCATCAGCCCTTAAATATTACAGATTAGCCAGTTTTTCTGACCTAATAAAATAATAGACAGCTGCTTAAAACCTAACTGGGAGTGCAAGATAATTCATTTTAACGCTCGCTGACTGGCAGTGATTGCCAGTCTGCTGCCATTTGTGGGCGGGGAGGCAATGCCCTCAGTTCCCCGAAACGGAGGCGTGTCGCCGCCGTTGCGGGGAAGGGAAGAAGCCAGGATCTCCGTCTAAACTGCGGTGGCCGGCTGGTTTATCTATCAGTTATGATACTCTCCTCCAATAGTATCAATATTACATGTACGTATCATGAACAATTGGACCTTAGAAGATATATTTTTCAAATATAAAAATCCTGATATACATATTTTTGTCACAACAAATGTATTTATATTATATTGCCAAGTCTGAAAATATACACAAAAGTAATGTATTCACTGCTATTACTTAATGCCAAATTATTAATACAGGCTTCCTATATTTTAACCTGTTTTGCCAATAAATTGACCAATAAAACTTATTTTAGGCACTTTTACTACCACCTGCTGGTGGTGCTTTGAACACGTAGATGCCAACTAGAACAGAGACTGTAGATTACATGATACAGGGGCCTATTCATCATACCTTAAAACTCTCTGGAGGTAAATAGGTTTAGAACTCGCATGGAGTTCTACCTAATTACCACAGGAATTCATCATTCCTCCTCCCCATAACTATCTATTTCAAAAAGCTGTCATTTTTGCGATGACAGCTTTTCGGGAAATAGATAGTTATCTCTATCTACTCTAACTTACCGCAGCTGGAATCAGTGCTGCGCATGCGCTGTTACATTCGTAAAGCCAGCGCATGCGCAGCACTGCCTACAGCGGCGGTAAGTTTGTGTCCCCCCCACCCCCTCCCCCGCTCACCTCCCCCCCGTACCCGCGCTTACCTGCCCGCTGCAGCGCTTCCGGCGGCTGTGCTGTCACGTGTTCTCCCAGCAGCCATCAATACAGTTTAGAAAAAAGAAAAAAAAATTTTTCTAAACTTTATTGTGTTCTGCTGGGAGAACACGCGTCTGCACAGCCCCAGGAGCCAGAGGACGGACCAGAGTGCCGGAGGAAGACGCTGGGGGACCTCACCAGCTGGAAGCACGTAAGTGTCACCTGCTATTCGCCACATCACAGTGGCGAATAGTAACTCCATCAAATTCCGAAAATATATAGTATTCGGAATTTGATGAATAGTATGAATGTATGGGGAGTGTGGAAATTAACGCAGGGGGACTTAGCAAGGAGATATCAGTGATATCTCCTGTGCTAAGTGTGTTCATGAATACAAAAATAACGTTAACTAAGGAAAACGTCCTTAAAAACGTTATTTTAGTGTTGATGAATAGGCCCCACATTATCTATTTTAATGATATTCATGTCTCTTATTTGCAGATTGTGGCGGACAACAAACAAAATGTAAGATGGGGATGATACAACCGTGGAGATGCGTACAACCCAGTCTGTGCACACAATGCGGGAGCAATAACAACAGACTCAACTCTGCACTTTGCAGATTGGCAAATTTATGTTGCACTACAGATGGAGCAGAGGGGCGTGTCCAAACTATTCTAAATTGCAGTGTACAAATAATGCTGTCCGGTATTTGTAGGCTACATGCAAAAACAACCAGTATTTACCCTGCATGAAAAAAAATGTAGTTGCACATTTTGTATTGCTACATGGTTTGTCTACAGTAGGTGCAAAGTTACTTGCTTTTTTTGATTTGCTCCCAATTCAGAATCAGCCTTTTAATGTATATTATGGAGTAAAATTGAAAAGAAAAACAAAAACAGTGGGAATGGTATTGAAATACCGATGGCTCTTTAGCCGCCAGTTCAAATACCACCTCCGGAACCCCGATAGCAGGAGATCCCGACGAGACTAGATAAGTAATCTAAACACACTCTGCCCCCTAACCCACCCTTAGTGGTGCCTAAACCTAACCTTCCCGGGGGTTGCCTAACCCTAAGTACCCTTCCAGCACCCTAAACCTAAGTCTCCTGGGGGGGTGTCTAACCCTAAGCCCCCCCGGGGGTGCCTAATCCTAACCACGCCCATCCCGGCTTACCTTCATACTTACCCGCCGTCTGGACGTTCAGGATTTCAGTGGTCAGGATGCCGACGCCGATATCCTTATGTCCATCTGGATATCGGCATTATGCCCGCGCAGCAGGATTGCGGCGTCGGTATTTTGACTGCTGGCAACCCGTCCGCCGGCATAATAACTGCATCCCAAACAGTGCTATTAAAACCTCATCACCTAAACTAGTACAGCTAGACAACCTTTAAACATGTGTCCCCCCTTAAACCGTATTAGAAGGAGGAGGAGTTACACCCCAGTCTGGGTTTCCCAACTTCTCCTACTTCACAAGCAACAGTGCTTTCCCAGGCAGGTGCAATTATATAATCCTACATGTATAAGAACATTTACGAGGTGTACCTGGATAAGTGCATTTATAGAGTTGGACCTGTATATACTTAATTTATCTGGTCACATCCATAAATCCTAACTGATTTTATGTTTATTCTTGTATTTACTTAATCTACAATTTTCTTGATTACTGCAGCCTGAATAATAAACCTTATATGCCTGACAGGCGACAGAAAATGTGAGTAAACTTTCAAATATTTCTTTTCATTAATATAGTGAAAACTTCTGCTGGAGAGAACAGCAGGAACAGCAGGAGTCTGGTGTTTGTGTGTTGAAAATGAATAGAAACGACTCTGCAACATGTAAATCTCCATTTTAATCAATACTTTGATTCATTTATTTATGCGCTAAAGTGTGACCTCCAGCTGAACAGAAATCATACATTATGTACTTACCACAAATCATAATAATAGATCATTAAAGCATCAACACTGACAAACACATTAAATGCCTTTCCCGCATTGTAAGGCAAAATATGTTATTATCTGCTTTGATTATGCCATCTATGATCCTACTAACTATTTCTAGATTACGGCTATAATTGCAACTTGATTTTTACAAGATTTCTAGAATACTTTATTAAATTCAAAATTTTCACTTGCAATTAAAGATGTCATAAAAAGGCTAAATGAGTATGCAAGGCTACAAAAAACTACAATACAGGAATGAATACTACTGTAATTATATCACAGTATATGATCCAAATATCAAATACAAAACACAGCTTTATATTATTTTGTCTAGAAACACCAGCGCCAATCAGAAAAAGACTGGTTGGCTACACTGATCTTTGGATGAATAAATGCATCTTATAATGTTCTGGAATAAAGCAGTGGTGTCCATGTCTTTCCAGTGCTGGATGCAGATAGGAGAGAGGGCCTGATTCACTACAGATCACTATTGCGATCGCAGCTGTGATTACGCACGCAGTTCTGCTGCGAAAAATGCTAATGTCTGCAACTGCTCAGCCAGCATAGAGATGCCCACTACCACTTTCACACATCCGTAAGACCTTGCAATCCTGCGTATACCAATGGTAACATCGAGTAACATCGGAATTACAGCAGGTCTGACCTGTCTTAGAAATTGCAACTCTCGTCACACACAGTGAGTACACAAGCTGCATATGCCGTCACAGTGGCTAATGTATGCACGCCCAGGAAAGGGTGTTCAAACGGACAGGCACACCTGCGTTTCTCCAACCACTCCCCCGTCACCACCCCCAAATGCTGACGTCCCGTCATTCACTCTGCAGTGGCTTTGTACCTGTGTATGTGATTGCAATACTGGCTGGCGCACAAGCACTTCAGTGCATACACACCATCGGCCGATCTGCGTACGCTGTTGCAGTTGCGATCCGTGCTGAATCAGAGTGCATAAATTACAAACTTCCAACACTCCTTAAAACTCCATATGTCTATTATTTACCTGCTTATTGCAGTGCCAGAATAAATTTGTGACAGTATTATCCCATATGCAACACCCACTGATTACCTCCACACATTATACCATGTCTCTTCACATTATGCCAGCTGTGCCATCACACCTCTAGACAAGAAGTGGCAATCACACAATGTCAGAATGCTCCAAGCAGATAATGCCAGAAATGCAACAAGTATAAAAACTAGCAATTTCTAAATTTTGAGGCAAGGAAGCAACAAAAAAAACCTACATTTTTGACACACATCTTTTCTGATACACGTCCATAGCAAAGTCTAGAATTAAATATTCTACCTTTGGGCCTGATTCAGAGCTGAACGCTCTGACCAGAGCGTTCGCTCTGAATCAGGGCCCTCCTCCCTGAAAATGGAGCGTCCTCTTGGACGCCCGCACAGCTGTGGGTGACCACCCACAGCATATGCGAGCGTCCATGATGATGGTCGCGATGGTCTTGACCATCACGACCATCGGGCTTCCGACGGAGACCCTGTGGTAGGGTCTCGCTGCCGCAAGCCCAGGAGCGATTTTCGCTCTGTCAGAGCCAAAATCACTCCCACTGACATCACTAGTGATGTCAGTGGGGCCGGCTCCAGACGGTAGGCGTTCCCATGGGAACGCTTCCATCTGGCAGGCACGCCCCCGGCACGCCCACCATAGGGGGCGTGCTGTCAATCAACATCGACAGCACGCCCCCTTTGGTGCGAGACCCGGCTGTCGCAGCTTGGCTGTCGCAGTCCGGGTCTCGCGCACGCGTACGACGGAGCTCCCTCCGTCGTGCGCATGCGCAGTGGGGGAACATCGACCCGTTTGCGAGTGTCCTTTGCTCGCGAACGGGTCTGAATGACCCCCTTTGTCTTGCCAGAACTTCTTTTCTGCCTTTAAATGTGCAGTACTCATCTCTTTTCTCAAGAATTCCACACGTGACACGTGACACATCCTATCCTGCTACTGGCTAATTGCGCTTTTTCACCTATAACTCCCCACTGGGTACTCTTCAATATAATTAACATCCACACAAGGCAGTAAAACTACAATAGTAGCTAAGGAGCAAATTGCGGCTAAGCAATGGTTATCACCTTCTCAGAGATACCCTCCTCCTGGGTAACTGCATAATTGTCTAGCCACACATTCAGGGTTTCATGAAAAAGAATGTTATCTTCACAGACTGTCTCTATATGGTGTACTTCAAGGCTCATACTTCGTTTCTTCTCTGCCTATATAACATTTGGTAAGCTATATTGTCAGAAAAGCTCCAAAATTACTTGTAAGCACTACTTTTAAACTCACTCTACCTTGGGGATGATCGTGGACCATCAATGGTTTTGCAACCACTGATGGTCTTTTTTTTTCCATCAATGCCACGGCACTGGCTAAACAATCTATGGTTTTCAACCGATGGTTTGAAGCCATCAACTGTACAGTCTTCGATGGACATCACTACTCCACCTGTATTAGTCAAAATCTCTGTACTTCAGGCATCCACTCTTGAATATCATAAAGGCACCAAACATAATACATAGATACAACTGAATACTATTTCCACCACTATCTTCAAAGCTTCAACCAATGTATCTCTAACAGGCTTAGGTATCACTATTCTCACTTCTCAAGCAGATTGACTCTGGTTTACCTATGATTCCACACTCCTTAAGTCTACATATTCAATCTCCAATTCATGCAGTTTCCACTTGCATAACATTTCCAGAATACATCTCTTCCTTAGACCAGATACTACCAAGCTCCTGAGCCTTGCCTATATCATTTCTCATCTTGATTATTTTAATTTACTTCTATTATAATTCCCAATGGCAAGACTATCACCTTTCCAATTGATCATGGTGCTGGAAGACTGACTTAAACATCTGCCATTCAACACCTGTTACTCTTCTCAATCAATCATTGTAACTTCTACAATAAAGTTATAAGTGTTCACCGTTGCATACAAATTTGTACACAACTACTTAACCTATATGTTTAGCCCAATAATTAGGTTAAAAAGGCTAATCCATAAACACTCCCCCAATCACCTTTGTGCTCCTCTAGTGACCTTCTAATGTCACCCTATGCAATAACCTTTCCCCTTGCAAGGCTGCAAGACTTCTCGCCACCAGCTCCCCATTCAAGGAAATATCTAACCCATTTTAGACTCCCCACAACATTCGCAATCTGTAAATATCCCCTATAAGACCCATTCTTAAAATAAGTCTATTAACTTTCCCACTTTTCTTTAAATCTGTTTAACCCCACTCTACCAAAACTAGCCACTTCCACCCACAGTTCCACACTTAATGCTGCTCTAGCTTATCAATCATGGGTATCGCCACATCTCTTATATGTAATGTAGGCTCTTTTCAACATGATCATTTGACATTAGCATAAAATGTTTGCTCAATACAAATATGTTTTGCTTTATATTTTAAACATACAATCACATATCTAATTAAGTATAAACCCTTAGGCAACAATCAAGTTTTCTACAGCAACATGTACCAATGTTATCATTGCAGGTGCCGAAACCCCTTTAATCCACAAAGGTCTTGCTATTAAGGACTACTTCCACTAACTGCATTATCACTTCCATGGTATTCTGTGCAGATATACGATTCAATTTGTCTAAAGGTGCGTATCCACTTGCAGATAGTGGAACGACAGTACGATTACAACATTGTCATCGTACAGTCGTTGCTCTTCCCCTGCAGTGCCTACACTGAATGATATGAAGTTCAGTGTAGGCACCCTCCCTCATCCCTGACCATGGTCATTCTGTCGTTATCAGCAGATTGACCGGCATGTTCAGGTGATGATAGATGTCAAAAACGACCAGCGGGAGCGCACATTGCTGGTCGTTTTTGACATTTTAATGCCCGATTTGTGCCCGATTAATGAGTGATTGAACGATAACGATATCGCTCATTTTAATCGGCAAGTGGATACCCGCCTTAAGACTTCTTCTATACAGGTTACAAAGACCATAAAAAAGGAAATAAGACAAAATGCGATTAAACAAGGATATAAAAGATTAGCATCTCTGATGCAGGTTATGTCATCGCATATTTTTGAATCATGAAGGTTAAAAATGAGTCACAGGTCTATACTATCAGTATTCACTAGCGCCATGTTCCACAGTACTAGTCATTCTCTGAAAGCGATGCCAGGATGTATGCGTACAAACTTCATCGTGTTCTCTCCCTTGAGCTTTGTGCTACACTGACTTCTTTCAGTTTTTAAACATAGTTGTCATGTTAGTCAGAGACAGTTTTGGTCTTTAGATGTCACACTAGATTTAATAAGATATGAGGTATCAACAGCTCTCCTGTAACAAGGAAAATGATTTTAAGCACCCATTTAAGTCTTACACAATGAAAAACACCATTACACCCTAGAGACTGACTGCAAGGACATTTCATAGTAGACACTACCAAAGGTATTCACAATGTAATAATTTGTGTTCTGATAGGGACATTTTGACAGTCCAGACTGGTTATTAGAGGGATTTATTAAAGGGGTTTTGTGTAATAATACAGGAAAATAAATACCCCTTTCCCAAAAGTAACCCGGTATATTGCCAGGTCGACCTGGGTCGAGGTGCAGTGAATGCGCCAAGAGAAAAATTGCCAGGTCTGGCGACTCTGCATTTCAACCCTGCAATCGACCAGAGTTGAACTTGGGACCAAGCCGGGTTGAAGTGTAGTGTGAATGGGTCCAACCAGGGTTATCCAACCCAGGACTCAGCAAACACTACTGATTGGATGTTCCTGTGTCTCACTTGATGATGTCAGCAGCCAGACACACAGGCAGCACACAGCAGAGGCAGCATTCCGGGAGCCTGAAGGGGGTTAATACTACTACTGTCATTACAGTGATGGCTATTTGGAGTGATGAAGAAGTGAACTGTACACTATGCTGCCAGAAGCTGCATCATGCTTTTTCTGGCTGAATCAAATAGCAGTAATGCACAAACACTCATGAACTCAAGACTACACAGTGATTCCTGCAATGCTGTGAGCAGTCCCCACCCCTCCCCTGTGTTTCCTTTTGTGATCTTATCTTTGTGAGCCTGAAAAAGTCAATTTGTAATGACATCCATAGGGCTTTACAGGGCTGACCCGGGTTCAGTGTGAACAGGGCCAACCCGGGAATAACCCTGGTCGAAGGTGCAGTGTGAAAGGGGTCTGATCAGGGTTGCAGCCAGGTTGGACCCGTGTAAAAAATCCCGGGTCAGAGCCAGGTTTGCGATGTGAAAGGGGTATAAATAAATTTAGATGAACAATGCAGAAAACAGCTAATGACCAAAAAATAATATATTTTATAAATATGATGTAATTTCCTGTCCAGCAAGTAAAACACCAAAGTCCATATTGAACAAATAATGCAGGGATCGCACTTTTGCACTATAGCGCGTATTGTGTGCGCTACAGGCAGTGAGGGACTAAGTTTTGAATAATGAGTGGGCCCTGCAGGACACGCTGTGACTGATGATGTATACGATCTGTGTGTGCCGCAGCCAATAGCAATCCTGCAGTGTCTCCCCATTAAATCGCCGCCTGCAGGGTTTCCCCATCCAATTGCGACCCGAGACCTCCCTGCCCACCAGCGCCCAGTGCGCTGCTCTGCAAATTCAATCCAGCTCACCAGTCTCTACATCCTCCTTCCCGAGTTCGGAATCCAGATCATGCTCTCACAAGGGTCTGCACACCTTCCCCGGCAGCCACCCTGTGACTCTCCCGGCTGCAGCAGGATGACGGGGAGGTGGACACAGCTTGGGCCAGGAGGGATGTGGAGCTCTACACCTGGGTGCTGAGGGACAAGTTGGGGCTGTAGTTCATCAAACTACATGTGGACAACAGTATCCCAGATGCCGCTTTTCTGGAGGACATAGTGGTGGTACTGGATGAGCTCTGGTGATACAGCTGGGGGCTCCCAGCAGGAGCCTCCCAGCAGTACAGCCTGCCCCTAACCCCCTTTGTGCCCGCAGTACTGCCCTAACTGATATCTACCCTTACCCCCTCCCTACCCCCAGTACCGCATTTCACTCACCCCCACCTTGCCCCCAGTACTGCCCTAGAAACTGTCACAACCCTCCATAGAGACCCCAGAATCAGAATCTGTTACTTACCATTGCGGGCGCTGACCCGCGGCGTCTTCCAGCTCTCATGTGATGCTGCAGCGGCTCTGTCCTCTCCGGCTGGCACTTCAGCATTCTCTCTCCTCTCAGGCACCCCCAGTCTTCTCTGTGCAACTGCTTTGGCATTCCACATCATTAGACTACCGCTTTCCGGGTAGATGGGTGCAGCTATCTTGGATTTACTCATGTGATGCCTCATCCACCAATGGAATAGCTCCTTCACAGTTCTCAACCAATCAGCATCCTGCAGCCTCTATAAAGGGATTCCTGCTGCAGTATCAAGTTGCCAGTGCAACAGTACTCATAGCCTAGTCAGTGAGCTTCCTTACTGTGCTCCCTCAAAGTGTATCTGCTGTTTCTTCAGTGAGCTGCTGCTGTGAGTGTCCAGCCATCCTCCAATATACCCTTGGAGTCCAGTTAACTTCCGGTCCTATCCGGTGACCAGCCGTCCTCCAATATACCCTTGGAGTCCAGTTACCCTCCGGTCCTATCCGGTGACCAGCGTCCTCCAATATACCCTTGGAGTCCAGTTACCCTCCGGTCCTATGCGGTGCCCAGCCATCCTCCAATATACCCTTGGAGTCCAGTTACCCTCCGGTCCTATCCGGTGCCCAGCCGTCCTCCAATATACCCTTGGAGTCCAGTTACCCTCCGGTCCTATGCGGTGCCCAGCCGTCCTCCAATGTACCCTTGGAGTCCAGTTACTCACCGGACCAATCCCGTCACCCAATCTTTCTGCAAAATACCAGGAGTCCAGTCATCCTCCTGTATAAGTTTAAACATCTACTTGTTTGTGCTTCGTCTCCTTGCCATATCTTTACCTAGTACCCAAATCTATGCGCAGAAACTACATTCAACCTAGTAGTTTCCAGCGTAGAGCTGTTTCTATAAATCCAGACCCAGGACCCAGCCTGGGAAAACAGCCTCAAATCCCTATGTCTGTGACAGATACTATCTACCCTTACTCCTTCCCTATCCCAACTGTCACATACCCTTATATTCACCCTCTACCCAAACTGCTGCCTACCCACAGCACTGTTCAAAATATTGCCTGTCCCAATTTCTGCCTGCCTTTACCCACCACCCTACCCCAGCACTGTTTGCTATTATCCCACTCATTCCCCTCCTGCCCCAGCACTGTTTGCCATTATCCCCCTCATTCCCCTCCCTGCCAAAACTGCCACCTGCCTCAACCACCAGCTCTACCAGAACTGTTGCCTGCCTCAACCCCCAGCATTGCCCAATCTGCCACCTGCCCGATCCACAGCATTGTCCCAACTGCTGCCTGCCCTTTCCCCTCTCTATTCCCTCTCTGCCTCAACTACTCCCTGCCTCAATCACCAACTCTACCCCCAACTGCTGCCTGCCTCTACCCCCCACTTTATATCTACTGCTGCCTGCCCCCAGCACTTCCCAATCTGCCACCTATCCCATCCCCAGCATTGTCCTAACTGCTGCCTGCCCTTACCCCCCTCTCAGCCCAGCACTGCACCTGTTGGCCAGGTGAGATCAAGGCAATGTATAAGTATTATAAGTACTGAAAATGTCAGAGTGACTTCCCATAGTGTACAGTATGAGCTTGGTGTGTGGGGTGGTCTGATGGTATATGGGACACTTGAAAAAATAAATTGTGATGGGACCCTGAAACAGTGTAGTACCCAATTTTTGTGGGACCCACATTTTTTCTTTCAGTGTGATCATTAACATATTAAGCAAATTTTTTTCTTGGTCCTTTATTTATTTTTGTGTTAGAGGAACTGCAATGCCAATAGGTACTGCTTAATCTGTATCTGTTGCTACTCAGAGTATGATCACCCATGCTGGAGCAGCTACTATTATTAACAGCATATTATAAATGTGTAACAGTACTACAGTACTTTAAAACAATTGTTAATTAATTGCACAAAGAAACCTGATTAAGACCTTAGTTAAAATCTCAGTGAAAGTTTGTAACAATGTGCATCTCACTTTAAGACATGTACCCAAAATAAAGGTACCAATACATGTGAGACATGGACCTACATCTACATACACATAAGTAATTTGACGTACAAGAGTTCTGTATAACCAATTCGAACAGCTGCCCAATGATGACCATATACACAGTCATATGTGACTAATTAAGTCTAAAGCAGTCTTTCACTATCGTCCAAAAATTACAGTGTATATATGTAGGGAGCTATAAACAACTGGAGAAACCCCTGCTTACAGTGCTAGGTACATTATCTATACATACTTACAAAAAAAAGCACACACACAAAAAGGCTAATCCAGAATAAAAATGAAGTATATGTAAGGAAGTAAGACTACATGAAGCAGCCAGTACCAAAACAACTGAAATGAAGGAAAACTACATCTATACTTGGTAAACTTCCAATAAAACTGTCCTGTCTGCATGTTCTACCCTTGCTTTCCCTCTTAAATCAAGGCATGTGGAAGCTGAAAGCTCTCCCTAAACTGCTGCTCTGGTAGAAAATAAATCTAGCACTGTCCTGCTGATTCCTAAGGTTTGTGTGAATGGTTTCTTCTCAGCAGATGATGTCACTAGATCCAAGGTCAAAAAAGTGTTATATTGCAAAACTACACATATCGGGGAATCAATTCAACACTCAGTAGAAAAAAAGAACAGACTATTTGGCGTCTCATATGGGTGCTGTCACCACCGGAAAATTTAGAAGTGTTATTCATTATGTTAAGGTCTACTGGGAATAGAAATGGCTTCAGAAAAAGAATTTTCAGCTTTTCACAATGAATAAAGTCCTATTTTTAAAAGATAAAGGAATCCTTTACATGAAAGAATGGCAGTGACTGACTGAAGAGATTAAATCAGAATGATGATTCCAAATTTATACTTATCAGCACATTTTAAAGATGAGAAGGAGAGTGACGGTATGCTTCTGAGTAAGCATCACAATGGGAGGTAGCAAAATGTTTTACATAAGGATGGCTCCCAAATGCAGGACAGAAATCTGGTTCTGTCACCAATGGGGAAGCGATGGATAGGTCTGAAGCTGAAAGGGGCAGTCCATCCTCAGAATATTATGTTTATATTGGATAGGCTTAGGTATGTGCACTGTATAGTATTGTAGTGTACAGTATATACAAAACAGATCTTTTGTTCCATCTAGGACCAATACAGTATATATATATATATATATATATATATATATATATATATATATATATATTGTGACACAGTTAGGTTAGGGGGTCCCTCTCCTGGGTAGAGGGCTCCTTCCTTACACACACACACAGCAGCAGGGAAGCAGCACACCAGTCTGGATGCAAGTACAAGCTGGTCGGCGCCAGTCTTTATTGTACAATGTCAGAAACATAAAGAAAACATAAATATAAATCCTAGCCCTGTCGGGGCACTAACTTCACAGGTAGTTCCCTCACTACCAGAACCTGGCAGGGCCTAATGCCCTCGCCAGCAACAAAAGCACAGCACAACACTCACAGTTAGGTATCCAAGTGTCTCTGAGCAAACTCCCTGTCTGCTCTCCCAGGTGAGACAATCAGCCCTCAACACACTAGGCTTATATTGGCCACCCTCAGGTAGGAACCCAATCAAGCCTGTTACCAGGCTGCGAGAACCAAAACCTGGAGTGGCCGTGGGTGGAGCCCTCCCTCTCCTCTCACCCACAACCCCCAGGTCCCAAATCCTGGGGATTTAAAACACAAAAGACAGGAATCTGGGACAAATGTACCTGGCACAGACCACTTTATCAGTGATCCTATCACAATATATATATATATATATATATATATATATATATATATAAAAATAATGTCTGGATGGTCAAAAAAAATCTTACTCAATTTCTGAGCTATATAAACAATGATGGATTGTCCAATCAATGGTTTTGCCAGGTTTAAAACAAAAACAAATGTATTCCTGGTTTCTACCCTTGTAAAGAAACACACTGTTACAAATGTCCTGGAGTTTTCTGGACTATACTCCTATTCTGGAAAATTAATAACTATTTTGAAATTGACAATGAATTACTTTTTTCAGATTAAAAAAAAAAAAAGTGTAAAAAAACCCCCAGTAAAATAAAATATAAAATTAAATTAAGAGTGTCTCACATAGATTTGCAACATGTTTCACGACTAGTACTTTATCAGGCAGTACTGAATAGGAGTATATAGTAAATCATAAATACATTTTCTAATTTCAAACCTGAAATACCACTAATTGGACATTTTTTTCATGGTTATATGGCTCATAAATGGAGTAAAAAGCTTTTGATCATCATTACACTATTTGGTTTGGGAATTGTCTTTCCTACAAAAAGGTTAGATAGACAACTAGATAGTGACTTGATAGACTGTATAAACATGATGATAGCTTCATACCAAGTAATGGTTGTGTTCAATGAATTTACACAACAGATACACTTCTATTAAACTGTTAGCACTTTTTACATTTGTTGTTTTGGACATCTTCTAATGAAATCAAATAAAGCAAAACAAAACATATAAACTAGATATGTACAGGTAATGTGCACAGTGGCATCATTTCTAAGGTTCTCCTCTGGATGCTCATCACTTGGTAAAGGATCCTTGTATGGATGTAAAAACAGGGAACACTGATCTGTCTGGTAAACGCAGTGTCAGTATAGACTAAAGCTGGGTACACACTAAACGACGTGTGTACACAGTGATCCGACGAACGACCCCCCCGCCAACGGACCAAAATATTGGGGGTGCGGCACACAGACGATTCGGTGCCCGACCGCCCGATATGTTGGCTCCTACTGCATCCCGCTAAATGGGGTCGCCAGCCGCATCGTCGGATTGGGCTGCATGTAAGGCTAACCTGACCATGCGTCTGACGACCCCATGGGAGCGCACAGCCTGACATAGTGGGTATACACTAGATGTTTTTGAGAATTTGTCGTTCCGATCCGTTGGAATCGGGCAAATCGCTCCAAAAAATCGTCTAGTGTGTACCCAGCTTTACACTTTGGCAAATGCTGACTGCACTTGTATGCAGCCGGTGAAGAAACAGATGTAATTGTATAGGTATCGTTATACATTAGATCCTTCTGTCTTCTACATGACATGAAAATTTATACTGGCAAGCTGGTTTGCCTTAGAAAATTAGTGGGCTAGTCAGGTCTCCAAAGCAGTCTCCTTTAATGGCTGATTGGCTGAATTTACACATTTTTACACACGGCCGACCTAATCAGAGGTATTCCTGGCCAGGACGGTCTTTATGTTAAAATGGATATTTCTGTCTGGGAATTGGGCGATGACAATGCAATTGCATGGAACAACCCTGACTTTTGGGAGTGTCAAGATGTTTGTACAGGGAAGGGAAGCCTGTTTCTGACAGATCTCTTGTACCTAGCATGGGGCTGGTGAGAGTGCAAACAATAATGATAATGGTTGCGGCGGCTGGGGTTAAATGAAAGCGAGGGACGGCTGAACGGAATCCTGCATTCACATAAGGTTGTAAATCAGGCTTAAGCGGCTGCACACAAATACAGCCAATTTGCATGCAACTCAGAATCAGCCCCTTAGCCTCCAAGCCCTGCTTTAAAGAAAACATTGTCAGCTGCAGCATTGTGTGGTGTTATTGTACTCGTTCCCTACTAATGTACTAAGATGGTCATGGTGATGTAGGGACACAGTGTCGGATTCAGACTTGCACGCAAGTTCGCCTGCAGTTGGATCTTGTAAGTAGTAGTAATTATGCATGGCTCGGAGCCTGCAAACGCAACTTTGACCAATTACGGATGATCCAGAGGGGTACGCATCTCAGTCACAGCACCATTTGGGGCTGAGTGAGTGTAACTGGTCAGTAACTCGGCATAGTGTAAATGTGCCATGGATGTGTAGGCAGACTTGTGGGCTAATCAGAGTTGTGCGTATGCAGGGATCCATCTTATGCCAGCACACAGAGTGGTAAGCATACTAGCCGACTTCTCTACACCCACCTCTAGGAGGGGTCGGCCAGGTCGGCGGCTGCATAGGTGGGCTGTGCAGGGGATGTGGTGATGCGTCACCATGGCCCCGCCCTCCGCTATACAGTACCAAGATCACAGGCATTGTATAGCCAAGGGCTGGGCTACGATGATGCAATTCAGCACGTATTGCGTCATCTCCCCCCCCCCGAACCGCCCACTTGTGTTCTGTAAGTAGGCAGCTGGCGGGGCATTGTGAGCAGCTGGCGGAGGGGACTGCGAGCAGCTAGAGAGGGGGGTGCGGGAAACTTGCCCTCTTTTCCAGGCGGCCAGGAGTGCCACACGATTTTTGGGAGCCTCCCAGCCATTCCGGGAGGGTAGGTAAGTATGGTGGTAAGTGCTCTTCTTACTGGATCCGGCAGCCCCGCCACCTAGGCGTGACATCATCATGCACTGTAGCATTTTTTTTTTGCTAGCTGAATTTATTTTATGTATTAGCGCCAAGTAAAAAAATAGCAAACACTTTTATTAACGTGACATGCTCTACACACCAATCCACTTTTTTCAGACAGTATGTTTGCCTGGCTCACTGTTCTAATGTAGTCGCCAGAAGTTATTATGATGTATCTTTATTGTAGTGCTGTATGTTAGCAGTAATTTCCAGAGCGTAATCTTCATATTTTACATGGAAAATATACAGGGTTTTTTTTCATAATTATTTTATGAGAAAAAAAAAAATCACAGTCGAATAGAAAATTGAAAGCCACATATTTGTATATATTTAAGCAATAATATACATAGTAGATTAAGCCCGTACTGGTGAACACTTCAAAAGCTGCTGAGCTAGGTGCCAGAATATAAAGATTGATATTACTTTACTCACCATGGCACAAAACAGTATTATTAAAAGGCATCATACATAAATATGTATTCACCAAGAAACAGGATCACTCAACCTAAGCATATGATTATGATTCATACACATTAAATATTAAAATGGTTATCAAAATGTTTGATATTTGGAACAGCTGTTCTAGTCACAAAACAGAGCACGCTGAAGAATATATATTTGACATTTCAATGAGTTACGAGATGCTAAAGCATTCACCCACTTTTGTGGGTGCTACCTTGTCCTCTTCTCAGGGACAGAGGACCTGATTCAGCAAGGAACACAGTTACTAATACGCAATCGGCCTATTGTTGTGTACTGCGCATGCAACAAAGTGCGCATGCGTGGACTAGCTACTGTGGTCGGGACTGTGATTGCAGTGTCTACACAGACCCATCGCAGAGTGATAGACAGGAAGTGTAGTTTGTGGGTGGTGACAGGGGGGTGGTCGGGGAAACGCAGGCGTACCAGTGCGTTTCAACGGCGTTGCAGGGGCGTGCATAAATTAGCCACTGCTATACCCTACGCAGCCTGAGGACTCATAGCATTCGTGGAGGTTAGCTAGATCTAAGTAAGGTCAAGGCTTGTGCAAGTGTGCATGAGGCTGCGATGGTACTCGATTGTACTGCTAAACATTACAAATGTGTGCGTGTTGCAGTTGCGTGCGTAAATTAGTCACTGCAATGCCCTACGCAGCCTGAGGACTCATAGCATTCGTGGAGGTTAGCTAGATCTAAGTAAGGTCAAGGCTTGTGCAAGTGTGCATGAGGCTGCAATGGTACTCGATTGTACCGATGGTTTTGCAGTCTTGCTAAACATTACGAATGTGTGCTAAGTAAAGTGGGCGTCCTTGTGTAGTGCAGCGGCGGCATTGCGATCGCAATGGATTAGCATACTATCGCAGTTGAACTGTGTAGGTAATCGCTATTGCATTCGCAGTTGGGTTCCTTGCTGAATCAGGCCTGGAAGTCAAATGCTACACTGTTAGCCTGTGTCAGTATAGACAGTAAAATACAGCAATAAAAGTGTTTTTCAAAACTTTATTAGAAAGAAAGTGACTGGACCCAAAATAGATGCCACAGTTAATAACAGCCGCTACACGCATTATAAACCAATCAACTCACACTACCTGCCTTCCTGGCTAACCAGACAGCAACCCTGGTCTTAATGTATTTTATGTCCCTCTAGGTAATTATACATCACAGTCCTGTGTACGTATGGTTTGTTCACTTTACATGATCTCACTCTGGTTTCAATGTTAACCAAATGGCCACATACCCTTTCTTCTTCCTTTACAGCATTGCTGTCAGAACATGCCTGGTAGGAGGTTGCTCTACCTCCAGGGCGCCACACAAGCATACATTTTTTTTTTATCCAGTGAGTGCAGGTTGACGGCTGCTGCTTCAAATTCTGAGCCCCCCACTCTGCATGGCATCAAGCACAGGAATGGGGGGAGATGTACATGTGCAGAGAAGATTCTTAAGTTCATGTACAGCAAAATTCTGCACAGCGATTCTGACTCACAAACTTGAAAGGGAACAATTCCTTTAAACCTCTATGAATTCTTACAGATACCGGTTTTGGCAAAAAAATCTGGCATTTTGGTGGGACAACAGGCATTGCATATGGGCTCTAAGGCTCTGGTGGCTAGTGGGGCACTTGGACCTAATGCCTGTTGCAACCAAAAAATGAAAGTCAACCTCCTAACTGTACACAAAATCTTTAGTAGAGTAGTGGCTCTGACTTACTCCTGTGGTGGCTACACAGTCAAATCATTAGTATCACAGTAATGTGAGGCATGGGCCTTCTGCCAAAAATGATGGGGCATGGGCCTGGTAATGAGGCACTGTAGAGGGTGTATGAATAGGTGGTACAAAGATCAAGGCCTAATACCCAAAGATTGGGGGCAATGTAGTTATGCCTAATGTCTAACTTTATAGTGGGCACTGAAGGTGGGGAGGTAGACCTAGCATTTACCCGCCACAGGATGGCAGTGGAAGAGACCTGGAGAAATTGGTGGCAGAGGAGCCCAGAAGATAATACAGGAGCACCATAGTGACCCTACCTGTTCCCGATGCTGGAGTTGTCTTCTTCTTAAGTTAAGTCTGCTTGTCCTCGAGTCTCTACGTCTTCTCCTAGGCAGTCCAGGACAAAGTGAGCTCTTTTAGCAAAGAGTCCACTTCTAGCCAAGGGCTTCCTCCTCTTGTTGATCTTGCCTCTCTCTGGTCTTTACCTGGTCAGCAAGGGGGCAAGTGTGAACACTTTTGCAAAATGCTCCCTTGCCGCCAGGACTTTATTGTCTTTTATTCATGACATACTTTCTTCTGTCTTGCCCACGGCACTTCTTCGCTTATTAGTTGTGGTTACTTCATTCTTTGAGAGCTCTTCCTCCATCCCTATCCACTGACGAACTGAGCCCTCTACTCGAGTCTCTGACTATGGCAGCCTACTTCTGGAATCTCTAATAGACTATATGTTTTTATAACAGGATCACAACATTTAGACTAGTTAACAATGCACATGAGCTGAATCACATAGCTGAGTCTGAATAGCCATACAGATACACTGCTAAAAACAGTTTTGCTCGTTAGTTCACACACTGACCACTTCCTGTGATCTAAATCCCACCCCAAATCTCTAAGGATAAAAATCAATTTGCACAAAGGAAATCCATTTGCTACACTTGTAGCAGTCAACCATAAAGGAAGTATGGGCCTGATTCAGAGCTGGACGGTCTGACCAGAGCGCTCGCTCTGAATCAGGGCCCTCCTCCATTAAAATGGAGCGTCCTCCTGGATGCTCGTATAGCTGTGGGTCACCACCCACAGCATATACGAGCGTCCAACAAGATGGTCGCGATGGTCTTGACCATCGCGACCATCGGACTTGCGAAGGAAACCCTGCGGTCGGGTTTCCCAGCCACAAGCCCTGGAGTGATTTTGGCTCTATCAGAGCCAAAATCACTCCCACTGACATCACTAGTGATGTCAGTGGGGCCGGCTTCAGACTGTAGGCTTTCCCATGGGAACGCCTCCGTCTGGCAGGCACGCCCCCGGCACGCCCACCAAAGGGGGCGTGCTGTCAATCAACATCGACAGCACGCCCCCTTTGGTGCGAGACCCGGAGCGATGGGAAGCCCGTCGCTCGCCGGGTCTCGCGCATGTGCACGACGGAGCTCCCTCCGTTGTGCGCATGCGCAGTGGGGAACATCGATCCACTTGCGAGCGTACTGCCGCTCGCGAGTGGGTCTGAATGACCCCCTATATCTCTACCTCTCTATCTTATCATGGATTTACTTGGTTCTACTCCCAATGGGGGGGAAGACATGGTGTTAAACACAATGCCGGATAGTGAACATGATAACCTAAAGTATTTATGTTGTTTTGTAGTCCCCAGTCTGTGATAATGTAATCTATTACTTTTACGGTGTTTATTAGGCTTTAAGTTGTCTTTTTGGTTAATAAATTAGCGAACTATAGTTAGAGATTAATGCCTGGATTAGATAGATTTGTTGTATATGAGAGAGAGTATAGATATACAGTACTTGTCCACTCACTCGGATTTGGTGGAAGAGTTTCCTGGCTCCCAGGAAATTTAGTAATTTTCCCTTATTGCGCCAGTGCTGTCTCTTCTCAGGTAAAGTGGGTAGGGGGTCTGATGATGCAATTCGCTTTGAATTGCATCATTGCGGCTGCGCCCTCATGGTAAAAAGTCGTGGGGTCTAGGGCCACAATGACACGATCCTTGACTCCCAAAGAAGGCAAGTACGAATATACTGTGCTATCATGGAAGAATAAACTGCATAGTTTTTCTGCCTGAAATATATCACAAAGTTATATACTGTATCATTTGCAAAGGTATATTTCATAACACCAGATGGCAATAGATACAAATCTGGCTACAGTGTATAAACCCAAAATGGTTGCGGCAATGCTGGCAGGACAATAGGGGCCCTGCCCTTCTACCACCACTTAGTGACTAGTCCAGTGGTCCCCAAACATTTTTGAATCATGGCGCCCTAGAGTGTCAGCATTGTTTTTACAGCACCCCTAAGCCAAAAGTTTGTTATTGAGAAATTAAAAAAATAAAATGTAGTAAAGTGAAGTAAACTGTGCTTACGTGTCATCCTTAGGTTCAGTTATGTGGTGGTGGACAGGTTTGCACTTCTATTTGTCCACATATTTACATTACATTGACATTAAATAATTTGAATTGGTGCTGGTCCACCAACCTAAAGCAGCCCTGCAAGTGTCCTGAGGCAGTTTGGGAACCACTGGACTAGTCTGACCATATACATTGTGCTTTCTATGTTACGGTTCTGAATAGGATACTACAATAATAGACAGAGCAATGCTCACATATGAAGGATTAAAGGGGACTTTGGGCCTGATTCAGAGCCGAACGCTCTGACCAGAGCGCTCGCTCTGAATCAGGGCCCTCCTCCATGAAAATGGAGCAGCCTCCTGGCCGCTCGCATAGCTGTGGGTGACCACCCACAGCATCTGCGAGCGTCCATTATGATGGTCGCGATGGTCTTGACCATTGCGACCATCGGGCTTGCGATGGAGACCCTGCAGTAGGGTCTCGCTGCCGCAAGGCCTGGAGTGATTTTGGCTTTATCAGAGCCAAAATCACTCCCACTGACATCACTAGTGATGTCAGTGGGGCCGGCTTCAGACGGTATGCATTCCCATGGGAACGCCTCCGTCTGGCAGGCACGCCCCCGGCACGCCCACCAAAGGGGGCGTGCTGTCAACGCCCCCTTTGGTGCAAGACCCGGAGCGATGGAGAGCCCGTCGCTCGCCGGGTCTCGTGCAAGCGCACTACGGAGCTCCCTCCGTCGTGCGCATGCACAGTGGGGGAACATCGACCCGCTTGCGAGCGTCCTGCGCTCGCGACCGGGTCTGAATGACCCCCTTTGTGTTTGCATTTAGATTAGGAAGCATTAATGTTTATAGATATGCATTGATAGGAAGTTGTATGCATGTTATTGGCTGGTTAATGAGTAATTAATAGATTGTGATAATAAGGGAGTTAGCATTATATAAGTAATGGAGTGGCGATATTGGGTCTAATAACTGAATGATTAGCAAGTTAGAGGTTGTTATTGGACCATACGGATACTATATTAATTTAGATGAAATTTATACATGGCACAGAATGGCGATCTGGTTAGACAATAGAAATCATGTTGTCCATTCCTGTCCCTGTCACCCCATCACACGCTACACACATATATAGCTTTATAAAACATACAGACATATTTATGTTATATTATTGCATTGTATTTGATGATGTGATAATCCCATATTTAAATATCATGTATTATATATGTAAACATTGTTGAATATTGATTGTTACAAAACTACACACTTAACTTTTAATCAAAATTAATTCTTGTGCGCAATCTGTCTATATATTAATGTAATTAATCCTTACGACATTTGACAGTTACAGTATGTGTCCTGGGCATAGGTGGATCGGCCATCTGGCAATTCTGGCAAATGCCAGAAGGGTCGATGTCCTGATTGGCAAATCCATTCTTGGACGATACAGTATGTTTAAATGGTGACCACGCCCCCTTTCCCTTGTGCGCACACATGAAAACAATCTCAGTATTTAGCCCCAGTCCATGCCTGGTTTTGTTTAGAACTTTGCAAGTTGGTTACCAAAGATTTAGTAATAAGAAGTTTATTATAATATTAGTTATTCATTTATGATTAGTTATTAACTGGTCAAATTAGCATATCTGCCTCAGCATTAGAATTATACATTCAGCGCTATAAAAATATAGAGAAAAGGTGGGGTCTTTTATACTATTCCATGATGGAATGAGCAATTACCTGCATGAGTTTCACATAGAGGTTAAATATTTATTTCTCAATAAAATCTATGAATGGGTTTTTTTAATATGCAATAAAATTTAAATTTTCAGTGGATAGCTAAACTTTATTGGTAATCTGGATTTTCAGGATAGCGCCTCTTAATTAACCCATTAAAATTACGTTTTATAGGATGCTATAAAACATAAAATGGTTTTAAATGTCCAAGTTAAACTTGATAACATTATTATTATTGCGAAGCCTCTCAGACTGACAGGATGGCACAGGAAAATCCTAACATATCTTCTGTCTCCTAATTCCCCATTCTTGTGCCTGCTACTTCAAGGCGATAAGACTTAAAATTTTAATAAGGGTTAAACTTTAATTATGGCTTATTAGCTCAGTCAATTTCATTTGCCAAGGCAACTTTAACTCAGCAGTTGTCAATGAAAATATTTCAGCCTGCCAAATATAGAAAATTTCAGCTATAAATAGGTAAAAATGTTTAATAAATAATGGCCATAAAAATGATCAAACGCAATATTAGTCTCTCAGACGGGGACAATGTATCAGTGTTACCTCCTATGTCCTAATACTTCCATGACAGCTTTGCCTCAATATTAACCATCCAGTTACCAGCGAAAAGGCTATAAATACAAAATGAAGCAGGCTGTGTTATCTGTAGACAATTTACAGGATGCAGGGGCATTTCAAATGTATGCACTGGGAAACCGATTTAACAAGTATAATGGCTATAATATCTGTACTGTAGTTGTCATCTCACGATAGCAATATCAAATTGCTGTCTCTTGAAAAATGCTACTTCTTTGAAAAAAGCAATTTTCAATGAATGAAGGTAGAGAAAAGCTATTCAAACTAAATTACGTCATGCTGCTGTCTCCAGGGAGAGGGGGGGGAGTGGGTACAAATTACCCGGGTCCGGGCTTCCTGGGAGGCCCGGCGGGGGCCCGGGTCCGACGCCGCCCCCCTCCCTCACAGCAGCCCAGCACACAGCTTGTGCTGAGCTGCAGTGGAAGACTGCTCATGGTTGCTGAGCAGCAGCCACAACAGTCTCCTATGCCTGTGGGGGGGAGCGATCACACTGATCGCGCCCCCCCTGGTTTTGCACCGGGCTGAGGGGGCTCAGAGCGCTCCCCTCGCCAGCGGCGCTGATAATCTTTTGTTTTGTTTTTCCCCGAAGGGGGCATGGCTATGCCTTCTGCGATTAGGCCACACCCCATGTTAACCGGGCCTGGCTGTCTCTAAGGTAAGAGGCAATGCATGGCCCATGTTGCAGAGAAAGGGGGCTGTCCTTTTCTCTAATTTCTCCCTTCCATCTTCTATTGCAGGGGTGGGGAACCTTTTTTCTGCTGAGAGCCATTTTGATATATATATTATTTGCGGGCCTGGTGCAGGACATGCCCCTCCGTATGATGTCACACGGGGGCAGGGCTAGAATCACCGGTGATTACAGCAATGCGCGGGGCATCCTGGGGATGCTCTGGTGAGCTGTAAGGCAGCAGTGTGACCATCTGAAGCATCCTAAGGACGCTCCAGGCAGCACTGCTGCATAGATTCTGTACTAGCCAGATGAGGCTAGCAGAAAAAAGCTCTGAGGGCCAGACCAAATGATTCTGGGGGCCTTATACGGCCCCTGGGCCTGAGGTTCCCCATCCCTGTTCTATTCTATTAGCCTCCTCTTTTAGCCCATTTCTCCCACTCCCGTATCTCTTGATCCCCACTCTATTACTTAATTTACTCTCAGTTCCTTCTGTCACTTTTCTCTAGTCCAGTTGCTCTCTCCTTTTTTCTGTAATGCAGCGGGCAGCCTCAGCGCAGCCAGGACATGTGGCTGACATTGATCCTTCCCTTCCGGATCGCAGGGGATTGTGTCTCTGAAATCTGATCCAGGAGGACTAGGATTTCTGGACAAGGTAAAAGAATTACATGGACTACCCAATTCCATTGTAAGCCCCTAATCTTGAAGATATAAGCAAATTTTATTTCTTGACAAAGATCCTTTTTGAATAATGACAAATGACATATTTGGCCTCATTTACAGTAAGGAGTAAGACCAGATAAAGATAAAAATGTAGCAGCTGGAAAAACTGCTGCAATGCAAGGGTTGCAAATGCAATTTTGCTTTTTGCATGCAGGGGAAAATAATGCCTGCTTGTGCATGTAGTATAGGAATACAGATGTATCCTCATACAGCTAGCCGCAATATGCCGTGCGGTGCAAGACGCACAAGCTGTGTGCTGAGCTGCTGTGAGGGAGGGGGTGGGCGACGCCGGACCCAGGCCTCGCCGGGCCCCTCTAGCAAGCCCAGGCAAACTGTACCCGCCCCCCCCCTCTCGGCGCCCATGTCTGTGTGCTACTGAGTCTGTAAACTAAGCACAATGGAATTGTACATCGTAGCACTTCATATACAGATACAGACTCAGTTGCACACAGATACACATGTGTCACATATTCATTGCACCTAAGAGGCACTTTCAGGCGAAAAATACTAAAACAAAAAGAGGCTTGAAGCAAGCAGAGTCGTGCGAGACCTGGCGTGCCAAGAGGGGCTGTTTGGCCTGACTACAGCAATAGTGTATGAGGAGAGGATTCATCTGTACTGGTCAGTATTACTTTCACTCTGCAACACAGAGATTACTACATGTATGACGTCTCCTAGCTTTAAAATATTCCACACATTTTAAGTTTGCCCCTTCCACATAGATGAAACTGCACCTTCTCATTGGATTTACTCTTAGCTCTAAGGTCGCGATTCAAATGTTACAGACGTCCCCTGCTAGGCGTCTATACTAATAGGCGCCTGACCGAGCAATTCAATTGTTTCTACGTTCGGGCGCCCATTGGCAGTTATCACGGCCGCAAGTGCCGGGTTTAGCCGCACACACAGTCTAGTGGCTAGGGCGCCCAAACCACCGTCATGGCACCCAAAAAACTGGGCTGTGGACACATTTCTTCTTGCACCTCAGAAGGCTGCGAGAAGAAATGTGTCTCCTCACAGCTTTAGGCAACAACTGAATTTCTCCTTCGGGCACCTATTTGTATAGCAGGGGGTGTCTATATCAACTGAATCACCCCCAATACTGGCATTATTATATAGAACATGAATAAAGTATATTTTCATTCAGGATATTTTTTTTATCGTTACCATGCAGAATATACCAGTTGCCACTCTCTGTGTTCTGATAAACTACTGGCATACCATAAGAACATATTCTTTATCCATGTGGTAATACTCAAAATATATAGGATGAAAAACAGTAACATACTGAGTAAAGTGGTAGTTAAATTAAAACATTATTACGGCAGGAAATATTTTTTATTTACAGATTAGAATTTAATGTATTGCTAATGCACAGAATCCAAATCCCACTAGGCAGTTAGAAAAATGATTGTGATTTATTTTCTAGTAACCATTCCCACAAATTCTGCTTTATATAAAAAATATATCATTATGGTTTTAAAGTAATATACTGTAGGATATGAGACGTGATGAGGATTCGGACAGCTGCCTGAGTTTCTATTTTCTACGACATATACGTATCACAAAACGTGCCAAGACATAGCGCTGAATAGCACTCTGATTGTGCAATGCAAAGCTCACCACCTGCTATCCTAATATAACTGAACATCTGACTGCAATGTATACAAGAATTCCAACTAAAAATAAGTCTTCATGTACGATTTATTAATGAGCTTAAACTAGGGAAAGAAAAAGATAAATAAAATCTTTAAAGCAGCAATGTCCCTAAAGCTGGGTACACACTATAAGATATATCCTGCAATATATCATTCCGATGCGAATTGGAACGATATATTGCATGGCATCGGCTTACAGCAGATGGGATGATGTGGTGAACGACGCCATACTGCTACATGCAGATGGAATGATATATCGCGATGGCCGTACACCGGATCGTGCAGTGTGTACGGCTAGCGCAATATATTGTTCCATCATATAGTGTGTACCCGCCTTAGTAATTCTTTAGACGGATAGGAAGAAACACGGGATTATCCTATGTCCTAGATAGGTAGATATATCATTTTTTGCACATGTTGGCATAACATTACAGCTTTTAAATTTGCTTCTGGTGTGTTATCTCCAGAAGCCATAGCCACTGATCAATGGGTACAGATTCTACCTACATTTGAATGACTGGTTCCTAGTCATTGTTATTTTAACCTACAGTATACAGGAGTACACACAGGGTCTCATTCAGACCCGGTCGCAAGCACCGATGTGCTCACAACCGGGGTCGATAGTTAGCCCTGCGCACGTGCAGCGGCCGCACAGCGCTTGTGCAAGCCCCGGAGCGAGAGAGAAACTCTCTCGCTCCGGAGCTCTCTACAAAAGGGGCGGCTGTCGATGTTGATCGACAGATCGCCCCGTTTTGTAGGCAGAGCAGGAAGCACCCTGGGGCTTGCGACTGCCGAGACCCAACCTTAGGGGCTCGTCGCAAGCCCCGATGGTCGCGATGGTGTTCACCATCGCGACCATCAACCTGGTCGGTTGTTAAGCTGTGGGTGGTAACCCACAGCTTACCCAACGGCCAGGAGGCTGCACTTCAAAAATGAAGCTGCCGCCCTCATTCAGAACGAGCGCTCGCTTATTGTGAGCGCCTCTGAATGAGGGCCACAGTCTCTACCTGTACTTGCATTCACAGTAATTAGTCCCCATCTATGGAAACTTGCACCTGGACTATTTTTCAAGTCACATAGTGATGTTCTATTGTTATATGAACTTGGTTAATTTTGCATTCTAACACATACTGATGGTTTGAACTGAAGTAGCTATGTCTTGGTAGATTTTTTTTTCTTTTTGCTGAATTGAACTGTTTTGAGGATTGTCTAATAGTTGCATTTATATTTCATGAGATTGCTTTATAGTCACACCATCTTTACCACCTGTTTCCTGTATTTGTCAGTTATTTGTTTGTCTGACGATCCATTCAATGTACAGTGCAGAGTAATATATTGGAGATTTATAAATAAAAAAATAATAATATTAGTAGTCATAGAAACGCAGATAATTCTGAGTTCTGCTACATGGTGACGTCATTTAAACTCTGATTAAACTGTAAAACTAGGTCTCCTGCACACTTTCTTGTGCACCTGTCACCTACAGATGTGTGCTTACATACCTCAGTACACCATGCGGCGCAAGACACCTGGCGCGAGTCCCTTGCGATTCGGCCAAGCATCTTTTTCACTACTTTTTTCCCCCCAAAATGCATCTTCGTTGTAATTGGATGCGACAAATGAGAGATTGCATTAATTAATTTGATATGCAACACTTGTATATCTGTTAGCGACTCAGTCTGTATAAAAAGCACAATGGAACTTAACGCGGAAGAAAGCTGCAGCCGCTGCAATGTAGCACATCGTATACAGACTCAGTAGAACACAGATATACAAATTAATCAGTGAAGTTTGGTGTTTATCGCATCCAATTGTGACTAAGACGAAATTCCGGGCAAAAAAAATGCAAAAGCCACGTTGCTTGGGACACTGCACGCCGAGAAGGGCAGTTTGGCACGACTGCAACAATAGTGAAATCACAATAAACATTACTATACAAAAGTATTGTTGTTGCTGCTTGCGATGTGGCAATATTCTACTAATACAGTATCTGCTTGGTGACCTGGCTGAATGGCTGCTTTAGAGCCTGGCACTTATAGAACTACAGGTTGAGTCTCCCATATCCAAAATGCTTGGGACCAGGGGTATTTTGGATAAGGAATATTCTGTATTTTGGAATATTTGCATACTATAATGAAATATCTTGGGAATGGGACCCAAATCTAAACACTGAATGCATTTATGTTCTATATACACCTTAACATACAGCCTGCAGGTCATTTTATACTATATTTTTTATAATTTTGTGCATCAAAAAAAGTTTGTGTACATACATGAAATTCATTTATGTTTCATACATACCTTATACACACAGCCTGAAGGTTATTATATACTATATATTTTAATAATTTGTGCTTTAAACAAAGTTTGTGTACATTTAACCATCAGAAAGCAAATGTTTTACTTTCTCAGTCATGCTAAAAATATTCCGTATTTCGGAATATTTGGATATGGGAGACTCAACCTGTACCACCAGAGTAATTCATGTAACGGCTATGGGGCACAACAGTTAGTGGAGTCTGACACCACTGTGGATGCCCTTGCTATGCCAAGGCCAGCACATAGGCACTGGAGCACCATTTGGGCCCCTAAAAATTTGAAATGGGGCCCAGAGATGGAATGTCACACTGCTGTAATCTGGGGTACTTCAGTCAGATTCAAGGCTCCAGAGCACATTAAGGATGTTAGTATATAATAAAACATATAAAAACAAAATCAGGGTAGATATTTTTACATTTGAATGTAAAAGGAATGGATGCTATACCTTTACTCAGATATGAACATACTTGCCTACTTATAACATGGGAGAAGTGGAAGGTGCAGGAAGCTTGGTGCTGCAAATCACTTCACTCCAGCCCCATTTGTTCCCCCATTGTGTAATGCTGCCAATGTGTGGCATCGTGCAGCGGGGGGCTTGGACCCTTCATTGGATAAGTGGTCAGGACACAGGAGGCTAGTCCATTCTCCCAAGAGTAGTGGAGAATTTCGGGAATAGAGTACGCAAGTGTGGATAAGGGGTTACATTATAAATAAAGACACTTTAAAGGTTGCATGGTAAACATTTAGCTTCGCTCATTGTACATGTCAAAAAGAGTTGAGAAACCCTGGCTTAGAGAACACATTAACAACATTCATCATTATCTACTGCAACATTTCTATTATATTCTAAAGGCAACCACAGTACAATAATTGACATGCACAAAGATGTTCTAATTCTGGAATTCTCCTTAATTCCCCTCTGAAAAGGTGAGGTGTTCATCTCGCCAGGCTCTAATATGACTTGTGTTTTACATATTTCACATTTAAACTGAAAAAATGATAGGCTGAAAAGGTCATTTTAAGCCGCTGATACTGTAAAATAAAATAAGGATGCTTATAGTAATGTTCTTATTTTGTTTTGCTTATTTTTTATATACAAATGACACAAAATGAAAAGTTCAGACAGTCTGGGTAATCTGTTTAAATTACTTTTAGAAGGTGGATGAAGTACACTGTCTTTTTTGATACTTTAACAAATAATGTTTTCAAGCTCTAAATTGAATGGCTGGGCTACAGTACAATGAGTAACACGGTGAAAATGAAAAATTAAAGCCAAATTGCTGACTTTAGTTGTACAAGGTCTTATTTATAACAGTTTCCAATTACCTAGAGAAAAAATAAGCTCCTGAACTTGTAGCCATTAATAATTAAGACCACTATCTTGCTATTACCATTTTTCAAGATAAGACTAACACAGCACCACAATGTAATTAATTGAGCAGCAGCTAGGGAACACAATTTATTTACAATGTACAATCCTTTAACTATATGTTACCATTCTGACAGAGCTGACCTTAGTCTTCACATACAGAGTCTCACCTTCATTAAGTGCTGAAACGTGGTATCGGAACCAGTGGCACTTTAACGACTGTGTGGAACTTGTGTTCACTATTCACCAAATGTTCTCTTCAAGAATATATATCAATATATCTTAATAAATATGGGATTACTACCCCCTCTCTCAATAAAAAACAAACAATACAACTACTGAACATAGAGACAGTTTATGTTAAGCAAAAACTATGAATTTTCTTCTTCGGTGAGAATAACCCTGACACATAAGTCAGTTATTAAAATACTCTGCAAACTGCAATAATAACAACCAAAGGCAACCATACACCAGCAATCAATTGGGGCAACTCTGCATTTTGCAGATGATTGTGAAAAAGAAACAAATCTTCCATGTATGGGGTTTACAGATCACAGATTCCGACCAAAAAGTGATTGAAATTGGTACATGTTGGATTTCACAGACCAATTGGGGCTGTAGATTGCTAGTGTTTGGTAACAATCAGCCGATTTGCAGACCGTTACCAGTAAAGGCCCGCAATACACTAGCGACAGATTTCCGCAATACCTCGATCCACATATGTTGGGACTGGGGCTTCAGTGAAATCCAATATTTTGGATTTCATTAATTTGCCAAACACAATCAAACTATGATCGTGATCAGCAAACTGAGTTTTTCTGACATGTTGATTTTCACAGATTCCCCGACAGCACTTCTGACCGGCGGATCCGATCGGGTCAAGGAATTGGTGGATTGCGGGCCATTAAATTGATGAACCTTTCAAGATTATCAGATCTGTCTTTCCTGCAAATCACTGAAAAAATATCTGTAATGTATGGGCACCGATTGGTGGATGTGGATTGGGTAATCTTTAAATTGGGGGGGAAATCACAAAATCAGTGAATATTTTTTTCGTGATTGCTGATGCATGGGCCCCTTTAGGCAGAAAAAGGCCAGCAGAACAATGTGCAAGTTCAGGGGTCTATAAAGATGTCACTTTATACAAGGCACCAAATATTTCACACAAAACTAAATGCATTGAGTAGTTCATGGTTTTAAACCATTACTAGCAACCAAATACTTTCTTATACAACAGAAAGATTCCAATGTCAGCAGGCATGATAAATGGCAACATAGGAGCTTTGCATTTTGGCAACACTACTCACAGCAGCATCCCAGCCACCCAACATATGACATTCAGATACATGAACAAACCCAGTAAGAAGAAAAGAGAAATCAGGTACACCTTAATACATAGCACTTAGTCATACTAGTTTCCTATGAAATGAGTCTTATAAAGTTGCTAATAAAGCATTAACATTTCAAAAGCATAATTTGCCTTCATCTGACCAATTTGCCGTCTACCACGTCAACAAATCTAATCATGGTAATCCAAAAAAACCTACAGTAGGTGAAAACATTGCAAAATTGTCTGCCGCAACAGAGCTCACTGTTATAAAATGAAGGAAAGTAAACAAAAAAACTAATTGTTTATCACAGTTTCCTTTTTAAAGGGGAACTTTCCTGGAATTAAAGGATAAAACCATAATAACAGAATTCTTAGAACACTTTTTTTTAATTCTGTGATCATTTAATATCACAAATGGAAGATAAACAATATAAATCACAGAGTTATAATATAGAAACCTTCAGTATATTAAGATTTCTGACTAAGCAGATTATATAAAGAGCACTCATTCCGAGCTGTCTCAGTTATGAAATTTGACTATAGAATCTACTTTGTTAGAATTTGAGACAAGTATATGGTGTGTTTTGAGCATAGGAATGTACAACGTATACATTCACAGAAATTATATCAATAAGTTACCAGTACAGTAAAGTGACAAAATTGTTTATGCTTTTTCCTAAAGTACTAAGAAAAGTTTGTAGAATATTTTGACAAGTACCATATTTTCTAGCTTAAATGACTCAAGAAAAGCCACCAAAATATAGAGCAAAAAAAAAAATAACACATTACTAGAAGCGCCACACCCATCGTAAACGCCATACCCCTAAACATGCAGCTCCATAAATGCCACTGTGAGCTTGAACACACGGAGAAGGAATGCAGGAGAACAAGGCAGAGGTTATTGTTAGCGGGTACAGGGGGAGCAGGAACACAGGGCAGAGGTCACTGTAAGAAGGTACAGGGGGAGCAGGAACACAGGGCAGAGGTCACTGTAAGAAGGTACAGGGGGAGCAGGAACACAGGGCAGAGGTCACTGTAAGAAGGTACAGGGGGAGCAGGAACACAGGGCAGAGGTCACTGTAAGAAGGTACAGGGGGAGCAGGAACACAGGGCAGAGGTCACTGTAAGAAGGTACAGGGGGAGCAGGAACACAGGGCAGAGGTCACTGTAAGAAGGTACAGGGGGAGCAGGAACACAGGGCAGAGGTCACTGTAAGAAGGTACAGGGGGAGCAGGAACACAGGGCAGAGGTCACTGTAAGAAGGTACAGGGGGAGAAGGAACACAGGGCAGAGGTCACTGTAAGAAGGTACAGGGGGAGCAGGAACACAGGGCAGAGGTCACTGTAAGAAGGTACAGGGGGAGCAGGAACACAGGGCAGAGGTCACTGTAAGAAGGTACAGGGGGAGCAGGAACACAGGGCAGAGGTCACTGTAAGAAGGTACAGGGGGAGCAGGAACACAGGGCAGAGGTCACTGTAAGAAGGTACAGGGGGAGCAGGTACACAGGGCAGAGGTCACTGTAAGAAGGTACAGGGGGAGCAGGAACACAGGGCAGAGGTCACTGTAAGAAGGTACAGGGGGAGCAGGAACACAGGGCAGAGGTCACTGTAAGAAGGTACAGGGGGAGCAGGAACACAGGGCAGAGGTCACTGTAAGAAGGTACAGGGGGAGCAGGAAAGCAGAAGCACAGAGAAGAGGAGACTCCTGCTTTTTTTTTTTTTTTTTACAAATACTTTTTAAACATGTAAACGCTTCAGTGTCTGCAAAATAAAATATGGTATATTCTATTTATAAATGTACATTAAAGTACAATTGTACTTACTGTCATTGTGCCCCTCCCTCTTCAGCATCTGCACTGCACCAACATATTTCTTCAGCTGAACTTTGAGCACTTCATTTTCCCTATCCAAACAAAATAGAAAGATGGGTCACCCAAGTGTACAAAATTATTTAATGCTTTCGAAACAATGTTTTCTTCATAATATCTATACTTGACACTTTATGGACCTCCCCAGTGGGTAGATCCAAGCAGCAAGTAAGGGGAGGGTGATGTTGTAATGAGCATCATCATGGCTTCACCCCCCGCTGTGTAATGCCACCATCATGTAGTGATGGCGTCTTCTCAGGAAGACTCTTTTGGGGCCCAGGAGAAGTCCTCAAAATATGTGAGTCTGCCAGACATTCAGGGAGATTAGACAAGTATGTTCCACTAACATTTCTGAAATGTTTAAGGGAAGATTCCACTTTTTAAAGCCATTCTGTACACACAGAGAGGTAGGCACTTTATTAACTGTACCAATATTTAAAGCAATGGAGCCTATTAATTACTAAAGGCTTCAGCAAGGATTCTGCTGCTATTGAATTGATAGGCTGCATTGTCATGACCATTCGAATTATGGCTGCCTCCACAAATGCTAGATGACAGGACATTTAATGTTAAAAATAGTGTTTGTGATTCAGAATTGCAGTACAGGTTGAGTCTCCCATATTCAAAATACTTGGGACAAGAAGTATTTTGGATAACGGAATTTTCCGTATTTTGGAATATATGCATACCATAATGAGGCATTTTGGGGATAGGACCGAAATCTAAAACACAGAATGCATTTATGTTATACAGGTTGAGTCTCCCATATCCAAAATGCTTGGGATCAGGGGTATTTTGGATATCGGAATATTCCGTTTTTTCGAATATTTGCAAACCATATTAAAATGTCTTAGAAATAGGGCCCAAATCTAAACACAGAATGTATTTATGATTTATATACACCTTATACACACAGCCTGAAGGTAATTTTATACAATATTTTCAATAATTTTGTGGCTCAAAGTTTGTGTACAAACATGAAATTCATTTATGTGTCATAAACACCTTATACACACAGCCTATAGGTCATTTTATACTTTATTTTTAATAATTGTGTGCCTTAAGCAAAGTTTGTGTGCATTGAACCATCAAAAATCAAAGTTTTCACTATCTCAGTCATGCTAAAAATAGTCCGTATTTCTGAATATTTGGATATGGGAGACTCAACCTGTATATACATCTTATACACAGCCTAAAGGTAATTTTATTCAATATTTTTTTATTATTTTGTTCATCACACAAAAAGTTTGTTTACATACACAAAATTAAATACAATAAAGTAAATTTTTTTGTGCATTAAACAGCTTGTGTACATGGAACCATCAGAAAGCAAAGGTGTCACTATTTCAGTCGCGCTCAAAAACTTGCGTATTTCAGAATATTTGGATATGGGAGACTCAACCTGTATATACATTAAAAGAGCTGGACATATCATGTGTGTTGTGTATGTCAAGGTTGAGTATTAATGCAAATCTGTCTTATGATGTATCAAACTTAGATCCCAGAAAGGTTATATTTGTCAAGTCAAAAGATAATTCCACTCAAAACTGTAGTTTTAAGTTGAGTTCCATAGGTTACCAGTATAACACCCAATGTCTACCATAGCCTGTGGTTGTAGCTCTTCCTCAGGCTGGCTTTTATCAATTTATTAAATAGGAATACCAGCGCTAGCTGTAAATTAGGAAATATAAATGTATAATAATATATAAGCAGGACGGTTGTTTATAAAAATTTACTATATAACATTTATTTGTTCATGTATAAAAAAAACTGTTAATCATAAAATCAAACATCTATGTGCACAATAATAATAAATTAATATAATATAGGCCACTTTTTTAGGCTCCCAAATCTCTTGGTGAATAAGGACCTTCTCTAGGTAATATTAGCAGCAAGGTTTACCAGGCATTGTAGTAAAATCCCCAAGCATAGATGTTTGCTAGTATTCATATTTAATACGTTTTTCTGATTAGTGGATTGTCAACAATCTTACTAGCTTCTGTTGATAGCGTACCTTATTAGATATACTGTATATACTGCGGCTTTTATCAATACAGCAGTGGCCATGGTAGGTGTTGGGGGAAGAACCAAACAGGTTGAAAAGCCAGTCCTAAATAAGATTTATTCTGCATTAAAGTCACACCTATGGAATTCATCCTAAAACCTAATTTTGTATTCGCCTTTCAGTTAAGCAATTAGATCACACCTTATTAGTACTACTAAACTATATTAATATATTTAAGACAGTCAAAATTATTTATGTCAAAAAAGAAGTACAGACAGCCACAATAATTCAGATGAATAATAGCAGTAACTAAAAACATATATACTGTACATATGTACATTCATGGATATATAAAATGTATTGAGCCACAGAGCAGCAATATCTCACAAAAGAATGACATTCTGCCCTCAATGCACTGAGGCCGTATAAGGCCTTAAGCTCCATAGTGACCGCGTGACCACAGTAATGCTAAGCATATCTCAGGTACATTACACTTATAGTAACCCCTGCTCCTCCTCAGAAAATACCTTGGGCTATTCTGCAGCCACCAGGACCTGACTGTACAATTTAAGGAAGTGGAAGATGGCAAGCTAATTACAGAACCACTCCAGGTGAATAGGGGACATGTGGACAGCCAGAGCTCTGGTAGATTAAATAAAATAGTCAGTCAGGACAGGTCAAAATCAGCATAATAACCTGAACAAATGTAGAAGCCAAGTCAAGAAAAATATAACAGTCAACCAGCAGAAAATCAGAAGCCAAGGACAAAGCAAACTGACAATTAAATCAACAGAAATGCAAAGAGACTTACAAAATGCGGGGAAAAAATGCATGTATGGCTATCATTTCTTAGCAACTCACTCTGCGCACACACTACAAGATGTAGTCAGGATTCCGGCAGTGACCATCCCAACGGTCACAATACTGGCAACAGAATCCTGACTGTCAAAATACAGATGAATCCTGATGGTATTAGGGTTAGACACAGACAGCGGTAGGTGACGGTTATGATGCAGATCGGTGTCAGTTAGAGTTAGGCTGCCAAAGGGGATGGTTAGAAAAAAAGGGAGATATCCTCTTATTGCGCTCTACCACATATCACACCATAAAAACTAATAGGATTCCCAATGTATAATCAGTAAACAAACCAGTCCAAAAGTAGTTACAACTGTTCTTGATTCCTGCAGTTTCACAATCTATTCTTAATGTAGTCTGATGTCTATTCCAATTGGTAATTCCAAGAAAAAAATGATTTCCTTTCATTCAGTTCCTCAGAAAGGGCTACAAGAAAATTGGGAGGAACCCAATAGTGTAGTATGTCTAAACTAATGTCTTCAAAAGACTCTGATAAAGATGAATAGCTATCCCCGTCACCTTGAAAAAGCAAGAATTATCGTACCATACTTACTCTGAATCACAGAGTTATCCTCACATTAAGGTATCATTAACTACAGTCCTCTGATCACACTATGGGGAAGGTACAATCACACCCGTGTATAGAATATAGCAAAGCGTACCTTAATCACAATTAGCCGTGCAGCAACATGTACATAAAGGTTTCTTTTAAGTCATTATAGTTTCCCCTTCTTCTCCTTATCCCTCACTTATTCCTTCTTCCTAAATGGAATTTTGTCATGGCTGGTATAGGGTCTGTGATGTTTCCCTGCAACGCCAGATACTTTGCGACAGCTCGTCCCCAGGTTATGCTGTAGGTATGGGTCAGTTAAGGTTAGAATACTAGCTAAAATCCATTGGGAATTTGACCTTTGGGATTCCACTGCCGGTATTGTGATCATCAGGATGGTGACCGCCGGGATATTGTACCCAATCCTTTACAATATGACTACATATATGTTTCTAGGCAATATTTTTATGTGCAGTACCCCAATGTAAAAATTTATTTCTACTGCCTACTATAAAACAATGACCCCTCTCATGTTGGTTAGGTAGAAAGTAGATCTCAGTCCTTGCGGTTACTGAAAAAAAAAAATCAATGCCAATCCAGAAGGCTTGTTAAAACAGTAAATCCTAGTCCTAGTGGCTTGTGTGGAAAGTAAACCCTAGTCCTAGTGGCTGGTGAGGTAAGCAAATACCAGTACTGGTTCCTGGGATGCAAAGTAAATCCAGTCCTGGTGGCTTGGGTGCAAAGTAAATCCCAGTCCTAGTGGCTAGGGTGCAAAGCAAATCGCAACTCGGATGCAAAGTAAATCCCAGTCCCGGTGGCTGGGGTGCAAAATAAATCCCAGTCCTGGTGGATCAGATGCAAAGTAAATACCAGTCCTGGTGGCTGGAGTGCAAAGTAAATCCCAGTCCTGGTGCCTCGGGTGCAAAGTAAATCCCAGTCCTGGTGCCTCGGGTGCAAAGTAAATCCCAGTCCTGGTGGACTGGGATTTTAGGGGAGTGTATGCGAAACCTACTGACAAAAAAACCTTACTCTGCGCAAGCAGCCACCACCCTTGTTCGTTGAAATCTGGATTTCCAAAGTCACAGATGATTTGAGTGGCTCGCATTACAAGTGATCACTCTAAACTGAACACAGAATTGAATAAAGTAGTTCAAAAATTCATTGTCAGAGGTTACGATCTCAACCTTTGATGAAACAAAAACAGGAGGTGTTGGACATTCCCAGGTCCCATTTACTAAAACCCAGGACCAACTGATTCCGTGGGTCAGCAAGTTCAACACGTCCAGTCCGGTATTATCTAGAGCCACCAGAGCCTTATGGCCAATTGTTTCCACTGATCAAGATCACAAGTGCTTTAGAAATAAACACCCTATGACATGCTTCACCAGAGGCAGGAACACCAAAGACATCGTAGTGCACACGGGCATTACCAACTTCACGGGTCCTTCAGCCTCTATTCCTAACTTTTTAACCAAAGCACCAGGCTGCTATAAATGCCTTTGCTGCACCACCTGCGGCAACATGCAAACAGGCACATCCTTTAAACACCCCCATTCAGACCAGATATTCCAAATAAGATATGTTTTGTCTTGCACTTCCTCAAATATTAAATATATAATCATTTGTCCTTGCGGACTCTATTATGTGGGGAAGACCACGCATACAATGAGGGAAAGGATGGCACTCCATCGGTCAGCCATTAGAGCCGCACTGTCCGGCAAGACCTCGGAACAACCAGTGGCCAGTCACTTTGCGGAGAAAGAACAGGAATTATCCACCCTCAAACATATTGCCATCGATCACATTTCTAAATCCCTTAGAGGAGGTGACAGGGGCAACAGTTTGTTACAACTAGAGGCAAGATGGACCTACAGGCTAAAAGCCATCAATCCGGATGGTCTTAATGAATAAATCGTCTGGAGCATGTTCAATTAGACCCCTTATTATTGTTATTTCCGTGATCTAGCGTTATACATTAGGATCATTGACTCCCTGGCATTCACTATGTAACCATAGCCTTTCAGTACATATAGGCCCTGATTCAGACCCACTCGCGAGCGGCTGTCCGCTCGCAAGTGGGTCGATGGTCTGCACTGAGCATGCGCACGACGGCGGGAGCTCCGTCGTGCGCATGCGCCAGACGCGACGAGCGAAGGACTTTCCTTCGCTCGTTGTGTCTGATCAAAGGGGGCGTGCTGTCGATGTTGATTGACAGCACGCCCCCTTTGGTGGGAGTGCCGGGGGCGTGCCTCCCTGACGGGGGCGTTCCCAAGGGAACGCCTACCGTCAGAAGCCGGCCCACTGACATCACTAGTGATGTCAGTGGGAGTGATTTTGGCTCTGATAGAGCCAAAATCACTCCGGGCCTTGCGGTTGAAAACCTCAACCGCAGGCTCCGGCTCGCAGTGGCGATGGTCGCGATGGTCACGGCCATCGCGGCCATCAAACTGCACGTTCGTATAGGCTGTGGGTGGTGACCCACAGCTATACGAGCGTCCAGGAGGACGCTCCATAATTATGGAGGGCGGCCCTCATTCAGAGCGTGTGCTCTGCTCAGAGCGTACGGCTCTGAATGAGGGCCATAGTCTCCTCTATGACCCGTCTTGGTTTATCTACTGTTTCAAGATAGGCCGACACTACTTTTGTGTTAATTTTCCTTTGCAGGTTTCCCATATGAATTAGTTTCTTATTGTCAATTTACAGATGTGATTTGTTTAGCGTTTTGCTTTACACTTTTACGTCATATGCTACATGAATGTTTAATCATCACTTTTACTTAGGGATGTTTGGGTCTTCTATTCACATGTTTTGTTTCTCTCTAGCTAGTTCTTGGTGAGGTCACGGAATTATTATTCATTTCGGGTACTATTCTGCCTATGCTTTGCCTTGCAGTGATCACTTGCAACGCCGCTAGGCTTCCCTGGTTACCATGGACTCCGGTTGACCGTCGGCGCCGTTAGGTCAGCTCTGCGTGTCAGATCTCTTTCCAGGTACCTTCCTCCTTCATGACTTTCGCGGGATCTCTCACCTATTTAAGGTAAGCCCTACGGTTTATACATTGTTGTACACCTTGACAAAGGGGCCTAGTGACCCCAAAACATTGGTCTTTATTTACAGGATTTGAAATATAAACTAAGTTAATACTTCTAAAACCCGGAGTGCCACAGTATTTTTTCTCCTATGCCTCCTTACACCTGAGGGCACCTGGGTACACAATAACAATGGTTTGGATGAGTGCCGGATTACTTGCAGTGTATAAATATATATATATAGGCTCGGATAGGTTCGAGTTTGCACGTGGAGTTCGGATTTTCCCTCCAAAAAAACGGAACTCAGAAAGAGGCAAAACGTCATCTTGCACGGACGAACATCATCATTCCTGGACAAAAGTCCAGGAATGATGATGTTCGTCCATGCAAGATGACGTTTTGCCTCTTTCTAAGTTTCGTTTTTTTGGAGGGAAAAATCCAAACACCACATGCAAACTCGAACCTATCCGAGCCTGCACATCCCTAATATATATATATATATATATATATATATATATATATATATATATATACATACACACACATTATATATAGTGAAATTAGCAGTATTGAGAATGCTGGCAGGTTGAGATGTTACTGCGGTCATGGGGTCTCCTGGCCATGCTGTTGGATGCTTCTGCTTCTATTGCCGGATGCTTTCTGTTTTGGAATCTCAGATGGAGGCCTGCCGTTCCAAAATCTTAGATATTGAGGGACAATATCTATTAACAAAATATCCATTTTGTTGATCTGTCCAAGAAGGTAGAAGGTTCCCCTCCGGAGGAGTTTCTGGAAAAGAGTCAGGTCGACTCCTTTGTCCATGATGGCTTCACTGTCCAATTTGCAGGTGGATAGGGCATGTTGTATTGCTACTAGGGTTCTCCCTCCTTGTACTTTCATAGCAAATAATTTGCATTTAAAGACAGGGATGCTATCCTCTGTTTAGCCCTTCTGCATGGTCTTCTAGAGTACAATGGAAATAGGATGGCTGTATATCCGTATTCCTGTATGGATGTCCAGAAGGCCAGGTCCCAATGGAATGGGATTGAAATACCGGCCTAACCTGTACCCTAAACCTAACCCTCCTGCGGGGGTGCCTAGCCCTAACCTCCCCCTTCCCCAAGCCTAACCCTAAGCCTCCCCGGGGGATGCCTATCCCCAAGTCCTCCCTGGGTGCCCTAAACCTAAGTATCCCCACATGGCTAAGAGGAGTGGTGCCCCGGACTTACCACATCCTGGATTCCAGCGTCAGGATTATGATAGACGTCGGTATCTCGACGCCTATCATTAATCCCTAGCCAGCATTCTGTGGTCGGGATTGTGACATAACTACATACCGGTCCGAAAATGTACAAATGAAAAGGCATCTCCGTGAACTGGGCCTCATTTACGTCATGTTATTCCCTGCCTGACTGTGTGTAGTGGAGGATGGTCTATCTAATTTCTTTGACTCACCTAGGGAAGCTACCTCGTGGCTGGAGCTTAGCGGCTCTGGCAGAGACACTACTACTGACTGATTTGGGTTGCTTATAGGTGGACTGTGCTGATCTCAGGGTGATGTCTTGCAATTCTAGCGTTCTTATTAACACGGTTTGTATTTATTATCATGCATCTTTTCTGGTTTGTAGAGTTTTAGTGTGTTTTTCATCATTGCCCTATAACTGTCTTCTGTTTAACGTTATATACTATTTTCCTATATTTTGAGGTGTATATTTATAATGGTCTTCTGGGACATCATCCAGCGTCCCGAGATGGGCACTTTTACCTGGGGCTAGAGGGACATTAGACATGTCTAAAAGTAAGACCTGCTCCCCCTCTTATCCCTATAGAATTTGATTGTTAGATAGTTATCTGGGGTTTGTACTGTTGTTCATAAGTTTAGGATTCAGGTATACCAGTTTGGGATGTGTACACAAGGTGGGAGATGGGGGTGTTTCTGGAAATGTTTTGCGGGTGGTTTTTCTGTTATACTATGTATGCCATTTGCGCAGTATTACTGAGAGTTTTCATGCCTTTGTCTTTAAACTGCTATTGTTTACTGTACCCTATTCTTGATGCTCTGTAAGGTACTTGTTAGGTGCCTCCATTATGCTATATTTGGCAACTCACCAACTGTTGCTCCTGGTATTGTGCTACCCCTGCAAGGTTAAATAGTCCTGATGCCCCCATTCAGTCTCTTAAAATGTCCGGAGACCCAATGATAGGGTGAAGTTTTCCCTGGTTTTGAATCAGGTGAAAAAGTCTAATGCTGATATAATTTGCCTGTTTGAAAAGTATTTAGTGGGAGGGAATGTATTGGCCATGCATAAACGCTGGGTGAGCTAAGCCTATCACTCCACATATTCTTCATATTTCAGGGGAGTATCGGACTTAATTTGTAGGTCCCTTAGTTGTGTCCTGGAGGAAGCTCAGATCAATCCCCTGGGGCGCTATGTATTTGTATGTGAGTCTCTTTATTCCTTGCCATTTAGGATTCTTGAGTTTATATTCTCCATCCATAGACTAGAGAGGTCCTGAAAATATGTAGTGAATTTGTGTCCCTGTCTCCTGATACCCCTGTAATATGTGTAAGTGATATCAGTAATGTGTTACAACACACACTGGATAGGTGGCAAGACACCTGCTGTCTGTGGTCATTCACCTCACACCTTTGTTAAGTTAGTAGAGGAACGTGGCCGGTGGTTGTGTGGTGAGTGTGCAATCCTAACTTGGCGCAGTACTAATGCTTCTCAGCCGGTCACCTTGTTTTAATATCCAAAAGGTTGGCATCTATGGTTGTGGGAGTGGAGTGTATGTGGAGTGTGTGCAGGGTTGTGGATGTAGGACCATGCCTCCTTTGAAAGCGAAATCCTTTCTGGCTCACTCTAATTGGTTCTGGCTCAGAATTGGAAGCCCAATATGAGGATATCTTCTTCAAAAATACAGATTCAGTCTCTCAATGATTTGTGGAATGCCTTTTAAGTCTGTCCTACATGGCTCCTTGATCAGGAGGGTTATAAATATCAAAGCTTTCCATAAACAAAAGGAGGATGACCTGAAAAATCAGTGTAAGATGCTTGAGCAGCAGTATCTGATTGAGGGTACTCCTACCGCAAGGACCTGGAGGCCAGAGTAGCAGCTGGCATAGAGAATGATACTGGTCTGGAAACAGGGACTGGAATCTACCAGAATGAGGCGCTGGAACAGATTGTGGTGAACTCAGCCTCAGCACCTGAACCACAGGAACTAAAGGCTGCCACCCACTACTGGGAACTCAGGAAACATACAAATTTAGACTCAGAACCAAACAGAAATAGACTGGAAACAAGAACTCAGAACTAAAATTAGAGATGAGAGCTCAGACCTGTGCATCCGAAGATACCCAGATCCGGAACCCAAACAATAGCACAGAACTGGAACTTGAGACTCAGCACTAACCCCAGCTGCCAGATTACCAGAAGCCAAACACCTACACCTATGGTGTGTTAACAGGTGGACTGATATGAAGGTAAGTAGAGAGACTGGCTAGATTGAGGAAGAGTACTGCTGGGAACAGATGCTGGATGGTTAAGCAAAGTCCTCGCTGGAGAAGAATACCAGAACAGAATGAGGAATCCTTTGCAGCAGCAGCAGGTGGATTTGTTGAAGCACCAGTGGAGTCCCAGGAGAAATTACAGATGACAGGAGTGCAGGATACGCTTGCAAGTAGGCAAGGGCACTTGCAGGTGTAAGGAGTGCTTGCAGGAACACAAACGTATTTGTAGGTTAACGGAAGCTCTTCCGGGTGCACACAAGTACTTGCATGTGACAGGAGCAGTCGCAGGACAAAAGAGTAATTTGTAGGTAAACGGGAGCTCTTGCATGTGAATACAGGAACAGAACATATGCAGCTGAAGCCCGAAGCCACGGAGAATCCCCTTCCTAAGAAGCGAGTTGTTCTGGCAATGGGTAACTCACAGAGGCTGGTTTAAATAGGGTGCCCTCTCCCTCAATTGGTAGCAAAAAATCATATGAGTGCAACTTCTGAGAGATGACTTGAAAGGAGTGTTCGCTTGACGGAATCCAATATGGCTGTGCCCAGGCACTTAAAAAGTTTGCAAACAAAGGAGATGCTGATGCTCAGGTATGCTGCTGGTGGCCGGTAGAATTGCAGGAAATATAATTCTGCCAGATAGGATAATTAAGGATAAAATACCCCTTTGTGTGTCAGAGTGGCTTTATCGATGGGTGTTTTGTTTATATTTTGAATGGACACTAAATTTAACTCCAGGGACAAGCTATTATATTATTGTCACTTGGGGAGGGTCTGTATTTACTGGCTATATCTCTCATCCTGTTCACCTCTTTAGAGGTACAAGACAGAACTCTCCTCTCTTCTCGAGTCCTTTTGTCCTCACTATGGAGCCTTTAGCATGCATCATTTGGAACCATTCGGGAATACGAGTGATCGAAATTCAGCAGAGGGTGTCTGATGCGTTGAAGTCCCTTGCCACCCTTCTCTCTGTATTGTACTCCTTTGACAGATTCTAAAGGCAGCGCATTCATTGGAATAAATCTTGTATTCTTCCTGTACATGGTCCTACCCCTCCTCTGCTAAATTTAAATATATGGATATTTGGATTACAACTTCTATTTCAAATTTTGTCCCGATTACTGTCCAGCCTCAGATTGCTTACCTCAAATCTAAGATACACATTTGCAACAAGCTGACTTTGATAATTACTTATTGGGTCAATTTGATCAAAATGGTTCTTCCTAAATTTCTGGGCCTTTAAGCAGGCCCGTTTATATTAAACCTTGTATTTTTTGCTTGATTGATAGCTACCTCTCCTTCTTCATTTGGGCAGATAAGAGTGCATGTCAGGGAGTGGATTATTTCATCTTGTTTTTGGGGTTGGAGGGCGGCAGAGGCTGGTAACTGCATGAGTTACTGGTATGCAGTATATCCAAAGTACATTGCCCATTGCAATTTTTACTAGACAGTGGCTGCCTCAGGAGGAGAATACCGTTGGTCACACAGACTCTTACACTCCGGACACAGGCTTTTGTCTTGGTTGGGGGTGGGGGTTTGGATCCAGAATTGCCCCTATGGGCAATACATTTCTGTATTACCCTCGACTGTAAAGGCATGGACTATATTGTATCTTATCACGGTTTCTCGTTTGGGGTTTATTTTTCTTTTATGTAAAAAGCAATACAAATATTTGATTTAAAAATAATTAGTCCTAGAGTATGTTTAGCTTTCTGTGTCGGTGCAGGAAATAAAATTGTAAGGGCCAATGTGAATAAGTAAGCCTGATCTGAAAGTACATTGCGGTCTGATATGTGGGCATAATGTAAACTAATAATAATGGACACTTCCTTCAAAAATTCGTCTAAGTAGAAATTATAACCGCACTGCTTACTGTATACACAGCCACAAACATTGCAAAACAATAATACTTATGCGAATGATATTATCAATTTTATGGACCTAACAGATCTAAAATAAGGTTTATTTTGATTCTTCTTGTTCTACTGTGTATTTCCCTTGAGCTTTAGTCTTCGTCTTCATATAAGCAGATGCATCACACACAGGTATTGGCAATGCAATAAGAGAGGAACCTACTTATAATGTTGTTTGGTACAAACTAATTTGCTTGAGTCTGTACAGAATCATCAATCTATTGTGTAATTTCATTCTGCGCAAATAAAAGACAGATGAAAATCATGAAATGGCAGAGGTCACGTCTTGTGATTATTTTACAAACAATATCCAGTCTGTCTTGTTAGATTTGCTTCTCATGCCATATGGCACTTAACAATCAATGTTTCATTGGAAAAACCTAGCAAGGGAGGTTTTTCTTTTACAGAAACTTTATAGAAACAATGTTCTTTTTTCCCAATGCAACTGAACATCTTAAATTTACTCTGACCCTAGCAGACTTATTTTCATCATAAAGCATTCAATTACTAAAAGTATTTCACCATCTCATCCTTTAGCAGTCTCTTTCTAGAGGTTACTTTCAGGATTTTAGTAAATGATTAATGCCTACTATAGATATCCACTAGCAGAAGTTGAGACTTTGAAGAATTTATAAAAAAAATCCAATAGGCTTCCATTTCTAAAACTGAGGGCCTGATTCAAAGCCGGATGCTCTGACCAGAGCGCTCGCTTTGAATCAGGGCCCTCCTACCTAAAAATGGAGCGGCCTCTTGGACGCTCGCATAGCTGTGGGTTACCACCCACAGCTTATGCGAGTGTCCATTATGATGGTCGCGATGGTCAAGACCATCGCGACCATCGGGCTTGCGACGAGACCCTGCGGTAGGGTCTCGTGGCCGCAAGCCCTGGAGTGATTTTGGCTCTATCAGAGCCAAAATCACTCCCACTGACATCACTAGTGATGTCAGTGGGGCCAAATCCAGACGGTAGGCGTTCCCATGGGAACGCCTCCGTGTGGCAGCCACGCCCACGGCACGCCCACCAAAGGGGGCGTGCTGTCACTCACCATCGACAGCACGCCCCCTTTGGTGTGAGACCCGGAGCGACAGCTTGGCTGTCGCTATGCGGGTCTCGCGCATGCGCACGACGGAGCTCCCTCCGTTGTGCGCATGCGCATTAGGGCACCATAGACCCGCTTGCGAGCACTCAGCGCTCGCGACCGGGTCTGAATTAGGCCCTGAGTACCCACTATACGATGTATTTTAGGATAAATCGTTCCAATGTGGATTGGAATGGTATAGCGTACCCATCGTATAATGTGTACACCCGATCTGTCTTTCATTGCATAGTCCCATTTTCTGTCCTGCATGGCTGATGGGATAATTACATGAATGTCGAGGTATAGTTACATGCAGCATGTAACGATACATCATGCGGTCTTCCCCCGGGTCATGCAGTGTGTAAGGCGCGTGCTATGTATCATAACATTGGTCGCCGCAACATCATATGGTATGTAACCAGCTTTAGAGTGTGAGGGGGGAGTGCTCCGGAGGAGGGGGTGTGTGCAGATGAGGGGGGTTGAACTCCGGGCGCTGGAAGGTGGAAACAATTCATCTGTACAGGGCTGTGTCCACGGGACAGGCAGCCAGTGAGAGCTTTGAGGCAAGGGAGGGGCAGGGCCTCCCTCTAGCTCTTACGGCTTCTGTGCTAGACTGACCCAGTAGAAGATTATAATATATATAGATCAATAGAATGTTTAAATCACATTTATAAATATTGAGTTCTGATGTCATCGCTTCATACACTGTTCATTAGGACAAAATGTATTATAATGGATGAAGCCCTTCAAATCAGAGTGTGCACAACCGCATAAAGGGGTGATACTTGATGAAAACTTTAAGAAAAAGACTTACAAAAAAAGTTTTACTCAATATTGATCGCTTGAATCAACTATAAATCAGAAAAACAAAGCACCTTAATGACTAATTTCAATATTAGGGATGTGCGCCGAACCATTTTTGCCGGATTTGGATCTAAGTCGTCGTCCGGCTTTGGATTTGCCAAACTGCGGTGACTGGTTTTGGATTTGGATTTTTTTACAAAAATTAACAAAAAAAAGCTAAAATCACATAAATTGGGCTTTTTTATTCTTCCTAGAGTATTATTAACACCAATAACCTTAATTTCCAGTCATTTACAGTCAATATAGACCACCTCACAGTTTAAATTATAGTTTTCACCATTATTGGCCAAAGGTTGGAGTGAGCTGACTGGTTACCAAGCGACAGAGCAGCGGCACAGACACCACAGTTTAAAGCACATCAATGACACATTGCCACACAGCAGTGGCAGAAATTAAAAAGTAGTGCACCTACCTAGTGGGGTACGGCCAGCAGAATCACAGTACTTGTTTACAAAGTGGGCTACCGCCCTAGGAGTCACAGTGCACAATCTTATTCACATTACACCGCACATAGGAGCTCATTCAGAGCCGCTCGTAAGCGGCCGTACGCTCGTTCCGAGCGATGTTCGCCCATCTGCGCATGCGTACGGTTTGTAATACGCATGCGCGAACCAGTCAGTGCGGCCGAAAATCGTTTGTTCGCTATATAGCGAATGCCTGCTATTTTGAGTGACAGGAGGAGGCGTATGTGGGTGGTAACAGGGTGTTATGTTCTGGGTTGCTTGTGGACCCGGGGTGGTAGCAGGAGCGATCACAGAAGCAGATTTGAAAATAAAACTAGGATTTTTAATAAGTGCTTGAGTAGACATATAATGTGGCAGTAAATAAAAGTCCAGGAAAATATAAATGTGCACAAGAGTTCTGTGGTGGGAGCAAAAGGGTTAATGTCCAGGTAGAAACAATTAGAACTGTCCAGGTGTGCAGGTAGTGAAACTGAAAATAATCAAGCCAGGTTAGCAGGTAGTGAACTGAAAATAATCAAGCCAGGTTTGCAGGTAGTGAACTGAAGCGCAGGATGTCAGCAGGCTCAGGCACTCAGGTATGGGCAAGGGTGGTGGAGGTAGCGGGGTAGTCCAGTGGGAACTAGGAGCTGACAGGCAGACTGGCAGACAGCGAATTCACAGGAACAGGAAAGCACAGAGAACTCCCTCTCAGCTAGGCTGAGATACACGTTGCACTGGCAAAGAAGGAAGGCACTGACCCTTCCTAAATACCTCATGCCGTGCTGTTAATGGCCGGAGGGAACATGTGACTCACCAGGATTGGCCAGCCGCATCACATGGCCAGAAGGCAAGATGGCGGCGCCCATGCCAAACGGAACGGAGACGCTGCCAGGCCTCACCAGCGCAGAGTGACAACAGGGCCGCACAACAACGCGCACAGCCAAAGCCCCCCGCCAGACACCAGCTCCGCCACCAGACAGCCCGCACCACAATGACCTCACAGGTAACACCCGCCTAGCGCCATGCTGAAATACCCTGGCCGTGACAGTACCCCCCCCCTTTTGGGGTGGCCTCAGGACACTCACCAGGCTTCTCCGGATGGGCAGAATGGAATCTCCTGATGAGCGTGGGAGCGTGGACATCACGAGCATCGGTCCAGCAATGTTCCTCTGGACCGTAACCTTTCCAGTCCAACAAATACTGAAGATGACCTCTGCGCAGACGAGAGTCCAAGATCTGGGCGACTTCAAACTCAACTCCTCTCTCCGTCTGGACTCGAGGAGAAGCAGGTAGAGCATTATGGAACTTATTCAGGACTAGGGGCTTTAATAAGGAAACATGGAAGGAATTGGGAATTTTTAGGTATGGGGGTAACTGTAAATGGTAGGCCACTGGATTAATGACTTCTGTTATGGTGAAGGGACCGATGAAGCGGGGTGCGAATTTCATAGACGGAACTCTTAGACGAAGGTTCCGAGTAGACAACCAGACCTGGTTTCCTACTTGCATGCGTGGAACTATTCTACGCTTCTTATCGGCCTGGGTCTTATAGCGAGAGGATGCCTTCAACAAATCAGACCGTACTTGAGTCCAGATGGCAGCAAAATTCCGCACCGTGTCCTCCACGGCCGGAACATCGAAAACAGGAAGGCTTCGGAATTCGGGAACACGAGGATGAAGGCCATATACAACCTGAAATGGCGTTTGGTTAGTTGACAAGTGGTAGGAAGCATTATGTGCAAACTCAGCCCACGACAGCAAGGCAGCCCAATTGTCCTGGGAAGATGACATAAAAATTCTTAAGAAAGTCTCTAAATCTTGATTAACTCTCTCGGTGGAGCCGTTGCTTTGCGGATGGTAGGCCGTGGAAAAGTTTAACTTCACCTGAAGAACAGAACACAAAGCCCTCCAGAATTTTGCAGTAAACTGCACACCACGGTCAGAGACAATTTCAGCAGGAAGGCCATGTAAACGAAATATGTGTTGGACAAACAACTGAGCCAGGTCAGGGGCAGAAGGTAACTTCTTCAACGGTATATAGTGGACCATCTTAGAAAATCGGTCTATTACAACCCAGATAGTGTTGAAACCTTGAGAGACTGGCAGGTCTGTGACGAAATCCATGGAGAGATGCGTCCATGGACGTGATGGAGTAGGTAATGGAAGCAATTCCCCAGCTGGAGCTTGTCGTGATGATTTATGCTGGGCACAGGAGGAGCAGGAAGAGATAAACGCCATTATATCTGCCTTCATAGAAGGCCACCAATAGTGTCTTTTCAGGAACTCCAAGGTCTTCCGAGTGCCTGAGTGCCCTGCGAAGCGAGAGGAATGTGCCCAAGTGAGAAGCTGCTTCCTTAATTCCGGGGCCACAAATGATTTTCCCGTAGGAGGCTGAAGTTGTAATGCGGCGAAAAACTCTTGATTCCAAGACAGGGGTATTGCTTTGATTTTCAGATTGATCGTCACAGAGGAGAGATCTCGATAGGGCATCAGCCTTCTGATTAAGTGCTCCAGACCGGAAGGTCAGGGTGAACTGAAACCTGGCAAAGAATATTGCCCAGCGGGCCAAACGAGGACTCACACATTGGAGGTTTTTGAGAAATAGGAGATTTCTATGGTCCGTAAATACAGTAAATGGAAACTTGGCGCCTTCTAGCAAATATCTCCATTCCTTCAACGCCAACTTTACAGCTAGTAGTTCTTGCTCACCTATGGCGTAGTTCCTTTCGGCAGGAGAGAATTTTTAGAAAAGAACCCACACGGATGGACTCGGTTGTCCTCATAACGTTGAGACAAGACTGCTCCCACAGCTTCAGATGATGCGTCTACTTCCAACAAAAAAGGCCTGTCCAGATCGGGTTGTCGAAGAACTGGTGCTGAGATAAATGCCTGTTTTAGAAGATGAAAGTCAGACTCTGCCTCAGGTGACCATTGGGCAGGATTAGCACCTTTGCGGGTCAAGGCTGTAATGGGAGCCAGCAGTGTAGAAAATCCCTTAAAGAAGCGTCTATAATAATTTGCGAAGCCCAACAATCTCTGGATGGCCTTCAGTGTCTGAGGTCGGGTCCAATCCAGAATTGCCTGTACCTTCTTGGGGTCGATTTCTAAACTGGAGCCAGATATTACATAGCCGAGAAAAGGTACACTGGGCACTCCAAAGACGCACTTCTCCAGTTTGCAGTAAAGGTGGTTTTCTCTCAAACGGGTCAAAACTTCTTTAACATGTTCTTGATGTTTAGCCACAGAGGGTGAAAAAATCAGTATGTCATCCAGATAGACAACAACCGAAACATATAACAGATCCCGGAAAATCTCATTAACGAAACTTTGAAAGACAGCAGGGGCGTTACACAATCCAAAAGGCATTACTAAATACTCGAAATGTCCATCTCTGGTATTAAAAGCGGTCTTCCATTCATCGCCAGCTCATATACAAATGAGGTTGTAAGCCCCTCTTAGATCTAATTTCGAAAAAATGACAGAGCCCTTGACCCTATCAAACAACTCAGTAATCAGGGGAAGAGGGTATCGATTCTTTACAGTAATGTCATTAAGGCCTCGATAATCGATACATGGTCTTAGACCACCGTCCTTCTTGCCAACGAAGAAAAACCCAGCTCTGGCAGGTGAAGTAGAGGGGCGAATGAACCCCTTTGCCAGGTTGTCCCGGATGTATTCGGTCATGGCTTGAGTCTCAGGCAAGGACAGCGGATAGGTACGACCACGAGGTGGTATCATATCAGGTATCAATTCAATTGGACAGTCCCATTCCCTATGAGGGGGTAAGATATTTGCTTGTTGTTCAGAGAAAACGTCGGCGAACATCTGATATTCCTTGGGAATGGCAGAAGAAACTAATGGAACTGTCTTTCTCACAGGTCGAATTTTTGGAAGATAGGATTTCTGACAGTCCATACCCCATGACAGAATCTGCATAGAACTCCAATCAATCCTGGGATTATGTTGACGTAACCAGGGTAGACCAAGAACAATTTCTTGAGAGGCCTCTGATATCACCAGGAATTTTAAGGACTCAGAATGAAGTGCCCCAATTCGGACCAATACTGGTTAAGTCTCTTTGGAGACTATCCCGTTAGTTAGAGGGCGTTCGTCTATAGAGGTCAGAGAGATGGCATGGTTGAGAAACAAACAAGGAATCTGAAATTTATCTATGAAACTAGACGTTATGAAATTTCCGGCTGCTCCCGAGTCGAGTAGAGCAGTAGCAAAGACAGGTTTGGGTTTAAGATCCAAGGCTAGGGTAATCGTGAAATCTTTAATTTTTGGAGACGGGTTCATAACTCCTAACTTGATGTCTCCAGGGTCAGTTAGGATTTGGCATTTCCCGGTTTACGGGGGCAGGAGATCAGCAGGTGACCGGACTCTCCGCAGTACAGACAGAGGTTCTTTTGCATTCTTCTCTGACGTTCTTCTTTAGAGAGGTTTGTATGATTCACCTGCATAGGCTCCTCTTCAGTAGGGGAAGGAATGGGATGGGTAGAAATGGAGGGGGTAAATGACCTTTGCCGGTCAGTTCTGTTTTTTTCAGCCTGACGTTCCCTGAAGCGTAGGTCAACTTTGATACACAACAAAATCATGTCGTTCAGATTAGTAGGAAGCTCTCGAGTGACTAGATAATCCTTTAGTCGGTCTGACAACCCATGCCAGAAGGTCGAGGTGAGGGCTTCCTCATTCCATTTGAGCTCTGATGCTAAAATTTGAAAGTGCACGGCATATTGACTGACAGGACGGACCCCTTGTCTCAGTGTCATGATGTTTGATGATGCTGATACAGTATGCCCAGGTTCATCGAAAATCCTCCTGAAGGATGACACAAAGCCTGCGTAAATATCCAGCAGCGGATCTGAGCGCTCCCAGAGTGGGGAAGCCCATTCCAAGGCCTGGCCGGATAACAGAGAGATTATATAAGCCACTTTAGTTCTTGCAGTTAGAAAGTTGTCAGGCTGCAGGGTAAAATGTATGTCACACTGATTTAGGAATCCTCGGCAGAGTTTAGGATTGCCATCAAATTTATTTGGTAAAGGAAGACGTAAGCGGGGAGATGATCTGCCTCCTGTATTCCCAGACGCTGATGCGGATGTAAATGCTGGTACTTCAGGGGTTGAAAAGGAAGTTTGCAAACTATCCTATCGCTTGGACATCTCTTGGAGAAATTTAGCCATCTGATGCTGCATGTTTTCCAGATTTTCTAAACGACCAGAAATGCACCTGAACAAATCCACTCCTGACTCCTGATCCGTGGCCGGCTCCATTTGGCCAGTGCAAACTGTTATGTTCTGGGTTGCTTGTGGACCCGGGGTGGTAGCAGGAGCGATCACAGAAGTAGATTTGAAAATAAAACTAGGATTTTTAATAAGTGCTTGAGTAGACATATAATGTGGCAGTAAATAAAAGTCCAGGAAAATATAAATGTGCACAAGAGTTCTGTGGTGGGAGCAAAAGGGTTAATGTCCAGGTAGAAACAATTAGAACTGTCCAGGTGTGCAGGTAGTGAAACTGAAAATAATCAAGCCAGGTTTGCAGGTAGTGAACTGAAGCGCAGGATGTCAGCAGGCTCAGGCACTCAGGTATGGGCAAGGGTGGTGGAGGTAGCAGGGTAGTCCAGTGGGAACTAGGAGCTGACAGGCAGACTGACAGACAGCGAATTCACAGGAACAGGAAAGCACAGAGAACTCCCTCTCAGCTAGGCTGAGATACACGTTGCACTGGCAAAGAAGGACGGCACTGACCCTTCCTAAATACCCCATGCCGTGCTGTTACTGGCCGGAGGGAACATGTGACTCACCAGGATTGGCCAGCCGCATCACATGGCCAGAAGGCAAGATGGCGGCGCCCATGCCAAACGGAACGGAGACGCTGCCAGGCCTCACCAGCGCAGAGTGACAACAGGGTCGCACAACAACGCGCGCAGCCAAATCCCCCCGCCAGACACCAGCTCCGCCACCAGACAGCCCGCGCCACAACGACCTCACAGGTAACACCCGCCTAGCGCCATGCTGAAATACCCTGGCCGTGACACAGGGGAAGGTGCTTGAAAGCGGGGAGTGGAAATCAGAACGCAGGCGTGCTTAAAGGTCAAAACGGGCATTTTATGGGTGTGCATAATTAATACAGCAGCGTCATTGACCGCGTCACTTGGTTGTTTTATGGTCAGAACTGCTCGCAATATAGCGGTAGGAAAAACCAGCCACAAGAATAGCGAGCAGTTCATACGCTGGTCTATGTACTCGATTAATCTATTAAATAGCGGACATGACGTATGATGCGAGCGGCCAGGGGGCTTATTTTTCAAATAAACGACCGCATGTTTTGTTCGCTCGTTCAGACATAGAGGCGTGAACAGACCGCAAAGAGCGAACGGTTCATTTGAATACCCACCCCCTTTTTCTGAACGAGCGAGCGCTAATAGCGTCCGGCTCTGAATCAGGGCCATAGAAAAAGGGGGTGGCTATTCAAATGAACCGTTCGTTCTTTGTGGTCTGTTCACGCCTCTATGTCTGAACGAGCGAACAAAACATGCGGTCAATTATTTGAAAAATACGCCCCCTGGCCGCTCGCATCATACATCATGTCCGCTATTTAATAGATTAATCGAGTACATCGACCAGCGTATGAACTGCTCGCTATTCTTGTGGCTGGTTTTTCCTACCGCTATATTGCGAGCAGTTCTGACTATAAAACAACCAAGTGACGTGGTCAATGACGCTGCTGTATTAATTATGCACACCCACAAAACGCCCATTTTGACCTTTAAGCACGCCTGCGTTCTGATTTCCACTCCCTGTTTTCAAGCACCTTCCCCTGTTACCACCCACATACGCCTCCTCCTGTCACTCAAAATAGCAGGCATTCGCTATATAGCGAACAAACGATTTTCGGCCGCACTGACTGGTTCGCGCATGCGTATTACAAACCATACGCATGCGCAGATGGGCGAACATCGCTTGGAACGAGCGTACGGCCGCTTACGAGTGGCTCTGAATGAGCTCCATAGTGTCCCTGATTCACATTACACCATAAAGTAGTGTCTCTTATTTATGTTACGACACACAGTAGTGCCCCTTTTACACAATGCCCACAGTAGTGACCCTTATACACAAAGCCCACAGTAGTAAGGCCCCTTAAACAATGCCCACAGTAGTAGTGCCACTTATACAATGCCCCCAGCAGTGGTGTCCCTTACACAATGCCCCCAGTAGTGGTGCCCCCTATGCAGTACCCTTAGTAGTAGGGCCCCCTATGCAGTGGCCCCAGTAGTAGTATGCCCCCCAGTAGTATGCCCCCAGAAGTTCCCCCAGTAGCAGTGCCCCCATTAGCATGCCCCCCAGTAGTATACCCCCCATTAGCAGTGCCCCCAGTAGTAGTGCCTCCATTAGCATGCCCCTCAGTTGCAGTGCCCCCCAGTAGTAGTGCCCCCATTAGTATGCCCCCCAGTAACATGTGCCCAGTAGTATGCCCCCAGTAGCAGTGCCCCCATTAGCATGCAGCCAGTAGTATGCCCCCCAGTAGCAGTGCCCCCATTAGCATGCCCCCCAGAAGTATGCCCCCCAGTAGCAGTGCCCCCAGTAGCATGCCCCCCAGTAGCGCCCCCTTAAAAACACACAAATAAAAAAGAAAAACTTACCTGAATCCCCGCAACGGCCACCTTCCGTCCTGCTCTGCTGCTCTATTACGCGTGGAGGGAGCCGGAAGACGGAGCTAATGAGTGAGCTCCAACCGGCTCCCTCCGTGCAGCAGCCAATGAGAGTCTGCCTGACTCTCATTGGCTGCTATTACAAACACACAGCTGCCGCTGGCAGCTGTGTGTTTGTTCTGTGTAGGGCAGACCGCTATCACTGCGGTCTGGCCTACACTAGAGGAGCCCGGACGTCAGATTCTCTCGCGAGAATCTGACATCAGGAGGCCGCCGTTCAGCCCCGAACGTGGATCCGAGTCAGGCGGGGAACACCCGAACAGGGTTCGGGTGGACTCGGATCCCCTATGTTCGGATTCCACAGAATCCAAACCGCTCATCTCTAATCAATATATAATTATTTATCTAAACCATCTATATATATTTATATCACTGCTCATTACTTGCACCCCCTGTTTTTTTACAACAGTGTGTAAACTGATTAATCCGATTTCCAATGTTTTCATACTAATGATGGCCAAAAATGATTGCCTTTAGAGTAAGTAGTAGTACAATAATTGGTATTATGTGATGTTTTTGGACCAGTCTTTATGTCTGAAAAAAAAAAAAAAAATAGTCATGTTTATCACCCTTGCTAGCTGTCTTAATAAAAGTTGGATCTGATAACTGGTGCAGTGTTATTCCTGATCACTTTCATTGGAACCCTTGTTTTGTTACCCTTCAAGATTATTCAAGTGCACATACCAAACAAATATTTAATCCACTGATACTTAACAGAATAATAGATGCAATTCATATTTTGTTTGGTTAAGTTACCCATCTACTATGTGGACTGTGATGGACTGATTATGGTGCTTATTCCACTTCTACACTATCATTGTTATTGCTAGAACATAATTGTACTATTTTACTGTTTTCTTTGTTGAAAATAAAAACTATTTATCAAGCTGTACTCAACAAGAATAATAGGATAAGTGATACGAAGAAACTTGGCAATATCAGCCCATAAACCCAAGGTAGAAATTGCAATCTCCAGAAATAATTTAAATTGTTTTTGAAAACATATTGACAATAAGTGCTATAGCCATTGAGTTGGGACAATATATTGTCTGTAAGCTATACATTTCCGTATGAGAAATGCAACTACCTTATTGGTGGGTGGATTATATATTGTCTTATTTTATAAGAGATTTGAGTGATTCATAGTCCAGCCTTGTAAGATTAGAGTGTGAAAAAGAAACAGACGTGTATTGTCTCACTCCTACAGTCATCACCAATGTTCCACCTAAACTGAGCAACTTGGAAATGATAGTGTTAAAAAGTGAACTTGCTAGAAAACTCCTGATGACTGTGACTGGAACCTTTCTGGGTAGAGTCGTCATTAATTTAACCACTTGACATTTCCTGTTCTAGATTGCTAAGAGGGAATATTAGACAACAGTGTCACAGAGTTGGCTAATTGGTTGAAAAAGGATCAAAAGTGGAACAGAAATGGAATTTAAATTCAGTAACTTCCTATCATTTACCTTTATTGTGGTTTAATTCTGATGTCTATGTGCAGAATATTACTTTGTGTGTAATTCGTTTAATTGACACACTTGATGCTGCTTTTGCATTTAGTTATTTAATGAGGATGTAAGGTCTATTTAACAATGTCATCACCAATCAGTGTTGTACAGTCGTTGAGTGCTTGTCAAAAAAATTGTCTATATATGTTTAGGTCATTGTAGTAATATATATATATATATATATATATATATATATATATATATATATATGAGAATAGCAGAACGGATATGAAGCGCACTGTGCTACGTGAATACAAACTTCGTAAAAGTACAAGCAGTAAACTGGATGGTAATATATAATTATATATATATATATATATATATATATATATACATACACACGTGATTTCAGAATTTAGATAAATGTGCAAATTTCACAATGTAGAGTGTATAACGTGCATGTGTAACAAGTACAGTTATGGTAAAATATTCAAAATAAATAGTGAGTTCATAAAAAATATATAAATTTAATTACAAAAATACCCTGAACATACAGGGCAACAACATATAATGCATAAAACAAATATGCCACTAACAGATGTTAAAAAACAGTTAGCATAAAAAAAAAAGAGGAATAAAAAGGGAGTGTTTTAAAAGGTAAGTTCATGGAAGGTGGAATCAGGAGTATTCAACTTATTTTGAATATTTTACCATAACTGTACTTGTTGCACATGCACGCTATACCCTTTACATTGTGAAATTTGCACATTTATATAAATTCTGAACTCACGTATATATATATATATATATATATATATAATTATATATTACCATCCAGTTTACTGCTTGCACTTTTACAAAATTTGTATTCACATAGCACAGTGCGCTTCATATCAGTTCCGCTATTCACACATTTTTTCTTTTAACAAATCACCATTGTTAATAATCTACTGATAAGCTGATACCCATACCAATCAGGAGTGCTTTGTTTTAATGATTTAATATATTGATTACCTGAAGTACAGGTTAATTTTAAACCGTGAAGGGATCTCGTTTCTCACTGGTGCTATAATCTCTCATACACACATATGTGTATATATATATATATATATATATATATATATATATATATGTAAACACCATAAGTCCGGCTCTCCCTGGTGTTAGGTAACTTGGCCCGGTGCCCGCGAGGAGGATGTAGGTATTGAACATGAAATCGCGGCACTCAGGGTACTTGAAAAAAGGCAAATTTAATGCGACATCATTAAAAGCAGCAACGTTTCTGTGCCCACAACCGGCACAGTGCCTGAGGACAGTGCCGGTTGTGGGCACAGAAACGTTGCTGCTTTTAATGATGTCGCATTAAATTTGCCTTTTTTCAAGTACCCTGAGTGCCGCGATTTCATGTTCTATATATATGTACATACATACACACACGTCTTTATTTACTGCTGGATGAACTGTTCTGGCCAACGCAGATATGTATTTTTATAAATGATAGAACTCACAAACCAAGTGATTTATATTTAATCCTGTAGTGAAGATTTATAATACAAAAAATAAAGAAAATACTGATGTCCAAAATTACATTGTCCCTTTTCGGGTCTCGAACCAGAGGCTCCCACTCTGTAAGGTGCTCACCTTAATCACCCACACACGACAACCATATCGAGACCCAGACCTGTCGTGTATGTAATGTGACGTGCACAACTTTACAGGTAAAGTGTACAATACTGTATAATAGTTTAGCGTAAAGTGCAGTTGGGTGGCATACAGTAGCATACAAGTTCCAGGTGGTGGAAAGTTGGGAGCAATGTATTGCGTTCAGTAGAGTTCCTTAAGAATACTGAACCTCAATCACTCTAACTTTATTTAAGGCTGGTTGTGCGTCATCTGGTCAACACAGATATGTATTTTTATAAATGACATAACTCACACACCAAATGATTTATTTTTAATCCTGTAATGAAGATTTAAAAGGAAAAACAAAAATACTGATATCCATTCATGACAAAACACAGTCCACTTCTACTGTACAGAATGAATGACAGGTTCCGCCAGCCAATCAGCAGACGACGCTACAAAAGCTTTATAAGCCATTTCACGCATACGCTGTGCAGTTTAGGAAGAGCAACTTCTGGTGGAGAGAAAACAGTATTACACACTCCGGCTTTTCCAGCGCTTCAGTACATTACGTTGCGCCTTACTGCAACATGCTGCAAGATACATCTCCATGGCAGGGTGTGACTAGCATGACGCGCTACTTGGCATATGGAGCAAAGATGTAGCAGGACACATCTGTACAATAAAATAAATCTGAATTTGGTGAAAAAAACCTGAGTAAACCCAAACCGCTCATCTCTTATATATATATATATATATATATATATATATATATGAACATACACATACATACATATATATATATATATATATATATATATATATATATATATATACACATACACACATATACATATATATATATATATATATATATATATACACACACACACATATATATACAGCGGGTAAAATAAGTATTGAACACATCAACATTTTTCTCAGTAAATATATTTGTAATGGGGCTACTGTAAGGTAATTTTCACCAAATGTCAGCAACAACCCATGCATTCCACACATGCAATGAAATCAAACCATAGATGTCCATAAATTAAGTTGTGTGCAATAATGTGAAATGACACAGGGAAAAAAGGCATGGAAAGCCAAGACACCAGCTGAAATCTATCAGTAATTAGAAAGCAACACTGCCCCTTGTCAGTGCAAATTAATAGAAGCTGGTTCAGTCCCAACTGATGGCCTATAAAAAGTTGGCTCATTACCAAGGTGTCACACAAGAAACATCTCATGATGGGTAAAAGAGCTCTCTCAAGACCTTCACCTTATTGTTGCAAAACATACTGATAGCATTGGTTACAGAAGGATTTCTAAACTTCTGAATGTTCCAGTGAGCACTGTTGGCGCCATAATCCGAAAGTGGAAAGAACATAATTTCACCATAAACCAGCCACAACCAGGTGCTTCTCGCAAGATTTCTGACAGAGAAGTGAAAATAATTATCAGAAGAGTTGTTCAAGAGCCAAGCAGAGCCTTTGAAAGACCTGGAATTAGCAGGTACAATTGTTTCAAAGAAAACAATAAGTAATGCACTCAACCGCCATGGCTTGTATGCACGCTCACCACGCAAGACTCCATTGCTGAATAAAAAGCATGCTGAAGCTTGCTTAAAGTTTGCTGCACAACATTTGGACAAGCCTGTGAAATACCCATTGAATTCAAACATAGGATTTTCTTATCTTTTGATTCATATGTTCAGAGTTTCTATTGCAGAAAATACTACACTTTGCATGTTATTTGTATCTTCATGTATGTATGTAAAATCTTGGTCCATTGAATACAAAGAGAAGCACTTTTCAGAACATTCATGGCACAAAGAAAAATACGATTTATTACCATCTAAGATAAGTATTATTCTTTGTACTTCCCTTGCTATACGAAAGACATCGCCGGTTCTCCACACCTCACTTTCTGTCGTATATATACTTAGTAGACCTAGAGGGTAAGGTAAATTTTAGAGTGGACGGGCTGAAGCCTTTTAGAGTACAGCGCCCTAGTATCTCCCCTAACTCCCCCTTTTTTTCAACTGTGAGAATATAGTTTGGTTAGATGAGACCAAAATTGAAGTCTTTGGATGTCATAATACTCTCCTCTTTGGAGGAGAAATGGCACTGCACATCACCCCAAAAACACCATACCAAGAGTGAAGTTTGGAGGTGGGAACAGCATGGTGTGGGGCTGTTTTTCAGCATACGGTACCAAGACATTCTTGATAAAAATCTGCTGTCATCTACCAGGATGCTGAAGATGAAACGAGGGTGGACAATTCAGCAAAATAATGATCCCAAACACACAGCCAAGGACACTCTCAATTTGTTTCAGAGAATGAAAATAAAGCTGCTAGAATGGCCCTGCCAATCACCTGACTTGAATCCAATTGAAAATCAATGGAAAGAGCTAAATATTAAGAGTTCATAGAAGAGGCCCATGGAACCTTCAAGACTTGAAGACTGTGTGGAAGAATGGGCCAAAATCACACCTGAGCAATGCATGCGACTAGTTCTCCATACAGGAGGCATCTTGAAGCTGTCATTACCAACAAGGGCATTAGTACGAAGTATTAAATAAGTTTCAGTAAGTGTGTTCAATACTTTTTCCCTGTGTCATTTCACATTATTACACATAACTTAATTTCTGGACATCTATGGTTTGATTTCTTTGCATGTGTGAATTGAATGGGTTGTTGCTGACATTTGGTGAAAATTCCATTACAGTAGCCCCTTTACAAATATATTTACTGAGAAAAGTTCAATACTTATTTTACCCGCTGTATATACATACACACATATACAGACACATTATTATTACCAGTTATTTATATAACACACACATATTCCGCAGCGCTTTACAAAGCATACTTGGCCATTCACATATGTCCCTGCCCTGTCACATGCACACACACACACAATATATATATATATATGTATATATATATATATATATATATATACACACACACACACACAAACACAGAGAGATAAATAGTTCCAGTACTTACAGTAAGTGACTATTTTGAATATATATGCCTTTAAGTCTTACAAGATTACTTTGTCTATAAATTTTACCCGGTGACATCAATACTGTCAGTTCTGCAGACAGAAACACCTGTTATATTGCCTTTGAAAAACAAAAGCTTGGAAAATTGCTGTCTCGCAATAAATGTCATCTTAGATGGCATCATTTAGTTGTTCTAACCAAATAGATCTCTTACTAAAAGTACAGACTCTTGTCATGTCTTTAGACTTGTGTCACAGAAAGAGAACAGGATTGATGATATATACATGGCATGTTTTCAGGCATGTGTTCCCTAAGGACTCCCAGTGTGTTAGTGGTGAGCAGTAAGTTCAGAGTATTTTATATCAGTGGTGACCAATAATATTTTCCAAAAGCCTTACATATAGCCCTCAAGAAATAATTACTGTACATCACCTTGATGAGGAACATGTGAGCACTTTATCACAGCAGCAGAGTAAACCAGGAGAGAAAATAAGATTTTTGTACTTACCATTAAATCCTTTTCTTTAAACCTATTTGTGGAGCATTGCTCACCTTGGGGTATAGAGTAAGCTGCGTAGGAATTGGCACTTTAACTATTTAACTAGTAATTAAGCTCCTCCCCCTCTACAGCACCACCATGTAAAGTAGCTAAAAAACTCAGGAAAGGACTGAAGGAAAGAATCAAACAGTAAAGGGAAAAATGAACGAAAATCATTTACTAAAAACGTTCATTTACTAAATGTAATGAACGATTTTTTTGAACTACAAACGATTTTTGCATATTCCCTTACTGAAAATCGTTGAGTTGGTCAGTCTAACTGAACTACAAATGTGAACACGCATGAACGATAATCGTTCATCGTTTTAACTCAGAAAGTGACGATTTTTTTCAACAAGTGAGCGATAAATTATATCGTTATCGATAATAGTTAAAAAAATCGTTGTGTGTGTATGCACCGTAACACTTAAGTAAATATAAATCCATGAATGGTGGTAACGCAGCATCCCCCAAAAGAAGTTAGGGCAAAGGCTTTAATTAATAAGCAAAAAAAAACTTCTTTACTCTGACATCGAATTTTGGCGGACTCTGCTCAGCTGCGATCCATACTTCTGCACGAAAAAGAAACCAGCTCCAACTGGTGATTTGGATGGTCGAATAAAACCCTTTCCCAAAGCATCTTGAATATATTCCTGCATAGTCTTGTTCTCGGGAATGGACAAGGCGTACAACCGTCTTTGGGATGTCTTGATCCGGGTAGCAAGTCAACCACAGTGTCATAGGAGCTATGTGGAGGAAGAGAATCCGCTTTCTTCTTAGAAAATACTTCAGCTAAGTCACGATAGGGAGCAGGAATAGCAGGTGACGAATCAGGCTGAATGGTGGCAGCAAGTCGAACTGGAAGGATAAGACATCGTGAATAGCAGGTGGACCCCCATTGAAGAACTTAACCTGTCTGCCAGTTGATAACAGGGTTATGTTTCCTGAGCCATGGCAGTTGAAGTAAGAAACTAACCCTAACGTGTTAATAAAATAAATGTCGATGAAATTATCTGCTGCACCACTGTCCAAGAAGGCAGACTTGGGAAATAGTTCATCATGAACCTGGATTACTGTGGGAATAAGGACTGAATTATTGGGAGATACTGATGCAAGGCCTAGATGTAGCTCTCCCTAAACATCTAGACGTTGACTGGACAAACTAAGGCGGTATGTCCTTTCCCTCCACAGTACAAACATAAGCCTTGTGACAGTCTTCTGCGTTTCTCCTCAGAGGAGAGATGAAAAGCCCCTAGCTGCATGGGCTCCTCTTGATCAGGAGGTGTCACCAAGACTGGCGATCGTGGAGTGGACATAGGCAGTTCTTTCTCAAATCTTCACTCCCAAAGTCGTCGGTCAATACAAATGGCCAGGTGCATAAGATCATCCAGAGTCTCAGGAGCAGGGTACTGAACAAGAATGTCCTGTATTTGGTCAGAGAGACCCAAACGAAATTGACTCCGGAGTGCGGGATCGTTCCACCCATAGTCAACTGACCATTTGCGGAACTCTGTGCAATAGTCTTCTGCTGCTCTCTGCTCCTGTGTTAAGGATCGAAGACTAGCTTCAACGATAGCTGCCTTGTCAGGATCGTCATAAAGAACTCCAAGTGCAGAGAAGAAAGAATCCACAGATTGAAGCACAACATGAGTGGAGATATAACAATACCCACTCGTTGGGCTTCAGAACCTCAGCTTTCCTTAAAGTTCAAAAAGTCTTTGCGTTTACCAGAGAAACGATCAGGCAAATTCAATTTGGTTCACAAATAGCAGCCTGAGCAGACGTAGCTCATGAATCCTCGACCCGAAGAGAAAGTTCCTGGACCTTTTGGGTGAGAGCCTGAAACTGTGCAGCAAGGACTTGGTCCGGATTTTGAGTGGGCTCCATGATATGGTCCGAGGATCCTCAAACACAATAGTGGAAATATTTAGGGCCGGTGATAATGTTATGAATCTAGGAGAAGATTCACCTTTGACTTAAGGCAATAGTGCTGAGGATTATATGAAGCGATGGGGACAATGGAGAAGATAGTCCTTGTCAGGAGTGAAGCTGGTAGCCCAGTTGCAGCCTTGAGGGCTGATTGATCTTTGGTAAGGTTGTGATCTGGCAACCAAGTTGCAGCCTTGAGGGCTGATTGATACTTGGCGCGGGGTGATGGTCTGGTGATCACGTCGCAGCCTTGCGGGCTGATGTGAACTTGGCTGAGGTACGGCATTGGGGCCAAGTTGCAGCCTTGGGGGCTGTTGTGAACTTGGCCAAGCTGCAGCCTTGGGGGATGTTGTGAACTTGGCTGAGGTGCGGCCTTGGGGGCTGTTGTGAACTTGGCTGAGATGCGGCCTTGGTGCCAAGTTGCAAACTTGGGGGCTGTTGTGAACTTGGCTGAGGTGCGGCCTTGGGGCCAAGTTGCAACAATGTCCAATAACAAGAGTCCACTCAGACGCCGCAATGCGGCTGAGACTGCTGTAATGTTTGACGCAGATTGTCCACTCAGATGCTGGAATGCAACTGAGACTGTAATGCACGCTGGACCTGAGAAGCTGGAACACACAGGAGCAAGAATTCCACACCCAGGAACTGGAAAGCGCAAACTGTACTGAACGCTATCACTGGCATCTGAGCAACCAGCAAGCGGGAAAGAAAAAGGAGAATGAACCAATCCGGTCGAGGCAGAGATGACGGAGCAGCCAGTTAGGAGGACTTCACAGAATAGTAGCGCGTCGTCCACGTCTCCTAGCAACGGTCCTAAGAGAGCTGCTCGGAGAACTGTTGTCCAACAAGATGCAGCTTGTGACATGTACACCTGATTTGCGCAAGTGTGCCTAGATTTCAGCTGGACCATAGGTGCATGGAGAGATGGAGGGGTGGACTGAAATCACAGGAGTAACCCACCAATATTAACTTAAAGATATCAGCTTGTGGAGTGATATTACTGAACTGTGATAGAGAGCTATAAAGGAGGGTGCATTTTCAAGCGCCTTTGCAGCCATGTGAAGTAGGGATGTGCAGGCTCAGTTTTACTCTGATTTATTCGGTTCTTATCGCCACTTTACCGCAAATTCGGATTTATTATATTGGCTATCCAAAACACATGATAGGCGATAGCCAATAAAATGCCGTTTAAAGATCCGAGTAAAACCGAACCCGCTCACCCCTAATGTGAAGAGGCACATGGCCATCTCCACTGTATAAAATCAATTAAATTTCAAGCTCAGGGTTCTTGGCCTATGGATCTCATTCTGTTCTTTTAATGGGATCCCATTTTGCAATTCAGAGTCAAAGTATATTTCAAGGTGCAATTCATGCAATGTAATAAAACATTTTATATACACAAACTGCCACCTGTCATAATGACCTCACACACTTATATTTAATATACTGCATATAGGGCAGCACAAATGGTGTAATGGTTAGCATTACTGCCTCATAGCACTGAGGTCGTGGGTTCGATTCCCACCACGGCCCTACCTGTGCGGAGTTTGTATATTCTCCCTGTATGAAAAAAGGAAGCGCTTGGAATGGATGAGAACTTTACAAAAGTATGTTGTGATAAATGAAATTGTATAAGTATGTATAAAGTGTTTGGAGTCCAGGTTTTAGGACGCAATGAGGTAAAAAGAATGGGTTGGGAAAAAACAAAATGAGAAAATAGAAATGAAAAAATATAAGTGAAATAAGTAAAAATAAAATAAAGTGAGATGTGTAAAATAAATCAAATTAAATCAGCAGTATTATTAGCAGTTGCCTATATAGCGCAGCATATTCCGTTGCGCTTTACAATTGGAAACATTTATAGAACAAAACAGGGTAATAGACAGACATAGAGGTAAGAGGGCCCTGCTTGCAAGCTTACAATCTATAGGGAACACATGGACTGTTTATAGCTCTCTTTGACGGGATATTGAGTGCCCGCTGCGGGTGTGCAATGCTACGGGTAGCTGTCCCTGTCTTACCCTAGTCCTTTCAGGATGTTGGGTGTTGAAGAAATCTGCTTATTTCACCCTCAGGCTCCGGTGACTTTACTGGTCGCTTGCCGGCTTTGCCTTGCAGGGAGACTAGCGCTCCGTCCCGTCTTCTGTGTGCAGGTGATGGCGCGCTGTTGTTATATTAGCAGATGCCTCCGGCGGCTTCTCTGGCTTGTTGCTTCAATTTTTGAGAGCCGTCGGGGAAAAACAAAAGGTAGGCGCCAACGCGTTTCATCCGTTCTGAAGTTTGTCAAGGAAACCGAGTTGCTGTTGGTTCTCCATATTTGAACCCTTAGATCTCCTCTCAATTGGTTAATTGGGCTGGACCTCAGCTGATAGTTAATTAATTAGGTGAACCTGTCACTTTAAACGAATCAATTAAAAGGAAATATATTTAAAATTTTATTTAAAAACATTCAGTGTCTGCTGATAAATTTGAGCAAATATAATAGGATGCCCCCAAAAATGTGAATAAATAAATAAAGTAAAATAAAATAAATACAATATGTGGGGAGGACCAAGAGGAAACTAAAAATTCGTATATATGAACATATCAATAACATCAAAAAGGGACTGAGAACCCATAGCATCTCAGATCATTTTCATGTACATCACAGGAACAACCCCAAGGGACTAAAATTCATGGCCATACAAAAAATACAACAAGACTGGAGAGGTGGAGATTACATACAATTGATATCCAGAAAAGAAACCAAGTGGATCTATGAGATGAAAACTCTACATCCTGGTGGTCTGAATTTAGACTTTGAATTGAATTATTTTTTTAAAAAGACTTAACATTAACATATATCACTTGTTTACCAACAAGAGGAGCACCTACATCTATTACCCATGTCTTAATCACACATCAACGGGGTCCAGTCTGTGTTCTTTTTATCCATTACAATTTAATGTACTTTTTCTAATTTTACCAACCTTGAAGGCCACACACACATTTTTTTCCTTCTATTTTTAGTCCATTTCTATTATTATCATTATTTTTATGGCTTATTTATTTTTTATTTTTTATTTTATTTTACTTTATTTATTTATTAACATTTTTGGGGGCATCCTATTATATTTGCTCAAATTTATCAGCAGACACTGAATGTTTTTAAATAAAATTTTAAATTTGATATCATAGGGAATATAGAGTGTAAGCTCCACTGGGGCAGGGACTGATGTGAATGGTAAAATATTCTCTGTAAAGCGCTGCGGAATATGTATGCGCTATATAAATATCTGGTAATAAATAAATAAAACAAACACAGTTAGTGGTAGTAACTTTGTATGAGATTTACGGTTCTGCAAAATGTGCCTCTTCAGATTAATGTGCAGTTTTTAGTTTGTGGAGGTGGATCAAAAGAGTGCAGAGGAAGTCTGAACCTTGGGGTATGCTGGGGTGCAGCAATGTAACATCAAAGCTTCATAAATGACTTCCAGAACTTCTAGATTCTCCTTTAACTTTTATAGGAACAGGCACTGACATACTTTGCCACTTGGGCTTAAGTAATTATAGACTATAAAAGTAGAAAAATAATGTTGTCATGGTTAACATACTTTGGATGTGCCTATACCTACTGCTTGAAAATCCTGACTCTGTATATATAGCGGCATCATTACTACAAGATATGCAGCACTGACATGTACATTTTTAATCACCAAGATCAGTGCAAAATTGTCACAGTAACTCTCTATTTACAAATGCACCAGGCATCCAGAGGAAATGGAATCCGGATTCATTAAGTGAAGCTCCGTTGTGGTGACTGCTGGTTTTGTGTGAGCAAGCCAAGCAATGTTTTTCAATGAGCAGACTATCTCCATGGCATGGTCAGGTTGCAGGAAAACAATTACAGGGAATGTCACTGGGAGATTAGCAATGAACCACCTATACCTTACTCTGTACAAAAATTCTGCGTTAGGATTACTTTTATTGAATTTAATACAAGTCTTAGAAATGGGGCAATGAAAAAGCAGAAGAAAATTTTCGACATTAATCACTATTCCGTCAGGAAAGAGCCATGCCGTAACATAAAAACATGGGTGACTGCTGTCTGACCTCTCTGTACAGACTCCATTTGGGGCAAATACACCTTTCTTCCAAGACAGATAAGTCAATGACAATAAAATAAATAATAAGTAATAAATAATGATGAGATGGTATAATGGTTTTGGAGCATGTTACTTTGTGTGGATTAAAGTCACAACCCCTATCCAATAACGTGATGAAAACAGCAAAAATGTCATCCAATCAGAAATGCTAAAGTGTGACAGGTTGCTAAAGATAATCAATAAACACAATGCATGCAATTATCTACCTTTCCTGATTGGCTACAGTGCACTGACAGTCACATATCTAGCATTAGAACTAAATGGGACAAGTTTGTATCAGAGACGTGCTGATACTACTGAAGTGTCTACAACATTGAAGAAAAATAATCAGTAATTGTAGACTAAAAGCGAAGAAGAATGTGTTACATATATGTAACTGTGAGTGATGTAATTACAGTGCCTTGCAAAAGTATTCACACCCCTTTGCATTTTTCATGTTATATTGCCTCACAACCTGGAATAAAAATGGATTGTTTGAAGGTGTGCATCATTTAATTTCACAGAACATGCCTACAACTGTGAAGTTGTGTTTTTTCTTATATTGTGAATCAAACAACATTTAGGACAACATAACAGAAAACTTCAGCATGCATAACTATTCGCCCCCTAAAGTCAGTACTTTGTCGAGCCACCTTTTGAGGCAATTACAGCTGCAAGTCGCTTTGGATAAGTCTCGATGAGCTTGCCACATCTTGCCCCTGGGATTTTTGCCCATTCCTCAAGGCAAAACTGCTCCAGTTCCTTGATGTTGGATGGTTTCCGCTTGTGAACAGCAATCTTCAGGACTGACCACAGATTCTCAATTGGATTGAGATCTGAGCTTTGACTAGGCCATTCCAACACATTTAAATGTTTCCCCTTAAACCACTCGAGTGTTGCTTTAGCAGTATGCTTCGGGTCATTGGAGGTGAACCTCCATCCCAGTTTCAAATCACAGGCAGACTAAAACAGGTTTTGCTCAAGAATATCCCTGTATTTCACACCATCCATCTTTCCCTTGACTCAAATCAGTTTCCCAGTCCCTGCTGCTGAAAAACATCCCCACAGCATGATGCTGCCACCACCATGTTTCACTGTGGGGATGGTGTTCTTGGGGTGATAAGATGTGTTGGGTTTGCGCCAGACATAGCATTTTCCTTGGTGGCCGAAAAGTTAAATTTTAGTCTCATCTGACCAGAGCACCTTCCTCCATACTTTGGGGAGTCACCCATATGCTTTTTGGCAAACTCAAGTCGTGTCTTCTTATTTTTATCACTAAGCCCAGCTCTATGGAGTGTATGGCTTATTGTGGCCACATGCACAGATATACCAGTCTCTACTGTGGAACTCTGCAGCTTCTTCAGGGTTACCTTTGGTCTCTGTGCTAGCTCTCTGATTAATGCCCTCCTTGCCCGGTCTGTGAGTTTTGGTGGGCGTCCCTCTCTTGGCAGGGTTGTTGTGGTACCATGTTTTTTCCATTTGATGATGATGGATTTGATGGTGCTCCAGGGGATCCTCAAAGATTTGAATATGTTTTTATAACCCAACCCAGAATTGTACTTCTCAACAACTTTGTCCCTGACTTGTTTGGAGAGCTCCTTGGTCTTCATGGTGTGATGCCTCTTGCTTAGTGGTGTTGCAGCCTCTGGGGCATTTCAGACAAGGTGTATTTATACTGACAGATCATGTGACACTTAGATTTCACACAGGTGGACTTCATTTCACTAATTATGTGTCTTCTGAAGATAATTGGTTGCACTAGAACTTTTGAGGGGGCTTCATAGCAAAGGGGGTGATTAAATATGCACATGCAAATTTTCAGAATTTTATTTATAAAGATTCTTTCTTTATATATATTTTTCTCATTTCACTTCACCAAATTAGACTATTTTGTGCAGATCCATCACATAAAATTCAGATAAAAAAAAAAAATTACAGGTTGTAATGTAACAAAAAAGGTAAAAAGCCAAGGGGGTGAATACATTTTCAAGGTACTGTAATGTGTTGCAGTCTTGTTGGCTATAATGTAAGGTCAGGTCAAACCAGCTTCAGTTACTTCTAGTTAAAACCATAACTCAAGAGAATAATAATTAAAACACTTATTGTTTAGATTGATATGTATTTATGCCTCATAGTGGATTGTGAGATTCCAAAATGTGTGCAACATGGTTTCCCGTAAGCAGTCTGAATGTCGGCTCCAGAATCCCGAACGCTGACATCCTGTCGGTGAGTATTAGGGTTAGGTTTAGGGTTAGGCACTAGGGGGAGGGTTAGTGTTAGACTGCGGAAGGGGAGGATTAGGGTTAAGCTGTGGGAGGGGAGGGTTAGGGTTTGGCTGCGGGAAAGGTGGGCTAGGGGGAAGGTTAGGGTAAGGGTTACTTCAGGATTCAGACTGTAAGGATGCTGCTGTTGGTATTCTGAATGTCGGCATCCTGACCGCCGGGATCCCGTACCCAACCATTTAGATGCATCTGGAGACTTACATACTGTATTATACTATAGTGTGCTATTCCATGCCACAAACCACGGTCGAATCAAGCGGGGCCACACCGTGCACTTCGCCTCGGTCTCTTTAACAGGCCTGCAGCCTCCCGCAGGTCAGCGGCTCTGCCTAGGGTCCAGTGTGCAGCGTTACTGCAGGAAACAGGGCCTTCTCTGAAAAGCCGGTGGCTGGCATTCTACATGTGTACAAGAGACAGGGAGCCACTATCTTCCCCAGGATCAGTTGATCGGAACACAGGCCCTCATTCAGAGCCGTACGCTCTGAGCAGAGCGCACGCTCTGCATGAGGGCCGGGCTCCTTTTTCATGGAGCGTCCTCCTGGACGCTCGTATAGCTGTGGGTCACCACCCACAGGCTATACGAGCGTGCATTTTGATGGCCGCGATGGTCGTGACCATCGCGACCATCGAAATTGCGAGCCGGAGCCTGCGGTTGAGGTTTTCAACCGCAAGCTCCGGAGTGATTTTGGCTCTATCAGAGCCAAAATCACTCCCACTGACATCACTAGTGATGTCAGTGGGCCGGCTTCTGACGGGAGGCGTTCCCGTGGGAACGCCCCCGTCAGGGAGGCACGCCCCCGGCACGCCCACCAAAGGGGGCGTGCTGTCAATCAACATTGACAGCACGCCCCCTTTGATCGGACACAACGAGCGAAGGAAAGTCCTTCGCTCGTCGTGTCTGGCGCATGCGCACGACGGAGCTCCCTCCGTCGTGCGCATGCTCAGTGCAGACCATCGACCCACTTGCGAGCGTACAGCCGCTCGCGAGTGGGTCTGAATCAGGCCCACTGTCAGCTGATTGCTGCATCCAATCCCATCTGGCGGGGATAAAAGGAGCAGCCCAGGAAGTCTCAAGTTGCCACTGTATTCACAGCTCTTGCTGCATGAGGAGAGAGCGCTACTGTGTTATTCTTCAGAGTGATTCCTGTGCTACTGTATCTTCACCTAGTACGTCTGGCTCCACTGACGCTGCTGATACCCGCAGTCTATCAGTACCAGCTGATGCTCACAGTCCAATTGGTCCCAGCTGATACTCATAGTGCCTCGGTTCTTACCAGTAACCACAGTTCATCAATTCGTACCAAAAACCGCAGCTTATCGGTTCTTATCAGATAACCACAGTTCATTGGTCTTTGTCAACAACCATCGCTCATCAGTCCTTACCGATAACTACAGCTCATCGGTCCATACCGACAGTCACCACACATCGGTTCTCACCGATAAGTACAACTCAACGGCTCTTCCTAAAAACTACAACTTATCGATTCTCATTGATAACCACGGACCATCGGTTCCTACCGACAACCACAGAACATAGGTTCCTACCGATAACCTCAAACCATCGGTTCCTACTGATAACCACAGATCCTGTCCATTTTCCCAGTTCCAGTGCTAGTACTGAGTGACCCAAACAGGGGGCCGTGACCTGCCCGTCGGATGCCGCAAAGTCCATATCTCCTTGCAGGGGTCCCTGGTGAACACCCCGGCGGGTTAGATTCCACGCCTCTGGTCTGGGTCTCTGCCAATACTCAGTATTAGTTTCAGAACCCAGTCCCACACATGAGCAAAAGTTACATCCGCCCAGCAACCTTTATTACAGAATCCACAGAGTCCCTGTCACGTCCAGATTCACAAAAAACCCTATCTGGGACATTCTATGTCATATTGTTATTATATACATGACAGCATCAAGTCCAGTATTGTCCATTGTTCTTATACATCATGTCTTACACTGAAAATGGCGGATAGATAATCATACTGTGTGAAGACAATTATATAACAGGCAATGGGCCAGGTATAAATCCAGCCTTTAATTGGAGTTACCATTTATTATTTATTCAGGGGTAACACTATCTTGACTTTAAATACATTATGTTGTGTAAACTTAATAAATTAAAATATCTCCCAATGCAAAGTAACAAATTCTTGGAATTCTATACGAAGTGCTCTGTACTGTGGACTATGGGCCTGATTCAGAGCCGGACGCAAGTGGCTGCTCGTTCGCTCCGAGCGATGTTTGCCCAACTGCGCATGCGTACGGATCGTAATACGCATGCGCGAACCAGTCAGTGCGGCCGAAATTCATGTGCTCGCAAAATAGCGAATGCCTGCTAATTTGAGTGACAGAATGAGGCGTATGTGGGTGGTAACAGGGGAAGGTGCTTGAAAACGGGGAGTGGAGATCCGATCGCAGGCGTGCTTAAAGGTCATTTGAATAGCCACCCCTATTTTCGGGACGAGCGAGCGCAAATAGCGACCGGCTCTGAATCAGGCCCTATGTACATTATCCATGAAAAAATACATGATATATTCACCTAGTGAATGGAACTAGTAGATGTCAAAACTCTAACCTTTCCCATCCAGCAGCTGACCTGAACAGTTGCATGCTAAGACTGGAACCATTCCTTTGCGGCTCTATCCTGAATTTTGTAACATTTATACTTAAAGTTCATGACTTTTAAATTTTTAGCTCTAACCTGCCAAAAAAGTTTAAAAAGAGTTGGAATAAAAGAAAAGTACCCGATTATTAAGCTACGACATGTAGTGGACTAAAACCTGGGCTGTTTGACTTAATTATGAAGCACTTTGCAGTTGTGCACCCTGCATGCAAAAACCTCCTTTGTGCTACTTGTCCATAGATTTAAATGGCTCGGCACTGACTAAGCATCAAAAGAAATGCAAATATGAAAAGACATTGGGCCTGATTCAGAGCCGGACGCTATTTGCGCTCGCTCATTCAGAAAATAGGGGTGGCTATTCAAATGAACCGTTCGCTCTTTGCGGTCTGTTCACACCTCTATGTCTCGCATCCTACGTCATGTCCGCTATTTATTAGATTAATCGAGTACATCGACCAGGGTATGAACTGCTCGCTATTCTTGTGGTTGGTTTTTGCTACCACAATTTTGCGAGCAGTTCTGGCTATAAAATAACCCAGTGACGTGGTCAATGACGCTGCTGTATTAATTCTGCATACCCTTAAAACGCCCGTTTTGACCTTTAAGCACGCCTGCGTTCGGATCTCCACTCCCCGTTTTCAAGCACCTTCCCCTGTTACCACCCACATACGCCTCATTCTGTCACTCAAAATAGCAGGCATTCGCTATTTTGCGAGCACACGATTTTCGGCCGCATTGACTGGTTCGCGCATGCGTATTACGATCCGTACGCATGCGCAGTTGGGCAAACATCGCTCGGAGCGAACGAGCGGCCGCTTACGAGCGGCTCTGAATCAGGCCCATAGAATGCGACGTGCCCCAATTAAAAGACACATTAGGAAAAAAAATGACTATTTATAAATATATCAATACACAAAGTGTGTGAAGTGCTGCAACACACCCAAGAAAACAGACTGCCGTGCTTTATATTGTGAGTACCGTCATTTGTGCTCTAGAAATACGGAAATGCAAAAGAATTGCATTTTGCCAATTTACCGCACATCCTAATCCATTTACTTACAAAGTGTGGGTAGAGTCAATATGCAATTTTAGGCCTATCCAAAAAAACAATAGCAAACTTGCCATCTATGGGATTTCAAAAGAACTGCATGGCATAAATGGAAATACTTGGGAGACATATGACCTCTGAGGATCATTCTACCTCAGCAAACTATCTAAGAAACTATGCTTTAAGCCAAGCAATAACATTTCTTCAGGGATTATTGCCCCAGTATAACAAAGTTTAAATCTTTCTGCAATTAAGCGAATGAAGTTGCTCTCAGCAGATCAGTCATTAACTCAAGGGCCTAAAATACTTTTGAAATGTGCTGGAACAGTTCCCTGGCTGAAGTCTCTTACCTTGCCAAAGCCTGGATTTTCGCTGCATGTCGCTCCTCCTGTTCTGCCACTTTCCTCCTCAGGTTGTCAATTTCCAGCCTGAGTGCTGAAGAATGTTCCATCTCCGAATCAAGCAGGTTTCTCAGTGATCTGGAAAAAACGAGAGAAAACCATCTGCCACGTCCCTCAAACACTGCCTTCTTCCAAAATGTTTAAATTAGAGAGATCAAAAAATGGTTGAGTGTAATTCAGGTCTCAAACAGGGTGTAATAAATATGTGTGTGTGTGTGGGGGGGAGGTGTGTGTCTGTGTGTATTTAAAGTGTATGTACACATATCTGTGTAATATATGTGGATGTCTGTGTGATATATATGTGTGGGTGTAAAACATATACAGGTTGAGTCTCCCATATTCAAATATTCTGAAATACGAATATTCCGAAATACGGAATATTTTCAGCATGACTGAGATAGTGAAATCTTTGCTTTTTGATGGTTCAATGTACACAAACTTTGTTTAAGGCACAACATTATTAAAAATAAAGTATAACATGACCTATAGGCTTTGTGCATAATGTGTATATGAAACATAAATAAATTTCATGTATGTACACAAACTTTGTTTAAGGCACAACATTATTAAAAATAAAGTATAACATGACCTATAGGCTTTGTGCATAATGTGTATATGAAACATAAATAAATTTCATGTATGAACACAAACTTTGTTTAAGGCACAACATTATTAAAAATAAAGTATAACATGACCTATAGGCTTTGTGCATAATGTGTATATGAAACAAATTAATTTCTTATATGTACACAAACTTTGTTTGAACCACAAAATGATTGAAAATTTTGTATACAATTACTTTCAGGCTGTGTATAAGGTGTATATGAATCATAAATGCATTCTGTGTTTAGATTTGGTCCCTATTCCTAAGACATTTCAATATGGTAATACAAATATTCCATAATACGGACTATTCCGATATGCAATATACCCCTGGTCCCATGCATTTTGGATATGGGAGACTCAACCTGTATATGCATGTGTAATATTATGTGTGTGAGCATCACATTACACACCCGTTAACTAAATGTATGTACTGTATGTAGACAAGTAATAAAATGTATTTATTTTTTTATGTCAGGGTCTGAATCTCATCAAAATACACCAAAACACCACCATGCTTGGAGCCCTCTTTACTGGAGATTCATTGTAAACATTTCATACCTTCCAAGTCCAATAAAAAAAAACATATCGGCTGAGTGCTATACTCTTACCTTAAAAAGTGCACGCTCCTTAAACCATATTAACGTTGATTATTATAAACAGAGAGAATCATAACTCTAACGGCAACCCAATTGCCAAGAAAAACGATGAGCATCAAGCTGGATACACACCATACAATGATGCAACCTAGCGATGTGATGTAACGATACACTGCACACGCTGTACATACTGCACAATCTGGCATATGACGGTGCAATGTATTGTTACATGCTACATGTAACTGCACCACGTCATTTATTGCATTATTACATCTGCTGTGCAGGACAGCAGGGGGGACGGATCAATGAACAACCGTAGGGAAACGACGGATCGGGCGTACACACGTTGTGTTCGATAAATATTTCTGATCAGATTCGTATAATGTGTACCCAGCTTTGGAGCGAGTCTGCCCATGTGTCTCATTGCTTTCGCTGGTTCCTTTTGAATTGAAAGGCTTCACCCTCGAGAGTATTGGTACAACTGATAAAATTATTATATTCTGTCAACTATTCAGTGTAATAATTAATACAAATTTGGATAGCCCTCAATTCCATGCCTGTCAGCTACAAATCACTTGTTAAAAAGCATAATATTGCGATTGCTTTTCATTTTTAGTTCTGACATCACTGGTGACACACAGATTTTTGTGATGCAAGGACTTTGAAGCCAAATTAAAAGCTATTATTTCAAGTATGTGAAGAAGCTATAAAATAATGTATATATTAGATAACATTTCTGTTAGAACAGTGAGAAATATAATTTCTATTTAAAGGACCTATTCATAGGTAAACAGAGATCATTTCTCACTTGCAATCATATATTTTGAAACATTACCCATAAATAGCAATTAAAAATGGAATTAGGCATATTGCTGTAAATTTCTGTTACGTGAATGGGGACTGGATGTGTCTCTACACTTCACCAGGGAACATGCTCACACGCCGATTGTGTGTTTACATCACGACGGAGGCATGCCTGGTGCCTTTTCAAACTGCTAGGTTGTCCCATGCTCCCGTCCCCAACACCGTTCATAACCATGCGTTCCATGCGACAGGTACATGGAACAGGTACATGCAACAGCCGCCACTGTGAGGTTCTGCTCCATGCATCAGTGAATCAACAATTAGTACAGGTAAAAGCATTAAAGGTTTCCTTTCAAATGGTCTAGGGCAGAGGTTCCCAAACGCGGTCTTCAAGGCTCCCCCAACAGTTCAGTTTTAGAGATAATCCTTGGTTGAGCACAGGTGACTAAATTAGTACCTCAGTGAATTTGATTTAACCATCTGTGCTCAACCATGGATATTTCTAAAACTTGAACTGTTGGGGAGCCTTGAGGACTGCATTTGGGAACCTCTGGTCTAGGCCAATTAGCAATGGTACTAAAAACTTACGTATTCTGCTGTTCAAGTTCGTCTTTTCTATTCATCATGAGCACACAAGCTTGATGAAGTTCACCTAAAGAGATAAAAACGTAGAACAAAATAAATATCTTATACATCTACGATTAAAAAGTAGCATAATATAAATCACTGACCAGCAAGAAACGTACACAAATGTTCAGCCTCATTTATTGAAAGGTTACATTATTTTGGGTGCCCCCTCCCGCTGAGCATCTATACGATTGGGTGCCCATCGGAGCAATGTAAGTCAATTCAATGGTTGCTCCATTTGGACACCTAAAGCCGCAGGGGGACACATTTCTTCTTGCAGCCTCCTGAGGAGCAAGAAGAGAGGTTTGCATGCAAATCCGTTGTTTGGGCACTGTGGCCGGAGCCGATTGAATGTGGCTAAAATGGCTGCTGTGGCACTGAAAAGGTTAACCTTCGTTTGGCAGTGACATATTTAGGGCGCCATGTACTGTAGATGTATTTGTAAGAATGTGTTTTAACATGTTATATTTAATGCACTATGCACAGTTGTGGAGATGAATTTTTACATGTACAGCCTATACACTTATAAGGAAGGTGTGGCCGCAGCTTGTTTACGCATACACAGCAGTAGTGGTTCCAGGTGCCGGTGGTAGGAGCCTGGGTGGAAATAAGCAGTTCCAAGTGCCGGTGTAGGAGCTTGGTGGTGGCAGTGATGTTACACACCCATGGTGCAGTGGGCGGAGTCAGCAACAGGCGGTTACCAACAAAAAGAGGGAATCCCTAATACCCCAAGATCCAGTGGGATCAAAAACTAATCTGTGTCCGCTTGGAGGGAGCAAGGTCATCCGGTCACAGGCGCCCTAACCAATTTCTTTAGCTGGGTTTAGTCACCTTTCATGGCTAAAGCCGGTGCTTTCAGGCATGTTATATAGTAATGGGCGCCTGAACGGATAAATAATTGAAATGCTCTGTTGGGCATCTATTCGTATAGACGCCCAGCAGGGCGCGCGCAAAACAATTGAATCGCCCCATCAGAAATACTGTAGTTAAAAGCTGCAATTTTGCACCTAGAAAATCATGTTGCGATGTAAGGGGTGTAATGCATTTTATTTTTTAATGCAGGAAAAATACTGGCTGCTTATGCAAATAGATCCCAAATACTGAACTGCTTCATTTTACACTGCACATTAGAGTTGAGCTAGGTCTCATACCTCCCAACTCTAAAGCTGGCCACACACTAGTGCAACTTTCATCCAACCATCCAACTAGTTGATTGGTTGGAATGAAAATCTGGTAAGGAATGGGAGCAAATGATGATCAGCAATTTGCTCCTAACTGCCAGAACACAGATGAAAATGGGCGCCAAACAAGTTTGTTAAATGTTTGATCTAAACGATTTGTTCAAACAACAGTTTTTGTCCATTTTCCGGCGTTTGGTTGGAATGAAAACTTGGTAAGGTATGAAAGCAAATGACAATCAGCAATTTGCTCCCATTCAACTAGTTGGCTGGTTGGATGAAAGTTGGTCTAGTGTGTGGCCAGCTTAAGTCCTTCCAAACATTTTAAGTTCATCCACCAACCCTTCTTGCAGCATTTAACCATGGTTCAAAATGGCACCTTTGAGCTGAATTTACTTCAATCTATAAATTAGGCCCTTTATGTTTTATGATAGATACAAGGGAAAATAAAGTTCTGTTAAGGCAATGTTTCTGGCTTGCATGAATAAATGAATTCTATCCTCGTTCATATGTAAATCTTCATCAGCGTCACTAAATAATCCCATTTCCAAATATAGGCTTCATTTCTAATATCATATGTCATAACATGAAAATCCTATTTCTGGCTTTGATTTCACTGAAAAGTTAAAAATAATCAGTTCACATTGCACTCATTTTTTGTCTGGCTGCCAGCCTGTGCTATGTGCAGTTATGCTAAAACAAACCTGTTTCTCCCTTGCTTGCCTGTCATCGATCTCTCAAAATGGAACAGTGTGCTCATCTGTATAATAAAATAACAGGAAGCCTTCTTTCTAAATAGTGTCATTTAAAGACACGTAACTTTATTTATTCCAGCACCCCTGCCATATATAACTCGTGGTGACGTCAACTAAGTGGCAGCTATAATTTAACATAATTCATTACTTTGTACAGTTATGAGGATAGCTAATAGGCTAACAGTGCCTCTGTAATATTTGAAGCAATGTAACACCTGTGGCTTGGTGACACAGAAATACACATGCAGTGTTGTAGGCACATCACTGTACAACAATGACAATAGGAGGTAGTAAGGTGGACGGAACCAGGTTGAAAAATAAATAAAAATCATATATGAAATAAAAAAAATATTTCTCAGCACTGTTTCACTCTTGAGTATGGTATGTAGCAGTACAATATCTTGCCGTTGCAGGATTGTACACATAACAGCCACAAAAGTGCTCTTATTTTTTACTAAATCTGAATGATATTCTGTGGCCATACAATAATATGGCAACGGCGAAATCGTTCGATGTTTGCATATTACGTAGAGAAAAGTGATTAATCTCTACGTTACCTGCTTTCATACATACTAAGATTCAATGTAAGGGTTATATTTACTACGTGTGGGTTTTTAGAAGTGGAGATGTTGCCCATGGCAACCAATCAGATTCTAGCTATTATCTTTTAGAAGGTGTTAGATCAATGATAAGTAGAATCTGATTGGTTGCTAAGGGCAACATCTCCACTTCTAAAAACCTGCACTTTAGTAAATAGTGCTGGCTATAGCACATTTGGCACTTAACACTTCTTCTTACAACTCCCCCAATATCACATAAATGTAACTATTCTATGCAATTTATTGATTTGCTGGTATCTTACCAAATACACGGGTTAATGAACATGCATAATTTTGTAAGAAATGAACCTTTCGGTGCAGATGTAGAGCTGAATGTGTTCCTGTTTGCAAACCAGGAGATAAATGTAAGAACCTGCGGATTGCAGACATCAGCGAGTCCCATGCGAGACTGCACCATGTTTTAAAGAAGCAGTCATTTAAAAGGCAAAACCAGGTTGATGTTGCCCTTATAATGATCGCTACTTTAAAACAACGGGCAGTCTCGCAATTCACAATGTGCATGTTTCAAAAAGGGTGCACATAAGTACGAGTACAAGCAATGCAGAGTCGCACACATTACTGTACAACCCAAGAGGCGGAACTGTGCTGTAATGAGGTGTATTGATGTAAGCGAAACAGTGTGTCACTTTTGCACCTAATATAGAGCAGATGCAAGTACATGCTGCTGCTGATGATGATGACCAGTAGTATACCAGACATACACATAAGCTGTCTAGTATTGGTGCTGAGTAAGGATTTGAGGGCGTTACATGCCCCAATGTAAGCAAAAACTACACAGACACAAGAATGACATGTAATGAAAATAGCTCCAATGTCGTCCCCCACCTCCCACACACGCTCAGGATTTCTTGTGTATGGTTCAATATAGATTGACAGTGGGAATGCTGACATTCAAATGTCGACACCACACTAACCCAACCTGTAACCTAGCAACATTTCAACTGTCTACCTAACGACCAGCACTAAATTTCTTAAAGCAATAAATAATGCCCTAACTGAGCATTGTCATCTCATTGAAAGGAGAGGGAGATGAGTGTTGATATCACAGTTACACAGTGCACCTCCTTATGATTTCCCTGCTTTACATACATGGTGGAAGTAGGGCTTTTATAAACAGTGCAGCACATTATGGACAAAGTGGTGCAACCTTGCTTAGTATTAGTTTAGAACACCAGAGGCTGTGGCTGCACTTTATAAATTCATTTCTGCTTAAAAAAACAAAAACGTTTTCATGATTTAAAGCAGCTTTGCAGGGATTTCAATTCAGCGCGATGATGAATAGCCGCGGGAGGGAGCTCCCGCAGCTAATTAATTAAATGCGCTGTGTGCCTTGTCGGGAAGCAGGTAAGTGAGAATGCCGGTTCTTGCGACTTAACCTGGGTGTTAACTCGCGGTAACTGGCATTCTCCAACTAAAGTGCCGGGGACACAGCTGTGTGCCCGGCACTTTTGTCGGATTTCTCCTCGCATCCACAGGGAGGTGCGAGAAGAAATCCTTTGCCCACCCAAACAGCGCATTGAATTGAATAGCTGCAGGAGTATTCTACATGACACTGAATTGAATTCTCCCCTTTGTGACTTAGGGCCTGATTCCGAGATGGCCGCTAATGCCACCACTGCTGCAAACTGGTACGTAGCAGCCTTTAAACATATACAAATGTAGCAGCCACTGGGATTTGTATATAAATGCCCACAGGTGGCTTCCCAAATCCAAGTGACTGCATACAAAGACCAGCAACCGTTGTAGATTAGGCTGTTATCAGTGTTCTGAGCAACCCTATTGGTACTCCGGAGCCATGTTTACAGAGTATGGGATGGCATTTCAGGCTGACACATGCCTGCGTTAGGCTGACAACCTCTCCGTTACCGCCCACAAATGGTCCCTGCCTGCCAACCACTTTGCGAATAACTCCTCACTGCGAGCATCAACGATAATGAAATTTGACGCATGCACAGTGTGACTCCGACGTGGATCACCGATAATCACTCAACTATGTAAATATCGGCATTGGGTCCATCCCTGTATCAGGCTAAATCCATTTATTATCCAGCTACTGTTTTAAGATAAAGCTCGATAATCTGACAATTTCTCATCACCCTGGTGGCACTGTTGCTATGCCTGACTGATCTTGGCATCAATTAGATGCTGATCTTCAGCTGTTAGGGTCTGCTGGGCATAATTACAATGTATCCAAGGCTGAGCAGGTGAGAGAAATCAGCAGAATAATTAGCTATGTTGGAAATACCGAACATGACAGATATGTGGAAATAATTATTAACATATATTCTCAGATTCCGTATGTGCATGTAAAGCATGTTAACACATGCTTCCCATTAAGTAGGGTCTTACCACTAACCAGACAACTTGTGCCTTCTATAGTACTACAAATACAAACATGGCAAGCAATCTCATCTTGCCTATGTTTTACTTGTACTGTATTGTGTAGAGCAGGTTTAGGCAATGAATGGTTCTCCAGCTGTGGAACTACATGGTCACTGTTGGCTTCAGCAAGTGTTGGCATTTGTAGGTTACACAACATTTTTCTACCTACAAGAGTAAAAGTGGCTTACTGGCAATACAACTGCAATAGTTTTCTGGGCATACTGCAAATAAGCTCTCTGCAATCTGAACTTTTCTTAATACAGTGCTAGGTGACACACTGAAATAAAATGTAAAAAAAAATTTGACATTTTCAATAGTTTCCTTTATGCCATCAATATAGACAAAAAATGATGGTGTACTTCTTTTATTCTATGCTTTTGTTATTGTACGATCCTGTTCCATATTTTATACCTGCCATCCATTTAAAATGTGGTTGCTATGCAACAAGCAAGAAGCCTCTCTGTTATTTAGAATCCACACTAATGGCCAAGGGATAGCCATTTTACACACAAGATTTCCCTAGCAATCAGACAGCATAAATACACAAAATAAGCTGGACACACACACACACTCATGCAGAGCAGGTCATCGGAATATTACTGTACACGGCAGATTCATTTCATTAGTCACATTTTTATAGGGAAGGTTTCCAGACAAGTATATGAGGGTTTTTTTTTTTTGTTATTTTTTCCTATGAATCTCTTAAAATGTTTTTATACATTCACCATGGACAGCATTTCACTTACAAACATTACTTTTTGTTTACTTCTCTGGGGAATCGGAAATGTGGATGCAGGGATTTAGCTAGTTGCATGATAAATAAGAAACAATACAAGGGAGAAATAAAGAAAAGATCAATTTCTCCCCCTGGTGGTTGCAATGTTAAATAGCATTTTGAAAAGGACACAAGATTTCTCAGCAAGGGTGTTAAATAGCAACGGGAAGCTTTCAACACTCCAGCTATATACGGATAGATTACGTGTGTCATCATCCACACTCACAAAACTAGACCCATGAATGTTAATGAGAGTAATAGTTTAGTCTTAACAAGAATGCCCAATTGTTGCTGCTTCTTTGATTTAAACAATGGAAACGTGGAGAGATTATTAGTGTTGTCATCATTATATATATTAAATTATACACATAACAGAAAGCCAATTACTTACAGTCTTATATTTTAAAGTAGGTCATGTATTAATCATTTTAACAGCAGTGGTTTTTGACAATGAATATATAATACTTTAGTATTTTCATTATGTGTCTTATTTTTATTATGTACTTTTTAAAAAAAATTAGAAGCTGTCTGCATATCCTATAGCTGCAAAGATTCAGTGACAAATTGCTGCATGGTGTTAAACTGGGGCAAGTCTGATCGTGATACTGAGTGCATTGTGACCAGAGGAATGTCTGGATCAGGTAAATGTATTGTACTGTAGGTCTGAATCAGAGTAATGGTCACACACAATGGGCGTGAATCAGATGGATCTCTGTGCACAGACGCAAACAGTGAGTTTTTGCATACAGCACATGCACAGATGCTAATTTACATAATTTCGCATCTCTCCAGCCTATTCAGAGACAGACAAACTAACCAGATCTGTCTTTACGTGGAATAAGGCATTACAGGGTGGGAAAATTGGATTTTTATTCTATGGGCTATATTCAATTAGCCGCTGTAAATTACAGCGGCTAATTAGCTCGCCCACTGCTCGCTTGGGGCTATCCAATTAGCCCCGAAGTCGGCCTGACAATGGCACTTAACAGGGTCTTTTTTTCGGGACCTGATGTGTCTCAAAAAATAATCTACGATAAGTGCCGTTTGTTCGCCCAAAATAAGGCGAGAACACATAGGGCCGCGAGCTTATCGCGGCTCCTATGCGTTAGCGGGCGAACTATCCTATTAATTCGCCCGAATTAATAGGATAGGGAGGGAAAAAATATCGGCAAAGATCAGGGATTATCGGCGAAAAATACTCGTTTTTCGCCGATCGCGGGGATCAATTAGCGCCCGAACAGTGTTCGGGGCTAATTGGATATGGCCCTAAGTTGTGCATACGGAAATGGAAGCCTGTCTCTGACAGGTCTCCTGCACCTAGCATTGGGCTGATGCAAGTGCAGATACTAAGGATGATGGATCTCCTGCACCTAGCATGGGGCTGGTGCATACACAGATACGAATGATGACATGTCTCCTGCACCTAGCATGGGGCTGATGCAAGTGCAGATACTAATGATGACGGATCTCATGCACCTAGCATGGAGCTGGTGCATACACAGATACTAATGATGACATATCTCCTGCACCTAGCATGGGGCTGATGCAAGTGCAGATACTAAGGATGACGGATCTCCTGCACCTAGCATGGGGCTGATGCAAGTGCAGGTACTAATGATGACGGATCTCCTGCACCTAGCATGGAGCTGGTGCATACACAGATACTAATGATGACATATCTCCTGCACCTAGCATGGGACTGATGCAAGTGCAGATACTAATGATGACGGATCTCCTGCACCTAGCATGGAGCTGGTACATACACAGATACTAATGATGACATATCTCCTGCACCTAGCATGGGGCTGGTGCATACACAGATACTAATGATGACGGATCTCCTGCACCTAGCATGGAGCTGGTGCATACACAGATACTAATGATGACATATCTCCTGCACCTAGCATGGGGCTGATGCATACACAGATACTAATGATGCCGGATCTCCTGCACCTAGCATGGGGCTGATGCAAGTGCAGGTACTAATGATGACGGATCTCCTGCACCTAGCATGGGGCTGATGCAAGAGCAGATATTAATGATGACGGATCTCCTGCACCTAGCATGGAGCTGGTGCATACACAGATACTAATGATGACATATCTCCTGCACCTAGCATGGGGCTGGTGCATACACAGATACTAATGATGACGGATCTCCTGCACCTAGCATGGAGCTGGTGCATACACAGATACTAATGATGACATATCTCCTGCACCTAGCATGGGGCTGATGTAAGTGCAGATACTAAGGATGACGGATCTCCTGCACCTAGCATGGGGCTGATGCAAGTGCAGGTACTAATGATGACGGATCTCCTGCACCTAGCATGGGGCTGATGCAAGTGCAGATACTAATGAAGACGGATCTCCTGCACCTAGCATGGAGCTGGTGCATACACAGATACTAATGATGCCGGATCTCCTGCACCTAGCATGGGGCTGATGCAAGTGCAGATACTAAGGATGACGGATCTCCTGCACCTAGCATGGGGCTGATGCAAGAGCAGATACTAATGATGACGGATCTCCTGCACCTAGCATGGGGCTGATGCAAGTGCAGATACTAATGAAGACGGATCTCCTGCACCTAGCATGGAGCTGGTGCATACACAGATACTAATGATGCCGGATCTCCTGCACCTAGCATGGGGCTGATGATGACAATTGCAGTGGCTGGTGTAACATCAATGGGCGGCGCGGGTTTCCGTTTACAGACGCATGATACCCTACATTAGCTCTACAGATCCTCGCATAAGAATAAGGTAGAAAATGATGCTTCCAGGGCCAACCGCAATTACAAGCCCATTGCATGAACCAATGTGAAAGATATTAGGTTTCCCAATCTCCAGCATGACACATACTCGAACATGGTCGCTGTAGAAAATGATTTTATTATTTTTGATGACTAGTAATGTTAGGAATTGACAAAGGGTGTGTTTCCTGTCTGTTAATACAGTTCTTCACACCATTCATGTACTATATATATAACATTATAAGTAACCCTTAAGGTTGATTTTACATCTAAGTTATGAAGACCCCTTCCAAACATGGCAAATCAGATTCCACCTCTATCTCTTATACTGTCCACTGTGGATCTCAGACTGCAATGTCTACAGCCATAGGGCCTGATTCAGAGATGGACACTGTAGCACAGCCAGTGCAGCTTTCTACATAGTGGCTGTGCTAAAATATGCAAAAGCCGCAGGAGGCGTCTTAGGCATAAAAACAACGCCCACTGCCGGCTACTGTGATCTGCTGCAGCATCCAAAGACGCGGCATCGGATCAACTGTGTGCATATCGGACATCTGAATAACCCTCAGGTTACTCAGGATGTCTGGTTAAATCATGCAGCCGGGGACAGTGAAGCTGTGTCCAAGGACGCAGACATTGGCTTCATCAGTGAACAGGGCCGACATGCCCCCGTTTTCTGGAACACTCTCTATCACCACCCCCAAATGCCAGCAGCATGGCAGTCATGCTGAAAATCTGGCGCACTGCAGTCGATACCGCAGAAACAGATGTGCAGTGCGGCTCCTGCGCAAGCACAGATCTGCCAACATCGAAGATGTACATAATGATCAAATTTACGTACATCTCTGATTAGGCCCATAAAGGGGTATAATTAATTTATGTCATGCTGTTAAAGACTACAATTAGCCATTGTTTTAAGAATTATGAAACATGAACTATGCTGCCCTGCCTGTACATTTGCTGTTGGAGTACATGCTTTGTAAGAGTGAGACCGTTCTGACTCAGTACACAGTCCATATTACTAACATTTCCCCTATTGTCAGAATAACGAATACTGCAACACAAGATTCAGTTAGGACTAGGCAGCTTCAAATTACTCTCATGTTAAATCTCTCCTTCTTGGTTGTGCTTAAAACATTTAGGGCCATATTTAATTTGAGGCGAAAAGTCAGAGTTTGGACTTTTCGTCATCATCAACGTTTTTTTCAGGGATAAAGTATCGGGCGCGTGCCCGCTTATTCCCGTATTCAATTAGGATCTGGCGAAAACAGGACCCGGCGGAAAGGTAATTATCGAAAAGTCCTGTCAGTTTTTGGGGAACTCATGCTGTCACTCCCCAAAAGATGTGGGGGATCACTATGGGTACCCCCGATTTGGCCTGCTGAAGGTAGTCTGGGTTTTTAAATAGCCGCGGCAGGTGCATAAATGCGGCTTTAGAAGAAGTGGTAAAGAATAGCACTTAGGTGTTTTTTTTTTTTTTTAAATAACTTGTCCCATCAAATTTGGGGTACATGAAAATGGGTGCAAGCATATTTTTAAGCCCCTAAAGTCATTTTTTTTTACAATTCTTCAAAAAATCCACCTGCTACTACCACCCGCATTCTAGAAAACACCTACCGCATACTTGGGGACCCCCACCCGAGTCAATTTTGCTAGTTTGAAAGTTTGCCCCTCCCCCCCACAATTTTTTTTTTCGCCCCCAAAATGAAGGTATATTTTTTGGGGTGTCCCAAGAATTTTTATTTTTACTTTTTGTCATACATTTCATTAAGGGTACATTCCAAAGGCTACAGGCTATTTATTTCTTTTATTCTGCACCCTTAAACTCCAATTCTGCACTCTTTTCAGTGGTGAAAACTTATCCCCGTTTTTTTAACAAAGACTTTTCGCACCTTTGAAATTGAACATGGGGATAAGTGAAACTGGCGAAAATGATGTCATCGGCGATAAATTATATCCGATAACTGACTTTTTGCCCCATATTGAATATGGCCCATAGAAATAAAATCTCAATACAGCTTATTGTATTGATGTCAGATGTGCATGTACACTTTCAGAGGTTTAAGCATCCCTTTATCATTTAAATATTCTGAAAAATGACAATTATTCACAGGTTCTTTCTATGTTAATGAGGGTGATGACTTTCATTTCAAATTTACATGCCGGCCTGATGGAATAATTACATACAGAAAATCAGGACCACATCCAAAATATGCATGCAGTTACTTGTTACACTGAAATACTTTAGGCTGAGCAATTAAAATATTAATTGGCTTATCCTTTCATTCCGAACGAGCACTAACTTTTTATGATGAACAGGGTGATATCAGACCATCGTTTACATTTTCGTTGTGCACTTGACAGCTGAGGATCTTCACTTGTGGGTCAGATCTTGAAAAATGAAAATCTCCTTTTCTGCACTGCCAACTAATAATATAATTATTACCCTGGCTTTCATTTTATTTTGTACAGAACTGCCTATTTGATAGATGAAAACAAGTATAATTTTCAAGTCTAAACAAGGCCACCCTTAGTATATAAGGCTCTCATGATGGTGGCAACAAATGTACACATATGGGTGCCCTGCACACAAATATGGCTGGAAAGTTCCCAGTGCCTATCCTGGCAACATACTTCCCAACTTTGCTCTGTTCAAATGATGTAGAAAGCAGAAATTATGTTGTCACATCAAAATGAAGGGTGTGCTTATTGCTTCTAAAGCATTAGATTGACCAATCACCTCAAATAACTTTTCAACTCAAATTAACAAGTGTTGTGCTGCATAATTTATACCAGTGAGAAAAGGGAATGTTTTGCACAGTATGGGTGCAGCAATAAATCTTTGTATACTGTAGATTTGGGATATAGAAGTTACTGCTTGTGTAGAAAATCCTACTACTGAAATATTTGCCAAAACACATTAATGTCCTAAAGGGGTTCTTTTATATATTGAAAATGATACTGTAACCAAAAGTTCCAGTAAAACAACACTGTGTGCTTTCCTTTGCACATTACCATATTGGAAGAGGGGGAGCTGGAACTGTGGTAGAGAGCCCCTTTGCATAAGTCTGTCTCCAAAATATGAATATATGACAGAATTAAATTTACAAACTGCTTATTCCTCCTCTTCCATCTTATGACATTGCTAGTGACAATGACTACTATATGTTTTGCTACAGTGTACATTGTAAAGGTTAATACAGTCATGCCATATCCCTATATGTAGCTTGTACTTTGCTCTGTGTTGACTTCTAATATCCTTATATTTAACAGTAGGGGTGTATTTACTGTACTACAAATCAATGGTGTGAAATTCCAGAGATTCAATCATTGAGATCCACATTTTCTCTGCCATTACACATTGCATTTGTAAATTTGAATTTCACTGAATATACAGTATAGTGTATATACAGATCTGGTGGGCATGACCACTGTCAACTATTTCTGACTTTTAAAAATATGGGGAGCTATTTCTCAGAAAATAACCATTTTACAGACAATAGGGTGATTCTAGCTTCACCATTACTTAGGGTACCCTTTAATAAATATGCCACGAAAAAGCTTATTTGCTTCAATCCTTGACCTAAATCTAATTATTACATTATTAGATGCTTAGCTTCAGTCCGTATTTTTGTATCGAGATAAACATCTGCCATAAGATAACAAAATAAGTAACCGGACTTCCGGTTCCGGGTTGATGGAGTGAGGCAGCTCCAAATCTGAGCTCCCGTAACGCATCCCAACGAGACCCTTTTACAAGGCTATTTTAGCCTCAAATACACCCGGCAGTGCAGCTACCACGGCAGGAGAAACGCCGCGCCACACCCAATATGGCGCGGACTTGGAGACAGAGGCGCTTTCCCCGGCATCTAAGAAAGCGGCCGCAGATGGTAAGGGCTCCTCTCCCTACAAGGTATGTCGAGCACCGGATGCCCCAGCTACTTACGGAGACATAGTGGAGTCGATAAAAAGTACAATGACCCCACTGCTCACACAAGCGGTAGCAGACATCACAGATCAGCTCAGCAGACTCACTCAGAGGGTGTCAGACTCAGAACAACAATTGGTCGCAGCACAGCATGAGATAGGTAACTTGCAGGATTCTATCTCTTCCCTCCATAAGGAAAACTATCAATTATGGAATAAGGTCGACGACCTTGAGAACAGATCTAGAAGAAACAATATTAGACTGGTGGGGGTGCCTGAATCTGTTAAAGGAGCAGCACTAGATCACTTTGTCCGCAACACACTACCTTCTCTCCTGGCAATTGAGACTGAGTGCAGGGACATAGTTATCGAACGAATCCATAGAATTGGACACATTCCCACACAAACCAAACCTCGCCCCCGGGTGGTCCTATTCAAGTGCCTCAATTACCTACATAAGATGATCATCTGGTCAGCATCCAGGAAAATAAAAGGACTAAAGTGGGAAAATAACAACCTTTATATATTCCAAGACTATTCCGCAGAGCTGACTAGGGCGCGAAAAGCCTTTTCCCCACTCTGCTCTCGCCTAATATCGGAAGGCCGTAAGTTTGGGTTGCTATACCCCGCTAGGCTTCGTATCTACGATGGCAAAGAATTCAAAGACTTTTCCACGCCAGACGATGCCTCCGAATACTTACGGGAACTTTCGCTGGCCTCCGTACATGATATGGAAACCCCCTCCTCTAACCCAGGGTGACGGGTAAAACAAGACAGACCTACTATTTACCTACTCAGTGATTCATTCCTAACTACTCCATTAGTTACCTGCAAGGCAATTCTCACCATGTTATCTTCTTTTCTAGCTGTTGGTTACTATTCCTTTAAACGGCAGTTATAATTACAATAACTCAATATGTTATGGTTACTTTTCTTTTCTCATGTGCCGGTTACGGTAATAAGTTTTCTTTAACTGCAGTTTGTTCCATTTGTATTAAAACTTATCATCATCTTCATTAATCCCTACCTCATTAGCTCAGCAATAATATACAGGGGTGTATAATAATAATAATTATAATTATTAACTTTAAGAAGATATCTTGCTGGGACAAGGTGCAGAGTTTTCCATTAACTCCCGGTAGTTCAAACGATTCATTATGTTTATGGCATACAAGTATTACACTTGCACCTCCTGGAAGTTAAATGTTCTTAACAAACTTGTAATAAGTAAAAAATTCAATACCGTACTTTGGAGGATACTCCTTAAATTGCTAGCATATGATTTTTTTATTTTGATTTCCCCTTCCTGTCTATCCTGTCTTCTCCCTACTCCCTCCATTATACATAATCTGGCAAATTGGCAAAAATGGTGTACCTCTGACCGCCCTCAAATAAGATGTTCAAAACGCTTAGTCAAGACTAATAAATGCCTGACATCAAAATAGGTTCCTGCAACGTTGGGGGCTTCAACTCCCCAGTAAAGAGGAGAAAAATATTAATCTCTTTAAACAAACAAAAAATTGATGTAGCCCTAATTCAGAGTCCTAAAACTAAATATTTTGGGTTGGTCAGTTCTAGCTTCGGCACCATTTACCTCAAAGGCCCGTGGCGTTGTAATTTTAGCAAGAAAGCAACTCCCAATCAAAGTAGTATCTTCCACATCAGACCCAGAGGGTAGATATGTCCTTACGACAATTCTACTCTCAGATGTGAGATACATCCTTTGTAGTGTTTATGCACCGAACAACTATTCAAAACGTTTTTTCCAATCTCTCACATCATTACTGTCCCCACTATCCAATGAACCTCTCATAATATGCAGTGATTTTAATTTAGTCTCATCCCATATATTAGACTGTTCTCCACAACCCACACGGCTCATCCACCCCCCTAAACTTGGTATTCCATTATTTGCAAAAAGACTACGACTAATAGATATTTGAAGAGCCTTTCACCCTATTGAGAAGGACTTCACATGCCTCTCTGCCGCACATGGCACTCTATCAAGAATTGACTACATTCTCTTCTCGCATAGTTTATTCCCGAAAGTCACAGAAGCCACAATAGGTCCGATTTCCCTATCCGATCATGCACTAGTAGCGGCTACCCTTCATTTTTCAGATGAACCTGGCCTGGTTAGACTCTGGAAATTCCCTTCTTATCTTTTCCAATCCCCCAAATTCCGAGATCGCTTGTTATTAGCCTGGGAAAATTACAAAAAAGATAACTCCACACATCTTGACAATAACCCTATTTTATTCTGGCAAGCAGCCAAAGTTGTAATTCGAGGAGAAATCATTTCTTTTACCTCAGAATACAACAAAAAATACGCAGCTCAATACCTTTCTCTTCATGAATCACTTACTGAAGCCTTTCAGCAATATAAGCTTACACAAACACCTCAAAACAGAGAACTATACTTATTGGCAAAGACTCATTTTGAGGAGTTTATGCGAACAATGGGAGAGACAAACCTATTTTCACTACAACATAAATTCGGCAACAACTCAGGCCGACTCCTATCTAACTTGCTCAGTGGTACTAGACCACCAATGATCATTCATCCTTTGCAGACCTCATCTGGGTCACTAACCACTTCCAATAAAGAAATTGCCGAAGTAATGAGATTATTCTTTAACAACCTATATTCCTCCCTGCAAACTCCTATGTCCCCCCCAACAACTGACCTTCCTTTCTATCCCTCCCCCTACTCTCCAACCCCAATTATTGGGATTCTCAGTCTGTTCCAGTCATCACGACAGAAATGGCACAATCGTTAATTACCCCAATAACATTAGATGAAATACGTAAAACCATTCAACACTTACAACCTAACAAAGCCCCAGGCCCTGATGGGTATAGTAGTGAGTTCTATAAAATTTTGCTCCCACAAATAGATGATACTTTACTAAAGGTATTTAATGCAATGCTCGCTGAAAAAGCTCCCCCACCCCACTTTAATTCCGCTATTCTAAAACTAATCCCAAAACCAGTTAAAGACCTTTCATCCCCAAGCTCATACCGACCTATTTCCTTACTAAACCTGGATTACAAACATTTAGCAAAAATATTAGCAGATCGCTTAAAATTAACTCTTCCACACATCATTCACCCGGACCAAACCGCTTTCATATGGGGAAGGCATTCAGTGGTTAATGTCAGAAAAGTGTTAACAGCTATCTCTGCTTCTACAAATGCCTCTACAACCTCTAACAGTCTTATCCTCTCCCTAGACGCAGAGAAGGCTTTCGACCTTATATCCTGGCATCATCTATTTAACACCCTATGCAAATTCAGTTATCCAGCCCCATTTATTCAAATACTAAAATTCCTATATCACCACCCCCAAACACAAGTATCATGTAACGGCCACCTCTCACCCCCATTCATTATTCAAAGGGCACCAGACAGGGTTGCCCTTTATCCCCTCTACTATTCGCCATCGCACTAGAACCATTGGCAATAGCATTGAGATCCTCATCAATTTTTAGGGGCATTCAGATTGGAGATGTTGAATTAAAGGTAGTGTTTGCAGACAACATGCTCCTTTTCATCTTGGATCCCTCCTCCTCCATCCCTGCAGTGATGGAAATTATTTCTTCTTTCGGCACAGTTTCCGGTTACAAAATCAATATCTCCAAATCGGAATTGATGCCTCTGGGAGACTCTCAATCCTATCTTTCTCACACCCAAACAAATTCTCCCTTCCATGTAAACACAACAAAGATAACCTATCTTGGGGTTAATATCCCCTATAACCCCACCAATCTCTACAATTTAAACTTCACTCCCATCATTTCCAAAATCACTACGATGTTAGACAATTGGAGTTTTCTCCCCCTCTCTCTCTTGGGTCCCATAGCAATCTTGAAAAGTATAATTTTTCCAAAAATATTTTACCTGATGCAAATCCTACCCATCAGCTTAAAGCCTACAGATCTTAAACGTATTAACAAAGTGATGACACGCTTTATGTGGCAGTAAAAAAAAAAAAAAAAAATTGCATTAAGCAGATTACAATCTACTCGCCCCATGGGGGGGACTTGGAGTACCCGACTTTACGGCATACTCCTTGTCCGTTTTTTTAAGATATATTGCAGACTGGCTTCTCGAAAAATCGTGCTATGTGGACTACCCTCTTGATAAAGCCTAATTTGCCCCCTTTTCTCCCGGTGCCCTCCTTCATGCTAAATCAAAATATATCCCCAATCACATCCTCAATCATATCATTTTCCATGACACTTATCAAACATGGATTTCACTTAATAAGAAATTTAAAAGAAATCCACACGCTTCCCCATATGTACCCCTGTGGGGAAACCCATCCTTTACACCTTCACTCTCTAACAAACTTTTCTACGCATGGAAGGATAAAGGATTAAAAGTTGCCTCGAAAGTGTTTGACCCAGGAGGCAACATTACACAATTTACAACTTTGCGAGATAAATATAGCTTACCACAACACCACTTTTTTATGTTCCTTCAGACTCGTCACTATATCTCCTCTTTATTACCAGACATTAAACTCTCATCTACTCCAGATCCTCTTTTGAAAGCTTTAACTTTATGCAGTCAGCTTCCATACAAAACTAAACTCATCTATTCAGACATAATTCAATCCTCCAATACATCCCACTGGGAAAACCTGACCCAGCTGTGGCAAAAAGATATTCCTGACATTACCTCTCTGACAGACTTGACGAAGCACTATGATACAACCATTAAGGCTTTAGGTTCAGCCTACTTACAGGAGGTGCACGCGCGCACAATCCAGAGGGCGTACATTTCCCCAACCCAGTATAAGCACATGGATCCTATCTGTTTGGGACAATGTCCCAAATGTCACCAATCATATGCAACATTCTTCCACTGTCTTTGGTCTTGTGGAAAAATCCGAAGATTTTGGAACAAAATTCTAAATTATATAAAAACTATATTATCTATCTCACTTTTGCCCGATCCTTTGGCTTGTTTATTGGCAAATTTAAAAAAACTGAGATTTTGAACCACATGGTAACTCTATATCTCCGTTATTAACAATAGTCAACATTTCAAAAAAAGTTATATTGTTGCACTTATTTCTAAGACTCAAGCTTATTTGTCATTATTCTGTGCAAACACTGCTAATTTCTTTATTGATATAATTCCCCAATCCCGACCCAAAAATGGTTGGAGTCAGCGAATCGTGGATTTTTTTCCTGATCCACCAGAGGATCACCTATCATCAACGAACAGGGCATCGAGGCTGTAGAAGTACAGATGTGTCCTTACACATCTTTGCCGCAGTCGCGCTAAAAAGCCACCTTGGCGCGCCAGGTCCTGTGAGACTCTTTTAGCGCCAGGCATTTTTTGTAGAGCCAAAAGCACTCCTGGGCTTGAGGCAGCGAGACCCTACCGCAGGGTCTCGTCGCAAGCCCGATGGCCGCTCGCTACTGCTGTGGGTGGTCACCCACAGCTATGCGAGCGGCCAGGAGGCCGCTTCAAAAAGGAGCAGGGACGGCCCTGATTCAGAGCGAGCGCTCTGTCAGAGCGTCCGGCTCTGAATCAGGGCCTCTGTTACTATTTCTTAAGACCCAAACTTATTTGTCATCATTCTGTGCAAGCACTGCTAATTTCTTCCTTGTTTTGCTTTATTACTGGGATTATTGCAGTATACCCAAAGTGGTTGCAGCACCTACTTTTTACTATGCACTTTCACTGGATATTACCCCTACCTGTTTCTCTTTTTTATCTTTAATGTCAAATTAAGTTGTCATAGTAAATCTTTTGTGAAAAAAAATAAAGAGATGTAGCTGTAAGTATCTTTGTATTAGTCCCCTAACCAGGGGGTAAATGTAATAGGCTGCGGCTTTGAGGCTTCAGCGAGTCTTGTGCGAGATTGCCTGTTTTTTTTTAAAGTAGCAGTCTAATAGAAGGTAAAACAGATTTTGCCTACTAAAAAACTACTACTTTAAAACATCAGGCAGTCTCGCATGTGACTTGCCGATGTCCCAAAACTGCAGCCTATTACATTAAACTTGGTCTATAATGAAGACAAAACAAGGTTTATCTATTTGAATCTTCCCACTACAGAGAGACTGGGGGGTAAATTTACTAAGGTGAGAGTTTTTAAAAGTAGAGATGTTGCCCATAGCAACCATTCAGATTCTACTTAACACTTAACTAGCACCTTCTACGAGATAATAGCTAGAATTTGATTGGTTGCTATGGGCAACATCTCCACTTCTAAAAGCTCTCACTTTAGTAAATTTACCCCCTGGGAATTATTTGTGTGTGTTACAAATACTTTATTTTCTTCAATCAGAAAAGTAACAATTTAGAATTCAATATTTCCCTTTAAAATAGCAATTGAACAGAACTGATTTGAAGTACATAATTTAATTCATGCTAACAAGAGACATTAAAAAGGGGGAGAGGTGGTGGTGGGTGGGGGGAGATGGGACAAAGATCCCCAATACTTACTAACTGTCATGGAGTCTGGCTCTTGTGCTGCAGGCAGTGTGCTACTCATCGGAGTTACAGGAGCGGGAGGGCTGGCTTCCATGCTGTATGGGAAAGATGGAGTTTCAATGTAGAATACATGAAAGCTGACATAGCCATTGTTATAACATCACAGTGTTCTCATGATGAAAAACACTTCTCAATTCTTATCAATGTAGTGACTGTGGGCCTGATTGAGATGTGCAAGCTAATACAATGGTAGCTGCGATTTTGTACGCACCTGCTGTGTGAAATTACGTTAATGCTACATCCTGGGAATGTATTGAGTCGCCCACCGGTGGCGTCGCAGGTCCAAGTAACTGAGTACAAATATGCAGCGTTGGTCGCAGATCCTTCGATAATCGACCATCTGAGTAACCCTATGGTCGTGCAGAATGACCAAAGGGCTGAGACGGTCGCGACATATTTTCTGTGTACGGGATCGCACATGTAGGCAGATATACATCCCTATAATGGTCACGACACACCCGCGTGTTTGCCGCCACTCCGTTACGTCCCACAAAACTTCCCATCTGTCAATCACTTGCGAATAAATCCTCACCACAACAGCAGTCCCATTTGATCGCAATTCAATCACTGTGCGTATGTATTGAGGCTAAGACGCATGCACAGTCCAACGATAATCGCACAACTGCGTGAACATCGAAGTAGTGTCTACATCTGAATCAGGCCCTGTGCTGCATTGCTGTTAATGTACTATAGAACCTCAGACTGACTGCAGTCACGTTATACAGCCCTTCTAGTCGTGCATAGTCCTGTGCGAGTTTACTCACGCGTCTTTTCGTGCGTCTTTATCGCCACAAATATTTCTTATTCATCTTATTGCAATGCGATGTAAATTCTAAGCACACGCAGACTTTGCTGATTAATAATATGATATGCGGCATGTGTATGTTCTGTGTGTGACTGCAGCTGTATCTGTATAGGAAATTGCTACGTTACAGTGTCAGCGGCTCTTTTCCGCACCACGTTTCGGGATGATGTTACAGACCGGGCCGCACACAGAACATGCACATCGCATATTTTAATTAGCAAGGTCTGCTTATGCATTTATTCGCATCACATTGCATTGCGAATAAGACACAGTTGCGGCAAAAAAGATGCACGGCACAGCCAAATCGCAGCTCTCTCGTACCCTGTGTAACGTGACTCATAACACAGGGATGAAAAACGAGGAGGTACATATCTGCACGTGCATCTACCAAATTCAATCTCCAATTGGCTACACGTTGTTCTAAATAAACGACTTAGAGCCATATTCAATTTGAGCCGAGCTGCGTTAAGTTAACGCGGCCTGGACTTAACGCCGACTTTGCCTGTTTTGGAGGCGGAAAAGTATTGAGCGCGTGCACGCTTTACCCCGTATTCAATTTGAAAGTACGCGTAAACGGCACCCGGCAATACTTTAACAAGCGGAAAGTACTGTCAGTTTTGGGTAAATCAGCCTGACACCCCCCCAGATGATGCTCTGACATGGGGGTCCTCTATGGTACCCATCGATTTGGCTTGCTGAAGGTATTTGGTGTTTTTAAATGGGCTTAATAGCTGCTAAATAGCGTGTTTCTATACCTGATGAAGAATAGTATTTAGGAGTATTTTTTCCAGAAAATAAGTTATCCCAGAAAATTTGGGGTACTTGAAAATGGGGGTCAGCAAAAGTGAAAAAGTGAATTTGAAAAAAACTTGAAAATTCCACCTGCCGCAAACACCTGCAATCAAAAAAACACCTGGGGCATACTTGGGGACCCCCCCAGAGTCAAGTTCGCCAGTTTTTAAGTTTGTACCCCAACATTTTTCTTTTTCGCCCCCTTTTTCAAAGTACATTTTTGGGGTGTCCTTGCTGCACGGGGGTTCCCGCAACGTTGCACCCCAAAACCACAATTCTGCACTTTTTTCCGCCTGCCATTCATAGGCGATACTTTACTGCCTATTACATTGCATTGACTTTCCGCCTAGGCAGAAAGTGCTTCAAATTGAATACGGAGTAAAACCAAAACAGGTGATAATGACGTCATTGGCGGAAACTTAACACGGATCTGGACTTGAAGCTTCAGATTGAATACAGGCCTTAACTGGGTAATATTTTTCCAAAAACCACTCAGAAATTATCAGGTTTTTTTATGATTGAGTTTGGTAAAAAAAACATCTATTTAAAACATATGCAACACTATAAAAAAGAAAATTATTATTTTTATAATTAACACATAACCTTAATATAATCAATATTTAAAAAAACAAAACACTGAGTAACAAATATATCAAGACATCGATAAGCATAACATCACGGCATCGCGACTTTACATTTCCCTGGCGACTACTCCTCTCTGCAGCCACCGGGTATAGACTTGGGTGCTGAGGGTATGCTTGATTTACATTTCCCCGGCAGTTGATCCCCTCTGCAGCCGCTGGGTGGGGGGGGCGCGGGCTGCCCGATCAGCAGTGATCGACTGCACAGCAGACACCATCAGAGGATACAAGGATGCAAAGCATGTTAGGGAAAGCCCAGTCTGGCTTGGTTCAAAAATGCTTTCACCATAGTCAAATGCACTTAAAAACTAGACTTAATTTTGCAGTGTGAGATATTCTTACAAATTTTAACAGGCGAGATTTTTCATTTCTGTAAGAGCTCCCTCTTTACAATAGGACCTTATTAGTTGCTCAGAATGAGTGGACTTTTACACACAGAATTTGTATTTTTGCAACTACTTTTGTGCTACCTAGTTGCATTTGACCGTGACAATGCCATAACAAGTATAAATTGATAATAAACCCAACCTGATGTTGCATTAGTAGCATTTTTAAAAGATAATCTGAAGTTTCCACCATACAGTATTTTGGATAAAAAGAGTAATACATTGTGCTCCAATGTACGTGCCTAGGGAATATATTTACTGAAGTGAGAGTTTTTAGAAGTGGAGATTGCTACCAATCAGATTTTACGTAACATTTATCTGGCACCTTCTAGAAAACGATAGCTAGAATCTGATTAATTGCTATGGGTAACATCTCCACTTCTAAAATCCAGCACTTTAGTAAATATACCCCCTAGTGTATATACAACCATTTTTTCCAGGTCATTACATGGTTTCCTATTAGGCACACTACACAGTTGATTTTATAAGTTGTGTTCTGCTTGAGAGGAACAGATATAGATAATTATATATATATATATATCTATATATATAGATAATTATTAAGCTATGTTTAACCCTTAACTGCTTTGATGATATGATTATTTTGCCACCAGTAATTATTTATGCAGTACCAAATCAAATTATACCTTATTTTTATTCTTCAGAGGACTCTAAATGTTCAGATAATATAAGTATAAAAGTTTTCATACAGTAATTCTCCTCTCTTTAAAGAGAGGGCGCCCCCGAGTGTGTAGGGTACAGGATGAGGGAGATCGTTGTACCCTTACCATTAATTTAGTGTACTAGTGCCCTATTACACTCCATCTACTAGTATTTCTGGCCTTGTGATCACAATTCATAATCACTAAGGGGCTACATCATTTGAAAAAGAGGACTCCTTTATTTCAATAGAGTTGGCAATTAATGATGAGAGGATGGGGGAAATATTAATCTATCCTTGGACTTCATAACGACTTCTGCAATGCTCTGGTGAGCACAAATGATCATCAGAGAATAACTTCTCTGTGAATAAGTCATTTGATGGGTGCCAGAATAGGGGAGAGAGAGACCCTTAATGCGCTCTCCTCATTCCCGGCATTTTGAAAATATGTAGTGTAGTGCCTGGAGGGGATGAAACTTATAAATATCAATGTCCCCAGCATGATTTCGTCACCAAACTTTGCCCAATTACGGATTTCAGTGAGCAACTATTATGGGGGGAGGGGGGTTAATGTAAGTTTCCCTCTCAATTACTTCCATTGCAAGTGCTGATGATGAGTCCCACTCGTCCTTAGCACTGAATGCGTTTAAAGCACTTGCAAACATATGAAGTTACACAGAATGATATCTATCTAAAATGACTCAAAAGTGGGGTACAACAATGTGTAATAATGGAAATTTGGTAATTCATAAAACACTGGTGTTTAGCAAGATACTTTGTAGTGATTTACTAACATAGTACAAAAATCCAAATACCATATACATCAATCAGCATAAATCTCTAATTGATGTGAATATATTGTAATATAGTTATTTAAATGTTTTCGTTATAGTAAATATAATAAACTGAATATTTGAGACTGATTTATGGTGTGCATATGCGCAGTCAAGCAATATTCCCATTTAATATATTTTTTATGGGGAATTGCACATCCTTCCATATATCTGATAGCTGCATTTGCATCACCTTTAGACCTAGGATTAAGCACTGGAATCTGACACGGCTTCCCAAAACTTGGATTGGTTTCATTTGTTAGGCTAAAGAACCACATTTATGATTGGTTGTCATTGGCATTTGCGGTTTTTGCAAACACAACCATAACTGCACAACCAATAAGAGCTAACAAAAAGGTCACAGCAGCAAATGATCATATTGGAGAAACACTGTAATAAATTACATGAAATAAAAATGCATATACACATTGCTCTGTTATGTACCAGAACTGGGTGTCTGATCCTCTCTGGGCCAACTCTACAGCAAGAGCAGCACTCTCATTCTCATCAGCATACTGTAAATTATCCATGGCGGAATCTACGGCAAGAAAGGCTTAAAATCAATACCAATAAACTATATAATTTAAGTTATGGTTATCACAACGCTGAAATGTATTACATGGCCTGTAGACAAGAGAGATGTACTATACAGGGTTATGGGCTAACTGAGATATGCTTAAAACAGAACAGTTTAGGGGTGCTTTGATAATTGTATTTCATTTTCATGGTTTCATATAAAATAAGTCGGCAGCTTTATTAAATGCATTACTTTTTTCTGACTGTCTCTGTGATTTTCAGCCATACATTTATATAAGTAGGCAGATTTATTTCTGTTGCTCTAGAATACAATACTGTAATCTCTGAATTGGATCCAGATGTAGCCTGTGAGCAGCTTATTTTGTATAATTTGTGTACACATTTGTCGCACATGCGAAGAAGTGCGACAAGATGTTAAACGCATGTACAGTGCATCCGGAAAGTATTCACAGCGCTTCATTTTTTCCACATTCTGTTATGTTACAGCCTTATTCCAAAATGGAATAAATTCATTTTTGTCCTCAAAATTCTAAACACAATACCCCATAATGACAACGTGTAAAAAGTTTTTTTGAGATTTTTGCAAATTTAATTAAAAAACAAAACCTAAGAAATCACATGTACATAAGTATTCACAGCCTTTGCCATGAAGCTCAAAATGTTTACACGTTGTCATTATGGGGTATTGCGTGTAGAATTTTGAGGCCAAAAATGAATTTATTCCATTTTGGAATAAGGCTGTAACATAATAAAATGTGGAAAAAATGAAGCGCTGTGAATACTTTCCAGATGCACTGTAGCTCATTCACTTAAATTATTTATCATAGAGTGTGGTGCACAGCTAAGAGTTTCTGCTTCTAGGTTCCGTTTACCACGTCTACTTTCTTTTTTACGGGACGGATTGTCCAATGGCCTTCACCTCTCTTCCTTGAGGGGTCAGATTTCGGCTTTGTCTATACTTTTCAGAGGCATCTTCACCAGAAGTTAGAAATTTCATGCAAGCGGTATTGCATGTCCAGCCACCTTATGTTTCACCCGTCCCACCATGGGACCCTAATTTTTTTTTGGTTGCTCTTCAGCGGGTGTTTTTAGCCACTAGAGACGGTGGAATTAAGCTGGTTACCTTGGAAGGTAGCTTTTTCTTTTGCCAATTTCCACAGCTCGCAGGGTTTCAGAGTTAGCAGCTAGCTCCTCCTTTTGATTTTTCATGTGGACCGGACGGTTCTCCGTACTCAGCTGTCCTGGTTTTACATATTCAGCTGAATCAGGAAATTGTTGTTCCAGTCCTGCATCCATCTGATCTAGAGAATCCCCTCCGATTTCTGGATGTGGTACGAGCACCCAGTATATATGTGAATAGGACTGCTGCTTTGTGTAAGACGGACTGTTTCTTAGTGCTTTATAACGCTCATAAGAGGCTGGCCAGCGTCAAAGCATTCCATTGCTCGTTGGATTACTGAAACCATCAAGCAGGCTTTATATAGATGTGGACGAGTCTTTTGCGGTTCCCATTCGGGCACTTAACTCCAGCTGTGAGTGCTTCTTGAGAGGTTCGGCAGGGTGCCTCAGTTGAACTGTGCAGGGCGGCCACCTGGTCCTCAGTGCACACGTTACTAAATGTTATTGGTTCCACAATTTTGTGGCCAAGGATGCGAGTTTTGCTTGTAAGATTTTGCGTACAGCCGGGCCTGTGCATGAGCCCCTTCCTCTTGAGAAATGCTTTGGTAAGTCCCAGTGCCAGTGTCCCCCCAGATTTGGATTAAAGAGTATTTTCTTTCAGTAAAATCAACTCCTCTGAGTCCATTCTGGGGAACACTGAGTTACCTCCCTAATGTGTGATGTGATTAATAGGTTGTTTTTCTTCTTCTCTATTTTCCTCCTTTGGCTTTGTTAGTAAATTAACGGAGGATCTAGGGGAAGGGGATGGTATATAAGGGAGTGAGAAGTGTCAGCTGGATAACCTTTTTAGTGCCTACTCCTCAGGCTTTCCATTATATGCCAGGGTCAGAGGAATTAGAGGTTACTAAACAAAGTGATGATTCTAGCCCCATTCATCTCAGAAAGTTTTGCAGGGAATACCAAAACTAGCTCAAATGTGATATCCAGTAATTGCATTTAATACACAGAAACCTCTCCCCTATTGGTGGACAGGCATAGAAGGGATGGGAATCCTGTATAAGAAGATTGCTCAACCATAAAAACTTTACAACTAATTGATAATTAAGTGGTACATTGGGTTTGGCACACATTTTGGCAAGGTTTGGAAGATGATTACCCTTAATAAAGTTCCAAATATACAGAGATTTATATCAACTTGTTGGCCTTCGAAGAAAAATTATAGCGGTCTCTTAAGAGACTACTGAGTTGGGGGAGGGGGGTTTGATTCATGCCTAGATATTTTGCATACATTTTCAGTGACAACAAAACCTCCTTGGTAAACAGGAACATTTTATGTGTGTTGTACCTATTGCTACTCCTTAGAGAACAGCAGACAGTCTGATCTACAGTGCTAGGAGCTACAGTAAATAACCAATGACAAAAATCAGAGGGGAAATTGGGCACGCTTGCTTGGTGTCACTTCTGGTATTTGGAATGTCCAGTGTGGTGCCGTTTGCCTAAACAATTGCAGAGGGGGTGAGATATAATTCTTGTATACCTTTGGGTCGGCTCCCAAAAAAAGAAAGCAAAGCCTGATAGTAAAAAGATAGAAAAGGTAGCACTGTGGCCAGGGGGTAACAATCCCTTTAAAGTCTAGTCAGTTATCATTTTTGTTGACAGTAATCACACACGTATACATAATCACTTTTATTTACTAGCTATATAGATAACTAAATAAATACTCTGTACACAATTTATGCCAACTGTTCAAGGTTACCTAACATAGTACCAGACTTCATCAGAGTTTTCCTTACTGCTTACATACATATCATATGGTGAATATGTGCCGAGAAGTACTATGGATGTAATATGTCATGATTAGGAAGCGTGTTTTCCCCTTTACAACAACAATTAATTATGAAGTAAAGGTTATCCAATCAATTTGAATTAAAACCAACATGCAGGTAATAAATGACAAATTAGCATAAGCCATCCAGTACGTGCATTGCACAAAATGTATGTCTAAAGTATACACAACAGCACTATCAATGGCAGGCTTAGAAGGTCTGTGACTCTTAAGGTATAAATTAATTAAATCACCTATTGTAGTTCACCTAATAACTGGGCAGTCACAGATCGTTAATAATGATTTAACTAAAAGTCACGTATAATAATATAATTGTAAACTACAGTAAATCACATTTAAAATTACATGTTTTTCGCAAAACAAAAATAATAATTACTTAAATGATCAAGCACACAATAATACCCCAAACAAAAGAAGTATGTTTATTTATAGTCTTGCATTAGGAGATTTTTGGAACTGCTCACAGACATGTCCAACTGCTATATAAAAGGCTCTGTGCAGGCTACAGAATGGTAAATTTGTAGTTTTAATTTCTTGTTCTAAGCAAGATCCTTTTAGGATAGGGCAAAGATGTGGGTATGCAGCTTCAGCAGCCTGTTAAGGAGGGAGTGTGTACTGGAAAGTCATGGTCGTTTTGAACATCATATGAAAATTAATTTGAAGTTTGCAATCATTCACGTTAACAATTTGTACCATTAATTAGATCACTAGATCAGTTTTTCAGAAACACACTTACCAAGTGAATAATAAAGTAGCTATAAGATTTTAAATCATGTACTCAGTGCTTGGGATCAAGTCAAGCGCAGTCAGAGTTTTCGATGCCTGCGATTTAGTAAGCACGTGTCGCACTTACCTGAGATCACGTATTTTAATACGCACCCCTTTGGGGTGAAATTGGGGCAATTTGGTGTACAGTTGCTGGTGCTGCATCGATGTTGCAATGGCACATCGTGGGCACTGCCCGCAATGTTATTGACCCTCTTGATTTATAAGTGGGCAGAGCTTTGACAAGTATGTGCAAAACTTCTCGTTTGGACTGCGGTACAACCTTTATAACTGCTCAACAGTAACTGAGAGGAAAAACAGCTTTATTAAGGCACTTCATAATGCCAGGTCAGACCTGATACAGAACAAGTGCATAGCAAATTGCACACTCTCCTAGACTATCCGGAAGACTCACAAATTTCGGGGAGCTCTTTTGGACTCCCAAAAGGGTAGACCAGGCTGTCGGATGCACCCACTTTCCCAGATAAGTGGACGATCTTTCCCTGCTATGTTGTTTATAGGGTTGTATTACCATATAGGACAGATAATGTAGATCCCTAAAATGAATTTGACTTTTTTTTGCCTGTTTATTGGTTAATATTATTTTATTACTCCCTATATGTAATGCTGTTTTTAATTTGGTGGTTAGTAGACCCTTAACCTCCCCAAAATATTGATTTACCTAAAGGATAATTGGGTGAAACCAGCAAACACAAACAGCAGTATCACCTCTTATACCTATGTGACACAACCAGTGAATATATAAAAAAAAACATCTATACTGCGAATCACTAATTGAACCCCATTAGCCATTATTATGAAAATGTGTTAGAATATTGTCTAGCCCACAATCTTGTTCTCATAAAGATCTGCATCCTGGCCCATGAGAAACATGTGTAGTGCTGTCCTGAACGGCAATGACTGATTTAAAGCACTTCTTTCCATAATACGTGAACAATTGCATTAAATTACCTAAGTGGGAATAGGAACCAGCAGCACTGACAGGAAACAAGACCTCAGCTTCATTGTTTAGCACCTGTAATGATGTCCAGCAGCAGACCTGTGGGTTTTCTGAGCCTCCTACAGGTGTCCTGCAATTACTAGAAAACAGACATTAGTTATACCCCATCCATAAAATCATGAACAGTCGCATGGCACAGATCATCTATGACTTATGCTAGGCATACATTGTTCTGACAGACCGACTTCATCTCTTTACATTTTTAGACTTTACCTTACAAGAACTGGGTTAGGTCTGTTTTTTGTGTACTTTATGCAAGTACAGTATATATTTTCCAATCAAAAAACAGACAATGTGACATCCCTTACAGAATTCTTAAATATAACCAGGGCCGTGAGGAGAACAATGTGACCACCACATTGTGAATACCAGGGTTCTCTTGCAAAAGGGTGTGTAGTCATGCCATTATAGGGTGTGGCTGACCTTCCTCAGCAGTTCGGGCTTCCAGACAGATACTTTGTACCCCCCTCTTGTGCTCAGGAAGAGAACTGTCAAATGTGAAGCAGATATTAAGTAATCAGTAAAAGGGGCTATCTACTTTTGGAAAACTCCTGCAATCTACTGCCTGTTGTTTTACTTGCAGAGAGAAAGCGGTCAGTCCTGCTTGGCAGGCAAATGGATCTTTAGCTACTCACTGTATGCGGCACCTGCTGCATGCAATACTCACCTCTATCCTAAATTCCTGAGTAAGTGCATGGGGGGCTGAGAAAACTGCAGGGGTTGGATCCCGTACTTTTGCCAGCGTCTTTCAAAAATTTTAAGTAAACAGATAAGTAATTATTGCTAGAGTGCCTCTACATTTACAGAAGACCTATTTACTTCTGTCAGAATGACCATACCCTGCATTATCAGTGATATGTAGTATTCATAAAATGTGACAGATCTGAGTTCCAATCAGACACCTATAATATATCATTTTAAATGCATCAGGACCAATCAGCAGGAGGATAACAAAATAAAATGGTTTCATGGAAAGTTACAAAATAATCCCCTAATGCATCGGTGTACAGTCCCTTTTGGTTGTATATGCCATGCTTTTCCAACATTAATCAGTTTTGGAGCTGAATTGCTCATGTCACCCTGAAAGTAATTCCCTGTTAACTGTAAATTTAACGAACTTTAACTTTGTGTTTACATTTGCAAAAGGTGTTAAGAAACATGTTTCTCTGCCAATGTGCACCTGGAAGGTATAAAATGTTTTGCATGGTAAGAGGATACATAGCTGCATTTGAGGAAATTAGAAAATGTTTTACATAATAAATTGTGAGTCCAGGTTTATCTGCTGCTTATGTCTGACATTCTCTGTTATACATTAAACTCATAATAGTCTAGAGCCCTTCAGTGACCCTTGACGACCCGCTTTCCTCACTCACACTGCTTCTGCACTGGACTGTAACAGATAACTGATCGCAAAACATAAGCAGCTAATGATGGTTCAGAAAGTGAAACATGTAGAGCAATGCAAAGACACAGACTTTCAACCTTAAACGTTACAAACACAGCTTAAAGAACAGCAAATACAAAGAAACCTAATGAATGAAACTTCCACATGTAACAAGGAATGTTTCACTTGAATACATAAAAAGTAATATAAACATGGACAACCTAGTCTTTTATACTGCGTTATTTTAGGACCAAGTCAGACTAAACTAATGATTACAACGCAATAAAGGCAAGTTCACCCTGAGAGTTTACTAATGCCATTGGTAAAAAGGATGTCCTTCTTGTAGTAAGAAAGGGAGATACAGTAGGGGCATATATTTATACACGGCCCTACCTGTGTGGAGTTTGTATACTCTCCCTGTGCTTGCGAGGGTTTCCTCTAGGTACTCCGTCTCCTCCCACACTCTAAAAATATACTGGTAGGTTAATTGGCTCCCAACAAAAAATAACCCTAATGTGTAGGGAACATAGGGCCTGATTCAGAGCCGCTCGTAAGCGGCCTCTCGTTCGTTCCGAGCGATGTTTGCACAACTGCGCATGCGTATGGATCGTAATACGCATGCGTGAACCAGTCAGTGCGGCCAAAAATCGTTTGTTCGCTAAATAGCGAATGCCTGCTATTTTGAGTGACAGGAGGAGGCGTATGTGGGTGGTAACAGGGGAAGGTGCTTGAAAACGGGGAGTGGAGATCCGAACGCAGACATGCTTAAAGGTCAAAACGGGCGTTTTATGGGTGTGCATAATTAATACAGCAGCGTCATTGACCACGTCACTGGGTTATTTTATAGTCAGAACTGCTCGCAAGATTGCGGTAGGAAAAACCAATCACAAGAACAGCGAGCAGTTCATACGCTGGTCGATGTACTCGATTAATCTAATAAATAGCGGACATGACGTAGGATGCGAGCGGCCAGGGGGCGTAGTTTCCCAAAAAACGACCGCAAGTTTTGTTCGCTCGTTCAGACCTAGAGGCGTGAACAGAACCGCAAAGAGCGAACGGTTCATTTGAAGAGCCACCCCTTTTCTCTGAATGAGCGAGCGCAAATAGCGTCCGGCTCTGAATCAGGCCCATAGAATGTAAGCTCCACTGCGGCAGGGACTGATGTGAATGGACAAATATTCTCTGTAAGGCACTGCGGAATATGGGCCTGATTTAGAGCCGGACGCTCTGACAGAGCGCTCGCTCTGAATCAGGGCCGGCCTTCTGTTTTTGTTAGAGCGGCCTCCTGGCCGCTCGCATAGCTGTAGGTGACCACCCACAGCTATAGCATGTGGCCAGGAAGGTGGTTGCGATGGTCAAGACAATCGCGACCATCGGGCTTGCGACGAGACCCTTGTGGTAGGGTCTCGTTGCCGCAAGCCCCAGAGTGCTTTCGGCTCAAACAGAGCCGAAAGCACTCCCACTGACATCACTCAACATCGACAGCACGCCCCCTTTGGTAAGAGACCCGGAGCGACGGTTTGCCCGTCGCTATCCGGGTCTCACGCATGTGCACTGGGCCACCATCGACCCGCTTGCTAGCGCATAGCACTCGCGAGCGGGTCTGAAACAGGCCCTCTGTGTGCACTATATAAATAACTGGTAATAAATAGATAAATAAAGTAATTTATTAGCACAGCCAACGTCCTACACCCAATTTCTAAATGATCAGAAGGGGAAGCTTGGTGTCCTACAACTCTACAGTAGCTACACATGATATAGAGGTGTATACCTCTGCTCAAGGAAACCACAACCTTAGTCAGAGGTGTGATGACCCAAGCTTTGGAAAATCACTCAGCGCTCTATTGAGATGTGGACAGATCTAAGAATGTAACTTTGTATGTTGATAATGAGCGATGTTTGGTCTTAGAGGAGCAGGTAAGATGGTTGGTGGGAGTAGTGGCTATAGATGGCTGAGCAAATATCAGACTGAATCAGTATAAAATGTCAAACAGAAACAATATGATCAAAATTGGAGTACCCAATAATAGGACTAAAGGTGCATACACACACAACGATTTTTTGAACGATTAACGATATCGTTTATCGTTCAATCGTTGAAAAAATCATTCACTTTCTGAGCTAAAATGATTAACGATTATCGTTCATGCGCGTTCACGTTTGTAGTTCAGTCAGACTGGCCAACTCAACGATTTTCATTAAGTTAATATGCAAAAATAGTTTGTAGTTCAAAATAATCGTTCATTACACTTTAAAAAATCTGACAGATAATCGTTCAGAAAATCGTTGGTAACAAAATCGTTGTGTGTGTATGCAGCTTAACTCTTACTTCCCTACACCCCTAGTAGCTACAAACTAATTACTAATTAATAGCATGATATACAGTATTGATAACACAGGAATATGTGGACTGTACACATTCCTTCAGCAACTCACGAATATATGCATGCTTATGTATTTCACTATTACTTTTATTGCAATTAAGATTGTATAGAAATGTTTGAGATTATATTCAGTATCAGTATAGTTGTGTGAGTTGCAGAGGGCCGCATTTGTCGAATGGCCTCAGGCCTAGAGAGGATAAGGCCTTCTCTCTCCTTTCTAAAGTAAACAAGTGTGTCTCTGATGCAGCAGCCATGTTGTTTAATATTTTAGCTAAAGGTATATTAAATTATGTATTAATAAGTATATAGAGATTAGTGTTTATTTCCATGCAGTTATGATTAACTGTGGAGATATGTATAGGTTAAAAACTGTTTTTTAGCAATAGGAATTATGGATTTAACGTGTATTGGTTTTAACGTGCAGAATGGCACACAGCAAGTCTCAGTTTCTATAAACAAAAAGTTCAATCAAGATAGTATTTGTCTGCAATGCAATTCAGAGATGAATGCTAGATGAGCAATTATGTTAGAATTCTACATGGGAACAGAAAGATAACACTGAATAGTGTCAATATTATGGTTAAGATACCCATAACCAATTAAGGCCTAGCACGTACGAATATTAAATAAATTAATATTCCCCATTGGGTTAACTGGAGGTATAGCCAAAATGATAGTATAAAACTTAGCAGAGAGAGAGGGAGGGGGAGCAGTCGGAGAAAAAGGAAAGAGAGCACACAACGAGGGTGTGGGGGTGCTGCCGTATGTATGTATGAAATTGGCTGACTGGTATTTCTGCACTGAGTGTCACAAATTTATTTTCCAAGTATTCCCTACTGCTGCTGATAAAACCTAAGTGTCTTTGTTGTAACTCTGCATTGGCAAAATACATGTATAATTAAGCTGTCTTTAAGTAAAAGAATTTATTTTAGAATTTGTATTTGTGTGAATTATTTAATTTCTCTTTGTGACGGGTAAGGTTTATAAGTAATCTAGAACACATCGTGTTATCAGTATTAAATATTCATCAATGCAAAAGTTTCAACTAGTAACAAGGGGGCAGAGGGAGATAACAGGATTTTGGTACTTACCGTTAAATCCATTTTTCCGATTCCACAGGGGACACTGGAGCTTCTAACAGTGGGGTATAGACGGTGGGTTGAGTAGAGCCTGGCACTTTAAGGGGTCTATTTATCAAGAAGTGAAAAGTGTGGAGAAGTGGACCAGTGGAGAAGTTGCCCATTGCAACCAATCAGCTTTGAAGTAGCATTTATCAAGTACAGTCTATAAAATAATAAGTAGGAGATGATTGGTTTCTATGGGCAACTTCTCCACACTTTTCACTGCTTGATAAATAGACCTCTAAGTATCGAAAAGTGTGACTGGCTCCTCCCCCTCTATGCCCCATCAGCCCCAGTTTTAAGAACTGAGCCCGAGAAGAGACGGAGGAAAGACAGAACGACAGAGAAGGAGAATAGGAATAAGAACACTCAGTCCAATCGGACCAACACACTGCAGGAACACAAACAGGCTGCAGTAACATAAACAGTCACACAACTACACAGACTAAACTCCAACAGAACTGAAGCAGAACCGTCTGCCACCATCGACCCCAGGACCTGCATGGCTACTAGAATGGATATTTGCCTGTTGCGAAGCAACCTGCGTATTCGTGATTGTAGAGCAAGGATCTTCTCCTCCAGCAGATATATTCTCTGCACCACGGAGTCCAATCTCGCTCCCAAATGACACATCTGTTGTACCGGACAGGGTGACGACTTTTGCCAGTTTATGATCCAGCCGTGACTGTACAGACATGATACTGTCAGCCTCAAATGATCCTGTAACTGCTGTGGGGACTGCCCCAGCAACAGGAGGTCGTCCAAGTAAGGCAAAATCCTGACGCCTTGGCGCCTGAGGCATGCCATCATCACTGCCATCACCTTGGTGAATACCCGAGGGGCTGTGGACAGGCCAAACGGCAGGGCCTGGAACTGAAAATGTTCCTCCCCTACTGCAAAACGACGAAATTTTTGATGAGCCTGTGTGATTGGGATGTGAAGGTAGGCATCTTGCATGTCTAGGGACACCATATAGTCCCCCTGTTCCATTGCCAACACAATCGATCGCAATGTTTCCATCCTGAACCCGGGGGCTCGAACAAATTTGTTGAGCTCTCAGTTTTAGAAAAGGCCGGTATGACCCATTCGGTTTCAGAACCAAGAACAGATTGGAGTAAAACCCCTCTCGGAACTGGTTCTCTGGCACCGGAATCACTACTTCTGATGCTAGTAAGGCAAGAATAGCCTTCTGAAAGGCCAAAGCTCTTTCTGAAACCACCTGCGGATTTACACAAAAGAACCTTTGAGGAGGAGTCCTCCAAAACGTCAGGGCGTACCCTCGGGAAACAACTCCCCGAACCCAGGCATCCTCCGTCGTGAGGTGCCAGGGCTCTGAGAACCGAAGCAGTCAGCCCCCCACCCTGGGATCCCCCAGGGGGAGGCCCGTCCCATCAGGCCACTGGTTTATCCTGGACCCTAGCTCCTGGACGTTTGTTCTGCCAGGGCTTCCTGGGTCCTGCCTTTCTTGATGGAAATCTCGCTGAGGGCTGACCTTTGGCCTTGCCCTGCGGCCGAAACCCCCGAAAGGACGCCCTCCTCAATTTAGACAAGGTTGCTGATGGAAAACCTGCCGTCTTTGAGGCTGCCATGGAGGATACAATTTTGTCCAGTTCTGGACCAAAGAGCACACCTCCTGTGAATGGAAGGAATTCTAGGGCCTTTTGGACCCGACATCTGCCCTCCAATCTTTCAACGAGAGGATCCTAAGTGCCATCACGGACTCAGCTGAAACTTTAGAGGAAAGGATCCCTGCATCCAAGGCGGCATCACCCAAAAAAGAGGCCCCTTCTCTAAAAAAGGAGATCATATCCAGTTGCTCCTTAGAGGCATCTGGTAAAGACTCCGTTAGAGTTTTGGCCCACTCCTCAATAGCTCTTGCTACCCAGGCAGTGGCCATAGCTGGGCGGGTGGCCGTTCCTGCCAGCGATAAAATTGATTTGAGACAAGACTCCAGTCTCCTATCCGTGGTTTCCTTCAGCGAAACTGCTGGGATTAGCAAAGTGGTACGTTTAATCAGCTGTGCCACATGATGGTGGATTCTCCCACTTGACACAGTCCTCTGCTGGAAAAGGATATAGAAGCGCCATTCTTTTAGAAGAATGGCTTATCTTATCCGGACGGACCCAGGCTTCCTCCATAAGTTCTGATAAATGTTCAGACTTTGGAAATTCTGCCTTAACCACTTTTTGGCGCTTGAACAGGGGGGCTTTCCTAAGCGGAAGATCCCCTTCCTCGATATTTAACACTGATTTTACAGCCCTTATCAGAAAAGGGACATCGGCTACTGGGAAATGATCATCCCCCTCCTCGGAGCTAGACTCCTGCAAAAAGTCCTGTGCCTGTTCCTCCTCGGAGGAGGCACTCGAGTACTCACCCATGTAAGGCGGTACATGGCGCCAAGATTTAGGCTGCTTTGGCTTGACAGCCTGAGGCTGAAAAACCCCTGAGGATGATGCCATAACCTTACCAGCACCAGGGTCCATCCAAGGCGGCCACATCATGGGCATAGGATGCATCTGCTGAGGCAAACCCCAAACCGGTGGTACCGGGGCAGCCAGCCGTTCCACCACCTGAGCCATAACCTGAGAGAATGATGCCCAAGGAGGCTCAGGGCCTGAAACAGGCAAACTTAATTGGTGTAGTGGCTGTCTGAAACAGTTCCCACATAGCCCATTTTGTAGAAAGTCCTGTGGAGACAAACCTGCCTTGCAGGCTACACAGGATATCAGCAACGGGGCTCCCGCCACCTGACCCTCAGACTCCTTAGACATAACACTATGCCACAGGTTCTGAGCGTATATGTGCTGCTTTCTACTCTCAACCCACACACCTGTAGCAAGGGAAGGGGAGATACAGTGACAGTATACAGGAATTACAGTATCCATAAACAACAATCACATGTCATGCATAAATACTCTGCGAGCCATATGCATATAAGCTCTCACTACCATAATCAGCCTCAGCTTAGGTAGGATAGAGCCCTGTAAAAACCTAGCCCAGCAGTAGGCAAGGTATACAGGGAGACTGCCCAGCGTCCCTCTTGTAGGAGCAGCGTTCAGAGAGCAACTGACATACACTCTGGCTGTGCCAGAGGACTGAACTAGCGTGTGGATTGGGGGAGGGGCCGCCGGGGAAGCGTACCTCCCCTATGCTGCTTGGACCTGCCCGGTAAACTGACCTGGCCGCCGCCACAAGCCCCGGCTGGTCAGGAACATCAAATCCCGGCGGTCTAGGCTAGGAGAACAAGCCGTATGCCTCCTGACTGCAGCGCGCCTCCGGCCAGTCTCACCTCCGAAGGCCGGACCGCCACGTGGTCCCGGCGTCAGCGGTCGCCGCGACCACCTGCTTACCTGCCATCCCCTTGATCCGGTTGCGGTCCAGGGCCAGAAAGCCCCTGCCGAATCCCCTGCCAAGGACCTGCCGAGGCTAGCGGTGCGGCGCCGGAGGAGGTAGTTGCAGCGCGTGGCCGGTGCGCCTCCAATCAGGCACGAGGCTGCTTCCAGGACAGCTCAGACCACCCGCTGAGATAGAGAGTAAAACTCTTTTTTTTTTTTTTTTTTGTACTCGTCTGCAGGACTGCTCCAGCAGTCCCACTGTCTATGTGGTGAACACACCAAACAGGAAGAACTGGCTACCTGAGGCAGGAGGTGGGGTATATGAGGAGGAAACCCGGTGCATCCTGGGAGCAGAGAGCTCGTTTTTATTAACTGTTTGGTGACCGGGATTCATACCCCAACGTAATGGCTGTGGACCCCATGGACCCCGAAGAAGAAATACTTAATTCCTCAAGAGGTAAAAATAAAATAATCTTTGAATGTTAAAAGATAAATGAATAAAAATAAATATATTCTTGTTTTAGTACTTCACATAGTTGCTATGATGGACCTTTGTAAGAAAAAAAAAAAATTTTGTACAACTCTACTGTTTTCCTTCTCTTCCTCTTTGTTTCCCCCAAAGTTTGGCTAGCAATCTCTTTGTGATAGTTGGGATGTAGTTATGACACCGCCGGTCCCAATACTGACAGGGGAATCCCGACAAGAGACTTAAGATAGGCGTTGAAATACCGACAGGTGGGAGGGGTGTTAATCAAGGTTCTTAGCATAATAATGGCCATAATTATGGGCCTGCCCATCGTGGGACGGTTCTGCTGGCTTGGCCTGGGGGGTCCCGTGCCCTGTATTTGATCCATAGGAGGTTTAGGGACCTGCCTGATAGGTCACCTGGATGCGGTGGGCAGGCCCATCAGGCAGGTCCCTAAACCTCCTATGGAACAAATACAGGGCACGGGACCCCCCAGGCCAAGCCAGCAGAACCGTCCCACGATGGGCAGGCCCATAATTATGGCCATTATTAAGCTAAGAACCTCTTTGATGCAATATAGCAGTATTATTATTAGGTTTAGCATGGTTAGAGTGTGCACTTGCATTTTTTCTCTTTTTCTGCTTGCAGCACTACTAGTCTCAACAGGTAGCACCTCACATTGTGCTTAGCGTGTGCAATCTAGGGCCCCTCGCCCTATGCATTCTGTACTATGTGTATGTATGTACACTGGAAGGACGAGACTCCTTCTACCTTGATTACCACCCCTCCCACCTGTTCCCGGGTGTTTTTAATTAGCAAGGAGTCCTTGCACTCCAAGACTGCACATTTAATAAGGCACAGTGAGGGTAAGATTTAATAAATATATATATATATATATATATATATATATATATATACATATACACACACACACACACACACACACACACACACAGTATGCTGTGTGTTAGTTTTGGAACTGGTATTGGGGCGCGGGGCTCTCTGGGCTGGTGTGGCTGGACTGTTTCATGGCATCATAATGTACACTTTTTCACTTATTTAGTTTGTTTTCTATATACAGTATGTAGCACTTCATACACTTTTAATTATAACTTCTTACTAATGTAAGACTTAACACATAGGAGTTTCTTTATAATTCTTTAACCATCACTTGTAATCTCGCACTAGTGTGATGCCGTAGGGTGGTTCTGCTGGGTTGGCCTGGGGGGTCCTGTGCCCTGTATTTGTGCCATAGGAGTGTTAGAGGAGTGATAGAGGTCACCCGGATACGGTGGGCAGGCCCATAATTATGGCCATTATTATGCTAAGAACCTCTTTGATGCAATATAGCAGTATTATTATTAGGTTTAGCATGGTTAGAGTGTGCACTTGCATTATTTCTCTTTTTCTGCTTGCATAGCTATAGGTTACCCTCATGTATTATAAATAATAAAATATCTCAGTCCTAGACCTAAAAACATTCTTGGGGTACTGAGAGTGATGCCTCACTGTCAAAGATGCAGACGAAAGAATATTTGACTGTAAGCTTAGCTCAACCAAGATTTCCAAAGATGTGACACCGCTCTAGAAACGTGACACCCAGAAAAAGACGCTGTGTGATTATGATAAACTTACTGTTCAGTAGAAGCATTCTCAGCTCTAACTTCCGACTTGCTGACAGGTTCTGGCTGGTATGTGTCATAGTCATCTAGTTCTTCATCATCAATGCTTTTTACGTCCAGCTTTCGATAGCCGAAATCCCCATTAACACATGGAGAATCATTTTTCCAAGAGCAGTCTGTGTTTTCCTTGTCATGCAAGTTTAATTCAAACTGCGCTTCAAAGAGAGGCAGTTCTGCAGAGGACATGTCAGACTGCTCTTGTGAACTCTCAACACCACTCTTCGGGAACTTTGAAATCTCCACCAGATGTGGCTCTTCCACATTCCCATCATCATCAAACGAGATGATAGTCGACACTTTTTTCTTCTTTTTTCGATCTCTTTTAGATTTGCCGTCTACAGGGAAAGAAAAAAAAAAAAACTGAATATTTTTCCTGGCATATTTTCAGAAATCACATACTGTACGTCAAGCACATACTGTAGATAGATAGATAGATAGATAGATAGATAGATAGATAGATAAGCGGCTTATATTTCAGTTTCAGCAAAGAGTTTGTTTGAAACGACACCGATAATAACAGAATGATCAGAATTGCCGCTGTGTTAATCCGCATACAGGACTAAGGCCCTCATTCAGAGCCGTACGCTCTGAGCAGAGCGCACGCTCTGAATGAGGGCCGCCCTCCATAATTATGGAGCGTCCTACTGGATGCTCGTATAGCTGTGGGTCACCACCCACAGCCTATACGAGCGTGCAGTTTGATGGCCGCGATGGTCGTGACCATCGCCACTGCGAGCCGGAGCCTGCGGTTGAGGTTTTCAACCGCAAGGCCCGGAGTGATTTTGGCTCTATCAGAGCCAAAATCACTCCCACTGACATCACTAGTGATGTCAGTGGGCCGGCTTCTGACAGTAGGCGTTCCCTTGGGAACGCCCCCGTCAGGGAGGCATGCCCCCGGCACGCCCACCAAAGGGGGCGTGATGTCAATCAACATCGACAGCACGTCCCCTTTGATCAGACACAACGAGCGAAGGAAAGTCCTTCGCTCGTCGCGTCTGGCGCATGCCCACGACGTAGCTCCCGCCGTCGTGCGCATGCGCAGTGCACAACATCGACCCACTTGCGAGCGGACAGCCGCTCGCGAGTGGGTCTGAATCAGGCCCTAAATGCTGTGCTATAGAAGCTATATTTATGTAATTATTGCATTTATCTAATTTTATATTTACATTCGAAAAAAAACAACAATGCAATGCAGAAAAAATAGGCCACAAACTACATTAATAAGAAAAAACTGTACTAACACAATTAACAATTTAGGAAACATTCCTAATCTGTATATGATTGGGAGTTAAGTTCAGATCTGAAAACAGAATCTTATTGGATATCCCGCTATAATGTGTTTTGGATAGCCAATAAGATAAACCCAAACTTGCGCTAATTTGGTGAAAGAAAAGAATAAAACCGAATGCTCCTCTACTAAAAACCTAAATGTAGTTCCCCTGAACAGCAGCCGGCCACAGCTCATACCCAGAAAAATTGCTTTGTTACGAGAGTGACAACTTATAATTACGTCCCTGGACAGAAAGAATATCTCTAAACCAGTGGTTCTCAACTCCAGTCCTCAAATACCACTAACTGGTCATGTTTTGTGGAGGTCTTTAATCATGCACAGGTGAGTTCATCTATTTTGCTGGGTCAGAAATGATCCCACCTGCTTCCACAGACAAAAATCCTGAAAACATGACCTGCTGGGAAAGCTTGAGGGTTGTAGATGAGAACCCCTGCTATAAACTGTTAGGTGGAGGATTGTAATGCCTCCTAAAGTAATTAGATATTTTGCATTAACTAAGAGAATACATACATTTTGATCAAGGAGGGAGGGGGTACAATGTACCTAGTCGTGACTGGGCTTAATGGGAAGGCACAGCCAAACCCCAAAGATGGTGTGGCCACACCTCCTTCAGCAGCAAGCTGCATGTAAGGAGGGACCCAGCGCTCACAATGGGGTGTGGCCACACCAACACACAGTATACCTGTCTCCCTCCTAGTACTTGGCCTTAAAGATCTGCTGGTGGCCCTGGTAATAACATTTAGTAGTTGTTAGATGGCCCACCTGAAGCAAGACTTCTAGACAGCACAGGAAGGGGGTCAGAGTCCTGCTCTGGTTTGATTAAAATAGAGACAGCAGAGGATGAAGTGATCTCTCGAAGGAGACTGCTGACGCCTTGCGTAGATTCCTTAAGTAAAGAGGTGACATTCTGTGTAGACTCCTTTAGAAGATGAGAAACCGTAGGACCTGATTTTGCTTGTCCATTCAGGTCTTTGTTATCAATGTTGATTGCAAAAAGGATGGAGTTCAGACCTTTGGGTACAAAAGCATAACACAACACGGACATTTATCCATACACACACCCCAATATCAAAACTGTATGCAGAAAACCAATGTTAAAAATACACAAATACTAGAATAATTCAGTCAGTTAGGAAACAAAACCCTGCTGCAGCATCGTACATATGTAAGTATCTTTTCATGTGGCAACTTTTTTCCCCTCAAAATACAGACAGAGCATATGTGAAACTGCCTTAACAGTGAGTGACTCTGCTGCAGCCCAGCAGTACGATTTCCCAATATGGTATTTTTACATTAGATGTGTCCCCATACACCTAGCCTTAATAAGCATCATGGTCGCTCCAAGTGGTGTAAGCGTAGCAACTTTTTTCTTTCAATTTTGCATCTTATTTCGCATCTCAGATGCAGCAAAACACCGCTCAAAGTGAACTAGAAATGCTGGGCAGCGACTTTTAACCACACAGGGATTAGTTTTAAACACATACAAAGTCGCAGATGAAACACAACGGAACTTGGCTGCTGCATTGTAGCCCTTTGTATACAGATTCAGACTCATTCGCACACAGCTGTCCAAATGTCACACATCAAAATGATCGGTACAAAATAGTTTTGTCGCTTCCAGTTGTTGTATTAGTGTGAACAAGACGTGCATTATGAGCAAACAAGATTCTCGGCCAAGTCGTCTGGGACTTGTCGCATGAGAAGGGCTTGTTTGCGCGACTGAAGCTACAGTGTATGAGGGAACATTGGTATTACTCGCAATAAAATGGCTAGTTGCACGGGTTCCGGTTGAATCATTGTACGTACAGTAAGTCTGTATGTATGTAGGTATGTAAGTCATGGTGAACTTACATAGAATGACAAATGCTGCTGATAATAAGTAAAATATTTTTAGTTTTAAATGCGCAAAATAACTAACTATAGTGTTAATTCTAGTCAAGGGGTGGGGTCACTAGAATAGGAGGCATGTCCTTGAGACGCACCCCCTTTTCGTCACTGTAAAGGGTGTGCTCAGTACTCATGGAGATGCTGGGCTGCCCCCAAGCTCTCCCCGCAGTGTGAATAGATGGCGTGGGCACACACAAGGCATCTATTCATTCGCTGGCGATTATTTCACCGGAACTTTTCCGCCCTGCGGGACACTGCGGCCCACAGGTGGGGACGGCTGTTTCAGCGGGCCGCCGCCATCAGGGTAGGGCACATTTCAGTGATTACAATTTGGGCAGGACACTGCGCCCCGCTGTAATAGCCTGGCGGGAACACTAAACTATAGTATTAATGGAGGTAACGGTCTATTACTTGCAGTTTCGTGTGTGTTCCCATCACTCACAGATGCTGCTGATTTATTAATTTAAGCCAAGATTTACAAAGCACAGTATGCATACGCTACACACTTTTCATTCATCTTACATGCATAGGATGATTCCCTGAAAGTGTAATTTGGTGAGATATGTATTGCAGGAATTTAAATATTACACTATGGTAAACACACTTGACCTGATGTAATGTGTTCCCGCAAAAAGACACATACTGTACTACATTTGTACACTGCTTCTAGATCCCTTATACAATTCACTCACAGGCCGCTCTGAGATAGATCTCTCCTGTACCAGAAAGACACAAGCAGCACTGAAGATGATCGGCAGAAGTACTGGCCAGATCTGAGTGTCCCGACTAACTACAATAAATAGTGAGGGCCCTGGCAAAAGGATCCCATCCCTAAGGGATGATTTGGCACAATATTAAAGTGCATAAAAAACTGACAGAAGGCTTGATCATATCAATATGGTCATCTTATGATGAAATTCAGCAACACTGTTAATTACATGTAAAAGGCAGTCATACTTATCAGATATTTGCCAGGTCTAAAAGACAGAAGCATTTTGTATCAGAGATGGTATTAGAAGTATCCACATGCATGGTGATATGACACTTATTATACAAAGAGACAGGAGCACCTAATTTTCACTTTGCTGCTTCTGCAAAGTTTCCTGTCCCCCATTAGGTGCCAAGGATGAAAAGAATGGTCGTCTCTATGGTCTGGCTGATTTATTATAATTACCAAATGCTCTGATAGGCTTTATGGAAGTGATTCAGGCACATATGGCTCCTAAATTCTATGTACGTCTATCCATTCTAGTTATTTAAGGTTTAACAGTGTAAGCTGTAATTTATGTTATATCCAGATATCTGCCAAGATGTCTGTTTGCCGATGCGTGTCCAGCAACAAGCCAGGAGAGTCCTGATTTATACTGCAGAGCCTCTCTCCCCCCATCAGAAACGTACACTTGGAAGCTAAGCTTACCAGCGGCCATGGTAGGAAGCATGCTGGAGCGTTCTTCATCTAATAGGAATGACCAGTCTTCATAGAAGAAACTAGAAAACAACAAAAAGGTAAAAAGAAGAATCAAAGCACAACTCACAGCACGTTCCAACTTGTGTTATAAAACAAGATTTAAAGCACATTCTAAAAGTGATAAAATAAATCAGAAATGCCAAAGGCCGTGCGTTCATAAAGTGTTTCATAAAACCAGGATGATGGTGTTGACAAAGATTGGAGCTTCTGACCTGAAAAATTCTGCAATATGTTTCACTTGCCAAACAGTGACAGTGATTATTATCAGCACCCAATGGGAGTAAGAGATTATTGTGAGATGTACTAAATATCTCACACCTGTCAGGAGAAAGCCCATCTCCACACTGGATGCTGTTAATTACTTTGATGACAATTCCCACCTCTGTTTGGCAGGTGTAATACATTGCTGAAAGCTCTGGGTCCGTAATTTCCAGGCAGGAATGCTGATATCCCAGCATTTTTGAGATGTTACTACCGGATAATAATGTATAATAATAATCTGAGTGTGGGCAACATAGTTATGAGCAGTATATAGAACAGCTCAGAAATACTTTGTACTAAAGCATGTGACATGATCTATCAGCAGGAATTATTTGGAAATACTATGACCATCATGGATTTAATATGGATATAAACTAAAAACAAAAGACCACATTTATAAGATACTATGGGCCAAATGTAATAGGGTGAGAGTTTAGAAAAGTGAGAGTTTCTGACACTTTTTAAACTTTGCCAATGTAATAAAGTCCAAAAACAAAGTAACGGAGCGAACTTGCATGTTTTTTTAGACTTAAAAAACTCTCACGATTTAAAATCTTTCACATGTTTTCCCATTTTGAAGATAAAACTCAACCAATGTGAGAGGTTACTGCTAAACTCTCACATTTTCTAAACTCTCACCCTATTACATTTGGCCCTATATGTGGTCATGCATGTTAAGGTGATATATAGGTACTTGTACTGGTTTGCATTACATAAGTTTTGCAATCTCAGCTTCATATGACTGCGGTGAGCTCTATAAAAGTAGATGAGACTATTATAGCTATACTGGGAACAAAGACAGACTATCCATTCTTGCAAATGTATGATATGTAATCAGACAAAGGTTTCTGCAGTTAATATTGATGATCCCATGACTGACTATTCAATTATATAGACGGCAACTTAAGAGATGGCACTGACTTTCACAGAAGTCTGCCAGCACTCAGCACCATGCAGCTAGCAACATTTGTATAATTCTCCTATTAACCCCATCCCCTGATATTCAGGGCAAAGACAACAAAGTTTACTCTCCTGTACATCAGAATACATCTTTCTTGATTGGTTACACACGAACAGCATCAGTGTCCGTACTGGAAGTAGGTTTGGGGATGTGAGGCCAGGCATAAGTCAGTCATGACCGGCTCACTTTATCCCCACTATAATAGAACGAAGAAGAGACACGTTCTAAAGAAAACAAAGGCCCTCATTCAGAGCCGGACGCTATTTGCGGTCGTTCGTTTAAAAACAAGGGGTGGCTATTTAAATGATCCGTACGCACATTGCAGTGTTCACACCTCTAAGTCTGAACGAACGAGCAAAACATACGCTCGTTTATTTGTTAAAAACGCCCCCTGGCCGCACGCATCCTACGTCATGTCCGCTATTTATTAGATTAATCGAGTACATCGACCAGCGTATGAACTGCTCGCTATTCTTGTGGTTGGTGTTTGCTACCACAAATTTGCGTGCAGTTCTGGCTATAAAATAACCCAGTGACGTGGTCAATGACGCTGCTGTTTTAAATATACACACCCATAAAACGCCCGTTTTGACCTTTAAGCACGCCTGCGTTCGGATCTCCACTCCCCATTTTCAAGCACCTTCCCCTGTTACCACCCACATACGCCTCCTTCTGTCACTCAAAATAGCAGGCACTCGCTATATAGCGTACAAAGGATTTTCGGCCGCACTGACTGGTTCGCGCATGCGTACTAAAAAGCGTACGCATGCGCAGATGTGCAAACATCGCTCGGAACGAGCGTACTGCCGCTAACGAGCGGCTCTGAATGAGGGCCAAAGTGATGTTGCCATGGATATTATATCAATAAAAAGGATTCTGCTGTGCAACAACAGTAAAATTAGACAGATGATCGTCTTGGCGTGCAATTTAATTTAACAGGTTTATGAGACAATTTCAAATGTTCTTATTCCTTGTTAGAAAAAAAAGTGATAGTTATTTTATGAGGCGAATCGTGTGATGAATAACTAAATAATAATGATAAGAACAAAGAATATTGTCTCTTTTACCTCCTATGAGAAAAGTAGACTTGATATAAATATTCTTTTTATGACAGGAAAATGAAGAACGTTGGTAACTTGCAGAGAATAATGGGAGTTGCTGTGTGCAGTATCTTCAGGTTGTCCTCTCTTGAACCATCAATTACCGCCTTGGCCAAAAGTTTTGAGAATGACAAGTATTGGTTTTCACAAAGTTTGCTGCTTCAGTGTTTTTAGACCTTTTTGTCAGATGTTACTACTGAAGTAACATTACAAGCATTTCATAAGTGGCAAAGGCTTTTATTGACAATTACATTAAGTTTATGCAAAGAGTCAATATTTGCAGTGTTGACCCTTCCTATCAACACCTCTGCAATTTGCCCTGGCATGCTGTCAATCAACTTCTAGGCCACATACTGACTGATGGCCACCCATTCTTGCCTAATCAATGCTTGGAGTTTGTCAGAATTTGTGTGTTTTTGTTTGTCCACCCGCCTCTTGAGGATTGACCACAGATTCTCAATGGGATTAAGTTCTGGGGAGTTCCTTGGCCATGGATCCAAAATTTTGATGTTTTGTTCCCCAAGCCACTTAGTTATCACTTTTGCCTTATGGCAAGGTGCTCCATCATGCTGGAAAAGGCATTGTTTGTCAGCAAACTGTTCTTGGATAGTTGTGAGGAATTGCTCTTGGAGGATGTTTTGGTACCATTTTTTATTCATGCCTGTGTTCTTAGGTAGAATTGTGTGTGAGCCCACTCCCATGGCTGAGAAGCAACCTCACACATGAATGGTCTCAGGATGCTTTGCTGTTGGCATGACACAGAACTGATGGTAGTGCTCACCTTTCCTTCTCCAGACAAGCGTTTTTCCAGATACCCCAAACATTCTGAAAGGGGATTCATCAGAGAAAATAACTTTACCCCAGTCCTCAGCAGTGTAATCCCTGTACCATTTGAAGAAAATAAGTCTGTCCCTGATGTTTTTCCTGGAGAGAAGTGGCTTCTTTGCTTCCCTTCTTGACACCAGGCCATCCTCGAAAGGTCTTCATCCTGTGTCATGCCAACAGCAAAGCATCCTGAGACCATTCATGTGTGGGGTTGCTTCTCAACCAACGGAGTGGGCTCACTCACAATTTTGCCTAAGAACACAGCCATGAATAAAGAATGGTACCAAAACATCCTCCAAGAGCAAATTCTCCCAACGATCCAAGAACAGTTTGGTGATAAACAATGCCTTTTCCAGCATAATGGAGCACCTTGCCAGGGCCGCAACTAAGGGGGGCTGGAGGTGCACTTGCACCATTGCACCCGCCGCCAGTGTCCTCCAGCCTGCCGAACGCCCGCTGAGATTTTATTACCAGCGGGCGTCTGGCTCCTTCCCTGCAATGCCGCGGTAGCCGGAGTTCTCTCCTGAACTCCAGCTTCCGGCTCTCCCCACAGGCATTATGGGAGAGACGTCATGACATCTCTCCCATAGTTCCGAGGAGCAGCCGGGCAGTCCAGACGTCGGCGGACATTGGAGCGGGGTTTAAGGCAAGTAATGTTTTTTTTTTTTTTTCCTGTAAGTGGCACTAAAGGGGCATCACCATATGGGCACTACTACAAAGGCATTACCATATGGGCACTACTACAGGGGCATTCCTATATGGGCATTACCATATAGGCACTACAGGGGCATTACTTTATGGGCACTACTACAGGGGCAAAACCATATGGGAACTACTACAGGGGCATTACCTCAGGGGGTATTACTATAGGTGCACTGCTGAAGGGGGCTTTACTATAGGGGCACTGCTGAAGGGCGCATTACTATGGGGGAATTACCAGGGGGCCGCCAAATTACTGTCTTGCCCCAGGTGACAAAAATCCTAGTTTCGGCCCTGACCCTACCATAAGGCAAAAGTGGCTCGGGGAACAAAACATTCAAATTTTGGGTCCATGGCCAGGAAACTCCCCAGACCTTTATCCCATTGAGAACTTGTGGTCAATCCTCAAGAGGCGGATGGACAAACAAAAACCCACAAATTCTGACAAACTCCAAGCATTGATCAGGCAAGAATGGGTGGCCATCACCCAGTATGTGGCCCAGAAGTTGATTGACAGCATGCCAGGGTGAATTGCAGAGGTCTTGAAAAAGAAGGGTCAACACTGCAAATTCTGACTCTTTGCATAAACTTAATGTAATGGTCAATAAAAGCCTTTCACACTTACGAAATGCTTGCAATTTTACTTCAGTATACCATAGTAACATCTGACAAAAAGGTCTAAAAACACTGAAGCAGCAAACTTTGTGAAAACCAATACTTGTGTCATTCTCAAAACTTTTGGCCATGGCTGTACACTCATTGTGTGTATGGGGACAAGTAAGCAACTGAAGGTCTGCTACTTCCTAATATGCTAGGATTTGAAATTAATAACAGTCTGTAATTAGGTGAATACGATTCTTTCAATAGAGCAGAGTGCCCTTTTACTACTACATTATGACATGCATTGTTTGATTCATTTGATCTCAAACAATGGGTCTATTTAAAAAAAAAAAAACACACAAGTTACCTAAGCCTGTTTGGATCTCCAAGCAGCATATGTACATAACGCTCGAGGGAATGTTCATTCAAAGCACAGCGCAGCCATGCACGACCCCTCCCGATATCGGTCATGATGTTCTTCAAAGAATAGAATCTCTGAAGTTCATGTTTGTTGAGAATTTCTTTCACATACACCCAAAATACAGGATCTAGGAGAAAATAAAAAAAGAAAATATACATTACTTTCATAAAGTGTCCCCACTTGCAAAGATGTTTTAAAATTCTTATAAAGATGGCAATATATATGAATATATGTATACAGAATAGCTCAGTTTGTAGGGTGGAAATATACCAATATCATCTATCAAAAATACATTGCCTTAGAGTTATTGTTTTTACCCCATTTCCTGGTAACCAGCCTCTGGTGACAACTGTTCCACTGAAGCTAAGGGGACTATTTGCGAACAGAGGGCAGAAGTGCCAGCACCTTAGCAACCAGATGTTTTATTGTCTAACATGTACAAAACTAACCATACGCTAATAGCCCATTGGTTGCTATGGGTTACAGCACATTTTAATTTTTGCACTTTTTTTTTAAAATAACCAAGATCTGTATACAGTAACATTTTTGTGTTTCACGATTGCTTTGTATAAAGATGATATAAGTAAGAACCACATTTTAAACAGTATACATACAATGTGTATATAGACTTTTTTCTTTTCATTGTCTCTTTCGTATATCTTTATTAAATCTTCTTTATACTGACCAGCGCCTATATATCCTTTGATTGTACGCAAACCCTAATGGTTTGCGTAACTACACCGATTGTGAGAGACTTGCGCATGTTCAGGTCTCCCTCTGCGATACTGCTCGCAGTTCCCCCAAGCCGAGCATGATTGACATGCTGCCGTGTTTGGGGGGGTGGTGGCCAGTACAGTTCTACAAAACGAGGGCGTCGCACCCGTTTTGTAGATGTGGCCAGGGACTTCCTGGCCCCGGCTGAGCAGTTCCGTCGGCCAATCTAAGTAAGGCATTGGCAACCACGTCTATAGATTTGGGAAGAAGAAGAAAAAAAGAGCTAGAAAAGTTTTGTCTCTATTTGTAGTTTTATAACACACACACACCCACACACACGTCTGTGGGCTTAACAAATGTCCAGAAAGCTCCACCTATTATTTACTAGCAACCAGTGACTCTGTGATGTCGCTGTTTCCCAGTGAACTGATAGGCTGCATCATCATAAGCTAGCGACCTGCCCCACGGGAGCAATTCATCTTGCCACAGCCCCCTGAATCTTCTAACAACCTACGTCATGTCACCACAGTCCCCTGCATCTCACCACAGCCCCCTGCATCTCACCACAGCCCCCTGCATCTCACCACAAACCCCTGCATCTCACCACAGCCCCCTGCATCTCACCACAAACCCCTGCATCTCACCACAGTCTCCTGATTCCCACTACTGCCCCCTGCATCTCACAAAAGCCTCCTATATTTCACTACAAGCCTCTGCTTCTCACACCTGCTTCTTACCACAGCCCCGTGCATCTCACCACAACCCTCTGCTTCTCACTCCTGCCCCCTGCATCTCACCAGTGTCACCACAACCCCCCCTGCTGCTGCCCTGCAGCTGGCTGGGGCCCGGCCACTGGGATGTGCTGGGCGGGGCAGGAGGATGATGGATGAGAGATTTGTATCGCAGCTACCATAAGCATTATCGGCAGCATGCCCCCGGGGCTGGGGCACTTGTGCAGCCTCCATCCGCACCCATCCCAAGCTGCCGAACATGGCGATGAGCAATGTCCTCTCTGCATAATGTACCCTGTATTTCCTGGGCTTCCTAACCGTTGTGCTCCTGTCTGAGAACAGCACTGACTTCCATGGGAGATGCCACCAAGGGTGTGTGGCTGAGCGGCAAGGAGCACTTCACAGTGGAGGAGTGGTGGTCGGAGTCTGCCTGCAGGTTCAGTGTAGGGTTGGACATCGGGATTCGATGGTTACTAACCATCAGATGTTTTTATTCCGATGGTAGTGTTTTTACCATTTGATGGGGGAGGTCCAATGTTTGCCATCATCAAATGGAAATCATTTTATGGTGTTCCAATGGTTGTTTGTTTCTATTAAATTCCTGATAGCTATGCCGCCCCTGTTTCCTTCCAGGCTACTTGTCTGCATCAGAGCATCTTCATGGGATCGATGGAGGCTGTCTCTGGCTGCCTCAGAAGAGACCATGCTCAGTCCGATTCCACATTGCTATCTCTAACTGGATCAGTTTCAGATGCTCTCTTGCTGTTTCAGCACCATGGCCAACTCCTATACAGCAGCTTGGTACAAAATTATTTTCTGTCACTTGTTTCACTAAAATCATTACTGCTCGGCTCCCTTTTGTCACAGATGAATGGTTCATACACCTAAACCTTTTTTGACCCCATGCTGTATAGAATAGTGAAAACACCATCAAAGTCCATCCAGTGGTTCAAGAGATTAGCCCGAACGACCAGGCAGACCAATAAACCAGGGACTTTGTTATAGAGAGAGAGAGAGATACTTTCCAACAGTCCCTATTTCGAAAATAAACCTACATACTGAAAAAGTTATGATGGTTAACTTAAGATAGTTAACAGTGAATATAATAAGGACTTAAAGTATTAATAGAGATAAGTGAAGCAGTGGTGCATTTTCCCATGCAGCAAGTTTCAGAGAGGTGCGACGTTCTAATAACTTAAACATTCACCATTGAGTTGCAATTTCACATGATCTTTGTTACTTAGCGTTTCATATAATTTATAGTCCAACAATGATGGATAGTATACCCTGCTGTGTGGTATGGTTGGGATATGATTGGGAACACGAAGACCAGTTTCCACCAATGTGCGCCATCCTCGCTGCCAAATGAGGAACAACATTTCCTTGATCTTTAAGTATAACTCAAGACTATGTAACAGGTTAATCCACCACAGATTCATACGTTAGCCAAATAAGTAAATAAAATGCTTCTGCAACAAGCCTTGCAAAGTGCACACTAAGGAACTGTCAAAACATAATTAGGCAGACTGGTTATAATAGTGGGTTACCTGTCTCTGTTTTACTTGAGAATCCTGCTGCCTGTTTGATTGCTGCTGCTGTTAATGCTAATCCTCTGCTTCTTTTCAAGCCATGCTGAAGCACAGCTTCAAACTGAGCGCACAGACAAATAACTCTGCAACAAAACAAATGCATAATTAGAAGGCTTCACAGAGAGAACCCCACACACGTCTTCACCTCAGATGACTAAGGTGGAAGGAGCAAGATTATCTCAGTGTGCCGGAACACACACCCTTATGAATAGTTATTTAGATGTTCATTTTGGTACAGAATGCATCATTTTCTAATTTCTGGAATAAACTGCACATAAAAATATGATAACAGAGTTTACGCAAACTTATGTTTAACCATTTGTGATGAAGGGAGAGAACATATTTACCCAATTGGAAGGAGTGAATTCTCAGAAAATAAAGTATTCCCTTTACTATGAGAGCCATAGTGTAACTGTGTGACGGACAAATGTATTTTTCTGAGACCACTTTGCATGCCCCAGGAATGGTGGGCATTGGTTGTAATGGGGTGTTCCCACAAAGGTAAAGTTCACTGAGAAAGTGCTCTGCATATAGGTATATATAGGCATTTTTTCCTTTGCACACTTCTTTGGAGCAATGTACGCCAATTTACTTCCAACTCCCCAGGGGCAAGTTTCTGAAGTGGTGGCTATTACAAGCTGTCACTTCCTTGTGGGTTTGCAGTCAGTATTAACTGCTGCCTCTGGACTGCTCGTGTAATGATTGCCTGTATCTAATTGAATAGCTCCAGGCACTTCGAGACTGTGTAACACAACCTGCAGGTAATTGCATCTGCCCTCAAGTACTGAAATGATCCTATCAATAATAGGTAACAGGCAGATCCTCTTCTGAGCTATGGAGATTGTGCCTTCTTGTACTGAACCATATTATCGTAAACAAAAACTAAAGCCAAGCTCTTTTGTTTCCTACTGGCTGTTCTGTTATGGGGTATCTAAGGTCCACCTTACCATATGAATCAGGCAAGTAGCACTACACTCACACAGAATAGTCCTGCAATAGCTAGGTTATAAAGACAAAGCATTAAAACAGTTGTATTCTACTCATCTTTCACTCTAAAAATAAAATGTAAATGGGCCACTTTAATTAGAGGCAATGAAAAAGAAATGCCATTGTAACAGTGGCACTTGGGAACCACCAAAATAAACAATTTTCCATCGTACTCCCAAGTATGGATGGGACATTGAAAGAAAACACTGGAAGCACCGATGTTTTTAACATTAGATACAAAACATTGTTTAGTCCTAAACATTTTTTTTTCTGGAACATCGATGTTATCCAATGTTTCTATTTTTATAAGTACCTTGCCTACTTAAACATAATACACTAATAAACTTCTGAAATCATACTTATGTTTATTTGATGGAGGCTTATGGTGCGTACACACGTAGCGATTTAAATGATCGATTTGAATGATAACGATATTGTTACAGTTATCGTTCAAATCGGTCATTTAAATTGTCCCAACCAACTTATCATCGACCAGCGATGCCCGGCCACGTATTGACGATAGCGATATCATCCATCCAGGTTACTATAGGGACCCGCGATCGCTATAGTCGTCGCTAAGTATATGGTGTGCTGGGTGATCAATATAGATCATCCAGCACAGCAGGGAGGGTGCTTGACGACCAGCCAGCGATATCGTATTGCTGGCTGATCGCTACGTGTGTTTGCACCATTACAGTATACACAGTCCAGTGGTTAAAAAAAACAGCAACACTCGGAGGATTTAAAAAGCACAAAACTCCTTTATAAGATCTGTAAAGACCTGGTACTTCTTAGTCAGCATAATGGGGTATATGTGCTGCCGGGATGCAGGCATCTAGCACCACGGCAGTGTCAGCGCGCTTGCCACAGCTAGTGTTGCTGGAGAAAGTAATTTTTTAGCGACTCGCTGTCTGCGCCTCGTGGTCCCAGCGGTCACTCACTGGGTTAATATCTTCTCTATTTAGAGTGGGGTAAGTAGCATCTATTTGTGGCTGCATATTTTTTATTTAGCTACATTATTGTCCTTAGGACGTTCTTTATATATACACCAAAACACTACTGTCTGTATGTATTAATGGTGGTTTAAATACACTTACTTATTGGAGTGCTGTACGTGTGTGTGTGTGTGCGCCACATATATATGTACAAAAGTGTAAATGGCGCAAAAACCATACGATTAGATCAAAACATAGAAGTCAAATGTGTTGCACTCCCTCTGGTCTTCGTGGTGGCTGCTTCCGTCTTCCACAACGATGATATATTCAAAAATCAACAACATTGGATAGTGATAAAAAAAAAGTGAACGCCTTCAGTACAAATTGTCTTTCAAATATGCAAAGCCTTAGTTAGTAAGTCCAATACACTTTACGGGTTTCCCCTGTATCTGCAGGGATCTTTACGAATCTTCTTCTCCCGTGTTATTCATATATGAATAAATAAATAAAAAAAACAAGAATAGTGTAATATTGATATATAGATATATATATATATAAATACACACACACACTATATATATATATATATATACACACGCACACACACACAGACACACACATATATATACATACAGATACACAGTGCCTTGCAAAAGTATTCCCCCCCCTTGGCTTTTTACCTTTTTTGTTACATTACAACCTGTAATTTATTTTTATTTTTTTTATCTGAATTTTATGTGATGGATCTGCACAAAATAGTCTAATTTGGTGAAGTGAAATGAGAAAAATATATATAAAACAGAATCTTTAGATGTCACATGATCTGTCAGTATAAACACACCTTTTCTGAAAGGCCCCCGAGGCTGCAACACCACTAAGCAAGAGGCATCACACCATGAAGACCAAGGAGCTCTCCAAACAAGTCAGGGACAAAGTTGTTGAGAAGTACAATTCTGGGTTGGGTTATAAAAAATATCCAAATCTTTGATGATCCCCCAGAGCACTATCAAATCCATCATCATCAAATGGAAAGAACATGGTACCACAACAAACCTGCCAAGAGAGAGCCGCCCACCAAAACTCACACACTGGGCCAGGAGGGCATTAATCAGAGAGGCAGCACAGAGACCAAAGGTAACCCTGAGGAGCTGCAGAGTTCCACAGCAGAGACTGGTGTATCTGTGCATGTGACCACAATAAGCCGTACACTCCATAGAGCTGGCGTTTATGGAAGAGTGGACAAAAAAAAGCCATTACTTAGTGATAAAAATAAGAAGACACGATTTGAGTTTGCCAAAAGGCATGTGGGCGACTCCCCAAATGTATGGTCAGATGAGACTAAAATTTAACTTTTCGGCCACCAAGGAAAATGCTATGTCTGGCGCAAACCTAACACATCCCATCACCCCAAGAACACCATCTCCACAGTGAAACATGATGGTGGCAGCAAAATGCTGTGGGGATGTTTTTCAGCAGCAGGGACTGGGAAACTCATTCGAGTCGAGGGAAAGATGGATGGTGCTAAATACAGGGATATTCTTGAGCAAAACCTGTTTCAGTCTGCCTGTGATTTGAGACTGGGACGGAGGTTCACCTTCCAGCAGGACAATGACCCAAAGCATACTGCTAAAGCAACACTCGAGTGGTTTAAGGGTAAACATTTAAATGTGTTGGAATGGCCTAGTCAAAGCCCAGATCTCAATCCAACTGAGAATCTGTTGTCAGACTTGAAGATTGCTGTTCACAAGCAGAAAACATCCAACATGAAGGAGCTGGAGCAGGTTTGCCTTGAGGAATGGGCAAAAATCCCAGGGGCAAGATGTGGCAAGCTCATAGAGACTTATCCAAAGTGACTTGCGGCTGTAATTGCAGCAAAAGGTGGCTCGACAAAGTACTGACTTTAGGGGGGTGAATAGTTATGCATGCTGAAGTTTTCTGTTATGTTGTCCAAAATGTTGTTTGATTCACAATATAAAAAAAAACACAACTTAACAGTTGTAGGCATGTACTGTTAATGAAATGATGCACACCTTCAAACAATCCATTTTAATTCCAGGTTGTGAGGCAACAAAACATGAAAAATGCAAAGGGGGTGAATACTTTTGCAAGGCACTGTGTATGTATATATATATATATATATATATATATATATACACACACACACACACACATATATATATATATATGTATATATATATATATAAATATATATATATATATAGCAAGGAAGATACAGCACTCACATCCCTTGATATTGTAATTCAGCAGGGTGCTCCACTAGGGAGAAAAATCATATATGTACTCCATGTAAATATCCAATAGCCAAAGAGGGCACTCGCCGCAATTATCAAATAGTAAATCTATGGGATTTAATGGAACAATTGTATATCACCATAGTTGTAGTCGATGTTTCGACCCCTGGATTTACAATTTAAATACGACAGTTCCCTGCGGTTTGAATGAGAATAACCCGTTGAAAATATTCCTGCAATGATTTTTTGTTCCTAATGTCCACAATACTGTCATTCACCCTATTAACATATACTAAGTGTTAGTATGGAACATAATGTATTCGTAGCTAATATTGCTAAGTTGATTTTATTATTAATATTTTGTATGCCTTTGGTGGTAATTGATATTTTTGTTTATTATTATTTTCTAGTTTTTATTTTATTATCCTAGTCTTTATTGGTTTTCTATTCTTTTTTGTTTATTGTTAATATTGTATATGTCATATTCATGTCCTTTTTATATATATATTCTGCTAATATATTATATATTGTTAATATGAAGTACACACTATATGAGCCCCTTTGTTTTGCCCTAATGGGATCAACACTATTGTGATTGTAATTTCATACAGCGGTCCGTGGTTTTGGTTCTGTGGCACATAGTCACTTCGTTTGTAATGTTCCCTTGACCGGTGGGACGGCTCTGCATTAATTAAAATATCCCCGGATATGCCCGCTTCCTGACCCGCAAGCTAGACAGGCTGCCTAGCTACTGCAGTGACTCAGTTCCGGCACGCGCGGACACTTCCAGTTTGGTCTTGTACACGGAAGTGGCTCCGCTGAACCACACGTGCTGTTTGGCCGGTTGCTATGGACGCAGCGGGACTCTGGCTAGCGGAGAGGCGTGTTATGTGTTTGCCCTCCTAGTTATCAGGTATGTGTGTATGCTGTCAGTCACTACTGTGACGTAGAAAAAAATCGGGCGCTCCAGAAAAGAGAAACTGAGGAATACAAATGGAATTGCAGCACACCACTAAAGGGATAGGCAAAACCCCTCAAAATACTAGTTAGAGAAGAAAAAACACAAGTGTGGGAGCGCTAACAATTTGTTAATAAAACATATTAAATATATATATATATATATATATATATATATAAGGATTAATTAGTTGTAAATTCACATTTAATACTTGCAAATAAACATATAAAAGACAGAATAGAATCTATTCATAGACAGAAAATGTAAAATGAACATCAAATAGCATATAGAATAATTAAGATATAATCAAAATTGGTAAAAACTATGAATGCGCATATAGTCCTAAAAAAGAAAAAAAAAAAAAAAAAAGAGTATCCCGGTGAATATGAGGTCTGGTAATGAATAAATCAATAGGTCTTCAAAAATGGGACACCAAAAACTGCATGCAGTGAAAAAGTAATGGGATAATAAATAATAATGTTGTTAATGAAGATCCAGTACGTTTATTTGGCCATATTTGATCATAATATCTGGCGACTGGATTCTGGAACATTAACAACAATTGCTTGCCCATGAGATCTAAATGCAGACTCTCTTACACTGACATTCAGATAAGCTAACCTCTTTTATCCTATCTTGCAAACGAACTGTTTTATCTTTATTTATTATTTTTTTAACATTGTATTCTTTGTGGTATTGTCTCACTGAGGAACCACAGTGTCTATTTGTACTTGTTTTTATCTTGTTTAGATTAAATTGGTATCTTTTAAACTTTGTTGGCAATTGCCTATCACTTTATTGGGCTATCCCTGCACTGAGCACTTTTCAATTGGTTAATGCAATTTTTTGTTTTAAGTTATTGTTTGATCAATAGGCAGATTTTGCACTTAGCATAATTTATTTACCCACTGTACCAATATCAGTATTGTCGCCAACAGTCAATAAACCCCCTTTTCTATTTACAAAGTAGTACTCTCACCAATACTACAGACTATTGACATGGAGCTGAAACCCATGTAGATCAACATCTTGTGGGATTACTTGCATTGTGTTTCACAAATTTTAAATCACATTAGTGATTAATTTACAGTTATAGGTACTGGCGCCGAATTCATAGATTATTTTGCATTTCTTGTTTTGGTGTTTTGAATTGCGGCTGACAGTACTATCACACAATGTATATTTATATACTACATATTTGTTTTTATATATATATATATATATATATATATATATATATATGAAACATATCTCTATACACGTACACAATATACCTACTTATTTACTAACATGTATAGAAACAGAGATCGATTGAACAAAAGAAGTGATTTCTGTCAAAGGGTGCCTAATGAAAATGTAGCTCCCAGTGAGAATATCCCTACCAAAAATATTGACAACATGTTTTGGGACATTGAAAAACTGATCACAAAGAAAATTAAGGCATGGTGGGATATAAAGGGACTTGAACATTACATTACAGTAAACAGAATCCCTAGAGGGCTTAGATTATTGAAGAACCCCACCTTTGGTTTAGACAAACCAGAATTTATGAGAAATTGGGACGACATTCTACATAGATCTAGATCTGATGCGACTCATTATTGAAGAGAAAAAAACTACACTTAACACCCTAGAACAGGAAATAAGAGAAATGGAGATCAAAATGGAAGATGTCAAGGATAAAGAGGAGTATAAGGAAAATTAAAAAGTACTCATTAAAAAGAGGCAAAAGGGCAAAGAAAAGAAATTCATTAGGGACAAGAGAGATTATGCGATGAATTGAAAGAATTGAAAGGAATGGACAAAGAATAGACTCCCGGGAAGGACCCTGCTGGAGAACCGTACCCCCTAGAAGGAGAAACAGTTATAGGAAAGAACAGGAGGAGAAGACTCATCCCACAGTAGGAACTACCCATATGAAAAACAGATTTTCTGCACTCCAACGCACAGATTCCAACAGTGATGGTGATCTTTTTTTTTATCACCGGGACAGGACAACACCTTCAGCAACAGAAAAACTATACTGAGAGAAACAACTCAACCAGCATCTCCGCTCAAAAGAAGGTACGAAGAGGAAAGTGGGGCAACAGGAGGAAGGAGCTTAAAAAGGAGGACCTTCCAATAGACCCAAAGGATAAAGGCATTTTTAACATTTCGCAACACATATTACAGAAGCCTGAAATATCTCTACTCAGTAAAGGATTGACTTTTGCACCCAACACTACTATGAAGAAATTTGATGTCTTCATTGACCTCAATAAATCTGTTCGGAATTTAACTCTTAAGAGAAATTTTTTAAGGAAAGAGGATGCACCAATGAGAAATTGGAATGAGAATGCATCAAAATCCGGGCTAAAGGGAAAATCAACATACTATCCCTTAAAATCTAAGGGAAGCCATATAAACGTGTTTCATGAGATGATGAAGAAAGACTTATGTGAGCAAGAGGTAGAGAAAACCAGAACTGTCTAGAGAAAAAAGCTCTGAAGGATTTGAAGAAGAACAACTGAAATATTGTAATAAAATCAGCTGACAAAGGGGGGGGTTAGTGATTATGGACCAATCATATTATATTGAGGAAGCTAGCAGACTCCTCAATAATGTAGACTCATATGAGAAACTGGAGAGTGACCCCGTAGAGGAATATATGGATGAATTAAGAGTACTCCCGGTATACGGGCTACACAACAAAATCATTACAAGGAGGAGTTAAAGTTTTTAATGAAAAATAACCCCATTACCCCCATTTTTTACTTTCTACCCAAAATACATTGTCGAAGCTGGATAATTGGCTGAGACAAGATCAGTTTAAAATTGGATCGCAGCGACGCCATCTTGCAACTGGCCGTAAGACGCCATCTTGGAAATGAGATCGCAAGATTCAAGTATGCACATTTATTATAATTGCTAGGAAATAAAGATTATTTCGTAACTAAGGTTTTATACGTGATAAGTAAGCCATGTTTGGTATTGTACTGATGCGTACTCTCTCAACAGTATTCCGGTAATATCGATGGAGAGATCGCAAAATGCATTCTCAACTTATGGACTGCAGAGACTTCAAGCAACAAAATGTACATTATATGACCAATTGTTAGGATTTGCATGAGGCGGGAAACCAGAGACCACCAGTTGTTAGAGGCTGGACTGTGTCTATTTGAACCAACCTTGTAACATATGCCCTCTCCTTTAGGACCAATGGTATTAGCAACAAACTTCTCTATTGTGTTGTTTATCTCTGGGGGTATAAATATGTGTGCTCTGACACTGGGTTCCTAGTCTTCATGCTGAATGCTGATTGACCGGTGTTTCCTGCTGATGCCTACATCTGGACCAGAGAGTGCTGCGTATGTATAACTGTACTTGGGTCTGTATAATTTCTTTGAGCTAAGACTATATGAGGATCATAGCGTGTAACTGCTGTACTTTTACTTGAATAATACTTTGTGCTTTGGAACCACAGGTTCTAGGTCTGGAGTCTTAATTTACTGTATGACTGTGTACGCAAAATAGCGTCATCCTTAGAGGTTTATAGGAAGGATATTAGAAGGTATAGGCAGGGGTATTTATAAGGTTCAAAGCCAGTATCGTTAACATAAATCTTTGGATAAACCACCGGGAAGACCTATTATAGCCGGGATTGAGTCACTCACATCACACCTTTAAAAATATGTTGATATTTTTCTACAGAAGTATGTGAAGGAGTTGGACTCTTATTTGAAAGACACTACTAATGTTTTACAGTCTTTAAAGGAAATCCAATGGAGAGAAGAATTTAACTGGGCTACAATTGATGTACAATCTTTATATACCTGCATCGAACACACAAAAGGAATTAATGCCACAAGAGAGTTCCTGGAGATGGATGTAAATTTGGATCCTCTACACAAGGAGATTTTATGCGATATTATGTCTTTTATATTAAATCACAATTATTAACATTTTTCAGACCAATTTTATAAACAAATCTGTGGTACAGCAATGGGAACCACTTTTGCTCCCAGTTTTGCAAATTTGTTCATGGGATGCTGGGAAAAAAATTACATTTATAATAACAATCCTTTTAAAGCGAATATCATCTTTTACAAAAGATAGATAGATGACATTTTAATTATTTGGCATGGGTAAGAGGAAGTTTTTAACCAGTTTTTATCTTTGGTTTCAAATAATAACATGAATTTAAAATTTACGTCTAATTATAATAATAAGTCTGTCGAATTTTTAGACCTGGTTTTAATTGGAGATAGTGGTAAAATCTCTACAAAGAATTTTATTCAACATGTTGATGCCAATAGTTATTTGCACTTTAAAAGTTGTCATCTAAGTAGATGGAAAAAGAACATTCCTTATTCTCAATTCTACATAATAAAATGCAATTGGAGTGACCAAAGAATATGCAATGAACAATATGCAGACAGATTCAGGGAAAAGGAATATCCGGAAGGGATCTTGGAAAAAGCTTTGAACAAAACTAAATCTCTGGGTACAGACAAACTGTTGGAATATAAAGACAAGAATCTAAAGACAGACATGGTTCCATTTATTACTACATTTAATGGTCATGAGAACAAAATTAAAAAATCCTTAAGTAAAAATTGGAACATTCTTTTAATGGATCCCGTATGTATTACCCTCTAAACCACAGATTGTTTTTAGGAAAACAAGAAATTTAAAAGACATTTTAACACCTAGCCTTATGTGAAAAGATACTAAAGAAACTGGAGGCGGCATCTTAAGCTGCAAAGGTAGCTATAAGTGTGGACGGTGCAATATATGCAAATACCTGCATCCCGCACGAAAAACTTTTATGAACTCAGCAGGCTCAAAAGAATTTCCTATTAAAAGCTTCATGAACTGTAATTCTACGTCAGTTATCTATCTGTTGGAATGCACCTGCGGAACAAAGTATGTTGGAAAAACCAAAAGAACTCTAAAAATACGTATTCAAGAGCACATCAGGAACATTAAGAATAAAGTAGAGGGCCATGCAGCGTCTAAACACTTCTTTGAGAAACACAAGTCCAACCCTGAAGACCTTACATTTAAGGCTATTGAACACGTAATGTTGAGCAAAAGAGGGGGTGACCTAGGAAACCTCCTATCCAAACGTGAAATGTACTGGATCTTTACACTCAATACAATGGTCCCCAAAAAATTTAATGACCACTATGAAATTGCACTGTTCCTCTAAAAGGAGAGAAGAGACGAAAAGGATGGGTTATTCTACTATTATAACAATTTCCCATCTCTTGATGGGTGCCCTATTGGGGTAATTTTGGGTTGTGCCTGGCTAGTATTTGGGAGGGAGACCCCCAAAGAATACCAGGTATAGTAGATCTGCCTTTCTTCCAACGACCACTATCAAAATTAAAGTGGTGATGAGATTGTGAAGGGCCTTGGGAATATCTACTATCATACCAGTGTGCATGTGCCCAAACTCGTCTGATCTTGGAAGCTATACACAACTGGGCCTGGTTAGTACTGGGATGGGGGACCTCCCGGGAATACCGGGTATTGTAGTTAATCAGAATCCAGGTCTTCTTCACACTAGCCCAGGAGGGCATCACCTGAAGATTGATATCCAGTCTTATGAAGAAAGCCTATTAAGTAACAAGTTCTCAGAAATCTCTCCTAACGAACTTCTTGGAAAAGAACATTCCTCTAATGAAAATGCTCAAAAAGTTCAATGTATCCTAAAATCCTAAGAATTCCAATTGGAATTTAATTATCATCAGTCCCTCCTTTCACTTATAGGACTAATGGATAAAACTAACAACCTTTTACATTTGGAATTGGAACTTCATCACCATTAGTTTCTTCTCCAATCCTAACTAAAGGAAGAATGGACAGAATCAACAACTTGTATAATCTGGAACTGTGCTATACCGACTTCTGTACTAGGAATCGTTTTTATTAGTTATATTTACATTGTTCACAGAGAACGATTATTCAACATTCCTTTCATACTTGCATATACAACATTCTTTATGATCATGTTTAGTTGAATAGCGAAATCATTACCCACTGGTGGCTAACTTTATGTTTATAATTTCAGAACCAATATTGATGACTGATTTTGTTTATTTTTAGATCTGGCCAAATCTATTTAGAAGGCGTTGCAATCCGATATACAACAAGGGCTGGAAACTGAGGGCGGAAGTTAACCACATATTTTTCAGCTCGGGCGGAATTACTGAGAACACGTGATATAGAAGTCTGGTACTGAACGCCCGATTGACATCGACAGCACGCCCCCTTTGGTACGAGACCCGGAGCGACGGTTTGCCCATCGCTATCCGGGTTTTGCGCATGCACATGACGGAGCCGGCTCCGTCATGCGCATGCGCACTGGGCCACCATCGACCCGCTTGCGAGCGCTTGAATCAGGCCCTAATGGAAGGTGTAAAGGGGTATAAATAGGTGATCACCATTCCCTAACCTTCATCCCCAGGAAGAAGTCAGCAGACGAAACGCGTTGTGATACAATTGCTTGCCCATGAGATCTAAATGCAGACTCTCTTACACTGACATTCAGATAAGCTAACCTCTTTTATTCTATCTTGCAAACGAACTGTTTGATCTTTATTTATTATTTTTTTAACATTGTATTCTTTGTGGTATTGCCTCACTGAAGAACCACAGTGTCTATTTGTACTTGTTTTTATCTTGTTCAGATTAAATTGGTATCTTTTAAACTATGTTGGCAATTGCCTATCACGTTATTGGTCTATCCTTGCACTAAGCACTTTTCAATTGGTTAAACCAATTTTTTGTTTTAAGTTATTGTTTGATCAATAGGCACATTTTGCACTTAGCATTTTTCATAATTTATTTACCCACCGTACCAATAGCAGTGTTGTCGCCCACAGTCAATAAACCCCCTTTTCTATTGACAAAGTAGTACTCTCACCAATACTACAGACTAATGACATGGAGCTGACACCCATGTAGATCAACATCTTGTGGGATTACTTGCATTGTGTTTCACAAATTTGAAATCACATTAGACTTTAGTGATTAATTTACAGTTATAGGTACTGGCGCCGAATTCATAGAAAATATATATTATATTATATACACACATATACACACACACACACACATACGTATATGACACTGTCAGTCATTGCTTAATTACCAATAGCTGCTGATCGGCTGACAAGAGTGTCTTTCACTGTCAGCCACTGCCCCCAGCAGCACATATGCAGCTAGCCCAGCCCTGCAGCCACCAGTGGCAGTGAGCCGGGGATGGGGCTGTTCTATGAGCTAGTGCCGATTGGCTGTCCAGAGTGTCTTTCACTCTGTCGGCCACAGCCCCCAGCAGCATGCACGAATGCAGCAGTGTGTGTAAACTGTGTATTGAAATGTCAGCATCACACACACAGTAACTGCAGCTGCCAGCAGCCACACAGGGTAAAAAAAACAAAAAAAACAACAACGACGACAACAAAAAAAAAACATTGGAAACCATCTGGGAAATATCGGTGGAGAAATCTAGCGATGGTGAGGAAACATTGATCCTCAACATTGTAGGGTTAAACATCGAACATTTGAACCATCAAATGATTCCCATCCCTACTCCAAAAGGTATACAGGTAAATTGGCAGTGTTTGCTACTGTATTCTATCACAATGTCCGGCCGCACATCATGGAGAATTCAAAATGTCTTAGGCACTTAGGGGTATATTTACTAAAGTGTGGGTTTATAGAAGTGATGTTGCCCATATATGATTCTAGATATTATCTTCTAGAAGGTGCTAGATAAATGTTAAGTAGAATCTGAGTGGTTGCTATGGGCAACATCTCCACTTCTATAAACCTGCACTTCAGTAATTATACCCCTTAAAGTGGTGTTGAAGACACTGTGGGTAGGAGCTCACAGTGGATATCAGTACCACATATTGGGCCCGATTCAGAGCCACTCACAATGCCAATGTTCATGTGGCTGAGCGATTATTTACTCATGCGCAAACTTTTCAGAAAACCCCTATGACGCATGTGTTACACAGTGATCGCACAAAGGTGCTGTTGCGATCGATTCAGGTATCAGAAAGGTGGTGGAAAAGTGATGGGTGGTAGCTAGTAGTGCACGCAAAAACGGTCTGTTCAGTGGGCGTATTATGGAAGTGTCGCCGGGGTGTCCATGCAAGCGGCTAGGTTCCTAGGAGCAAGCATAGGAGGCTATAGCCAGATGGAGAAGATGCACCTGCCATAGGGTTAGCGCAAGTTTAGATTGTCTAACTGATGCTGGTGTATAAGTGGTGTTCATTCTAGCACCCTGCACCTGTCACAACCTGTGCAGTTCCTATTTCCTGCCTCGGGTGTCGCTCTCTGGTCTGGTGCTTCTAGCAAAAGTCTGGTCTGTATCTCAGAGTTTGTTGCATCAGCTGAGTGTGCTAGAAGCACCAGAGCAGAGAGAGACACCCCAGACAGGAAAGAGGAACTGCACTGATTGTGAAAGGTGCTAGAATGAACATTAATAAGAATGTACCAATCTGTATTACAGCATGCATGGGTGCAAAAAGTGGTCGTCTTGGCCCTCACAGATGTACACAAGAGAAGGACTTTGCAGGCCATTTGAATAAATTCATAGATAGGAGAACACAAATATACACTGCTGCATGCACTTTTGTGTGCCATTCAGAATCAGGCCCATTATGCACAGTTTATACATTGTATTCTTGTATGCTTGGGATGTGGAACTTCAACATTGAAAGTGTTAAGCTGCCCACAGACATAGCGATATTTTACCCAATCTGGCCGATTCCGACACATTGGAACGACAGATCGTGTAAAATATGGCCAAATCCTGAGTAATTCATGAGTCCCCACTCTACGATCATGATGCCGCTGGTCGCACATCGCATCGTCAGATCTGCTGTGCAGTAGGGCAGATCTGACAATCTAGGATACGATGCACTGTCAAAGTCTGGATGCAGGAGAGATCGTATGAAGATTGGACACCAAATCATGTGCAGATCGTGTGCAGAGCTGCCGGGGAGAGTTTCAAGGTAAATCGTACACATCGGCTGATCGTGTGCAGATCGCTATGTGTGTGGGCACCTTTACTTCAGTACTGAAATTATTATTAGTATCAGAAACCTAGATATGATTATTTTATTTGGATTAATATTACTTAGATAAATATTTCTCTAATCATTTCAAACACTTGAAAATAAAAGAAAATACCGGCTATCGGAATCTGAAGCAATTTCCTTGCGTCCTCCAAATCTAATCTGACACTGCAATACAAGCATAAGGAAAAAGTTATTTGCAAACATTAAATTACTGTATAAACAGTAGCTGACATTTATAAAAATGTGTAAGATAATAAGGTACTGTAACAAAAACTGCTTGTTGTTTTTGTATTAGCATTTAGGAAATTAAAGCAACTAGGACTACAGCACCTTTCTCATGTGCACCTTTTTATTTTTATAAATGCCCTCAAACCTAAATTTGAGTATAATCAGTCTTTTCTTGCAGAATGAGAACATAATATAATTATGATGGTTGTTCATTAGGGGACATTTAAATATATCTGACATGTAAAGAAAAACACCAAAAGACAATTTTTTGTTTGTTTGTTTTTATAAAGCAAAACAAGCCCAATATTTCTCCTGAATGCCAAAAGCACCAGCTTTCCTAGCCCTGGACCCACAAATTTTAGTCTAGTCACCAGTGGCGTAACTAGGGTATTTGGAGCCCAGGGCAAATTTGAAAAGGGAGCCCCCCTCCCCCCCATGTGCGCGCGCGCCAAAAAATGGGCGTGGTCACTTAAAAATGGGGCATGTCAACATGACACACCCCTTTATTTTCAAACTGAACATTCCTATCCATATGCACCTTAACCACAGTAGTACCCCCAGTATGCAGTTGCGGTCCCTCTCATGCAGGCCCATAGTAGTGCCCCTTATACAGTATCCCCAGTAGTGGTCCCTCTTATACAGCCCCCAATTAGTTCCCCTTACTCAGTACCCCCAGTAGTGGCCCCCCCAAATGCAGTGCCCCACATAGTGTTCCCCCTTATGCAGTGCCCCCAGTAGCAGTCCCCACAATGCAGTGCGCCCAGTAGCGGTATCCCCTTATGCAGTGCCCTTTTATATAGTGCCCCCAACAGTAGTCCCCCCTCATGCAGTTTTCCCAGTAGTGGTCCCATTATGCAGGCACCCTGTAGTGATCCCCCCTATCTAGTGCCCCCTGTAGTGGTCCCCGCAGTGCCCCTAGCAGTAAGCCCCTTATATAGTGCCCCCAGCAGTAGTGTCCCCCCCTCCCATGCAGTGCCCCCAGTAGTGGTCCCCCTGATGCAGGCTCCCAGTAGTGACCCTATCCAGTGGTCCCTGTAGTGGCCCTTCCTATTATTGCCCCCATTAGTGGTCCCCCGAGTGCAGTGCCTCTAGTAATACTAGGCCCCTTTTAGAATTCCCCCAGTGGTAGTCCCCCCCCCAAGTAGTAGTCCCCAGTAGAGTAGCCCCCCCCAGTAGAGGTCATCCCAATGGCACCCTCAGTAGATGTCCACCCCAGTAGATGTCCCCCCCCAGTAGTAGCCAACCCCTCCCCCGTTGTGCAGATAGGTTTAAAAATAAATAAATATATATAAAAATATACTTACCTGATTCCACGCTGCTCCTGTCTGGAAGCCTAGCGCCGGTCCTGTGCAAATGTGTAGTGCTGACCGCACTCATTGCGGTCGGCGCTACACTGGCTATCTAGGGTGGGCGGGTACCGTGGCCGGCGGCGCCCCCCCGCGCCGCCGGTCCAACGGCGCCCAGGGCACGAACCCCGCTCGCCCTGCCCTAGTTACGCCACTGCTAGTCACCCCTACATCAATTGGTGATGGTCGGGGACCAACACAGCAGAGCACCTTTATTAGACTACAGAATGCAGAAAAAAAGTGTATCCACAAAGCTGATTGGATGACAAGTGGCCTACCAATTAGCATTCTTGATACACTAAAGCTGGGCATCCACTATACAATTTTCTGTCAGATATCTGTCCAATCTGGCTGGTTGGAATGAAACCTGGTAATGTATGGGAGCAAATGAAAGTCGATTGTCAGTTGCTCCCATACATTACCAGGTTTTTATTCCAACCAGCCAGATTGGACAGATATCTGACAGAAAATTGTATAGTGGATGGCCAGCTTTACTCAAATGTTCTCCAGAGTGTTGATCTCTCAAAAAATGTACTTTGCTGAACAAGGCAAAGGAGAGTACAGCAGGGGTCTCAGGCATGGGAACCCTAGTTATAGTCATTGGCTTAATACATAAGACAAATTTTGTTTGGCTTATTAATTACAAACATGTAACTATGTTGCTGATTGATCATAAAAAAAAACAATACAGAGATTTAAACTGTATTTATAAGTGGAGTATATTAACCACTTTACAATGTGCTATAATCAAAAGAAAATAATTATGTGGGAGGTGATAGTAAAGACTTGCTTTGCAACAGTTCAAAAGTGTTGCATTGAGTTTAATATGAATTCAATGTAAGTAAAAGATGAAGGTGGCAAATAAAAAAAAAAAACAGTGCCGAATATGCGGATTTAACATTTTTTTTTTTATTTCACATTGTAAATATACATTGCAAATATACAGAATGGATAAATATTAATCTAAGCTACGGAATATGGCAGCCATAAACAGCCAGGTCAGTCTCTACCTATAATGAGATCCCCACAGCTTAGCATAAGGCAAGGCTCCTGTATCGGGAATGCTGGGTGTTTTCCATGTTTGGTGACATAAACAAATAATATAATTGCTAACAATAGGAGCCAGAAGAGAGGTGCGTGTGTGATCCCGACCCCAATGTATATCTCCAACCTTCTCTTAGCATCTGATGCTATTTCTAGCTTAATAACAGTGACGGATCATTCTGATTATGGGTGTACTAAGTCAGGACTTGACAAATTATTCTAAAATCTCGGAGCCAGACCATCGTGCCTCCAAAAAATGACAGGAGTGAGCAGGGGCTGGCTGGCAACTTTTAGCCTGGGGGCAAATGCATGCAGGCGGCCCAGGCAGAGGAGTAGCGTGTAGCCAGGGTGCCCGAAAGAACGTGCGTGCTACGGCGCCCCCCCCCTCTGGAGAGGACACCCTTATGCAGGCCTCGAGTAGTGTCCCCAGTAGTGATCCCCCCTATGCAGTGCCCCTTGTGCCCCCCAGTAGTAAGCCCCTTATATAGTGCCCCCAGTAGTGGTAACCCTTATGCAGTGCCCCTTAAATAGTGGCCCCAGTTGTAGTCTTCCCCCTATGCAGTACCCCCACTATTGCCCTTTATATAGAGCCCCCAGCAGTGGTCCTTCGATGCAGTGCCCCCAGTGGTAGTCCCCTCCCCCCTATGTAGTGCCCCAAGTAGTAGTCCCCTCCCCCCTATGCAATGCCCCTAGTAGTAGTCCCCTTGTAGTGCCCCTAGTAGTAGTCCCCCCAAGTAGTAGTACCTCCTTGTAGTGCCCCCAGTAGTAGTCCCCCCCTTGTAGTGCCCCCAGTAGTAGTAGTCCCCCCATTGTAGTGCCCCAGTAGTAGTAGTCCCCCCCCCTTGTAGTGCCCCCAGTAGTGGTAGTCCCCCCCTTGTAGTGCCCCCAGTAGTAGTAGTCCCCCCCTTGTAGTGCCCCCAAAAGTAGTCCCCCCCCTTGTAGTGCCCCCAGTAGTAGTAGTCCCCCCCTTGTAGCTCCCCCAGTAGTAGTAGTCCCCCCCTTGTAGCACCCCCAGTAGTAGTAGTCCCCCCTTTGTAGTGCCCCCAGTAGTGGTCTTATAGTGCCAGACCTTCCGCAGTAGACACACATAATATAAAAACACTTACCTGACACCCGCTCCGGCTGCCGAGATCAGCTCCTCCATCCGCCGCTTTGCATTATGGGAGTGACACGTCATGGGAGTGACGCGTCACTCCCATTACCCACTGCGGGAGCCGGAAGATGTCCGGCTCTGGCAGTGGGAGCAGCAGCCGATGAGAGTCTGTCTGACTCTCATCAGCTGCTAAAGCAAACACACAGCTGCCGGCTCCGGCGGCTGTGTGTTTGTGCTGTGTAGCGCTGACCAAACTCTGTCCGGTCAGCGGTGCAGCCTGTGTCACAGTGACACAGAATGCCCGCGGCCCGCATGACACTGCGGCCCGGGGGGCACATGGCACCCTGCCCCCCGGTCCAGCCCCCACTGGGAGTGAGTGAGGAGCACAGCTCTGTGTGTTATGCAACTGTTACACACAATACTAGTCCACAAAATGGTCACAGTTGAATTGATACAGTAAAAATGGAGGCCCCTCCCCTGCTCTGCACAGCTACCCCGCTCCACCCCCCACCCTCCAGTAATAAAGGACCACATTCCACATAAATTAATGGTGCCAGAAGGTACAACAAACCCCCCCACCCCCCTCGTGGTCACACCACTAGCCCTCTGAAGCTGCTCCGCAATCCCTGGCCATGCATAGACCCTACTACCGGAGAGCTCTATGCAGCCGAAGATAGGAGACAGCCGGGACGTACAGGAGGATCAGCATAGACTGGGACAGACAGCAGGGATCAGAGCAGGCCAGGATGGAGAGGAGTCGTCAGTGCAGGCCGGGACGGACAGAGGCACGGCAGGCAACACTTGGCACATGCACTTCTGTGCATGATCTCAACACCGCAGTACTATCTTCACCGGAGCGGATGAAGATCTGCTTCCTCCCTCATTGCAAAATTTAGTAGCCAGGCAGCAAAATCTGGTAGCCATGGCGACCTGGCCCCTGGGATTTGTCGAGCCCCGTACTAAGTGCATATTTAATGAAATACAGCATTGCACAGAACAGAGGGAATACAGATTTCAAAATATGTTTGATGTATATTGGTATATTGCCACCTTTCAAAAGAACAGAAAGCATATAGTACCTGCTTTACTGCATCCAATAGTCGCTCCATGAGACACTGTCTTTTCAAGTCATTGTTCTGTAACCCTGAAACTGGAACACATTGTAATCAGCTAAGAGCTTGTATTATTTCCGTACAGAGGAATAACAATAGGTAGCACATAGTGTATGTTCCAATTTAAATAGTGGTAGCCAGTAAAGTCTGATACATTATATTGAGCAGTCATTCTGGTATCCTAAAGCACACTCTAAAAAAATAGTTTTGTTCCACTTCAATAGCAGCAAGGAATGCTGTAATGCTGGCTGTGCAAAAGATTTATAGTCAGCAACTCTTTTCCTTTATGGCTGCAAAGAAAGTTCCTATTTAGTGGTTTCCTCCAGAAGAATAAGTGTGCCAAAGCCCAGCTCAGCACCCTTTATTTATGTGTGCACGCATAGGAGAAGTACAATGTAATTAGGGCATGTAATTTTCAAAATTAAGATTATAGTGGCCTGGTTTTAGCCGAGAGGGAAACTAAGTGAGAAGGACTGATACAGGCTATTACAGACAAATCATTATTAAAACAGACAGCAGAGAGTGGAATGCGTATGTAACGCCGGCTGTCAGGATGCCTCCTGTCAGAATATTGACAGCGGGCATCCTGATGGTTGGTAACCCGACAGGTGTCGGGTAAGTATACTTACCCTCCCCCCTTCTGCCCCTAACCCTCTCTTATTGTAGCATTGTAGCAGCACCCTAACCCTCCCCGTTAGTGCCTAAACCTAAGTCTACCCCCTTCTTGCCTAAACCTAACCGCCCCCCCCCCCCCAGTGGTGCCTAACCCTCACCTCCCCCCCAAAACCTAACCCTGCTACGCTTCCTAAACCTAACCCTTACACCCCTACCCGCGCGCGGCTAACGGCGCCTCAGACTTACCTCGTTCAGCTTGGCATCCTTCGGCGTTCCAGCATCGGGTTTAAGACAGGCGCGGGAATTTCGACGCCTATCTTAAGTCCCTTGTCGGGATTCCCCTATAGGTATGGAGACCGGCGGCATCTACATCCCATTTAGCATAGCTGTCCACAGTTCCAGTGTCCATAACACAGTCACAGCTTTTGGCAGCTAAAAGCAGTGTGACCACAAGCCAAATGGAAACAAATTAAATAGTTATAAATTGAGTGGATTGGCCAGGATTTATTTTAGACAGATTGAGTCATTTTGTTTAGGTGGAGCACGAGTGTGGCTTAATATATCCTGGTTTCTACAATCCGGAATGTTAGCGGCACCATATGGGAGGCTGCACATTCTGCAGCAGCATAGGATGTTTTTACATGGGTGCACACATCTTTCTCAGGGTATAGTAAATGTGTAAGCTAGGTACACACTATGACATTAAAAATGTGGTGTATATGTGAAACTGGGCGCTCCTGAGTGTAAGCAGGCCGTGTAGGGTAAAAAGTTTTCCCCAGTGGAATGTGACAGTACCTCATTTTACAGGATGTCTGCGGTCATTTTCTACACAGAAGTACCTTCAGTTTCACTGTCTGGCTGGCCTGTCAGCAAACTCAGAATAAAAGTTTTAGGTTTCCCCAAAGCATAAGAATCCTACAAATACTCGTATAACCATTAGCTTGTGTAGACTATCCCCCTACTATTCCTCCAGGTAGTATCCACGTAGGCAAAACTGCTGCTCATGTGTAGAACCTCCATCTACTCCAAGCTGTTGCAATCTATGAGGCTTTCGATATAATATGAATTAGGGGTGTGCACCGGCCACTTTTCGTGTTTTGTGTTTTGGTTTTGGATCTGGATCTTTCTTCGTGTTTTGGATCTCGATTGGTTTTGCCAAAACCACCCTTCCGTGTTTTGGGTTCTGGGTTTTGTGTTTTGGATCTGTATTTTTTTTTAAAAAAGCATAAAAACAGCGAAAATCACAGAATTTGTGTGTTTTTCTGCTCCTATGCTATTATTAACCTCAATAACCTTAATTTACACTCATTTCCAGTCTATTCTGAACACCTCACACCTCACAATAGTGTTTTTATATCCAAAAGGTTGCACCGAGGTAGCTGGATGACTATGCTAAGAGATACGAGTGGGCGGCACAAACACGTGGTCCATCTAGGAGTGACACTGCAGTGGCAGACAGGATGGCAGTTTGAAAAACTAGGCCCCAAACAGTACATAATTCAAAGAAAAAAAAGAGGTGCAAGATGGAATTGTCCTTGGGCCCTCCCACCCACCCTTATGTTGTATAAACAGGACATGCACACTTTAACAAACCAAACATTTCAGCGCCAGGGTCTGCCACACGACTGTGGCTGAAATGATTGGTTCGTTTGGGCCCCCACAAAACAAGCTGACAATTAATCTGTCCCTGCACAAACTGGCTCTACGGAGGCAAGATGTCGTCCTCATCCACCGATTCCTCACCCTCTTCAGTGTTGTGTACATCCTCATCCTCACAGAGTATTAATTCGTCCCTGCTGGAATCCACAACCACAGGTCCCTCTGTACATTCTGGAGGCTGGTCTCCCTGGAAGAGTTGATAATTCATTTTATGAACATCATCTTCTCCACATTTTGTGGAAGCAACCTCCTACGCCTTTCGCTGACAAGGTTCCCGGCTGCACTAAACACTCTTTCGGAGTACACACTGGAGGGGGGGGCAACTCAGATAAAATAGAGCCAGTTTGTACAGGGACCTCCAAATTGCTTCTTTTTCCTGCCAGTACAGGTACGGACTGTCTGACATGCCTACTTGGATGCTGTCACCGATGTAATCCTTTAACAGACAGACGCACGCTTGTCACTGCTGCTTTAAGGATGCACGTGCGGCTACATCGCACACAAGTCACAAACACATAAAAAAAATTGTTTTTTATTTTTTGGAGCACTTTGAGGGTTACACCACCCTTTAACAGACAGAAGCACGCTTGTCGCTGCTGCTTTGAGGATGCAAGTGCGGCTACAGCCCACACAATTCACAAAGACAGAAAAAAAAAGAAGAATATTTTTATTGTTTGTGGAGCACACTTTGAGGGTTACACCACCCTTTAACAGACAGACGCACGCTTGTCGCTGCTGCTTTAAGGATGCAGGTGCGGCTACAGCCCACACATTTCACAAAGACAGAAAAAAAAAGAAGAATATTTTTATTGTTTGTGGAGCACACTTTGAGGGTTACACCACCCTTTAACAGACAGACGCATGCTTGTCGCTGCTGCTTTAAGGATGCAGGTGCGGCTACAGCCCACACATTTCACAAAGAGAAAAAAAAAGAAGAATTTTTTTATTGTTTGTGGAGCGCACTTTGAGGGTTACACCACCCTTTAACAGACAGACGCACGCTTGTCGCTGCTGCTTTGAGGATGCAGGTGGAATCTAGACAGGATTTGGAACCGGGGACACACTACCTCCATCAATTGTCTAAATCCCACTGCACTAATGGAGGATACCGGACGCACGTCTAACACCAACATAGCAGTCAAGGCCTCAGTTATACGTTTTGCTTCAGGATGACTGCTGCCGTACTTCATCCTCATCGCTAGGGACTGTTGGAGGGTCAATTGTTTAGTAAAAGTAGTGGTGTTCCTACTTCCTCTCTGGGATGGTGAACAACTCCCAGCAGCAGCAGCAGCAGCAACAGCACTAGGAGGAAGTGGTTCTTGATCTTTCCCTATTTTATTTTTATCGGAGAAAGTTTGGTCCTCCATTTATGTTATATTGATATATACGTGCGGCTAAGGCGCACACAAACACAGAAAATATTTTTTTATTTTTGCTGGAGAGTAGTGCACTTTGTGGGTTACACCACCCTTTAAGAAATGAGCCAGCTGGCTCTTTACTTATGGGACACAGGCGCATGCTTGGCACTGCTCCTTTGTTGATGCACGTGCAGCCACAGTGCACACAATTCACAAACACAGAAAATATTTTTTTATTTGGTTTGGAGTGTACTTTGGGGGTTACAGCACCCTTTAACGGTCAAGCCAGCCGGCCCTTTACTTATGACACAGGCGCACGCTTGGCACTACTTTGTTGATGCACGTGCGGCTACTGCGCACACAATTCACAAACACAGAAAAAATATTTTTTTTTATAGCACTTGGGGGGAGCACCCCTGACGGACAGAGCACCCCCTGGACAACACTACAGCACCCCTTTAGGACTGGGACACTGCACAGGACTTTGGAGTGGACACAGCCCCTATGGACAACTTACTGCACAACACAGTCCAGCCAGCCCCTATGGACTTTGAAGTAGTGGACACAGCCCCTATTAACAACAGCAGCACAGCACAACACAGCCAGCCCCTATGGACTTTGAAGTAGTGGACACAGCCCCTATGGACAACAGCAGCACAGCGCAGCACAGCACAGCACAACACTACTCTGCACTACACTACACTACACAGCCCAGCCAGCCCTAACTCCCACCCTCCCTCTTCACTGTCCACAGCCGAGTGAGAAAATGGCGCCGACGCGGGTACCTTATATAGGATCCAAAACCCGCAAGACCCGGAAGGCGGGATGATGACGTTTTGCCTCGATTTCAGATCCGAGTCAGGCGGGAAAAGTCGAGCCTGACTCGGATCGGGGGGGCTGGGGGGGGGGTTCGGATTTCAGAAATCCGAACCCGCTCACCCCTAATATGAATACAAATAAATTGTGTTGCAGCAGACGTGACCTGCTCCCATCCCCTTATTCTCATTGCAAGAGCAAAGTAATAGACAGCCCTCAGGAAGCCGAGTGATGCACCTGGTATTATACAGTCCCTCAAAAAACATGGTAATGAGTAGTTTCTATTTATTGTAACTTTTAATTATGTGGGAAAATAAATATGGCTTTAACAGCTCACCATCATATGGCAATGATGGGCTATAAATATATATAACTGTCATTTTAGGTGCAAACATTCTCCCTGTATACACTTCTCACCTCGTTATGGATTATGCTTGTCAGTTATATTTCTTGCTAATTATGCCTCCTAGGGCTAGATACAGCATTATATCTCAAAATAGGGAATGCTCCAACAGCTACATTTTGTTATTTTTTTACCATTGGCTGAAAACAAGGTAAGATGACACCACTGTAAGCACAGGTACAGATAGGAGCTTGTTATCAGAACTCAATGTTTAGTTTTCCCTAAATACTGATTGCGGCGGCATCAGAAACATTATACACTAATAATTACCATAAATATAAAGGCTATGTTAAGCTGGGTACACACCTATACAGTCACATATTCGTGGCGACTGTTCGAACGACAACGTTCCCGTTCGGAAGTGCCGATCACAGTCCTGATACGCGTGTACACACATATACAATCCAATGTGCGGCCTTCAATCCTGCACTGCCGAAATATTGCAAGGAAATGATTGTACCAGCGAACATATTTTCCCGATTGCAGGCTCCGCTCACAGTGGGTGTACCTAAAATTAACATAATGGGCAGGGAGGGGGTGAGATTATGAGGTTTTAAGGTAAAGGACGTTTGCTTGTGTCCACTACCAGCACAGCAAGTTGTAGAACTACACACTCCAGCAAGCCAAGCCTTGCAGTATAGGTGGTGGGGTAAAGGTTATAAGGTAAAGGACGAATGCTTGTGTCCACTATCAATTGCATTACTACACAGCCCAACAAGTTGTGGAACTACACACCCCAGCAACCCAAGCCTTGCAGTATAGGTGGTGGGGTAAAGGTTATAAGGTAAAGGACGTATGCTTGTGTCCACTATCAATTGCATTACTACGCTCTCCAGCAAGTTGTGGAACTACACACCCCAGCAACCCAAGCCTTGCAGTATAGGTGGTGGGGTAAAGGTTATAAGGTAAAGGACGTATGCTTGTGTCCACTATCAATTGCATTACTACGCTCTCCAGCAAGTTGTAGAACTACACACCCCAGCAACCCAAGCCTTGCAGTATAGGTGGAGGGGTAAAGGTTAAAAGGTAAAGGACGTATGCTTGTGTCCACTATCAATTGCATTACTACACAGCCCAACAAGTTGTAGAACTACACACTCCAGCAAGCCAAGCCTTGCAGTATAGGTGGTGGGGTAAAGGTTATAAGGTAAAGGACGTATGCTTGTGTCCACTATCAATTGCATTACTACACACTCCAGCAAGTTGTGGAACTACACACCCCAGCAACCCAAGCCTTGCAGTATAGGTGGAGGGGTAAAGGTTATAAGGTAAAGGACGTATGCTTGTGTCCACTATCAATTGCATTACTACACACTCCAGCAAGTTGTGGAACTACACACCCCAGCAACCCAAGCCTTGCAGTATAGGTGGAGGGGTAAAGGTTAAAAGGTAAAGGACGTATGCTTGTGTCCACTATCAATTGCATTACTACACAGCCCAACAAGTTGTAGAACTACACACTCCAGCAAGCCAAGCCTTGCAGTATAGGTGGTGGGGTAAAGGTTATAAGGTAAAGGACGTATGCTTGTGTCCACTATCAATTGCATTACTACACACTCCAGCAAGTTGTGGAACTACACACCCCAGCAACCCAAGCCTTGCAGTATAGGTGGAGGGGTAAAGGTTATAAGGTAAAGGACGTATGCTTGTGTCCACTATCAATTGCATTACTACACACTCCAGCAAGTTGTGGAACTACACACCCCAGCAACCCAAGCCTTGCAGTATAGGTGGAGGGGTAAAGGTTAAAAGGTAAAGGACGTATGCTTGTGTCCACTATCAATTGCATTACTACACAGCCCAACAAGTTGTAGAACTACACACTCCAGCAAGCCAAGCCTTGCAGTATAGGTGGTGGGGTAAAGGTTATAAGGTAAAGGACGTATGCTTGTGTCCACTATCAATTGCATTACTACACACTCCAGCAAGTTGTGGAACTACACACCCCAGCAACCCAAGCCTTGCAGTATAGGTGGAGGGGTAAAGGTTATAAGGTAAAGGACGTATGCTTGTGTCCACTATCTATTGTATTACTACGCTCTCCAGCGAGTTGTGGAACTACACACCCCAGCAACCCAAGCCTTGCAGGCCCTGGCAAATCAGATGAAAAGTTATACTGCACAGAAGATGCGATCCTCCGATTCCACCAGTTTTCATCCGACAAAACAGGATGGAACGTGCTTACACACTCTTTCGATATCGAACGAACGTCTCGAAATCGAAAGAACGGGCCGGCGATTGCCTAGGTGTGTAGCCAGCTTTACTGTATAATCCATTACATAATAATGTCACCATTTATATAATGTGCCGAAAGCCCCACAATTTATTGTCAGCAAAGCCTAAAAAGGCAAATACTTTAATTATTTCTTTTATTCAAACAAAAGAACCAGTAAACTACAAAAAAAACAAAAAACATAATATGGGCTGAGGGTTACATTTTACAAAATTGGGACCACGTTTGCTTTGTCTAGTCAGCACCAGCAGGTCACATTGACAAAGTCACTATGTAACCCACCAAAGCTGCCAAGTGACGGCTGTGGCTATGAAAAATGGTATCCATGTATCAGCTGACTGATAGCGTATGGAGGACACCGCATGCAGATACCTTTTGTGCTACGCATAGTTCATAGTAACAAAGTGGTACCTTATCTACTATACTGTGGTGGGCAAAAGGACAACAGCTGCAATACTAAGTAGAACACTGACAGTGGCTAGTAGTGTGGGAGGGTCACTAATTGGTAAACTGTGAGGGCAATAGTGCCATTTAATGTGGGGAAGGTAACCGACTAGCTGGGCATCTTATGTGACGCTCCTGGGTAATGTATTGCGATTGATTTATTATCCACGGTCTGCACATAGTAATATACTATTATAATAATATGAGAGACAGTTATTTGTTTTACTTATATGTTTTTAATTTACATGTTTCACTTCCTTATAAAAAAAAAAGCATTACTACGAAAGTGTCCTATTGAGTGCAGGTCAGACTTCTTACCCTACTGACATATTTGTTTTAAGTAGTTCTCTACCCAATGGCGTAACCCTTGGAGGCAATGGAAGCATTGTCCTCCGGGCACCAGCTGCCAGGGGGGCTCCGAAGAATGAGGAAAGAGTAGTGGCAGATCACTAAGGGAGTGCTGAGCAACAACAGCAATGACTTATCTCTCTCTGCACATTTCATAAGTGATTTGCTACAGTCACTTGGTGGATCTCTGGCAGGGCTGGCTGCTTTTGCATCCACAGCGTTCAGCTGCAGGGAAGAAGGAATCATGCTAGATTATATTATATTATTATTATTATTATCTATTATTTATATCTTACATAATAAAAGAAAGAGAGCAGTAGCTGTTTTAAGGTGGTGCACAAATTGTGTAAAATAAAACTTATAGGCCAGCCCCCGAAAATAAAGATTCCTTATTGCCGCAATTTGCGAATATAAGGAATTTTTATTTATCCAGATGTACCAATGGTGAGTTTCCAGGACAGAGGCTCCAACAGGAGCCCAACCAGGTAAACACTGAGAAGTAATGTCATAGCATTGCAATCACATTACTACTTTGCATTCTCAACTGTGCTATTGTACATGCACCGTCAGACATTGGCACATGTGCAAGCCAGAGCCACCAGGGAGGGGCGGCACCACCACCTATTTCACCTCTTGGCACCTGGTATGAACTTATGCCCCTATGTCCACCTATATATTTTTTTATCCCACACCCTTTCCTGGATTACATTGGGTATTTGTAGGATATAACTACTTATCTTACAACTACTATACACCGATGACAACAACAGCAGTGTTTGCACGATGACAAAAACAGCAGTGTTTAGTTATAGTCCCTAGAGCAAAATCTGCCCCCCACCATGCCTGCTCCTAATAAAGTCTACCTAATAAACCAAACACAGACATCAACTCTGATGTGTTTCTCCATCACTGGCTGCTGGTACTACGTTGCTGGGGGCTCTTTGTCTGTGGTCTAGCACCAGCTTTGTCAGCCTTGCCTATGGTCTGGCATCCTTTTGTCTAATTTGCCTGACTTGCAAATTGTGAAATCCTATGGAACTGCAACAAAGTGATGCCAATATGCAGTGTTCCTTTGCAATATCACGGTTATGACATTCACCTATACCTGACAAGTACCAGATTATACAGGATCTGTATTCAAGAGGTAAATCCAGTAGTCTTTGGGATTAAAGTATGATTAATGCATAGGTTCCGTAGGATCCAATATACAGCAGGGTTCCTATGATGAAACAGTGGACTAGTACACAGGTTGAGCTATATTGTTGCACTGGTGTCAGAACAGTTAGCAATAAGGATCAGCGCATAATAACAGTTTACATATTCCAGTCACAGTGGGGAAACTAGAACCTAGAAATTATGACAAAACAATTATACAAAAACCATGTAACACCACAATACAATACTGTCCCTGAAAACAAATGTAAGAGGAAACCACTGGGGAGAAGAGTGGGAGGGACAAAATGTCTATAGTGCAAAGTAACAGAGCATACCTTTAATGATACACTCACTACTGTTAAAATGTAACTGTCTGCAGTAGTTATTCATATAACAATGTGCTTTGTCACAGAAAAGCAGTGCTAAAAAGGCTCTATAACCCCTTCAGTGTGCACAAGTGGGACTTAAGTGGCACTCAAGCAGTAAAATAAAGTGAAAAGGAATCCCCTGGTAATCTGTACCAGTGGAAAGCTGGGGAGGAGGACGCAGGTGACATGTCATTGCTGCGGACAGTGACGCTGTCAAGAGAAGGCAAGTTATTCAATACCGAAAAAAATCTGTAGCGCAGGGATGGAGGGGGGAACATATCACCCCAGCCCAGCACCTGGAAACAAAGTGACACCTTTGTTTGAAAGAAGAGATCCCCTTTTTTTTTTGCTTGAAGCTGATGCTGTAATTTGCAAGACTGTTTGTTTATAATGTGCACAATACCTGATTCTACTGAATCTTTAATAAAAATGGTTTCATTACGCTAACAAAAGCATAGGCTAGTCAACAAAGTAAGCATCATCATCATCATCCAGGGCTAGAATCTGGACACGACTACCGTAAATAATACAGCTTCCCAGGCACATATGTGGCTTTTACCCAGTACTGTATGATTCTGTTAGCATTTGAGCGAATATGCCCTTGCTGTATTAGACTTATATTAGAACACCCCTATATTTCCCATCCATGCACAGACAGGTGCAAGGAGCAAAATCAGGTAACTCTCCATGGACGCATGCTTGTGTACCCGCTGTTCTGGGCATTGGCTGTGTAAATTCACCAAAGATATTCTACGCCAACTGCTGCATAAACCTGTTTGTGAGGTATTACAGTATTGTAGGGGCTTTATACTACAAGAACAAAATAAACTTTGAAGATGAGATGCAATTTGACTAATTTAGTTACTCCCCTTGCTGCTGCTTTAAGAAAACATGCCGCATGGAAAGAACAAGACCCACTTAAAAGAATTAATCAGCAGCAGTTTATATATCAGTTTTATTCTGTAAGTGTTTATTTGAAAATGGTGTGGGGTTTGTTTTTTTTTTTTTTACCCTTTTTGTATAGTGGGTAGGGAAGCTACAGCAGGTGTCTATGTTTATTAAACTGGGTATACTCCAGGGTCCCAACGTTTTTACTTACCATGGTGCCTACAGTTTAGGGTGATTGAAATATGCACCAGCATGTGTGGCAGTATTACCAGAGGTGGCGCTGGTGAGTAGCAGATTCTGTGTGGGGCAGGAGAGATCCGCCCATACAGAGAAGAAAAGGATTCTGGGAAAAAGTGTAAGGGTTGCCGAGTGAACTCAGTCCAGGGAGGACTGAGGCAGACCAGTCAGACAGACGGCCTGATTCAGAGCCGAACGCTCTGACCAGAGCGCTCGCTCTGAATCAGTGCCCTCCTCCATGAAAATGGAGCGGCCTCCTGGCCGCTCGCATAGCTGTGGGTGACCACCCACAGCATATGCGAGCGTCCATGATGATGGTCGTGATGGTCTTGACCATCGGGCTTGCGACGGAGACCCTGCGGTAGGGTCTCACTGCCACAAGCCCTGGAGTGATTTTGGCTCTATCAGAGCCAAAATCACTCCCACTGACATCACTAGTGATGTCAGTGGGGCCGGCTTCAAACGGTAGGTGTTCCCATGGGAACGCCTCCGTCTGGCAGGCACGCCCCCGGCACGCCCACCAAAGGGGGCATGCTGTCAATCAACATCGACAGCACACCCCCTTTGGTGCGAGACCCAGAGCGATGGAGAGCCCGTCGCTCACGCATGCGCACGACGGGGCTCCCTCCGTCGTGTGCATGCGCAGTGGGGGAACATCGACCCGCTTGCGAGCGTCCTGCGCTCGCGAGCGGGTCTGAATGACCCCCAGAGCTCACTGTGCTAGCAAGCCAGTGAGGGCCAGGAGGTCTGAGCCTAGACCTGTAACATACAGGGAAGGCTATCCAACTCTGGGACTGAGCTATGGTACCTGCAAGGAAGCAGGCCAGACTGTGAGAGGTGGCAGCCAACAAGCTAAGGAAGCTATACCAGGCCAGTGTCCAGTCCTGCATATGGCAGGAAAGACCACCACTCTCAGAGACTGTGAGAGACTTTCCTGCAGAGTAGCTGATTCTGTAGAGAGGGTTTAAGAAGTGAGCTAGTGCCCTAAGAAAGGGCTAGGCGTTTATTATTTTCTGTTTCCTGATTATGCTGGAAGTAAAGCACCACTTTCATTTGTTTTACTGGAATGCCATGTGTGGAGTCTAATTCTGCACCTAATCACTGCACCACTGACACTAGTCTACTAAGCTAATTACCCTAAGTATCATGCGTTTCCACTCAGAAGGCAAAGAGGCTGTTAGGAGGCACCAACCTCACACTGACTGGCCTGGGACTGGTTTTCAGAATAGCAGGGCTACTCTCATTCATTGCTCCTGATTTAGAGTTATATGGAAGTCCGTTTGCAAACAACTTTTGAGATTTTTAGCAGACTGTGTATGCATCAGGATCTATATACAGTATGCAACCTGCTATTGAGAGGGTTTAACTTGATGGCAAGTAGGATAAGTGTTCTGTGGGCATGTCAACGGTATCAAGGGCTGTTCAGAGGTGAGCTTTTGCACAGATCCGTAAGACAGATCTCCAGCTCCAGGGATAGGGCTGGAGCATATGTGTGCTAATGATGATGACGCCTGCTTTCGCCAGTGGATGGATGGAGGCAGTGTGGTCATATAGAGTAGGTCGACTCTGAATACAGGTGTAGAGCCGTATTTATTTCTGTGGCCAGGATTATAGCTGATTTGCATACAACTCTGACTCCATTGTCTCCCAGATACTCCTAGGAGGGTAGGACAAGAATTGTTAGCATGCATGCTTTGTGGTCATTGGAAAATCTCCTGCAAAAACGCCATCCCGAACGAAGGTAAGTCCGGGGCGCCTTTAGCGTTAGCTGCGGGGTGGAGGGTTAGGATTAGGGAGTCTAGCAGGGTTAGGTTTGGGGGGGGGGGGAGATTAGGGTTAGGCACCCCCCTGGAAAGGTTATGGTTAGGCATCCCTAAGGAGAGGTTAGGGTTAGCACCCCCCCAGGGAGGGTTAGGTTTAGGGAGCGGTAAGCGGGGGCTAGGGTTAGGCACCCCCGGGGGTAAGTTAGGGTTAGGCACAAAGGGGGGGGTTAGGGTTAGGGAGGGAGGGTTGGGGGGGGGGGGGAACCTGCCCCTGTCGGGATCTTGATCCTGTCGGGAATCTGCTGTTGGGATTTGAACAGCTAAACAGCCGCTGGCATTTCAATCTCATTCCATATCTTCTGCTATAAGGGAAGGCAATTTGCACATACCAAGGGGAAGGGTTGGATGGAAAGAATGAATATCTAATAAAATATGGATTAGGGTACTTATTCAGAATTGTAAGCTTATAGAATTGCTGCTGCATCTGTGGACGCAGCAGTGATGCTAAAATATGCTAATGCCGCAGGAGGAGTCTTGTGTAAATATATGCCTTCTGCCGGCTTCTGTGATCTGCTGCTATGTCCGAGCACGCAGATTTGGATAACTCTGCATGACCATCAATCATCGGACTCAGAGTAGGCTTCAGCTTACTCAGGACTGCCCCGTTTTCTGGGACACTGCTGACGCGATCCGCCCCCAATCGGCCGCAGCCTGTCAATTGGGTTTGCGTACAACTCTGAATTAGGCCCTAGGTGCACTATCCTTCTTTATGAATCTGTGCAGAAACTAGACAATTAAAATGACAGGAGGTGTGAGGGGAACCCTACAATTTCCACGCTGTAAAGGGACTTCAAAAGAGAACCACATTTCTAGATACACTCCAAGCAATGTAATAAAATCTATCACATGCTTACTATACAATAAAGACAGTCTCTACACACCATAAATAGGGCTAAACCAACCCATATTTTAGGAGGAAGAAGTGGAAAAGTTTATTTACTAAACTAATGGTATTTACATAGTTGGACTTTGAGATGTTTATAGCACTTCAGAACTTTCCAGCTCTCTGTAACCTACAAGATGCACTTCTATGTGGCAGAGGCAGCCCCTGAGAGCCAAGGGTAACCAACCACGCTTCTCAAAGTGTGATGGACCATCCACATGCATACCTGCAAATCCAAGCCGCATAAGCGACCTGACAAATTTCTACTGCATGGGTGTCTGTTTTAAGAGGCACACCTGACACGTTTATCCAGTGATGGACTAGGACTGCAAAACAGCCCAGGCATAAGTACCTGCGCTTGCAAAAGGCAACGTTGGCTGGTTGGAAGGCGGTTTGGTTTGGCTGCATGGGGGCATGGCCTCGTCACTTTCCCACGTCACTCGGTATCCCGGCCGAGCAGTGCGCTGGGAGGTGGAGCTGCTCGCCCAGGGTTTCAATCCGGACCGGCCCATCAGCCCTTCTGGCATTTACCAGAAGTGCCAGATGGCCATTGCGGCCCTGCGTTTATCCCTCACCCAATAGGACCCCTTAAATAGCTCTGCCTTCACACTTCCAAATCTATTCCATAATTTGCATAAGATGAATGAACTAGATATTGAGACAGGGTTTTCAACATGAATTCATTCAGCCAAGGTAACTAAATCAGGAATTGAAGTGTGAAAATCGGGAGCAGAGCATTTTCCACAAGGAGTTTGGGAAATATAGGAGGCAGTTAACCCCCAAGAATGACTGGTGGGTCAGCAGTGAAATCATCTACATTAACCTCTAAATACTGATCAAGTGCCATGAACCCAGGAAGCAGCAAACTGTGGGGGCCAATGACAGCACACTGGGTACAGCCAGCCTGGTCAGCCTAGCAACACCTGCCAGCAGTACAGTGACATAGTTCCACCAGCACCTACACCCAGGTGACAGGAGCCTGTGCAGCTGTGACTACTACTACTACCTGCCCACTCACTGCTACTCACCGCTCATTGTCCCCGGCTCCTGACACTCGCAGGTAAATAAACAGCAGTAATAGGAGACTCCACTGTACAACTCCGCCCCGGATAGTAAACCCCATACACAGGCACAGGGTTACAGCACCGTCAGAACAGTCCAACTGCAAATAGGGGTGTTCTACACAAACAAGCTGCTAAACTAGTAACAGTAAGATCTTTTCAAACACTTGTTTCCCCAACCAGATTAATGTGATCTCACAGAATAATCCTATCCCTGTCAAGGTGAAAGTAATTATGTAAATAAACGCATACACTATGAACATGAGATAACGTGACGCCGCCTGACAGAATAGTACCTTCCATAACAGACAGAGATGGAGCTGGGCGTGTCACGTGACACACCGGCCATGTGACAACAGTCAGGGAAGCCCCGGGTTGTCCTGGGGACGGCTTAGCCAATCGCCTCTCTGGCCAGGTGTGCTGTGTCTGTGTGGGCGGGGCCTGATTGGTTAATGTGTTTCCGCAACAAGCTGCAATGAGCACAGTGTTTCCACTGTCAGATGTTCAGATTTCCTGGTCTCCACCAGTTTTTGTCCTGGTTTTCCAGTAAAAGATTCCTTGGCACATTTTTATTTTCTTAAAAAGAGAACTGATAAAAACTACAGTAAATAAAAAAAATCTGAAAACTATAAAGGTGATTCTGTCTGACCAGGAAAGAAATCCAAAACAGGAAATACTGAATCAATGCAACAACAGGACGCAGAGGCGCTTTAAAAAGTGGACGTTACATGCTAATTCTCATGCTGTCAGTGGGAAAAGTTAGTTAGACTTGGATCATTTTCTATTACCTGGTCACTAAGGGGTCAATTCATTCGGCATATAATTAAGGTACCTCCATTCTCACAGACTTGTTTGCAGCCCCATTATGATGAGTGGCTGCAGGGGGAACTTGCCGATTGTCTGACTTTCGACAGCAGCAGGTGGTGCAGAATTCAATTAATGTCGACAACATGGAGTGTAATGTAAGGTCGGGTACACATCGGTATGTATTACCGGCGGACTAAATACCGATGCTGGAGGCCCGAACAGTTAGTATCCCGGCCGCGGCTTGTAAGTACCCAAACCCCCCCCCAACCCTAACCCTCCCTTAGTGGTGCCAGGGGCGTATCTATAATGGGTGCGGGGAACATGGGTCCAGGGGGGCCCCGCACCGCTCACCCTGCACCCATAATAATACTTACCTCTCCGGAGTCCCACGTCGGCGCGGGGGTCCGGCGCTGTAAAACGACTGGAAAATGGCCACGGCGGCCATTCTCTCATCGTATGCGCAGTACAGGGAAAATGGCTGCTACGGCCATTTTTTCGGTGACCTGTGCATATACTATAAACTCTGGGCACACTCTAGTGCCCAGAGTCTATAACTCCGGCGCTGGCCGCGCACAGCTCAGTGCGCTGCTGGCTGCCGGGTGGAGAGGAGGGGGCCCGTGTCGGACACTGCACACGGGCCCCCTCCTCTCTAGAAACGCCCCTGAGTGGTGCCTAACCTCCCCCCCGGTGATGGCTAACCCCCCCTTCCCACACCCTAAAACTAACCCTCCCAGGCAGGGTGCCTAACCTACCCCTAGTGGCACCTAACCCCCCCTTCCCCTAGCCTAACCCTCCCCGGGGGGGTGCCTAAAACTAACCCCCCCCCCCCCTCCCTGCAGCTAACAGTCCCCGCTTACCTTCGTTCGGGATGCCAGATGTCGGGATTTTGGCATCTGGCTAACGACAAGCGTCTGTATTTAGACGTCTATCTTTAGTACAGAGTCGGGCTTCCAGCGTCGGGATTCTGACGTCCGGCATTCCGGATGCTGGTAAATTTACTGCTTCCCATCAGAATGATGTGTATCTCGGCCGAAGGCACCACCGACGGGACGAGATGTTGGTCAGCTGTACACAGTGAATGATATAGCACACGATCTCACGCTATATCATTCATGGCTGCATTCAGCTGTATGCTGTCGGCCGCCGGGTCGTCTCACTACCCTGATGTCAGCAGGCAGGAGCATGTGGTAATGCGTACACATCAGATGATGTATATGATATGTTGCTGAAATCTGCGGGATCAGATGACATATGTACCCTCCCTAAAGATGGTGTCCTCATCTCCCTCTGTAGGTATGGCGATGGCATGTTTCCATGATGGTCCTATAAATATAAGATATATTGATGCGACATTGCAAGGCCCATTATGCACATGTGCCGAACGGTCCTTGCTCAGCCTCAGATTCCATATAATTATGCCACACAGTTCTACAAACTTATTCTCATATAAGAAAGTAGTGACACTTATTCATGTCACGCCACACAGTACAGCGGTTTATACATGTAACGCCACATAGTAGTACCCCTTACAAATAACGCCACACAGTAGGACCCCTGTACATTATGCCACACAGTAGGACCCCTGTACATTATGCCACACAGTAGTTCCCCTGTATATTATGACACACAGTAGTGCTGCTGTATATTATGACACACAGTAGTGCCCCAGTAGACAGTGATAGGCACAGTAGTACTGCCCCTGTAGAATATGCCACACAGTAGTGTCCCTTAATACCTCACAGAAGTGCCCTGTACATAGTGAGTGTTGTCTGCCCTGACACTCTCCCAGCCTGCCTCCAGACAACTGCAGTGTGCATGCAAGCGTCTGGCACACACATACTGTGGGAGGCAGAGCTACTGCTGTCGACGGACCCAGCCAGTCAGAGCAGTTTTGGCCAGACCCGGAACTAAAATACAGGGTCCAGCATGTTCACACTAGATAAATCCCTGGACCATCCTGCTCAGACCCGGAAATAACCCAGGTAAATTGCAGGGTCGGGGACCCGGGCTTCCTACCTGGGTTGGTAGCTTTCAAACTACCGCTACACCCGGGACGTTTCTGCTGTGCCGGGAAATTACCAAAATTTCACAGTCTCTCTGAAAGGAGTATAAGTGGCTTTTCACTGCTTCTTCAATGTGACTAAGATTCAAAATTTAAAGAAAAATCCAGTACGCAATTCCTCTAGGAGCTTCTCTGTCATACTCTTCTGTCTACCTCTCTTGCACACTGGGATAACGTGCATGTTAGGTCCAATGATACTGGTCACTTGACATATCCAACAATCTGTTGCTGTCTCCGTACTACTCAGCATGATGCCGGGCCAGCTAGCCAATCAGAGAAGCTTCAGTTAACTCATTTGCTCTGACAGTGTTATGAGACCTTTGATAATGAGTGCAAAGAGAAATCAGACACACAGGGGCAAATAAATCCTATATTGAACATACTTTATGCTATATCTTTATGATATGAGATCTTCTCCAAGCGCCGGCTCTTTCTATGCTGTGAATAGGATCTGGGTTACATCGACCCGGGTTACCCATTCACACTGCATCGCGAGCCAGGCTGAACCAACCTGTGTTCAATGCTGCGTGTTAACAGGGTTGAAATGCCAGGTTGCTCGACCTGGGTTATTTCAACCTGGCTCTTTCATACCCTTTTCACATCTGTATGCCGGGTAGCACCCGGGATTTTGTTCAAGCGCCCATCCCAGGTGAGACCCGGCTGAGACCCCTTTTAGACTGGCAGCCGGACCTGTCACCAATGCCGGTTCGATGATGTCACCGCCATCACGTGGTGAGCCGGCACTTGGAAGTGATCTCATCTTCAAGCGCCAGCTCTCCCTGTGCAGTGAATGGGACCTGGGTCACATCGACCCAGGTTACCTGTTCACACTGCCCTGCGAGCCGAGTTGAAAACATGTTCAACCTTTCTCGTAATCAGGGTTGAAAAGCTGGGTCTCTTGACATGGCTTATTTCACACTGCACAGTAACCCAGGTTGCTGTGTGTTCACTTGCAATAACCCAGGTTATTGCTTGTAGTGTGAAAGAGGTATCACACTGCACAGTAACCCGAGTTGCTGGGCGTTCATGTGCAGACACCCGAGTTATTTCTGGCAGATTTAAAGAGGTATTAGTCTGTCATCATTTTCCCGGGCTAAAGGGTGTTAATGGGCAACTGGCAGCTGGAAACTCCCTTAAGTGTGTGCCTGATCCTGTATCCAAATATGCAACATGTGACTAGTAGTACAATACTACTTTGTCAAGCATCAGAAACATACACAGAACATTCCAATTGTGCTTTAAATATGTGATTTCTATTCAGCCTAAATGTTTCTACCTTGTACACCGAGATTTGTAACACCTGGTAATTAAAATTAAGTTCATTCATTAAGCAATTATTTAATTAAAAACAAATGTAGTTGATAAAATCTCTATGGGGTCCAATCTCTTTCTTATATAATTTAGTTAACTCCATGGTGTTGCATTGTTTAAATAAAATGGCACTTCAGTAACAATAATTGATCATTTGAAAGATTAAAATTTAGCTAACATCATGTAGGCTTAAATTACTTTTTTACTAGCGGTGAATATCCTGGAGGTTTACATGAAAACTCCAGTTACAACCTGTATAACATGCAAATAAAAAGTATGGTGGTCGCTCACATCAGCTTAATGATATGGCACAGGTGCTTGTAAAGGGCGGGGTTTACACTGAACCACAGAAAAAAAAGGATATTCCCTACAGCACACTGCAGCAATATCAACAAAAATACTTGAATCCTACATGATAATAGAAATTCAGAGGTATTAGCAGCATACATTTGCAATATATGATTAAGCGCCGGGCCAACGTCAAGGCTCCTCTACACCGGCGTCCCTAACATTAAGGGGTTCACGTCCGAGGCGCAAGGCACCCCAAAATAATCCAGCCAAGGACCATCCCCAGGGCATCACACAAAAAGGGAAAAAAGGTGATAGTGAAGTGTAAGGTATAGATGTGTAAAGATAATCATTAAGTGTTAATATAATGGGAAAGAATTAAAATTACATAAATAATGAACAAACAAAATAGAAAGGTGATGAAAAAGTATCTATGTGAATTAAGTGGTGATGCCCTGAAAAAGGCCCAGCCAGAACAACTCTGGGTGCCCCACGCCCAAAGGCTCATCCCAAAATAATTATTGCTACCTAATAGAAGCACCCACTCTGGGTCATATAATTACAAATGAATGTACTGCATAATAACAGTACATGTATAAGCCGAGAGCTGACTCACCTAGGAGGTAACCCAGAAACCTCCAAATGGCACTATATGGACCAGCACATCCTCCCATTGCTAGCTCCCTTCATGCCTGTCAGAACTGCAAATAAAAAGTACGGTGGTTGCTCACATCAGCTTAATGATATAGCACAGGTGTCAGGACTGCGACTATTTCAGTAGATAAAGATAGACTACTTTTGCCAAAGTTCCATTGTGGTAATTGGAGAAGCTATCCTGCTTGCTGGCGTTCTTCTCATTCAGGGGATAGAGTGTTAAAGTGATCATCTGTTTCCCAGGTGTCAGGTTGTGGGATTCCTAGATTGCTCATTATTTCAAACCTGATTCCATTTGGGTCACATGTTCTGGAACTTCCTATGGATCACAGACCTCTAGTATTAAGCCTGTTACTAACTGTGTTTCAGTGTCTGTGCAACGTTGCTTTCAGGTCTTTTCTTGGACTCCTGCCAGATCCCCGCTGTGCCTGTGGATTGCTGTGGACTTTGTTGTATTCCAGATGAACTTCTAATGTCAGTCACCCGCTGCACTACAGGGCCCAGCATTCCTATTGCCTAAGTATTGCTTATTGCTCCATCACTGCAGTTTCACCATTTTGCTGCACTATTTACTTTGCCTGTTGTTTTTCCGTTCCTGTGGATATTGAACTCATCCTTGTTACAGTTGTCAACTGCACCGTTACAGTGTCATCTCTGCATCACGGGGCTCAACCCCACTCCGAATCCTAGCCACACTACAGGGCCCAACCCTGCTACAATCTTCTCTGCATTACGGAGCTCAACCTCGCTTTGAACCCTAGCCGCACCACGGGGCTCAACCATGCTACAATCTTCTCCGCATCACGGGGCTCAACCCCGCTCCGAACCCTAGCTACATTAGAGGGCTCAACCCTGCTACAATCTTCTCCGCATGACAGGGCTCAACCCCGCTCTGTACTCTAGCCACGTTGCAGGGCTCAACCCTGTTCTGGAATTTCAGCGCCTTACAGGGTTTAACCCTGCTCCGTCTTCATTATACCACAAGGCTCAAGTTTGCTTCATCTCTCAGTGCACTCCAGGTCTCGGACCTGTCCCGGAACTATATTATTCTGCAGGGCTCGCTCTGCTCCGGATTTCCACTACTACAGGGTTCTACCCTGGTTAAGGTCCTCAATGCCATCCTGAGATGTTAGCCTCATACTGGACTCTGGGTTCTTTACCGCATTAGTTCTTATATGTTAAAGACTGCATATATTTTTGGGGATTCTCTCCTATACTTATTATTGCATATGTGAACCTCTGTGCTGTTTGAGACTTTAAATGAGACCTTGCTGATTATAATTCTTTTGTGAATAAATTCTATTTTACTTTTATCCTGTGCTACTGAGTTTCATGGAAAGGTCATTCCTAAGACCACCCCAGTTTATTGTGCCTAGTAGGCCTGCCTCCCTCCAGGAGTCTCAAGTGTCGGAAGCTGTGACAACAGGTGCTTGTAAAGGGCGGGGTTTACACTGAAACACAGAAAAAAACGATATTCCCTCCAGCACACTGCAGCAATATCAACAAAAATACTTGAATCCTACATGATAATAGAAATTCAGAGGTATTAGTAGCATACATTTGCAAATATATGATTAAGCGCCAGGCCAACGTCAAGGTTCCTCTATACTGGCGTCCCTAACATTAAGGGGTTCACGTCCGAGGCGCAAGGCATCCCTTTACAAGCAACTGTGCTATATCATTAAGTTGATGTGAGCGACCACCATACTTTTTATTTGCATTTCTGAGAGGCATGAAGGGAGCCAGCATTGGGAGGATGTGCTGGTCCATATAGTGCCATTTGGAGGTTTCTGGGGTACCTCCTATGTGAGTCAGCTCTCGGCTTATACATGTGCTGTTATTATGCAGTACATTCATTTGTAATTATATGAACCAGAGTGGGTGCTATTATTAGGTAGCAATAATTATTTTGGAGTGAGCGTTTGGGCGCGGGGCCCCCGGAGTTGCTCTGTCTGGGCCTTTTTCAGGGCATCACCACTTAATTCACATAGATACTTTTTCATCACCTTTCTATTTTGTTTGTTCATTATTTATGTAATTTAATTCTTTCCCATTTTGTTAACACTTATTGATTATCTTTACACATCTATACCTTATACTTCACTATCACCTTTTTTCCCTTTTCGTGTGATACCCAGGGGATGGTCATTGGCTGGATTATTTTGGGGTGACTTGCGCCTTGGACGTGAACCCCTTAATGTTAGGGATGCCAGTATAGAGGAGCCTTGACGTTGGCCCGGCGCTTAATCATATATTTCCAAATGTATGCAACCAATACCTCTGAATTTCTATTATGATGTAGGATTCAAGTATTTTTGTTGATATTGCTGTAGTGTGCTTGAGCGAATATCCTTTATTTTAACCTGTATAACATTCAATAAAGACCAACTAAAATATTGCAAATGGAACAGGTTACAAAGGAAAAATAAAGTTTAAATACAGTATATAAGGATATATTTTCAAATGTTGTAATGCACAGTATACACACATTTTGGGTGTGTAGAACCGAGTCCTGGCTCGGGTCTACCCGTAAATTAGGATTTCGTATTTGAAAAAACGAATCTCAGGTTTTGTATTGCATGCAAACAGGTCCAAATTACATGATATTAGCTGTTTTTATCAATTTGAAAGAAAACCAAAGCCAATGCAAGAAGGACTAAACCATATTTGGCGACATTCTGGCTGGGCGTGGCGTGGCATAAGGGGTGGCTGGAGAAATTACCCTGCATTAGGGGTGGAGCAAGGGGGGGGCACGAGATTACAGACATTGTGAAGCAGGGGGCGGGGCCATGATGACGTGATTTGCCATGAATTGCGTCATCTCCCCCACTTTGCTGCGGTGTGTGTATGTGGGGGATTGGGGGTAGGTGAACAGCCAGAAGACTTGCCGGGTGGCCCGGGAGCACCACCTGATTTTTGGGAGCCTCCCAGTCGGAAGAGTAGGCAAGTATGGTCTGCACACATCTCTGCTGGATAACCAGGCTTGTAATAAATGGAATGCACAATGAATGCAATGTAAAAGTATTTTTTTTCTTGTTTTAAATTTGCAGAAAATAAAACTAATGTTCAGAGTCACAGATGCAGCTTATTGACAGGAATCACGGTACGAAAAGTTAATTTTCTATAGGAAGACTAGTCATTGTTAATGCAGATTTGTAATCTCAATAACATGCATCTTCTCTTAGGATATGGCTTTAACTTAAAGCATTGTAAGTAATTTGAATTATGACTGCTTCATTGAAGTGTAACTTCTTTTGTGGCACTAACTTATACTGGAAGTATAACCAAATAGCATCACTGAAGTGCAGTTATATAGGAATGACCAGCAGGGGGAGCACTCCAATCAAAATTGGAGATTGAGATGATCAGTCTCATTTGTCATAAATAGATCCAAATACTTGAATAAGTTTGAGGAAAGATAAGCACTCTGTTTAGTGATGGAATATTGCTAGTTCACTAGGGGTTAAGGGAGAGAAGGGGGCGTAGCCAGGATTCTGTCCATCAAAAATAATAGCCTATGGCAGTAATAAGGGGGAAGGCCACTACTATTCTTATAAATAGTCTGGAAGAGGAGCCATCTTCCTCTTTTCCAGTTTTGGAACCCCACCCACCTACCCGATGAAGCAGTTTTGTATGCAATTCTTATTTATTTTCATTGGACTGTGCAATTTTCATGTTTTCCTTCAAACAGGTACAGGTGCAGCCTGGTGGGAAGCAGAGCTCCTAGGTGGCCTATTATATAGCGTAAGAGTGACTGGGTAGCATTTTCCTTTTGATAGCAGCAAGTTGGTCATTCTCCTTAGGGGGTGGACCTGGCCTTCATCTTAGGGAGGGGTCAAGGCTGTGCCAATTAAGGGGGAATGGTTCTGCCTCAGGCCAGTTTGTGCTGGGTGGGGATCCGCCTCTTCTTATTTAGGCAAATATATTTGTTTGGCCGTCGCCTCGGAGAACTGCTTTCTTACTGCCACCATCTTTCTAATTACAATTTGATCAGTAAAATTTGGGTGTGTCCTCCTTTAATTCCACATAGGTTTCTGAGTGGTTATTTCTAGTTAGTAGTTAAGCTAGTTAATTAGCATAATGTAAGATTCAAACAATGGGTGACTTAGGAAGATGTAGGATATTTGTTTAGATCCAAATTATAGCAAGTTGCAAGCAGGGTCGTAACAGGGCACAAATGCAACCAGCTAGCCAGAAGCAAGGACTGTGGGGCGCCCTGTGAGGTGGCACTGGCACAGGTCGCACAACCCTAGTTACGGCCCTGGTTGCAAGTCACTGATCTAACCAATAACATAAAACCAAGCAACAGCAATATCCATTATGCTAACCTACACAAAGCTGCACAGTGTGCCGGCCACCACACCAGGGAATAAGACATGGTGCTGTACATGGAGTGTGGCCATGCTGAATATTAGGGTTATGTCCCTATAAAAGGAGCTTCCATCTGACACTGAACTTTGCTGTCTATCTGCAACTAGTTTGACACCCTTTGTGGTCTCTGGAACCACACTTCGGTTGCCGTAGCTTTGTTGCTGCTGTAATCGCAATGCCAGGACACAGGCACACCAGTGTGGAGAACCAGAGCTCGCACCCCACTCTCTGCCTATCACACAAACTGTCTTCTGAACCTCACCTGCCACAGCAGTGTCCCGAGCAATCAGCCTAGCCATGAAGACCATATAGCCTATTTTTACACATTACCATTACATTGTAGCAGTGTCTCAAACTGGAAATGCAATAAAAAAAAGTTGTGTATGCCAAGCAGTTTCATTCTAAGTGAAACTTCTTTTCAGAAAGGGCTAGTCACAGAGATCCACTTAAGGCTGTTCATCACAGCTCTGCCTTCACCACACTATAGGCCCCATTTAACAACAAGACATAACCCCATTAGCACTCGCTAAAGGGGTTATGTCCTCCTATTAGTGGTAAACTAAGATTAACACTGTTTGTCACTGTACCACTTATGCCATGTGTCAGCAGGGGGTCACATGGTCCTACTCAGTGCACAGAACGGGACTGTAAAACTCAGGAGAATTAGCAGACTGCACGCTGCACAGACATAGGGCCTGATTCACTACGGAACGCAATTGTGAATGCAATATCGATTACACACCAGTTCAACTGCGATAATATGTAAATTCATTGCAATCGCAATGCCGCCGCTGTACTACATAAGGACGCCCACTTTACCTTACACACATCCGTAATGTTTAGCAAGACTGCGAAACCATTGGTACAATCAAGTACCATCGCAGCCTCACGCACACTTGTACAGGCTCTGACCTTACTCAGAAATTGCTAACTTCCATGCACACTATCAGGCCTCAGGCTGCGTAGGGCATCGCAGTGGATAATTTATGCACGCACCTGCTACGGCGTTCAAAAGGCACTGGCACGCCTGCATTTAGCTGACCCCCACCCCATTATCACCCACAAGTGGCACTTCCTGTCAATCACTCTGCGATGGTTCTGCATATCGCAGTGGCTGGTTTGCACAGGCGCACTGCGATGCATGTACAGTATGCCACAATCGGCCGATTGCTTACGTGTCAGCAACTGCGTTCCTTGCTGAATCAGGTCCATAGTACTAACTCCACACACAGGTAACATCTTTCTTCTGTCACACTATCATCAGGGCAACCACCCTCAGTGACTCTGCAATGTTTTTGCATCAGGGCACAGCTGGGACTGTCGCCTGACAGTAGAGGTGACACTATCTACCTTCCTCCATAGGGTGAGCTGCGTCTGCTCTCTCACCTCACTGTTCACTGCGTCGCACACAATAAGGCAGCAGAAGTAGCACAACTGCTACACTCTATGCCTCTGTGCATACGCTCAGTGCAACCATCTGTCACACAAAGGGTCTTATGTAATAGGTTGTGAGCTGCAGCCGCTGCAGGAACTACTGCAAGTTTTTTTTAAAGCGGCAATCATTTTAACAGCAAAACCAGCTTGGTTTTGCCTTTAAATTGATTGCCGTTTTAAAAACACTGGAAGACTCGCAGGAGTTCCCGCCACAGATGCAGCTCGCATCCTATTACATAAGCCCCAAGATGTTTGAATACATATGTACTTGTTAACTGTTATGCATGCTGCTTAAATGAGATAATATTCTCATGCTATTTGGAAACTAAAATGCATCTGTTATTCATGCTATAATTATCATCCATTATGTAATTCTTGATAGAGGATCATTTGTGTCATTATCATTATAGGTATTTTATTTACAGCTGCTCATGTGCATTTGCTGTCTAGGAGCTATCTATGTTTATGTCTGTGTGTTGCTAAAACTTAACTCATAATTAAGGAGGAAGCATATACTAGTGTCTGGACAATTATTGTAGATCATATAGATCTTAAGAATTTTTTTGTCACATTGGTATTTAACCAGAGGTGTTTATCAGGTTTTCTCTAATAGGATTTAGAAGTGCAGTTTCCTAACTTCCATAAATTTAGCAAGATCTCCACCTAGTAACCATATTAGCATCACTTCTATAATATGCAATTTAGTATGTTAATTCTCTTTTTCAGATGATGCATTTTTGTATTTTCGCTTAAGAAATATATTTTATACTTCACATTGTGTTAATGTGTATGACCTCTATCCCATAATCTGATCATGGTATAAATATTTAATGGTGATGAATCACTATAGCAAGACCATAATCCTTGTGACAATATTAAAGTAACAAAACTAGATAGTGTTTTTATTGTTAGATATAAAAATGACAATACGATCATATATTAAACACTAAAGGGGTATTTATACTGTAAACTCCCTTTTTTATTAAGAGTCTCTTATTTTTCTCCCATTTGAAGTCCCTACTGTTTGTTTGCTTGTTTAAAATTATCTTACCTAGTTTAATATTCACAATAAAAGTTACATTTTAGCTATCAATTCTTCACTATTACAAGCAAAGCGTCTTCTGTCTCTAATACCCCTTTCACACAGAAAATGAAATTACCAGGTAAATCACTTTTACCCGATAATTTGCAGAACAACATGGGTTTTTTTTCTGTGTGAAAGGGTCAACCCGGGTCGAAAATGCTGGGTCCCTGACCCTGGTAAAGAGCAGGGTCGGAGTCCCGGCATTATCGACCTGGGTTGACCGTTTCACACAGTAAAACAAAACCCATGTTGTTCTGCAAATTACCGGGTATAAGTGCTTTACCTGGTAATTTCATTTTCGGTGGGAAAGGGGGTAAGTCTTTAATCGGGAAACCCACCCGGCATTTGAATGCCGGGTTATTTCACACATTCTGTATGAAAGCGGTATTAGTCAGACAACAAAAGGGAGACAAGGGGGGGTCCCTGAGTCACACATCATTTCTGTTACTTATACTTAATGCATGCTGAGTTTCATTCACAATGGGATTCTTGCTTGATGTATCCATTTGCATCCCACTTCTCACGCCAAGTTATTGTTGGAAAAAATACCCACCCTGGCAAAACGTATTTTAAATGAACAAAAAGATCATAAAATTAATTATAGAGCCAAACTAATAAGTGACATGGCTTCCTTATTCAATACAAGGTCAACAGAAACAAATTAATTTAATTAATTAATAAAATTTTTAAAATAAAAGCAAAAACACTAGATGTCTGGACAGGGGCGTAACTAGGTAGTTGAAGTTTCCATAGCAAAAGTTTGTAAGGGCCCCTTTTAATGGTGATATATATATAGAACATATTTGACTTTGACGAGGAAGATGGCCCCCTCGGCTCTGGGCCCCATACCAGCTACACACCTTGCCTCTATGGTAGTTACGCCCATTTGTCTGGATGTGTTATCTTCTGGTAATTAAGGCCAATATTAACTAGAACGTTTCAGAGGATTTTACCATCTTTAAAACCCATTCCTATAATATTAACATGAAATCCTTTCTTTAATTCTAGAATAAATGTATGCATGCTAGTCAAACCATTAAACATACAGTATGTTTCCTATATGTAATATATGATTTCTGTCTCACTGGTTGGTATGTATACTGTAGAAAGGCTTCTTGTTATGCTCTTCATGCTGCAGTTTGACACTGAGGGCCTCATTCAGAGGTGCATTTTCTTCAGTTTTAATATTTCTGACTGACACACTGTTCTTCATATATTGTTAAAATGGACATAAAATAACCTTGCAAAAGCTATATAAAGGTGCCCATACACGGTGCGATAAAGCAGCTGATCTTATGGATTGGTATGATATCGCTGCTATATCGTACCATGTATGGGCATGATATCATCTAGTGCGCGCACCCATGGGGTCGTACATCGCACCCCCAGATCTTGCTGCAGGTTCAGTCGATTTGGGGATGCGGTGTGTGATCCCATGCAGCGCTATGTGGGTGGGGGAGGGGGGAGCCGGCATATCGGGTGGTTGGCCACCCGATCACACCGTGTGTGGGGACCGCCCGATATGTTGGATGCCGGATCCCCCGTCGCGTCGCACGGTGCATATCGCACCATGTATGGGCGGCTTAAAATAATTTTCTGAGGGAATGAGAAATCCTTCAGCCATAATACTTGATGACCAATTTACATCAGATTCTGAGGTAAAATTAAGGCCCTCATTCAGAGCCGTACGCTCTGAGCAGAGCGCACGCTCTGAATGAGGGCCGCCCTCCATAATTCTGGAGCATCCTCCTATACGAGCGTGCAGTTTGATGGCCGTGATAGTCGTGACCATCGCGACCATCGAAACTGCGAGCCGGAGCCTGCGGTTGAGGTTTTCAACTGCAAGGCCTGGAGTGATTTTGGCTCTATCAGAGCCAAAATCACTCCCACTGACATCACTAGTGATGTCAGTGGGCCGGCTTCTGACGGTAGGCGTTCCCTTGGGAACGCCCCCGTCAGGGAGGCACGCCCCCGGCACGCCCACCAAAGGGGGCGTGCTGTCAATCAATATCGACAGCACGCCCCCTTTGATCAGACACAACGAGCGAAGTACTTTCCTTCGCTAGTCGCGTCTGGCGCATGCGCACGACGGAGCTCCCGCCATCATGCGCATGCGCAGTGCACAACATCGACCCACTTGCGAGCGGACCTGAATCAGGCCCTAAGTTTGTTGGTATTAAAAATAGATAAATAAAAATAATATGGATTTCTCACAGGGCCATCTGTTAAGGCAAATGTATAATATCATTCACTGGAACTTCATGTAGCATGGAAGTATATCCTGTACATAGCTGACAGAACAGTTCTGCCTGAAGCTGGTATATAGTACCTTAGGGTCTGATTCAACAATTTACAGAACTTCGATGTTCACGCAAATATCCAATATTTTTTTTTTATTGCTGCAATACTGTAATTGGAAATAAAAAGAACTGTCCTTATTGGCGGAGAAAGCCCATGTGCTTGATATGTTAAACCACCTTTGTACGGGCTGCTGCTCATGGTCCAGTGCTGTGGGCTTGCCCCCCGGTCTTAAATTTGCCAGCCAGCCCCTGCCTGGCGCACTGAAATGCCCAGCATTACCCTAAACTCCAGACTGCTATATTCCACACAGATTGCTACCGCTGCTACACCTGTGATATCCTTGTGTCTTAGGTTACTTGCTTTTCTGCCATATTACAATAAATCTAAACAGGTTCAGCATACCACGTGTCAACTAAGGGCCTGATTTAGCTTAGGATGGAATTGCAAATCTGCATGCAAGCAGCTTTGCAATTTCATCCTTGCAATTATGGTAATACAGCAGGAGGCCTCACGCTTCCTGCATGCATTACTTATATGACCTGCGTTGTCAGCCAGCTAAAAGACCCATGGGGACATGCAAGCCAGCTGCTACAGATGAGTGACAGAGGCCAGGAAATCTCCGTCAGCCGATGGAGATCCTGGCCTCCCCCCCCCCCCCTCAACGGAGGCGACACCTCCCCACCCACAAACAGCAGCAGACTGTCAATAAATGACAAATAAAATAATAATGTAAACGTACCTATTGGAGCTGCTTCCATGAATTCTTATTAACAAATAGGAAGAATGATGTGTAATATGCGGTAAGCGCTTAGTGAAGGAGTTATGTGATGTAGTGAATAATTACATTGGCATGTGCATTTGATGCTAAATGGTTGTATATGGTGACTGTAATATATGTGTTCTATGTGTGTAGTAGAATGAAATTAAAACGTTCTAACTAATGCTGGCCATACACGCTACAATTATCGGGGCGATCCGCCTGATATCGGCGGATCGTCCCGATCATTGTAGCATGTGGGGGGTGACCAAGGGTTAAATATTGCTCCGTCGGGCATGCTGGATTGTCAAGCATGCCCGTCCGATGCAATATTTCCCGTTAAACTGTCGGCCACATCGGGCAGTGTATGCCCAGCCGCGGCCGACAGACAGACATTTCCTTTGTTCCTTCGTACGGAAGGAACAGGGAAATGTCTCCTCCCCCGGGGGCGGAGCGCAGATATCAGGCTAATACACTGTGAGAGAAATCTCACAGTGTATGCCGGCGACATCTGCGGCTGGCAGCCGGCCAGATAAAATGTCTGTCGGTCTGACAGGCATTTTATCTGGCTGTGTATGCCCAGCATAAGACCACTAAAACTTAAAATAATAATAAATAATGATTAAGATAAAGCAACAATGAAACAAAAAATAATAATAAATAATAATGAAAAATAATAATAGCAAATAATGAAATAATAAAAACAAATGAATCAACAGTGAAATGGTGCACTGTTAAATGTTTAAGCTCTTTTACGGGTTGTTGGGGTGCCCGCTGCTATGGTGCAATGATGTGGGTGGCTGATTCTATCTTACCATAATCCTTTGTGGAATTTTAAAGAGCCTTGCTTGGACCTCCCTCAGGTGCCGGTAAATGTAACAATCTTTTGCCGGCGTGCTGCGGATGGAGGACACTTTACCGCTGTGTTCCGTCCTCTGCACGGGGGTTGCAGCGTGGTTCTAATCCGTTTGCTTTTACCTTTGGCTGTCTCTTTGGCTTGTAGCTCTGTGAGGTAAGAGCCATCGGTAGATTGTAGTGTGGCCTCCAACGCGTTTCATCCATATGCTGGATTTTTCAAGGAAGCTGGATCATTAGAAGTTGTTCCTCTTAATAGCCCATAGTTTCCCAGCTGGTCATTAATTAATTAGTCATTTTGTTCATTTTATTGAAAAAAATGTTTTGTTTTTTTTAAAAAAAGAGGTTTTAAAAGGAGTTTTCATTATATTATTTTGTCCATTTTACAAATCTTTATACATTTTTCATAATATATATATATTTTTTCATTCTATATATTTATTATCATTTATTTACACCCCCCATTGGGACACACACGGTACACCACAAGCAAATGGACACCGAATGGCAGAGCCTTTTAAAACTCCTTTTAAAACCTCTTTTTTTAAAAAAAAAAACTATTTTCAATAAAATGAACAAAATGACTAATTAATTAATGATCAGCTGGGAAACTAACCCTGTCAGCCAATTAGATCAGTTTCATGGCTATTAAGAAAGAATGAACAACTGCCAATGATACGGCTGTAACACCCTAAGACTAGTTACACCTACTATAAGAGTTAGGTTCCTAGGTTCTTTGGATTTCTATTTACAGAGAGGTAAAGAGGTAAGTATACAACAGTTTATAGGAAACAAATTATGTATTTTATTGCAGTGAAAGTAATTAAATTATGGAAACTGCACTTTTGTAGTGAGGATTACAAGTTCAATTACAATTATAATATTATTTACATTTACAATGCACAAAGAAATATAAACAATGGTTAAGTTTTATTATTCCGGAACACAGCCTCCTTACTATTGATCAGTATAACGCTGCTCCTGCTAATTCAAAGATTATTGCATGCAATACAAGGTGAATACAGTTTACCTTAAACACTATAACCAAAGAACAATGGCAATAAACAACAGTCTTTCAATTCTCTATCGATATGTTAACGATTCCCAAGCTTTTCTGGCCAGAAAACTAATAATTCAGGAATAATTATACTCTTAAAGTCCTGCTGGTGTACACTGCGTTGCCCGGGTTATTAGCTGGAAGGTCTCTGTATCCTGCTTAAGCAGAAATAGCTCCACTGTGGGTTAATATAAAGCTGTGTTGCTCCTAAGTGCAATTGTCTCTCTTTTTAATCCTGAATAACAGACTCTGCAACAATGTTAATGTCAATAGTGCTGCAACCTTGTTGCTACAAACAGACTACTGTGACAGCTTGTTAGATGGCTCTGCCTCTCCTACTACACACAGAGCTGCTCGGATGGGATTTATTATATGCAACTCCTGCAGCTCCTTACAGGGACTCTCCTGCCCACAAGTCCCAAGGACCAAGTCTAAGGCTCTGTGCGGCTTATGCGGGTAATAAAGTTTCAAGCTGTAGACACTTATTAATTATAACTCCTTTTCTGCACTGGTGTCTGGGGAGGTTATTGCTGGGCACTATACATAGGGCTGTAGCTGCCAGCTAGCTGCGGGCCACTGTTAGTGGGTAGTTGTAGAAGAGTGTGTGCCTCTTACCCCCCGCGATAACCACGACTCCTTTCTGTGCCTGCAGGGTCTGGTACAGCCTCCAGTCACTGTCAGCAAACTGTGGCTTCACCCAGGAACACCTCAGGCTGCTGCTCCTCACTAAGGGAGGCGGCTCAGAAGGCTCTAATGGCTGCCAGCACTCAGTTCACTGAGCTCCCGGCACTCTCTAGCAGCTCCATCAGCCTGTCCTCCACAGCGCAGCTTCCCCTTCACAGCTCACCTACCAACTGCACACACCAACTGCCGCCCAACTGTCAGCACAAGCCCCTCTGGTCACGGGGCACTGTTTCTCTATTGCATTGGAGGTCCATTCTCTCCGGCCGCACGCCAGCTCCTGAAGCTGGCTATATTGTCCACTGTCACCAATGAATACATTCAAATGTCCAGCAACACATATATAAGGATACACAACATAAGGTACTCCCAGATTCTGCGGTACCACACGGCTTCCTTAAAAAAGTCCAGCATATGGATAAAATGTGTTGGAGCCCAAACTACAATCTATCGACGGCTCTTACCTCACAGAGCTACAAGCCAAAGAGACAGCCAAAGGGAAACGCAAACAGATTAGAACCACACCGCAACCCCTGTGCAGAGGACAGAACACAGCGCTAAAGTGTCCTCCATCTACAGCACGCCGGCAAAAGATTGTTACATTTACCGGCACCTGACGGAGGTCCAGGCAAGGCTCTTTAAAGTTCCACAAAGGATTAGTGTAAGATAGGGCCAGCCACCCGCAGCATTGCACCATGCAGCGGGCACCCCAACAACAAGAGCTTAAACATTTAACAGTGCACCATTTCACTGCTGATTCATTTGTTTTTATTATTTCATTATTTGCTATTATTATTTTTCATTATTATTTATTATTATTTTTTCATTTCATTGTTGCTTTATCTTAATCATTATTTATTATTATTTTAAGTTTTAGTGGTCTTAGTTTGAATGTCTTAATTTCATTCTACTACACACATAGAACACATATATTACAGTCACTATATACAACCATTTAGCATCAAAACACACATACCAATGTAATTATTCACTACATTACATAACTTCTTCACTAAGCGCCTCCCGCATATTACATTACATGTCAATCAATGACAGTTTGCTGCCAGTCTGCGTGCAGGATCGCAGACCCGTTCAGCACATGCACAGAACAGATCTGGAACATGCGCAGATTCCCAACTAGTGTGCACTGCTGAATCATGCCCTAACTGCATTACGCAAGCAATACAATAACAGGGCTGCCATCAGAAATTGTGGGGCCCGGGACTTAGAAAATAGGCAGGCCACCCCTTCCCTTCCTTCTTTAGTACAGAAACCATGAGCCAGAGGAGGGCTTACATACTAATATATATATATATATATATATATACTAATACTATATATCTATATATATATATATATATATATATTTATTGTGAAGGAGAAGATGCGGCGCTCAAGGCATATCTGAAAAAAAACTCCAAGTACAGGCTCCGTGTGTCAAGGTTTCAGTTTTTATAAACTGCCATCAGGATACAGAGAAAATACATGTGATATACCTTATATACATCTCACCGTAAGTGACCCATTCCCCGGAGCTCGGGACAGCCCTCCCTGGCCGCCGGCCAGTTTTGATGATGTCATCGCGCTATTTGCGTGCCTCCGTCATCACACTGTTTGTGTGCCTCCGTCACTCCCATCACCATAGAAACATGTGTAAACAGCAATCGCTGTTAAAAAGAGCATTGTAGCGTCTTAGCAATAAAGTTATTAAGCACTTAGTAAACAATTGTTAAAACATTACATCACACCCCCCACAATGTAATTTACCATAATATACTCAGATACTAGGGTATCATAATATAGTCAGGTATTAAGCTTGTCAAAACGAAATAATGGCCCCTCTTATTCATATATCAAATACTATTAAAGAAATATCATACTGGATGTTAATTAAAAATATATATGTCATACTAGATGTTATAAGAATATACTTAGATGATGTTTAAAGATTAAAGATTAGGACAAAACTTTACCTCCACATTAATATACTAATAATTGTAAAACAATTGTTAAAATTTATCAAAAATTTAAAATATCCCATTTATGTAAAACATGAAAATTAACTAGTTTCATTTAACCCTTTAGGGTATAAAGTATTGAGGTGCATTATCCAGCGCGTCTCACATTGGAGAAGTATTTTACCCCTATTACCACCCCTCGTCGGTGGAGGGATGTGGTCTATCATTCTGTAATGAATACTGGACATAGGATGACTCAATTCCGCGAAATGTCACGCTATAGGTTGTTCACTTGTACCTGTGTTAAGTGCATTGCAGATTGCTGACTTATGAGCCGCCATTCGCTCCTTAAACTTTCTTTCCGTCTTGCCAATATAGCTCCAACCACAAGGGCAAATAATCTGGTAAATCACATAACTTGAATTACAAGTTAGTAAGTGTTTGATATAAATTGTTTTACCACTATGTGGATGGGGGAAAGAGTTACCTGTGATTATGTATTGGCAGGTCACGCATGAACACTTAATGCAGCCTAGCTTTTTAGGGAACATACTAGTGCCTGTACTAGATTGGTTAAACTTTGATAAATCCGTTTTGACCAAATGATCTCTCAGATTGCGTCCCCGTTTGTAACATGGCATTAATTGTTTATCAGATAAATGTAGACTGGAATCTGATTCCACAATAGGCCAATATTGTTTAGTTATTCGATTAATTACAGGGGAAGCAATATTGTATTTGCTAACCCAAGGGAACTTGGACTTAGCTATACACTGTCATTTTTATTTTTATTAAGAAGAGTGTTCCTATCAAGTGCCAAAACTTTCATTTATGTTTCCTCCAGTATCTTACGGGAATACCCCCTGTAAAGAAAATTATTAAATAAGTCATCAATTTGCAATATAGCCTTGTCTCTATCACTATTGATCCGTAACACCCTAATCATCTGTGAGTAAGGGAGGCCTCGAATGAGGCTTCTTGGGTGACAACTGTTGGCTTGCAATAATAAATTCCTGTCTGTAGGTTTTGAAAAGAAGGTGGTAGTGATCTTATTTTCTGCAATTATTATTTTTACATCCAGGAAGTTAATTTCTGTATTATGTAAATTATAGGTAAATTTAATAGGAACATCGGTACTGTTATAACACACTGACACACGGAGCCTGTACTTGGAGTTTTTGTTTATATATGCCTTGAGTGCCACAACTTCTCCTTCCTACACCTACTCACTTTTGAGGGCTCCGGCAGAAGTTGATCCCGTGGTAACTGTGAGTGCCAAACCATAAAATTTGTGTATATATATTTATATATATATATATTTACACACATCTCTCTCTCGCTCTCTCTCTCTCTCTCTCTCTCTATATATATATATATATATATATATATATATATATACATACATATATAAAAAAGAGGGTTACATTTAGGAGAAGAGGAAAAAGAGGAGGGAGAAAAATCCCCCCAAAAAAGGAAACCTCTATTATAGCCACAAGAGAATTACAGACAGGGATCATCAATAATTCACAGAAGGAACTATCCACAGCACAGGTCACAATTTTAGAGAAAGGTCTAAAATTTGTGCCAGACCAACATTTGGACAAATTTAATCTCTTTATCGATCTTAATAAATATATCCGCAAGAGACATTTCTTAAAAAATCCAATACAGAAATTAGCTTATACACTTCAAATAAAACTATTGGTGTCACCACCCTTCAAATTCTATCCAGTTGAATATTGGGGGAGCCATTTAGATATTTTTATCAGTCAATCAAGGATTACTTTAGAGAAATTAAAATCAAAAGTGATAAATACAATTGTAATCTTAATAATGGTGAGAAACAAGTGATTAACCAACTAAGGAAGGATGAAAATATAATCATTAAAACATCTGACAAAGGGGGGGTCTGTTGTGTTACAAGATAGGGAAATCTATCTGCTTGAGGCATATAAAATCCTTGAGGACTATTCTACGGATGTTAAATTAACTGGTAACCCTACCATGTTATATCAGGAAGAGCTATTTCATTTATTAAATGAAGCAAAGAGGGATAATATAATCTGTAGTGAGGAATTTAATTATTTGTATATTAAGTTCCCAGTATTAACAATTTTCTACCATATCCCTAAAGTCCATAAGGACAAAAAAAGTCCTGCAGGGAGACCAATCATCTCTGGAATAAAGTTGCTAACTGCCAATTTGTCTCACTTTTTTGACCTAAAGTTGCAACCTTATGTGAAATTATAAAAATCTCATTTAAAAGATTCCACCAATCTTCTTAGAAACATTAAAGATTATATATGGTCTCCTGAGGGTAAATGGTTAACTGTCGATGTTCTGGCTCTTTATTCATCCATTCCCCACCATAAAGGTCTAGAGTCCTGTTAGAAAAGTTCTTACATCAGACCCTGATAAGACACTAACAGAGACAGTTTTCATAATTAAGAGTATTAAGTTCATTTTAGAACACAACTTTTTTGAATTTAATGGCACTTTCTTCCTCCAGAAGCAGGGAACTGTGATGGGGACTAAATTTGCCCCATCGTATGCCAACCTGCTGATGACGGAATGGATTGAGAATTTTGTGTTTAATACAGATTTTGAATGTATAATAGTCAAATTTTATGGGTGATATATTGATGATCTGATTTTTATATGGAGGGGGGATGTTTCAAGCATTAAAGAATTTATTAGATTTATCCACAATAATGATTATAATCTTAAATTTACCCATAAATCTGATAATGACTCTATCAATTATTTAGATCTGATACTGGAAGGTAATAATAATGAAGTTGTGAAGACCTATATGCTTTTTAAAGAAGTGGATGCAAGCAGTTTCATTCCTTCTGGTAGCTGCCATCATCCATTATGGATTAACAATGTACCATTTGCACAGTTCCTTAGGTTAAGCAAAAACTGTAGCACAATTGATTAATATTGGAAACAATCCCTTGTCCTTAGAGATCGGTTTAAAGATAGGGGATATGACCCCTCAAGAATTGAAGATGCCAGATATAAAGCATCAGTTAAAAACAGGGAGGAGTTATTTGTGGACAAATGTAAACAACAGCCGACTGATAACAACAAGTGGCCAAGCAGGCCCTTTATTACTCAATTTAATAAAGAGAGCCATCTAATTAGAAAGACTTTAGAATGCCACTGGGGAATACTGCGGAAGGACCCAATTCTAGGGCCACATCTTTCAACTAAACCAAATCTTGTGTTTAGAAGGGCCACCAATCTGAAAAATTTACTGGCGCCCAGTAGATTTAAACCGAGTCAAATTGCAAATACTAATGAAACAACTAGAGATGGATTTTTAAGTAAAATATCTGGTTGTTATCCCTGTAATCAGTGTATATGTTGCAAGTTTGTGGACAAAAGAACCTTTAGCATAAAAAAAGAGGATAATACGACCTATGCTCTATAAGAGATTGTTACTTGCTACACCGAGCTTGTAGTGTATAAGATCACTTGCGGTTGTAAACTAAGCTATATTGGGAAAACTAAAAGGAGTGCAAAAATCAGCATTCAAGAGCATTTGCTGAATATTAAAAATCAGATTAAAACCCATAATTTACCCCGTCATTTTGCAGAGTTTCATAATTCCAATGTAAAAGATTTCTCATTCACAATTATAGAACATGTGAAAAACGACCCTAGGGGTGGTAATAGAGAATTGATGTTGTCCAAAAAAGAAACTTATTGGATTTACACACTTAACACTCTTGTTCCAAATGGCTTGAATGAAAATATAGATATGGTATCTTTCCTTTAGGTCAATAACTTTCCTCCGTGGTCTTAACGATTAAGTACAAAAGGGATTTATTATTTTATATATTTTTGATTTCCACTAATATATCTTATTGGCAATTCATTTTGTTTTTTTCTTCCTGTTTTTGTAAAAACAATAAAATATACTAAAAGATTCCTTAAGGTGGGAAATAAGCTACAATCCCTAGGTGCGATATATTTTGCAAAATCTGGTATTGGTTTTTAAGAATAAAAGTTATACAAACGATCATTTAATGCCCTTTAATATTTTGGAGTGCTACATAGAATTAATATCTTACTATAAGGAGGAAGGTTTATTACATCATATAGAGGCTTGGAACACAGGGGAATGGAACGCAAGGGAAGAGTTAATAGAACACTGCAAAGGAAACTCTCCCACTGATTGTTAGCTTATTGGCTTCAATTAAGGTGTTTTATTCAATTAGGGTGGTTATTGGCTTCAATTAAGGTGTTTTAAACTAGCAACAATGTAGTTTCATACATATATCTGTAAGGATAAAACTAATTAGGATTAATTATACATAGATTGTCAGTCATATACTAAAGATGCCTGGAAAGTGGAATTTTATTAGGATAGCTAAAATCCAGCAAAGGAAGTGATGTCATAGGTGGATGGGTATAAGAATGGATGAAGGGATAGAGCCTTCATTCAAGCTTCAGACTGGGATGCTGGTGGTTCACATGTTTGTGCTATTGTAAGTACTTTGGAATCTTTTACTATATTTTTTGTTAATAGTCTTATACTGTGACTATTGTTAGCACTGAATAAATTTATTAGATAAAGTTTTTATATATTATTTGAATGTGGTTTTAAAAAAATTTAAATTTTTAAAAATATATATATATATATATTTAAAATTTGATATAAATGAGATTGCAAATTAGGACTAGCCAAATGGTTTATTGAGATCTATGTGATTTTTGCAGTATTAGCCTATATGCACTTAAAGTATGTTATAGACTTGAAGCACTATTTTCACTTGAAATTTGTTCTGCACAATCTTAGTATAAATAATTTTTGTGTAACATTGTATTATATGGTAATTTAGGAGAAATATATTTGACTTTTTAGGTCATAATCGATTACATTACACCTTACCTAGTTTTGATTTATTACAACATAATTCTGGTATGTACCACCCTATCGATAATATTGTATACATATGTACATATATATGTATATATGTGTTGACCTCTCACCTTTTTATTCACCCATTATTATGTTTATGTGTATGTGTTCTTATTTTAAAGAATTTGCACCCCTGATGAAGTCCATAGGGATGAAACGTGTTGGGTATTAGAGTTTGGTTAAAAGATCCATGTGTTAACAGGGAGGCACCTGCTGAACAACTTGTATACCCTGAAGAGTGAACAACAGGGTACAGCCATCTTGCCCCCAATCTGTGACAATGGAATGTGGAATGAAATTGTTGTAAGAAAAAAAAATGTTCTTTTTGAAAATTATGTGCTAAGTAGCATTTATAGATATTTTTTAATAAAAAGAAATCTACAAAAGAAAATATATCTAATGATTGGCCTTTGGGCCCCTTTTGGGTGTTATCTTTGGTGAGAGGGTCTTTTTTAGTATTATTTGGAACAATCCAGTATTAACATCAAAACGAACAAAGGATCCGGAGAGAAAAATATCAAGTTCGCTACAGGAGTAATATTAAGGACTCTGGCTCTATTGGCTTTAAACATTGGCATAAATTGCCCGGACTGATAAGGTTTCCTTCAACATTGACCCTTCTAGGGTTTCATATGAAATTGCGCCCTTGAAGTATTTTTTGTATGTTTTGTTTTTGATTCTTACTAACAGGGAATCTACTGTAAGGTGCAGCATTTGTATTGTAGCACAAGATAAGGGTATTTTTTTCTTTTTATATATATATATATATATATATATAAATATAAATATATATATATATATATATATATATAAAAAGACACACACACATATGTATATATATTTTCCCCCTGGTTTATTAAATAGGACTGTAACCGGACCAGCCCTGCCCAGCATTTTCTAAATTCTCTTTCTCCCCTGGTTTAATAAATATGACTGGACCAGACCAAATCAGTGCTCTGCCTTCTGCCCTGCCCAGCATTTTCTGACTTGCTTACCTTTTTTCTTGAAGAAGGCTCTGAGTACTTCCTTCTGACTTCTTCTCTTCGCATCCCCTGGCAGACGCTGCTCCTCACTCACCGCGGCTCCTTCGACCTCTCACCTCAGCGGCGCAGCATGATGTCATGACATCACAAGCACCGACTACAGTCCAAAACAAATTTTATTGTACATAGGGGCCAGAACTGGTCTCTGTGTGTCCAGCTGTAGGTTGGAGGAGCGGCCTGAGCGGGCGCTCCACCATTTACTTAATAAGGACCAGGTCTGCGATGGCAGCCTGTAGCAGCTGCTGGGCCTCCTTCTTTTGTTCAAGGGTTAGTGCGGGGCTGTTGCTGGCTATGCCCAAGTGGTAGGAAAACGGCAGGCCAACCCCTGTTCTGCCAGGGTCCGGGCCTGAGACTCAAGTCCCGGCAGTCCCCCCCTGATGGTGGACCTGACCATCAGCATATTGACCAATACAAGTGTATCTGGGTTTAACTCCATATCTGGAGGACTACTGCACCAAGCACAATCCGCTACGCATGTTTGTGACAGTACACTCTGCTATTACTATCTGATGTCACCCTACACTCTGCTAATAGACATGTTCGAGACAGATGTTCTTACTAAAAATAATTCCTAACAGGAAATCCAGCTCAGGCACATACACAAAGTTTTACACAGAATTCCCGTGGTTTGTCAAACCCCAAACGGTACCAAATTAGGACCAAACCAAAACATTTCTCATTGAGAATTCTTTAGTAGAATTAGACATAGTAAAATATATGAGAACCAAACCTTTACATTGTCTCCTGTTTATCTACCTACCTTGCACTTACCCCACTAGTGAGGATATACAGCAATTATACTATAATTGTACTTACCTCCTATACTTTTCAATTAGCTGTAAGGGAATTTAACTTTACACTCTGATATACTGTACTCTCAACTTTCAGAGAATTGATAACTGCGATTCAGGTTTTAATTACAGATGTGCATCGGCCCCCGTGTATTGGTTTTGGTTTTGGATCTATATTTCCTCATGTTTTGGATCTGGATTAGTTTTGCCAAAACTGACCTTCCGTGTTTTGTTTTTTGGTTTTGGATCTGTATTTTTTCTAAAAAAATCATAAGAACAGCTAAAATCACATAATTTGGGCCTGTTTTTGTTCCTACAGTATTAACCTCAGTAACATTTATTTCCAGTCATTTCCAGTCAATTTTGACTACCTCACAGTTCACAATATTGATTTTTTTTCATCTAGTTTAGGGCCAAAAGCTTTCATCCAGCTAGCTGGCTGACTAAGCTAACCGACAGCAGTGGGCGGCACTAACATGTGGCAGTTCAGCTTCGAACATGGCACAGAGTGGCATTGCAGGGGTAGACAGGATGGCAGTTTAATCAACTATTCGACCCCTAGGAATTTTAAAAACCAAGAACGTTTTCCTTAACTAGGTCAGAAGCCCGATGGAGTTGGACTGTTTACGGACTGAAGACAGGGAAAGGACGGAAGGATTGATTAGTTTTTTAATTTATTTAATTTAATGTTTTAAATCTTTAAAAAAAATATGAGGGAAGGTCCATATAGGATCAAGTTCTTCAGTTCCTAAAAGACATCTTTGATCTGGAGAAGGTTATTACATTTTTCATGCATCACGATCTAATAAAAAATTGAGGTGGCCTTCCTTGTGGAGGTGCTGTTAGAACATACTGTTAACAGACATTTAAAAGTTTGTACTCTGGGAGGTTGTTAGGGATAATGGGACCAAAACTTGCTGTTGACATCAGAGGAAAGCAGCCTGTAGTTCTCTGGCTGAATTAGAACTCCCAGCATCTGTGATGTTTGCTGGGCCTACTGGAAGTTATTTGTCAACAACAGGTGGCGTGCTTCAGGTTACCTCAGCCTGCTTTACGCACTGTATGTACCATGTAAATATATTTGTATGTGACCAATATACACAACTAATTTTTGTATTAAACATATTTGCAGTGCACTTTATTGCACACAACATGGCAGGAAGTTGCTCTGTGCTGCTGCTCATATTTGCCCACCCCATCAATTTGGTGGTTCAGAATTTTCTTTAAAAAAATGAAAGGAGCATGCAGGAGATGCTGTCTGCGGCCATTACAATTTCTGGACATTCGTAAACCATAAAATTAAAAATGTCAGGCAGCAATGTCCCAAACAGCACATAATGCAAAGAAAAGAGGTGCAAGATGGAATTGTCCTTGGGCCCTCCAACCCACCCTTGTGTTGTATATATGAAACAGGACATTCACAGTTTAACAAACCAATCACTATCAGCGACATGAACTGCCACTTACGGCTGAAATGATTGATTTGTTTGGACCTCCCACAAAACAAGCTGCCAATGAGCAGTGGACATTGGTGGCAGTGATCCCAAACACAAACTGGCTTTACAATACATTACATTAGATGTTGTCATCATCATCCCCATCAGTGTGTGCATCCTCCTCTTCTTCACACAATATGAATTTGTCCCCGCTGGAATCTACCATTACAGAGGCTTCTGTTTTTTTTGGACTTAAGTGCTGGTAAAGGTCTTCCTCATGGTATTTGTAATTCATTTTGATGAACATAATCTTTTCCACGTTTTGGGGAAGTGACCTCCTACACTGATCACTGACAAGGTTCCTGGCTGCACTGAAAACTATTTTAGAGTACACACTGGAGGGTGGACAACTGAAGTAAAGCAAAGACAGTTTGTGTAAGGGACTCCAAATTGCCTCTTTTTCCTGCCAGTAGTGAAATGGACTGTGTGACATGCCTATTTGGATGCTATCCCTAAAATAATCATCCACCATTCTCTGAATGGTGACTGTATCAGACAAAGTCATGGTAGACATATCACTCATTGTAGCAGTTCTTTCAGACCCAACCAGATGCCATGTTCTGCATCACCACCAGCAGTGGGTTTCTTAGGAAAATTTAGTTTTTTCATGGCAGCCGCAGAAACTGAAGGAGGAGATGCTGCTGTGTCACGTGTCACTTGAGCTGACATTTTTTTTCACCAACAGCTCTTTGCATATTTTCAGATTTATGTCCATTGGAAAGAAAGACACAAGGTATGACTTAAACCTAGGATCAAGTATGGCCACCAAAATATAGTGATATGATTTCAAGAAATTGATGACCCTTGGATCCTGGCGAAGCGAATGAAGGGCTTGATCTACAAGTCTGACATACTTAGTGGAATCACTCCATTTCAGCTCCTCCTTCAGTTTCTCCAGCTACTTTTGCAAAGGTCTGATTAGGGAAATGACCTGACTCAAGCTGGCAGTGTCTGAACTAAGGGTCTGATTCAGAGGCGCTCGCAAAAAGAGAGCGCTCGCTCTGAATTAGGGTGGGCGCTGTTTTCTTTAGTTGCGGCCTCCTGGCAACTCGCATAGCTGTGGTAGGGTCTCATGGCCACAAACCCCAGAGAGCTTCTGGCTCTAATAGAATCACTGGTGATGTCAGTGGGGCCGCCCACAAATGATAGGCATTCGCTTGGGAACGCCTCCGTTTGTGAAGCCACTCCCCGGGCACACTTACAAAATGGGGCAAGCTGTCAATCAACATTGACAGCCACCCCTTTTGTAGTGAGCCACGGAGCGAGTGCTTTTTGTGCTCGCTCCGGGGCTTGCGCACACGCAGTGCACACGCCACATGTGCGCACTGGGCTACCATCGACCCGCTTGCGAGCACTATGCGCTTGTGAGTGGATCTGAATCAGGCCCTAACTTCACATGTAGCAAGTTCAATGGGTTTGAGAATCTTGCACAACATGGACATTATTCTCTACTGCACTTGACTAAGGTGCATTCCCACTCCTTTCCCTATGTCATCGGCTGTAGTGTAGCCTTGGATGGCCTTTTTCTGCTCCTCCATCTGCTGAAGCAGATGAATATAAAAGGTAGAATTCCACCTAGTTACTACCTGTTGCCTCAGCTGATGGCAGGGCAAATTCAACAGTACTTGCTGGTGCTGCAATCTTTGACATGCAGTTTCTGAATGTCGAAAATGTCCCGGAATCTTTTGGGAAACCGAGAGCATCCCCTGTCATTTTAAAAAAATGTTGCACCACCAAATTCATCGTGTGAGCAAAACATGGGATGTGTTCGAATTCACCCACATGTAATGCTCGCACAATATTGGTGGCATTGTCCGAAATCACAAATCCCAAAGAGTCCAAGTGGGGTAAGCCATTTTGCAATGTTTTCCGTGAGTTTTTCTAAGAGGTTCTCAGCGGTATGCTGCTGCTGTTTGCACTGTTGGCCTACCCAGTGGGCTGTCACAGTCATGTAATCTTTAGTTTGCCCTGTCCCACATATCTGTGGTTAAGTTGACAGTGGGCACAACGGCATTTTGGAGGACATTAATAAGGTTTTTTTTAATGTCCTTGTACAAATTGTTAATTGCTATTCTAGAGAAGTGGAATCTAGAAGGGACATGGTAGCAGGGACACAGGACCTCAATTAACTGTTGTAAACCCACTGCATTAATGGCGGATACTGAATGAACATCTAATATCAGCATAGCTGTTATGGCGTCAGTAGTCTGCTATGCAACTGGGTGTCTGCTGCCATACTTGTTCCCCATTGCAAAGGATTGTTTGACAGTCCATTGTTTGGTTAAGCTAAAAGTAGTCTTCTTCCTGGTCCCCTTCTGGGATGAAAATCCACTCACAGCAGCAGCATCTGCAGCAGCATCAGGTGTAGCACTCAAGGATCCTTCTGAGGAACCACAGATAGGAGAGGAGTCAGTCATTCTTATGAAATTGGATGCAGGACTACTTCCGATCAAGATTGAGGATGATGATGCAGGTGTTGGTGGTGGAGATTGCAGGTGCTTGGATCCAGAGAAAAGGGAACAGCTAGGTGACACTGGACTGATTGTTGTTTTATGTTGTATTTAGCCAAAGTTTCTAAATTTGAAAACACTTTTCAATTTGATGAATACGCTGCAAGTGACATAACAGGGAGGAGGTTCCTAGATGGTTAAGGTCCTTACCTCTACTCACTGTTACTTGGCAATGGTTACAGATGACTTGACAGCTGTTGTCCGGATTTAGGTGGAAATTATTCCACACATGAGAAGTTTTGGGTGCTTTACCCAGGCATGACAACAATGGGATTTTTCCCACCATGGGCAACAACTTTTGCCTGATTTAGTTTTTACACAAACATCCTCGACATCAACATCCTCATCATCCATGTTAATGCCAACTACAGAAATATCCTGCTCATCCTCCTGGTGCAATTCCACAGAAGCGTCCCCGAATTTTATGTCAGCATGTTGACGTGTGCTGCTCGTCCCACATTTGCAAAGGGCACACAAATGGTGGAAGGAGGATCCTCTTCAAGTACAGTATTAGAAAGGTCAGGCTCACACATGGACACACTTGGACTCTCCTAGGGGATCGGTGACTTTTCTAAGCAGTGATTTTCATTTTTTTTGACACTTCTACAGGGAGAAGGGCTTACATCATCATAAGATGCAGAACCACCAGTCATAAATAAAGGCCAAGGCCTTACCCTCTCCTTGCCACTTTGTGTAGTAAATGGCATATTGCCAATTTTTTGTTTCTCTGCAGCTAACTTAGCTTTTAATTTTTTTTTCTTTAACACTGTAAAACATTGATTACTTGATTTTAGATGCCTTGACTTAAGCCCTGTATGCCCTTGGGCATTGGTTTTAATAGATGATGTAGATGGTCTAATATCGTCATGACTGGTGGCACGGGCAGTAGCTCCACCACTAGTATGTGGTTCCTGCTCTCCTCTCAATTGATCATTCTCCATATTATTAACAAACACGAACGAAGTGGGGTAGAGCACACACCTCACTTTGTACCAATTTTAAATATTACACTGCAGTATCAATGACCTACAGTGGGACAATATTTTTTACGAATACAGTGCGTTTCCACTAATAGTGTCAATATTTTTTATGAATACACTGCGTTTTCCACTTACAGTTTGACAATATTTCTTACAAATACACTGCATTATCCATTTACTGTGTGACAATACTTTTTACGAATACACTGCGTTTGCCACTTACAGTGTGACAATAATTTTTACGAATACACTGCATTTCCACTAACAGTGTCAATATTTCTTACAAATACACTGCATTTTCCACTTACAGTGTTACAATATTTTTTACGAATACACTGTGTTTTCCACACAGTGTGACAATATTTTTTACGAATACACTACGTTTTCCACTTACATCATGACAATATTATTTACGGATACACTGCATTTTCCACTTACAGTGTGACAATAATTTTTACGAATACATTGCATTTCCACTAACAGTGTCAATATTTCTTACAAATACACTGCATTTTAGACTTACAGTGTGACAATGTTTTTTACGAATACACTGCGTTTTCCACTTACAGTGTGACAATATTTTTTACGAATACACTGCATTTTCCACTTACAATGTGACAATATTTTTTACAAATACACTGCGTTTTCCACTTACAGTGTGACCATATTTATTATGAATACACTGCATTTCCACTAACAGTGTCAATATTTTTTACGAATACACTGCATTTCCATTTACAGTGTGACAAAAAATTTTACGAATACACTGCATTTTACACTTACAGTTTGACAATATTTTTTACGAATTCAATGCGTTTCCACTTACAGTGTCAATATTTTTTACGAATACACTGTATTTTCCAGTAACAGTGTCAATATTTTTTACAAATACATTGCGTTTTCCACTTACAGTGTGACAATATTTTTTTATGAATACACTGCGTTTTCCACTTACAGTGTGACAATATTTTATATGAATATACTGCGTTTTCCACACAGTCTGACAATATTTTTTATGAATACACTACGTTTTCCACTTACATCATGACAATATTATTTACGAATACACTGCATTTTCCACTTACAGTGTGACAATAATTTTTATAAATACATTGCATTTCCACTAACAGTGTCAATATTTCTTACAAATACACTGCATTTTAGACTTACAGTGTGACAATATTTTTTACGAATACACTGCGTTTTCCTCTTACAGTATGACAATATTTTTTACGAATACACTGCATTTTCCACTTACAGTGTGACAATATGTTTTACAAATACACTGCGTTTTCCACTTACAGTGTTACAATATTTTTTATGAATATACTGCATTTTCCACTTACAGTCTGACAATATTTTTTATGAATACACTGCGTTTTCTATTTACAGTGTGACAATATTTATTATGAATACACTACGTTTCCACTAACAGTGTCAATATTTTTACGAATACACTGCGTTTCCATTTACAGTGTAAATATTTTTTACGAATACACTGTTTTCCACTTGTGTGACAATATATTTTACAAATACACTGCGTTTTCCACTTGCAGTGTGACAAAAATTTTTACGAATACACTGCATTTTACACTTACAGTATGACAATATTTTTTACGAATTCAATGCGTTTCCACTTACAGTGTCAATATTTTTTATGAATACACTGTGTTTTCCACTTACAGTGTGACAATATTTTTTACAAATACACTGCGTTTTACACTTACAGTGTGACAATATTTTTTATGAATACACTGCGTTTCAACTAACAGTGTCAATATTTATTACAAATACACTGTATTTTCCACTAACAGTGTCAATATTTTTTACAAATACATTGCGTTTTCCACTTACAGTGTGACAATATTTTTTTATGAATACACTTATAGTGTGACAATATTTTATATGAATACACTGCATTTTCCATTTACAGTGTGACAATATTTATTATGAATACACTGCTTTTCCACTAACCATGTCAATATTTTTTACAAATACACTGCATTTTCCACTTACAGTGTGACAATATTGTTTTACGAATACACTGCCTTTCCACTAACTGTCAATATTTTTCATGAATACACTATTTTCCACTTACAGTGTGATAATATTTCTTATGAATATACTGTGTTTTCCACTTACAGTGTAACAATATTTTTTACGAATACACTGCATTTCCACTGACAGTGTCAATATTTTTTACAAATACACTGTGTTTTCCACTTACAGTGTGACAATATTTTTTTACGAATACACTGCGTTTTACTCTTACAGTATGACAATATTTTTTATGAATACACTGCGTTTCAACTAACAGTGTCAATATTTTTTACGAATACACTGTATTTTCCACTAACAGTGTCAATATTTTTTACAAATACATTGCGTTTTCCACTTACAGTGTGACAATATTTTTTTATGAATACACTTATAGTGTGACAATATTTTATATGAATACACTGCATTTTCCACTTACAGTGTGACAATATTTATTATGAATACACTGCTTTTCCACTAACCATGTCAATATTTTTTACAAATACACTGCATTTTCCACTTACAGTGTGACAATATTGTTTTACGAATACACTGCCTTTCCACTAACTGTCAATATTTTTCATGAATACACTATTTTCCACTTATAGTGTGATAATATTTCTTATGAATATACTGTGTTTTCCACTTACAGTGTAACAATATTTTTTACGAATACACTGCATTTCCACTGACAGTGTCAATATTTTTTACAAATACACTGTGTTTCCCACTTACAGTGTGACAATATTTTTTTACGAATACACTGCATTTTCCACTTACAGTGTTACAATATTTTTTATGAATACACTGCATTTTCCACTTACAGTATGACAATATTTCTTATGAATATACTGCGTTTTCCACTTACAGTGTAACAGTATTTTTATGAATACACTGCGTTTTCCACTTACAGTGTGACAATATTTTTTACAAATACACTGCGTTTCTACTAATAGTGTCAATATTTTTTACAAATACACTGTGTTTTCCACTTACAGTGTGACAATATTTTTTTACGAATACACTGCGTTTTCCACTTACAGTGTTACAATATTTTTTATGAATACACTGTGTTTTTCACTTACAGTGTGACAATATTTGTTATGGATACAGTGTGTTTTCCATTTACAGTGTGACAATATTTATTATGAATACACTGTTTCCACTAACCGTGTCAATAATTTTAACAAATACACTGCATTTTCCACTTACTGTGTGACAATATTTTTTACGACTATACTGTGTTTTCATCTTACAGTGTGACAATATTTTTTAAAGAATACACTGTGATTCCACTGTCAATATTTTTTATGAATACACTGCATTTTCCACTTACAGTGTGACAATATTTTTTACGAATATACTGTGTTTTCCACTTACAGTGTAACAATATTTTTATGAATACACTGCATTTTCCATTTACAGTGTGACAATATTTTTTACAAATACACTGCGTTTTCCACTTACAGCATCAATATTTTTTACAAATATACAGCATTATTCCACTTACAGTGTGACAATATTTTTTACGATTACAGTGCGTTTTCCACTTACAGTGTGACAATATTTTTTATGAATACACTGCGTTTTTCATTTACAGTGTGACAATATTTATTATGAATGCACTGCGTTTCCACTAACAGTGTCAATATTTTTTACGAATACCGGTACACTGAATTTTCCACTTACAGTGTGACAATATTTTTTATGAATACACTGCGTTTCAACTAACAGTGTCAATATTTTTTACAAATACATTGCGTTTTCCACTTACAGTGTGACAATATTTTTTTATGAATACACTTATAGTGTGACAATATTTTATATGAATACACTGCATTTTCCATTTACAGTGTGACAATATTTATTATGAATACACTGCTTTTCCACTAACCATGTCAATATTTTTTACAAATACACTGCATTTTCCACTTACAGTGTGACAATATTGTTTTACGAATACACTGCCTTTCCACTAACTGTCAATATTTTTCATGAATACACTATTTTCCACTTACAGTGTGATAATATTTCTTATGAATATACTGTGTTTTCCACTTACAGTGTAACAATATTTTTTACGAATACACTGCATTTCCACTGACAGTGTCAATATTTTTTACAAATACACTGTGTTTTCCACTTACAGTGTGACAATATTTTTTTACGAATACACTGCGTTTTACTCTTACAGTATGACAATATTTTTTATGAATACACTGCGTTTCAACTAACAGTGTCAATATTTTTTACGAATACACTGTATTTTCCACTAACAGTGTCAATATTTTTTACAAATACATTGCGTTTTCCACTTACAGTGTGACAATATTTTTTTATGAATACACTTATAGTGTGACAATATTTTATATGAATACACTGCATTTTCCATTTACAGTGTGACAATATTTATTATGAATACACTGCTTTTCCACTAACCATGTCAATATTTTTTACAAATACACTGCATTTTCCACTTACAGTGTGACAATATTGTTTTACGAATACACTGCCTTTCCACTAACTGTCAATATTTTTCATGAATACACTATTTTCCACTTACAGTGTGATAATATTTCTTATGAATATACTGTGTTTTCCACTTACAGTGTAACAATATTTTTTACGAATACACTGCATTTCCACTGACAGTGTCAATATTTTTTACAAATACACTGTGTTTTCCACTTACAGTGTGACAATATTTTTTTACGAATACACTGCGTTTTACTCTTACAGTATGACAATATTTTTTATGAATACACTGCGTTTCAACTAACAGTGTCAATATTTTTTACGAATACACTGTATTTTCCACTAACAGTGTCAATATTTTTTACAAATACATTGCGTTTTCCACTTACAGTGTGACAATATTTTTTTATGAATACACTTATAGTGTGACAATATTTTATATGAATACACTGCATTTTCCACTTACAGTGTGACAATATTTATTATGAATACACTGCTTTTCCACTAACCATGTCAATATTTTTTACAAATACACTGCATTTTCCACTTACAGTGTGACAATATTGTTTTACGAATATACTGCCTTTCCACTAACTGTCAATATTTTTCATGAATACACTATTTTCCACTTACAGTGTGATAATATTTCTTATGAATATACTGTGTTTTCCACTTACAGTGTAACAATATTTTTTACGAATACACTGCATTTCCACTGACAGTGTCAATATTTTTTACAAATACACTGTGTTTCCCACTTACAGTGTGACAATATTTTTTTACGAATACACTGCATTTTCCACTTACAGTGTTACAATATTTTTTATGAATACACTGCATTTTCCACTTACAGTATGACAATATTTATTATGAATACACTGCGTTTCCACTAACCGTATCAATATTTTTTACAAATAAACTGCATTTTCCACTTACAGTGTGACAATATTTTTTTACGAATACACTGCGTTTCCACTAACTGTCAATATTTTACATGAATACACTATTTTCCACTTACAGTGTGATAATATTTCTTATGAATATACTGTGTTTTCCACTTACAGTGTAACAATATTTTTTACGAATACACTGCATTTCCACTGACAGTGTCAATATTTTTTACAAATACACTGTGTTTCCCACTTACAGTGTGACACTATTTTTTTACGAATACACTGCATTTTCCACTTACAGTGTTACAATATTTTTTATGAATACACTGCATTTTCCACTTACAGTATGACAATATTTCTTATGAATATACTGCGTTTTCCACTTACAGTGTAACAGTATTTTTATGAATACACTGCGTTTTCCACTTACAGTGTGACAATATTTTTTACAAATACACTGCGTTTCTACTAATAGTGTCAATATTTTTTACAAATACACTGTGTTTTCCACTTACAGTGTGACAATATTTTTTTACGAATACACTGCGTTTTCCACTTACAGTGTTACAATATTTTTTATGAATACACTGTGTTTTTCACTTACAGTGTGACAATATTTGTTATGGATACAGTGTGTTTTCCATTTACAGTGTGACAATATTTATTATGAATACACTGTTTCCACTAACTGTGTCAATAATCTTTACAAATACATTGCGTTTTCCACTTACAGTGTGACAATATTTTTTTATGAATACACTTATAGTGTGACAATATTTTATATGAATACACTGCATTTTCCATTTACAGTGTGACAATATTTATTATGAATACACTGCATTTTCCACTTGCAGTGTGACAATATTTTTTACAAATACACTGCGTTTTCCACTTACAGCATCAATATTTTTTACAAATATACTGCATTATTCCACTTACAGTGTGACAATATTTTTTACGATTACAGTGCGTTTTCCACTTACAGTGTGACAATATTTTTTATGAATACACTGCGTTTTTCATTTACAGTGTGACAATATTTATTATGAATGCACTGCGTTTCCACTAACAGTGTCAATATTTTTTACGAATACCGGTACACTGAATTTTCCACTTACAGTGTGACAATATTTTTTATGAATACACTGCGTTTCAACTAACAGTGTCAATATTTTTTACGAATACACTGTATTTTCCACTAACAGTGTCAATATTTTTTACAAATACATTGCGTTTTCCACTTACAGTGTGACAATATTTTTTTATGAATACACTTATAGTGTGACAATATTTTATATGAATACACTGCATTTTCCATTTACAGTGTGACAATATTTATTATGAATACACTGCTTTTCCACTAACCATGTCAATATTTTTTACAAATACACTGCATTTTCCACTTACAGTGTGACAATATTGTTTTACGAATACACTGCCTTTCCACTAACTGTCAATATTTTTCATGAATACACTATTTTCCACTTACAGTGTGATAATATTTCTTATGAATATACTGTGTTTTCCACTTACAGTGTAACAATATTTTTTACGAATACACTGCATTTCCACTGACAGTGTCAATATTTTTTACAAATACACTGTGTTTCCCACTTACAGTGTGACAATATTTTTTTACGAATACACTGCATTTTCCACTTACAGTGTTACAATATTTTTTATGAATACACTGCATTTTCCACTTACAGTATGACAATATTTATTATGAATACACTGCGTTTCCACTAACCGTATCAATATTTTTTACAAATAAACTGCATTTTCCACTTACAGTGTGACAATATTTTTTTACGAATACACTGCGTTTCCACTAACTGTCAATATTTTACATGAATACACTATTTTCCACTTACAGTGTGATAATATTTCTTATGAATATACTGTGTTTTCCACTTACAGTGTAACAATATTTTTTACGAATACACTGCATTTCCACTGACAGTGTCAATATTTTTTACAAATACACTGTGTTTCCCACTTACAGTGTGACAATATTTTTTTACGAATACACTGCATTTTCCACTTACAGTGTTACAATATTTTTTATGAATACACTGCATTTTCCACTTACAGTATGACAATATTTCTTATGAATATACTGCGTTTTCCACTTACAGTGTAACAGTATTTTTATGAATACACTGCGTTTTCCACTTACAGTGTGACAATATTTTTTACAAATACACTGCGTTTCTACTAATAGTGTCAATATTTTTTACAAATACACTGTGTTTTCCACTTACAGTGTGACAATATTTTTTTACGAATACACTGCGTTTTCCACTTACAGTGTTACAATATTTTTTATGAATACACTGTGTTTTTCACTTACAGTGTGACAATATTTGTTATGGATACAGTGTGTTTTCCATTTACAGTGTGACAATATTTATTATGAATACACTGTTTCCACTAACTGTGTCAATAATCTTTACAAATACATTGCGTTTTCCACTTACAGTGTGACAATATTTTTTTATGAATACACTTATAGTGTGACAATATTTTATATGAATACATTGCATTTTCCATTTACAGTGTGACAATATTTATTATGAATACACTGCATTTTCCACTTGCAGTGTGACAATATTTTTTACAAATACACTGCGTTTTCCACTTACAGCATCAATATTTTTTACAAATATACTGCATTATTCCACTTACAGTGTGACAATATTTTTTACGATTACAGTGCGTTTTCCACTTACAGTGTGACAATATTTTTTATGAATACACTGCGTTTTTCATTTACAGTGTGACAATATTTATTATGAATGCACTGCGTTTCCACTAACAGTGTCAATATTTTTTACGAATACCGGTACACTGAATTTTCCACTTACAGTGTGACAATATTTTTTATGAATACACTGCGTTTCAACTAACAGTGTCAATATTTTTTACGAATACACTGTATTTTCCACTAACAGTGTCAATATTTTTTACAAATACATTGCGTTTTCCACTTACAGTGTGACAATATTTTTTTATGAATACACTTATTGTGTGACAATATTTTATATGAATACACTGCATTTTCCATTTACAGTGTGACAATATTTATTATGAATACACTGCTTTTCCACTAACCATGTCAATATTTTTTACAAATACACTGCATTTTCCACTTACAGTGTGACAATATTGTTTTACGAATACACTGCCTTTCCACTAACTGTCAATATTTTTCATGAATACACTATTTTCCACTTACAGTGTGATAATATTTCTTATGAATATACTGTGTTTTCCACTTACAGTGTAACAATATTTTTTACGAATACACTGCATTTCCACTGACAGTGTCAATATTTTTTACAAATACACTGTGTTTTCCACTTACAGTGTGACAATATTTTTTTACGAATACACTGCGTTTTACTCTTACAGTATGACAATATTTTTTATGAATACACTGCGTTTCAACTAACAGTGTCAATATTTTTTACGAATACACTGTATTTTCCACTAACAGTGTCAATATTTTTTACAAATACATTGCGTTTTCCACTTACAGTGTGACAATATTTTTTTATGAATACACTTATAGTGTGACAATATTTTATATGAATACACTGCATTTTCCACTTACAGTGTGACAATATTTATTATGAATACACTGCTTTTCCACTAACCATGTCAATATTTTTTACAAATACACTGCATTTTCCACTTACAGTGTGACAATATTGTTTTACGAATATACTGCCTTTCCACTAACTGTCAATATTTTTCATGAATACACTATTTTCCACTTACAGTGTGATAATATTTCTTATGAATATACTGTGTTTTCCACTTACAGTGTAACAATATTTTTTACGAATACACTGCATTTCCACTGACAGTGTCAATATTTTTTACAAATACACTGTGTTTCCCACTTACAGTGTGACAATATTTTTTTACGAATACACTGCATTTTCCACTTACAGTGTTACAATATTTTTTATGAATACACTGCATTTTCCACTTACAGTATGACAATATTTATTATGAATACACTGCGTTTCCACTAACCGTATCAATATTTTTTACAAATAAACTGCATTTTCCACTTACAGTGTGACAATATTTTTTTACGAATACACTGCGTTTCCACTAACTGTCAATATTTTACATGAATACACTATTTTCCACTTACAGTGTGATAATATTTCTTATGAATATACTGTGTTTTCCACTTACAGTGTAACAATATTTTTTACGAATACACTGCATTTCCACTGACAGTGTCAATATTTTTTACAAATACACTGTGTTTCCCACTTACAGTGTGACAATATTTTTTTACGAATACACTGCATTTTCCACTTACAGTGTTACAATATTTTTTATGAATACACTGCATTTTCCACTTACAGTATGACAATATTTCTTATGAATATACTGCGTTTTCCACTTACAGTGTAACAGTATTTTTATGAATACACTGCGTTTTCCACTTACAGTGTGACAATATTTTTTACAAATACACTGCGTTTCTACTAATAGTGTCAATATTTTTTACAAATACACTGTGTTTTCCACTTACAGTGTGACAATATTTTTTTACGAATACACTGCGTTTTCCACTTACAGTGTTACAATATTTTTTATGAATACACTGTGTTTTTCACTTACAGTGTGACAATATTTGTTATGGATACAGTGTGTTTTCCATTTACAGTGTGACAATATTTATTATGAATACACTGTTTCCACTAACCGTGTCAATAATTTTAACAAATACACTGCATTTTCCACTTACAGTGTGACAATATTTTTTACGACTATACTGTGTTTTCATCTTACAGTGTGACAATATTTTTTAACGAATACACTGTGATTCCACTGTCAATATTTTTTATGAATACACTGCGTTTTCCACTTACAGTGTGACAATATTTTTTACGAATATACTGTGTTTTCCACTTACAGTGTAACAATATTTTTATGAATACACTGCATTTTCCACTTACAGTGTGACAATATTTTTTACAAATACACTGCGTTTTCCACTTAGAGCATCAATATTTTTTACAAATATACTGCTTTATTCCACTTACAGTGTGACAATATTTTTTACGATTACAGTGCGTTTTCCACTTACAGTGTGACAATATTTTTTATGAATACACTGCGTTTTTCATTTACAGTGTGACAATATTTATTATGAATGCACAGCGTTTCCACTAACAGTGTCAATATTTTTTATGAATACACTATTTTCCACTTACAGTGTGATAATATTTCTTATGAATATACTGTGTTTTCCACTTACAGTGTAACAATATTTATTATGAATGCACTGCGTTTCCACTAACAGTGTCAATATTTTTTACGAATACCGGTACACTGAATTTTCCACTTACAGTGTGACAATATTTTTTATGAATACACTGCGTTTCAACTAACAGTGTCAATATTTTTTACGAATACACTGTATTTTCCACTAACAGTGTCAATATTTTTTACAAATACATTGCGTTTTCCACTTACAGTGTGACAATATTTTTTTATGAATACACTTATAGTGTGACAATATTTTATATGAATACACTGCATTTTCCATTTACAGTGTGACAATATTTATTATGAATACACTGCTTTTCCACTAACCATGTCAATATTTTTTACAAATACACTGCAATTTCCACTTACAGTGTGACAATATTGTTTTACGAATACACTGCCTTTCCACTAACTGTCAATATTTTTCATGAATACACTATTTTCCACTTACAGTGTGATAATATTTCTTATGAATATACTGTGTATTCCACTTACAGTGTAACAATATTTTTTACGAATACACTGCATTTCCACTGACAGTGTCAATATTTTTTACAAATACACTGTGTTTTCCACTTACAGTGTGACAATATTTTTTTACGAATACACTGCGTTTTACTCTTACAGTGTGACAATATTTTTTATGAATACACTGCGTTTCAACTAACAGTGTCAATATTTTTTACGAATACACTGTATTTTCCACTAACAGTGTCAATATTTTTTACAAATACATTGCGTTTTCCACTTACAGTGTGACAATATTTTTTTATGAATACACTTATAGTGTGACAATATTTTATATGAATACACTGCATTTTCCATTTACAGTGTGACAATATTTATTATGAATACACTGCTTTTCCACTAACCATGTCAATATTTTTTACAAATACACTGCATTTTCCACTTACAGTGTGACAATATTGTTTTACGAATACACTGCCTTTCCACTAACTGTCAATATTTTTCATGAATACACTATTTTCCACTTACAGTGTGATAATATTTCTTATGAATATACTGTGTTTTCCACTTACAGTGTAACAATATTTTTTACGAATACACTGCATTTCCACTGACAGTGTCAATATTTTTTACAAATACACTGTGTTTTCCACTTACAGTGTGACAATATTTTTTTACGAATACACTGCGTTTTACTCTTACAGTATGACAATATTTTTTATGAATACACTGCGTTTCAACTAACAGTGTCAATATTTTTTACGAATACACTGTATTTTCCACTAACAGTGTCAATATTTTTTACAAATACATTGCGTTTTCCACTTACAGTGTGACAATATTTTTTTATGAATACACTTATAGTGTGACAATATTTTATATGAATACACTGCATTTTCCACTTACAGTGTGACAATATTTATTATGAATACACTGCTTTTCCACTAACCATGTCAATATTTTTTACAAATACACTGCATTTTCCACTTACAGTGTGACAATATTGTTTTACGAATACACTGCCTTTCCACTAACTGTCAATATTTTTCATGAATACACTATTTTCCACTTACAGTGTGATAATATTTCTTATGAATATACTGTGCTTTCCACTTACAGTGTAACAATATTTTTTACGAATACACTGCATTTCCACTGACAGTGTCAATATTTTTTACAAATACACTGTGTTTCCCACTTACAGTGTGACAATATTTTTTTACGAATACACTGCATTTTCCACTTACAGTGTTACAATATTTTTTATGAATACACTGCATTTTCCACTTACAGTATGACATTATTTATTATGAATACACTGCGTTTCCACTAACCGTATCAATATTTTTTACAAATACACTGCATTTTCCACTTACAGTGTGACAATATTTTTTTACGAATACACTGCGTTTCCACTAACTGTCAATATTTTACATGAATACACTATTTTCCACTTACAGTGTGATAATATTTCTTATGAATATACTGTGTTTTCCACTTACAGTGTAACAATATTTTTTACGAATACACTGCATTTCCACTGACAGTGTCAATATTTTTTACAAATACACTGTGTTTCCCACTTACAGTGTGACAATATTTTTTTACGAATACACTGCATTTTCCACTTACAGTGTTACAATATTTTTTATGAATACACTGCATTTTCCACTTACAGTATGACAATATTTCTTATGAATATACTGCGTTTTCCACTTACAGTGTAACAGTATTTTTATGAATACACTGCGTTTTCCACTTACAGTGTGACAATATTTTTTACAAATACACTGCGTTTCTACTAATAGTGTCAATATTTTTTACAAATACACTGTGTTTTCCACTTACAGTGTGACAATATTTTTTTACGAATACACTGCGTTTTCCACTTACAGTGTTACAATATTTTTTATGAATACACTGTGTTTTTCACTTACAGTGTGACAATATTTGTTATGGATACAGTGTGTTTTCCATTTACAGTGTGACAATATTTATTATGAATACACTGTTTCCACTAACCGTGTCAATAATTTCAACAAATACACTGCATTTTCCACTTACAGTGTGACAATATTTTTTACGACTATACTGTGTTTTCATCTTACAGTGTGACAATATTTTTTAACGAATACACTGTGATTCCACTGTCAATATTTTTTATGAATACACTGCGTTTTCCACTTACAGTGTGACAATATTTTTTACGAATATACTGTGTTTTCCACTTACAGTGTAACAATATTTTTATGAATACACTGCATTTTCCACTTACAGTGTGACAATATTTTTTACAAATACACTGCGTTTTCCACTTACAGCATCAATATTTTTTACAAATATACTGCTTTATTCCACTTACAGTGTGACAATATTTTTTACGATTACAGTGCGTTTTCCACTTACAGTGTGACAATATTTTTTATGAATACACTGCGTTTTTCATTTACAGTGTGACAATATTTATTATGAATGCACTGCATTTCCACTAACAGTGTCAATATTTTTTATGAATACACTATTTTCCACTTACAGTGTGATAATATTTCTTATGAATATACTGTGTTTTCCACTTACAGTGTAACAATATTTATTATGAATGCACTGCGTTTCCACTAACAGTGTCAATATTTTTTACGGATACCGGTACACTGAATTTTCCACTTACAGTGTGACAATATTTTTTACGAATACACTGCGTTTCAACTAACAGTGTCAATATTTTTTCGAATACACTGTATTTTCCACTAACAGTGTCAATATTTTTTACAAATACATTGCGTTTTCCACTTACAGTGTGACAATATTTTTTTATGAATACACTTATAGTGTGACAATATTTTATATGAATACACTGCATTTTCCATTTACAGTGTGACAATATTTATTATGAATACACTGCTTTTCCACTAACCATGTCAATATTTTTTACAAATACACTGCATTTTCCACTTACAGTGTGACAATATTGTTTTACGAATACACTGCCTTTCCACTAACTGTCAATATTTTTCATGAATACACTATTTTCCACTTACAGTGTGATAATATTTCTTATGAATATACTGTGTTTTCCACTTACAGTGTAACAATATTTTTTACGAATACACTGCATTTCCACTGACAGTGTCAATATTTTTTACAAATACACTGTGTTTTCCAGTTACAGTGTGACAATATTTTTTTACGAATACACTGCGTTTTACTCTTACAGTGTGACAATATTTTTTATGAATACACTGCGTTTCAACTAACAGTGTCAATATTTTTTACGAATACACTGTATTTTCCACTAACAGTGTCAATATTTTTTACAAATACATTGCGTTTTCCACTTACAGTGTGACAATATTTTTTTATGAATACACTTATAGTGTGACAATATTTTATATGAATACACTGCATTTTCCACTTACAGTGTGACAATATTTATTATGAATACACTGCTTTTCCACTAACCATGTCAATATTTTTTACAAATACACTGCACTTTCCACTTACAGTGTGACAATATTGTTTTACGAATACACTGCCTTTCCACTAACTGTCAATATTTTTCATGAATACACTATTTTCCACTTACAGTGTGATAATATTTCTTATGAATATACTGTGTTTTCCACTAACCGTATCAATATTTTTTACAAATACACTGCATTTTCCACTTACAGTGTGACAATATTTTTTTACGAATACACTGCGTTTCCACTAACTGTCAATATTTTACATGAATACACTGTTTTCCACTTACAGTGTGACAATATTTCTTATGAATATACTGCGTTTTCCACTTACAGTGTAACAGTATTTTTATGAATACACTGCGTTTTCCACTTACAGTGTGACAATCTTTTTTACAAATACACTGCGTTTCTACTAATAGTGTCAATATTTTTTACAAATACACTGTGTTTTCCACTTACAGTGTGACAATATTTTTTTACGAATACACTGCGTTTTCCACTTACAGTGTTACAATATTTTTTATGAATACACTGTGTTTTTCACTTACAGTGTGACAATATTTGTTATGGATACAGTGTGTTTTCCATTTACAGTGTGACAATATTTATTATGTATACACTGTTTCCACTAACCGTGTCAATAATTTTAACAAATACACTGCATTTTCCACTTACAGTGTGACAATATTTTTTACGACTATACTGTGTTTTCATCTTACAGTGTGACAATATTTTTTAACGAATACACTGTGATTCCACTGTCAATATTTTTTATGAATACACTGCGTTTTCCACTTACAGTGTAACAATATTTTTTACGAATACACTGCATTTCCACTGACAGTGTCAATATTTTTTACAAATACACTGTGTTTCCCACTTACAGTGTGACAATATTTTTTTACGAATACACTGCATTTTCCACTTACAGTGTTACAATATTTTTTATGAATACACTGCATTTTCCACTTACAGTATGACAATATTTATTATGAATACACTGCGTTTCCACTAACCGTATCAATATTTTTTACAAATAAACTGCATTTTCCACTTACAGTGTGACAATATTTTTTTACGAATACACTGCGTTTCCACTAACTGTCAATATTTTACATGAATACACTATTTTCCACTTACAGTGTGATAATATTTCTTATGAATATACTGTGTTTTCCACTTACAGTGTAACAATATTTTTTACGAATACACTGCATTTCCACTGACAGTGTCAATATTTTTTACAAATACACTGTGTTTCCCACTTACAGTGTGACACTATTTTTTTACGAATACACTGCATTTTCCACTTACAGTGTTACAATATTTTTTATGAATACACTGCATTTTCCACTTACAGTATGACAATATTTCTTATGAATATACTGCGTTTTCCACTTACAGTGTAACAGTATTTTTATGAATACACTGCGTTTTCCACTTACAGTGTGACAATATTTTTTACAAATACACTGCGTTTCTACTAATAGTGTCAATATTTTTTACAAATACACTGTGTTTTCCACTTACAGTGTGACAATATTTTTTTACGAATACACTGCGTTTTCCACTTACAGTGTTACAATATTTTTTATGAATACACTGTGTTTTTCACTTACAGTGTGACAATATTTGTTATGGATACAGTGTGTTTTCCATTTACAGTGTGACAATATTTATTATGAATACACTGTTTCCACTAACTGTGTCAATAATCTTTACAAATACATTGCGTTTTCCACTTACAGTGTGACAATATTTTTTTATGAATACACTTATAGTGTGACAATATTTTATATGAATACACTGCATTTTCCATTTACAGTGTGACAATATTTATTATGAATACACTGCATTTTCCACTTGCAGTGTGACAATATTTTTTACAAATACACTGCGTTTTCCACTTACAGCATCAATATTTTTTACAAATATACTGCATTATTCCACTTACAGTGTGACAATATTTTTTACGATTACAGTGCGTTTTCCACTTACAGTGTGACAATATTTTTTATGAATACACTGCGTTTTTCATTTACAGTGTGACAATATTTATTATGAATGCACTGCGTTTCCACTAACAGTGTCAATATTTTTTACGAATACCGGTACACTGAATTTTCCACTTACAGTGTGACAATATTTTTTATGAATACACTGCGTTTCAACTAACAGTGTCAATATTTTTTACGAATACACTGTATTTTCCACTAACAGTGTCAATATTTTTTACAAATACATTGCGTTTTCCACTTACAGTGTGACAATATTTTTTTATGAATACACTTATAGAGTGACAATATTTTATATGAATACACTGCATTTTCCATTTACAGTGTGACAATATTTATTATGAATACACTGCTTTTCCACTAACCATGTCAATATTTTTTACAAATACACTGCATTTTCCACTTACAGTGTGACAATATTGTTTTACGAATACACTGCCTTTCCACTAACTGTCAATATTTTTCATGAATACACTATTTTCCACTTACAGTGTGATAATATTTCTTATGAATATACTGTGTTTTCCACTTACAGTGTAACAATATTTTTTACGAATACACTGCATTTCCACTGACAGTGTCAATATTTTTTACAAATACACTGTGTTTCCCACTTACAGTGTGACAATATTTTTTTACGAATACACTGCATTTTCCACTTACAGTGTTACAATATTTTTTATGAATACACTGCATTTTCCACTTACAGTATGACAATATTTATTATGAATACACTGCGTTTCCACTAACCGTATCAATATTTTTTACAAATAAACTGCATTTTCCACTTACAGTGTGACAATATTTTTTTACGAATACACTGCGTTTCCACTAACTGTCAATATTTTACATGAATACACTATTTTCCACTTACAGTGTGATAATATTTCTTATGAATATACTGTGTTTTCCACTTACAGTGTAACAATATTTTTTACGAATACACTGCATTTCCACTGACAGTGTCAATATTTTTTACAAATACACTGTGTTTCCCACTTACAGTGTGACAATATTTTTTTACGAATACACTGCATTTTCCACTTACAGTGTTACAATATTTTTTATGAATACACTGCATTTTCCACTTACAGTATGACAATATTTCTTATGAATATACTGCGTTTTCCACTTACAGTGTAACAGTATTTTTATGAATACACTGCGTTTTCCACTTACAGTGTGACAATATTTTTTACAAATACACTGCGTTTCTACTAATAGTGTCAATATTTTTTACAAATACACTGTGTTTTCCACTTACAGTGTGACAATATTTTTTTACGAATACACTGCGTTTTCCACTTACAGTGTTACAATATTTTTTATGAATACACTGTGTTTTTCACTTACAGTGTGACAATATTTGTTATGGATACAGTGTGTTTTCCATTTACAGTGTGACAATATTTATTATGAATACACTGTTTCCACTAACTGTGTCAATAATCTTTACAAATACATTGCGTTTTCCACTTACAGTGTGACAATATTTTTTTATGAATACACTTATAGTGTGACAATATTTTATATGAATACACTGCATTTTCCATTTACAGTGTGACAATATTTATTATGAATACACTGCATTTTCCACTTGCAGTGTGACAATATTTTTTACAAATACACTGCGTTTTCCACTTACAGCATCAATATTTTTTACAAATATACTGCATTATTCCACTTACAGTGTGACAATATTTTTTACGATTACAGTGCGTTTTCCACTTACAGTGTGACAATATTTTTTATGAATACACTGCGTTTTTCATTTACAGTGTGACAATATTTATTATGAATGCACTGCGTTTCCACTAACAGTGTCAATATTTTTTACGAATACCGGTACACTGAATTTTCCACTTACAGTGTGACAATATTTTTTATGAATACACTGCGTTTCAACTAACAGTGTCAATATTTTTTACGAATACACTGTATTTTCCACTAACAGTGTCAATATTTTTTACAAATACATTGCGTTTTCCACTTACAGTGTGACAATATTTTTTTATGAATACACTTATTGTGTGACAATATTTTATATGAATACACTGCATTTTCCATTTACAGTGTGACAATATTTATTATGAATACACTGCTTTTCCACTAACCATGTCAATATTTTTTACAAATACACTGCATTTTCCACTTACAGTGTGACAATATTGTTTTACGAATACACTGCCTTTCCACTAACTGTCAATATTTTTCATGAATACACTATTTTCCACTTACAGTGTGATAATATTTCTTATGAATATACTGTGTTTTCCACTTACAGTGTAACAATATTTTTTACGAATACACTGCATTTCCACTGACAGTGTCAATATTTTTTACAAATACACTGTGTTTTCCACTTACAGTGTGACAATATTTTTTTACGAATACACTGCGTTTTACTCTTACAGTATGACAATATTTTTTATGAATACACTGCGTTTCAACTAACAGTGTCAATATTTTTTACGAATACACTGTATTTTCCACTAACAGTGTCAATATTTTTTACAAATACATTGCGTTTTCCACTTACAGTGTGACAATATTTTTTTATGAATACACTTATAGTGTGACAATATTTTATATGAATACACTGCATTTTCCACTTACAGTGTGACAATATTTATTATGAATACACTGCTTTTCCACTAACCATGTCAATATTTTTTACAAATACACTGCATTTTCCACTTACAGTGTGACAATATTGTTTTACGAATATACTGCCTTTCCACTAACTGTCAATATTTTTCATGAATACACTATTTTCCACTTACAGTGTGATAATATTTCTTATGAATATACTGTGTTTTCCACTTACAGTGTAACAATATTTTTTACGAATACACTGCATTTCCACTGACAGTGTCAATATTTTTTACAAATACACTGTGTTTCCCACTTACAGTGTGACAATATTTTTTTACGAATACACTGCATTTTCCACTTACAGTGTTACAATATTTTTTATGAATACACTGCATTTTCCACTTACAGTATGACAATATTTATTATGAATACACTGCGTTTCCACTAACCGTATCAATATTTTTTACAAATAAACTGCATTTTCCACTTACAGTGTGACAATATTTTTTTACGAATACACTGCGTTTCCACTAACTGTCAATATTTTACATGAATACACTATTTTCCACTTACAGTGTGATAATATTTCTTATGAATATACTGTGTTTTCCACTTACAGTGTAACAATATTTTTTACGAATACACTGCATTTCCACTGACAGTGTCAATATTTTTTACAAATACACTGTGTTTCCCACTTACAGTGTGACACTATTTTTTTACGAATACACTGCATTTTCCACTTACAGTGTTACAATATTTTTTATGAATACACTGCATTTTCCACTTACAGTATGACAATATTTCTTATGAATATACTGCGTTTTCCACTTACAGTGTAACAGTATTTTTATGAATACACTGCGTTTTCCACTTACAGTGTGACAATATTTTTTACAAATACACTGCGTTTCTACTAATAGTGTCAATATTTTTTACAAATACACTGTGTTTTCCACTTACAGTGTGACAATATTTTTTTACGAATACACTGCGTTTTCCACTTACAGTGTTACAATATTTTTTATGAATACACTGTGTTTTTCACTTACAGTGTGACAATATTTGTTATGGATACAGTGTGTTTTCCATTTACAGTGTGACAATATTTATTATGAATACACTGTTTCCACTAACCGTGTCAATAATTTTAACAAATACACTGCATTTTCCACTTACAGTGTGACAATATTTTTTACGACTATACTGTGTTTTCATCTTACAGTGTGACAATATTTTTTAACGAATACACTGTGATTCCACTGTCAATATTTTTTATGAATACACTGCGTTTTCCACTTACAGTGTGACAATATTTTTTACGAATATACTGTGTTTTCCACTTACAGTGTAACAATATTTTTATGAATACACTGCATTTTCCACTTACAGTGTGACAATATTTTTTACAAATACACTGCGTTTTCCACTTAGAGCATCAATATTTTTTACAAATATACTGCTTTATTCCACTTACAGTGTGACAATATTTTTTACGATTACAGTGTGTTTTCCACTTACAGTGTGACAATATTTTTTATGAATACACTGCGTTTTTCATTTACAGTGTGACAATATTTATTATGAATGCACAGCGTTTCCACTAACAGTGTCAATATTTTTTATGAATACACTATTTTCCACTTACAGTGTGATAATATTTCTTATGAATATACTGTGTTTTCCACTTACAGTGTAACAATATTTATTATGAATGCACTGCGTTTCCACTAACAGTGTCAATATTTTTTACGAATACCGGTACACTGAATTTTCCACTTACAGTGTGACAATATTTTTTATGAATACACTGCGTTTCAACTAACAGTGTCAATATTTTTTACGAATACACTGTATTTTCCACTAACAGTGTCAATATTTTTTACAAATACATTGCGTTTTCCACTTACAGTGTGACAATATTTTTTTATGAATACACTTATAGTGTGACAATATTTTATATGAATACACTGCATTTTCCATTTACAGTGTGACAATATTTATTATGAATACACTGCTTTTCCACTAACCATGTCAATATTTTTTACAAATACACTGCAATTTCCACTTACAGTGTGACAATATTGTTTTACGAATACACTGCCTTTCCACTAACTGTCAATATTTTTCATGAATACACTATTTTCCACTTACAGTGTGATAATATTTCTTATGAATATACTGTGTATTCCACTTACAGTGTAACAATATTTTTTACGAATACACTGCATTTCCACTGACAGTGTCAATATTTTTTACAAATACACTGTGTTTTCCACTTACAGTGTGACAATATTTTTTTACGAATACACTGCGTTTTACTCTTACAGTGTGACAATATTTTTTATGAATACACTGCGTTTCAACTAACAGTGTCAATATTTTTTACGAATACACTGTATTTTCCACTAACAGTGTCAATATTTTTTACAAATACATTGCGTTTTCCACTTACAGTGTGACAATATTTTTTTATGAATACACTTATAGTGTGACAATATTTTATGTGAATACACTGCATTTTCCACTTACAGTGTGACAATATTTATTATGAATACACTGCTTTTCCACTAACCATGTCAATATTTTTTACAAATACACTGCATTTTCCACTTACAGTGTGACAATATTTTTTTACGAATACACTGCGTTTCCACTAACTGTCAATATTTTACATGAATACACTGTTTTCCACTTACAGTATGATAATATTTCTTATGAATATACTGCGTTTTCCACTTACAGTGTAACAGTATTTTTATGAATACACTGCGTTTTCCACTTACAGTGTGACAATATTTTTTACAAATACACTGCGTTTCTACTAATAGTGTCAATATTTTTTACAAATACACTGTGTTTTCCACTTACAGTGTGACAATATTTTTTTATGAATACACTGCGTTTTCCACTTACAGTGTTACAATATTTTTTATGAATACACTGTGTTTTTCACTTACAGTGTGACAATATTTGTTATGGATACAGTGTGTTTTCCATTTACAGTGTGACAATATTTATTATGAATACACTGTTTCCACTAACTGTGTCAATAATCTTTACAAATACATTGCGTTTTCCACTTACAGTGTGACAATATTTTTTTATGAATACACTTATAGTGTGACAATATTTTATATGAATACACTGCATTTTCCATTTACAGTGTGACAATATTTATTATGAATACACTGCATTTTCCACTTACAGTGTGACAATATTTTTTACAAATACACTGCGTTTTCCACTTACAGCATCAATATTTTTTACAAATATACTGCATTATTCCACTTACAGTGTGACAATATTTTTTACGATTACAGTGCGTTTTCCACTTACAGTGTGACAATATTTTTTATGAATACACTGCGTTTTTCATTTAGAGTGTGACAATATTTATTATGAATGCACTGCGTTTCCACTAACAGTGTCAATATTTTTTACGAATACCGGTACACTGAATTTTCCACTTACAGTGTGACAATATTTTTTATGAATACACTGCGTTTCAACTAACAGTGTCAATATTTTTTACGAATACACTGTATTTTCCACTAACAGTGTCAATATTTTTTACAAATACATTGCGTTTTCCACTTACAGTGTGACAATATTTTTTTATGAATACACTTATAGTGTGACAATATTTTATATGAATACACTGCATTTTCCATTTACAGTGTGACAATATTTATTATGAATACACTGCTTTTCCACTAACCATGTCAATATTTTTTACAAATACACTGCATTTTCCACTTACAGTGTGACAATATTGTTTTACGAATACACTGCCTTTCCACTAACTGTCAATATTTTTCATGAATACACTATTTTCCACTTACAGTGTGATAATATTTCTTATGAATATACTGTGTTTTCCACTTACAGTGTAACAATATTTTTTACGAATACACTGCATTTCCACTGACAGTGTCAATATTTTTTACAAATACACTGTGTTTTCCACTTACAGTGTGACAATATTTTTTTACGAATACACTGCGTTTTACTCTTACAGTATGACAATATTTTTTATGAATACACTGCGTTTCAACTAACAGTGTCAATATTTTTTACGAATACACTGTATTTTCCACTAACAGTGTCAATATTTTTTACAAATACATTGCGTTTTCCACTTACAGTGTGACAATATTTTTTTATGAATACACTTATAGTGTGACAATATTTTATATGAATACACTGCATTTTCCACTTACAGTGTGACAATATTTATTATGAATACACTGCTTTTCCACTAACCATGTCAATATTTTTTACAAATACACTGCATTTTCCACTTACAGTGTGACAATATTGTTTTACGAATATACTGCCTTTCCACTAACTGTCAATATTTTTCATGAATACACTATTTTCCACTTACAGTGTGATAATATTTCTTATGAATATACTGTGTTTTCCACTTACAGTGTAACAATATTTTTTACGAATACACTGCATTTCCACTGACAGTGTCAATATTTTTTACAAATACACTGTGTTTCCCACTTACAGTGTGACAATATTTTTTTACGAATACACTGCATTTTCCACTTACAGTGTTACAATATTTTTTATGAATACACTGCATTTTCCACTTACAGTATGACAATATTTATTATGAATACACTGCGTTTCCACTAACCGTATCAATATTTTTTACAAATAAACTGCATTTTCCACTTACAGTGTGACAATATTTTTTTACGAATACACTGCGTTTCCACTAACTGTCAATATTTTACATGAATACACTATTTTCCACTTACAGTGTGATAATATTTCTTATGAATATACTGTGTTTTCCACTTACAGTGTAACAATATTTTTTACGAATACACTGCATTTCCACTGACAGTGTCAATATTTTTTACAAATACACTGTGTTTCCCACTTACAGTGTGACACTATTTTTTTACGAATACACTGCATTTTCCACTTACAGTGTTACAATATTTTTTATGAATACACTGCATTTTCCACTTACAGTATGACAATATTTCTTATGAATATACTGCGTTTTCCACTTACAGTGTAACAGTATTTTTATGAATACACTGCGTTTTCCACTTACAGTGTGACAATATTTTTTACAAATACACTGCGTTTCTACTAATAGTGTCAATATTTTTTACAAATACACTGTGTTTTCCACTTACAGTGTGACAATATTTTTTTACGAATACACTGCGTTTTTCATTTACAGTGTGACAATATTTATTATGAATGCACTGCGTTTCCACTAACAGTGTCAATATTTTTTACGAATACCGGTACACTGAATTTTCCACTTACAGTGTGACAATATTTTTTATGAATACACTGCGTTTCAACTAACAGTGTCAATATTTTTTACGAATACACTGTATTTTCCACTAACAGTGTCAATATTTTTTACAAATACATTGCGTTTTCCACTTACAGTGTGACAATATTTTTTTATGAATACACTTATAGTGTGACAATATTTTATATGAATACACTGCATTTTCCATTTACAGTGTGACAATATTTATTATGAATACACTGCTTTTCCACTAACCATGTCAATATTTTTTACAAATACACTGCATTTTCCACTTACAGTGTGACAATATTGTTTTACGAATACACTGCCTTTCCACTAACTGTCAATATTTTTCATGAATACACTATTTTCCACTTACAGTGTGATAATATTTCTTATGAATATACTGTGTTTTCCACTTACAGTGTAACAATATTTTTTACGAATACACTGCATTTCCACTGACAGTGTCAATATTTTTTACAAATACACTGTGTTTTCCACTTACAGTGTGACAATATTTTTTTACGAATACACTGCGTTTTACTCTTACAGTATGACAATATTTTTTATGAATACACTGCGTTTCAACTAACAGTGTCAATATTTTTTACGAATACACTGTATTTTCCACTAACAGTGTCAATATTTTTTACAAATACATTGCGTTTTCCACTTACAGTGTGACAATATTTTTTTATGAATACACTTATAGTGTGACAATATTTTATATGAATACACTGCATTTTCCACTTACAGTGTGACAATATTTATTATGAATACACTGCTTTTCCACTAACCATGTCAATATTTTTTACAAATACACTGCATTTTCCACTTACAGTGTGACAATATTGTTTTACGAATATACTGCCTTTCCACTAACTGTCAATATTTTTCATGAATACACTATTTTCCACTTACAGTGTGATAATATTTCTTATGAATATACTGTGTTTTCCACTTACAGTGTAACAATATTTTTTACGAATACACTGCATTTCCACTGACAGTGTCAATATTTTTTACAAATACACTGTGTTTCCCACTTACAGTGTGACAATATTTTTTTACGAATACACTGCATTTTCCACTTACAGTGTTACAATATTTTTTATGAATACACTGCATTTTCCACTTACAGTATGACAATATTTATTATGAATACACTGCGTTTCCACTAACCGTATCAATATTTTTTACAAATAAACTGCATTTTCCACTTACAGTGTGACAATATTTTTTTACGAATACACTGCGTTTCCACTAACTGTCAATATTTTACATGAATACACTATTTTCCACTTACAGTGTGATAATATTTCTTATGAATATACTGTGTTTTCCACTTACAGTGTAACAATATTTTTTACGAATACACTGCATTTCCACTGACAGTGTCAATATTTTTTACAAATACACTGTGTTTCCCACTTACAGTGTGACACTATTTTTTTACGAATACACTGCATTTTCCACTTACAGTGTTACAATATTTTTTATGAATACACTGCATTTTCCACTTACAGTATGACAATATTTCTTATGAATATACTGCGTTTTCCACTTACAGTGTAACAGTATTTTTATGAATACACTGCGTTTTCCACTTACAGTGTGACAATATTTTTTACAAATACACTGCGTTTCTACTAATAGTGTCAATATTTTTTACAAATACACTGTGTTTTCCACTTACAGTGTGACAATATTTTTTTACGAATACACTGCGTTTTCCACTTACAGTGTTACAATATTTTTTATGAATACACTGTGTTTTTCACTTACAGTGTGACAATATTTGTTATGGATACAGTGTGTTTTCCATTTACAGTGTGACAATATTTATTATGAATACACTGTTTCCACTAACTGTGTCAATAATCTTTACAAATACATTGCGTTTTCCACTTACAGTGTGACAATATTTTTTTATGAATACACTTATAGTGTGACAATATTTTATATGAATACACTGCATTTTCCATTTACAGTGTGACAATATTTATTATGAATACACTGCATTTTCCACTTGCAGTGTGACAATATTTTTTACAAATACACTGCGTTTTCCACTTACAGCATCAATATTTTTTACAAAAATACTGCATTATTCCACTTACAGTGTGACAATATTTTTTACGATTACAGTGCGTTTTCCACTTACAGTGTGACAATATTTTTTATGAATACACTGCGTTTTTCATTTACAGTGTGACAATATTTATTATGAATGCACTGCGTTTCCACTAACAGTGTCAATATTTTTTACGAATACCGGTACACTGAATTTTCCACTTACAGTGTGACAATATTTTTTATGAATACACTGCGTTTCAACTAACAGTGTCAATATTTTTTACGAATACACTGTATTTTCCACTAACAGTGTCAATATTTTTTACAAATACATTGCGTTTTCCACTTACAGTGTGACAATATTTTTTTATGAATACACTTATAGTGTGACAATATTTTATATGAATACACTGCATTTTCCATTTACAGTGTGACAATATTTATTATGAATACACTGCTTTTCCACTAACCATGTCAATATTTTTTACAAACACACTGCATTTTCCACTTACAGTGTGACAATATTGTTTTACGAATACACTGCCTTTCCACTAACTGTCAATATTTTTCATGAATACACTATTTTCCACTTACAGTGTGATAATATTTCTTATGAATATACTGTGTTTTCCACTTACAGTGTAACAATATTTTTTACGAATACACTGCATTTCCACTGACAGTGTCAATATTTTTTACAAATACACTGTGTTTCCCACTTACAGTGTGACAATATTTTTTTACGAATACACTGCATTTTCCACTTACAGTGTTACAATATTTTTTATGAATACACTGCATTTTCCACTTACAGTATGACAATATTTATTATGAATACACTGCGTTTCCACTAACCGTATCAATATTTTTTACAAATAAACTGCATTTTCCACTTACAGTGTGACAATATTTTTTTACGAATACACTGCGTTTCCACTAACTGTCAATATTTTACATGAATACACTATTTTCCACTTACAGTGTGATAATATTTCTTATGAATATACTGTGTTTTCCACTTACATTGTCACAATATTTTTTACGAATACACTGCATTTCCACTGACAGTGTCAATATTTTTTACAAATACACTGTGTTTCCCACTTACAGTGTGACAATATTTTTTTACGAATACACTGCATTTTCCACTTACAGTGTTACAATATTTTTTATGAATACACTGCATTTTCCACTTACAGTATGACAATATTTCTTATGAATATACTGCGTTTTCCACTTACAGTGTAACAGTATTTTTATGAATACACTGCGTTTTCCACTTACAGTGTGACAATATTTTTTACAAATACACTGCGTTTCTACTAATAGTGTCAATATTTTTTACAAATACACTGTGTTTTCCACTTACAGTGTGACAATATTTTTTTACGAATACACTGCGTTTTCCACTTACAGTGTTACAATATTTTTTATGAATACACTGTGTTTTTCACTTACAGTGTGACAATATTTGTTATGGATACAGTGTGTTTTCCATTTACAGTGTGACAATATTTATTATGAATACACTGTTTCCACTAACTGTGTCAATAATCTTTACAAATACATTGCGTTTTCCACTTACAGTGTGACAATATTTTTTTATGAATACACTTATAGTGTGACAATATTTTATATGAATACACTGCATTTTCCATTTACAGTGTGACAATATTTATTATGAATACACTGCATTTTCCACTTGCAGTGTGACAATATTTTTTACAAATACACTGCGTTTTCCACTTACAGCATCAATATTTTTTACAAATATACTGCATTATTCCACTTACAGTGTGACAATATTTTTTACGATTACAGTGCGTTTTCCACTTACAGTGTGACAATATTTTTTATGAATACACTGCGTTTTTCATTTACAGTGTGACAATATTTATTATGAATGCACTGCGTTTCCACTAACAGTGTCAATATTTTTTACGAATACCGGTACACTGAATTTTCCACTTACAGTGTGACAATATTTTTTATGAATACACTGCGTTTCAACTAACAGTGTCAATATTTTTTACGAATACACTGTATTTTCCACTAACAGTGTCAATATTTTTTACAAATACATTGCGTTTTCCACTTACAGTGTGACAATATTTTTTTATGAATACACTTATTGTGTGACAATATTTTATATGAATACACTGCATTTTCCATTTACAGTGTGACAATATTTATTATGAATACACTGCTTTTCCACTAACCATGTCAATATTTTTTACAAATACACTGCATTTTCCACTTACAGTGTGACAATATTGTTTTACGAATACACTGCCTTTCCACTAACTGTCAATATTTTTCATGAATACACTATTTTCCACTTACAGTGTGATAATATTTCTTATGAATATACTGTGTTTTCCACTTACAGTGTAACAATATTTTTTACGAATACACTGCATTTCCACTGACAGTGTCAATATTTTTTACAAATACACTGTGTTTTCCACTTACAGTGTGACAATATTTTTTTACGAATACACTGCGTTTTACTCTTACAGTATGACAATATTTTTTATGAATACACTGCGTTTCAACTAACAGTGTCAATATTTTTTACGAATACACTGTATTTTCCACTAACAGTGTCAATATTTTTTACAAATACATTGCGTTTTCCACTTACAGTGTGACAATATTTTTTTATGAATACACTTATAGTGTGACAATATTTTATATGAATACACTGCATTTTCCACTTACAGTGTGACAATATTTATTATGAATACACTGCTTTTCCACTAACCATGTCAATATTTTTTACAAATACACTGCATTTTCCACTTACAGTGTGACAATATTGTTTTACGAATATACTGCCTTTCCACTAACTGTCAATATTTTTCATGAATACACTATTTTCCACTTACAGTGTGATAATATTTCTTATGAATATACTGTGTTTTCCACTTACAGTGTAACAATATTTTTTACGAATACACTGCATTTCCACTGACAGTGTCAATATTTTTTACAAATACACTGTGTTTCCCACTTACAGTGTGACAATATTTTTTTACGAATACACTGCATTTTCCACTTACAGTGTTACAATATTTTTTATGAATACACTGCATTTTCCACTTACAGTATGACAATATTTATTATGAATACACTGCGTTTCCACTAACCGTATCAATATTTTTTACAAATAAACTGCATTTTCCACTTACAGTGTGACAATATTTTTTTACGAATACACTGCGTTTCCACTAACTGTCAATATTTTACATGAATACACTATTTTCCACTTACAGTGTGATAATATTTCTTATGAATATACTGTGTTTTCCACTTACAGTGTAACAATATTTTTTACGAATACACTGCATTTCCACTGACAGTGTCAATATTTTTTACAAATACACTGTGTTTCCCACTTACAGTGTGACAATATTTTTTTACGAATACACTGCATTTTCCACTTACAGTGTTACAATATTTTTTATGAATACACTGCATTTTCCACTTACAGTATGACAATATTTCTTATGAATATACTGCGTTTTCCACTTACAGTGTAACAGTATTTTTATGAATACACTGCGTTTTCCACTTACAGTGTGACAATATTTTTTACAAATACACTGCGTTTCTACTAATAGTGTCAATATTTTTTACAAATACACTGTGTTTTCCACTTACAGTGTGACAATATTTTTTTACGAATACACTGCGTTTTCCACTTACAGTGTTACAATATTTTTTATGAATACACTGTGTTTTTCACTTACAGTGTGACAATATTTGTTATGGATACAGTGTGTTTTCCATTTACAGTGTGACAATATTTATTATGAATACACTGTTTCCACTAACCGTGTCAATAATTTTAACAAATACACTGCATTTTCCACTTACAGTGTGACAATATTTTTTACGACTATACTGTGTTTTCATCTTACAGTGTGACAATATTTTTTAACGAATACACTGTGATTCCACTGTCAATATTTTTTATGAATACACTGCGTTTTCCACTTACAGTGTGACAATATTTTTTACGAATATACTGTGTTTTCCACTTACAGTGTAACAATATTTTTATGAATACACTGCATTTTCCACTTACAGTGTGACAATATTTTTTACAAATACACTGCGTTTTCCACTTAGAGCATCAATATTTTTTACAAATATACTGCTTTATTCCACTTACAGTGTGACAATATTTTTTACGATTACAGTGCGTTTTCCACTTACAGTGTGACAATATTTTTTATGAATACACTGCGTTTTTCATTTACAGTGTGACAATATTTATTATGAATGCACAGCGTTTCCACTAACAGTGTCAATATTTTTTATGAATACACTATTTTCCACTTACAGTGTGATAATATTTCTTATGAATATACTGTGTTTTCCACTTACAGTGTAACAATATTTATTATGAATGCACTGCGTTTCCACTAACAGTGTCAATATTTTTTACGAATACCGGTACACTGAATTTTCCACTTACAGTGTGACAATATTTTTTATGAATACACTGCGTTTCAACTAACAGTGTCAATATTTTTTACGAATACACTGTATTTTCCACTAACAGTGTCAATATTTTTTACAAATACATTGCGTTTTCCACTTACAGTGTGACAATATTTTTTTATGAATACACTTATAGTGTGACAATATTTTATATGAATACACTGCATTTTCCATTTACAGTGTGACAATATTTATTATGAATACACTGCTTTTCCACTAACCATGTCAATATTTTTTACAAATACACTGCAATTTCCACTTACAGTGTGACAATATTGTTTTACGAATACACTGCCTTTCCACTAACTGTCAATATTTTTCATGAATACACTATTTTCCACTTACAGTGTGATAATATTTCTTATGAATATACTGTGTATTCCACTTACAGTGTAACAATATTTTTTACGAATACACTGCATTTCCACTGACAGTGTCAATATTTTTTACAAATACACTGTGTTTTCCACTTACAGTGTGACAATATTTTTTTACGAATACACTGCGTTTTACTCTTACAGTGTGACAATATTTTTTATGAATACACTGCGTTTCAACTAACAGTGTCAATATTTTTTACGAATACACTGTATTTTCCACTAACAGTGTCAATATTTTTTAGAAATACATTGCGTTTTCCACTTACAGTGTGACAATATTTTTTTATGAATACACTTATAGTGTGACAATATTTTATATGAATACACTGCATTTTCCATTTACAGTGTGACAATATTTATTATGAATACACTGCTTTTCCACTAACCATGTCAATATTTTTTACAAATACACTGCATTTTCCACTTACAGTGTGACAATATTGTTTTACGAATACACTGCCTTTCCACTAACTGTCAATATTTTTCATGAATACACTATTTTCCACTTACAGTGTGATAATATTTCTTATGAATATACTGTGTTTTCCACTTACAGTGTAACAATATTTTTTACGAATACACTGCATTTCCACTGACAGTGTCAATATTTTTTACAAATACACTGTGTTTTCCACTTACAGTGTGACAATATTTTTTTACGAATACACTGCGTTTTACTCTTACAGTATGACAATATTTTTTATGAATACACTGCGTTTCAACTAACAGTGTCAATATTTTTTACGAATACACTGTATTTTCCACTAACAGTGTCAATATTTTTTACAAATACATTGCGTTTTCCACTTACAGTGTGACAATATTTTTTTATGAATACACTTATAGTGTGACAATATTTTATATGAATACACTGCATTTTCCACTTACAGTGTGACAATATTTATTATGAATACACTGCTTTTCCACTAACCATGTCAATATTTTTTACAAATACACTGCATTTTCCACTTACAGTGTGACAATATTGTTTTACGAATACACTGCCTTTCCACTAACTGTCAATATTTTTCATGAATACACTATTTTCCACTTACAGTGTGATAATATTTCTTATGAATATACTGTGCTTTCCACTTACAGTGTAACAATATTTTTTACGAATACACTGCATTTCCACTGACAGTGTCAATATTTTTTACAAATACACTGTGTTTCCCACTTACAGTGTGACAATATTTTTTTACGAATACACTGCATTTTCCACTTACAGTGTTACAATATTTTTTATGAATACACTGCATTTTCCACTTACAGTATGACATTATTTATTATGAATACACTGCGTTTCCACTAACCGTATCAATATTTTTTACAAATACACTGCATTTTCCACTTACAGTGTGACAATATTTTTTTACGAATACACTGCGTTTCCACTAACTGTCAATATTTTACATGAATACACTATTTTCCACTTACAGTGTGATAATATTTCTTATGAATATACTGTGTTTTCCACTTACAGTGTAACAATATTTTTTACGAATACACTGCATTTCCACTGACAGTGTCAATATTTTTTACAAATACACTGTGTTTCCCACTTACAGTGTGACAATATTTTTTTACGAATACACTGCATTTTCCACTTACAGTGTTACAATATTTTTTATGAATACACTGCATTTTCCACTTACAGTATGACAATATTTCTTATGAATATACTGCGTTTTCCACTTACAGTGTAACAGTATTTTTATGAATACACTGCGTTTTCCACTTACAGTGTGACAATATTTTTTACAAATACACTGCGTTTCTACTAATAGTGTCAATATTTTTTACAAATACACTGTGTTTTCCACTTACAGTGTGACAATATTTTTTTACGAATACACTGCGTTTTCCACTTACAGTGTTACAATATTTTTTATGAATACACTGTGTTTTTCACTTACAGTGTGACAATATTTGTTATGGATACAGTGTGTTTTCCATTTACAGTGTGACAATATTTATTATGAATACACTGTTTCCACTAACCGTGTCAATAATTTTAACAAATACACTGCATTTTCCACTTACAGTGTGACAATATTTTTTACGACTATACTGTGTTTTCATCTTACAGTGTGACAATATTTTTTAACGAATACACTGTGATTCCACTGTCAATATTTTTTATGAATACACTGCGTTTTCCACTTACAGTGTGACAATATTTTTTACGAATATACTGTGTTTTCCACTTACAGTGTAACAATATTTTTATGAATACACTGCATTTTCCACTTACAGTGTGACAATATTTTTTACAAATACACTGCGTTTTCCACTTACAGCATCAATATTTTTTACAAATATACTGCTTTATTCCACTTACAGTGTGACAATATTTTTTACGATTACAGTGCGTTTTCCACTTACAGTGTGACAATATTTTTTATGAATACACTGCGTTTTTCATTTACAGTGTGACAATATTTATTATGAATGCACTGCATTTCCACTAACAGTGTCAATATTTTTTATGAATACACTATTTTCCACTTACAGTGTGATAATATTTCTTATGAATATACTGTGTTTTCCACTTACAGTGTAACAATATTTTTTACGAATACACTGCATTTCCACTGACAGTGTCAATATTTTTTACAAATACACTGTGTTTTCCAGTTACAGTGTGACAATATTTTTTTACGAATACACTGCGTTTTACTCTTACAGTGTGACAATATTTTTTATGAATACACTGCGTTTCAACTAACAGTGTCAATATTTTTTACGAATACACTGTATTTTCCACTAACAGTGTCAATATTTTTTACAAATACATTGCGTTTTCCACTTACAGTGTGACAATATTTTTTTATGAATACACTTATAGTGTGACAATATTTTATATGAATACACTGCATTTTCCACTTACAGTGTGACAATATTTATTATGAATACACTGCTTTTCCACTAACCATGTCAATATTTTTTACAAATACACTGCATTTTCCACTTACAGTGTGACAATATTGTTTTACGAATACACTGCCTTTCCACTAACTGTCAATATTTTTCATGAATACACTATTTTCCACTTACAGTGTGATAATATTTCTTATGAATATACTGTGTTTTCCACTTACAGTGTAACAATATTTTTTACGAATACACTGCATTTCCACTGACAGTGTCAATATTTTTTACAAATACACTGTGTTTTCCACTTACAGTGTGACAATATTTTTTTACGAATACACTGCATTTTCCACTTACAGTGTTACAATATTTTTTATGAATACACTGCATTTTCCACTTACAGTATGACAATATTTATTATGAATACACTGCGTTTCCACTAACCGTATCAATATTTTTTACAAATACACTGCATTTTCCACTTACAGTGTGACAATATTTTTTTACGAATACACTGCGTTTCCACTAACTGTCAATATTTTACATGAATACACTGTTTTCCACTTACAGTGTGACAATATTTCTTATGAATATACTGCGTTTTCCACTTACAGTGTAACAGTATTTTTATGAATACACTGCGTTTTCCACTTACAGTGTGACAATCTTTTTTACAAATACACTGCGTTTCTACTAATAGTGTCAATATTTTTTACAAATACACTGTGTTTTCCACTTACAGTGTGACAATATTTTTTTACGAATACACTGCGTTTTCCACTTACAGTGTTACAATATTTTTTATGAATACACTGTGTTTTTCACTTACAGTGTGACAATATTTGTTATGGATACAGTGTGTTTTCCATTTACAGTGTGACAATATTTATTATGTATACACTGTTTCCACTAACCGTGTCAATAATTTTAACAAATACACTGCATTTTCCACTTACAGTGTGACAATATTTTTTACGACTATACTGTGTTTTCATCTTACAGTGTGACAATATTTTTTAACGAATACACTGTGATTCCACTGTCAATATTTTTTATGAATACACTGCGTTTTCCACTTACAGTGTGACAATATTTTTTACGAATATACTGTGTTTTCCACTTACAGTGTAACATTATTTTTATGAATACACTGCATTTTCCACTTACAGTGTGACAATATTTTTTACAAATACACTGCGTTTTCCACTTACAGCATCAATATTTTTTACAAATATACTGCATTATTCCACTTACAGTGTGACAATATTTTTTACGATTACAGTGCGTTTTCCACTTACAGTGTGACAATATTTTTTATGAATACACTGCGTTTTTCATTTACAGTGTGACAATATTTATTATGAATGCACTGCGTTTCCACTAACAGTGTCAATATTTTTTACGAATACCGGTACACTGAATTTTCCACTTACAGTGTGACAATATTTTTTATGAATACACTGCGTTTCAACTAACAGTGTCAATATTTTTTACGAATACACTGTATTTTCCACTAACAGTGTCAATATTTTTTACAAATACATTGCGTTTTCCACTTACAGTGTGACAATATTTTTTTATGAATACACTTATAGTGTGACAATATTTTATATGAATACACTGCATTTTCCATTTACAGTGTGACAATATTTATTATGAATACACTGCTTTTCCACTAACCATGTCAATATTTTTTACAAATACACTGCATTTTCCACTTACAGTGTGACAATATTGTTTTACGAATACACTGCCTTTCCACTAACTGTCAATATTTTTCATGAATACACTATTTTCCACTTACAGTGTGATAATATTTCTTATGAATATACTGTGTTTTCCACTTACAGTGTAACAATATTTTTTACGAATACACTGCATTTCCACTGACAGTGTCAATATTTTTTACAAATACACTGTGTTTCCCACTTACAGTGTGACAATATTTTTTTACGAATACACTGCATTTTCCACTTACAGTGTTACAATATTTTTTATGAATACACTGCATTTTCCCACTTACAGTATGACAATATTTCTTATGAATATACTGCGTTTTCCACTTACAGTGTAACAGTATTTTTATGAATACACTGCGTTTTCCACTTACAGTGTGACAATATTTTTTACAAATACACTGCGTTTCTACTAATAGTGTCAATATTTTTTACAAATACACTGTGTTTTCCACTTACAGTGTGACAATATTTTTTTACGAATACACTGCGTTTTCCACTTACAGTGTTACAATATTTTTTATGAATACACTGTGTTTTTCACTTACAGTGTGACAATATTTGTTATGGATACAGTGTGTTTTCCATTTACAGTGTGACAATATTTATTATGAATACACTGTTTCCACTAACCGTGTCAATAATTTTAACAAATACACTGCATTTTCCACTTACAGTGTGACAATATTTTTTACGACTATACTGTGTTTTCATCTTACAGTGTGACAATATTTTTTAACGAATACACTGTGATTCCACTGTCAATATTTTTTATGAATACACTGCGTTTTCCACTTACAGTGTGACAATATTTTTTACGAATATACTGTGTTTTCCACTTACAGTGTAACAATATTTTTATGAATACACTGCATTTTCCACTTACAGTGTGACAATATTTTTTACAAATACACTGCGTTTTCCACTTAGAGCATCAATATTTTTTACAAATATACTGCTTTATTCCACTTACAGTGTGACAATATTTTTTACGATTACAGTGCGTTTTCCACTTACAGTGTGACAATATTTTTTATGAATACACTGCGTTTTTCATTTACAGTGTGACAATATTTATTATGAATGCACAGCGTTTCCACTAACAGTGTCAATATTTTTTATGAATACACTATTTTCCACTTACAGTGTGATAATATTTCTTATGAATATACTGTGTTTTCCACTTACAGTGTAACAATATTTATTATGAATGCACTGCGTTTCCACTAACAGTGTCAATATTTTTTACGAATACCGGTACACTGAATTTTCCACTTACAGTGTGACAATATTTTTTATGAATACACTGCGTTTCAACTAACAGTGTCAATATTTTTTACGAATACACTGTATTTTCCACTAACAGTGTCAATATTTTTTACAAATACATTGCGTTTTCCACTTACAGTGTGACAATATTTTTTTATGAATACACTTATAGTGTGACAATATTTTATATGAATACACTGCATTTTCCATTTACAGTGTGACAATATTTATTATGAATACACTGCTTTTCCACTAACCATGTCAATATTTTTTACAAATACACTGCAATTTCCACTTACAGTGTGACAATATTGTTTTACGAATACACTGCCTTTCCACTAACTGTCAATATTTTTCATGAATACACTATTTTCCACTTACAGTGTGATAATATTTCTTATGAATATACTGTGTATTCCACTTACAGTGTAACAATATTTTTTACGAATACACTGCATTTCCACTGACAGTGTCAATATTTTTTACAAATACACTGTGTTTTCCACTTACAGTGTGACAATATTTTTTTACGAATACACTGCGTTTTACTCTTACAGTGTGACAATATTTTTTATGAATACACTGCGTTTCAACTAACAGTGTCAATATTTTTTACGAATACACTGTATTTTCCACTAACAGTGTCAATATTTTTTACAAATACATTGCGTTTTCCACTTACAGTGTGACAATATTTTTTTATGAATACACTTATAGTGTGACAATATTTTATATGAATACACTGCATTTTCCATTTACAGTGTGACAATATTTATTATGAATACACTGCTTTTCCACTAACCATGTCAATATTTTTTACAAATACACTGCATTTTCCACTTACAGTGTGACAATATTGTTTTACGAATACACTGCCTTTCCACTAACTGTCAATATTTTTCATGAATACACTATTTTCCACTTACAGTGTGATAATATTTCTTATGAATATACTGTGTTTTCCACTTACAGTGTAACAATATTTTTTACGAATACACTGCATTTCCACTGACAGTGTCAATATTTTTTTACAAATACACTGTGTTTTCCACTTACAGTGTGACAATATTTTTTTTACGAATACACTGCGTTTTACTCTTACAGTGTGACAATATTTTTTATGAATACACTGCGTTTCAACTAACAGTGTCAATATTTTTTACGAATACACTGTATTTTCCACTAACAGTGTCAATATTTTTTACAAATACATTGCGTTTTCCACTTACAGTGTGACAATATTTTTTTATGAATACACTTATAGTGTGACAATATTTTATATGAATACACTGCATTTTCCATTTACAGTGTGACAATATTTATTATGAATACACTGCTTTTCCACTAACCATGTCAATATTTTTTACAAATACACTGCATTTTCCACTTACAGTGTGACAATATTGTTTTACGAATACACTGCCTTTCCACTAACTGTCAATATTTTTCATGAATACACTATTTTCCACTTACAGTGTGATAATATTTCTTATGAATATACTGTGTTTTCCACTTACAGTGTAACAATATTTTTTACGAATACACTGCATTTCCACTGACAGTGTCAATATTTTTTACAAATACACTGTGTTTTCCACTTACAGTGTGACAATATTTTTTTACGAATACACTGCGTTTTACTCTTACAGTATGACAATATTTTTTTATGAATACACTGCGTTTCAACTAACAGTGTCAATATTTTTTACGAATACACTGTATTTTCCACTAACAGTGTCAATATTTTTTACAAATACATTGCGTTTTCCACTTACAGTGTGACAATATTTTTTTTATGAATACACTTATAGTGTGACAATATTTTATATGAATACACTGCATTTTCCACTTACAGTGTGACAATATTTATTATGAATACACTGCTTTTCCACTAACCATGTCAATATTTTTTTACAAATACACTGCATTTTCCACTTACAGTGTGACAATATTGTTTTACGAATACACTGCCTTTCCACTAACTGTCAATATTTTTCATGAATACACTATTTTCCACTTACAGTGTGATAATATTTCTTATGAATATACTGTGCTTTCCACTTACAGTGTAACAATATTTTTTACGAATACACTGCATTTCCACTGACAGTGTCAATATTTTTTACAAATACACTGTGTTTCCCACTTACAGTGTGACAATATTTTTTTACGAATACACTGCATTTTCCACTTACAGTGTTACAATATTTTTTATGAATACACTGCATTTTCCACTTACAGTATGACAATATTTATTATGAATACACTGCGTTTCCACTAACCGTATCAATATTTTTTACAAATACACTGCATTTTCCACTTACAGTGTGACAATATTTTTTTACGAATACACTGCGTTTCCACTAACTGTCAATATTTTACATGAATACACTATTTTCCACTTACAGTGTGATAATATTTCTTATGAATATACTGTGTTTTCCACTTACAGTGTAACAATATTTTTTACGAATACACTGCATTTCCACTGACAGTGTCAATATTTTTTACAAATACACTGTGTTTCCCACTTACAGTGTGACAATATTTTTTTACGAATACACTGCATTTTCCACTTACAGTGTTACAATATTTTTTATGAATACACTGCATTTTCCACTTACAGTATGACAATATTTCTTATGAATATACTGCGTTTTCCACTTACAGTGTAACAGTATTTTTATGAATACACTGCGTTTTCCACTTACAGTGTGACAATATTTTTAACAAATACACTGCGTTTCTACTAATAGTGTCAATATTTTTTACAAATACACTGTGTTTTCCACTTACAGTGTGACAATATTTTTTTACGAATACACTGCGTTTTCCACTTACAGTGTTACAATATTTTTTATGAATACACTGTGTTTTTCACTTACAGTGTGACAATATTTGTTATGGATACAGTGTGTTTTCCATTTACAGTGTGACAATATTTATTATGAATACACTGTTTCCACTAACCGTGTCAATAATTTTAACAAATACACTGCATTTTCCACTTACAGTGTGACAATATTTTTTACGACTATACTGTGTTTTCATCTTACAGTGTGACAATATTTTTTAACGAATACACTGTGATTCCACTGTCAATATTTTTTATGAATACACTGCGTTTTCCACTTACAGTGTGACAATATTTTTTACGAATATACTGTGTTTTCCACTTACAGTGTAACAATATTTTTATGAATACACTGCATTTTCCACTTACAGTGTGACAATATTTTTTACAAATACACTGCGTTTTCCACTTACAGCATCAATATTTTTTACAAATATACTGCTTTATTCCACTTACAGTGTGACAATATTTTTTACGATTACAGTGCGTTTTCCACTTACAGTGTGACAATATTTTTTATGAATACACTGCGTTTTTCATTTACAGTGTGACAATATTTATTATGAATGCACTGCATTTCCACTAACAGTGTCAATATTTTTTATGAATACACTATTTTCCACTTACAGTGTGATAATATTTCTTATGAATATACTGTGTTTTCCACTTACAGTGTAACAATATTTATTATGAATGCACTGCGTTTCCACTAACAGTGTCAATATTTTTTACGAATACCGGTACACTGAATTTTCCACTTACAGTGTGACAATATTTTTTACGAATACACTGCGTTTCAACTAACAGTGTCAATATTTTTTCGAATACACTGTATTTTCCACTAACAGTGTCAATATTTTTTACAAATACATTGCGTTTTCCACTTACAGTGTGACAATATTTTTTTATGAATACACTTATAGTGTGACAATATTTTATATGAATACACTGCATTTTCCATTTACAGTGTGACAATATTTATTATGAATACACTGCTTTTCCACTAACCATGTCAATATTTTTTACAAATACACTGCATTTTCCACTTACAGTGTGACAATATTGTTTTACGAATACACTGCCTTTCCACTAACTGTCAATATTTTTCATGAATACACTATTTTCCACTTACAGTGTGATAATATTTCTTATGAATATACTGTGTTTTCCACTTACAGTGTAACAATATTTTTTACGAATACACTGCATTTCCACTGACAGTGTCAATATTTTTTACAAATACACTGTGTTTTCCAGTTACAGTGTGACAATATTTTTTTACGAATACACTGCGTTTTACTCTTACAGTGTGACAATATTTTTTATGAATACACTGCGTTTCAACTAACAGTGTCAATATTTTTTACGAATACACTGTATTTTCCACTAACAGTGTCAATATTTTTTACAAATACATTGCGTTTTCCACTTACAGTGTGACAATATTTTTTTATGAATACACTTATAGTGTGACAATATTTTATATGAATACACTGCATTTTCCACTTACAGTGTGACAATATTTATTATGAATACACTGCTTTTCCACTAACCATGTCAATATTTTTTACAAATACACTGCATTTTCCACTTACAGTGTGACAATATTGTTTTACGAATACACTGCCTTTCCACTAACTGTCAATATTTTTCATGAATACACTATTTTCCACTTACAGTGTGATAATATTTCTTATGAATATACTGTGTTTTCCACTTACAGTGTAACAATATTTTTTACGAATACACTGCATTTCCACTGACAGTGTCAATATTTTTTACAAATACACTGTGTTTTCCACTTACAGTGTGACAATATTTTTTTACGAATACACTGCATTTTCCACTTACAGTGTTACAATATTTTTTATGAATACACTGCATTTTCCACTTACAGTATGACAATATTTATTATGAATACACTGCGTTTCCACTAACCGTATCAATATTTTTTACAAATACACTGCATTTTCCACTTACAGTGTGACAATATTTTTTTACGAATACACTGCGTTTCCACTAACTGTCAATATTTTACATGAATACACTGTTTTCCACTTACAGTGTGACAATATTTCTTATGAATATACTGCGTTTTCCACTTACAGTGTAACAGTATTTTTATGAATACACTGCGTTTTCCACTTACAGTGTGACAATCTTTTTTACAAATACACTGCGTTTCTACTAATAGTGTCAATATTTTTTACATATACACTGTGTTTTCCACTTACAGTGTGACAATATTTTTTTACGAATACACTGCGTTTTCCACTTACAGTGTTACAATATTTTTTATGAATACACTGTGTTTTTCACTTACAGTGTGACAATATTTGTTATGGATACAGTGTGTTTTCCATTTACAGTGTGACAATATTTATTATGTAGACACTGTTTCCACTAACCGTGTCAATAATTTTAACAAATACACTGCATTTTCCACTTACAGTGTGACAATATTTTTTACGACTATACTGTGTTTTCATCTTACAGTGTGACAATATTTTTTAACGAATACACTGTGATTCCACTGTCAATATTTTTTATGAATACACTGCGTTTTCCACTTACAGTGTGACAATATTTTTTACGAATATACTGTGTTTTCCACTTACAGTGTAACATTATTTTTATGAATACACTGCATTTTCCACTTACAGTGTGACAATATTTTTTACAAATACACTGCGTTTTCCACTTACAGCATCAATATTTTTTACAAATATACTGCATTATTCCACTTACAGTGTGACAATATTTTTTACGATTACAGTGCGTTTTCCACTTACAGTGTGACAATATTTTTTATGAATACACTGCGTTTTTCATTTACAGTGTGACAATATTTATTATGAATGCACTGCGTTTCCACTAACAGTGTCAATATTTTTTACGAATACCGGTACACTGAATTTTCCACTTACAGTGTGACAATATTTTTTATGAATACACTGCGTTTCAACTAACAGTGTCAATATTTTTTACGAATACACTGTATTTTCCACTAACAGTGTCAATATTTTTTACAAATACATTGCGTTTTCCACTTACAGTGTGACAATATTTTTTTATGAATACACTTATAGTGTGACAATATTTTATATGAATACACTGCATTTTCCATTTACAGTGTGACAATATTTATTATGAATACACTGCTTTTCCACTAACCATGTCAATATTTTTTACAAATACACTGCATTTTCCACTTACAGTGTGACAATATTGTTTTACGAATACACTGCCTTTCCACTAACTGTCAATATTTTTCATGAATACACTATTTTCCACTTACAGTGTGATAATATTTCTTATGAATATACTGTGTTTTCCACTTACAGTGTAACAATATTTTTTACGAATACACTGCATTTCCACTGACAGTGTCAATATTTTTTACAAATACACTGTGTTTTCCACTTACAGTGTGACAATATTTTTTTACGAATACACTGCGTTTTACTCTTACAGTGTGACAATATTTTTTATGAATACACTGCGTTTCAACTAACAGTGTCAATATTTTTTACGAATACACTGTATTTTCCACTAACAGTGTCAATATTTTTTACAAATACATTGCGTTTTCCACTTACAGTGTGACAATATTTTTTTATGAATACACTTATAGTGTGACAATATTTTATATGAATACACTGCATTTTCCACTTACAGTGTGACAATATTTATTATGAATACACTGCTTTTCCACTAACCATGTCAATATTTTTTACAAATACACTGCATTTTCCACTTACAGTGTGACAATATTGTTTTACGAATACACTGCCTTTCCAATAACTGTCAATATTTTTCATGAATACACTATTTTCCACTTACAGTGTGATAATATTTCTTATGAATATACTGTGTTTTCCACTTACAGTGTAACAATATTTTTTACGAATACACTGCATTTCCACTGACAGTGTCAATATTTTTTACAAATACACTGTGTTTTCCACTTACAGTGTGACAATATTTTTTTACGAATACACTGCATTTTCCACTTACAGTGTTACAATATTTTTTATGAATACACTGCATTTTCCACTTACAGTATGACAATATTTATTATGAATACACTGCGTTTCCACTAACCGTATCAATATTTTTTACAAATACACTGCATTTTCCACTTACAGTGTGACAATATTTTTTTACGAATACACTGCGTTTCCACTAACTGTCAATATTTTACATGAATACACTGTTTTCCACTTACAGTGTGACAATATTTCTTATGAATATACTGCGTTTTCCACTTACAGTGTAACAGTATTTTTATGAATACACTGCGTTTTCCACTTACAGTGTGACAATATTTTTTACAAATACACTGCGTTTCTACTAATAGTGTCAATATTTTTTACAAATACACTGTGTTTTCCACTTACAGTGTGACAATATTTTTTTACGAATACACTGCGTTTTCCACTTACAGTGTTACAATATTTTTTATGAATACACTGTGTTTTTCACTTACAGTGTGACAATATTTGTTATGGATACAGTGTGTTTTCCATTTACAGTGTGACAATATTTATTATGTATACACTGTTTCCACTAACCGTGTCAATAATTTTAACAAATACACTGCATTTTCCACTTACAGTGTGACAATATTTTTTACGACTATACTGTGTTTTCATCTTACAGTGTGACAATATTTTTTAACGAATACACTGTGATTCCACTGTCAATATTTTTTATGAATACACTGCGTTTTCCACTTACAGTGTGACAATATTTTTTACGAATATACTGTGTTTTCCACTTACAGTGTAACAATATTTTTATGAATACACTGCATTTTCCACTTACAGTGTGACAATATTTTTTACAAATACACTGCGTTTTCCACTTACAGCATCAATATTTTTTACAAATATACTGCATTATTCCACTTACAGTGTGACAATATTTTTTACGATTACAGTGCGTTTTCCACTTACAGTGTGACAATATTTTTTATGAATACACTGCGTTTTTCATTTACAGTGTGACAATATTTATTATGAATGCACTGCGTTTCCACTAACAGTGTCAATATTTTTTACGAATACCGGTACACTGAATTTTCCACTTACAGTGTGACAATATTTTTTACGAATACACTGCGTTTCCAATAACAGTGTCAATATTTTTTAAGAATACACCCCTGCAGCCCCTGCCCCTGGATAGACACAGCAGCCCCTGCCCTAGATGGACACAACAACCTCTGGGTGGACACAGCAGCCCCTTGATGTACACAGCAGCCACTGCCCCTGGATGGACACATGGGCACAGCAACAGCAACCCCTGGATGGACACAGAAGAGATGGACACAGCAGACCCTAGAAAGACACAGCAGCCCCTGCCCTATATGGACACAGCAACCCCTGGATGGACATAGCAGCCACTGGATGTACACAGCAGCCACTGCCCCTGGATGGACACCGCAACAGCAACCCCTGGATGGACACAGCAGAGGTGGACTCAGCAGACCCTGGATAGACACAGAAGCTCCTGCCCTTGATGGACACAGCAACCCCTGGATGGACACAGCAGCCCCTCTTGGATGAAGCACAGCCCTGACAGCCCGGGACTCAGCAAGCAAATGGCGCCGATCACTTTGGGGGAGGGACTTTTATACAATCCAAAACCTGCAAGAATCAACACAGTGGGATGATGACGTTTTGCCTCGCTTTAAGATCTGAGGCCCTGATACAGAGCCGGACGCTCTGACAGAGCGCTCACTCTGAATCAGGGCCGTCCCTCTGAATTTTTAGAGCGGCCTCCTGGCCACTCGTATAGCTGTGGGTGACCACCCACAGCTATAGCGAGCGGCCAAGAAGATGGTCGAGATGGTCAAGACCATTGCGACCATCGGGTTTGCGACGAGACCCTTGTGGTAGGGTCTCGTTGCCGGAAGCCCCGGAGTGCTTTTGGCTCTATCAGAGCTGAAAGCACTCCCACCGACATCACTTGTGATGTCAGTGGGGCCGGCCCCAGACGGTAGGCGTTCCCATGGGAATGCCTCCGTCTGGCCAGCCACGCCCCCGGCATGCCCACCAAGGGGGGTGTGCTGTCACTCACCATCAACAGCACGCCCCCTTTGTAGTGAGACCCATAGTGATGGCTTGCCCGTTGCTATCCGGGTCTCGCGCATGCGCACGACGGAGCCGCCTCCATCGTGCGCATGCGCACTGGACTAACATCGACCCGCTTGCGAGCGCTCAGCGCTCGCGAGCGGGTCTGAATTAGGCCCTGAGTCAGGTGGAAAAACAAGTTCGGGTGGGTCCAGTTCTCTGAGAACCGGACCCGCCCATCTCTAGTTTTAATATCACTCAATTAAATTCCACTTTTTGTGTGGAGACGCCAAAACGAAGGTACTCAGAAGCTCTTCCCCTGCAAACATTTATGCTCAAGGCTCATTATGCTCATTATACGGAAAAGCAACCACCAGCTGTTGCTAGGTGGCAGTGTCGAACTCTGGCATGAAGGGCCCACCAGGGAATGTAGTGGACAGGGCCCAAATTGAAGGGGAGTGGCCAGTCACCAGAGGAGGTGTGGACAGCCGCCATAAATGGACTAGGCTAGCCATTAGGGAGGACATGCAAAGAGTAAGGCCCCTTTATAAAGGAGGGTACAAGACTGTTATAAGAACCACCCACTTTGATTGACAGGAGGGTGAATCTTGGTGTTGTTGCCACAGAAACAAACCAATCACCCAAGTTCATCCATGATCCTGCTCGACCAAGCCACTGAACCACTAATAGTATAGTTACAATGTATACCTTAAGTGCATGGTCTGGAACCTGACCCTTAGAGGTATAGGTGGGGCCATGTACCCCTTTGGGCCAGTCCGACCCTGCTAGGTGGTACTTTCCTGCAGAGCAAACTGTAGTTTGCAGGAATGTGTGATCTGCAAACTTAGGGCCTGATTCAGACCGGCTCGTGAGCGCTCAACGCTCGTAAGTTGGTCGATGGTGGCCCAGTGCGCATGCGCACGACGGAGCCAGCTCCATCGTGCGCATGCGCGAGACCCGGATAGCGACGGGCAAACCGTCGCTCCGGGTCTCGTACCAAAGGGGGAGTGCTGTCGATGTTGAGTGACAGCACGCCCCCTTTGGTGGGCGGGCCGGGGGCGTGGCTGCCCAGACGGAGGCGTTCCCATGGGAACGCCTACCGTCTGGGGCCGGCCACACTGAAATCACAAGTGATGTCAATGGGAGTGCTTTCGGCTCTGTTAGAGCCGAAAGCACTCTGGGGCTTGCTGCAATGAGACCCTACCACAAGGGTCTTGTCACAAACCCGATGGTCGCGACGGTCTTGACCATCGCGACCATCATCATGGCCGCTCGCTATAGCTGTGGGTGGTCACCCACAGCTTTTGCGAGCAGCCAGGTGGCCATTCTGAAAAACCAGAGGGCCGGCCTGATTCAGAGCGAGCGCTCTGTCAGAGCGTCCGGCTCTGAATCAGGCCCTGAATTCGGTCCTATATTTGAACAGACTTTCCCATCTGTATATACTTTATTTTCCAGGAACGGATAAAAATAATAAGCTACATTATAAAGAAATCTTTTATTTTGAAAGTAAAAGAGCAGAGAAAATTGAGACTTCTCAGTTTTTAGGGTTGTGTGTAGCCAGTCTGTATTCTTTTCTAGTCCTGCAGGGGGCCTATGTGATTGTAAGAAAAGATAATACACTATGGGGTATATTTATTATAGGGGATGTAGTCAATAGGCCGACATTTACAATGATGACATTCATAATATTGATACACCAATGTCGATAGTTATGTCGACATTGTTAAAATGTCGACATGCAACCTGCCGACATTCTCAGAATGTCAACCTGTGACATGCCTACCTTGTCAGAATGTCAACATTTGGGTTAGACTGTGGGCGTTAGGGTTAGAGTTAGGCTGTGGGGTGGGAGGTTAAGGTTAGGCACTCGTTTGCCCACTGGGCCACCATCAACCCGCTTGTGAATCAGGCCCTCAATTCAATGTGGTGATGAATAGCTGCGGGTAGGAGCTCCTGCAGCTATTCAATACACCGCGCTTTTTGGGCGGGCTAAAGGATTTCTTCTCGCACCCCCCCTGGGGATGCAAGGAGAAATCCAACAAAAGTGCTGGGAGCGCAGCTGTTTTCCGGCTTAGCGAGTCACTAAAAGGGGTGTATCTAGGGATCCAAGCGCCCCTGGCAATGTAATGGACTGCCGTCCCCCTCCTCCCCCTATGCAGTGCCCCCAGTAATAATCCCCCTATGCTGCAATGCCCCCAGTAGTAGTTCCCCCTATGCTGCATTGCCCCATTAGTAGTCCTCCCTATACAGTGCCTGTAGCGGCCACCCCCCTAAAGTACCCCCGATAGTGCCCCTCTAATACAGTGCCCCCAGTAGCAAATGTCCCCCCCTATACAGTGCCCCCAGTAGTGGGCACCCCCCCATAAAGTGCCCCCAGTAGCAGCCACCTCCTACACAGTCACCCCCCCTGCTATACCAGGCTTACACACACACACAGAAGAAAAAAAAATACAATATACCTGATCCCCGCTTCTGATGCGACCGCCGCTGTCCGCTCCGAGTTCCGGCTCTTCTTGCACTATGGGAGAGACATCATGACATCTCTCCCATCATCTTCTGTGGGGAGCCAGAAGACGGAGCTCATGAGTGAGCTCCAGCCGGCTCCCTCCATGGACGACGCAGCTGATTCTCATTGGCTGGCTGCTATAACAAACACAAAATCACCGCTGGCGGCTGTGTGTTTGTAAACTGTGTAGGGCAGACCGCTCTCACTGCGGTCTGCCCTACACTTGTGGAGCCGGGGGACTAGCAGGGTTAGTCCACAACTTGGCTGCTGGTGGCACTGCCGGATGGCGCCCCCATTTGATCGGTGCCCCTGGCGAGTGCCATACTGGCCAATGGGTAGATACGCCCCTGGTCGCTAACAGTCACACGCCCGGGACTTTAGTCAGAGTATGCCGGTTACCACGTTTTAACGCCCAGGTTAAGTTGCGAGAACCAGCATTCTCCGACTTAACCCATTCCAGACAGCGCTAACAGTGCATTGAATTGAATAGCTGCGGGAGCTCCCTCCCGCAGCTATTTAACATCTCACTGAATTGAATTCGGGCCATAGGTTATTTTCTCCAGTTGTTGTGGACATTCAAATTTATTTCAACTGTAATTGTCTAATTAATAAGGAAGATGTTCTATTTATATCCATCATCATTATATGCCGAGATCATGAGTTGTGGAGACAAATTTCAATTTAATTATACCTTCAGTAGTTTGAGGATTCATACATGAAGAAAGACCCCAAATGAGAGAAATATAATACAAAGACCATCCAGATAAACTATACAGCAAGAATATTTGATGTATGCTTAATACTTGAGTATCTTATCTCAATTATATAATTCCCAAACATATTATGCTATAAGCGCCAGTGGCGTAACTGTACATTTTGCTCCCCCCGCCAAAAAAGTTTTTGCCCCCCCCTCCATATATATATATTTCTGTCTCATTACATGATTACAGTGATGCTTGCTGCCCCCCATACTGTATATATATTTCTATCTCATTACAGTGATGCTTGCTGCCCCCCGATACAGATGTAGCCATCTACATCATTGCCCCGATGTGTGCGCATGGGCACATGCATCGCGGCATAGCACAGCTCTCGCCCAGGCTGTGACTAGGTGCAACAGGCGTGCACTCCAATGAACGGTATGGCTATAGACGCGAGCACAGTAGTCGTGCCATCCATGCGGGATAGATGAGAGTGGCTACATCTGTATATATATTTCCATCTCATTACAGTGATGCTTGCTGTCACTATTAATGGGACCACCGAGCACAGGGAGCACACCGACAGCATCTGGACGCCTGTACTGCACCCATCCCCTGGACAGCCAATGGCATGACCCGTTTCTCACCCTCCCAGTAGTTACTGTTCCCCACGGCCATCTTTATCGTCCAACGTCACCCATTCTGGTGAGTCACTGATAGAGGAGACTGAGCAGGGCTGGAAAGCCGCTATGGAATTGAGTGAGGGTAGTGGGCGGACTGTCAGGCGCTGCTGCTGCTGCTACTAGTAGCAGTCCTGATTTTATTACCCTTGGTGGAGTCTGAGCTGGTGGTGCCCAAATCAGTGGTGTAGCAACGTCCTTCTCCCCCTCCTTAAGGCTCCCCCAGGCCACTGCAGGGTCTGCGGGGACCATTGCTGCGCCCCTGATAACCGCCCTCTTAGGAGTAGCTGAGACCTGCTGTTATTATATTGTGCAGGAAAAGGGTTTGAATTTGTGACTATATATATTTATACTGTGTGGGCTAATAAGGAGGCAGACCAGTCAGGCTGCTGTTGGAGACAGTCTATGTGGGACTGTGGCAGCCAGAGAGCCCAGAGAAGCTGAGCAAGCCATTGGGGGCCAGGAGGCCTGTGTCTGGACTTTTCAGGAGGCAAGGGGGGACCATAAACCTCTCAGACTGTGTGACATTAAAGCAGCTGGGCTGCAGGCTGAGGAAGCCAGGGCCTTCTGTATACCTGGAGGCAGGGCCGCCATCAGGGGGGGACAGCCAGCACTCCTGTACCGGGCCCGGACAGCTGAGGGGCCCGGACGTCGGCAGGCAGAGTTAATTGCTAATTTATTGCCCTCATACAGGACAGCTGAGGCTGCTAAGTGCTGGCCGGAGAGTTCTATGAATGAGTCATCACTCACAGCTCAGCAGTGTGTGATGACTCATTCATTAATGAACTCTCCGGGCAGCGCTGCATGATCAGTGTCCTGCTTCTGTTACTGTGATCAGGAGCAGCTGCAGGAGGACCAGCTTATATAATAAAGGTAGGAGCACTGGGCCCCCTCACAGACAGGTTCCCCTCTCAGGACCCTATCAAATTAGTTACTTCAATCACCTCTGCCTCCATAGTTGCTCCACCCTCAGCTCTCCTCCTCTCCTCCCCCTGCTCTCATTGGCCAGATAATGTGTGCACTGCACTGAGGAAGGAAATGTGAGAGAGCAACTGCGGTGCACACACAGAGGTACCTCTGCCCCATCCCTCCCTCCTATACAATCTGCCCCATTGTCCCCTGTACTATGCCTAAATCCTGCCTCTGCCCTCCCCTCCCCCACCTATACAATCTGTCCCCTGTACTATTGCTGAATCCTGCTCTGTCCCCCTCCTATACAATCTGCCCCACTGTCCCCTGTAATATTCATGAATCCCGCTTCTGTCTCCCCACTACCCAAATTTCTATCTCTGTACTCTCCCCATATGTGCCCATATCTGTGCCCCAGTTCTCTCATAGCTGTGCCTTTGCCCCCTCTCCATCTCTGCCTCTGCCCGCTTCCCATTTTTGACTCTGCTCCTATCCCATCTGTGTCCTTTACTTAAGTGTGCCTCTCTCTATTTGCACCTCTGCCCCCTTGCCATGTCCGTGCTGGGCCTGATTCAGACCCTGTCGCTAAGGAGCGATCACTCACTGCCGGGCGATTGTTGCTCAATGCGCATGCGTCTAATTCGCAGTGCGCGTGTGCAAGCCAGTCTCTGCAATGGGAAATTGTGCACTCGTAGCACACAGACTGCCCACTGCTTTGAGTGACAGTGCCATTTGTGGGTGGTAACAGGGGACGGTGCTTGTATCGGGGAGTGTTGTTGCGAACGCAGGCGTGTCAGGCCAACAAAACGCAGTTTAAAGGGTGTGCATAATTAGCAAAGTAGCATCATTGTACAGGTCACCTCCATGTATTTCAGCCAGCACTGATCGCAGTGCTTGCGGTGGGGTAAGTCTACCTCAAGGGCTGCGATCAGCTCCGATGGCTCTTGATGTTACCGATTCATCCAACAATCCCAGGAGATGACGTGTGTTGCAAGGGGAAAGGGGGCGTCTTAACACACTTGCGAGCGCTCAGTGCCGTAGCTCGCTAAGACATAAAGGGCGTCCTTACGCGATGCAGTGCGGTCACATAATTTAAATATCCGCCCCTTTTTTTTGCAATGAGCGAGCGCATCTTGAGAGCGGGTCTGAATGAAGTCCAGTGTTCCATACCACATACAGTAATTGAACCTCTGGATGGCAGGTTAGTACAGTTCTGTTGTAAATCATTAGGCTTTTCTCAATTTAAGAAACAAAAAATCTGTTTATTCTTTTTTAATATTTAAAGGAAAGAAAAAAAAAAAATATATATATATATATATATATTCCAGATACCAGAGCTCAACCCCACCCCTTTGCGTCCACCAGACCTTTGGGGGGAAGAACAAAGGGGGTGGGGGGCCCTGCCTTTTTCATTTGTACCGGGCCCCACGATTTCTGATGGCAGCCCTGCCTGGAGGATACAGGGAAGGCCACAAAGGCTGATGATATTTGTATAGCTGTGCAAGCCAAGCCAGGCTGGAGCCGGCAATAGACCTGCAGAGAAGCAGGCAGAGACTTTATTGGCAGACTACCTGCACCTTGATAGAGAGGGTTCAAGAAGTGAGCTAGTGCCCTAAGAGAGGGCTAGGTTGTTTGTTATTTTCTATTTTTGTTTCCTGATGTCCATGCTGAAGTAAAGCACCATTTCCTCTATTTTACTGGAATGCCATGTGTGAACACTAATTCTGCACTTAATCACTGCACCACTGACCCCAATCTACCGAGCTAATTGCCCCACGTTATCACAATATCTATAAACAAACACTATATATAAACATGGGGAGGATTCAGTTAGCCGTGGGAAATGCCCTCCAGCTAATTGATTACGCTAAGAGGGGAAATTCTATTCAATGAAATAGCATTTTCCTTGCGCAGTAAACCGAGTTAACGAGCGCTAACCTATTTTTTCCGTGTAAAGTGCAGAATCAATGGGTATTGCCTGATCATTTAATCCCAGTGGGTGCCTTTCCTTGCAGACTTTTCCTCAAGCTCTTGAAGCTGCAATGAAAAGTGCATCTCTGTGGTTTAATTAGCAGGGTAAACCCCATTAATTGAATTGGCCGTGGGATAAACCCTGCAGCTAATTGGATTCCCACCAATATACGTAATTTTTCTAATTCGATGCTGTTCTCACAGAGAACGACATCTGTAGCTATAGCTAGTACATATCAAAGTGCATCAGTCGTACGGTAAATTAATTATTTTGCAATTCATGGGATAAAGGAGGAATAAGATTGATCCAGTGAATTAATTTACTTTGTACGGTATATGGAATAAATGATGTTCCCCTCTGAGAGGCTGTGTGCAGCTGCCTTTCTGGTGGTTTTGTTTCCTTTCCTCTGGATCAACACAGCTGTCATTTAGAATAGATTGAATATGATGGTCTTTTTCAACTTCACTAACTATGTAACTATGTAATTGTCAGTCTGTGAATTGTATAATTCTGAGAAAGAATAATCACTGTTGCTGCCCAAAACTCCTCACCCAGATAAGCTGTCAGAAAAGCAATGCGTGGCTGCAAAAATCCAATATATTTTACAGTTTGGGAAATCATTCTGACTTCTAAGTGTCAGTGATAATAGTTTTTGCAGCCAGCAGACCACTACAAATCTACCATGACAACCAGCATGTGAGGCATGAAAACATCTTGTTACTGTACGCCTGGAAGAGTATTATTTTCCCCAGGATCCACATGAAGGTTAAACTATCAGCATATAAAGTCACTTTCTTCACATTTATGTTCTTTATTTTTCAGTTGCGGTCCAACGACTATTCCAAGATCATCTAAAAGTTATTTATTACCACCCTAGGTGTTTTAACACTTTTGTAGGAAATTAGACCCTATAATAATATAAATGACTGTAAATTGTATAATGTGGGTTCATTTCCCGTTACCAATACATCTTACATTAGTATGTAGTTTATAATTGCATAAACATGTAGTTTATAATGAACAGTGGGCCTGATTCAGAGCCGGACGCTATTTGCGCTCGCTCGTTCAGAAAAAGGGCCGGCTATTTAAATTGAGCGCTCGCTCTTTGCGGTCTGTTGACGCCTCTATGTCTGAGCGAGCGAATGAAACATGCGCTCGCTATTTTGTAAAGACGCCCCCTGGCCGTTCGCATCATACGTCATCTCCGCTACTTCTTAGATTAATCGAGTACATCGAAAGGCGTCTGAACTGCTCGCAGTGCTTGTGGTTGGATTTTCCTACCGCAATCATGCGAACAGTTCAGGCTAAGAGACAACCAAGTGACGTGGCCGATGACGCTGCTTTGTTAATTATGCACACCCTTAAAACACCTGTTTTGACCGTTTGGCACGCCTGCGTTCGGTCTCCACTCCCCGTTTTCAAGCACCTTCCCCTGTTACTACCTACAAACGCCTCATCCTGTCACTCAAATTAGCAGGCACTCGCTATTTTGTGAACACACGATTTCCGACCGCACTGACTGGTTGGCGCATGCGCATTACGACCCATACGCATGCGCAGATGTGCGAACATCGCTCGGAGCAAACGAGCGGCCGCTTACGAGTGGCTCTGAATCAGGCCCAGTGTACAGTATTAACTCTTTCACATTGCAATGCCGTGTTGAACCCGGGATTTCGTACACGGGTCCATCTCGGATGCAACCAGGCTTAGACTCCTTTCATACTGGCATTCCGACCAGGACTCCAGTCTGAAAGGGCTCTCAGCTGGGTCGCCCCCATCACGTGCTGAGCTGGCATTTGGAGATGTGATCATGGCTAATATTAGTTCATGGCTAATATTAATTTGGAACCAATGAGTATAATTTATCATTCACATCATTTGTTAATAAAAATTAGATAGAATATCTTGATTTGGATTTATTCAGTGAAAACAGTATGGTAAGTAACAAAAGTTTTATTAAATCTGCTGATACTAATAGTTATAGTTACGCGCATTTTAAAAGTGGACACGCAGAAAAATAGAAGACAATAATTCCACTGTCTCAGTTGTATAGAGTCAAGCGGTCGGAACTGTAGTCGAGAAGAACTTTTCATAGAACAAATATATGCAGAAAGATTAGAGAGAAAATACCTTGATGAGTTAATACAGCAGGCCATTACCACAACCAATAACATGGAACATAAAACAATACAATCTTAAGATAAAAGTAAAAGAAGTGTAGACATTCATTTTATTATCGCTTTTAATGAGAATAATGGAGAAATATAGAGGATTTTGCATAAACATTGGGGACTTTACCAAATTGATCTAATTTTAAATAATATTCTACCAGATAGAAATGTTACATTTTTTTTAGCTCCAAGCATGCTGGAACAGGTCAAAAAATATATACAAGGGTCCTGGCGCAGACTCCTAGGAATTCTATACACTTTCTTAAGTACAGTATACAGTCAGGTCCATAAATATTGGGACATTGACAGAATTTTCATATTTTGGCCTCTATTCACCACCACAATGGTTTTGAAATGAAACAAACAAGATGTGATTTAACTGCAGACTTATAGATTTAATTTGAGGGTAATTACATCCAAATCGGGTGAACGGTGTAGGAATTACAACAGTTTCAATATGTGCCTTCCACTTTTTAAGGGGCCAAAAGTAATGGGACTATCAACTCAAAAGCTATTTCATGGACAGGTGTGGGCTATTCCCTCATTATTTCATTATCAATTAAGCAGGTAAAAGGTCTGGAGTTGATTCTAGGTGTGACATTTGCATTTGGAATCAGTTGCTGTCAACTCTCAATATGAGATCCAAAAAGCTGTCACTATCAGTGAAGCAAGCCATCATTAGGCTGAAAAATCAAAACAAACCCATCAGAGAGATAGCAAAAACATTAGGTGTGGCCAAATCAACTGTTTGGAACATTCTTAAAAAGAAAGAATGCACCGGAGAGCTCAGCAACACCAAAAGAGCCAGAAGACCACGGAACACAACTGTGGAGGATGACAAAATAATTATTTCCCTGGTGAAGAAAAACCCCTTCACAACAGTTGGCCAAATCAAGAACACTCTCCAGGAGGTAGATGTGTCAAAGTCAACAATCAAGAGAAGACTTCACAAGAGTGAATATAGAGGTTTCACCACAAGATGCAAACCATTGGTGAGCCACAAAAACAGGAAGACCAGATTACAGTTTGCCAAACAACATCTAAAAAAGCCACTACAGTTCTGGAACAACATCCTATTGACAGATGAGACAAAGATCAACTTGTACCAGAGTTATTGGAAGAGAAGAGAAGGAAAGGAACTGCTCATGATACAAAACATACCACCTCATAAGTGAAGCATGGTGGTGGTAGTGTTATGGCGTGGGCATGTATGGCTACCAATGGAACTGGTTCTCTTGTATTTATTGATGATATGACTGCTGACAAAAGCAGCAGAATGAATTCTGAAGTGTTTCGGGCAATATTATATGCTCATATTCAGTCAAATGCTTCAGAACTCATTGGACGGCGCTTCACAATGCAGATGGACAATGACCCAAAGCATACTGCAAAAGCAACCAAAGAGTTTTTTAAGGCTAAAAAGTGGAATGTTATGCAATGGCCAAGTCAATCCCCTGACCTGAATCCGATTGAGCATGCATTTCACTTGATGAAGACAAAACTGAAGGGAAAATGCCCCAAGAACAAGCAGGAACTGAAGTAGAGGCCTAGCAGAGCATCACCAGGGATGAAACCCAGCGTCTGGTGATGTCTATGCGTTCCAGACTTCAGGCTGTAATTGCCTGCAAAGGATTTGCAACAAAATATTAAAAAGTGAAAGTTAGATTTAGGATTGTTTAGTTTGTCCCATTACTTTTGGCCCCTTAAAAAGTGGGAGGCACATATAGAAACCGTTGTAATTCCTACACCGTTCACCTGATTTGGATGTAATTACCTCAAATTAAATCTGAAAGTCTGCAGTTAAATCACATCTTGTTTGTTTCATTTCAAAGCCATTGTGGTGGTGAATAGAGGCCAAAATATGAAAATTCTGTCAATGTCCCAATATTTATGCACCTGACTGTATAACCTGGAAAGTGGCTTATACTGTATGTCCCAAAAAATAGTCAAGTAGTGTTCTTTTTCTATAACAGTTTTCTGAAGTAGACTTCCTCCAATGAATTAAGGGCCTGATTCAGAGCCGGTCACAAGCTCTGAGCACTCGCAACCGGGTCGATGGTGGCCCAGAGCACATGTGCACGACGGAGCCGGCTCCGTCGTGTGCATGCGCGAGACCCAGATAGCGACGGGCAAGCCGTCGCTCCGGGTCTCGTACTGAAGGGGGCGTGCTGTCGATTTTGAGTGACAGCACGCCCCCTTTGGTGGGCAGGCCAGGGGAGTGGCTGCCCAAACGGAGGCGTTCCCATGTGAACGCCTCCGTTTGGGGCCGGCCCCACTGACATCACGAGTGATGTCAGTGGGAGAGATTTCGGCTCTGTTAGAGCCGAAATCTGTCTGGGGCTTGCGGCAACAAGACCCTACCACAAGGGTCTCGTTGCAAGCCCGATGGTCGCGATGGAGGCCGCTCTAAAAATAAAAATTAGCACTGCCCTGATTCAGAGCGAATGCTCTGTCAGAGCGTCCGGCTCTGAATCAGGGCCTAAGCTCCTTCATGTATTTCCTTGTCTCTTCATTAGTTCACTCCATTTCTCATATATAGGAGAGAGAAGACAGGATCAGAAAATAGTGTAATACAGTTTATTTGTTCCAACGGAATACACACAAATACAAAGAAAACTAAAAACAATCCTCCACCAACAAATTAAAAGCAGCGTACTGGATTGGGTAGTGCATAATGCACACCTTGTCTCGCATTGAGCTAACGCTCCAAATACCTCCCGGGATAAGCTACCTGGAACTACTCAAATGCTCCTGGTGTGCAATCCTTCCCCCAGTTGTCAAATAGGAATCAGTCTACGAGTTATTTTGTCCACCAACATGTATCAACTTCTTAGAGTCTTCCTCAAGGTGTCTGGAACAGGTATCTGTAACAGTAACCAGTAAAGGTTTTTATAAGTGTAACTATATGTAATACACACCCCATCAAACAGACCTTGATTCGTCGGACCATTGGCCTGCTTCAGATATGTACTCTACTGCAATTGCAGCTGCGAAGCAGTGGCTGGGCGAAAATATGCTAAACCGATGGTTTGCGTACATCTCCACTGGCGGAAGGCCTGCATATGTGCAGAACGGGTCCTGCAAGTGCAGAGGCTAGTCTCTGCGTTTTTCAATGTACAATAGATTTACTGGCCTCGCAAGTGGGCAGGTGGTCGCCATTCTGAGTAAGCTTAGGCTTACTCAAATGACCGATGCTGATCCAATCCAGGCGCCTCCAGCAGACAATAGAATATTTTGCACAGTAGCTGCAGTTTTACAAAAACAAACAACTGAATCGGGCCTATAGTTATCCCAAAAGACCTTGATATTTGTAAAAAAAAATACTATTATGCGCTGCCCTTACAGCACGCTGGAGCATATTAAGGATGATGCGGGCATTACTGTAATCACCCGCTCCCGGTGTCTGGTTCAGACCACGTCCCCTTCATGGAACATCAAATGGAGATGGCGTGGCCTGCGCCAGGAGTGCTAGCTACTGCTGTCACGGTTGGTGTCTGAGAGTTACCTGACTCAGGTGATGAACTGGATTCAGCGGAGACCGGCATGACTGGAACCATAGATGAGGTAAATAGCTCTATTGCATAAGACTTATGTGGCAGTAAGAACTGCCTTTGATGATAAATGACAGGAACTTGGAACCAGTGGAAAACTTGGGGGAATCGGACTGGGACCGGCAGGAAGACTTGCTGAATTGAACTGGTGATCTTGGAACTTGACTCTGGACTGGAATAACGTGGATTGAACTGAAGAACTTGGGCTTTGACTCCGGACTGGAGTAATGTGAATTGAACTGATGAACTTGGAACTTGACTCCAGACTGGAGTAGTGTGAATTGACTTGGAATATCACTCCGGACTGGAGTATCGTGGAATTAACTTGGAACTTGGAGTTGGCTCCAGACTGGAGCAATATGGAATGAACTTGGAACTTTGAGTTGAATCTGACTCCGGACTGGAGTGAAGTGGAATGGATAACTTGGAACTTTGAAACATGGATCTGACTCCGGACTGGAGTAGAGCAGAATAGGTAACTTGGAACTTGGATCTGACTCCGGACTGGAGTAGAGTGGAATGGATAATTTGGAACTTGGATCTGACTCTGGACTGGAGTAGAGTGGAATGGATAACTTGTAACTTGTAAGTGGGAACTGACTCCGGACTGGAGTAGCGTGGAATGAACTTATAACTTGGAACTGAGGGCCTGATTCAGAGCCGGACGCTATTTGTGGACAGTCGTTCCAAAAAAGGGGCCGGCTATTTAAATTGAGCGCTCGCGCTTTGCTGTTTGTTGACGCCTCTATGTCTGAGCGAGAGAATGAAAAATGCACTCGCTATTTTGTAAAGACGCCCCTTTGCCATTCGCATCACACGTCATCTCCGGTATTTATTGGATTAATCGGGTACATCAAAAAGGCATCTGAACTGCTCACAGTGCTTGTGGTAGGTTTTTCTTACCGCTATCACTGCGAGCAGTTCAGGCTAAAAGACAACCAAGTGATGTGGTCGATGACACTCCTTTACTAATTATACACTCCCATTAAACACCCTTTTTACCATTAGGCACGCCTGCATTCGGATCTCCACTCCCCCGTTTTCAAGCACCTTCCCCTGTTACCACCCACAAACGTTACATTCTGTCAATCAAATTAGCAGCCCCTCGCTGTTTTGCGAGCGCACGATTTCCAACCGCAATGACTGGTTTGCGCATGTGCATTACGACCCATACACGTGCGCAGTTGTGCGAACATCACTTATAGCGAATGAGCGGCCGCTTACGAGCGGCTCTGAATCAGGCCCTGACTCCACACTGGAGTAGCGTGGAATGAACGTGTAACTTAGAAGCAAAGGTTTCACATTAGGAACTCAGGAACACAGGTCATGCTGCAGCAGGACCTCTGGATATGCCCGGTATTGCTGTTAGCAGGATTTCCGAATATGCCAAGAATTGCTGTAAGCAGGATATCTGGATATACCAAGTATTGCAATTAGCAGGATTTCTGGATTTACCAGGTATTGCTGTAAGCAGGATTTCTGGATATACCAAGTATTGCTGTAAGCAGGATTTCTGGATATACCAGGTATTGCTGTAAGCAGGATTTCTGGATTAACTGGTGTAGGAACCAGCAGGAGCCTGGGATACCCTTGTACTCAGAAGTAGCATGAACTATACACCACTGGAAGTAACGAGATGTTCAGGCACTGAGTGCTATCAGAGGAGGATCTTTATACTCTGGGTCTAGCAGGAATTGGTGGAAACAGTCAGGTGGTCTGGCAGTAGCATTCAGAGTAGTGGAGGGCAAACATATCTGCTGCACTGAAAGTCAGAACTACACCTGCAATTCCAATCAGGCCTAGCAGTGTTCACAGACAGAGGAGAGCCCAGGTGAATAATCAATGTGGAAAGGAGCCCAGTCCAAATGCAATCACAGAAGTGTCACAGCCAGCATGATCTAGAGCAGATCTCCCAGGCGAATTGCACACACAGATCCATGGAGCAGCTGGCACAGGTAAGTCTCAAGGCAAAAGGTAAAAACTAGCCAGGGTTGTGACGGCACTGCACAAACACATACATTTTTTATACACACACATATATATGTTACACATACAGCACAAAAACAAGTACACTCTCTCTCTCTCTCTCACATTAGAGCAACTGCAGGTAGCAGAAGGGGCCAACCAGGTATTGTGAGGGGCAAGGCCAAAAAGACACAAATCTAATGGAATCATGTAATACTGACTCCGCCTCCTCCCCATTGACCTGTGAATTGCTGCATTTTGCAGCATGGGGGTGAGGCTTGATAAACACAGTGTCTGCTCTCTCATCTGTTAGGGGGGTATTCAGAAACCCCCCCTGCATGCGCTACTGTGTGCGGTCGCACTCTGATATCCGCACATCATGGGGGGGTTGAAAGCACTTAGACTTTGGTCTTGTGATTCACAACACACACCAAGGTGTGTGTATATCAGAGCACGACCGCACACCCAAAAATGTTATATAGTGACGATCTGGCATATTTTAGCTTAGTAGAGGGGTCAGTGTTGCAGTGTCTAGATGCACAATCAGGGTCCACAAACAAAATTAGGGATGTGTGCATACTCCCGTGCTTTGGTCTTGCTTCTGGTTCTAAATCTACATTGTGTTTTGTTTTTGGCAAAACCACCCACAGATGTTTTGGTTTTGGATCTGGATTTCTTTTAAAATTGTTAAAAATAGCTAAATCATGTATTTTGGTCCTGCTTTGTTGCTACAGTATTTTTTATGGCTGGTGTTACAGAGTTACCTGTCTCAGGCGTTGGTGTAGGATCAGCAGCAGATGAGCGCAACAGAAACCGTGGAGGCAAGATATAGCTCTTTCTCATGTAGATTTTGGTAGTAGTGAGAACTACCTTTGGTGATGGGTAGCAGCAATGGATAGATTAGATGCAGCCAGGAGGAAACTAACTTGTCCGCCTGGAGTAACTTGCAGAACTGGACTGGAACTGGCAGGAGTGACTTGCAGAACCGGACTTGGACCGGCAGAGGTAGCTTAATAGTGTAACTGCTTTTGGTGATGGATAGCAACAATGGATGTATAGATGCTGCTAGACAGGACTGGACTGGCAGGAGTACTTGCAGAACCAGACTTGGACCAGCAGGAGAACTTGCAGAACTAGACTGGGACCGTCAGGAGTAACTTGCAGATCTGGGCTGGGACCAGCAGGAGAACTTGCAGAACTGGACTGGGATCAGCAGGAGCAACTTGCAGAACTGGGCTGGGCCCGGCAGGAGAACTTGCAGAACCAGACTGGGACCAACAGGAGTAACTTGCAGAACCAGACTGGGACCGGCAGGAGAACTTGCTTAACTGGACTGGAATTGGCAGGAGTAACTTGCAGAACCAGACTGGGACCAGCAGGAGAACTTGCAGAACCAGGCTTGGAACTGCAGGAGCCTAGAACAGTAAGCTCGCACACTAGGAGAATGCAACAGAATAACCTGTCACACAGCAGGAAGTAACTAATTGTTCAGGCACCAGGTGCATGCACCCAGGCCCTTTTTATCCCCCCTGCTGGCTCAGGATTGGTGGAGCACTGAATTGGGTCCGTGACTGGCTGAACTGGGTCATCTGACTCAGTCCAATATGGCAGCGTCTATAGGAGAAACAGTGGCACTGCCACGATCAGGGACGCAGCCAAGACAAGGGCTGCCAGCTGTATGCAGGATCTTCCTGAGCTGACCTGCAACCATCCCCAACATCCTACTCCCTGGATGGGAAAGCGAGCGGACCATTGGCGGTGCCGGTGCTGCACTCTGACAATATTATTAACATCATTAACATTGCTTTTTCAATCAATTTTGACCACTTCATAGCTCGCAATATTGTTTTCACCAATATTGGCCAAAGGGTGCAGTGAGCTGCCTGGCTAAACTAAGGAACAGAGAAAAACATATAGCACATCTATGAAAGATAGTGGCACTGCTGTGGCAGGTAGGATGGAGTTTAATAAATTGTACGATACTATATAATTTTTTCATCAATCAATATCTAGATCAGAGGCCCAAGACCAGTACAGGTAAATAGAGGTGTAGTATTTATTTAGTGGAAGCCATATAAAGCATTGATTGATTACTAACAGTAATAACTGTAAAGAAAAGTAAATTAGAGACATGGAAGAAATTATTACGAAACAAGCTTCTGAAATCCCAATGACATTTTGAAAATGGAAAGGAAACTGAATCCATTCCAAACATTAAATTACAGGCTTCAGGCCAATACAGGTGCTTCAAAGCACAGCCTAGTCAAAGTTGATAATTATATGATGATTTGATTATATGATTTTAAGATTATATGTAGATTATATGATTTGATGATAAGAAGCTGGTGATGGAAGCTTTTGCAATATACAGAAGAACATCAATGCCCCAGTAAAGTACAGTAATTGTGGCAGGGACAGCAGGATTTCACTGGTTTAAATGTGGAACAGCAGTTGAACATTGATCCAGTTCAGGTTTTCTATAAGGTCAGTGATGCTCTGCAGCTAGGATGATTAGTAGCACCTGTTAGCTAGCTTTAAAAATGTTGTTTGTGCATAGAGGTGATGATCCTGATGGTGAAGTAGTCACCCAGGTTATAGCCCAGGGGGTGACTAGTGTTATGGATCCTGGACCTGTGAGTCCACCAAAGAACTGTGTTGCTGTTTGGAAGATTCTGTGAACCATCCTGTAACAACTTGCCAGTGAATACTGCACTATCCTGTATTCCTGCCTGTGGTGAGAAAATAAACATCTGTTGGATTTTACCCAGTCTATGTGATGCTTGTCACATATGGCTCCAGAAAAGGGACCTTGCTGGATACTACTACACAGCAAGAGCCCAGATACAGTGACAAGATCCACCCACAGCAGCAGTGAGATGCATTGCAGGATGCTTTCCACTGCCCAGCAGCTTGGTGAGTCTGAGTCACATTACAAGCATCTGGGTAGGTGACTGTGGCAGGCCAGCCATAAAATGGCAGTTGTTCACAGTGATAATCTGTCCAGGTGTATATGCAAATTGTGCACAATATAAAACTGCTTAATTCCTGTCTATGAGGCTGGGAGCCCAGGGAATGTATTGCAGTTTTAAGGGAAGCCAACTCATAGAGATTGCTGGGAATCTGGCTTGCAAGAGAGAGTTAATTAAGCCTGCTATTTCTGTCCACAAAGTGGAAAAGCAGAGTAATATGGAGGAAATGATGAAAGTGTTTGCTGAATTGGTTGCAGGGCAGCAGGCTCTGGCTGCCTGGCAACAAACTGAAATTCAGTTATTACATGCAGAGTTAACAGAAATGAGGAAAGGTGGGCATGAGCGAGAGGTGTTACAGAAGCTTGCCCCATCTGATGACATTGAAGCTTTTCTGCGCACCTTTGAGCATGCTACTGCACATTTGAATTGGCCTGAGGAGTGGGCTGCTAGACTTGCTCTCTGTCTCATGGGGAGCCTCAGAGAGCATATGTTGATTTAAATTTGACTGAGTCAAAATCCTATCTGTGCCTGAAAAAGGCCATATTCAGAAGGGTTGGAGTGACTGGCCCTAGCAAAGCTCAGGAGTTTCAGGAATGGTGGCTGAACTCGTCTGAGCCTCCAAGGGTCCAGCTGGTCAAATTAGCCAGGCTGAGTAAGGCATGGTTGCAGCCGGATAAAACTATGCTCAGCGTATAGTAGAGGTGGTGGCTTTGGACCATGCTGTGCGAGTACTAGACCATTTGGTGCAACAGTGGGCCCTACAGACTGATCCTCAAATGTTTGAGGAGTTAGCAGTGGTGATTGAACAGTACCTGACTCTTGGGAAGTTGAATAAAGCCAAGCAGAGTTTACAGCCAGTACCCAAGCCTAAAACCCAGGTCTCAGTCGTTAAAGCCAACAACCCACCTACAGCTGTGTGTTTTGACTGTGGCGAGCCCGATCATTTGCGCCGGGTCTGCTCAAAGTATTGCGAGCCAATGGACTGCAGTGCTGAAAAAACAACTCTACCAGTGGTCAGCATGGCTGCTGGAAGCACTTTTCCGGCACAAACCACCTTGTTTTATTTGATGGTGCGAGTGGCCGGGGAGGTGTGGGCCTTAATGGATTCTGGCAGTGAATTAACCATCATCTCTGCCAACCTGGTTCCACCTGAGGCTGATCAGGTGCTACCCCCAGTAAATATTATATGTGTACATGGGGATGTAGAAGAATGCCCCCTAGTGCACCTCCCGATAGTTATAAAAGGGCGATCTCTGAAGGTGGTTGCCGCAGTAGACACCAGACCACCCTACCCATTGATCCTAGGTCAGGACTTTCCATTATTACAAAAGGTGGTTACTTGGTATGATGACAGCAGATGGTCCATGTCAGAGGTATCCCAAGAACCAAGCTCTGCTGTGTCCTAAAGTTTGGTGGCTGTAACACCCTCCTTGACCAGTGAGCAGCAGGAGGGGAGTGAGACTGAGGCACAGTGGGGTCCCATTGGCAAGGAAGTGTCTTTGAAGGACTTTGGCCAAGACCAGCAGAATGATGGGAACTTGATACCTGCATTTGAAAATGTTGTAGAGATAAATGTTAGAGTAATCACGGCTTTACTAGCAGAAGGTGTACCATACTACTTTGCATTGAAAAATTATTTGTTATATAATGTAACATATTTTCAGGGTTAGAGAGTGGACATATTGTTGGTTCACCGGAAACAGGAGAAATTGGTGTTGAGGGCAGCTCAAACACAATTGTGGGGTGGCCGTTTGGGGGAGGAGAAAAATCTCCAGCATATTCAGTTAAGATTCTTCTGGTTCGACATTCATGCAGCAGTAAAAAAGTATTGTCAGGAATGTTCAGTCAGAAGACAGCATCCTGGCAAGGGTTTCGGGCACCCTTGGTTCCCCTCCCTGTCATTTCTGTACCTTTTGAGAAAATCGGTATGGATCTTAAAGGGCCAGTGAAAAAATCTGCTTGTGGGCATCAATACATATTAGTGGTAGTAGATTATGCCGCAAGGTACCCGGAAGCCATCCCGCTATGTAACACGAAATCTAGCACTATTGCTCAGGAGTTATTGATGCTATATACCCATCTGGGAATACCAAAAGAGGTTCTGACAGATCAAGGTACCCCTTTTGTGTGTAAATTGATGAAAAATTTGTGCCAGCTGTTAAGGGTAGATAGGATTACCACCTCAGTTTATCACCCAAAAATGGATGGCCTAGTGGAATGCTTTAACCAGACCCTTAAAAAGATGATAAAGACTGCAGTGTCACAAGAAAAGCGAGATTGGATTCTACTCCTGCCTTTTTTGATGTTGGCAGTTCGTGAGGTGCCCCAATCCTCCACAGGGTTAAGTCCCTTTGAACTCCTCTATGGGAGGCAACCTAGAGGGATTTTAGATTTGTTAAAGGAAGGGAGGGAGCAACAGCCATGCCAAGATCCTAATATCGTTCAGTTTGTGTTCCAATTGTATGGACGGTTAAGGCAGATTGCTCCACTGCTGAACCAACATATGGACGGGAATCAGTCTGGAAGCCAACGTATGAAATCCTGACTGCCAGCTTCCTGACTTCCTGACTGATTAGTACCTGACCTAGCAAGGTACTAATGACAGGCGTTGAAATCCCGATCGAAGGTAAGCTGGGTGCCGGGCGCAGACAGCTGCGGTGGGGGGGTTAGGTTAGGGGTTCCCAGGGGGAATTAGAGTTAGGGAACTCCCCTGGGAGGGGGAGGGTTATGGTTAGGCTAGGGGAAGGGGGTGTTAGGGTTAGTCACCCCCGGGGGGAGGTTAGGGTTAGGCACCCCCTCAGGAGACAGGCTGCGGGGAAGGGGGGGTTAGGGTGGGACCTGTGACTACAGTGTACGACAGGAGGGTAGAAGGAAGGAGGAATAAATTTATCATGTAAATCTATTAAAAACTTGGAAAGAAAGTGCCAGCCAGCCCTCTTTAGTAGCAAAGAAATCCCCAGACTGTCAGGTACCCATGGAGGTCACCCTCAGTCTTAGCCAAAAACAGGAAGTGGTGAGTTTAGTGGCACAAAACCAAGATATATTCTCTGCTATTCCAGGAAAAACTCAAATCATACAGCATGATATTGTTACTCCTCCCGGGGTTATAATAAAGCAGAGACCTTATCGCATACCCGAGGCAAAACGGGCAGCGGTAAAATGAGAGGTGGAGGAGATGCTGCACTTAGGGGTCATAGAGGAGTGAATGGAATAACCCCATTCTCATAGTGCCTAAGCCTTTGGGGGATTTAAGATTCTGTAATGATTTTTGCAAGTTAAATAAAGTTTCTCAGTTTGACTCATACCCTATGCCCTGGGTTGACGAGCTGGTGCAGAATCTAGCAAAAAGCCAGTATCTCACCACTCTCAATTTGATAAAAGGGTATTGGCATATTCCTTTGACTGATGCTGCTAAAGCAAAAAACAGCCTTCTCTACCCCAGAGGGTTTGTCCCAGTACAAAATGCTGCCTTTTGGTTTGCATGGAGCCCAAACAACTTTCCAGAGGACTATGCATAAGTTGCTTCAGCCCCACATGGAGTATGCAGCTGCATATTTTGCTCTGACTGGGAGTCACACTTTCTAAGGGTAAAGGCAGTGTTACAGTCTTTACGTGCACATGGGTTTACCACTAACACTGAGAAATGTGCCATTGGAATGATGGAGGCAAAATACTTGGGATATATCGTAGGCAGAGGGAAGGTTAAACCTCAGCCCAGTAAGGTGGAAGCAATCCACACATAGCCTAAACCTAAATGTAAATCACAACTCAGAGCATTCCTTGGTCTGGTGGGTTATTACCGCAGATTCATACGTGATTTTGCCACTAGGCTGGCTCTACTGACTGAGGGCCTGATTCAGAGCCACTCGTAAGCGGCAGCTCGTTCGCTCCGAGCGATGTTTGGTCAACTGCGCATGCGTACGGATTGTTATATGCATGCGCGAACCAGTCAGTGCGGCCGAAATTCATGTGCTCGCAAAATAGCGAATGCCTGACAATTTGAGTGACAGAATGAGGCGTATGTGGGTGGTAACAGGGGAAGGTGCTTGAAAACAGGGAGTGGAAATCAGAACGCAGGCGTGCTGAAAGGTCAAAACGGGCATTTTATGGGTGTGCATAATTAAAACAGCAGCGTCATTGACCACGTCACTGGGTTATTTTATAGCCAGAACTGCTCGCAAAGTTGTGGTAGCAAAAACCGACCACAAGAATAGCGAGCAGTTCATACCCTGTTCGATGTACTCGATTAATCTAATAAATAGCGTACATGATGTAGGATGCGAGCGGCCAGGGGGCGTAGTTTCTCAAAAAGCGACCGCAAGTTTTGTACGCTCATTCAGACCTAGAGGCGTGAACAGACCGCAAACAGCGAACGGTTCATTTGAATAGCCACCCCTATTTTCAGGATGAGAGAGCGCTAATTGCATCCGGCTCTGAATCAGGCCCTGAGTGCCTTCAGAAACAATCTCCAGATCAGATAATGTGGTTTAGGCCAGCAGAGGCTGCTTGGCAGGATTTAAGATGAGCTTTGTGTGTAGAGCCTATTTTGCAAGCTCCTGATTTTAAGAATCAGTTTGTGTTGCAGACTGGTGCCTCTGGGACAGGCTTAGGAGCCATCCTTTCCCAGGAGGTAGACGGGGAGGAGAAACCCATACAGTATCTTAGCCTGAAATTACTGCCCAGAGAACGCAAGTACTCAACTGTGGAACAGGAGTGCTTTGCAATTAAGTGGGCAGTGGTGTCACTGAAATACTATCTGTTGGGGAGAGAATTACGGCTAGTCACAGACCATGAACCATTATATTGGATGCACACGAACAAGGAAGTGAATGCTTGTGTGACCTGTTGGTTTTTGTCTTTACAGCCATTTAAATTTGTTGTGCAGCATCACCCTGGGAGACAACACCTAATCGCCAATGTCTGTCCAGAAAGTTTGTGGGTCCCGATCTTCCTCAAAACTCTGTGGTGAAGCTAGAGGAGGGGGAAGAAGGGGAACTCTGGAGGGTGGTGGACAGGTGTCTTTCCGGGTGGATGGTACCAATAGATGTAGGAGAGGCAAGTAGCTTGCCTGGAAATTCTTAGCTTCTCCAAGGTGGTTGAAGCTAAGGGGAGAGGAGTGTGGCAGGGACAGCAGGATTTCACTGGTTTAAATGTGGAACAGCAATTGAACATCAATCCAGTCCAGGTTTTCCAGTAAGGTCAGTGATGATCTGCAGCTAGGCTGATTAGTAGCACCTGTTAGCTAGCTTTAAATATTTTGTTTGTGCACAGGGATGATGTTCCTGACGGTGAAGTAGTCATCCAGGTTATAGGCTCAGGGTTGACTAGTGTTACGGATCCTGGACCTGTGAGTCCACTAAAGAACTGTGTTGTTGTTTGGAAGATTCTGTGAACCATCCTGTAACATCTTGCCAATGGACACTGCACTGTCCTGTATTCCTGCTTTTGGTGAGAAAATAAACATCTGTTGGATTTTACCCGGTATATGTGATTCTTGTCACATAATATATGCTGCCTGTCAAACACACACAATAAAAGATGATAAGGCAGATGATGCTACTCTATATTATCTGTGGAGATGCTGCTGGAAATTAGGCCTATACTGTACATCTGGATGAGAAGCTGGTGATATATTGCAAGAAACAGAAGAAGATCAATGCCCCAGTAAAATACAGTAATATACGCTGTTTGTCAAACACACACAATAAGAATGATAAGGAGGATGATACTACTCTGTAGTATGTGTGGAAAAGCTGACGGAAATGAGGCCTATACGACTGGATTAAAGGTGGTGATGGCTGGCTTGCAAGATACAAAAGAACATGAATGCCCCCAGTAAAATACAGTAATATGTTTTCTTTAAGTTTGTGACCATGACCTCCTTTAGTTGATGTTAACAAAAACTGTGACTGGGTTGCTCCTACCCTTCTATCGACTAATTGATTATTGATTTTATATTTTACACCAGGACAGGAGTAAAGCTACTGTAATTGAATTTAACTGCCCCCACACCAAGTGAACCTACAATGAGATAGGGAAATGAGGGACCATGCTATTTTATTACAATACTGGAGATTATTGTTGAAAATGCCTTTTTTTTCTACACTCTATTTTCCGAGTACAGCTGACAGGGACATGTCTACACCCACTAAGTACAGTAATATGTGCTTTACAAAACACACACTCTTAAAAATATACAATTTTGATTGAATTATAATAAAACACTTGAAATGTTTTTTTTTAATATCTGCAAAAAATAAACAAATTTCCAGTTTATTTTGGGGTGCAGGTGACAGGGAATCATCTACACCCACTAAATACAGTAATATGCGCTGCCTCTTCAAAACACGCACTCTTGAAAAAATAACATTTTAATTGAATTATAATAAAAGATTTGAAATAATGTCTTCAACACCGGCAATAAATAGATAGGTCTTCTTTGTTTTGGGTGCAGCTCACCCAGACATAGCACAGTCATTTTTGGACAAATCATCTTGAAGTTGAAATCACAGTGTCCCAGCATATATATATATATATATATATATATATATATATATATTAGATGAAAAGACAGGTGAAGCGCTTGTTCCTTGATGTGTATATAAGTTCTTTAATTGCCTCACACTCCTCTGGAACACATTCCCGATTTAAAAAATCTGTTTTCCACACTAGTGTCCTTTCTGTGATATTAGGACCTCTGCACCACTTTAACCCCATAGTCCTGCGGGGTTTAGATCTGAAAATATCCAATGGACAAGAGGGTGTTCTATAGTGCATTAAACATATTTATTGCATAAAATTGTATTCAGCGTGCATCAAGTATAATATTTCAATGCTTATACCTAAATAAAAATGGTGTGGACTGGTTACCACATGATTCAGACTCTAGTGCCCAGCCGCCAGTGGAAGCTGTCTCAGGTCGGATCACACCAGTCCAAATGAAGCACTGGGGACTTCAAGGGGTAGACAAGTCACGAAGCCCTGCCTAATGCGTTTTGTCAGAGACTTCGTCAGAGGGCTGGCTTTCGTGACATGTACCAATCCACCAATCATATTTAAAACATAGTTGTGCTGTAAAGAACCTTTTTAACAATATAAAATATATTTTCGGGGGGAGGGAGGCCTGGACTGCACACCCTTTTTTTTACTGTGTTGTAGTATTGTCTCAGCTAGGCAGCACATGACTGCTGCACATCCCATTATAAAGAGCTAGGATTACCTTGACACTGGTGGGTAAACTCAGAATTTTGCCCAAATTTATGCCAAAACTTTGCATATTATGTATAATTATTAATGGTTGTATGGCATCTGGTCTCTCCTTTTTTTCCTATGTAACAATATAAAAGAAATTATGTTACCTTCATTTCTTACAATGCTACATGTCCTTTAAACATTCATTATGCACCTGATTAAAAATTACAATATTCAAATCTGTCCTGGGTATTCAGTCTATTATCTGGTTTTAACCGCTATTATAATCAATGATATACAAACACATTTACATAAGCAGTTCCACTTATCTGGATGTTCAGAAAATGGATACATTATAATTAGATAAGCAACATTTGTACCTCATAAAGTTACTTGGTATTTCTTTATACAATTATCAGTTGTTATTTTCACTCACATACCGCTTCTCATTAGCGCTCATTGAAATCACTTAATCTTTCTTAAAAACACAATCTTTTCTCCATGTTGGATTCAAGGAGAAAGCGAACAATCAAGATATGGCAATAGATTCATTAAAGATGCTTAAGCCGAGATATTCTCTAGAGGGTTGTTACAAAATGTAAGCATATCATTAATGAAAAAAATTTGGTTGCTGCATATTCAGACCATTATACTATTTAATTATCTATTAGCCTGGATTGCTAATAGAGTTGTTTCTTAAGAAAGAGTTGTTGCCTTTCAGACTGTTTTAACCATTCAATTGAGTTCTATACATATAAAATATGCCCGATTAATATGTCCTCAAAAATCAGGGAGAATTCAGACAAGATTCTAAGTTGGTTACTATTGGTTACCACTCATTCATAAAAGGTGTTATTTCAAATCCTTCGTTTAAACCATCAGGGGTAATTTTCCTATATTCAGAATCTTTTAATGACTTCATTATCTCTAACTCACCCTCTACCGTTATTGTCTATTGTTTCTATCGCTTTGAAGCGCATATCCATTGGATCACTATTATGGCATTTATTGAAATGGCTAGGCAGACTGTGATTCATTACCTTGTTTTTTACATTTCTCATGTGCTCAAGGATCCTCTTCGTTTTCCCTATGTACTGTATCTATATCCACATGGACATGTGATCATATAGACTACACAGGTTGAATTGCAATTAATAAAACTTCTAATCTGAATATTTTTAGCAGTGTTCCTACCTTTTAAAAATTGATTTTACCCCTTTCTCAGCTAGTTTACAGACCTTGCAGCATCCACATGCAAAAAATCCTGTTACTTCAGTCAAGAAGTTTTTAGTCCCAGGTTTATTTGGTATTATCGTTTCCAATCTACTTTTCGATACGAAAGATTTAAGGTTTCTTGCTTTTTTAAGAACTACATTGGGATTATTCAGTATTTTACCCTCCAAAATGGGGTCTAACTTTAGAATATGCCAATTTTTTTTTCAACATATTTTGTATGATATTGGCTTCTCCACTGTAGCTGGTGACAAAGGGGCATGCATATTTATTCAAATCCTGACCTGCTGTATACTTCTCCTTGTACACCAGTAGATCTTACCTTCATTTTTTCCCTTGCTCTCAATTTTGATGTTTCAATTACTTCTTTAGGGTACCCTCTTTCCCTAAACCTCCTCTCATAAACTCCTGCTTGTTCATCAAACTTAGTTATATTACTACAGTTTCTCCGCTGTGCTGCATCATCTCATTCTGTGAGAGTGCTGAATTTGCAGTTAACCACAGGGTGTGATGGCATACCAAATCTGTATTGCGCAAGGAACACGTCCATTAAGGTGTCAGCCTTAATGATCATAATGTCATTGCTTTTTGAAGTTTGAGTGGCAGAAAATCAATAGGTTTTGTGAATTTTCAGATCATATCTAAGCAGCCTTAATGGGACATGTGAAACCGTAAGGTTTTTGTCTATGGAATTTCATAGCTTTTTAAAAATGTATTAACTATCAGGGTTTGGATGAGCAAACCAGGCCACCTGCAGGGGAGAAGGGCAACAAAATGGTACACTAGCGCAGGTGGAAGAGGGGACAGCAAACAGGAGGTTGGTTTGGGAGGTGCAGAGTGCGAGACGGCTGTAGGCATGTGGGGTAGTGGCGGCAGCAGTGGTGCAGAGCAGTGGCAGCAGTGCAGTGCAAAGGGGGCATCAGTGGGTGACAGAAGGCTCACTGGTAGTGCGTATACACCTGAGAAAATCAAATCAATAAATCACAGATGCACGAATGCAGCAGTGAGATCCATCTATGCATCTATGTTAAAAATTGAATGTGTAAAAAAAAAAGCATAGCCCCACCCCCTAGAAGACAACCAGCATCGGGCTTTGGAGCCTCAGTACTGGTTGTGCTACATACAGGGGACAAACGACGTCAGTGTTCCCCGTATGAAGCATAACCAGCAACAGGCTTTGAGAACCAGTCCTGGTTGCCAAAATACGGATGGCAAATGACGTAGGGGTCCCCCGTATTTGGTGCAACCAGCACTGGGTTCTGAGTTGGTCCTGGTTCTGGAAATACAGGGGGGGGAATTCATAGGGCCCTCCTGTATTTCCCAGAACCAGCACCAGACCCGTTCTAGCAGGGGAGTGATGCTACAGCCAGGGGAGCCCTTTCAACGGGCCTACCAGTCAAAGCATCACCCCTGACTGCTAATCAGCCTAGACCAGGGATCCGAAATGAGTTGGGGTCCCCCCCCATTAAAGGGGACCCCCTCTCCAGGGCACCCCAGGCCCAGGCTGATAGCCCGGGGCTATCCCCAGCACCTCTGGGTGGTGGGTGCTGGGTTGATTGTGTTGTGTGGTGCATATGAATATCTAAATATTGTCTTTTGCAGTAGTACTACAGGCCCCAGCAGGCATCTCCCGCATACTGGCACTTGGAAAACCACAAGTACCAGCAGGCGGGGCACTAAGGGCCTGCTGGTACCTATAGTACCCCTGCAAAATAAATATTCAAATAAAACAGACAGACACTGTTTTTTTAAATATTTGATTTAGCGGGACCTTCACCTGGGGGGCGGCAGCCTTAAGCTCTTTTACATGGCTGCTGCTCCCCCAGGGCTTCTATGGCGCCTTCACCTGGAGGGCGACGGCCTTTAAGCTCTTTTTCCTGGCCGACGCCCATCCATGGCATCCGCGGCATCTTCTATCTTCTGTCTTCAGCAGCTCTTCTCTGCTGCCTTCCCGCCGCCAACAGAGTGCACGGCAACTCACGCTGGTAGTGTTTAAGCCAGCCGAGGGGGCGGGGAGATGATGTCGCGAGCCGTGATTGGCTTGCGGTGGCCATCTTTGAATTTCAAAAATGGCGCTAAGGCACCATTTTTGAAAAGGACACGCTCGGTTCTCACCATTGAATTCCATGGTGAGAACCGATCATTGGCTGATAGGCGGAAGGCTCGCCTCTCTCAGCCAATGAGCGCTCCGCACCAGGATTTCTGTACTGAAATCCCGGGCAGAGCTGTCATTCGGGCAGTAGTGTCCTTAGAGGACACTACTAATGTCCGTGGGCTCGGGTAATTCATGGTTTTTTTTTGCCAAGACCCAGGATTTGCCTACTTTGGAACAAAGAGGACAGATCCACGCATAGGAGGAGGTGAGTATGCAATTTTTTATTACAGGTAAACCATTAGATTACCTACTGGAGAAGAGAACAGATTAGCTGCAGGGATACATAGGTGAGTATGTGAGATAGTGTGTATGCATGTGTGAGTACATGTGTGTGTGCATGTATGTATTAATAAAATTATACTTTTCTACGATGTGTGTGTTGTGTGTTTTTTTAATATTGCTTTTGTTGTAGAATTACAGCTACCAGCACGCCCGTAATGCCCCGCATACTGATACTTGTGGCTATCCAAGTACCAGCATGCGGGGAGGCTTACTGGGAACTGTAGTTCCACAGCAAAAGACAATATTTTAAATGTAATAACACCACACTTTACATAATCAACCCGGCACCCACTGCCCAGGGGTGCCGGGGATAGCCCCGGACTACCAGCCTGGGCCTGGGGTTCCCTGGAGAGGGGACCCCTTTATTGGGGGGGTCCCCAACTCCCCTGGGATCCCCGGCCTGGGCTGACTAGTGGTCAGGGGTGATACTGCGGCTGGGGAGCCCGGTGAAAGGGCTCCCCTAGCTGTGGCATCACCCCCCCCGCTAGAAAGAGTCCGGTGCTAGTTCTGGGAAATACAGGGGGGCCCTATGCATTTTTGCCCCTATATTTCCGGAACCAGGACTGGCTCAGAGCCCAGTGCTGGTTGCGCTAATTACAGGGGACCCCTACATCATTTGTCCCCCGTATTTTGGCAACCAGGACTGGTTCTGAAAAGCCTGGTGCTGGTTGTGCTTCATACGGGGGACCCCTACGTAATTTGTCCCCTGTATTTAGCACAACCAGTACTGGGGCTCCATAGCCCGGGGCTGGTTGTTTTTTTGGGGAGGGGGCCACGCCAATTTTTTTTTACACTGTTTTTATTTTTAAACACAGAAGCACAGACGGGTCTCACTGACCCGTTGTGCTTCTGTGTTTGTTTTTTTTAAACACAGATGCAGGTACTGTATCATGGAATTTTCAGATCCGAGCCTGCATCTGTGTGCCGCTACCTCCCTGGGTCCTAACACCTGCACCACCACCGCCTGCACCGCTGCCGCTAATGCCCGCTATCATCCCCGGTTCCCGGCCGCAGCTTATGCCCGCTAGCCCCTACTCCCTCTCCCCCACATCCGGGCCGCAGCAAATGCCAGCTTCCAGCTACCACCCGCAAACGACAGCCATTTTTCTGCACCCAAGTGAAGCCACTATGACTACACCTGCTGGAGGCTCCTACTGAGGCTGCGCAACAAGTTGAAAAGTCCTATCTCTACAATGGTGCATTCTTGAGGTAATAGTTTAAAACTAACTTTCTAATTTCCCTGAACACCAAAATAACGTACCCTGACACAATAGCTACCTAATAAAACAAACCACAAGTCTAAATTCCACCCCTACCCTGAGTTATGCCTTCCCAAAAATCCCCCATAGTCTATAGCAGAAAAGGTTTCATAATTGAGAATGTCAGAAAAAAGTGACAGTGAGCTTCAGATTACTCCCATGTCCTAATTTTTTATGTTTTTGCTCTGAAATTTGGCAAGCAGCACCCAGTGACAGTTCTACCCGGCCATGCCAGATTTCAGTTCCGTACCTCTAATAACTTTTGAGGTGTAGCCCCTTGAACACCCTGCCCCCCCTCCGGAATTCTCTATGGACAAATCTGTTTTGTTAGATGCAGCCTTAATATAAGGGCATGACTGTGCCCTTATAATATTTTATAAGGTCACAGTCGTGCCCTTATATTAAGGCTGCATCTAAAAAAACAGATATCTCTGTAGCGAATTCCGTTGGGGGGGCATGGTGTTTAAGGGGCTACACCTCAAAAGCTGTTAGAGGTACCAAGCTGAAATTTGCCACGGCTGGGTAAAACTGTCGCTTTGTGCTGCCTGCCAAATTTCAGGGCATAAACATAAAAAATTAGGATTTGGGAGTAATCTAAACCTCCAACTGTCACTTTTTTGTGACTTTCTCAATTAGGACCACTTTTCTGCTGTTCTCTATGGGGGATTTTTGGGAAGGCGTAACTCAGGGTAGGGGACGAATTTAGACTTGTGGTTTGTTTTATTAAATAGCTATTGTGCCAGGGTACGTGCTTTTGGGGTTCAAGTAAATTAGAAAGTTACAGTTTTTAAACTATTACCTCAAGAATGCGCCATAGAATAGATAGGAAATTTCAACTTGTTGTGCAGCCACAGTAGGAGCCTCCTCCACTCACTGTAGCTTCACTCGGGTGCACAAAGATGGCCGTCCCTTGCGGGCTTTAGTGATGGTGGGTTTGGGGGAAAGAAGCGGCCATTAGCTGCAGCGGGACCCAGGGTAAAGGCACGGGGGGGTAGCCGGCATTAGCTGCGGCCAGAACCCGGGGACGGTAGTGGGCCTTAGCGGCGGCAGTGCGGTCAGCAGTGGGGTGGGCATTAGGAACCGGGGGAAGTAGCAGCACACAGAATGCCGGCTCAGATCTGAAAAGTCTGTGATACCTGCTTCTGTTTAAAAAAAAAAAAAATTTGCGTGGCCCCACCCCTCAAAAAACAAACAGCAGCGAGCTTTGGAGACCCAGTACTGGTTGTGATAAACACAGGGGACAAATGACATAGGGGGCCCCCATATTAAGCACAACCAGCACCAGGCTTTTCAGAACCAGTCCTGGTTGCCAAAATATGGGGGACAAATTACGAATTGGTCCCCCATATTCAGCGCAACCAGCACTGGGCTCTGAGCCAGGCCTGGTACTGGAAATACAGGTGGAAAAATGTGTAGGGTCCCCCTGTATTTACAATAACTAGCACAGGACTCTTTATAGCTGGGCGGTGATGCCACAGCCAGGGAAGACCTTTCACGAGGCCCCTCCAGCCGCAGCATCACCCCTGACCACTAGTCAGACCAGGCCAGGGATCGCTGGGGACCCCCCAATAAAGGGGTCCCCTCTCCAGGGCACACCAGGCCCAGGCTGATATCCCAGGGCTATCCCCTGCACCCCTGGGCGGTAGGTGCTGGGTTGATTGTGGTGCAAGTAAAGAGTTAAAAAAATTGCCTTTTGCTGTGGAACTACAGTTCCCAGCAAGCCTCCCCCGCATGCTGGTACTTGGAGAACCACAAGTATCAGCATGCGGGGCATTACGGGTCTGCTGGTACTTGTAGTTCCACAGCAAAAGCAATATTAAAAAACCACAGAACACACACACCGTAGAAAAGTAAATTTTTTTAAAACATACGTGCACACACACATGTACTCACACATGCATACACACTATCTCACATACTCACCTAGTATCCCTGAAGCTAATCTGTCCTCTTCTCCAGTAGATAATCCAATAGAGTACCTGTAATAAAATTCCATGCTCACCTCCTCCTATGCGTGGATCTTTCCAGTTCAGGCAATCCAGGGTCTTGGCAAAAAAACAAAACACAATTACGCGGACCCACGGACATTAGTAGTGTCCTCTAAAGACACTACTACCTGAATGACAGCTCCACACGGTATTTCAGTTCATAAATCTCCTTCTGCCTCTCAGTCAATGAGCTGTTCTCACCATTGACTTCAATGGTGAGAACGGAGCATGCCCTTTTCAAAAATGGCGCCTCAGCGCCATTTTTCAAATTCAAAGACGGCCACCCTGTGCCAATCACGGCTCGCGATGTTATATACCGCCAGTGCGAGGCACCATCCACTCACAGTCCATTGGCCCGGGAGGCAGCGGAGAAGAGCTGCCGGAGACAGATGACGCCACAGAAGCCCTGGATGGACGGGGGCCGGGAAAAAGAGCTTAAAGGCCGCCGCCCTCCAGGTGAAGATGCCGAGAAGTCCTGGGGGAAGCGGCAGCCATGGAAAAGAGCTTAAGGCTGCCTCCACCAGGTGAAGGTGGGGCAAAATAAAATAAAAATTGTGTTTTTTTTTTATTTCAATATTTATTTTGAAAATACTACCGGTACCAGCAGGCCCTTAATGCCCCGCCTGCTGGTACTTGTGGTTCTCCAAGTGCCAGTATGCAGGGATGCCTGCTGGTACCGGTAGTACTACTGCAAAAGACAGTACTTATATTTTCATATGCACCACACAACACAATCAACCCAGCACCCACCACCCAGTGCTGCTGGGGATAGCCCCGGGCTATCAGCCTGGGCCTGGGGTGTCCTGGAGAGGGGGACCCCTTTATTGGTGGGGTCCCCAACTCCCCTGGGATCCCCATCCTGGGCTGACTAGCAGTCAGGGGTGATGCTTCGGCTGGGGGGCCTGGTGAAAGGGCTTTCCTGGCTGTGGCATCACCCCCCCAGCTAGAAAGAGTCCGGTTCTGGTTCTGGTAAATACAGGGGTACACTACACATTTTTTCACCCTGGATTTCCAGAACCAGGGCCTGCTTAGAGCCCAGTGCTGGTTGCGCTGAATACGGGGGACCTCTATGTCATTTGTCCCTCATATTTTGGCAACCAGGACTGGTTCTGAAAAGCCTGGTGCTGGTTGCGCTTCATACGGGGGACCCCTATGTCATTTGTCACCTGTATTTAACACAACCAGTACTGGGTCTTCAAAGCCCGGTGCTGGTTGCTTTTTTGGGGGGAGCGGGGCATGATTTTTTCATATTTACAGGTGCTGCATTGGACAGATTGGCTACAGGGATACATAGGTGAGTATGTGAGATAGTGTGTGCATGTGCGAGTACACGTGTGTGCATGTATGTTTTGATAAAATGTTACTTTTCTACGGTGTGTGTTGTATTTTTTTAATATTGCTTTTTCTGTGGAAATACAGGTACCAGCTGGTCCGTAATGCCCTGCATGCTGATACTTGTGGTTCTCCAAGTACCAGCATGCGGTGGAGGCTTGCTGGGAACTGGAGTTCCACAGGAAATACCAATATACAAACTTTACTTGCACCACACTTTACATAATGAACTCTGCACAGACCACCCAGGAGTGACGGGGATAGCCCCGGGCATCAGCCTGGCCCTGAGAAGCCCTGGAGAGGGGGACCCCTTTTTTTGGAGGGGAGGTCCCCAGCTCCCTAGGGATCCCTGACCTGGTCTGACTAGTGGCCAGGGGTGATGCTTTGGCTGGGGAGGCCCAGTGAAAGGGCTCCCCTGGCTGTGGCATTGCCCCCCTGCTTGAAAGGGTCTGGTTCTGGTTCTCGTAAATACAGGGGGACCCTACGCATTTTTCTCCCCTGTATTTCCAGAGCCAGGGCTGGCTCAGAGCCCAGTGCTGGTTGTGCTGAGTACGGGGGACCCCTACATCATTTGACCCCTGTATTTTGGCAACCAGGGCTAGTTCTGACCAGCCCTGTGCTGGTTGTTCTTAAGTACAGGGGACACCTATGTAATTTTCCCCCTGTATTTAAACACTACCAGGACTGGCTGTTAAAATCCCTGTGCTGGTTGTGTTTTGGGGGGTGGGGTACCTTTTTTTATTTTACACATTCAATTTTTAACATAGATGCGTAGATGGATCTCACTGCTGCGTTCGTGCATCTGTGACTTATCGATGTTTTTTTTCTCAGGTGCATGCGCACTACCAGTGAGCCTTTTGTCGCCCACTGATGCCCCCTTTGCTCTGCACCGCTGCTTCTGCTCTGCACCAACGCTGCTGCCGCTACCCCGCATATGATATTTTCTATGCCCGACTTTGACACTGTAAAGTATAACAGAGGAGATCAGCCAATAGTCTGTTCTTGTAGGATATGCAGCCATTAGGTGTATTTGTCAGTGTAATTCTTGCATTGTATTGTGTTAACCATGTATATACAGTATGTATTTTATGTACCATTCTTACATGCTATCAGGTGGAGTTGCACACACTGCTACTATTGTGTAAACATGTAATTTTTTTGTGTTTTCTTTTCAATAAGTGTAAGGCATGCATTAGCCCCAATATCATCAGGGTGAATGCCAGTGACACTTCTGCTGTTTCTTAAATGTTACCATGTTTGGTTTTGGTATTGTGCACAGGTTTATTAGTAATTGTTCGGAGTACAAATAAACTGTCAAAATGTAGTGCACTGGCGCAATGGAAAAAAACTACACTCTCCTTTTTTGCTCATGTCCGCTCCCTGGGTGCCATACTTAACTCTACCCTCTCCTTCACTCTGCTCATCCAGTCCTTCTCCCAAGCCTGATGCTAATACCTTGAAGGCATTGCCAACAGTGGCATAACTAGGGTATTTGGAGCCCAGGGCAAATCGAAAAATGGAAGCACGCGCTGTGAAAAATAGGGCTTGTCAACATGGCACACACCCCTTTCTTGTCACTCTGAACATTCCTTTCCATTCCATATGCACCTAAATGCAGTGCCCCTTACACAGTGCCCCCAGTAGTGGTCCCCCTTATGCAGGCACCCAGTAGTGCCCCTTATACAGTACCCCCAGTATGCAATGTCCCCAGTAGTGATCCCTCTTATGCAGGCCCCCTGTAGTGCCCCTTATACAGTACCACCAGTAGTGGTCCCCCTTATGAAGCCGCCCATTAGTTCCCCTTATACAGTGCCCCAGGTAGTGGTCCCCCTTATTCAGGCCCCCAGTTGTGATCCCCCTTATGCAGTGCCCCATGTAGTCGTCCCCCCTATGCAGTGCCCCCAGTAGTGCCCCTTATACAGTAAACCAGTAGTGGTCCCCATTATGCAGCCCCCCATTAGTTCCCCTTAAACAGTGCCCCCGGTAATGGTCCCCCTTATGCAGACCCCCAGTTGTGATCCCCCTTATGCAGTGCCCCATGTAGCTGTCCCCCCTATGCAGTGCCCCCAGTAGTGCCCCTTATACAGTGCCACCCCTATGAAGTTCCCCAGTAGTGAACCCCCTTATCCGGTGCCCCTTATACAGTGCCCCCTGTAGTGGTCTTCATTATTCAGTGCTCCCAGTAGTGGTCCAGTGCAGTGCCTCTTGTGCCCCCAGTAGTAAGCCCCTTATATAGTGCCCCCAGTAGTAGTCACCCCTATGCAGTACCCCATGTAATGGTCCTCCCTATGCAGTGCCCCCAGTAGTGCCCATTATAAAGTGCCCCCGGTACTGGTCCTCCCTATGCAGGTCCCCAGTAGTGATCCCCCTTATGCAGTGCCCCATGTAGTGGTCCCCCCTATGCAGTGCTCCCAGTAGTGCCCCTTATACAGTGCCCCCTTTAGTGATCCCCCCTATCCAGTGCCCCTTATACAGTGCCCCCTGTAGTGGTCCTCCCTATTTAGTGCCCCCAGTAGTGGTCCAGTGCAGTGCCCCTTGTGCCCCCAGTAATAAGCCCCTAATGTAGTGCCCCCCAGTAGTAGTCCCCTCTATGCAGTGCCCCAGTAGTGGTCACCCCTATGCAGTGCCCCTTATATATTGCCCCCAGTAGCGGTCACCCCTATGCAGTGCCCCAGTAGTGGTCACCCCTATGCACCTACTGACATCACTAGTGACATCATTAGTGATGTCAGTAGGGCCGTCCACAAATGGAAAGTGTTCCCTCGGGAATGCCTCTTTTTGTCAAGCCACCCCACCTGCCCACCTCCAAAAAGGGCGAGCTGTCAATCACAATTGACAGCCGCTCCGTTTTGGTGCAAGACCCGTAGCGGCGGAGCATTCGCCGCTGGCTGGGTCTCGTGCATGAGCACGCAGGAGGTGGCGCATGCGCAGGTGGTAAACATCAACCCGCTTGCAAGCGCATATCGCTTGCGAGCGGGTCTGAATCAGCCCCTCACTGCGGTATGCACCACACAGGCTAACTAGAATGGGGTGGTACCATGGCCGGCGGCGCCCCCCGCGCCGCCAGTCCCATGGTGCCCAGGGCACGAGCACCGGCGGCTTTGCCCTAGTTAGCCCACTGATTGCCAAGGATATATCCTTCCTCAACCCTGCCAAAACTTTTATCCACATTCATTAACTCTCGACTACTGCAACCTCCTCCTGTCCCTCTCACCCATCTATTTTCACTTCAGCAACTCCTCAATACCACTGGAAGGAATGATTTTCTCTCCCAGCCCTCAGCGTCTGCTTACCAGCTGTGTTATTCACCACACTGGGTCCCCGCTGAGTGGTTTTGACTTTACCTATTTTATTAGTGGGTTGTTTTACCGAAACAGAATGTTCTGTAGTTCCAGTCGTGATTAATTTGTAGGATGGAAATATTGCCATAGCACAACATAATGTGTGTTATTTGTTGGTCATGGGTCCTGTAAAAGAGAAGACTGACCTAATATCACTCCACATTCCCTCCTGCACTCTTCGCTTTGCCAATGACTAGTGCTTCAACTTTGCAAAGATATTCACATCACTTTCCCATCTCCTAGAGTTCTTCAATGCCACAGGGGCATAAAAAGGGATTCACAGGGATCAATATTGGCTGTGTACTGGCTGTGTTTAAGATCAGGGACTGCTGGGATCCATTTTTAGACAGCACATTATTTCCAGCTTACCCAAACTCTAGATCACTGCTTTTCTGGCAGTCAAGAGACAAGCAGCTGCAAACTATTGGAATGTACCCATTCGGTTGAAGATGCCCGACAATGGTACAGTATATATTTTTATGTAGTGCTTTTTACCTTCTATGTTCTATTACATTTGTATAGTATGATAGAGAACTCATAACAGTTACTGCTCTGCTGATTAATGATTTTTGAATAAACTATTTCATTCTTTATCAAGAATGTTATTTACCTGGACATGGGAATAATAAATAGCCACAGCACAGTACCTCCTAGATTTAAAAAAAAATTTACAACACTGTTCCAAATACCTCCCATACCCCAAACCCCATCTAATTTATTTAACAAAATAACGCCCTGTGGAAAAAAGTATTCAAGTGTCTAAAAGCTTTAACAAGCTGCAATCTATAAATCCTGCCAGAGGGAAGCAATTGAAACAGGTCATAACCTGGATGTGTTTGCAGCAATATTACTTGTCTGCCTTACTTGCCTGCCTACTAATGCTTATCAAGTATAATTCTTGAAGAGAGGGGAGGTCAATGTGACCTCAACTTGACAACGTTCGAGGACTATGCCATTCCACTAACAGGGAAATGTGACCTTCATCATCCCTTTTTGTTCACAGTGTTCATTTTCTATGTAACTTCCACCATTTTATTTTTCTAAATGGGCAAATCAGGGAAAAGGTCTCAGAGTAAGACTCCCTGAAAATCGAGTGATAGTGCCTCCCAACAGAGCTTGCACTCCTATTTGTCCATTTCACAATCTACAGACTCTTCTGAGGTGCCACTCGGGGTGATTACCAACTCCCCTCCTACTATGGCCGCTGCTCCTCCTTTCAGTGGTGCTCATGATTTCATATTGCAGCTGAGAGGTGAAATTGCAGAGATTTTGTCCTATGTCAAGTCTCTCCCTTCCAAACAAGATATGCAGGCATTGGAATCTTGACTTCATGAATCTCTACAAACTCAGATTTCCCTGGTACAGACCGAGGTCACCACCTGGGGTCTCACGTAGTTACTTTGGAGAAGGACAGAGACAATGTACTGTACATTCCCAGCTATCCCATATTCATGAGACCATCACTCAACAATCTCTGGATATGAGAGCCATGCAAAATAGGTTGGATGATTTGGACAATAGAGGACGTTGAAACAACATTCAAATTCACGGCCTTCCGGAGGATATCCCTCCTTCGGGCCTTATGGATGTTCTTAAAAAAATATTGGGGGAGATTCTGGCTCTGGACCCAAATGATTCCATTGAATTCGATCGAGCTCACTGAGCCCTCCGGCGATTTATTACTTCTCACAAAAAGAAGTTATTCTACACAAGGCCCGCAACTTGGAGGGCATGGAGTTTAACAGTGCCCATTTACAGATTTTCCAGGACTTTTTGTGGCGTACACTCCAGCAGCGAAGGCTGTTGAAGCCCCCTACAGAAGTGCTTCACAGAAAGGAAATCAAATACAGATGGGGGTTTCCATTGTCCCTTCAGGTTTCTCATGGCGGCAGATTCCTCACTCTCCAGGCTCCCACAGATCTCTCTGATTTCTGCTCAACATTGGGACTGGATGCCATAAGCTTCCTGATTGGCAGGCTCTATCTCTCCCAAACACATTACCTCCTAGTATTCTGAGGAGACCCCGCTGGGAACAAGACAAAACCCCAAGAAGAAATCTATGATGATTCCCCTCGTGTGGCTGACCCCACATGAACTACAACTGGTCTTTATAACATCTCCATTTTATGACTCTATTATATATGTATACATATATTTTTTCTATTTCAATGTATCTTTCTGTTGTCACTGAGAGTCATTATGTTTCTCTTTGAGTCTATCATTACTAGGTATAGCTATTAAGTTAGTTATTTGTTGTCCACACTGGCCATTGCCAGTAGTTTGTACAACTACTGATGGTTTGCCTTATATTTTCACTCTATAGCTTTACAATTATTTTTGTATTTTTGTATATTTTACTGTAAATTTTGTGAGTCAATATGTTTTCTAGTGGGTTCATCTCCAGGACTAGCTGTTAGAGCCACTATCTGTTACCCATATTAACATCTGATAGCAGCTCTTCTTGGTCCTGCATTTCCTTGCTCCCTAGTTTCCTCATATGGGTTTTCACCTATCTACGCCGGTGTTTCGGCCGAGCTTCCCTTTTGCCCTTGCTGCCCCTTTGTTCACCCTTTAGGATGATCTCTCCCTAGTGGAGGATAATCCCCTCCTGGAGTTACTTTTAGTTCAAGATATTTAGCAGTTAGCACTGTTTTTACTTTTTGTTAATTTGTTATTGTTTTATTGTCTAGAATGATTAAGTCATTGCCCCCTAGTGTGCCCCCACCAAATAATTTTTTTTCCGTGACATTGCTACCCCAGTGGTCCCCTCCTTGTCTGGATGTGGTTTTTCTATGTTTCTGCTGTTTTTATGTGTATCTCAAATTATATTTTTTCTTCTGATTTGTTCTCCTATTTTTTTTGTCCTTTTTTATTTTTTTCTTGTATCTGAATTTTCTTTCTATTTTTTTATTGTTTCATTTATTTTTTTAGCTCCGATCCCCTACAGCTTTTTTTTGCTCTCTTCCTTTTTTGTATGTATGAATAATCTCTCTTAATGCTAGAGAGCTAAATGTCCCTGAAAAACGGGCTCAGGCCCTGCGCTCCTTTCATGCCGAAGGGGCAGATATCATTCTGGTAGACCCATTTCTGCCACTCTGACTCAGCCCCTTGCCTTAGCAACCAATTCTTCCCTATAGTTTATTATTGCAACTACACACAATCTAAATCTAAGGGTGTGGCGATATTGTTCACTAAACATCTGCCTGTGTTTAATGTGGTGGGCCATGGATTGGAGGAGGGGAGGTGTTTGCTAGTTAAATACACTGTATTTACCCAAGCTTTTACCATTGTCAATATCTATGCTCCTAACCAGGGTCAGCCAGCATTCCTCAAAAAGTTATTTGATAGGGTCGCCACTCTTCAAGAAGGTATCCTGGTGGTCGGAGGGGACTTAAACTGGGCCCTTGATCACCAAATAGATGTGTATTCTGGTTCTTCTGCCTTCCCAATTCGTATGTCTCGTAAGGTAAGACGTCTTCTCCACACTCACCAACTGTCCAATATTTGGCGTATCCTTCATTTCATGGATAGAGACTTTACTCACTTCTCACACCCACATCAGTCCTATTCCAGGATAGATTATATATTGTTAGGCCATAGGTCTCTCCATTTGGTGCAAAATGCCTCCATAGGTCTGATGACTTGGTCAGACCATGCTCCAGTCCTGATGGATCTTTCTCTAGGGGTTACTGATCCGTTTTTTAGATCTTGGTGTTTTAATGAATCCATACTGAGAGATCCATATTGTAAATCCCAACTTGCAGAGGCTATTGATGTGTACATTGAGTGTTATGTAACCTCTGATGTTTCGGGGCTTACTATCTGGGAAGCACATAAATGTGTTATTAGGATGAAGTGCATTCAGTTGGGCTCCTATTTGAAAAAGTAAAGGGTTTACCAGGTGGATAATTTGTTGCAGAAGATACAGAATTTGGAGTCTTCCCATAAGACTTCCCTTTCTTCTGATATCTATGTGGAGCTGGTTGCTGCACGCTCAGCATTGAACAAGCTCCTTCTCGATAAAGTTAAATATTCTTTCAGGAAATGTTGCAGCAGATATTATAAATGGGGCAACAAACCCATGAAAATGTTAGCTTGAGTGCTCCGTGCGCAGAGGGCTCTCTCTTTTATACCCTCTATTAAATATGAGAGGGGTCTAGCTCTTCACAATATCAAGAAGATTGCAGCAGCATTCAGTTCCTTTTACTCTTCCCATTACAATCTCCCTACTTCAGTATCCTACCCCGATGCTTTGGTGAGACAGCGGATCATTAACGACTAACTTGTTAGAGTAGGGTTCCCACGGCTTGCTGAGCTTGATTGTGAGGAGTTGGAGAGGCCTTTCACCATGCTTGAAATAGAGGAGGCTATCAAATCTACCCCTCAGGAAAGAGCCCAAGTCCCGATAGTTTTACTATAAACTACTACAAGGCCTTTAAGGATATGCTACTCCTGTTACTTTTGGAGGCCTTTAACATGGTCTCATTACAGTCCCCATTCTCTAGCCAGTCCCTAGAAACCCATATTACAGTGATCCCTAAAGAAGGTAAGGACCCCTCCCTTTGTCCCAGCTACTGACCCATTTCCCTTTTCAATGTTGATATCAAACTCTTTGCAAAACTTCTTGTGAATAGACTAAAAGGTTTCTTCCCATCTATCATACATAGTGACTAGGTTGGACAACACATCTAAGATCATGGCCTTTATTCATCATATCTCCACATCAAAGGTCCCAGGGATTTTACTGTCCACTGATACCGAGAAGGCGTTTGATCATATTGCCTGGGGTTTTATGGCCAGAGTGTTGAGACATATGGGACTGGGTCCTGTCTTCTTTCAACGTATCCTTTCCCTTTCCCCATCAGCCAAGATTAGAGTCAATGGTTCCCTTTCTGGATCCTTTGTTATTAACAACGGTATTAGACAGGGCTGACCGTTGTCACCCTTGATCTTTACCCTCTGTATGGAGGCCTTGGCGCGGTCTATTAGACTAAACCATAATATTTCTGGCTTTGTTCTACAAGATCAGGAATATAAACTCGCCCTCTTCACCGATGATTTATTGTCCACTATCACTTCCTTGTTACTTCCCTGCCCAATCTCCTAGAATAGTTTAGGTTATTTGCTGAACTTTCTAACTTTAAGGTTAAGTATACAAAATCGGTTGTTCTAAATATTACTGCTCTGCCACAAATGTTAGCAAGACTTACATTTGCTTTTCCCTTTGCTTGGCATGCCTCTCAATTGAAATACCTCAGAGTTGTCATAACTAGAGACCTTGGCCATTTGTTCGAAGCTAATTTTACTCCCCTTTTGGCCAAAATACGTTCAGATTTGCGATCTTGGAGAACTAGACCTTTTTTATGGTTTGGGAGGTTAGGTATTTTAAAATGAATTATATCCCAAAGATTCTGATTCTGTATCTTCTGCAAACTTTACCTATTAGGATACCCCAGCGATGGTTTATGGATATTTTGGCCCTTATTAGGGATTTTGTGTGGGGAGGGTGGAGACCTCATTTGAAACTAGATCTGCTCTAAAGGACAAAGCATAGATGTGGTCTCCGGCTCCCCAATATTCAGGGGTACTATCACGCATGTTTCCTAACTAGAATTCTGGAATGGTCTAGAACTGATATACCAAAGCAATGGGTTCAGATAAAAGAACAGGCATTAAATATCCCCATTTCCATGTTCCCTCCTCCAATGATGAGGGACTGGTTTACTAAAATTGACTTCTACATAGACATGGAAGATATTTTATCTACTGCGGAAGGGAACTATGCAGTTTTCATGGATACTTGGTTCTGCTGGATGGATTTCAAGGACACAACGACCTATAGGGATATTATTGCATTTTAGCCCTCCTAATCCCTCCTTACAGACTGCGGGTCCTTCTGGATCCTTGGCCCCCTGGTTTCGGCACTGATTTGGTTCTCTTGTACTTAGCGGATTTCATTTTTCTTTTTTTTTTTTTTTGTTGGATTTGAAGCTGCTCTCTTTCCTTCCCTCCCCTCTTGTTTTCTTTTCTTTTCTCTTCCTTTTTTCTGTATTTGTCCCTCTTTCTTTCCTTTAATTTGACAAGTTTTTTGTACCTTTTCTAGCTCTCTTAGTATTATTAAGAGTTTTTGCTATGGTTTTGTTTTGATTTACTTTGAGACTATACCGTATGATTTTGTTATTTTTTCTATATATTTTATCTTTAGATGTCTCTATTTTTTATGTGTCTGTAGACTTTAATATATACAGCCAAAATTTTTGTATTTGTTTATTATAAACTAATAAAATTTATTTGCACTAAAGAAAAAAGTGTAGGAGAAAGGACACATCTGTCAGGAGTCCCCATACTAATTGTCCGGCCACTAGATGTAAACCTCCCCAACCTCACCTACTGATTCCTATTCTTCTGATTATTAATGATCCAGTAACAAGTAGGAACTGGAATCCTCAAGTTTAGGGTAGGGTTGTCCTGGAACAATTGTGTTGAATGCCGAACTGGAGTCAACAAACAGGACCCTCGCATATGTACCCGGCAAGTCAAGATGTTGTAGGATATAATGCAGCCCCAGGTTGACTGCATCATCCACCAAGCTATTTGTCCATAAGCAAACTGCATAGGGTCCAAACGGGAGCGTGCAGCATTCTTCAGATGGATCAACACCAATACAGTAGTTCAAAGCTTTCATGATCACAGACGTCAAAGCAACTGGTCTGTAATCATTTAGACCCATGATAGAGGATAATTTTAGGACACTTAAAACAAGATTGAATGTCACACAATTACAAAGATCTATTAAAGATCATTGTAAAAACAGGAGCCAACTGTTCAGCATAGCTCTTCAGGCTAGATGGCAACATACCATACAGGCCAGGTGCTTTCCTGTACCACAGCCCTCTGAACTGTTTGGCCACCTCCTTCTCCCCCACCGTTAATGCAAGTAAAATACCCATACAACATGGTGGGGAGATACCAGGAGTTCCTGTTAATGAACCAAAGTGGTCAGGAGTAGTAAGTGAAATGAAATCAGGCTTTCAAAGAAGAAGAACCTAGAAGCAGTACCAAGGGAGCAGGCAAGAAGAATCATCTGATGGACTGGATCAGAACACAGGTAAGTATGCAGGGAGTTCAACAGGATCTGCTGCTGTAGATCAGGTAGTGAGCTTAATACTCTGGAACTATATAGTGCCTAGAGTCTTTCTTTAATAGTTAGGAGGTTTGAATCTTGGCACCAAAAGTAACATCACATTTGGAATGCCTTACCCTTTAAATTTTAATCAGAGTGTAATCAAAGCCGTCCACAGATGCCGTGAAAAGAGGTGATGCCAATGGTCCCGCAGTGGCTTGGAGAGAGAGCACCATCAGTGAGGGTAGGCACCTGCCCATCAGGGTTGTCTTAACAGCAGTGTGGGCCCTGGGCAAAGCAATGCACTGGGGCCCCTACCCACCCATTCACGGGAAAAAAATGTAAATGGTCAATAAAATTAAACCCTCCTGCATACCCATCAGACCTCCCACACATGCAGAGAGACTCTGTCTGACTGGTCTGAAGCCAGCGGATGAAGTGAAACTGGGACTGAGGTGAGTACTCATCACCGGGGGGGATGGGGTAGGGGAGGTTAGCTCAGAATACAGTGCACCGCCGGCCGGTTTATAAAAATATCACAAATTTACCAACTGCCCGCAGCTGCAGGGGGGGTGGGTTTACTGGCCGCTACAAGCTTCAGGCTCTTGGGAAACTGCCCAACAATCCCAATGGAAGAGATGGCCCTGCTGCCCGTGACTGGAGTACTGCAACCCCGTGGGACTAGTGTGAACCGTGCTCCGGCATGCTGTGAAAGATGGTGTATCTCATATCTTACTTTATTATCCTATAGCTTCCCCATTAGGTGTCTTTTTTCCAGATATTGCCTTATCCACCCAATGTGACCTCGGTAGTGTTCCCCAAACTGCTGCCTCAAATGTTATCTTAGTTGGTAAAATTAATAATCCTTAGAATTGATGTAATTGCAAAATGGCTGCCTGAACTTATTATTGTACTGTATTCATGGTCTCTGTATTTTCTCTAAATCTAAAACTCTAATTTTTTTTTTGTCTTGGTTTCTGTAAAGCTCCCGGAGTCCTATTGGAGAAGAGTGGTATATAAATAAAACTATTTTAATAAATACTGCTGATTTATAGTCATAATTAGTGAAAATTATACTATCTGATGGTTAACCATTAAAAACCTCAGTGCTAGTGCCTCTCAGTAACAGAATACCCATTGTACAGTACCCCACATGAGATCTCAGATTAGATAAAATATTACTAATATTTGTTTTTGTTGTATATCTTTTAGGAACAAAATGCAAAAATGTAGTGCAGAGCCCTTTGAAGAAGTAAAGGGCTACATGTGAGGCCACCAAAATGTAGCAGATTGGCCATCACTAGTCTATTGAATAATATAGCAACACTTAAAATAGCCAGCACAAAATGAAATTAGCAAAGTTAGATCTGCTACATTAACTGGCACACGTGAATAATGAAATCGCTTTTGTTTCTGTGTTAAACAAAATCTGAGCAAAACCAAGAACTTGCTGAAGCGAAAATATATGCAAAGAGTGTGAAACTTGGCAGGGGCTGTATGAATGCACTAGCTGCAGAACAGCAATGTTACTAATGGAAATTCTGCTGTTTCATTTATTTTTTTTAAATGTAGAAGTTTCCAAGTATGTGTCTTTAGTACGTCATAAAGTAGAGTCTGTTAAAACAAACGTTATTTTATTTATATGTTAGATAAATGTTGTAATGTATCACATTGTTAAATAATTAAAATATAAATACTGTAACTTTGTCGTGACTGAAAGTGTATGGAAGCACAAAAATGTTATCTATGTTAAGCAGCAAATTTTGTTTTATTGTATAAGTTTATGCTCCTTACAGTGGCGTAACTTCATCCCAAGTGCCCGGAAGCAAGATAAATGTTGGTGCCCCCACCCCCCCAAATTAAAATATACCACCCCCGAGCACCTATGCCAGCTCCAGCTGCTGCCGCCCCCCTATGCAGTTCCTTTTATACAATGCCCCCAGTAGTGGTCCCCCTATGCAGTGCCCTCAGTAGGGGTCCCCCTATGCAGTGCCTGCCTATGTAGTGCCCCCCAGTAATGGTTCCCCTATGCAGTGCCTCCAGTAGTGGTCCACCTATGCAATGCCCCCAGTAGTGGTCCCCCTATGCAGTGCCCCCAGTAGTGGTCCACCTATGCAGTGCCCCCAGTAGTAAGGCCCCTGTAGTGCCCCCAATAGTAAGGCCCATGTAGTGCCCCCAATAGTAAGGCCCATGTAGTGCCCCCAATAGTAAGGCCCCTGTAGTGCCCCCATATGATGCCCCCAGTAGTAAGGCCCCTGTAATGCCCCCTGTAGTGCCCCCAGTAGTAAGCTCCCTGTAATGCCCCCTGTAGTGTCCCCAGTAGTAAGCCCCCTGTAATAAGCCCCCTGTAGTGCCCCCAGTAGTAAGCCCCCTGTAATAAGCCCCCTGTAGTGCCCCAGTAGTAAGCCCCCTGTAATAAGCCCCCTGAAGTGCCCCCAGTAGTAAGGCCCCTGTAGTGCCCCCAATAGTAAGGCCCATGCAGTGCCCCCAATAGTAAGGCCCCTGTAGTACCCCCATATGATGCTCCCAGTAGTAATACTGCTGTAGTGCCCCCATATGATGCCCCCTGTAATAAGCCCCCTGTAATAAGCCCCCTGAAGTGCCCCCAGTAGTAAGCCCCCTGTAATGCCCCCTGTAGTAAGCCCCCTGTAATGCCCCCTGTAATAAGTCCCAAATAGTAAGCCCCCTGAAGTTCCCCCAGTAGTAAGCCCCCTGTAATGCCCCCAGTAGTAAGCCCTATGTAATAAGCCCCCTGTAGTGCCCCCCCCTCGCATGCGCACGCACACACACATTAAAAAAAAACTTACCTTAAACCCCGCTCCAGTGCCTGCTGCTGTCCGTCCCCGGCGCCTGCTCCTCGGAATTATGATAGTGACGTCATGATGCGGGACCCAGAAGGCGGAGCTCAGGAGTGAGCTCCGTCCTCCGGCTACCGCTGGGGGGAGAGAAGGAGCCGGGCACCCACTGGTAACACACTCAGTGGGCGCCTGGCAAATGCAGGGTGCAGGGGGTGTGACAGCACCTCCTGCACCCTCCGTAGTTACGCCACTGGAGGTGGAGTGCCGCTCAGCGGCGCTCCTTCTCCATGCAGCTCCGGGTGACAATGGAGCCAGGTGCCCCCTTCAGGGCTGGCGCCCCACGGCAAATGGCTCCATTGTCTCCGGGAGTTCCGCCACTGGCTCCTTAAAAAGACAAATACTGCATTTGGATGTTCTTGTGTTGAAAGAACCACACTAAAGATAGTCTACTTCTGTTCTGGCTACCAAGACAATTGACAATCTTTTCAATTTCAGATTCCCAGATTGGGCGCATGACCAGGAGGTATAGCCAGGCGAGTGGTTAAAACTGCAGTAGGATTACAGCCATTTTGTTTGTCAGATTTTAAGCCATTTTCTTACCACTCTAATAGTCTCATTGTGCCCCTTTATATGCCAGCCCAAAGCCTCTTCTTTCCCCTATATATCCCTCAGAGCCCCCTCATGCCAAATGTAAAAGCCCAGAGTGCCTTCATGACCCTTTATATACCTCAGAGCCTTCTCATGCCCCTTTACATGCCAGAGCTCCCTCCTGCCCTTGTATGTCTGCCCAAAAGCCCCTTATGCCCAAATATGTCTGCCCAGAGCCCCCTCATATCCCAATATGTCTATCCAGAGCAGCATTATGCCCCAGTATATATGCCCAGAACCCCCTCATGCCCTGTAAATGTACCTGGAGCTCCTTCATCCCCAATATGCCTGCCCAGAGCCCCCTCCTGCCCTAATATTTCTTCCCAGAGGCCCCTAAATTGGTAATAATTAGTACAGTGTTGTAAATTGACTATTTAACAGTGAATGATTTGTCTTGAACCTGTGTTTTGTCCACTGCATTATATTGTCTGTTTACTGTTTTTTTTTTTATTTGCGTGTGTTTTCTGTCTCGTCTATTTTTTTTTATATTTGGCAGGATGGTTAATAGGAGAAAAGGAGGTGAAGACATGCATAGTAGTGAGGAGGAGGGATTCATTGCCTTAACACAGCAGGTAGAAGATATGGGGGAGGGCCCAGTTAGGGAGTCAGGTTACCCCATCTGGCAAGACGAAACCTAGCCACAATATGAAATTCACATATGAGGAGAATTGTTCTATACTATCTAGCATTTACCCCAGCTATAAGCCAAGCTGCAAAATTATAATTGGCATGAAAATGACAGCTGTGGACAGAGGTGCGAAGAGCTTTCATGCAGTGGAAACTTTGAAAAGGTTTCTTAGTTGGTGTGTTTAAGAAGGATTCTTTACAAAGTCTTTCTGAAGACGAAACGCCTTTTGACTACAGCCGGCTCTTGTCCACAAGCCCAGTACTCCACTTCTGCGTTCAGTGCTCAGGGACAAGGTCACTGAACAGAAAGAAAGAGAAGAGCTTTGCTAGGGAGACCACAGCCCGCACACACAGCCTCAGATGCTACAATGACAGGATTAGAGTAAGAATCCATCGATCCAATTATACTGAGGCTTCCACGCAATTTCTCTAACTCAAGAGTTATATTCATTGTCGCATGTTTGTTGTTTATTATTACCTGTTTCTTATTAAGGACTTCATCACACATTCGCCATTTTACACACATTTTTATGTGTTGCATGTTTACACTTCAAGCACTTCCATTTTTCCCTATTTATGGGATAGAAATGAATGTAGTAGATGACATTTGTAATTCTCATACAAAAAGACAACACAATAAAGATAACATTCTGCCACTGATCAAATTAAGAGACATAATTAAAATAATGGTCTCAATTAAAGCTAGTCAAAGCCAATTTTACACTTATTAGCGTTTATTTATAATGGCACCACAATATTCTGCAGTGTCCTACAAAACAGTAGTAAACTAGGTTATACATGATTCAATAAAATATAACATAATACAGGGAGTTTGTAAAGTCCATGCGCAGTGACTGTGTGCTAAGTGTGTGACAGACAGCGGTGGCTCTAGAGGTGGGGCTGCAGCACAGTCCAAAATTCAAATAGGGAAGTCGTACACACTGCCACCCCAAATGCTGCCAAACGTCGCCGGCCAGGACTCACTGGCAGTTGGTGTGACTCCCCTATTTGAATTTTGGACTGTCACACACTTAGCATACAGTCACTGCGGAGGGACTTTCTGAACTCCCTGTACAAGTAGGAATACAAATGACAATAGCAGTATAACAATATGTAATACAAAGAGGATAATATAATGCAGGCAGAATTACAAAAACAATTACAAGGATATCAAGTACAGCCGAAGGCAGGTCGGAAAACAGGCTGGGGGAGGAAACAAATGGGGACAAGGAGGGACAAGCAGGAGGAGGGCCTTGCTCATGAGAACGTGCATTCTAATAGGGAGAGCTATGAATGATGGTACAGAAGCGACACGTAGAGGAGAAGAACTTAGGGGGCTGCTGTCTGATAGTGCCTAGGAGAACAAAGTGTATTGACCAAGTCAGTATACTACAGTATGTCATCCCTATATTTTCATTCAAAAACTAATTGTCCCACAAATGTAAATGTATGAAACAATATCAGGATTATGCATTCAACACTTTTGACAATTATAATATCTGGTCTAACCTTTACTAGATACAGAGGAGAAATAAAGTCTCTTAATTATTTTAAAGCTCTATCAGCTTTATATTAATAGTTGCTTGAACACATTCTAAATACCTTTAGAAAATCAAATTCAAAATTAAATATGAACTTCTGGTACATGACAATGATTGTTGCCAAGCTTGTTGACATGCTGCATAATGTTGACAAAATATGCCACACCCTGGGCAAATGGTCCAGATGGATTCAAAATTTGGTCTATGTTCACTATGTAGATACAAGTAATTTCTACACTTTCAGCAAATATATCAATGAGATTTTATTGACGTCAGTACTTTGTAGGTCCACCACCTGCAATGATTACTGCAGACACCCTTCTTGACAAACTGTCCACAAGTTCCTGGACAACAGCAGGTGGTATGTTTTGCCATTCAGCATTTAGTACAGTGACCAACTGTGACACTGAAGAAGGTTGAGTCAGCCTAGAACGTGCCCATAGCTCCAATTCATCCCAAATGTTCTCAATGGGGTTAAGATCTGGACTCTGCGCTGGCCAGTCCATCAAGGTTACCAAATTTTCTGTATACCAGTCCAGCGTCACCCTGGAAACATGACATGTGGCATTATCATCCTGATAAAAATATTTGTTGATTCCATAGAACTGCAAGTGCATGGGCCTCCCTACAAAGTGTTTTATGTTGAAACCTTTTGCATTAGTGGCCATACTCATGTGCAATGGTATGCATGGTATGCATTTCCCTTGCGCAGGGGTGTCCAATCACTTTTGTCTACATAGTGTGTATGTATGTATGTATGGATGAGCGGATCAGTTTTGCAGAAAACCGAACACTTGCCTTGTTCGGATCTCAAAACGAGGCAAAACATAATTTTCCCAGAAATCTCTGATCTAGCATGTCTAGGATTGCATATAAGAGTCTCTCCCTCATAGTCAGGTGCATCATAGTCAGTATGCAGTGTAGTTCTGCTTCAAATAGACACCATTAGGATGCCATTAGAGATAGTTGTAGGTACTATAGATGGAGTGGGTGGGCAGGTGTATTAGACTGCAGACATCTTTGTCACTGTATATTACCAGCTAAGAGCAACTGCAATCTGCATGTAAACAGGCTACTGTCACAGTCACTGTGTGTTTATTTGTCAGACACTAGTAGCATTTGCAATCCAGTGCAAATAAGCTCTTGTGTATTTATGTTAGAAGTGATCCTGAAGTGAGCTGCACTAACTAAGAATTGTTTTTCTACAAAGACATCTATCTCCACTGCAGTATATATTGTAATTTGTGCATGAGGGCAGAGAGTGTGTGATTTCAAGTTTCTCTGTACAAAAAATACTGAGTGATCTGCACCCCAAAGAAGACATCTTTTCGTGTTTAAAAAAAAAGGTAAGTCCTTTCATAATTCAATTGAAAACATATTTCAAGCTAATATTGTGTATTTTTGAGAGGCAGCAGATATTACTGTACTTACTGGGTGTGGTTGTGTCCCCATCAGCTGCACCCCAAAATAATTAAAGTGGAAAATAGTTTTTTTTTCTGGTTTCAAAAACCATCTCAAGTCTTTTAAGAAAACTACATGTTGAAAGTAACAGTCCCTCATTTTCCAATCTAAATTTGACATTCACTTGGTGTGACAGTTCAGTTTAACTACAGTAGCATTAGGCTGTGTACACACTAGACAATAAAAATATATTGTTCGGTTATTTGAAGAATTGCACAGTATTTACGCACTATGTGCCTGATTTAGAGCTGGGCGCAAAAGCAATTACACACACAGATCAAGTGATTGTTTGCCATCCCGCATGCATATAAAGTAAGTCACACTGCGCATGTGCAGTGATTGCATTGTGACTATGGACACACATAAAAATCCATCACAGAATGAGTGACAGATTGTCAGAGTTTGGGGGTGGTGACGGGGGTGGTCTGAAAAATGCAGGATGGTCTGTCCATTTGAACTCCGTTTCAGGGCATCTATAAATTTGCCACTGTGATTGCTTTTGCAGCTTTGCATGTCATAAGAGCTCTGTAGAAGATTGCAGCAGCTGCAAGAACAGTATACATTTTCATGCCACCAGCTGAAGCAAGTGGTAGCAACTAGGTGGAATTCCATCCTTTATATGCTTTAATTACTTAATGAACAGCAATAAGCCATCCAAACGCACACATCAAGCCATGACATAAGGAGACCTTACTGCAGCACACTGGAGACTACTTGGGTTTTATGCAAGCTACTGAAACCATTTGAAATTGTAACCAATGAAGTGAGTTCAGACACTGACAACCTGAGTCATGTCATACACTTAATTAAACTACTAGAAAAGCAGCTAGAGAAGCTGAAGGAGGAAATAAAATTAATCAATTCCGCTAAGCATTTTGGACTTGTAGATCAAGTTCTATGTTCGCTCTGCCAAGACCAAAGGGGTTGTAACATTTTGCAATTGGATCAGTACATTTTGGCAATCATGCTTGATCCTATGTTTAAGTCCTATATAATGTTTTTCTTTCCAACTGACACAGATCTTAATAGAAAGAAAGAGCTCCTTGCGAGCAAGTTGGCAGCTAAAGTGGCATGACACAATGTCTCCTACTTCAGTTTCTCCTGCAAATGCTGCTGCCAGGAAAAATATTACCTTTTCCAAGAGACCCACTGGTGATGATAAAGAGTCAACTTAGTGTACAAGAGTGAAACATTATAACATCTGGTTAGGCTTATAAGAATTGCCCACATATATTGACACCTCTACTGTAAATTGTATCAGATACAGCAAGCATCAATAGAATGGTGGAGGATTACTTTAATGATAATGTACAAATTAGCATCTCACATAGTTCCTTTGAATACTGGGAGGCAAAAAAAGTCAATTTGGAGCCCATGTACAAACTAGCTTTAGTTTACTTAAGTTGCCCAGTGTGTACTTGGAAAGAGTGTTTAGTACAGCGAGAAACCTTGCAAGTGATTGGCATAGGAGGCTACTTCCAAAAAATGTGGAAAAACTGATTGTAGCTGGTAAGTTCAGACGACCAATGGGAGACTGAGGTGTTGCAAACAAGTAAGCTTTTTATTCCAGAGTTGAAAAGGCAGAACCAGTGCAATGGCTTCTTACCTAAGGCAAACACAGTTCAGGAACAATAAATCAACTTACATGAGACAGCAGTTCAAACGAGCAGGGTATTCACAGCAGTCATGGTTCAGATTGTCCAGCATAGAGAGAGCTGCTGAAAGTGCAATCACTCTCTCACATTTCCATTGACTAACTAAACTTACCAGTTTTTATAGCTTAGCTGGTTTTAATTGAGGTAAGGGTGTGGTTCCTCCCTGGCTACAGGGAGGTTAACCCTTTCCTCAGAATGTGGGAGAGACCCACTCTGTCAAACTGATGTTCATAAATATTACCTACAAATTCTATGAAGAAGACCTTTGCTGCCAATCACAACAAAAATAGAGTGTGATGATGGATTCCAGTGGGGATGAGCTAATATTGTGTGATGATGATATTAATAACAATGATAAGGGTGATGATGAAGATTGTGACATTGTCAGCTGTGAGGGTGATTATCACTGTTAGCCTTAAGCCCATTGGTAGCTTGGTTTAACCAAACCACCAAGATGTTTTCTTTTGTGGGGTCCAAACAACCCAAGCACTTCAGCCACAAAGTGACAGTCCCTTTTACTGAAGTGCATATATTGTTAAACTGTGCATGTCTTTGTTTTATTTCTTTTTATTTCAGAAAGGAACATTTGAAAATTACTCAAAAATTTTATGCTTTCTTCAACAGTGTCACAATTAACATTATATAATTGAGAAAAAAGTAGATAATGTATATAATCAAGACCAACAGTACTTCTCAAAACAGAAAAGGAATGAGAGCAACATAATAAAATCAGAGATCGAAATCAAAGTCAATAGGCGCGGCCGGCACATCAACCAAATAAAATCTAAAGAACAGTTATTTTCATAGTAATTGGTACATCTCCCAATAACAATCTGGTTTTGTACCAACTTGTGGAGTGAAAACATTTATGTAATTGATTTTTTAGGTCCCCTGATAGAGAATCAATGAACCCCTCCCACATGTCAAAAAAAATTTCAGTACGCTCTTCCTTGTGTATTGAGGCCTCTAACCAGTCCATATGACATACGTGGAACATTTTTGCTTTGAACAATTGTATGGATGGGGGTTCCCGTGAATCCACTGGTGCAAAATACTCTTACGGGCCACTGCAGATATTATAAGCATCAACCTCTTACTTCTCTGCACCATTTTGGTTGTAGGGGGTATATATGCCAGAACTGCCCATTCTGATGAATAAGGCAAATCACTAAGGAGGCAGGGCATTGTGAGAGGGTTGGACCAATGTCGAGAGGGTTGGACCAATCATTTGCATAGAGATGTCTCACAATCGAGCTAGCGTAATGCTGAGCTTGATACATATCTAGAGTGTGTGATTTGGGTAAGGTATATTTATCTGCCAATACTTGTATCTGAAGAGGTGGATGAGATGTGTTATCTACTAATGCTTTAACCTGAGAGTGCATGACCTTTTTAGTATACAACATAAGTATGGGTGGGAGGGCCCAAAGACAATTCCATCATGCACAACTTTTAATTATGGGCTTTGCAAAGATTATGTGTGTTTGACAAGCATTATTATTATTTTAATTTACTGGAGATTTTGGCCCCAAAATTAAATTATATTAAAAGAAAGCAAAATGCTGACCTCATGAGAATAAGGTTACAAGTCTCCACATGATTATCACCACTATGTTCCTATATAATGAATGTGAATAGTTATGGCGACAGTATAAATACATGTAAACTATTATGGAAAATAAAGAAGTCAGTGAATTACCAAATCGAATTTATGGAAATACTTTGGTAATGACACTTTCTTTTCTATTGCTCCTAATTAACTATGATGAGTACAGATTGTCTGAGTTGCTTATTTCAGCTTTTCCTCTTTTAGTAGATGCTGAAATATCTGTTCCAGCTTCTCAACTCTTTTCTAAAGGTCATAGCAGTAGCATACATCTTGGCGCTAATCCATTCTCAGTCTATAGAACATATAGTATACATCTTGGCACTAATCCATTCTCAGAACATATAGTATACACAAAAAGAAAACACATTTCCCTGTTTATGATGATCAGAAATTGGTGATATTCAGGCATATATAGATTCAAAAAGAGAGTTGTAGGCTCCGGAACCTCCAGCTCAGATGCCTGAATATCACCAATTTTTGGTAAAAATCTCCATTCAGTTTGTCAGGAATTTGCTTGATATTTGCTTGAAAATTCATCGATTTTATATATCATTGCTTATAGTAAATTGTTTTATTGCACTATGTTGCCGTTTTATATTTTATATTTTGCATATATGAACCACTTCAACATATAAACCTTGAAAACTTCCTATAGAGGGCGAGGAAGAGAAGATCATCATAAACAGAGAAGTGAGTGTTCTTTTTGTGTATACTATATGTTCTATAGACTGAGAAGGGATTAGCGCCGGAATTCTTGTCACCCCTGGTATTTGTCATATAATAGTGTTTTAGGTTAAAAGGTGTTAACCTCGACTAGAAACTGGTAGCTTAGAATCCCTATTTTTGCGCCAGGTCTGTTGTCCTATTTTTTCATTTCCAAGTAGCATACATCTCTTTCTGGACAGCCACTTGTCACCGGCGTTGATGTTCTATATCACGTGTCTTCTATCTGAATGGTTTAATTGTGCCTGTGATTTGCTGGTTGGATAAGGTTGTTATTAACTTATTAATTAATTATCATTTTCTACTTTCTTCAATTAGCAACTATTGGCTTGAGGCCTGTGATTATATTTTGTATTGTACTGGGCTTTTCTTTTATGCTATTAGTTCTTGATTAATGAAAACATTCTATCGGGTCATATTGTTTATAAAACTGCCATCCTGTCTACCACTGCAGTGCCACTATGTTTCATAGATGTGCTATATTCTTTTAAACTGGCATGTGTTTGTGCTGCTACTCTGTTGCTTAGTATAGCCGGTCAGCTCGCTGCAGCCTTTGACCAATATTGGTGAAAACAATATTGTGAGCTGTGAGGCATTTAAAACTGACTGGAAATTAATATTATGGTTTTACCAAAACCAAAATATGTCAAAGATTTAAAACCATATTGAAAACACTGGGGTCTGTGTACTTCTCTATTTCTACCTCTGAAAAGCAACAAAGCAAATTACATCAATTCATTTGCATTTTTTTTAGATAAATTAGGGATCTTTAACAAAACAAATTTAATGCACTTAAGCTTGCTGTACTTTTGAGCTATAGATGTGTAGAAGTTGTTTGTAATTTTTGTAATTTTCATTCAAAATGTCCCAATGTTGTACAAAGCAGTCCTACTAAACAAACAAATGAAATGTTGTTGAATTTAATTTGACTGACAGAACAGAACATTGGGTTGGCCAATGACTCCCACTGGCATGTTTGTAAAGACCACCATTCTTTGACCTAACTGTAGAAGGTGCTCTTTGTGACGTTAGTGATCTTCCTGACATCCAAATGACTAGATTTTAGCAAGTTGTCCTACATGTTTATGGCCATATTATTCACCACTCAAACATTAGACTAGGGGCCTGATTTAGAGCTGCACGCAATTTGCATGCAATGTCGATGTTCATGTAGTCAAGCGATTATTTGCAACTGTGCATGCGCAAAAAGGTTGTGATAACCCCCATGGCACATGCTTTACACAGAGTGTGCGCACAAAGGTGCTGTTGTGTCCGATTCAGATGGTATAAGAAGGATGGAGGAAAAGTGTTGAGCGTTCCTGGGTGGTGACTGGGAGGTGTCTACTAGTGCAGACAAAAATTATCCGTCAGTGGGCGTATTATTGGAGTGTTGTGGGTGTGTCAATGCAAGCTTCTGGGGTCCAAAACGCACGGCCGCAAACATGGTCAGGTGGAGAAACTGCACCTGTCATAGAGTCGGTATAGTTTGTGATGATGCGGCCGATGGTGGCGTATGAGGATGGGCCAATTGATATTACAGCGTGCATGGGTGCTAAAAGTGGGCGACTCAGTCCTTGTACATTCAGCCATACAAATGTACACAAAGGAAGGCGTTTATAGGCCATATGCATAAACCTGCAGACGGGCAACCTCCAATACTTGCTGCTGCGTGCGCTTTTGCATGTGACTCATTTTTGAGCAGCTCCCAACAGAATGATTTTAAATATTTAAAAATCTGTTATAATTCTTTTTGATTTGGTAAAATAGATCAACCAAAACACTGACTCACTAAGTTTAGAGTAGAACATGCACCATACTTGTCTGCTTTTGAAATCTAGTTTCAGGGAGATTGTAGATTGTGGTAGGAGCGCCACCGAAGGGGCGTGACCAGCTCTGCCCAAAGAGCGTGTCTAGTTCCACATGTGGGTGTATCTTTTGTTACTCGGGTTTGTCCTGCAGTGGAAGTTGAAAACTATAGTAGTATGAGCAGCATGTTGCTAGAGCAGATTTGTGTATGGGTAGTATCTAAGGATATATGAAAACATGGAATTTATACATCAGGAATATTAATGTCGTAAGCATAAAAGAGAATGTGTATCTGTGTATGCAATAGATTCCAACCACAACTCTGCTATATACATCAACTGATATCAAATCATAAAAGCCAGTAGTCTGACACGTGGATGAAAATCCTGTGTCCCGTCCCCTTCACATTCGACTTGCGAATGCGCAGTGCAGCGTTTTGAAAGGGCACTATGGAGTACTCTCACTTTCCGAGGTAGCAGGAGCTCCCAGCTTATAGCGGGAGGCTCCCACGGAATGCGGGAGGGTAGGCAAGTGTGACATGCACTTGAATGGCCAGAATAAATGGTCGAATCTGTGCAGTTTGAACATATACAGTGCCTATCTATATGTCTGTCTTTCATATATAAATAGAGGAGAGATGTTTTAAGCCTTTGAGAGAGATAATTTGCCCAAATCATTCAGCTTCTAACTGTTGTTTCATAGACTGTGCTAAATAATTTATAGCTACAAGCTGATTGGTTGCTGTGGGCAAGTGCTCAATTTTATCTCTGTAAAGGGTTTGATACATCTCCCCCACAGAGAAAAGTGTATTGCAGTGAATAATATGTCATGACAAACAGTACTTTTTTTGTGCAATCTAAACCCTTTTCAAAGACTGCAAAAAATTGCTGCAATATATTCTGCTCCAACTGCACTATCAAATATTTTTATATATAAGATTCCTTTTAATTACAAAAAGCTAAATTGATTACTTTACACGATTCAATTTGAAAAGGACATTGATGAAAGTTAGCTGTTATTTTTGCGTTGAACAGACTGGGTAATAAAGAACATATATACCAGGACAAATGACTGATCTATACATTGCACATCACATTTCATAAATGTTTTTAGCTGAAAGATATCCAATAATAATAACCATCTTGCTTGGTGGCATTACAGCCCAAATATTCTACTTTCTACTTTGAGAATTTATAGCTTTCAATGCTTACAATTTAGTAACACAGTTAATCACAATTTGAGGAAATATATTGCAGGAACTGCATCATGGCAGCCTTGATAAAGACTGTAGGGGAGATAGATCAAATCTTCAAGAGAGATAAAGTGTTGAAGATTCCCACAGCACCCAATCAGATTCAAGCTATCATTTGTCTATAAAATTACAGTTATACGTTGATTGGTTACTATGGGCAAATTCAACTCTTTGGGGTCTATTTACTAAGCGGTGTTAGGAGACAGAGTGAAAAGTGATAAGGTGGCAGCCAATCAGCTCCTAACTGTCATCTCACAGGCTTTGTTTGAAATATGACAGTTGGGAGCTGATTGGCTGGCACCTTATCACTTTTCACTCTGTCTCCTAACACTGCTTAGTAAATAGATCCCTTTATCTCTCTCAAAGGTTTGATACATCTCCCCCTGTGTCATGATTTCAACACACTGTCACATGAACACATGTAGCATATACACAAGCATTTATTTTCCATGTCCTTGGTAGGTTTCTCGATCCCCCCAAGAAAGCACATACTGTACAGATGTTATATTTCCACAAGAGCATTGCCGCTCACATCGGACCAAGGTTCAAATAAGCAGATGTTTTTGTGGTCACAAGAATCGCAGCTCCTTCCTCTACAGCCGGCAAAGGAAACAAGTACTCAGATAAAGCCTGGTCACAGATATTGCTGTACATTGGAACTACATGTTCTTCATTTTCCGCCACTGGTATTTTTATTTCATCACACGAAGCAGACTCTAAATCTTCACCTTTTAAAATGTTTACAGAGTTGTTCTTAATCTTGTCACCGGCTTCACAAAAGGAATCTGTAATCACAGTATCACATAAGGTTCAAAAAAATTTTTATTCTAAAAAGAATAATCGCTCAAACCTATTCCCAAACATCAGCAAGTGGTTTTGTTGTTATATATAGGAAAATATATATGGGATTACCCTTGGCGCTGAGAAAAATAGAGCGCAGCGGACCAAATACAGATAATTAAACATCAGCTACTATCAGATGGTTGCCACCATCTATAACAAGAAAGATACTCAATAAAAAACACAGCAGCACTTAGTATACAATGATTACCCACAAATGGAGAAATGATGTGACTGATAACCACAGGTATATAAAACATTATATCAAAACACAATTTAATAAAATACACATAAACTAGTACATATATAACAAAATTAAATACGAACAATGGTATCAAAGGAATATATCCTGGTACAAATTCTGCACCTATATAATCATATGTATGTATAGTTATTACACCTGATAATGTCATAAGAATTATAATGTAGTGGCTATGAAAGATTGTTTTTATACTAACATATTTATGCATTTATCTGTATGCTATATGCAGTACTTTGGTGAGTAACCAACTTCTCAATATAAAAGAAAAAGGAGTTTTCTATTCCAACACATGGATTACAAACCAATTATCATACCCAGCTGTAATTGTCCTTTCAAAATCCACACTCACTGGGATATGACACATCCCATAGAAGAGTAATTAGGACTCACCTCTGATGAAATCGGCAGGTGCGAAGAAACGCGTTAGAAAGTCTAAAGAAGTCCAGTGGTATCCCGTGAAATCTACTGCTATATGGTTGCGGCATCAGAGCAAAAAAAACTTGACATCTCTGCAGCCGCAGCACGTTGGAGTATCCCGCAGCTTTATGTGGAAAGGCACTCCCCGCCGATGAGAGCAACTCTCCTATTGCAATCAATCCTTCCTACCTTGGAATATAGGACCTCATTCAGACCCGGTCACAAGCACTGAGCGCTCGTAACCGGGCCGATGTTTAGGCCTGGTGCACGCGCAGCGACGCACTGTGCGTGCGCAAGCCCCGGAGCGAGAGAGAAATTCTCTCGCTCCGGAGCTCACTACAAAAGGGGCGGCTGTCGATGTTGATTGACAGCTCGACCCGTTTTGTAGGTGTGGCGGGGGGGTGGTTTCACAAACTGAGGCATTCCTTAAGGAACACCTGCCATTTTGTGGGCGACTGCACTGACATCAGCAGTGATGTCAATGGGGAGCTTCCTGCTCGATCAGAGCAGGAAGCTCCCTGGGGCTTGCGGTTGCCGAGACCCAACCTTACCGTCTCGTCGCAAGCCCCGATGGTCGCGATGGTCGCGATGGTCTTGACCATCACGACCATCAACCTGGTCGGTCGCTAAAGCTGTGGGTGGTTACCCACAGCTTAGCTAGTGACCAGGAGGCCGCACTTGAAAAGTCAAGCGGCCGTCCTCATTCAGAGCGAGCACTTGCTTCTTGCGACCGCCTCTGAATGAGGGCCATAGTCCTAGCCTGAGGTAAGCCCGTTTGCTGCGATCACAAACGGCCGTTGTGAATCTTGTGCAGCCGCTGCCCGGGCATTGATCGCTATAAGCTGCTGAGAGTCCCAGCACTCGCTGCAATTCTACAAGGACAGTTATTACTAGGAGCCCTCTATGAAACAGACTGACGGGTGAGTGAAAAACAACAAATACTACTGGCTATATGTGAATCCCCTCTGCTCCTTATTTCTAACATACAGCTGATTTGATACAGCTGATAACAAGTATAAAGTTCTAACATGCGACACTGTAATAATGATTGTCTGAGGATTTCCCCACAAAGACTTGCTGATGCTCGTTTTTTTATGTGATTGCAACATTTGTTGTTTCCAATAGAGCTTTTTAAATATACTAAATAAGCTGCAACCAATTGAAGGAACTCAAAATAATCATCATAAGTATACTTTGTTGCATATTCTAGGATTTAATATCCTGGTTGTGTGAGCAGAGGATCCCTACACATTTTAATACATCCCGAATACTTATCATATGCAGTTGGTGCACCAGGTGTAATAACTATACATATATATATGGTGATATACTGTAGGTGCAATGGGCCTGATTCAGACCCGGTTGCTCTGACAGAGTGCTCGCTCTGTATCAGGACCGGGCTTTTTTTTTTTGGATCAGCCTCTTGGCCGCTCGCATAGCTGTGGGTGACCACCCACAGCTATTGCGAGTGGCCATGATGATGGTCGCAATGGTCAAGACCATAGCAACCATCGGGTTTGCGACGAGACCCTTGTGGTAGGGTCTCGTGGCCGCAAGCCTCAGAGAGATTTCGGCTCTAACAGAGCCGGAATTTCTCCACTGACATCACTCGTGATGTCAGTGGGGCCGCCCCCAAATGGCAGGCGTTCTCATGGGAACACCTCCGTTTGAGCAGCCACCCCCCCCGGCCCGCCCACCAAAGGGGGTGAGCTGTTACTCAAAATTGACAGCCGGCTCCGTCGTGCGCATGCGCTGTGGACCACCATCGACCCGGTTGTGAGTGCTCAGCGCTTGCGACCGGGTCTGAATCAGGCCCAGAATTTGTACCAGGATATATTCATTTGATACTATTGTTCGTATTTAATTTTTTTATATATGTACTTTTTTATGTGTATTTTATTAAATTGTGTTGTTATATATAAGGTTGCCAAACCTTTACTTTTCACTGAACAGAAACGATAAATTTACTAAGGTGAGTTTTTAGAAGTGGAGATGTTGCCCATAGCAACCAATCAGATTCCAGCTATTATCTTCTAGAAGGTGCTAGTTAAATGTTAAGTAGAATCTGATTGGTTGCTATGGGCAACATCTCCATTTCTAAAAAGTCTCACCCCTTAGATTCTGGTGTTTTTTTTTGTTTGTTTTTTTTTAGATTTGAGTTTCAGTTAAAAGGAAACATGAGAAATTGGTGAAATGCTCTCTACAAATGACCCACTGCCCATTTCCACAGTGTACTGTATATTGTAATGTTTAGTTCATGATTTTCTCCACTTATCAAACAGTAACAGTAACATATTGCAGAGCCAGATTAACAATGGGACAAATGGAGCTACAACTCTGGGACTTAACATATATATAATAAAAAGGCCCATCATTATGATAGCAGCCCATCATCATGACCAGCGACCAAGCTGGCCATGAACCATAATTAGAGATGTGCCCAGACTCTAGTATGTTGGTTTTGGTTCTAATTCATCATTGTGTTTTGGTTTTGGCAAAACCACCCTCAAGTGTTTTGATTCGGATTTGGTTTTGGTTGGTTTTGGATTCCTTAGTAATCATTAAACAATCAATAAAAATTGATAAATTGATAAAACAGCTAAAATAATGTAATTTAGACCTCTTTACATGCAATCTAAAACCAGAGTTCAGCTTTTAAATCCGAGCTCTGATGTGACTACAGAACCAAACCGGGACTCAGTTCGGCTCGGAACCCCACAGTGATTTTAAACCGGGACTCGATTCGACTTGGAACTCCTAACTTTGGGTGTGTTCGCATTTCAGGAACACTAAACTGCACATCTCTAATCATAAGTATTAAAATTGTATTCATATAATTAACATGTTAAGGGAGACATTGCGTCAGATAGTGTAAGGATCAATGGCATGTCTATAATGGGTGCAGGGTGTGCGGTGCATACGGGCCCTTGGGTCCTGGGGGGCCCACACCCTGCACACATATATAGTTATACTTACCTCTCCAGAGTCTTGCATCTGCCAGTAACCCGGTGCTGCTGAGCACAAATATATCAGGAAAAATGGTGCAGCTGCCATTTCCCGAGGATTAGCAAATGCATAGTAGACGTGTCCCCGGGAGTAAGGCGCAGGCACCATTTTACCAGAGCCCTGTGCGCAGTAGATTTTGGCACTAAGCCAGAGTCTCCTGCGCTGTCAGAGAGGAAGGGGCTCACATGGAGTTTGTACACGGGCCCTCTCCTCTCTTAATCCACCCCTGGCAGGGAGTGTATATGCCCACATGGCACTGGCAACAACCATAAATAGGTGCTATGGTGGAGAAAGTGCTTTTCTCCACTTAATTAATAATAAATATTCTTGAATATAACACTTGTGTGTACAAGTCCTTGGATTGGATGGACTTATTGAGAAAGTAGAAATAGGTATAGGTAACTAGAGAAGATAAAATCAATAGTATAAAAGCAGGTAAAAACTAAAATACATTTTGTAATGCATAACCCTTCATGCAAAAACAGAGGTGCTCAATGTTTGTTTCTCAGACGTGTATTCTAACATAAGGGGGTAAATGTGCGACTTGCAGGCATCAGCGAGTTTCCGGCGAGTCTGCCTGATGTTTTAAAGGGGCAATAATTTAAAATGCAAAACCACCTGGTTTTGCTTTTTAAGTAATTTCTTATTTAAAATATTCGGCAGGCTCTCCGGGAACTCGCAGTTACCTGAAAGTCGCAGGCTATTACATTTACCACAAAATATGGCGTTTCACATTTGAAAATAGTAGCAATGCTCCTTATAGACTGTTGAAGGTCTAGAGAAAGTCTGCTACAGCATTGTAAAATTGGATAGTTTTTTATTTATTTAAAACCATTAAAATGAAAAGTACATTATAATGACATTACCGGTGATCTAGGAGTTCAGGGATAAAAATTCTCATGAGACATCCTTACATTTTTTTTACTTTTCCAGCAAACCACAGACAGTTGACAAAAGTCTTCTTAAGTTAAACAAAAACTCATTAATACAGTATATTCAACATGCTGTAATTTGTAAAATAATATTCAGCTTGAGCAAATATTAACCATACTTATGATAGCCTCAGAAGTAATAGATATAAAATGTCCCTGGCATGGCAACTTTGGAATTTACACCTCAGTATGTTATCATGGTATGGAAGTATAATTATACATCACATAATCGGTGGACTGTGAAAGGTAGTCTCTTGGGTTCTTTGTCTGCAGAACAGAAGTAATGGTTATGCAAATATTGACAGATTTATCATATGAGAAAATCCCAGTACTTTCGTTTTGAGTTCCCTCAATATACCCAGGACTGTTTTCTTTGCTTGCAAAATATTCTGACCAATTCTGTGGATTACCTCAGACAAGAGCAAGTAAACCTATGATATTTGCTAATAAGAATCACATTGATTTTGCCCTGTAAAATGACATACATGTGTTTGCATTTTATGCTCACTGACACCTGACTGCTGGTTTGAAAGGCTATCAAAGAGGCTGATGTAAACTATTTTCTTCCTATGAGGTCAGGGATGATTAAAGTCCATTTAGGGGCCATAGATACATAACTCTATACATTTTTTATGTAATAACCGTTACCCTCTATTCTACCATCTAGCCAAATAGTGGGTATCCCATGTATGTTTATTTGGCTGCAACAGTACATTGCCAGTGCCCGTAGTCACAGTTTGACTAGGGAAGGAGTTTATTGCAAACATAAGGACACAAACCATGACATTCTTTTTTAATGTACATACAACATGGACATATTTGCTTTTGTTATAAAGGGGTCTATTTACTAAGCAGTGTTAGGAGACAGAGTGAAAAGTGATAAGGTGCCAGCCAATCTGCTCCTAACTGACATCTCACAGGCTGTGTTTGAAAAATGACAGTTGGGAGCTGATTGGCTGGCACCTTATCACTTTTCACTCTGTCTTCTAACATTGCTTAGTAAATAGACCCTATAGATTTTATAGTTGTTATATTTTCCATGTGTCTAATGTGTCTACTGGTCAGGTCCTTTTTGGTTTTGTGAATCCCCATGTAACTTGGAACCTGGATGCATTACTGACTTATAAGAAGATCTTCCTTAAAGCAACAATAGACTCCTGTTACATGTAAACAAGGTTTGGTGGGACAGACTGTTTTAACAGTTTTAACTATTTTGAACACAAGAATGGCTTTCATGGGAAACGTTTGGCTCTTATGTAACATCAGATCCCTCTGAAGAAACCGCCGTGTTTGTGGGCAGAGAAATGCGTCAGTTGGTCGGCTGTCAGTGACACGCAGGTGGAATGTGGAAACAGGAAGAATGTACCAACATCCGGTGGCTAGCAGCATGTGGTTAGCGGTGGAGTATCACCCGCATCCCCTCGCCCAGGACGTGGAGGGACCGTGCCACGGGAGCAGAGGTCCCTTTGCGCTGAGACTCGGTGCCACCAGTGGCTGGGTGAGCAGTCAGTGAGTCTAGCCAGCAGTGCACAGCCCAGATTACAGCCAATTTGAGCAGCGCAGAGTTTGGCGCTCGAGCACCCAGATGCCACAGCATCGGTACAATACATGTGAAAGCCAAGATACGGACTCATGGATACATCCTCCCTCACATCAGGTAGAGGAATTTACCAATTTGCATGCATACTTATCAACTTGTCCAATGAACCTAACTTCTATTTACCACCTGTAGGCTTATTAACATATTGGCTTACTAATAAACTGCTGAACTGTGCTATTGGAAATCATTCTGCATAATTAACAACTATGCTGCTGCCACTAAAATCTTCTGCTTACGGATGAACTATCTGAATTAACTGTGCTCTGCTACCATAATCATTGCATACTAACTTACTAGACGCCTATCTTTAGTCCCAAGTCGGGATCTAGACGTCAAGATTTAGTCAGACGGCTTCTCGGCTGTCGGTATTTTGACTACATCCTGGTAACGCCATCTAAAGATGGCGTTACCTATTGGGTCGAAGCACCAGAATGTCATTACTCCTCCCTGCTATCCCAGTCCCTTACAGAGACCCAGGACCCGGGTAATTACTACCCACTTTTCCCTTCTTGGCCCCAATGGCAACAAAATTATTAATTTTTTAATTGTAATTTTGTTATTTTGGGGTGTTTGAAACAGAAAATAGTGTAATTGTGTTATGTCAGGGTGTAGCATTGCCATTAATCTTATTCAAAGTATGATTAACTTCAATCTGTTAGATCTCAAACTTGTAATTTAGTATTTTGGAGAGTTGTTTAAAACTATAACATACTCATTGTATTCTTTCGAATTGTAGGAAGTGAAGAAGGAGAAAGTATTTACCACTTTGCCTTAATGCATTTAGGTATTGTACACAGCAACATTTCCTACTTTGCCTATTAGCTTCATGTACTGTCCACAATCCCCGGGTTTTCCACTTCGCCTGTAACATATCTATACTAATATTACAGGAACGTTGTGTCTGTTTCTTTGTTCCAAGTTGGTGCAAAAACTACTGAACTGATTTTCAGGAAAACTGCATCATTGTGTAATGGAAACTCCTAGAAATAACCTGCACTTTGTTTCATCTCCATCTGTCAAGTTAGAACTGAGCAAAAACCATTTCTATTGACATCATCAATGCAAGATATAGGTGTGGTACCGTGCCTGCGGCCGGTAAGGGGTGGGGGAGAGGTGCTTTGGGCCCATGTTCTCTTGAATAGGATATGCTACATAGCAATCTGTGTACAGGGCACACAGTGACATTGGCGTGAGTGGTGGGTGAAGGCGCTGCTGGTTACATGGGCCACTCCCACGACATGGCCCCTATGCAAAGCAATACAGCTAGGACACCTCAAATACAAAATTTTTTTGTCAGAAGTGATTTCTTTGTGGGCGAGGCCACAGGAAACAGATTGTATGTGTATATATATATATAGAGAGAGAGAGAGAGAGAGAGAGAGAGAGATAGAGATAGAGATAACTTTTACTTCAATATATGCTTATGTACATCAAAGATTAAAACAACAATCTCAGCCAAATTGGTGACTTAGCCACCAGCATAGTGGCTGCAAGCTTCGTTGCATTGATCAATTCATGAACCAAAACCCCACTGTTTATAAGTATTGTTAGTTATTAAGGTGAGTGCAGAGCCCCTGTGATTTCTATTTAAACAATGTGGTCTCATACCATGTTGCACCCCAAATCTAGGAATGGTGAGTGCCGTGTATTAGTGCTTTTTGTCATTTTTTTTAATCAATCATTTTGTGATCACATTTTCTCATGCACCCCTTTTAACCTGTTTAATCTAGCTTGTGTCAGCTGTTTTCCTAGGTGCTTTCCCACAGGTGTGCTTGGTGACTGACTCACCTTTAACAGCAAAGTTGCTGTGAGCTTTAAACCAGATAGCATACCCTGGGGTGAATTCAATTGTTCTGCTGGCGTTTTTTTTTTTACGACGCCCGACATAGTAATTAAATTGTTGCTCTGTCAGGGCGCGATAGCTGCCGGTGCCGGCATTTCTGCACACACTCAGGAGTGCGCGAGCAGAAATGTTTCTGAAACACCCTGATTAGGGCATGCTAACCGCAGATAGCGCTCCCTAACCAGGAATTAAGACGGGGTTAGCCATTTTAGATGGCTAAACCTCGTCTTTTAGCTGGCAAAGAGGGCTATAATTAATGAGCACCCTGAACAATTGACTAGCAAACTGGGCGCTCATTAATTATCACGCCCAAAAAAACAATTAAATCGCCCCCCTGAGTTTAGCACTAAAGTGATAGCTATTTCCATATTATAATTCTGAGCAATAGAGTAGGGACTTGCGGTAAAATGGGGTCCCTTGATAGGGGCTGCAAGCTTAATGCATTGATCAATCAATTCATGAACCAAATAACCAAGATCCCATTATTTATGTATTATGGTTAGTTATAATGGTGAGTGCAGAGACCCTGTGATTTCTATTTAAACAATGTGGTCACATACCTTGTTACACCCTAAATCTATGAAAATGGTGAGAGCTGTGGATTAGTGATATATATATATATATATATATATATATATATGTAGGGCACTCACAGACCATAAAATATACTTAGCTCAGTGCCTTCACAGTACAGGATATTATACCAATTTTTCAAGTGCGGCACTCATGTTATGAAGTAATTAACGCTGGCAGCAGAAAAACTTTAACATTTCAATGTATTAAAATGTTTTAATACATTGAAATGTTGGAAAGTTTCTCTGCTGCCAGTGTTTATTACTTTATTCTATGACTGCTGCACCTGTAAATGTGCTATATATATATATATATATATATATATATATATATATATATATATATATATATATATATAAAGCATGGGGATGCTAGCACTGCTATCTGCAATAGCCGCCACCGATGATAGCCTTTCATAAAAAAGCAAAAAACCCTGAAGATTAAGGGCCGGATTCAGAGTCGTACTTAATGTGGTCACGGTTTCGGCCTATGCATGTGTTAGATTGTGTATATTAAATTCAACATATAGTATTAAAATAAATATATATAAATTAATATTACATCCTTATACAACTAGAATCAAAAATATCTAAATGTAATCAGTCATACCAGAGAGAGCTTAGAAACAAATTTATCAGGGTCCACATTAGCATATGAATAGATATAGCCAGCCTCAACACAAAAGGCCTAGTTCCTGTAACACAATAAGGTTTGAAATGCCCTTGTATGGGCACGACGCCTTGCAGGTAAGGGAGGATGGGTTCTACAGAGACACAGGTTGGCATTCACACACAGATACTTGCAGAGCAGACACACTTGGAGCAGGAACACTTGCAGAGCAGGCTTTCCCCCAGATGGCTGCCAAGATGCAACTTCAATCTCCTGGAGGTATGGAGAAGCTAGCCGCTTACCTACCTGATGGATAAGTATCTATCTCTCTAACCACACATGGCTTACATAGAAGATGTTGAAATCATGTGTTTTGTGGCTGGCTGTGATATATATTTCAGTTTAATACCAGATGGTGAGCTGTGTTAGGGCCTTGAACCATGTGCTTGATTCAATGGAGTTGTGAATTACTAGTATTGTGATCATAGTTATAATACTATGATAGTTTTGGTGTTATTTCAGTATTATGATAGAATTGTGCACTATGTGTTGTATGCTGGTATTTTAGCTATTATATGGTGCTTACTAGAGAGATTTGATAGAAATGGAATGGTTGAACATAATAGAGAGCAGAGGAATCAAGTCATTAGTATTATACAATGTTATAGAATCTGAATAAGTTTGTATAGTATCATGGATGTAATCATAGTCTGGTATCAGTAATATATCATGGAAGTTGAATTAATAACAGCTTTGAATGGGATAAGGATGACCCCCACATACCAAGATGGAGTCTGCAGTTTTAGTTAAATATGGCTGCCACCATGTGAGTTAGACAATGGCATTATGGGAGTCTTCAATGTGAGTTTTCAAAATGGAGTTTGTCTATGGTCCATGAGGCTTGTAAACAAAGGAGCTCCATGTGCTTTCCCTCCCCCCATTGAACCATGTGCTTCAATGGAAGTTGTGAATTACTAGTCTTGTGATCATAGTTATAATTCTACCCAGTTTTGGTGTTGTATAGTACATATAGGTTTGTTATAGTTATTATAATTATGATCATTAATGGATATATGATTTACAGAGTTACAACATTATATGAGTTTTCTGACATTCAAAATTGAGTGTATTATGGGAGTTTTCAAAATGGAGGTTATCCTTGTGCCATGATGTTTGGACAATAGCACCATCCCACCCCCATGCATCCACATTCCCATACACTTTTCTCTCTCCCTTTCTCTTGGTTTCTCTCTCACTCTCTCTCTCAATCTCCCTCTCTTATCATCTCTGTATCATTTATATTGTATTTTAACTAGTATTGTTAAGTTTAAATACTGTTATATGAGAATTTACTTGATGAATATAAAAACACTTAACTTTATCACATCTTGTGTGCAATGTTATTATCCAAATGAGCCAAATGATTTAAAGGGTATATAATTCTGGATAAACACTTTGCGAGTTCATATATATATATATATATATATATATATATATATATATTACGTATAACCTGAGGTTATTTAATGAATAATAGAATATTTTCTTCAGATATATTAGGTTTAAACTGGCAATTGGCTTAGTGTACAAAACAAAGCATAAAGAAGGAAGGATGAAAAGAAAGAACCCCCTAACAGCATGCATGAAAATAAATAGGAATATTTGCCCATATTCAGAGTTGGCTGCATCTATTCGGCTGCTCCATCCCATCTATCTGAAATTAGCGGTCATCACTATCATCATACAGTTGTGTCAGCCCTATGCTCCGTGCAGCTGAAATTATTACACTTTGAAATGACACAATGATTAGGGGCTCTATTTACTAATCCTTGGATGGAGATAAAGAAAATGGAAATAAAGTCCCAGCCAATCAGCTCCTAACTGACATTACAGGCTGTGACAGTTAGGAACTGATTGGCTGGGACTTTATCTCTGTTCACATTATCTCCATCCAAGGTTTAGTACATAGACTAAAAATGGTTAGATGCATCCACAGAGCAGACTAGTGGACAACTCAGATTCTGATTCACAGGGGTGTCAAACTCGTGACCATCCAGCTACTGTGGGGCTACATATCCCAGCATGCCCTGCCACAGTTTTAGCATGCCCTAGTTTGACACCACTGCTAGAAGCTTATTCTTTAAAACATATCCTTATATTATATACACATTACCTCTATGAATCTTCTGTTTTCTTCTCAGCACAATTGTTATAACTAATATAGTTGGTATTATCACAACAGACAAAGCCAACAGCATCCAATAAATGTAAGTTGTGTCATTTGCAATCACTGGGCTGCTAGTATCTGAAAGAGAGAAAATCCTTATTATACATTGACATGAGTCAGTTACTATTGTATTACATTATATATGTTTATATTTATCTAGTACCATATACTGCATACAGTAGTTGTCAAGCAAGATAGAAATAGAGAAAGTGGGTAGTTGAGCTATATGATCCAATCACACAGCAATGTTCTTGGAGGGGCGGGGGTTAGTAGGTTGTGTGCGTGTACAAAGAAAATAAATGTAAGCTTGACTGAATGGTGTAGACCAGAGGTTCACAAACTCGGACCTCAAGGCTCCCTAACAGTCCAGGTTTTAAGGATACCCATGGTTGAGCACAGATGGTTAAATCGAATTGACTGAGGTAATAATTAAGTAACCTGTGCCCATGCATGGTTATCCTTAAAAACCTGGACCGTTAAGGTGCCTTGAGGACCAAGTTTGGGAACCTTTGTTGGAGAGTATAAGTGTATTATTATGAGTGTAGGGTGTATGGTGCACCATATTGTGGTTCCAGGGTAGTCCCTCACTGCACACCCTGCACCCAAAGTATACTTACCTTGTGCTGGCAAGTAGGTCCCTTCTCCTCTGTGGCACCATTTTCCCAGTGACATCTTAAGAAAGATTGTGCCGCGCAGTGAAAATAAAGACTCTGGCACTGTACATGTACCATATACCCGAATATCACTGGGAAGATGGCACCATGGAGGAGGTAGGAGCCACTTGTCATCACAAGGTATAGGAGCTGGGTGGGCCGCTGCTCAAAGGAGAGAGCCTACTGTACACAGGCCGCCTTGGGCCTTAATAAGCCCCTGGTGTGGAGGGGTGGTAATCAGAGAGAACATACTAGGGAGCTTGAGTAGGTGGTCCAGGAATTTGCTATATAGTAAGAATTGGATTTTCTGGGAGTGCTTGCTGGTAGCTACAAGCTAGAGGCAGACACGATCCACTATACTCCCATTTGCCTCTGACTGGGACAATAGTGTTATATACTGGATTAAGAAGACACCATTGGGATGTTAGATGTTGCCCTTTATTAGGGGCTCCTTATTACAGTAAAGAGAACCTGTCACAAGTTTGAATTACTCTTGGGAGAAGAACATTTTTCTGTTTGCAATTGATTATACTGAAAATATCAGCTCTACAAGCAAATGTCTATATCTTCTGCACAGCTAAGGGAATTTCAAATACAGTTATAATTACCTCACCCCTTTTTATTATTCATCAACCAACTAATCTAAATCCACAATCTAAGACATTTTGGAACTATCCAAAATGCTTCAATCTTTCTAATTACCTTTGGTTTCATATGTAGTCAAAACACTTGTTGGCAGGACCTGTGAGTATTTTGGTGTCTCTAAAATATGAAATAATAATAGTAAAGTAAAAATCTAACATGCACTACTGTATTATGCGGCACTTTTTTTGCTATATGTCAACAGGAGCTTTTAAATACCGTTTGTACCCTACGCTAGGAGTGTTTAAAAAACAAAAATATTATAGCCATTAGCTTTCAACTTCTATTTTATAAAACAAATGACTTCAAAATCTAACATCCAAGTTGTCATCTAGAAGTGTGAATGATCAATTTATATATAAAAGTTCCCACATCCTATAGAATTGTACAGAAATGGAGATGTATGTAATGTGCATACTATAATCTCTATAATAATCACTGTAGACACAGAAAGGCACACTGTCTGTGTCACTGGGCCTAATTCAGAGAGGTACGCTAATGCCACCACAGCTGCAATCCCGTATGCAGCTGCTATGCGAAAATATGCATGTCACTGCCGCCAGGATATGTATTGAGTAGTCCTGAGTGAGTCTATGGTTGCGTGGCATAGCCGCAGGAACTGAAACGCCAGAGCCATGTGTATGCCAGAGGTTTCTAAACGCGTTCCTCAAGGCACCCCAAAAGGTCAAATTATCCATGGTTGAGCACAGGTGTTTAATCAAATTAACTGAGGAGCTAATTATGTCACCTGTGGTCAAGCAAGGGTATCCTTAAAACCTGTACTGTCAGGGTGCATTAAAGGGCAAGTTTGGGAATCTCTGGAGTATGGATGTGACATACCCCCAAAACAATTGTGACATGCCTGCATTTTTGCCGACACTCCCCGTTACCACCTCCAAATGCTCCCTGACTGTCAATTACACAGCAAATGAATACTTGCTGCGAGCGACTATGGTAACGTAGCTTGACGCATACGTAGTGCTAAATAGACGCATGTGCAGATGGCCGATAATCGCTCAACTGCAAAAACATCTGAATAACGTACATTTCTAAATCAGGCCCACTGTCTGTGTCCATCAACAGTACAGAAGAGTAATGTTACATGTCAAGCATTGTTTTTATTTTAAAGGAAGAAACAGTTAATCAGGTGCTAGGAGCAACAAATTGATAATATTTAATTCATATACCCAAACACAGCAGCTTTCGAATGGATGTAATGTATTATCTATTTTATAATGAACTAAAATGTCTATCCCTGACATGCGCAGTGAGAGCCAGACAGAGGCAATCACCTTCCCGCCCCCCGCATGCCCACAGCTCATAGTTCCTACTGGCCACGGGGACATAAAATTAAACCAGTGCAAGATAATGGTGTACTCAATTGTTGCGTTCTTGGATGCACCAGTGGATCAGAGAAGCCAGCAGTGGGTGTCTTTTTACTTAAGACGTCTCCTGCGAATTTTCCACTTTTTAATACAATGGCTATGTACTAAGATGCAGTGGCTGTGCCTGTACCAGATATCTGGGGATAAGGCCCTGAGCTCCCGGAAAGAGTAGCAAATTCAAAACCCAAGTACTGCTGTGGACTTTATGAAGCTAAATAAACTATGGATCTTGCTTTGGAAATGTTTTTACTATTTGATCCAGTGCCAAAATTGTTTATTGCATATTGTGAGAAAAAGTTGCGGCCGCTGCATTGTAGCACTTTCATGACCTGTTCCAGCACTGAGAATACGTAATACTGTTTAAGATTTAACTTGCTGCTGTATCTTTTTGATAAAGTATTTGAATACATATTGCCACATCTAAAAAGTTTTACATTGTTGCAAAACAGTATCTATGGAACAATGTTGTAACTCACATAAGAGAATCTTGCAAAGCTATTGGCACTATTAATTTATTCTGACGATATTAGATTTATATGGCTAATTTTTTATATAGGATCTGTATATTTTTTACTTTTTAAAAATTGTTTGGTGCATATCATTATGTTACATAAAGAGACTAATATTAGATTTGACAGTCTAGGGGCCTGATTTATCCTAGGACGGAATTGCAAAGCTGCACACAGGCAGCAATTATGGTAATGCAGCAATAGCATTAAAAAGCTTTCAAAAGGGGATATTTAGCTCTGTGCTTCTTTAAAGTACCAAGTGCAAACTGGGATGTTATTAATAAATATATATATTGTCGAAGCTGAATAATTGGCTGAGACAAGTTCAGTTTAAAATTGAATCGCGGCGACGTCATCTTGCGAATGGTCGAAAGACGCCATCCTGAAAATGAGATCGCAAGACACCATTTTGCGAATAGCTGCCTAAGCGCCATTTTAGATAAACTCACATTTTAGTACATGTGGCGATAATACTAATAGCACCATGCATTTGCATCTTTCACCATTTCTCATACACACATTAATACACACAATTGCTCTGTTAACTCGTCGCATATTAGCGAATGCATAGGACTTTGTATGAAACCGCTGTTTTATTAGCTTTATGCGCACACATCTGCCCCAAGTTAACTAGCGACCTTATATCAAACCCTGAATACCCACACATTACATATTCACACATAAGGTTCAATACGCTTTAAAGTGTATGATTTAAGTTGGTTCAGTTAGTTTAAATGCTGAGAAATAAAGATATTTGATAACTAAGGTATTATACATGCTAAACAAGTCGTGTTTGGAGTTGTACTGATGCGTACTCTTTTTACAGTATTCCGGTGTTATCGGTGGGGAGATCGCATCATGCATTCTCGAGTTATGGATCGCAGAGCCTACAAGCAACAAAATGTATATTTTAGTAACAACTGTTAGGAAGAGGAAGATCCCCGGCTGTTAGAGGCAGGGAGAGTCTATTTGAACTAGCCTGTTAAATGTGCTGTAACAGATGCTTCTCCCCTGGGAACCAATGACACCAGCAACAAACTTCCCTATTGTCCTGTTTATTCTGGGGGGGTATAAATATGTGTGCATGAATGCTGGTTCTCAGTCTTCGTGCTGAACGCTGTATGACTAGGGGTCTCTTGCTGATGCCTATCTCCGGGTCCGGAAGCGCCTGCGTATGTATACTGTACTTGGGTCTGTATTATTTTCCTTTTGCGCCTAAATTGTGTCTTGATCAATTGCGTGTAACTGTCTGAACTTTTACCTGAATAACACGTGCTTTGGAACCACAGATTCCACGTCTAAGTCTTTATTTATGGTATGACTGTGTATGCAAATTAGCGTCATCCTTAGAGGTTTATAGGAAGGGTTTTAGAAGGTACAGGCAGGGTATATAGAGGTTCTGATCCAGTATCGTTAGTTGGGGGCTCGTAGTGAAGTCACTTACCTGCTCACACGGTACATACGTCTATCGATATTTCAGCAAAGGGTGGAGTGGCCACATGCAGGGTTTGCCTGCAACCGCTTTGTGCTGAAAGATCGCTATCCGTCTCCGTGTGAATCAAGGAAGCTGACTAGAATCCAGGGACAAGAGAGGAAAAAGATTGTTTTCCTCTGTTGATAGAACCTTACGTTTAAAGGGGTGTCGCAGTACTGAGTATAGCAAAGATGCACTTTTGCGTACGCAGTTAAAAAGCCATTATACGGTTGTGTGGTAGTCGCATTATTGTGTATGCGACAGGTCGCACATTAGCGTATACGTACTTCCGGTTGTGCTGCCACGTGTTTGAACAAAGCCATTGAGGTTTACATTTTTTTCTATTACCAATATCTGGGTTAACGTGTATTTTTCTGCGCAGGAAAAAGTGTGTAACAGTGAATATTTGTTGAACAAAGTTAAGGGTATCGTATGATCCTTAAGGGCTAGGTGCAAGGGTTAGTCTAGCCACTCGGTAAGCAGCTTTACGGTTCTATACACAGTAGCAGGTGTACATGTTGTCTTTGTTGTAGAGAGGTGCGTGAGAGTAGCCGACATATAAACTCTCATAGGTGTGGAAGTTGCCTTACTAAATCTCATCCGGGTGTGGAAGTTGCCTTTTTCAAATCTTATCCAGGTGTGGAAGTTGCCTTATTAAATCTTATGCAGGTGTGTGGGCGCCGCCGACTTAAATCGTCCACAGGTAAGTGAAAGTGTCTTGATTGTCTTTCACCGGTTTAAATCTTTATTGAAAAGCGTAGGAGTTGTCTCAGAATGGGAGCCACGCAAACAGTAGAGATGTTATGCAATGATGTGCTGCTAATGGAGGTGCCAATCGGATCGGCCCGTCGTATCATGCATACCAAGTACGGTACTCATGCAATAAGGTATTGTGATTTATGGTATAATATGACGAGGAAGAGTGTTAGACCGTTTCCCAGAATTGGTAGTTTTGATAAAAATGTGTTAGACAATGTCCAGGATCACATCAGTTTGATGCGCTCCCGAGAGAAAAAGGTTAAATATTTTGAATGTTTAAAACTGTGGCAGCATGAAGGGGATGCGTGGCTTAACAATGTGCAAACTACGCAAACTAGCGTCGTGAGCACATTGCCAGAAAATACATCCGCGACGCTGAATTGCAATACGGGCGAGCCGCAAAATGGCGCGCACGTGCGGCAAGGTAGTGTCATGGAGAGTATTGCCAGTAGTTCACGCTCACCTCCCCCACCTTATGTGGATGGAGGTGCAAGTACAGTTACCAAAAATACCCATTAAAATGTAACAAGCAACTTGTACCCTCTCTTAAACAACTATAAAGAAAATGTTCATGATGCGGATAATGAGCCTATTGTAATGTCTGCCATTTCCCATGCTGTGCAGATGATAGATACTGCATCACCACAATCACGAGTGGTGCCGCCATCTCCATCGGTAACAGCAAGGGAAGTGTTAATGCCCTCTGCACCCGTAGAGGAAGTTGTTCATACCATACGTAGCAGCAGCAGACTAAACCCCCAGCCAGGTAATCAGGTCAAAGGTAGCAGCGCTACCGGTCTGCATCCCATTCGGACAATAACTGTTCCAAATGGAAATGCAGACGCGAATGGTATAGTGCCCACGAGGGAAGTAGTAATGCATTGTCCTTGGACAAGAGCAGAACTAAATTCCATCATAAATGATTTCCCCGATCCCAAAAAGGAATTAGCCAAATGTCAAAGATTTTTGAGAAATTTGGTTAGTTCACATGAGCCCACTAATAAAGATTGGCGTGTGGTGTTAAGGGCCTGTCTGCCACGCAATACCGACGTGACAAAATTTATCACGGATTGTGTATTGGATGGTGACGTTCCCTTAACAGACCAAGTAAACCAAGGTAACATTTCCTGCATTGTAACTCAATTGGGTATATATTTTCCAGTAGTAGTTAACTGGAACATAATTTTCACCATTAAGCAGAAAGAGAGTGAGACTGCAGAAGATTATTGCGATCGGGCTCTGCAGGCTATCACCCAGTAGACTGGGATAGAGGATATTAAAGATAGCACTCACCACCGGGGGATGATAGTCACAGTACTTGTGGACAGTCTGAAAGAGAGTTTAAAAACTCGGGTTCAGACCTCACAGCCTGGCTGGCAGGGACTCCCAATAGATACCCTCATAGAAACCGCCATTGAACATGATAAAAACATCTCCAAAAAGAGAGAAGCCCAGAGCAAAAAACTAATGGCTGTCAGTATACAAGCTCTGGAGGGAATGACGGTAACATCACAGCCAACAGATACACTTGCACTTGCACACAAACTCACGTCTGAACAAGTATGTGCTCTCACTAACCCCACTCAACAACAAACACAACTCTATCTCAATAACCCGATGCAACCACAGGTCCCAGGCTATCCACCAACTTCTTATCCCCCACAATACCCTTACCCTCCCTATCCTTACCAATATCCACCACCTTTACCCTCTGCGCAAACCTCACAACACCACATGTCTTCACCCGGAACACGAACCTGTTTTAACTGTAAACAAACAGGACACTTAAGTAGAAACTGTACAGTAAAAGGAGTAGGGATCCCACATCAGGGAAGACCTAGATATCCCCATAAGGGATATGCACAGAGGCCAGCAAATGTTCAGCAGGCACCAGCTCCAATTGTAGCCGTAAATGCTTTATTGGAGAATGGTAGCCAACGCTAGGGGTCAGGTCATACCTGTAGTCTACAGATGGTCAGGTTAATGGGAAGTACTAGGGAAGAACCGGTCATGATGGTTGATGTAGCTGGAACTGAATATCCTTTTCTTGTAGACACAGGGGCGACCAGGTCGGTGATAAAATCTCCCGTTAATTTGCAGGTGACCAACGAGACAGTACCAACAATGGGTGTAACAGGTAAAGTGGAACATTATCCTTTAACAAAGTCCACAGAGGTTACTATTGGGCCGTTGCATACCAGGCATTCTTTTCTCCTGGCTGCTGCGGCTCCTACTAACCTACTGGGCAGAGACTTGTTATGTAAGATGGGATGTGTTATATATTGCACCCCTGATGGTGTATTTTTAGATATCCCAGAGAGAATGGTATACGAGGTGCGGGATATGTTAGACACTCCTCAAAGGATAGTGTATCACTCTACCGTTTTAAATGAAACTCCATCACAGGTAGATGAAATGTTGTCCCGAATTCCAGATTCCCTTTGGACTAAAGATGGACAGGACACTGGATTAATGGCAAATGTAAGCCCAGTAATGGTAAATTTAAAAAGCAGAAGGCAAGCTCCAAAAATTCCCCAGTACCCACTAAAACAGGAGGTAGAATTAGGGGTTTTTCCAATAATTGAGCGATTATTGCAACAGGGAATTTTAGTTCGTACAGCTAGTGTAGCCAACAGTCCCATCTTTCCAGTGAAGAAGAGTGGTGGGAGGGGTTATAGGCTGGTACAAGACCTTAGAGGTGTTAATAAGGTATTAGAGAGCCAATTCCCCATAGTGCCGAATCCAGCTGTCATTTTGATGCAAATCCCACCAAATGCAACCCATTTCACTGTCATTGACCTCTGTTCAGCTTTCTTCTCTGTGCCTCTCCATCCTGATTGTCAGTATCTATTCGCATTTACATACAGATGGACACGATGACCCCAAGGTTTCATAGACAGCCCCAGTATCTTCTCCCAGGCATTGCATGACTGTTTACAATCTTTTGAACCTGCCAATGGATCTGTTCTAATTCAATATGTGGACGATTTATTGCTATGTTCTGACTCGTTTATGTCATGTTTGAATGATACTAAACTTTTGTTACTTCATCTCTGACAAACAGGACACAAGGTGGCTAAAGACAAACTACAGCCATGCCAATCCAGAGTAAAATATTTGGGACACTGCCTAACCCAGGGGTTACGACACCTTACAACAGATAGAATCCAGGCCATACAAAACATGACACTGCCGCAGAATCAACAGCAAATTCGTACCTTCTTGGGAATGTGTGGATACTGTAGAATGTGGATACCAGGTTTTTCTTTTTTGGCCTTACCTTTGCAGGAATTAGTCTCTTCCTCAAAACCCGATTGTGTCATACACACAGAGGAATCAGAACAGGCTTTCCTTAATCTTAAGGCTAGTCTGACAAGAGCTCCTGCATTGGGAATACCTGATTATGAAAAACCTTTTGATTTGTATTGTACGGAAGCCGATGGTTGTGCTGCAGGTGTCCTTACACAAAAACATGGTGATGCCAGTAGGCCCGTAGCATACTACAGTGCCCAATTGGACACGGTAGCAAGATCACTCCCCACCTGTTTGAGAAGTGTAGCAGCTACCGCTCTATTGGTGAGTAAAAGTGAGGACGTGGTATTGGGCCATGATATGATTGTCTACACTTCCCATGCTGTATCTGCTCTGTTGAACTCAGCTCAAACCAGACACGTCTCCTCGGCTAGGTTCACCAAATGGGAACTAGCTCTAATCGCTCCTGCAAATATTACTGTTAAACGTTGCAGTACGCTGAATCCAGCAACATACCTACCATATGTACAACATGATGTACAAAGGGTGGAAGGAGAGGAGTTGCTGGCGGGAGGTGAGTTCGGCAGACATAATGATATGCATGATTGTATGACATATCTGAGTTAGTAGCACTGACTAGAGCATGTGAACTGGCAGCAGGCAAATCTGCTAACATTTACACTGACTCGAGGTACGCGTTCGGGGTGGTGCACGATTTTGGGGCTCTATGGCGTCTGAGAAATTTTTTGACAGCAGCAGGCACACCAGTTGCACATTCCCGACACATAAAACATCTTTTAGAAGCAATCCAACCCAAGTCAGTGGCAGTAATTAAATGCAAGGCCCACACATGTGAGGATGATCCGGTGTCACTGGGCAACAACAGAGCTGATGAAGCTGCAAAATGGGCAGCAGGGTTAAAAATGTTTCCTCCAACTGAAACAGTTATGTCATTTCAAACTATTGATATGCTGAAATTAATTGAAATGCAAAATTTGTGTTCAATTCAGGAAAAATCCATTTGGAAGTCCAAGGGATGTGGGCAAGAGTCCTCTGGGCTCTGGAGGGACGGACATGGTAAGCCAGTAGCCCCCAAGGCGTATTACCCCAGCCTGGCTGAGGCAGCACATGGTCTAACTCATCTGGGTAAACAGGGTATGTGCAAGTTGGTGAGGGCATACTGATGCGCACCAGGTTTTTCTTCACAAGCAGAAAAGATAGCAATGTCCTGTCTGACCTGCTTGAGAAAGAACATAGGGAAAGCGATCCCTACCAAACCGTCCCACATTCCACCGACTGATGGACCTTTCCAGGTGATACAAATTGATTTCATCCAATTACCACCCTGCAGGAACCTTAAGTATGTATTAGTGTGCACAGACGTATTTTCTAACTGGGTTGAGGCCTACCCAGTGGCCACTAATACTGCTGCGTTTACTGCCAAGAAAATAGTTCAGGAATTTGTATGCAGGTACGGTATCCCTAAAATCATCGAGAGTGATAGGGGTACCCATTTCACAGGTGATGTTTTTCAAAATATGTGTAAGCTGATGGGTATTAATAGCCGACTTCACACCCCCTACCGACCGCAAGTCAGTGCAAAGGTAGAGAGGATGAACGGGACTATTAAAAATAAGCTAACTAAAATCATGACTGAGACTGGACTAGGATGGCCAGAAGCATTACCTTTGGTCCTACATAGCATAAGGACCACTCCTAGACCTCCTCTGAATCTGTCCCAATTTGAAATATTGTTCGGTAGACAACCTCATTTGATTATAAGTCCACAGCAATATCTAAAGGGTAACAACGAGATAACTGTGAAGTATCTTATATCAATGAGTAAGCAGTTAAAGCAACAGCAGCAGAAACTGAAATTGTTATCTAATGATATGCCTGAAACGAACTGTCATGATGTTGAACCAGGAGAATATGTAATGATCAGAAATTTCTTGCGTTCAGGTTGTTTGACTGATCGGTGGGAAGGTCCGTACCAGGTGCTGCTGACGAGTACTACATCTTTGAAGGTGGCCGAGAGAGATACCTGGGTCCATTCCACTCACTGCTAAAAGGTCAATCAACCGGTGGAGAAACAAGTCGGAGACAAAGCTGATAGCGTGGACCTGTCGCTCGCGAGCTTGTTCCGGGAGGATTGATAAGGTCGTAGTAAGATACCTGAACTGAGAGAAATTTGCAGGTCTTGTTGTGACAATGGACGGGCCTGCTGTGTTCATTTTCATATTCTCTTTTAGAGTGTTCACCATCCTGGTCAGTCCGGGGATATCCAGTGTCTGTGATGGGGGACCGATTGAGGAAACGGGAGCTGATGGCAGTGCTGATGGAGTGGAATCAGGAGGAGTGCAATGCCAATCAGGGGAGTGTCTGACCAATCTTAGTACTGTTATTGTTAAGAGAGCTGTCATTCCGGATACTCGGGGAAGGTGTGGAGGTTTATCGTCTGAAGATTCCTGTATTTGTGAGCTTAGTGGGTCCCTAGTTGATGAGAACTGTATCCAACGGTGCCAACCTAAATATAATCCGTACTGGGGTGGGTATCCTCTAGAGGATTATCATAGCATGGTGGGCAAAGTGTTAAATCAAACTGATTGCTGGGTGTGTTCACATGTGCCACAGGGACAGCATAACGTAGGATTGGTGCCATTTCCGCTGAATATCATGGAAATTTTAGAATTGCAAAAAGGGAAAACATTGGATGGAAAATGTCTCTCATCCAAACCACCTAATTTCAAACTCTATCAATTCCAAGTAGATAGATCACTTTTGTGTTTAAACATAACCAACCCCAATAAACCCGGGAGTTGGGAAGTGATGGGGAATAATCAGACGATGACCTTTTCACAAAGATCTGATAATGAGTCCATAAACCATGATCTGCTGCGCTCCATTAAGTCTGGTGGGAAACATTTTAGGTATCGGTATACATTGAGTTCCACCAAAGAAATTATTGGTAAGGTGCCATATGGTTATAGTGCTAAATAATACAGCCAGAGACTTGCATGTACCAGATGGAAGAACCAGAAATAGGATTGTTTGCAAGGGAAATGTGCTTAATGATAATAATGCATACCATTACTTATGTTCTCCCTGATAATGTATATTTCATCTGTGGAAGAAAGCGGATAAATGGCTCTCCCCGAGTTCCAAAGGTTTGTGTTACCTGGGAAGAGTAGTCCCAGAAGTTATGACCCTCACACACGTTGAAATGCTGGGTATACATAAAAACACACCGTCACCATATCTTCACACACAATATGAACACAGAGACAAAAGAAATATGGTACCTGGTAATATACATAAAGCCACTCAGTTAATCAGTGAGACAACTGGCTTTCAAGTTCTGGTCGCATTGGACCCCACCAGGATCGCTCGGGGCACATTAAGTTTTAGATATATCCAGGAACTTGCCAAATTGATAGATAATATCACCGAGATGTACGATGACACATTCAGGTATACAGGGAGAGAATTGCAAGTGTACAAGAAAGAACTGGTGCAACACAGGCTAGTGTTGAATTATTTAACTGCTGTTACTGGAGGGTATTGCATAACATTGGCCACCCAATTTGGAGTAAAATGTTGCACCTATGTCACCAATGATACCAGCGACCCTAAGGAGGTGATAGACCGGAAGATGGATGAAATTCTGCAGCTAAAGTGGGAATTTCACAAAAACCATTACACTTCTGTGGCTGAAATAGGGGAGAAGATAGAAGGATGGGTTTCATGGCTGAACCCAGTGAAATGGCTCTCAGGTCTAGGGGAATGGGTCCAGGAAGTGATCGCCAGCATAGGCAAATTCTTAATCCTTATACTGATTGTCATCATAATAATTGGCATATGCGTCCGGTGTGTTCCCAACTCCCCTTCAAGACTGCTATTATAAGACTGGTGCATTCCCACACCTTTCACATGATCTTCCAAGATCCACGCTGTGCGTATAATAGTAGTTTTATGTCCCCACTCAGAGACACATTATTGATGGATTAAGAACCACCTTGTGCCATCCCATAATAACACCAAATAATATGTAAATGTAAGACTAAATTAAATTCTAATAGCAGATTGCGATAGCATGTTGTTTGCTATCAAAGGGTGGACTGTCAAAGCTGAATAATTGGCTGAGACAAGTTCAGTTTAAAATTGAATCTTGCGAATCTTGCGAATGGCCACAAGACGCCATCCTGAAAATGAGATCGCAAGACGCCATTTTGCGAATAGCCGCCTAAGCGCCATTTTAGATAAACTCACATTTTAGTACATGTGGCGATAATACTAATAGCACCATGCGTTTGCATATTTCACCATTTCTCATACACACATTAATACACACAATTGAGCTGTTAACTAGTCGCATATTAGCGAATGCATAGGACTTTGTATGAAACCGCTGTTTTATTAGCTTTATGCGCACGCATCTGCCCCAAGTTAACTAGCGACCTTATATCAAACCCTGAATACCCACACATTACATATTCACACATAAGATTCAATACGCTTTAAAGTGTATGATTTAAGTTGGTTCAGTTAGTTTAAATGCTGAGAAATAAAGATATTTGATAACTAAGGTATTATACATGCTAAACAAGTCGTGTTTGGAGTTGTACTGATGCGTACTCTTTTTACAGTATTCCGGTGTTATCGGTGGGGAGATCGCATCATGCATTCTCGAGTTATGGATCGCAGAGCCTACAAGCAACAAAATGTATATTTTAGGAACAACTGTTAGGATGTTGCAGGGGGCGTGAAGAGGAAGATCCCCAGCTGTTAGAGGCAGGGAGAGTCTATTTGAACTAGCCTGTTAAATGTGCTGTAACAGATGCTTCTCCCCTGGGAACCAATGACACCAGCAACAAACTTCACTATTGTCCTGTTTATTCTGGGGGGGTATAAATATGTGTGCACGAATGCTGGTTCTCAGTCTTCGTGCTGGACGCTGTATGGCTAGGGGTCTCTTGCTGATGCCTATCTCCGGGTCCGGAAGCGCCTGCGTATGTATACTGTACTTGGGTCTGTATAATTTTCCTTTTGCGCCTAAATTGTGTCTTGATCAATTGCGTGTAACTGTCTGAACTTTTACCTGAATAACACTTGTCTTTGGAACCACAGATTCCACGTCTAAGTCTTTATTTATGGTATGACTGCGTACGCAAATTAGCGTCATCCTTAGAGGTTTATAGGAAGGGTTTTAGAAGGTACAGGCAGGGGTATATAGAGGTTCTGATCCAGTATTGTTAATATATATATATATATATATAAATATATATATATGATATATACTGTGTATATATGAAATATATGTGGTATAACATGAATTATATTTATTTTTTAGAGTATTTTGTATTTTAATTCTTATTATGGAAATAAAATTTTTTAATGCATACACTGGAAATAAAATATCGGTGGGAAAGCTTCAGATGAGAGATTAAAAAGGGATGTAGTTATTAGACCGGAAGACGGCATGCCGCCAGTCTGAATTCCGACACTTAAAGTCCGACACAGGACTTAAAATAGGCGTTGAAATACTGATGCCTATCTTAATCCCGACACTGGAATCCAGAAGGACAGCACCCCGAATGAGGTAAGTCCAGGGTGCCCTAGTGTTAGCCACGCGTGGGGGGGGTGATAGGTTTAGGCAGTGTAGTGGGGGTTAGGTTTTGGGGGGTATGTTAGGGTTAGGCACCACTAGGGGGGAGGGTTAGGCACCACTGGGGGGTGGGTTTACAGTTAGGCACTAAGGGGGGAGGGTTAGGTTTAGGAATGAAGGGGGAAGATTTAGGTTTAGGCACTAACAGGGAGGGTTAGGGTGCCAGGTGGGGAGGGTTAGGGTTAGGCTACGAGACGTGAGGGTTAGGGGGAGAAGGGGGGAGGCCAAGTATAGTTACCCGACCCCTGTCGGGATACCAACCATCGGGATGTTGCTGTCAGTATTTTGACAGGAGACATCCCGACAGCTGGCATTACATACGATTCTGTTAAAAATTAGGAAATGTAGCCCACCTTAACTGGGAACCCCCATAAAATCCCGATTGGCTCTGCAAATAATAAATATCTCACTAGGTGAAATGGGAAAATATCCTATGACGAAACCGCCACCTAAGGGGTGGAGAAACGCATCAGTAGACCCATTCCCTAGTGACACGCATTCTGGAGGACACACTGGTGGCAGCACGTGGGAGATAGAGCAGCCTATCAGCAGTACATGGAATTCAGAGCAGCAGCACAGCACACCCTGGTAAACTGTGCTACCAGAGACTTAGTGCATGTGTGCAGCAACCAAGCAGCTCCACCGCGGTCACAGAGGTGGGGACGCAAGTGACACTATAGAGAGTTGCGGTCAGTTTTCTATTCTGGAGAGGACACAGAAACAGTTACAGCAGTGGTTAATCAATCCAAATATAGGAGCACCGATATCCTTACACAGCAACCACTAGTTAAGGTAACCTATTCCACATACAGGTGACAGAAGTTAAGTGGTGAATAACTACCTATATCCTGGTTCCACAAGAGAATAGGAATGCAATATTGTTATGGCTATATTTGACTATCTTTGCAACTGAGAAATGACTGTTTATTAATACCATTAATAATATTGCTTGGCTGATGCATACCCTGACTGCTGGTGCTTTTGATAAACGATTCTAACCAAGACTTTTCATACAATATTCAAGCACTGACATAATAAGCACTCTGAATTGCTGCAAAAATTGTTGCTAATTTGCATGAAAATTCTTTTCTGAAAAGGACAATATTTTTAGTCCCAGTGCTTTCCCTACAAAACATCATTATAAGCTGAAGAGATCTATAAAGCATGCTGAGAATATTAATATCCTGTGGCCACAGGTTTCAAGTATAATACATACCATATTGCTTTATGATGTATGTGTGATACCCGGCTTTTTTCTTTTATTGGTCTTTTATACTTAATATTTTACTGATTCTTTGTTGTTTATTGTAATAATGAATTCATGGTTTAAATTAGGGATGCGCAGGCTCGGATTAGTTCGGATTTTCCCACCAAATTCGGATTTTTCCCACAAAAAATCGGGTCTCAGAAAGGGGCAAAACGTCATCTTTCATGGACAAACATCATCTTTCATGGACTTTTGTCCAGGAACTATGATGTTTGTCCATGAAAGATGACGTTTTGCCTCTTTCTGAGATCTGATTTTTGGCGGGGAAAAAAAACTAATTTGGTGGGAAAACCCCGAATTTGGCGGGAAATCGGAACTAATCCGAGCCTGCACATCCTTAGTTTAAATATACACAGCTTAGTAGGCAGCGCACTTATATTTTTCTGTATATTTCTGGTATCATTTACAGGGGTCTAGGCTCTGCTGTATAAGCACAGCAGCAAGTTGCTGTGAATATACACTAGTGCCAGATATATTGGTCTCTATATTTTTTACATGTCGTACTTGTCTGCACCTCACACAAGATGGCATATGTTACAGTACAGTGACTATTTTTCGTTGTTGCTGGTACGTTTCGTACTGACAGTCATAAATCAAGTTCTGACCCCCAGCAATGGCGCCCCTAGTCACGTACTTCATGTGCCTAATGGGAAATTCAACACTGACCAACTGGATTTATTTTTTTTTCGTAGTATAATGAAATAAATATGATTTTATTTTAAACATAATATACAGACACAAAAAGAAAACAATTTCAATGTGCATGTTTATGCCTATAGGTAATGTAACCACTTAGTGCAACCTCAGGTTGCTAGCTGAGAATGGGGTCATGCCTTGCAGCACACGACCATTGTAAAGTAAGCAGCCAAAATTACTACACTGGTTGGAAGTAGGGACCTCATTCAGAGTCGGTCGCGAGTGCCGATGCGCTCGTAACCGACTCGATGGTTTGGCCTGCGCACGCGAAGCGGCCGCACTGCGCGTGCGCAAGCCCCGGAGTGACAGAGAAACTCTGTCGATCGGAGCTCGTTACCAAAGGGGCGGCTGCCGATGTTGATCGACAGCTGACCCCGTTTGGTAGGCGGGCCGGGGGGGGTGGTTTCCAAAACGGAGGTGTTCCTTTACAAGCGCCTACCATTTTGTGGGTGGCCGCACTGACATCATCAGTGTTGTCAGTGGGGAGCTTCCTACTCCATCAGAGCAGAAAGCTCCCTGGGGCTTACGAGTGCCCAGACCCAACCTTAGGGTCTGGTCGTAAGCCCCGATGGTCGCGATGGTGATCACCATCGTGACCATCAACCTGGTGATAACCCACAGCTTAACGATCGACAAGGAGGTGGCCATTCCGGATGCAAGCGGCCGCCCTGATTCAGGGCGACCGCTTGCAACTAATGACCGCCTCTGAATGAGGTCCTAGGATCGCAAGGCTGCATTAGCACGCATCTGCTAGCTGCGAAAATATGCTAATGAATGCAATCGCATGCCAACCGCAGCACTAAACCAAGATGCCCATCACTGTATAAAGCCACCCACTTCCCATGACATGCATCCGCAAGTCAGCGAAAACATCAGTAACATTGAGTAACATCGGAACCATTCGCACAGTTGTGGTTGACCTGACCCTACCTCACAAACTGCTAAACTTCATGTCACCATCTAGACCTCTGCCAACGTATACAATCACAGGGGCTTAAATATGTACGCCCCTGTAACGGCATTCAAACGCACAGGCACGACTGCGTTTCACCGACCACCCTCCCTCTCCACACCTAAATGGTCACTTCATGTCAATCATTATGCTATTTGACTGCGATCGCTTGCCGATTGCAGCAGCCGGTTCACGCACGCGCACTGCGATCCTTATGCATGCGCAGAGCACAAACATCTACCGGCTGCATGCAAACGCAGCCGTGCGTTCCAGGCTGAATAAGGCCCTAAATCCACTGTGGACATAAATGTGTAAATTGTGGCCAGAAAAAGGTTGATGCTGCTTAGTGTCCACTGAAACGTATATATTTTGTGCTTTTTAAGTTCTCAACTTTTGCTTTTGTTTTTATTTTCAACTCCTGTTCCTGAAAGAGGTTCATTGTGTTCTACCTTCAGAACAAAACTATACAAAATGTAAAAAAAAATATTGATGAATTTAAAAATAAGTATGATAGTAAAAAGTTTAGAAGTGACTGGTGACAATCACTTCTCAACTGTTAATAAGTATTTTAAACCTGAAGAGTAAGGTATGATCCAGCAGAACACGTTTGTTAAACAATTAATATTTTTAGTGAAAAAAATGGTCCTTCTGTTTAAAAAGTTCTAGTATAGTTTAAACAACATAATATATATATATAACAAATATAAAATATTACAATATCAAATGAGCTGGTTTAGGGCCTAATGTAGAGTAAGTACTATGCCAGTTTGTGTAGGGTAAATTGTGGGCCTGATTCAGAGATATACGCAATGCTGATATTTACGCCGATCAAGCGATTGTATGCAATTCTGCATGCGTATAAGCCGCATTGCACGAGCGCAGTGATCGCATTGCGATTACGGAGTAATCCATCGCAAAGTGAGTGACAGGTTGTCAGAGTTGGGGATGGTAACAGGGGGGTGGGCAGAATAACGCAGGCGTGTCTGTCTGTTTGAACGCCGTTTTATGGGCGTAGATAAATTAGCCACTACGATTGCATATACAGCATGAGAGACCTCTGTGTGTCAGGAGAGCTGCCGAGTCTGCAGCTGGTCAGACCTGTCGCAAGGGCACAGTAGCCGCTTGATGTGCATTGATGTTATTGATATTTATGCAGGTAAGTGACTTTGGCCCTGATTCAGAGCCCCTCGTAAGCGGCCGCTCGTTCATTCTGACCGATGTTCGCACATCTGCGCATGCGTACGGATTTTAATACGCATGCGCGAACCAGTCAGTGCGGCCGAAAATCGTTTGTTCGCTATATAGCGAATGCCTGCTATTTTGAGTGACAGGAGGAGGCGTATGTGGGTGGTAACAGGGGAAGGTGCTTGAAAACAGGGGTGTGGAATTCGAACGCAGGCGTGCTTAAAGGTCAAAACGGGCGTTTTAAGGGAGTGCATAATTAATACAGCAGCGTCGTTGACCACGTCACTTGTTTTTTTTTTACTCAGAACTGCTCGCAAAATAGCAGTTGAAAAAACCAGCCACAAGAATAGCGAGCAGTTCATGCACTGTTCGATGTACTCGATTAATCTAATAAATAGCGGACATGACGTATGGTGCGAGCGGCAAGGGGGCGTATTTTCAAAATTACAACTGCAAGTTTTGCTCGCTCGTTCAGACTTAGAGGCGTGAACAGACCGCAATTAGCGAACGGTTCATTTGAATAGCCACCCCTTGTTTTAGAACGAACGACCGCAAATAGCGAGCGGCTCTGAATGAGGGCCTTTGTACGCAGATAAGAAGGCAGCAGTGGGCATCCCTATCCTCGGGTGATTTTTGAGACCATTAGCATATTGTCGATGCTGCGTTCCGCACAAATTGCGGCTATGATCACATTACCGTCCATCTCTGAATCAGGCCCTGTGTCCGCAATGGGTGGCCCTCTAACCTTCAAAAGGGCAGCACATTATGCTTAATCTCAATAGCAAATTAAGTTCATATATGTAATCAAGGAAAGTGACACCTAACTGAAATAATATAATAATAACAGGCCTAGCCTATAAGTTATAACAAACAATATCACAACAAACCAGGAAGGAGCCATGGGTTGCCTGCAAAGGCCCGGATGGCCGCATGATACCCGGGGCCACATGTCGCCCATCACTGTTCTAAAGAGTGAAGAAGTGGACAAGTAGAGAAGTTGCCCATAGCTACCAATCAGCTTTGAGGTAGCATTTATCAAGTACATTCTATAAAATGATAGGGAGAAGCTGATTGGTTGCTATGAGCAACTTCTCCAGTAGTCCACTTCTCCACATTTTAGAAAGCTTGTTACATCTCCCACTAAGGGCCATATTCAATTAGGTGCGAAAAGTTGCGTTTGGCGAAAATCGTTCGCTAGGCGAAGCTATCGCTGCATTCACCAGTTTTGATGTTTTCTTTTCGCGTACTTTCTCAATGTGCGCTCCCGCTTTCCGCCCTATCCAGTTGCAAAACATGCGAAAACGCATACTTGCGAAAACTGCGCATGAAGAAACAAGCGAAAAGTACAGCGTATATTGGGGAAATCAGTCTGTACCCCATAAAAAGCCTAACTGACACTGGAAATCAATATAGAAGAGTATTAATAGCCCTAATAAAAGTATTTTGGGTTCTTAAAGTGAGTGAAATGGCTGTTATATGCATAAGTGTGGAAAAATTATATAAAGCAATTTCTTTTGGAAAAAATTATTGTTGTAGTTAAAATGGGTGCTAGTATATTTTTGTGTCTATAAAGTGCAGTTTAAATTTTTTTTTTAAAATACACCTGCTGCAGCACCTGCAATCCTAAAAACACCTGTCCCATCCATACAGCCCCCCCCCCCAAAATACATGACCCAGTACTTTATACCCATTTTTCAACACTTTTTACATTTTCAACCCAAAAATGACATGTCATTATTATGGGGAATTAAGCAATTTTTTTTTTTGCCTGATTAGTCATTAGGAGGGGGGTTGTCCAAAGGGTTCTGAACCAAGGCCCTGATTCAGAGCTGGACGCTCTTTCAGAATCACGGCGGCATTATTTTTTTTTGTGTTGGCCTCTTGGCCGCTCGCTAAGCTGTGGGTGACCACCCACAGCTTCTGTGAGCGGCCAGGTGATGGTTGGGATGGTCGCTCACTACTGAGGCCGCCCACAAATGGCAGGCATTCCTTCGGGAACGCCTCCGTTTGGCCAGCCACCCCCCTGCCCGCCTCCAAAATGGGGCAAGCTGTCAATCGCAATTGTCAGCCGCCCTATTTTGGTGCGAGACCCGTAGCGACGGAGCGCCCGTCGCTGGTCGGGTCTCGCGCATGCTCACGCTGGGGCCGGCTCCGGCATGCGCAGTGTGGTACCATCGACCTGCTTGCGAGCGCTGTAGCAGGCCCCAAGTCCCCACATTTTTATCCAAAAGTATAGATTTTGCACATTTTATCACCTGCTCTGAGATGGGGAAAACTTTTTGCCGGTTTCTGGCTATGGAGATTTCACACATGCAAACACCGACAATTGGATAACGCGATACGCACATATGTGTGAAAACTTTGCATCGGCAAACACTTTTCGTCAAACGCGACTTTTCGCACCTAACTGAATACGGCCCTAAGTAGTCAATTTAACATTGCTGACATAGATTCAGTGAATGAAGCACAAAGAAATCTTGTAGATCTAATGCCATCCAATTCCAGTTATATGATGGCATAAAGCAAGTAGCACAGAGGACCATATCCATTGTGGGCACATCATTTAATATTGATTCACTTCTGATAAACTTAGTTATCTTATATCAGTATTTTAATGGAATTTAATTGATTTTATTTTGAAAGAAAATAGACAGAATCAAAAGTAAATATTATATGTGCTTCTGAGATGCCTGGCAATGTAGTGTGGACGACGACACTACTCCGGAGACCATGCTGGTATTCCACCCAATTTACACAGTTGTTGAGATGCCCACTTGCAGCTTAAATCCAGGCATCTGCGTACAAAGACGCAGCATCGATTGCAGATTCCATGATAATCAGAAGTAGTCATATGGTTGCACATGATGGGCGCTTGTACTAAGACGCCGAAGCCACTTTCACTGCGCAGTTGCAGGCTGTGACACACCCTGAAAATGGTCGCCACACGCCTGTGTTCTTTGATGTCACTCCCCGTTACCCCCACTCCCTATCACTCTGTGAGTAAATAGTCGCTGCAGGTGACTACAGTAATGTACCATGACGCATGTGCCATGTGACTTAGACGCATGCGCAGACTGCCCATAATCACTCAACTGTGTAAACTTTGGAATATCGTACATCTCTGAATTAGGGGTCTATTTACTAAGCAGTGTTAGGAGACAGAGTGAAAAGTGATAAGGTGCCAGCCAATCAGCTCCAACTGTCATTTTTCAAACACAGCCTGTGAGATGACAGTTAGGAGCTGATTGGCTGGCACCTTATCACTTTTCACTCTGTCTCCTAAAGCTGGCCACACATCTAAAGATTATCTGTTCAACCAGCCAACTAGTTGATTGGTTGGAATGAAAATCTGGTAAGGTATGAAAGCAAATGACAATCAGCAATTTGCTCCCAAACGCCGGAAAATGGACAAAAACTGTTGTTTGAACAAATAGTTTAGATCAAACATTTAACAAACTTGTCTGAACGTCCATTTTCATCTATTTTCTGGCATTTAGGAGCAAATTGCTGATTATCAGTTACTCCCATGCGTTACCAGATTTTCATTCCAACCAATCAACTAGTTGGCTGGTTGGATGCAAGTTGGTCTAGTGTGTGGCCAGCTTAACACTGCTTAGTAAATAGCCCTCTTAGACCCTTAATAGATAAGTCCAATTACAAAGCAATATATAAAAGTCCCAGAGAAGATAAAGGACCATGATTGTATAATTACAGACTGGTTTGCCCTGCATGATGCAATCATAGTTAAGAATATTATTTATAATTTTGATAAACCAGAAAGAAAAGCTTTTAATAGCCTTTGAGAAAATACAACTCCAGCCCCATTTGTTGCTTGAGTTAAATCTAGAAAAAGAAAACTGAGGTTGGAGACTTACCTCGACAAGGTTCACGGCATGTGGATGGTAACTTTGGACAGCTAAGAAAGCAAGATATACATTCCAACACCAAATAATCATAATATTGACCTTTGGAACAATCTGCAGCCATTTGTAATCTCAAACTGGATCATGAACACTGTCGTACAGATGTACAGTGAGGAGAATTTCAAGTCCTTGACATGCAAATGACTGCAATGAGGGATGACCGTCTCTAGGTTTGTTTCACATGTTTCAGTGCACCTGCCTGAGATCGAGAGGCATTTCCATAACTTCTGCTGATGCATCATAGAGCGTACACAAGGGACCTAAGCTATAATACAATTGGCTGTGTCTATCTTACTGTGATAACACAATAGTTTTTGGAATAACTACACTTAGAGCATTACAATAATGCACGTGTTTCATCTGAAAAGAAATAAACCATATATTTTTTCTACAGTCATAATTATTTGTACAAATATACACAGAGGAACTTATTATGATAACAATAGATATATCTCCTTGCTGAGTTTATATAGCGTACTTCCATCTGTGTGATCCTTGGGAAAGTAATGCAGGCAGTTTATCATTGTTTAAACGTAGCTGACACTACTCTACTGATCCCTAAGTATGACCAATATGATATCACCTATTCAAATATAAACAAAATTATGATTGTATTGGAAGAACAAATTATATAAATGATTATTAAGTTTGGTATGTTAGCTATTTAACAACCAATTTGTTCAACAGATTTATTACTCCAGCGGTGATGGGGGAATATTTTACTACAATGGTGATGGGGGGCAATGTGTTACTAGAGAGGTGATGGGGAATATTTTACTACAGAAGTAATGGAGGATATGTCACTACAGAAGTGATAGGAGTACTGTGTTACAGAGGTGGTGGAGGATTTGTTACTACAGAGGTGATGGGAGATGTGTTACTACAGAGGTTATGGAGTATGTGTTACTACAGAGGTGATGGGAGATGTGTTACTACAGAGGTTATGGAGTATTTGTTACTACAGAGGTGATGGGAGATGTGTTACTACAGAGGTTATGGAGTATGTGTTACTACAGAGGTGATGGGAGATGTGTTACTACAGAGGTTATGGAGTATGTGTTACTACAGAGGTGATGGGAGATGTGTTACTACAGAGGTTATGGAGTATGTGTTACTACAGAGGTGATGGGAGATGTGTTACTACAGAGGTTATGGAGTATGTGTTACTACAGAGGTGATGGGAGATGTGTTACTACAGAGGTTATGGAGTATGTGTTACTGCAGAGGTGATGGGAGATGTGTTACTACAGAGGTTATGGAGTATTTGTTACTACAGAGGTGATGGGAGATGTGTTACTACAGAGGTTATGGAGTATTTGTTACTACAGAGGTGATGGGAGATGTGTTACTACAGAGGCAATGGAGGATGTGTTACTACAGAAGTGATAGGAGTACTGTGTTACAGAGGTGATGGAGGATTCGTTACTACAGAGGTCATGGGGGTGTGTTACTACAGAGGTTATGGAGTATTTGTTACTACAGAGGTGATGGGAGATGTGTTACTACAGTTTTATGGAGTATTTGTTACTACAGAGGTGATGGGAGATGTGTTACTACAGTTTTATGGAGTATTTGTTACTACAGAGGTGATGGGAGATGTGTTACTACAGAGGTAATGGAGGATGTGTTACTACAGAAGTGATAGGAGTACTGTGTTACAAAGGTGATGGAGGATTTGTTACTACAGAGGTGATGGGGATGTGTTACTACAGAGGTGATGGAGAATTTGTTACTACAGAGGTGATGAGAGATGTGTTACTCCAGGGGTGATGGGTGAATATTTTACTACAGTGGTGATGGGTGCAATGTGTTACTGCCTAGGTGATGGGAGTATGTGTTATTTTACTACATAGGTGATGGAGGAATGTGTTACTGCAGAGGAGATGAGGTACATTGTATTATTACCAAAATAATAGGGGGAATGTGTTACTACAGAGGTGAGGTGGGGATGTTACTGTCAGGAATCATCCTTATCTTCAGAGTCGCACTGCTCTGTCCTGGCAGGGGTCCCGGCCTAGAGGCTCCCAGAGTGCGCTGCTGATGGGTTCTCAGCATGGTGGTCTCAGGGGTCTAAATCTCCAATTGCATTCCTACCAGATCTGGACACTGGGCGCCACCATATCAGTCTCAGCCAGCTCAGTGTCTTGCTGTCGAGCTCCCAGTGTGGTAGTGTTCTCAGGGACCCGGAGTTTCTGGCGGCGTTCCCGCTGGCTCTGAACATTGGGTGCATCCATGTTTGCTGAGCAGCCTAGCCAGTAATCTCCAATTGCAGTCAGACTGGTGTCCACCTGACTGCACCAGCCAATCCCCATGAGACCCAGGGTATAAAGATCTTCCACAGACAGCACTCAGTGCCTGAGCTTCATCGCTTAGACATCCAAGACTCCAGCTCCCTGGCTTTTAGCTATAGTCTCCTTGCCTACTCCTGATTCCACTCTGGCTCTAGTTGCTAAAGACTGGTCCCAATCCGGCTCCAGTTACTAACTCCGATTCCGCTACAGCTCCAGTTGCCAAGTTCGATACCAATCCGTCTCCAGTAACTAACTCTGATTCCACTTCGGCTCCAGTTGCCAAGTTCGGTCCCAATCCAACTCCAGTTACTAAGTCTGATTCCACTCCGGCTCCAGATGTTAAATCTGGTCCCAATCCGGCTCCAGTTACTAACTCTGATTCCACTCCGGCTCCAGTTGCCAACATTGGTCCCAAACCGGCTCCAGTTAATAAGTCTGATTCAACTCCGGCTCCAGTTAAATCCAGTCCCAATTCGGCTCCAGTTGTTAAGTCTGATTACATTCTGGCTCCAGTTGCTAAGTCTGAGTCCACTTCGGCTCCAGTTGTAAAGTCCGGTCCCACTCCGGCTCCAGTTGCTTAATTCAGTCCCACTCTAGTTCCAGTTGGAGGGAGGCACTACATACAGCAATTAAATTAATGGATTGATATTGTTTCCTATTTTAAAATATATGCTTCATCTGATAAGGTGGCACTAGGGCATCCACAACATCCTATGACATGTGGAAAGCCAGCAATTGTTCAAAACTGCTACTTTGGCACAACTAGGGACTCCTCCTCAGAAGGCATATGTAATATCTGACTGAGGCACACCAGGAAGGTCCTTGAAATGTGCTTCAGAATCTTGTTGGACGCAGACTGGGAAATCACTGCTGCCACGGCAACCATGGTTTGGAATGATTCTGAAACGCAGAAGTTTAACACTGACAATGACTATGTCAGTGGTGGAATTGCTGTTGAAATGTCAATTAATAATGGCTCAAGGTCACTCTCCAGTATGTGGAGAGTTTCCAAGATGACATCAGGTGAAAGTTTAAATTTATGCACCATTTCATCATCAGGCATTCCAAAGAGCGAAATACATGGGTGGTAATGTAGATGCACTCCCTAGGCTGGCGGCGGATAGGATGGTTCACGAAGCATATAAATATGACCAACCAATTCTACATACTGTATGTTAAAAAAATAAATAAATTAAAAATAGTGTAAACAAGCTGAACACGGTTATACACAGAAATGCTTAAGCCAAACATTTATCCATCTAATTGTCTGATAAATGCTAAGCAGCATATTGCAACTCTGGCAAATAAGTAAAACAAATGTAATTTTTTTTGTAACTGGCATATAAAAAAACAAAACAAAAAAACAAAGAAAGCACGCATACTTTTTAAATAATCAGCAAAGTTAAAGTGACCACAATAGAACTGAAAAAAAGTGTAAACAGATAATTCAAACAACCAAGGTACAAAGGAATCATAATGATGTGAAAACATGGTCAACCTACACTGTGATAACCAATACAACACACAATGTACAAAGACAACACGTTTCTTATTCTAAATACAAATCAAGTTAATGATGTTGGAATTTCAATAAAATAAATTAAGGAAATATGGTAATCTTAAATTAAAAAATTGGCATTAGCAAATGATGGCAGGGACTAGAGCAGAGGCTCATTATAAATGCATTGGCTCCTCCTTCTGCACAGCCAACCTTTGCATGCTCACAGGCCGCACATCCCATGTGCCAGAATGTCTCAGCAAGCTTAGATCTGCGCTGTGTTTGAGCATGCTGATGCTGCAACAGCTCGCAATGCTCCTCCAGCACCCATTCCTTACGATGCACCTTCAGCATCATCTCAGCGCTACGGTGGAACAGACTATGAGATTCCTGGACCAAGCCGTGTGTCGACTCTGGAACCACGTATGGCTCCTGCAAAAAAGAGACAGTCACATTACAGTGTCAAGGAGCTGGCTATACACTGAAGTGCCAAAAGTCATGGGATAGCAGTATATAAAGGTAATTAATGGTAGGTGGCGTCAGCGTACTGTGACATCTTGGAAATGCCCAAACCTGCATCAGTTATATTCTGACATCTCATGAGTCAGTTTGAACACTGGCTAGGCTGCTCAGCAAAGGCGACGTGAATTATCGGAGTTCAAACGAATTTGTGAGAACATTCAACATTTCTCGATCTACAGTATCACATGTGTACCAGAATACCTCATTACCACCCACTATGGACAGCACAGTGACTGACCATGGGATGCTTAATATAATGACCAGCGGCTTCTGACCAGAATTGTCCGTGGAAACAGACAAGCGACACTGGCTCAAATCATATCCACATTCAATGCAGGAGGTACTAGATGCATATCCAGCTGGCCAGTGCAGCGTTCTTTAGCTTCCATGGGATATGGGAGCAGAAGACCCACCAGATTGCCCCTGTTAACACTACGGCACCAGACACAGCGCCTTACCTGGGCTTGTGACGTTGCTAACTGAACCCTGGAGGCATGGCAACATGTGGTACTGTCTGATGAGTCAATGTTCCATTTGTTTTGGGCTGATGGTAGGGTTTGTGTGTGGCACAAACCCCATGAGGCCATGGACCCAGTTATCAACAAGGCACCATGCAGGCTTGTTGTGATTCCATAATAGTGTAGTGTATTCACATTACATGGGTTGGGTCCACTGGTCCACCTGAACACATCATTGACCAGTAACCATTACGTTGCATTGCTTGATGACCATTTGTACCCAGAGTCGTAGCTAGACTTTTTGGTACCCTGTGCCGGAGAGAGCATTGGCATCCCCCCATTTTTTTTAAATAGGGACATAAGATAGTGCATCTGAAGAAGGGCCATGGCCTCATGGGGAAAGGCCAGGGAAGAGATAGGGGAGTCCAGGAGATGCTGAGGATAAAAGAAGAGGAAGCTACAAGTGAGAATGAAAATAAACAGGATAATTGACAGACCCAAACAGTGCCCCCTGCCCTGCGGTGCCCTGTGCCATTGCACTACCCTAGCTATGGCCCTGTTTGTACCCCTTCATGGGCTTCATGTAACTCCACAAAGATGGAATATTCCAGCTGGATAATGCACCGTGTCATTGGTCCCAAGTTGTCCAGAATTGGTTCGAGGAGCATTTTGGAGCATTCCAACGATTGGTGTGGCAAGCGCATTTTCCCCGACATGAACCCAATCGAGTATTTATGGGACATGGTGGAGAGGTCTATTTGCACCCAAGATCCTGCACCTACAAATATCAAGGAGCTGTGGGAAGCTATCCAGATGGCATGGGTCAACTTGTGGAATCGATGCCATGTCGAGTTGCTGCACTTTGCTGGAATAGAGGGGATCCTACACGATACTAGGCATTTATACCATTACTTTTTGGCACTTCACCTTACAATAGAATTTATAGAAAGGGAAGAGGCTGCGCTGCAACTTAATCAAAATACATTAAGAGAAAGGGCTGCTAAATAAGGTGCAGGCCACCCCACCTGCTTGGTTAGGTTGCGGAGACAAAGATAACTTTATTCAGTGCTCACCCAAATGTGACACAATAAAATTTGACAATATTACAAAGTCAATAATCATCTGACTGAAGTAAATATGAAAGTACTTATTCAATAAAAGATACTGTATTCATAAAAAGTTTAAATTTAAACATAGAGCTTATAACCAATTGGTTAGGAGTGGACATACATGGTAAAAAATTATGGCTATAATGACATTTGAAGTAACAACTTAGCTAGATTATATAACACCTTTCAGGTGTACTAGTGCTAGCAGGCAGATGTATATGATGGTGATGTAAATAGATTGCCTAATACCAATATACAACATTAATTGGACACAGAGGACAAAACATACACATTAAATATAACATAGATTCTTTAAACTTCGGTTACAAGAATGGGAGATAGAATTGTAACCCCTTCTATTTGGGGTGACATTTCTTCAAAAAGTCATTTAAGGCTGTCTTGATAGTAAATCCGTATTGCCAAGATGGGGCACAATTACAACAGTCTGAGATGTAATAACAGGTGATACGCCTGATTGGCGTTTTACTCACCCGTCCAGGCTGAGAGCGAGAGGCTATCTTCCGTATCGGAGAAAGGCTTTGTTAGGTCTGATACAAATATTCAAATCTGCTGCTTGCAGGAGATATTCCTGTCGGGAACGCGGAGGACCGTCTGTGTCTTTGCTGTTCTCCGGAATAAGGGTGGGCTGTTCACTCGTCTCGGACGCAGCCAGTGCAGGAGGTAAAAGTGTAGGACAAAGTGGTCTGCCGGCAGATTTGCACTATGCGGTGTATCCGAAAGTGTCCGTGTCCTAAGGTTCCCACAATGCAACGAGTTTCACCTGCCATAGCAGGCTTCATCAGGCTGTGGTTAGGATAATTCTTGACTGCACTAAGTATCCCTGTATAGGCAGTTGATTGATATTTAATCGATAATTGAATACACAGGTGAAGAATGAATCAATATTCAAAGCAGTATACAGACTATGAGTCGTATTCAATTCAAGCGGACCCGCGATACTTTTCCGCCTCCCAGACTTTTTGCCTACATCGCGTGTTTTGTAGGTGGAAAAGTATCACGCACGTGCCCGCGTATCCCCGTATTCAATTTGAAAGTAGGCGAAAACGGGACCCGGCGAAACTTAAACAAGCGGAAAGTACTGTCAGATTTGGGGAAATCAGCCTAACACCCCCCAAAAGATGCTCTGACATGGGGGTTCCCTATGGTACCCCCCGATTTGGCTTGCTGAAGGTATTTGATGTTTTTAAAAGGGCACAATAGCTGCTAAATAGCGTTTTTGTATAAGTGGTGCAGAATAGTATTGTGAAATTTTTTTGGCAGAAATAACTTATCCCAGCAAATTTGAGGTACATGAAAATGGGGGCCAGCATATTTTAAAGTTGCTAAAGTTAAGTTTAAACATTTTTTAAAAATCCACCTGCCATAAGCTCCTGCAATGAAGAAAACATCTGGGGCATACTTGGGGACCCCCACAAAGTCAGGTTTGCTAGTTTTTAACTTTGTCCCCAACATTTTTTTTTTAACCCCCCAATTTCAAAGTGATTTTTTGGGGGTGTTTTTAAGTGTTTTTAAAGATTTTTGACACAGTTTACCTTTGGGGGACTGAAGGCTGCACGGGGGTTCCCGCAATGTTGCACCCCAAAACCCCAATTCTAGCCGGAAAGTCTTTCAAATTGAATACGGCGATACTTTTCCGCCTGGCGAAATGACGTCATCGGCGAAACTTTTTCGCCGATTCCGGCTTTTCACCTCAAATTGAATACGGTCCTATGCTGGAATCTGTCAGTCACACACAGATAAACAAATAAACAAACAACATAAAGACATTTGTTTAACAAAGAATTAATTTGGAAAATGGTATTATAACTAGGGGTGTGCACCGGCCACTTTTCGTGTTTTGTGTTTTGGTTTTGGATCTGGATCTTTCTTCGTGTTTTGGATCTGGATTGGTTTTGCCAAAACCACCCTTCCGTGTTTTGGGTTCTGGGTTTTGTGTTTTGGATCTGTATTTTTTTGAAAAAAAGCATGAAAACAGCTTAAATCACAGAATTTGTGGGTTTTTCTGCTCCTATGCAATTATTAACCTCAATAACCTTCATTTCCACTCATTTCCAGTCTATTCTGAACACCTCACACCTCAAAATATTGTTTTTATGGCCAAAAGATTGCACCAAGGTAGCTGGATGACTATGCTAAGATACACGAGTGGGCGGCACAAACACGTGGCCCATCTAGGAGTGACACTGCAGTGGCAGACAGGATGGCAGTTTGAAAAACTAGGCCCCAAACAGTACATACTGCAAAGAAAAAAAAGAGGTGCAAGATGGAATTGTCCTTGGGCCCTCCCACCCACCCTTATGTTGTATAAATAGGACATGCACACTTTAACAAACCAATAATTTCAGCGCCAGGGTCTGCCACATGACTGTGGCTGAAATGATTGGTTCGTTTGGGCCCCCACAAAACAAGCTGGCAATTAATGTGTCCCTGCACAAACTGGCTCTACGGAGGCAAGATGTCGTCCTCATCCTCCTCATCCACCGATTCCTTGGATAAAACAGGAAAAAGGGATTTAGGTGTCCCTGGACTGCTTACGGCCTTAGCCAAAGTTTCTGAACTTGACAGTAACTTTTTATGAACGCGCTGCAGGTGCCGTATAAGGGAGGATGTTCCTAGGTGGTTAACGTCCCTACCCCTACTTATTTCACCTTTACATATGGTACATATGGCAAGACAGTTGTTGTCCGGATTTGGATAGAAATATTGCCAGACCAAAGAGGTGGAATGTTTGGTCTTCTGCCCTGGCATGACCGTGATGGGCTTTTTCATCCCACGGACAACAACTGTCTCCCCCGGAGCCTGATTTAAACAAACCACATCACCATCAGAATCCTCCTCGCCAACTTCCTCCTCAGTGCCAGCTACACCAGTATCCTCATCCTGTTGTACTTCAACAGTGACATCTTCAATTTGCATATCAGCAAGTGGACTGTGGGTGCTCCTTTCAGCACTTGCAGGGGGCGTGCAAATGGTGGAAAGAGCCACCTCTTCCCGTCCAGTGCTGGGAAGGTCAGGCATCGCAACCACCACCACACTTGGACTCTCCTTGGGGATTTGTGATATCTTCTTAGAACGCACAGTTCTTCGCTGTGCTTTTGCCAGCTTAACTCGTTTCATTTTTTTAGCGGGAGGAGGGCTTCCATCGTTATGTGAAGCTGAACCACTAGTCATGAACATAGGGAAAGACCTTAGCCGTTCCTTGCCACTCCGTGTCGTAAATGGCATATTGGCAAGTTTACGTTTCTCTTCAGATGATTTAAATGTTTTTTTCAAGGTCATTTTCCTGAACTTTGTCATTTGGGATTGAATGTGCCCTCTACTATGACATTGGGCATCGGCCTTGGCAGACGACGTTGATGGCATGGTATCGTCTATGTCATGACTAGTGGCAGCAGCTTCAGCACTAGGAGGGTACTTTGTGGGTTACACCACCCTTTAAGAAATGAGCCAGCCGGCTCTTTACTTATGGGACACAGGCGTATGCTTGGCGCTGCTCCTTTGTTGATACACGTGCAGCCACAGTGCACACAATTCACAAACACAGAAAATATTTTTTTATTTTGTTTGGAGTGTACTTTGGGGGTTACAGCACCCTTTAACGGTCAAGCCAGCCGGCCCTTTACTTATGACACAGGCGCACGCTTGGCACTACTTTGTTGATGCACGTGCGGCTACTGTGCACACAATTCACAAACACAGAAAATATTTTTTTATTTGGTTTGGAGTGTACTTTGGGGGTTACAGCACCCTTTAACGGTCAAGCCAGCCGGCCCTTTACTTATGACACAGGCGCACGCTTGGCACTACTTTGTTGATGCACGTGCGGCTACTGCGCACACAATTCACAAACACAGAAAATATTTTTTTATTTTGTTTGGAGTGTACTTTGGGGGTTACAGCACCCTTTAACGGTCAAGCCAGCCGGCCCTTTACTTATGACACAGGCGCACGCTTGGCACTACTTTGTTGATGCATATGCGGCTACAGCGCACACAATTCACAAACACAAAAAAATATATTTTTTTATTTTGTTTGGAGTGCCCTTTGGGGGTTACAGCACCCTTTAACGGACTAGCCAGCCGGCCTTTTACTTATGGGACACAGGCGCACGCTTGGCAGTACTTTGTTGATGCATATGCGGCTACTGCGCACACAATTCACAAACACAAAAAAATATATTTTTTTATTTTGTTTGGAGTGCCCTTTGGGGGTTACAGCACCCTTTAGCGGTCAATCCAGCCGGCCTTTTACTTATGGGACACAGGCGCACGCTTGGCGCTGCTCCTTTGTTGATGCACGTGCAGCCACAGTGCACACAATTCACAAACACAGAAAAAATATTATTTTTTTAGCACTTGGGGGGAGCACCCCTGATGGACAGAGCACCCCCTGGACAACACTACAGCACCCCTTTAGGACTGGGACACTGCACAGGACTTTGGAGTGGACACAGCCCCTATGGACAACTGACTGCACAACACAGTCCAGCCAGCCCCTATGGACTTTGAAGTAGTGGACACAGCCCCTATGGACAACAGCAGCACAGCGCAGCACAGCACAGCACAACACTACCCTGTACACTACACTACACAGCCCAGACAGCCCTAACTCCCACCCTCCCTCTTCACTGTCCACAGCCGAGTGAGAAAATGGCGCCGACGCGGGTACCTTATATAGGATCCAAAACCCGCGAGACCCGGAAGGCGGGATGATGACGTTTTGCCTCGATTTCAGATCCGAGTCAGGCGGGAAAAGTCGAGCCTGACTCGGATCGGCCTCGGATCGGGGGGGGCTGGGGGGGGTTCGGATTTCAGAAATCCGAACCCGCTCAACCCTAATTATAACATTATACATATTTATATATGAGAATAATTAGTATGTTGTCTGGTAAGGGTATATAGCAAAGACATTGAAACAAGAGTATTAATTAAATATTATCTATAGAAGAAACAAAAAATAAATAATTAAAAATTAATAAACTGCATTGATAATTGCATAGAATCATTAAAAGATTAATCATTGAATGCTGGAACTGAGGCCACAACAGTGTGTTAAACACATTTGTGTTTATTTCAGTAAAAATAAATTTTTAATTTAATTGACCATCATTTTCTATTTTCTTTTATAAAAAAAAAAACTGGACCACCTTAATATCGCTCATTTACAGTCAATAACCTCCCTTTCATTGTAATATGCAGATGCCCATCTCCCACTTTATATCTGGACCTATAATGAGTCTGTCGTGCAACATTAAGCCTTTGTTGCCTGTGTATTAATTAAAGCAGGTACAGGGTTCAGTATATTGTAGGGCAGGCCAGGCTTGATTGCTCCAAAAAGGTTTGGGGCCAATGTGTTTAATTTTTTACTGTGGAAGCCAATGTGTGGTTTCGCCAGGACAGTTCCCACTCCCCTTGCTGTGAGTCCATGGCCCTTTTAAGCATGTAACACGCCATTTTTTGGAGCAAATGTAGATCCTTGCTAGATCACGGAAGATTGTTAGCTTTAAAAGTAGATCACAGAGTCCAAAAGTCTGGCCACCCTTGGTTTACACTAGGGATGTGCAGTCAGTGGAAGCAGAGCTCCTGAGATTTGATATAAAAATTGAATAATACAAAGAAGATATTTTAACTTATAAGCATCTTCTTAGTTTATTGCAATCATTTTTATAGTTAACACTCACCAGCTTTGTGGAGCTCCCTGGGACTGCAGGGAGATGAGAGATGAGGCAGGAACAGCTCGGCCTCGCTTCTGTATAGTCAGACACTGCTTGCAGCGCTGGAGGCAGGGCCACACCACGGGCAGTAAGCTGCATAGAAAGAGAGCTAATAGTGGCATGCCTCTGAGTATGGGTGGTGTGCCTTGAGCACCGATGGACACCTTGGATGTGTCATGTTACCAGGAAGTGCACTGCAGTGTTTAGAGATTGGAATTCAGTCAGCAGCTGCAGCAGCAAAAGAAGACACAGTGATGTAGGTAGGAGAATCAATGGACACTGAAGCTTAATGTAGTGAGGGGAGAGTTACAGTGAGTAGGGGGTGAGTCAGGCTCTCTGCACTCAGACCCATCTCCATGTGTGCCTTCCCAGCCATTGACTTCACTGCACAGCACTGGTTTACATGATAGTGCTGGTTACAAGTTTTGCTGCATTAGAAATGGGTGGTTTATGAACTTTGTGGGCCCCTTTTATGTTTAAACCTTTTTTATAAATACATTTATTTTTATTCAAAAATGTTGCAATGTTCTTAATACATTTATTTGTGAAACAGTGGAAAGTGTAATATTGCAGTAAAAATACCTCTGGTATATCAGAAATAATTCTTAATATAAATCATCTTCTTTGAACCTATATAGACTTTGTAAGAAAAGAAAGAGCTAACTTTTTTAGGCCTGTTATCTGAAGTATGAAGACAAAACTTTCAAGTGGAAGCAAACAAAGCGAAAATATGACATCTCATAATGCAAGATGAATGTAAGAGAGAAGAGTTAATATACAAAATTGGTATTGGTCCTAGCAATTTCATCTTAACTCAATAAACCTTCTTTCCTCCTATACAGCACATAATGAATGATGGCAATACTTTTTAATGTCAACAGTTCAGTGATGACTCTAAAGCAATATTAGATGGGTAGGTAGGTCACAAAAAGTGTATTACTATGTAAAAGAGTATATTTCAAACATCTGAACATAGAAACACAATGTTTTCATTTTAATCTTTAACTGCTATTGACAACCAAAATTTATATTTCTGTGCTCAAAATAAAATTTTAAGAGAAATCTACATTCGCAGTAAATGATATGTTTGTGGTCATTATCTCCTGGAATGTATAACTTTTTCACACCTGCGACCAACATAGAGAGCACAAACGGTCTCTTGTTGACTTCAGCCCAAGAAGCTGCATACAAACACAACGATTTTGTTACCAACGATTTTATAAACGATTTTCTATCAGATTATCTGTCAGATTTTTTAAAGTGTAATGAACGATTTTTTGAACTACAAACGATTTTTGTAACTTCCCTTAATGAAAATCGTTCAATTGGTCAGTCAGAATGAACTACAAACTACAAACGGGAACGTGCATGAACGATAATTGTTCATCATTATTACTCAGAAACTGAACGATTTTTTCAACGATTGAACGATAACGACGTAGTTATAGTTAAATCGTTAAAAAAATCATTACAAGTGTATATAGCTCAACACACACGGAAAAAAAAACGCAGTTGAAATTGTGTTTAAAAAAAAAAAAAGAATTAGGGGTGTATACTGGGGCAGATGCATCTTGAGGTTTATGCACATGCTCTTGCTTTACATTAGATGTAACAATAGCATTGAGTGGTAGATACTGTATTTACATGTCATGCCAGGGGCGTATTTACCGCTAGGCAACCTAAGCGGCTGCCTAGGGCCCGGCGGGTCTCAAGGGGCCCGTGGACAGGCTCGTGGACAGGGCAGGGTATGAGTAAATTGGACTCACACTATTGTGGCGGGGCCGGGTGCCAAGGGGCCGTGGACAGGCTCGTGGACAGGGCAGGGTATGAGTAAATTGGACTCACACTATTGTGGCGGGGCCGGGTGCCGTGATCGGAGCTTAGCTCCGAACAGGCAAGCATTCTGTGTTCAGAGGAGCGGGAGCCCACTGTGACATCTATTAATAAAGGTCTGTTTTAAAAAAATATATATATTGGAACAGCGCGTGTGACGTCATGACGTCACACTCCGTGATGCCTTGCAGAAACTGCTGGAGATAGGGTTGGCTGTATTTCCCCTTCGTGCTAGGGACCTGGAAGTGACGTGAGTGAGGGTGGAAGTGCAGTTCCTGCCCATGACATCCAGCTAATGAAGTACTTTGTCGTACTTTGTCCCCACTTAAACAAGTTTGTTGCCCCCTTGCGGGCTCGCCGCACTCGCCACGCTCGCCGCATGGTTATATTCCCCCTCTATGCCCACTTGGATGGCAGGGACTGACGCTGGGCACTGGCTGATGACGTCAGGGTCCTCTCCGTGAAGGGGATTTAGACATTTCCCTGGAAAGAGGAGCCGCGGAAGAGGAGCATCAGGAAGACCCTGAGTATGGTAAGTGAGGCTGCTGCTGCTGCACGGGGTGGAACAGGAGCTGCAGTGTTAAATAGAAGGGGAATATAGGGAGTCAGGCAGACAGGAAGTGAAGGGAGCATGGAGGAGCACAGTCCCAGGCCGGAGAAGCAATAATGGCAGTGAGTCATCACCCAGCCTGAAGAAGGACTGAGAGGCAGCCACTTTCCTCCCAGCACTAGCGGGTGTTGCAGGGGCCACCCGCCATTTGACTGCAGCCAGTAGCAGCTGAGGGAAGCTCCGGCGGGGTCACAAGACCGGAGAGACAGACAAGCTGATAGGAAAAAGCACCGCTGGGTCACTCCACACCCCAAATTTGGATGCTAAACTGTCCCACTAGGTTCACCACAGGTAAGGGCACTTAACCAGAAAACTAGCTGGCACGGAAGTGTCTGTGTGCCCTGTGTGGGGTGTCTCAAAGGCTCAGGCATACCCTCTGTGCAGGAATCACATACAGTACAACAATCACCACTATCTCCTGTCCCCTCTATTCTATCGTGGCCCTGTCACCCCCGTCCTTTCCATGTCCCCTCTGTCCTAGATCTGACATCTATGTCCTGGTCCTGTCACCTTTGTCCTGTCCCTGTCACCTCTATCCTGTCCCTTAGGGGCGTAACTAGGTATTTAAAGGCCCCATAGCAATAGTTTGTAGAGGACCCTATGTACCACCCAATAGTGAAAAATGTATATAACACCTGTAATTTTGAGAAGGAAGATGAGCCCCCCTCAGCTTTGGGCCCCATAGCAGCTGTACCCCTATGGTAGTTATGCCCATGCTGTCCCTGTCAATGCTGTCCTGGACCTGTCACATCTGTCTTGCCCCTCTGTCCTGGTCCTATCTCCTCTGTCCTAGCCCTGTCACCTCTGTCCTGGCCCTGTCACCTCTTTCATGTCCCTCTCACCTCTGTCCTGTACCTGCACCCCTCTCTCCTGTCCCTCTGTCCTGGTCCTATCACCTCTGTCCTGTACCTGCACCCCTCTCTCCTGGCCCTGTCACCTCTGTCCTGTACCTGCACCCCTCTCTCCTGTCCCTCTGTTCTATCCTGGTCCTGTCTCCCCTGTCCCCACTGTCCAGTTCCTGTCACCTTTGTCCTCTTCCCACTGTCCTGTCCGTCACCTCTGTCCTGTCCCCACTGTCATGTCCCTATTCCCAGTGTCCTGTCCCTTTCACCTCTGTCCTGTCCCCACTGTCATGTCCCTATTCCCAGTGTCCTGGCCCTTTCACCTCTGTCCTGTCCCCACTGTCATGTCCCTATTCCCAGTGTCCTGTCCCTTTCACCTCTGTCCTGTCCCTATCAGCTCTGTACTGTGGGTTGGAAAGTTAGGAGGTATCTAGAGAATAGCAAAGTACTTGGGGGTCATTCAGAAATGTATGCAAACCCAGTGGTTTGTATACATCCCCGATGGTAGGAAGCTTATGCATGTTTCAAACCCATTCCCTGATATGCCAGTTTTGCAGCTGCGTTAGCATAAAGTTGGACGCAACTGCAACAAAAGATGCAAGGAAGGTCTTTGCTGCCTCCTACTCAAAATCAGGCCCTATGAGAAGGCAGTATCCTGCAACCCCCTCAACAGACTCTCCCCAATTAGGGCTGTTTCCAAAAATTTCCCCCTTGAAAATTATGCCAATAACCTGCATTTCCTCTTCTACTAAACGTATTTTCAGTGTGTATCTGGGAGCTACTGTCCTTTTCTCATCTGCATCCCTCTACTCATGCTGCCTATCTATGTGCTGCTAATGCCAGCAGATGTACTGTGAGGAGATGGGAGGGAGGTCTGTGCTGTGAGGGGAGGGGGGTCTGTGCTGTGAGGGAATAGGGGTCTGATGCTGAGGGGTCTATGCTATGAGGGGAGGGGGGTCTGTGCTGTGAGGGGAGGGGGTCTGTGCTGTGATGGGAGGGGAGGGGAGGGGGGGGTCTGTGCTGTGAGGGAATAGAGGTCTGATGCCGAGGGGTCTAGACTAGTTAGTATTCTTGACCGGTAGATCTTACTCCTGTATGGTATTATTATATGTCTTTTTGACTATCATCATATGTACTGGATGTAGAGATATACATTAGATTGATGCTGTTATTATGTTTTGCTTAAATTAACTACAATATGCTTTACTTTAATTATCAATGTATCAAGGTATGACTACACTGTTGAATTCAAGTTATCCAGTACAGTGGCGGACCTAGAGAGTGGTGGGCCCAGGTGCAAGAATATGCTTTGGGCCCCCCCTATGCAGTGCTCCCAGTAGTGGCCCCCCATGCAGTGTCCCCAGAAGTGGTCCCCCTTATGCAGTGCCCCCAGTAGTAATCCCCCTATGCAGTGACCCCAGTAGTAGTCCCCCCTATGCAGTGCCCCCAGTTGTAGTCCCCCTATGCAGTGCCCCCAGTAGTAGTCCCACCTATGCAGTGCCCCCAGTTGTAGTCCCCCCTATGCAGTGCCCCTAGTAGTAGTCCCCCCTATGCAGTGCCCCCAGTTGTAGTCCCCCCTATGCAGTGCCCCCAGTAGTAATCCCCCCTATGCAGTGCTCCAGTAGTCCCCCGTATGCAGTGTCCCCAGAAGTGGTCCCCCTTATGCAGTGCCCCCAGTAGTAATCCCCCTATGCAGTGCCCCCAGTAGTAGTCCCCCCTATGCAGTGCCCCCAGTTGTAGTCCTCCCTATGCAGTGCCCCTAGTAGTAGTCCCCCCTATGCAGTGCCCCCAGTTGTAGTCCTCCATATGCAGTGCCCCCAGTAGTAATCCCCCCTATGCAGTGCTCCAGTAGTCCCCCATATGCAATGCCCCTAGTAGTAGTCCCCTCTATGCAGTGCCCCCAGTAGTAGTCCCTCTATGCAGTGCCCCAGTAGCAATCCCCCCATGCAGTTCCCCCAGTAGTAGTCCCCCCTATGCAGTGCCCCCAGTAGTAGTCCCCCCTATGCAGTACCCCCAGTAGTAGTCTCCTCTATGATGTGCCCCCAGTAGTAGCCCCCCTATGCAGTGCCCCCAGTAGTAGCCCCACTATGCAGTGCCCCCAGTTGTAAGCCCCCTATGCAGAGCCCCCAGTAGTAGCCCCCTATGTAGTGCCCCCAGTAGTAGTCCCCCCTATACAGTGGCCATAGTAGTGCCCCCCCACCCTATAAAGTGCCCCCAGGAGCTCATATGCTGTGCCAATGCCCCCATAGTAGCACCCCCTCCCCTTATGCTGTGCAAGTGTCCCGTTAAACAAAAAAAAAAAAAACACAACTTACCTGATCCCCTCTCCTGCTGACGACCGCCGCTGTCCGGACTCTCCTCCCAGGCCCGCTCTCGCTCTGCACCATGGGATGAGAGAGACGTCATGATGTGACATCTCTCCCATCACCTACTGCAGAGGGAGCAGGAAGACGGAGCTCATGAGTGAGCTCCAGCCGGCTCCCACAGCAGCCAATGAGAGTCTATCTGACTCTCATCGGCTGCTATTACAAACACACAGCCGCCGCTAGCAGCTGTGTGTTTGTAAACTGTGTAGGGCGGAACGCTCTCACTGCGGTCTGCCCTACACTTGTGGGGCCCGGGGGACTAGCAGCGTGCAGGAGTGGCTATGGGCCCCTGCACCACAGCGGGCCCTGGTGCAATGCACCAGCTGCACCGCCGCTAGTTCCGTCCCTGATCCAGTATTATCTTAATTGTTTACACAGTTTACCCAGACATAGTGATGACTGTGCTTTATTTATCTAGCACTCTTTTATATTTGATGTAGTTACTTTGCTAAGTTTTACTGGATTAATGTACATTACCTTATCTGGTCCTGTGGCTAGTACACTACCACTGTACGATTACCTTAACTGCCGGACATTTTGATGTAGTCTTTAAATAATGTATTCCTTATATTTGGCCACATGCAATAGAGTCATCTATAAGAAGCCTTTATTATGTAGAGGGTGGGCAGCTGCTGTACACTTTGGGCCTGATTCAGACCCACTCGCGAGCGGCTGTCCGCTCGCAAGTGGGTCGATGTTCTGGACTGAGCATGCGCACGACGGAGGGAGCTCCGTCGTGCGCATGTGCCAGACGCGACGAGCGAAGGAAAGTCCTTCGCTCGTTGTGTCCGATCAAAGGGGGCGTGCTGTCAATGTTGATTGACAGCACGCCCCCTTTGGTAGGCGTGCCGGGGGCGTGCCTCCCTGACGGGGGAGTTCCCATGGGAACGCCTCCCGTCAGAAGCTGGCCCACTGACATCACTAGTGATGTCAGTGGGAGTGATTTTGGCTCTGATAGAGCCAAAATCACTCCGGAGCTTGCGGTTGAAAACCTCAACCGCAGGCTCCGGCTCGCAAATTCGATGGTCGCGATGGTCTCGACCATCGCGGCCATCAAAATGCACGCTCGTATAGCCTGTGGGTGGTGACCCACAGCTATACGAGCGTCCAGAAGGACGCTCCATTTTCATGGAGGCCGGCCCTCATTCAGAGCGTGCACTCTGCTCAGAGCGTACGGCTCTGAATGAGGGCCTTTGTGCTGAATATGCAGTGAATAGTGTGTGAGGTTGACCCTGTTAGAATCAGTGCATAATCACATATAAAATATGGTATCCAATGAGAGCATCTTTAAAATGCATGTGCTAAAATGTATTGACCCCCAGATGAGGCTATATAATAGGCAATCTTATAGTTATCACTGTGTGTAATCAGGGCCGGATTGAGGGCCACATGGGCCTGGAGCTGAAAATGACCAAGGGCCTATTATGAGAAGAGAGGAGGTGTGACCAGTGCCATGTGGGCGTGTACACCCCTATACTCTCAGACCCAATGTCTCCCTAAATATGTAAAAGAAAAAAATGCTTAATTTGTGAGGTAAATAGAAATACAATTTTTATACTTATGATTTATGGCCGACTGTGTGGAGACCAGATGGCCAGTCAACATCATGTTGTCATGACAATGGGCCAATTTTTATGTGGAGGCCTGGAGCTGTAGCTCCATCCGCCCCATTGTTAATCTGGCCCTGTGTGTAATCAGGGGGTCAAAGCCGTTTCTTGCTGTGTGCAGGGTACAGTGAACAGCAGATGAGTGATGACTTCTGTTTCCAAATATAGGAATATGGGCTAGCTATGTGTCCCAAGGAATTACACCAAATGAATGTATGAACCCTGTTGTAAATACAACGTAAGGTCTTAAAAGCATGGAGTAAAGCATATATGTAGGCACACAAGGTCGAGAACCCACAAGAGATATTCCTCATGACAGGTGCATATATATCTGTGTCCAGGTCTAACTCTGTCACATTTGGGTGAACAAGTTTCTCTAAGCATAGGGAGTCATAGGTTTAAAATGTATATGAATTTGAAAAAGTAAGGTTTGTTTTGTCCACATGTGCAGTACGTTAATGCAAATATTATGCACAAAAATCACACATACAGTATGCCCAACTTTACATAAGCCCAAAACTCGGGATAAAGTGGTCACACCTCCAATTTATATATTGCATGCCCTTATTATCCCATGGCAGGTCATTAGGGATGGTCATTCCCACAAATAAATAAACACCACCCCTTCTGCCTGCAGAAAGTAGAATAAAAAGTGACGGATTGTTGGTTCGTATGATTCTGTTCAGTAGAGTTCTTTTTAGTTCAGGGAAACATTGATTGGTGTGTGGGTTGCACGGTGGTACAATGCTTAGATTCTACAGTGATGTGCTCGATTTCAGCCAGGGCTCTATGTGGAGACTGTATATTCTTGCCATTTTTTTCTGGGTTCCTCCAGGTAGTCAGCTTTCCTCCCACACTTCAAAAACTTACTGGTAGCATAACTGGCTTTAAGAATTAACCCCAGTGTGTATATGTGTGTACATCTTACATATACTTTGAATTTCTCATCTCCAGGAGAAGCCCAGAGGGGAGATGCAGCTGACTGATGAGGGGATGGGGCAATTCACAGTGATAGACCATGCCCCTTTGTGGTGTAATGCCACAATTTGCAGGTCTTTGAAGAGGGAGTGGGGCTAAAATGATGTGAATCTCACAAAGCCACATCATATTGACCTCGTGGAGGAGATGTGGGAGGGCTGCTTACTCTTCCAGGAGAGTCTCTTGTATATTCTGGGAGAGTAGGGAAGTAAGGTGTACATGTGGTAAGGAATATAGATTGCAAACTCTGTAACTTCCATGTTCAAAGTAAACTGGCCTCTCATTAAAAGAGTGTACCATTGCTATAACCTAAGCCTTGGGCCACTCCATGGTAGAAACAGCTAGTTACTGTAGAAAAGTTCAGGGGTCTATTTATCAAGGGGTGATAAACCTAAACTTAATGGCTCTGTCAGCTCTTCGCACCATTTTTGAAGAGACGTTCACTGTTTACCATCGTCTCCATAGGCTTCAATTTATCTACTGGCAGAAAGCTAAGCCATCTCAGGATGGCTTTAGCTTAACTAGCAGACTAAGGGGCCTTGTTATATTAACTCCGGTTTTGGACAGGTGATTATCATTTATTTGCAGTGATAATAGATGAGGTTCTGAAAGTATAATAAACTGACACTTGAACAGTACATCCGCAGAGACTGTCCCTGTGACAAACTTGACAGTAATTGTGATAGTTACAGTATGTTTATTATTACTATGCTGCCTGGTTCCTTAGATGGTGTTAGCTGATGGGGCCCTTTTGCTGAGTCTACAGAGTACTTTAGTAACCACTGGAAATATCTGTGATATCTTCGGCATAATAGTGGTAATAAATAGGCCACAATACTTAATATTGCCATAATCTTGTGAAAACGTCCGGATATATGGCTCAATATACTCTCAGTAATAAGGTGCAAGCTCTAAATATGATCAAATTTAGCACTAATCTAGCACATTTTCAGAGATTGCACATGTAATAGGCTGTGAGAACATGCAAACTCGCATGTATCTCGCATTTCCACTACTTGCCTCGTCCAAACTTGCATCTAGATGTTTGGATGTTAAAAACGTTCAACTCGCAGAATGTAATAGCCTGCTAGTGCTGAACTGTCACCAAAGTCTAAAAAAAACTTCACAGATCAGTGAGATCCATGCAGGCATCTGTGTGTTAATAATAAAAAAAAGTGTAATGAAAATAAAAAAAGCACAACCAGCACCGGGCTTTTTTGAACCGATCTTGGTTGTGAAAATATGAGGGGAAAAAAGATGTAGAGGTCCCCCTTATTTTACATATAAAACAGGGCTCCCGAGCCGGTTCTGGTTGTGAAAATATGAGGGAATAAAGACATAGGGGTCCCTCATATTTTACACAACCAACGCCGGGCTCTTTCTAGCGGGGGTGTAATGCCACAGAAGGGGGATGTACTTCACTGTGTCACCCGGCCAAAGCATTCATCACCCCACACTAATAAGCCAAGGCCGGGGATTCCTCGGGAAGTGGAGATACGCCCAATAAAGGGGTCCCCCCTCCCTGGGAACACCGTTGGCCCAGGCTGATAGCCCGGGTCTATTCCCCACTCCCCTGGTGGTGGTGGGGTTAATAATAGGTAAAAAATATGAAAATAGCATTTTACAGATGGACAGCAAGCCTGCTCCGCTTGTGAGTACTTGGAGAACCATAAGTACTGGCAATCTTGGGCATTAAGGGCCTGCTGGTAACTCTAGTCCTCCTGTAAAAGAAATAGTCATAAAAAAACACCCCACAGACACCAAATATAGGCCCTCATTCAGAGCCGTACGCTCTGAGCAGAGCGCACGCTCTGAATGAGGGCCGGGCTCCATTTTCATGGAGCGTCCTCCTGGGCGCTCGTATAGCTGTGGGTCACCACCCACAGGCTATACGAGCGTGCTTTGTGATGGCCGCGATGGTCGAGACCATCGCGACCATCGAAATTGCGAGCCGGAGCCTGCGGTTGAGGTTTTCAACCGCAAGCTCCGGAGTGATTTTGGCTCTATCAGAGCCAAAATCACTCCCACTGACATCACTAGTGATGTCAGTGGGCCAGCTTCTGACGGGAGGCGTTCCCGTGGGAACGCCCCCGTCAGGGAGGCACGCCCCCGGCACGCCCACCAAAGGGGGCGTGCTGTCAATCAACATTGACAGCACGCCCCCTTTGATCGGACACAACGAGCGAAGGACTTTCCTTCGCTCGTCGCGTCTGGCGCATGCGCACGACGGAGCTCCCTCCGTCGTGCGCATGCTCAGTGCATAACATCGACCCACTTGCGAGCGGACAGCCACTCGCGAGTGGGTCTGAATCAGGCCCATAGTTTGCTTTTATTATACATTCACACACACACTCACAGTAAATACTTACGTTCACTCCCTGTAGCGATTTGGTGCCTCGGCTGACTAGTGTGAGGTGATGAATGCTTTAGCCGGGGGACCCAGTGAAGCGTGTCCCCCGGCTGTGGCATTATACTCATGCTAGAAAGAGCCCAGTGCTTGCTGTGTAAAATACTGGAGACCCCTACGTCTTTTTCCCCGTTTTTTCACAATCAGGACTGGCTCAGGAGCTCAGTGCTGGTTGTGTAAAATATGGGGGACCCTTACATCTTTTTCCCCCTGTATTTTTACAACCATGACTGGCTCAAAAAGCCCGGTGCTGGTTGTGCTTTTGAGGGGGGACCCCGAGTCATTTTTTTTTTTACACTTTTTTTTACTATTAACACAGAAGTCTGCAAGGATCTCACTGATCTGTGAAGGCTTCTGTTAAACTCGCAGTTTGTAATGAGGCTCATATTACTAGTTGCGAGTTTACCTGCAGAAACACTCGCATGGACTTGCATCTCTGACAGACTAACACCCTCAACTTGCACTCAAACGCTCTGCAAGGAAGTGACAGTTTGTCTCGCATGAGAATCTCAAGACCTATTACAATTAGCCCATAGGCCCCCTTTTTTTAAATAGCTAATTGTAGATAGTTTTCTCATGAATCGCTCTGTTTTTTTAATACATGAGGCATTCAGTTGGTATTATCAGTTCAGCTCTTTCAAAGACCTGGAAACAGGCTTTTAGCCTAGAGTTTAAAGTGTTTTAGTATATGTGTACTCACTTCTATTTTAAAGTTTAAATAAGTTTGCAACTAAAATGAATATGAAAGATCCCCACATGTGCACTTTGTTTGAGTTTAAAAAAGCAATGATATTTATTCTGTAGGCGTCCTATGGTCATCGTTCCAGGAAGAAATGTATCACATAACAATTTTTCTGTTTTCCAGTATTAAAATCAAGAAACAGATGACCGTGACTGCCCTGCAGATAACCAAAAAAAATTTCACACTTACTGAATGAGATTACCAAACTGCTGAGCTTAATTCCTTCTACACCAGCAGGACATGAAACTTCTGATGAAATGTACTTTCTCCATCTGAAAGCAGGTAGGGACAATGGGCCTGATTCATTACGGATCGCAATTGCAACAGCATACGCAGATTGGCCGATGGTATGTACTGCGCATGCCTATGCATTGCAGTGCGCGTGTGTGAGTTACCATTGCGATCGCACTGCAATCACCTATGCAGATACAAAGCCATCGCAGACCGAGGGACAGGGTGCCAGCGTTTGGGGGTGGTGACGGGAGTGGTCGGAGAAACGCAGTTTTGCCTGTCTGTTTGAACGCCGTTGCTTGGGTGTGCATAAATTAGCCACTGTGACGGCATACACAGCTTATGTACTCACTGCGTGCGACGATGTTAGCAATTTCTGAGTAAGGTCAGACCTGTTGTAACTGTGCGTGAGGGACCGATGTTACTCGATGTTCCCGATGTATACGCAGGACTGCAAAGTATAATGGATGTGAGATAGCGGTTGTGGGCGTCTCTATGCTGGCTGTGCGACGGCTTTGTGGTTGCATTCATTAGCATATTTTCGCAGCAGACCTGTGCATAATCGCAGTCACGATCACTATAGCGATCCATAGTGAATCAGGGCCAATATCAGAGACTGCGCAAAGAAATATGAATATTTTACAGAGGAATTATCACTTTACAAAAATAATGATATGTATTGTAATTTGTAAGCCACTTGTACTGATTTTAATTAAGGATATTCAATCTACAAAGATGCATCATTCAAAAAGTTTAAATAAATATTTAAACTTTTTTTTGGCAGTCAAATGCATTCACATATCTTGCAGTAGTTATGGTGCATATACACAGTCAGATTTTTCTTCAGATCTGAAGATAACGATTTTAAAAATCGTTCAATCGTTCATATCTGAAAGAAAAATCTGACATGTGGGCAACGATGAACGCATTGCGTTCGTGTATGTCAAATAATGAGATCTGACATCTGATGTGTTTGCAGTCAGATTTGTCAGATTTCATTCATCGTTCATCATTCAAATCATTGAAATCGTTCACATTGAACGATTTCAATGATGAACGATTTTGTATAGGTAGCCACTCCCAGTCCACTCCCCAGCTTCCATTTTGCGAAGGACGCGACGTTGAGACCACAGCTTCAAGAGTTGCAGCTCAGCAGGCACCAGTTAACACTTCCCAAAAGGTACGTTTTTTTTTTAGCCACCGAGTCCAAACGGGGCTAATCAGGGGTGTGGGGGGTCAACAGCGGGAGGCTTAAAAAATCAAATGGCCATCTGTTGTGTTGGGGCCACCAGTGGGGGGGGCACCAACGGGAGCCCTAAAAAATCAGCAAACACCTAGCATGTGTTGCAAACCTGGCATGTTATATCAAAACTGGCATGTTATAGAAAGCCTGGCATGTTATAGAAAACCTGGCATGTTATAGAGAACCTGGCTTGTTTTAGAAAACCTGGAATGTTATAGAGAACCTGGCTTGTTATAGAAAACCTGACATGTTATAGAGAACCTGGCATGTTATAGAGAACCTGGCATGTGTTGCAAACCTAGCATTTTATAGAAAACCTAGCATGTTATAGAAAACCTGGCATGTTATAGAGAACCTGTCATGTTATAGAAAACCTGGCATGTTATAGAGAACCTGGCTTGTTAAAGAAAACCTGGCTTGTTATAGAAAACCTGGCATGTTATAGAGAGCCTGGCTTGTTATAGAAAACCTGGCATGTTATAGAAAACCTGACTTGTTATAGAGAACCTGGCATGTTATAGAGAACCTAGCTTGTTATAGAAAACCTGGCATGTGTTGCAAACCTAGCATTTTATAGAAAACCTGGGATATTATAGAGAACCTGGCTTGTTATAGAAAACCTGGCATGTTGTAAAGAACCTGGCTTGTTATAGAAAATGGTTTCTTAGCTCACTTGATGAGGACGTGGAAGAGGAAGAGATGTGGAAGTACCGGAGAGTCAGGATTCTGTAAGAACATTGGGCCTGATTCAGAGCCGCTCGTAAGCGGCCGCTCGTTCGTTCTGACCGATGTTCGCACATCTACGCATGCGTACGGATTGTAATACGCATGCGCGAACTAGACAGTGCGGCCGAAAATCGTTTGTTCGCTAAATAGCGAATGCCTGCTATTTTGAGTGACAGGAGGAGGCGTATGTGGGTGGTAACAGGGGAAGGTGCTTGAAAACGGGGAGTGGAATTCAGAACACAGGCGTGCTTAAAGGTCAAAATGGGCGTTTTAAGGGAGTGCATAATTAATACAGCAGCGTAATTGACCACGTCACTTGGTTGTTTTATAGTCAGAACTGCTCGCAATATAGTGGTTGGAAAAACCAACCACAAGAATAGCGAGCAGTTCATACGCTGTTCGATGTACTCGATTAATCTATTAAATAGCGGACATGACGTATGATGCGAGCGGCCAGGGGGCGTTTTTTTAAAATAAACGAACGCATGTTTTGATCGCTCGTTCAGACATGGAGGCGGCAACAGACCGCAAGGAGCGAACGGTTCATTTGAGTAGCCACCCCCTTTTTCTGAACGAACGACCGCAAATAGCGACCGGCTCTGAATCAGGCCCATTGACCATTTTATAAAAGAAATTTTTTTTCTAACTTTTGAGTTTATATATGGGATGTAGTCATGTAGCCACCAGTTGAAATGTAGATCATTGCTTTCCTAAAGTTTATTTGCCTGCATGGGAGTAATGATTGGCCATTTTATTTTTGTATTTTATTGAATAATTAACATTTGTTTCTCTCCTAGTTTCTTCTGACGGAGGAAGTGGATCCTTGCCCTCCGGCCAGTGAGCTATTGGAACTTGAGGAGAGCATCATCGAGGCGGCACCACCACCTTCCCAGCCAGCTGCCAAGAAGCGGAGGTCGGCAGGCAAGGCGTCTCAAGCCTCAAGTTCCGGACCGGGTCGGGCAGATACATTTTTAAAACGTGCCGAGGAGGTTCTTCACACAAATTCGGATGATTTAACCGTTTTTGGTCTCAACATGGGCAATGAATTGAGGAAAATGAAGTCCAGAACCCAGCATCTTTGCAGAAGGCTTATGTATGAGGTTGTCTGTCGTGGTATGGCAGATGAGGTGGACGAAACCATGAAGTTAACCCCACACATACCCATGAAAAGTACTTGTCACCACCATGCGCCGAATCCCCAAAATCCTCCTCAGCAATGTTATCTACCTTCTGTGTCGGGAACCCCTGCGTCACCAGCCAACCTCCCTGGGCCTTCTACGATTGGCATTCACTCAGCTTTGGGGAGTGTATTGTCCACCCTTGCCCATGATGATTTTTTGAGACCTAATTTTTTTTAGACTCGCTTTTTGTAGCATGTTTTTCAAAATGGTTTTTGCCCAATTTCCCCTGCTCTTTCATCAGGATGTGGCTCACTTGAGAATAGTATCATAAAGTTGGACTTTCTTCACCTCATTTGCCCTTGTTTTTGAATGTTTGGCATATTTTGTTGTGTCTTCCGCAGCCAGTATTCAGAAATCTGTTGTATCTTCTACTTTACGCAGTTATGTGTGCATTTTTATATGGGCCCCTGCAATACTTCATGAGAAGCTGATGTGCCTTGTTGCCCCGATCTGAGTACTCTTTATTTTGAAAACACTCATTGGCTTGGCACAAAACAGAAGATCCTGTCCAGTATTCCCCTGATATTTCTTAACCATTATTCGTATAAAAATTCTATTCATTCAAAAATGGGTGTCTCTGTTTATTTTGTACATATTTTCTATAAATGTTTTTTACAAAACTTTTATTTCAAATTTCAAATTTTGCCCAAAAAAAGGTAAACCATATCACAAGAAACCCCTTGACAATATTAATAAGCAATTGAAACGGATTCAGTATGATTGACAGCCAGCCATCAAATCCCGACAGCGGCATCCCGGCAACAGTGAAAATCCAGATCATCCTAAGGTAAGTATTTCCTACCCTATTCTACACCCTAACCCTCCCTTAGGGGTACCTAACCCTAACCTCCCCCACAAGTGCCTAACCCTACTCCCCCCTCTAAGTGCCTAAACCTAACCCCCCCTTCCCTGCCGCTTAAACCTAAGTCCCCCAGGGGGGTGCCTAACCCTAACCCTCCCTTCCCCTAGCCTAAACCTAACCTCCCGGAGGGATGCCTAACCCTATGTCCCCCCTGGGAACCCTAAGCCTAACCCTCCCCCCCCGCGGCTGTCCGCGCCCAGCACCCGGCTTACCTTCGATCGGTAAGCCGGATGTCGGGCTCCCGGCGTAGGTAAAATTACAGGCATCGGGATTTCAATGCCTGTCATTTAACCCCTTGCTGGTATTAGACAGGCGGGAAGCCGACATTCGGGATTCCGTCCGTCGGCTTCTCGACTGCTTCCCATTGAAACATATAGCAACATCATTATAAATGATTCAATTGCTCACTAAAATCAAGCATTATTTACAAAATGAAATGTGCAAAAATACCGGTGATCTACACTCCCTGCTGGTTATTTACCACATCACTCATCAACACAACATGACCCTCTATCTGTACATAATATTGTATAGTGTAGGGAGTACAGATACTGAGGAGCAATTGTACGATTACATGGTTGTAATCAGTAATCTGGAAGAAGTTTTTTCAATGCGAGTCCCATGGGCCCCTGGTTTCTAAAAATGTGTTGGCCATTTCAACTTTTCTTTATGTTTACCAAAAAAATATGGGCCACTACCTGTGTAGTTTATTAATACATGCTCTAAGGCATAATGTGAAAAGACAATTAAACAGGGAGAAAGGCACAGTGGTGAAAGGGGAGTATACACAGGGGAGCAGAAGGGCTACAGAGATGGAGAGATGGTAAGAGGGGGCACTGCAGAGGCAAAGTGGACCAAACATTGGGAGAGAGGAAGGGAGCATAGAGGTGAAAAGGGACACTACACAGAGGAGCAGATGTTTTAATAGCATAAGGTTTGTATGGCAAACCAAACTTATACCCTAAAACATACCTTACTTTCTCAATTAAAGGTACACTATCGAAAACTAAATATTAAGGGGTCTATTTATAAAGCAGTGAAAAGTGTGGAGAAGTTGCCCATAGCAACCAGGAGAAGTTGCCCATAGCAACCAATCAGCTTTGAGGTAGCATTTATCAAGTGCAGTCTATAAAATAATAGTTAGTAGCTGATTGGTTGCTATGGGCAACTTCCACACTGGTCCACTTCTTCACACTTTTCACTGCTTGATAAATAGACCCCTAGTGTTTGTTTGTTACTGAGTATTTTTCATCTGTTATCAGCTTTATGTTCTGCGATGCCTTCCCGGTAATAACACCCTGTGAAAAATTGAGACTGGTTATGTGCCATTGTTAACAGGACATTGCTGTGTACTTGAACACCCAGACACAAAGTAGGTGCAAGTGCCCTGTGCACCTGTCTCCCTCCCCCTGAGCATTTGAGGAGTACAGTGGAAGACAGCAACACACCTCTCTCAGGACACACAGAGAATCAATAACTGCATGGCGCACATCTAAATTGAACACAATTGATGTGGAACCCACAGGCAGCTGTATTTTGTAGTGCACCCGGCGCCAGTGATTGGCTGCTGTGTGCACGCTGCAGCAGCCAGTCACTGCAGCCAGTATCATCCCTGCTGCTCTGCTGCGCACCGATTAAACTGTGTCGTGTTTTGGGTTCTCTGCAGCGCTGTGACACCCTGTGCTCTAGGTAATCCCTCACACTTTGTAATGATTTGTACACAACACAGCGCGTCCCCGGGGCCACAGGGCCTTTATAAAACTGAGTACCTTGTCTGCAAACCTTAGTAAAAAACACACTATAGTGTATTTTTGCCATCTCTGTGTATTTGTCATTAACATACTCAATATAGTAGGCCGCAATCGCCAGGGTATATTATGGTTTAGGAAAATATTTGGTTGGGGGGAGGGGAGGCAGTGAAACATCACAAACCTACGTGTACTTTATTGAAAAAGGAAAACACTGAGAGTGGGTATTTGACCAACATTGAAGTAGGCTTTGGGTGGTTTAGGGGTACATACCACTTGAAGTCAGACTCTGCATTGTTCCAGTTTTGTCGCTACGCCTACAGCAGTGGTGTCCAATAAGCAGCCCACAGCTGTTATTTATGTAACCTCACATACCAACATGGCCTTCAACAGCATTGTTATTTGCACATGATAAAGCTGTTGCAAGGCATGCTGGAACATGTAGTTTAACATAAGGTTAAGGTTAGAGTATTGCTCATATTTATATTTCAATTGTTTAAACAGTTATTTACTATATTTAATTGGTTAAAACAAAATACCTACAGACACTTATTAAAGACCGAGACTAGAAAACATGTTCCAAAGATGTCTTTAATTAACACTTCCTTTTAATTTTAGGAACTGTACATTTTAGCTTATAAGAACCTTAAACATTAGGAACGCTCTGCCTGCCAAGGAATGGCACCTTAAGCATTGAAATTTGCAAGGTACCGCTCCCTGATTTCCTTGCCCCTGCTGTGCCACCTTGGGGAAGCGAAGGGCGATTTACTGCGGGCCAGTTTTGAACCCCAGGTTCTGTTGAATTTCCCTAGGACAAACTCAATTGTCCTTGGCTGTTGTGCAGCAATAAATTATGTAGGACACAAGATGCCAGGATGACCCAATTGATCTTATCGATCTAAAGGTTGATTGGCGTATGGAACACTCTAAACCGATTGCTGAGAATCCCAAAAGCATTCTCCACTGTTCTTCGTGCTTTGGACAAGTGGTAATTAAATATACGCCTTTCTGGCGTCAGTGTCCACTGGGCATATGGTTTTAGTACATGTTCCTATAAGGCGAATGCCTCATCCGAAACAAAAACATATGACAAGCCATAAGAACAGTCATCAGCTGTTGGAATATTTAAGGTCTTCACCATCCTGTCGTAAAATGTGGTATTTTTGAAGGAACCACCATCAGAAGCTCGACCGTTCTTTCCAACATCTATAAATACGAACTCATACTTAGCCAAAACAATCGCCATAAGGACAATGCTGAAATAGCCCTTGTAGTTCAGGTACAAGGAGCCACTGTTGCTGGGTTGGGTTATCCTGATATACCTGCCATCAATGGCACCACCGCAGTTCGGAAAGTTCCATTTACTTTCGAAATCAGCAGCAATGCTCTGCCAATCAGCAACAGTAGAAGGAAACTGAAATTAGTAAAATAAATTAAGTGTTACAAAAATTAATTCCACATTTTATAGTTATAAAAACATCATCACATATAAGGTCTATTTAATTAAACTGGGTGGTCAGATACTGATCCTATACAAAGGTGTATATGTATTTTTAGATGACGCCGCATCAGCAAACGTTATATGCGCTGATATGGGTTCACCACCATGTATGATTTGTGTTTGTGTTTAAAATTTGCAAAAGCACTGACCCCTACGGTGCTACCTGCTATAGACCTCACCGCATCAGTGTAGGTGTCCCATGCTCTGAAGATACAGCATTGCAAGGCCATAGCAACAGCGACTGGACAGTACATACAACAGACTATTGCCAATGCTATCTTGTAGGTAGCAGCGCCGATAATGCAATGTGCATAGTGCCCCTATATTGTATAGTGTCAGTGCACTTAACGTACACTGATAAAGCCTCTGCCGTTCGTACATCAAAACAAATATCACAAACAGGTACATAGTGATTAAAGGGTCTATTTACTAAACAGTGTTAGGAGACAGAGTGAAAAGTTATTAAGTGCCAGCCAAACCACTCCTAACTGCCAAAACACAGGCTCTGTTTGAATAATGACAGTTGGGAGCTGATTGGCTGCCTGCCACCTTATAACTTTTTACTCTGTCTTCTAAACACTGCTTAGTAAATAGACCCCTTAGCTCTGAAAAGTCACGTCCTTTTTGTTCGCATCGCTGGTTTTCCATGTTAAATAGTATTGCACTCGTCTCCACTTACAGCGAAAACGAAATCTGGCAAATTTGGAATTTGCCACAAATACTGTCAGATTAGGTGGCTGACACCCCCCATAAGATGTACTGACATGGGGGATCAGTATTGATTCCCCCAAATAGCCCTGCTGAAGGTATTTTGGGTACATAAATGCTGGCAATAGCTACTAATTAGCATCTTAGAATAAGTGGTGAAGAATAGCATTTAGGCATTTTTGGAGTAAAAAAAAAGTACTCCAAACAAATTTGGGCTACACACAAATAGGTGGTATAATAATTTTTAAGTTGATGAAGCGAAGTTTTAAAAAACGTGGAAAATAAACCTGCGGAAAGCACATGCAAACTTAAAAAACACCTGAGGCATACTTGGGGGCCCCCTGGAGTCAATTTTGCAAGTTTTTCAGTTTGACCTCCAACTTTGTACTTTTACACCCACCCCCTATTTCAAAGTAATTTTTAGGGGTCTTCATAGCTTTTTTATAAACTTTTATTAGCACAGTTTACTTTTGGGGGACTGTCCTAAGGCTGCACGGGGGTTCCCACTACTTTGCACCCCAAAACACAAAATCTGCACTTTTTGCAACCTCCATTCAGAGGCAAATCTATTTGGTCAATTTAAATGCATTGATTTTCCACACCAGCAAATACTCTTTAGAATTGAATACGGGGATAAGTTTTCGCTGGGACAAATAACGTCACCGGGGAAAGTTTTCAACAAAAATGGACTTTTCAGAGCTGATTGGAAATATGCCCCACAGTGTGTCAATGCATGCATTTATCTGAGTGTATAAAGTGCAAATTTATCTTACATTTAAGTACTCAGACTTGATACATGGCCTTACACGTCTCGGTTATGATGACGCCCAAAGCCTGTGGTGAATGAGGGAACCGAACTTAAGGTCTGCCAAGGATCTTCCGGTAGCCAAAAACCGTAAGGTAGCCACCGGCCTCTCCCCAGCCGATATCGCCCTCCTCATATTGGTATCCTGTCTCTGGATAACAGGGGTCACAAGCCGCAGCAACTCCTGAAACATCACCTCGTCCATCTGCAAGAAATACCAGTAGTCGTCCACATTATTCTCATAAATTTCCATCAACAAAGGCATATGGGACATGGTATCCCTCCGCAGCAGCCACTCCTTTGTCCAACAAGAGCGAGGCCTTCTCCTCCTGTCGGCCCCAGGGCTGTAGAGAGCCTGGCCGGGCCCAGGTAAAGGAGGGGGCTTGGCCTAATCATGGGAGGCGTGGCCACGCCCCCTTGAAAAAAAAAAGAAGAAAATCTCACTTTTGCGCGCAGGGGAGGGTGGCGCTGCAAGCCCCCCAGCCCGGTGCTAAGCAGTGGGGGGCGCGATCAGTGTGATCGCCCGCCCCCCACAGCCATAGGAGACTGCTCCAGCTGCTGCAGCAGCCGTGAGCAGTTTCACACTGCAGCCCAGCACAAGCTGTGTGCTGAGCTGCTGTGAGGGATGGGGGGGCCCTCTAGCAAGCCCGGGTAAATTGTACTCGCTCCCCCCCACTCGACGCCCATGCTCGGCCCTCTCCCTCTCAGACAATATTGCGTCTCCTGCATACGCCAACATGATTCGCTGACGAATGGATTCCATGTCAGAATAGCACAATAGACACACTTTGTAAAAGGCAAGCCAAAAACAAAGCGGAGCAAATTAGCAATGTAACGACGTTTAGCAGGTATAAATAAAACCAAACTAGCCACAGAACAAGAAATGCAAAGTTTTAAAATGGCCCCCACCTTTATTATTCCCTTATTGGAAGCCCCTCCCACCATATCACATTCATCTGCCCAGTATACACCCCTCAAGAATTGTTTGGACCAATCATTGTCATTGGAATTCTGCTTCATTTAAATACTGTCAGATTTGTCAATATCATTCATCATTCATCGTTCATGAAAAATTGTTCAAATCATTAACCAAATCGTTCATCGTTCATGGTTTATGAAAAATCGTTAAACGATATTGGTCATCTGACAAATTTGACCATGTGTATGCATCATAAATGTTGCTATTGCTATATGTGGAGGGTTTTAAGTTAAAATAATGCTTGTTTCCAACAACCTTATAAAAACAAGTATATGTATATTCCAAAGCAGTGGTCGAAGTGGGGCGGTATACGGCGGTATGACATACCGCCACTTCCCGGCCTCACTTCATTTTAAATGCAGATGAGAATGTACCAGCACTGGGTTCCAGTATGGTATCCCAGCGCTGGAACAGCGGCGGCTATGTGTAGAGATGTGTCCCGCAGGGGACACATCTCGATCGGGGTAGCGGAGGCGCTGGCATGTAGCCGGGACAAATTACCGGGTCCTGGCAGCACTAGAAGCACCACCACCACGCACTGGGCGGCCGCCAGCCAATGAATTAGCACACACAGACAAGGTGTTCTGTCGCACTGCTGTACAAGGACATGTATATAGCAAACAGGCAAAGATGTTCTATCACACTGCTGCACAAGGATATGGCACTTTGTAAATAATCACTAGGACTCAGGGCCTGATTCAGACCCGGATGCTATTTGCGTCCGCTTGCTGGCTAAAAGGGGCCAGCTATTTAAATCATGTTCTCGCACTGCGTCGCGTAAAGCCGCCCACTTAGTAATAGCGAGTGGCCACACTATGTGCTCGCACCTGTATAAAGACGCCCCTTTGCCACTCGCAACACACGTCATCTAAAGCAGTTGTAGGATTAATCGGGAACATCGAGAGCCATCAGAACTGCTCGCAGCGCTTGTGGTATCCTTTTCCCACCACAACATAGCGAGCAGTTCAGGCTAAAATACAACCTAGTCATGTGTGTAATTATGCTACATTGCTAATTATGCACATCCATTAAACGCCGTTCGGACGGTCGGGCATGCCTGTGTTCGCACATCCACAAGCCCGTTTTCAAGCACCTTCCCCTGTTACCACCCACGAAGGAATGCCTGCCATTTGGGGGCGGCCCTACTGACATCATGTTCTCGTGATGTCAGTAGAGAGCTTCCTGCTCTATTAGAGCAGGAAGCTCACCGAGGCTTGCGGCAGACGAGACCCTACAACAACCATCACCTTGCTGCTCGCAAAAGCTGTGGGTTGTCACCCACAGCTTAGCGAGCGGCCAGAAGACCGGACAAAACAAAAAAAAAACGCCCTTCAGACCTGCGAGCTGCCTCTGGTAGCGAGCAGGTCTGAATCAGGGCCTATGCCTCATTAGAGGTGATTCTAAGGAGGATTGGGGTAGCAATCAGCGCCCCATGGTTTAGGGGCAACCCTCCATGGCTTTTTTTTTGTTGCATCCTATTCTCCATAGAATATTATGTGGCATCATGTTTAATTGCAATGTATTTGTCACTCTTTATATAAATGGTTAGACTACACTGACCTGAAATTACTTATTATATTGTTTTGAGCAAAATAGTTAGGAAACAGCAGCTCCTTTATCAAAAGATTTCATATTGAAAATCACTTAAATAAAATGTTCTGTGCTAAGAAGAAAATTTAGGCTATTTGTATTGTCATGCCTCTCATGTCATGATTTATTATTTTACATTAATTGTTAAATTAATAGGGTGTGACATTTAATATTCTTCTGTGTTCTGTGAAAATAGAACATTAGATTATCCTAATGTTTAGAGTGAAAGATGCATATTATGGTACAAGTGATAAACACGTTAATTTGCTGTGTTTACTTGTTATACACGTGTCGGCCAATCCGCTAACATGTTTGCTCAGCAGAAAAAAATTGTCAAATGCTTTTCAGACACGTTTGCACTTCTGAATATCAATAAATCTTGGACCAGGAAATATTGGTATAACCTATTGGTAGATCCTGTTTGGTTACAATTAGAGATGAGCGGGTTCGGTTCTCAGAGAACCGAGCCCACCCGAATTTTGCAGATCCGAGTCGGATCCAAGCAGGTTTGGAGTTTCCCACCTGACTCTGATCTCGAAACCAAGGCAAAACCAAAGTCAGAAATCTCGCGGTTCACGCAGCGGACGCCATTTCACTCTGGCTGTGGAGACTGAACAGGGAGGGTGGGTAGTGTAGGGCTGGGAAAGTGGTGCTGTGTCCTGTATCCTGGGCTGGTGCATTGCTGATCCAGCCCCGACTGGTGCTGATCCATTCTGGGCTGGTGCTCTTCTGTCTGCTGTGTCCATCTGGGCTGGTGCAGAATACATCTAGGCTGGTGCTGCATCCATCTGCATAGGCAAACGCAGGGGGGGTTTCCGTCTGCCTGGAAACACCCCTCCCTATCCCACACCATGACCACAATAGAAATAGTAATATAATAGATTATTACTAGTGCTGCATGTTCTTCTCAGAATCACAAATGAAATAATTAGCACCACCTGTGGACCTTTTAACATCTATCAGCCAGTAATAAATAACCTGTGCACTAACTAGAAGATTTGGAAAACATGCACTGTTAGAGATGCACTGCTATAGAGCCCAATATGTACATATACAGTATGACCAGGGCAGTGCTAGGTTCTTCTGCTGCTACTCCAGGCTCCCGGACTTGCTCCAATAGTCTGGAATGGTGCCCACATCTAAAATAAATTCATTCAGCTCAGGCAGGATGGCCTACTGGCGCATCTAGTGGCTTATTGTGATCACTGGTCCTGTATATGCTGGAATTAATACACACAATACACTTTGGGGTATATTCAATTGGGCACGAGGTTTAGCGAGGCTAAAACCTCGCGCCCCTCGCAGTCAATTTCGGAATCCCCTGGGTGTGCGCTCCCGATACCAGCGGGATTCAATTAAAGAAACAGTGGACGCGGGGTTTTCATCAATGAAAACCCAGCACCGCGTAAATTAAAAAAAAATAAAAAGTCACTTACCTGCCCGGGTCTCTGTGGCTCCCAGTGGCTTCCCCTCTCTCTTCTTACTGGAGAGGGGGCTGCTGGGAGTCCCGGGGGCTGATAGGAGGAGCAAGGGTTGCTGGGAGATGTAGTTCTCCCAGCACCCATTCCGGGGGGGCCACACACACCGCACCAGGGGTCACACACACTCACACACATACTCATACACACACACTCACTCATACACACTTGCATACAGCACACACACTCACATACTCACCCCTACTGCTGAAGAGCCGTCTCCCGACGCTGGATGCAGTAGAAGATGAAGAAGACAGTGCTTCGGGAGGTGAGTAATTAAGGACTAATTAAGCTAATTGGATACTTCCAAATGTTTAATTAGACCTCAGGGGGGTGCCGCAGGGGTCAGAGCAAGACCCGGTGATTTTTCCTAAAATCATAGATTTTAGGAAAAATCACGCTTGCTCAGGAGGTGCGTGATGAAAAACCTCCCCGTGCGTGTTTTTTAAAAAACCATGCACCTAATAGGATAGCAAAAAACCCGCACCTGCAGGAAAAACCACGCAGGTGCTGTTTTTTTGCAATTCTCGCACACAATTGAATATGCCCCTTTGTATGACACTTATTAAAGCTGGTTAAGTACTAATTCTGCCCTCTTCATTGACAGGCCACACTCACTTTAAAATTAAGCATTTGGAAACCCCGCTCTGGAAATCCTGTGTTTACAACTGATCTGAGCCCAAGTTCTGGACTCCCCCCCCCAAAAAAATGTACATATATATTGTAAATATAAAAAAACAAAAAATTGTCTTTTAGTGTAATATTTTTCTGTGTGTGTGCGCGCGTGTTAGGCATAACCACACAAGATCCAGCCAGCAACGCAAGTTGCAACCTAGTGCTGCCCAACTCCAGTCGTGATCAATCGGTGCTCTGGGCCCAAGTTCTGGAGCATAAATTATTTTTTTTTAAATTGTCTATTTTTATCTATAACTTTACTGTCTGTGTGTGCATGTTTCCAGCCAGCAACGCAAATTGCAAACTTGTGCTGTAGGACTCCAGTCGTGATTAATCAGTGCTCTGGAGCATAAAGAAAAGAAAAATAAATTGTGTTTTTTTTTTCTTTAACTTTAACTGTGTGTGTGTGTGTGTGTGTGTGTGTGTGTGTGTGTGTGTGTGTGTGTGTGTGTGTGTGTGTGCGTGTATCTAGCCAGCAATGCAACCTGCAACCTAATGCTGCCCAACTCCAGTCGTGATTAATCTGTGCTCTGGGCTTAAGTTCTGGAGCTGAAAAAAAATAGAAATATATCTTATTTTTGCCAAATTTTATTTGTGTGCGTGTCAGCCACACCTGGCTGTCACTGTCATCGGCGTAGGTGTGCAGGGGTGCTGTGCTCCTGTCTGTCGAGGGGCTGCTGCCCAAAATAATAAATAAACAATTTTTATTGTGTGCATGTTAGCCACACCTGTCATCAGCGTAGCTGCACAGGGGTGCTGTGCTACTGTCTGTCAAGGGGCTGCATGAATATTACAATGAAAACTTTTTTTTTAAGTTATTGGGTTACAAAAAGTTTTTCATTTTAATCTTAAACATAGCAGAAATGTTATCCTAACAGCTTATAAAGTTACATGCTCTAAAAAACTAAAGCCTATATTTATTTACAAACCTATATAGAGTAGACATCCTAAATTCTAAAACTGTTCTATTCAAAAACATAAACAAAAGTCAGGAGAGGCCTCAGAGAACATGAAAAAAGATGCTCTAGGTGCTGAACTTCAAGGGATTTCTCCATCATGTTCTGCAGTGTGGAAAGGTTTCATTCACATGTTTTCTATAAATCAGTTCAAAGTTACAGCCTTCAAAGTGTCTGGCTATAACACCCACCTTTGCCAGGAATTACCAAAGATTATTACAAGCAAAGGATTCATTAGTCTGGAATCTGTCTGGGAATTCATGGATCGTATTTGGCCTGAATGCACTAAGACATCCAGTGATTCTGCCACTGTGTTCTGTAGCCAACTTTATTTCTACCTGAATTGCAAGCTGAAATACAGAATAGTAAGCACAGACAACATGGAGACCTTTGTTATTCCGCTGCCTGCATGCCAAACAATACCTCCCAGACTACACCCACTGGGTGGACCAGGTCTTGATAATGACCATCCCCATCTGTTGCTAGGCCTTCTTCTTCCAAACCATCCATCCTGGACTTCATTTCCAAAAAGGGTGAGCAGGGTACAGAAAGAGGAGCCAGATGTCCCCAATTACATTTTTTTTTCATCTATAATAGATGATGTCAAGAGATAAGAGCTTCAGATGTTGGAACAGGGGCTCCTACCTATTTGGCTTCCCTACAGAGAACAGAGCTCTGTTCCTCAGGAAGTGTCTATGCCTGAGCTGATAGGTAGGTAGTTTCTGTCTGTTCGTAAACACCCTTCAGGAGATGGCAACCCAAAATAACAATGACTATAATAATGTGTCCACTGATAACCAGCCTGATCCCTTAACAGCAACAAACCCCATATGGTAAACTCATAACATGACACCCAGTTTGCAGCCTCCTCTTCCTAATGACAATAATCCAGTCGCCATGGTTGATCAATCAGCCATGTGTGGTCAACCCAATTTTTGGCCTTCTACATTCTAACATATTCACATATCTAAGAAGTGGACAGTGGGAACAATGGCATTTTTAAGGCCATTAACTAACTCTGTTTTTTTAATGTCCCTGTACAGGTTGGGAAATTCTGTTACAGAACAGAAGGTTTGCAAAGGATTATTTAAGTCAATTGTTTATTTATTTTTGGAAAGCACGCTTCCTGGTCCCCTTCTGGGATGAAAATAATCCACTCCCAGCAAGCAGGCATGGTGCTCAAGAAAGAATTCCCAAGACAGACACAACGTAAGACTTAAACCTTAAATCTGAAAAGTTGCATTTGCTGCTCTGTTCCACTTGTTCACATATCTCATATGGTTAAGTGGACAGTGGGAACAACAGCAGTTTAAAGGCCACTAACTAAATCTGTTTTTTTTTAATGCCCCTGCACAGGTTGGAAAATGCCTTTACAGAACAGAAGGTTTGCAAAGAATATTTTAAGTCAATTGTTTTTTGGAACCACTCTTCATGGTCCCCTTCTGGGATGAAAATCCACTCCTACATGCAGAAGCAGGCACAGGATTTTCAAGAAAGACACAACGTAAGTGTCACGGCCAGGGTATTTCAGCATGACTCTAGGCGGGTGTTACCTGTGAGGTCATTGTGGCGTGGGCTGTCTGGTGGCTGAGCTAGTGTCTGGCAGAGAGCTTTGGCTGCGCGCGTTGTTGTGCGGGCCTGTTGTCACTCTGCGCTGGTAAGGCCTGGTGGCGTCTCCGTTCCGTTTGGCATGGGCACCGCCATCTTGCCTTCTGGCCATGTGATGCGGCTGGCCAATCCTGGTGAGTCACATGTTCCCTCCGGCCAGTAACAGCACGGCATGGGGTATTTAGGAAGGGTCAGTGCCTTCCTTCTTTGCCAGTGCAATGTGTATCTCAGCCTAGCTGAGAGGGAGTTCTCTGTGCTTATCCTGTTCCTGTGAATTCGCTGTCTGCCAGTCTGCCTGTCAGCTCCTAGCTCCCGCTGGACTACCCCGCTTCCTCCATCACCCTTGCCCATACCTGAGTGCCTGAGCCTGCTGACATCCTGCTCATTGCCTTCACTACTTACATACCTGGCTATTATTTTCCTGCATCACTACCTGCATACCTGGTTGATAATTTTCAGTCTCACTACCTGCACACCTGGACAGCTCTAATTGTTTCTACTTGGACATTAACCCATTACTTCCACCACAGAACTCTTGTGCACATTTATATATTCCTGGACTTTTATTTACTGCCATATTTTATGTCTTCTCAAGCACTTATTAAAAAACCTAGTTTCTTATTCAAATCCGCTTCTGTGATCGCTCCTGCTACCACCCTGGGTCCACAAACAACCCAGAACATAACAGTAAGGCCTTAAATCAGGGGTAGACAACCTTGGTCCTTGTGAGCTCACGTTTTCTAGATGACCTAGCTGATGCACAGGTATATTCATTACTCACCAAAACATTTAGAAAGATCCACAGGTGAAGTTAATTATTATAGTTTTGATTCTGTGAGGAGACATGGAAAACATGCACTGTTGGTAGCTCTCGACAACCAGGGTTGGCTACCCCTGCCCTTAAATCATAGATCTTATACTTGTCCACATATCTGTGCTGGTTAAGTGGCACTTTGAGGCCACTAACTATGTTTTTTTTATGTCACTGTACAGATTGGGAAATGATTTATAGAAGATTTGCAAAGCATTATTTAAATCAATTGTTTATTTTTTTTGGAAAGCACTCTTCTGGTCCCCTTCTGGGATGAAAAAATCAACTCCTAGCAGCAGCAGCCATGCTCAAGGATTCTTCTGTGGCAAGGACTGATGTAAATGTACTGTATCACATTTTATTGTAAATGCCTCCTCCCCTTCCCTTCTCCTCATAAATTTTCTTTTGAATCAAAAAATGAAATTAAATTTACTACCAATCAACCCTTCCTGTCCCTGCCCTACCTTCAACTATATACATACTCCAACTCCCTCAGGCCTCTCTTGAATAATAAAAGTGTTTCCTGATGTGCCATGTTTGAAGTTGAACTGCCATGTGTTTGTGCCGCCCACTGCTGCAGCTTAGCTTAGTCAGCCAGCTATCTTGGTGCAAATTTTGGGCCTAAACAAGATGAACAAATCAATATTATGAGCTGTGAGGTGGTCAAAATTGACTGGAAACAAGTAGAAATAAATGTTATTGAGGTTATTAATACTGTAGGAACAAAAAAAGGCCAATTTTATCTGATTTTAGCTGTTTTTTTAAGTTTTAAGAAAAAATCCAGATCCAAAACCAAAACAAGAAAACAAAACACAGAGATGAGGTTTTGGCAAAACCAATCCAGATCCAAAACCAGGGGAGATCCAGATCCAAAACCAAAACCAAAACACGGGGGTCGGTGCACATCTCTAGTTACAATAGGTTATATAGGGAAGGGGCCCTAGACTGTAATGAGAAGTGCTACCTACTGAGACTTTTAATTAGGGATGTGCAGCCTCGGTTCTACTCGGTTCCGTTCGTTTTTTTTCCCCGAATCTTATTGGGTTTCAGCTGTCACGAGTTTTGGATAGCCAATAAGATTCGGTAAAAAAAACCGAACGGAACCGACTAGAACCGAGCCTGCACATCCCTACTTTTAATACATATATTCTGTTTCTGTGTGTTTACAATAGGTATCAGCGGAATGTGAATTGGATGTTAGTCCACAAAGATGTTCTTAACCAGGACGGTGGGTTTATTCGGTAACAGCAATGTACACATAGTTAACGGCGGTAGCTGCAGTAATAGCAGTAGGCAGGATGTAGTGTTAGATCTTCTCCAACCTTCTTTGCTACAAGAGGTCCCTCAAAACTCCCTTTTTTACCATTGTCTCCTATCTCCCTCTGCCCCCTCCTTCCAAGATGTAAGCTCTCACAAGCAGTTCCCTCTAACCCTTATGTCTCACATCATTCCCCCTACTTTTTTTCTCATTGTCCATCCTTTCTGCTCAGGGGCGTATTAAGAGAGGAGGGGGTACGTGTTCACTCACTGTCCGGGGCCCCTTCCTCTCTTCCCGTCTGCCGTCAGCAAACCGACAGCAGCAGTAGACTCCAGGTACTAGAGTGTGCCCGGAGTCTACTGCGCATGCGCAGATCACCGGGTAAATGGCATGGCAGCCATTTTCCAAGTGAGTTCCTACTGCGCATGTGCAAAATGCCGGGAATATTGCCGCCGTGGCCATTTTCGAGCCGTTTTCTATAGCGCTACATCGGAGAGGTAAGTATAAAAAAAAAAGTATGGGTGCAGGGTGTGCGGTGCAGGCCACCCCTGGACCCAGAGGCCTGCGTGCACCGCACATCCTGCACCCATTATGAATACGCCCCTGTTTCGCCTATCTCTAACAGTATGATTGTTACATGAATTGTATGATTTGCACATGCTCTATAATAATTATACAGAATGTGAGAATTTAAACACGTCCGGTCCTGATGGGCAGCTGTTCTCACATGATTTGTATGTTCAATGTCGCTTTTGATTTATTTGTTATACATTTATTTGTTACCTTGCCTGTGCAGTGCTGTGGAACGTTGGTACATATAAATAACCATTGATGATGATGAATTGTCTGTCTGGCAGTTTCATAGCTGCATACCCCATTCTTTATTTGGAACTGCTTCTCAAAATCAGTTACAGTCAGGTCCATAAATATTGGGGCATTGACAGAATTTTCAGATTTTGGCCTCTATTCACCACCACAATGGTTTTGAAATTAAATAAACATGATGTGCTTTAACTGCAGACTTTCAGATTTAATTTGAGGGTAATTACATCCAAATTGGGTGAACGGTGTAGGAATTACAACGGTTTCAATATGCGCCTCCCACTTTTTAAGGGGCCAAAAGTAATGGGACTATCAACTCAAAAGCTATTTCATGGATAGGTGTGGGCTATTCCCTCGTTATTTCATTATCAATTAAGCAGGTAAAAGGTCTGGAGTTGATTCTAGGTGTGACATTTGCTTTTGGAATCAGTTGATGTCGACTCTCAATATGAGATCCAAACAGCTGTCACTATCAGTGAAGCAAGCCATCATTAGGCTGAAAAATCAAAACAAACCAATCAGAGAGATAGCAAAAACATTAGGTGTGGCCAAATCAACTGTTTGGAACATTCTTAAAAAGAAAGAACGCACCGGAGAGCTCAGCAACACCAAAAGACCCGGAAGACCACGGAAAACAACTGTGGTGGATGACAGAAGAATTATTTCCCTGGTGAAGAAAAACCCCTTCACAACAGTTGGCCAAATCAAGAACACTCTCCAGGAGGTAGATGTATATGTGTCAAAGTCAACAATCAAGAGACGACTTCACAAGACTGAATATAGAGGGTTCACCACAAGATGCAAACCATTGGTGAGCCACAAAAACAGGAAGACCAGATTAGAGTTTGCCAAACAAAATCTAAAAAAGCCATTACAGTTCTGGAACAACATCCTATGGACAGATGAGACAAAGATCAACTTGTACCAGAGTGATGGGAAGAGAAGAGTACGGAGAAGGAAAGGAACTGCTCATGATCCAAAACATACCACCTCATCAGTGAAGCATGGTGGTGGTAGTATCATGGCGTGGGCTTGTATGGCTGCCAATGGAACTGGTTCCCTTGTATTTATTGATGACGTGACTGCTGACAAAAGCAGCAGAATGAATTCTGAAGTGTTTCGGGCAATATTATATGCTCATATTCAGTCAAATGCTTCAGAACTCATTGGACGGCGCTTCACAATGCAGATGGACAATGACCCAAAGCATACTGCAAAAGCAACCAAAGAGTTTTTTAAGGCTAAAAAGTGGAATGTTATGCAATGGCCAAGTCAATCCCCTGACCTGAATCCGATTGAGCATGCATTTCACTTGATGAAGACAAAACTGAATGGAAAATGCCCCAAGAACAAGCGTGAACTGAAGACATTTGCAGTAGAGGCCTGGCAGAGCATCACCAGGGATGAAACCCAGCGTCTGGTGATGTCTATGCGTTCCAGACTTCAGGCTGTAATTGCTTGCAAAGGATTTGCAATAAAGTATTAAAACGTGAAAGTTAGATTTAGGATTGTTTAGTTTGTCCCATTACTTTTGGCCCCTTAAAAAGTGGGAGGCACATACAGAAACCGCTGTAATTCCTACACCGTTCACCTGATTTGGATGTAATTACCCTCAAATTAAATCTGAAAGTCTGCAGTTAAATCACATCTTGTTTGTTTAATTTCAAAGCCATTGTGGTGGTGAATAGAGGCCAAAATATGAAAATTCTGTCAATGTCCCAATATTTATGGACCTGACTGTATGTGGGATTGCAGCCTCATTTGCAAAAAAACACAATGGAAGCAGTAACAACCATAATTTGAAAGCTCTGAAAACACAGGATATCTCCTGTTTGCCGTCACCTCTTGAGTGCTAGCCGTAATTTATTAAAATGCAAGATTTTAGAAGTGGAGATGTTGCCCATAGCAACCAATCAGATTCTACTTAACATTTATCTAGCACCTTGTAGAAGATAATAGCTAGAATCTGATTGGTTGCTATAGACAACATCTCCATTACTGAAAACCTGCACTTTAGTAAATATACCCCCTAGTGAGGATTAAACCTGACACATTTTGATTTAAAAATCGGTTCTAAAATTCAAAATAAAAAAACACCAGAATATCAGAAGGTCGATCTAATTTAAACTATCACTGAGGGCCTTATTCACTATGGAATGCAACTGCAAATGCAGCATGACAAGCAGCTCCCCCCCCCCCCTTGGAACTGGCATTGGCAAGTGTGTATGCAATTGGCACATGCAGGGTCTCGTCACGGGCGATGTCGCGCTGAGTACACATCAGGGGTAGAGCTATGGGAGACAATGGAGGTGCCTCCCGCCGGGCTCCAGCTCTGAAGGGGCACCTCCTTCATTGTCCACAACATATTCACCCCACTTAGGGCTGTAACTATGTACCCTGAGTGTATTGTCACGGCCGCCCAATACATGGCACCCTTTCCCGGTACCTGAGAATCCACCATTACACAAGTGGAGAGCTCCATGTCAGACCATCAGCTGCGGCCTTCGTCTATCTATAGCCTGTCTGTATGCAAATTGCTACATTACAGTGTCAGCGGCTGTGACGGGGGGGCACCAAATTATAACTTGCCTCCGGGCGTCTGGGATGAATTTACACCACTGTGTTGTGTGTACCCATCTTTAGGCCTTTTTGTCTGAGGATTACCTTGCAAGACACGATCCTATATATTTGAGTTGTTTCCTAACAAATGTATTTCACAATACCACAGAGGAGTGTATTGTGAAACAATTCAATTCACTAACCATTTGGCCAGTCAGGAGCATACCTACAGTAGGTATTTGAAGGCCCCATAGCAAAAATTTGTGAGGGCCCCTATGTACCACCCAATGGTAAAAATGTATATAATACATGTAACTTTGATAAGGAAAATGGGCCCCCTAAGTTCTGGGCCTCATAGCAGCTGCCCCGTTGCACCTCTGGTAGTTATGCCCCCATGTGGCCGGTGCTACAGTTACATTAGACCTTTTTGTCTTACATAGACATACTGCCTCAGATTTTGACACCTCACATCACCTTTGGGGAATTCAGTTTTATTGGAAGGAGACATTTCCCACATTTCATTATTAATGACGGGTGGTAATTTGGGTGGTGTTTTAAGGAAACAGCTATGTACCAAATGGTCTGGTAATTTGGGGATATTCTCCAGCTCATGGATACTTGAGTATTGAGCCTTTTAGCAAAGTCTGCATCAGATAACAGTATGGGTCAATGCTTCTGTATTGCCCTCTTCAAATCCCTCCATTCAATGCAAAAATCTCCCACAAATATTATGTCCTTGAAATCCTCCTTTTTGCAATTCTCTCAGATCATGGTAGTATATCTCTTGATTTGCTTTATTAATCAATCTGTTGCTGTAACCACATTCTCTCTTCCAATTAGAAAGATTAATGCCCTTCACTTTATATGTTTGATGATTGGAACAAGTATATTTTACTCTCAGAAATTCCCCTTTCGATATTTTATGGTAGGGGGAAAGTGAGTGTCACTATCCGTATGGGAAGTTCTTCAGATGAGGACAAAAAGCCAGGGGTGGCTAGGGAACAACTAGGAGAGTGACAGTGACTAGGTCTTCCTATTGCGGCCAGACCCAGGTTTGGCTAGACCTGCCCAGAGTCGCAGAGTCTAACTCACTTGGTGGTCTTCACTAGTGACCCCTCCAGTTGGGAGAGGTCACTGCACCAAGTGAGCAGGTAGCGGCCATCTGGATAGGTACCTGGGAGTGGCAGGAAGACCTTTGACTATATTTACGAGAGTTAATTCACAGGTAACCAGCACAGAGACAATAAATGTATAACACTAGAGGCCAGCGTAAGAACTAAATTACTAGGACACAAGGGATCAGCTAGTGAGCTGAATACTTGACCACAGGAGATCAGCGTATGAACTGAGTACTTGAACACAGGAGATCAGCGTATGAGCTGAATAATTGAACACAGGAGATCAGCGTGAACTGAATACTTAAACACAGGAGATCAGCATATGAACTGAATACTTGGACACAGGAGACCAGCATGTGAACTGAATATTGCTGCAGAGTCATGCATAAATTAACCACTGCAATGCCATACTCAGTGTGAGGTCCTGTAGCTTGCGTGGAAGTTAGCAATTTCTTAGTAAGGTGTGGGCTTGTGCAAGTGCGCATATGGGTCTGATGTTACTCGATGTTACCGATTATTTAGCTATGTTGCTAAAGTATACTGATGTGAGTAAGGGGAAGTGGGCGTCCTTATTTTAGGCTGTGATCGCAATGCAAATGCAATAATTTGCATATCACCACTGATATTACCAACTGCGTTGCGTGCGTATTAGTAGAATAGCGATCCTTGCTGAATCATGCCCTAATTTCATTATGATTGAGGTTCTCCATGAAATTGATGAGCTCATCATCTTTGAAATCATATATGATGAAAACATCATCAATATAGCATAGCCATGTTACAATGTGTTGCAACATATGATGGAGAGCCTCTACCTTAAACACGTTCCCTCTCCCAAACCCCCCAAGAAGAGGTTGGCATATGTAGTGGCACAAACTGCCCCTCTAGCTGTGCCTCTTGCTTGGAGGTTGTAGGTAAAATTAATCATCAACTATGAAGTAGTTATTTTGAAGTATGAATTGCAGAAGTTTCAGGATGAAATTTTGAAAGTCACCCAGGACTTCCATTTTTAAGACATATTTCACAACTGTGAGTCCCAAATTATGTCCAATACTGGTTTAAGAGAGATTGTTACATAAGATGGTAGTTCGAATGCATAAGATTTTAAATGTACATTTACAAAGATACTGACATTTCCTGATAATCCACCAATCCCAGAAACAACAGGTCTTCAAGGAGGTTCCAACATTTTTTATGAAGCTTTGGAAGAAGATAAAAAGTGGGCATTTTAGGATTGCCTGTGCGTAGAAACTCATACACTTGTGTCTTTTGGGAACTGTTAATCTTACGGCACCAGGCAGTGTAATATAGAATAGAATTATGTACATAAATTGTAAGACAGATATTAAGAAGACATTGTACGACACATTTCATTTAAGAACAATATATAATACACTCATGGCTATACAGACGAGTGAATAAACCATTATTAGTCCTGCTGGACCAGTTAGGGTTGTTCAATTGTAAACATACAAGTCTGGCACTCCTGTGTCAGATCAGCTGGGATCAGCTGTATGAAATTGTCACGTTTGCATGACAGTTTTCAGTTTTAGAATATTAACTGTGCAGAAACTAAGGCCCTGATTCAGACCCGGACGCAAGTGGCCGTTCGTACGTTCGGCGTACGTGCCGAAATATGTTAATTTAAGCGCTCGCACGTAATTTCGAACGCAGCTAAACTTCCTCCCCAAAGTCTACCGACCCCTCCTCTAGCTAACGAGCGAGCCAAATAGCGAGCGTACATCCCCAATGTGGCTTGCAGGGAACGCACGCACAAGTACAAACCGGAAGTGGGCCTGTCAGATTCCGATTACCTGCTCGTTCATTCTGCCTACCTCCTTCAATCGTATCATGCCAATCAATATATCAATTAGCTTAATTGCTCTTCACATGTTTTCCTTTTTTTTTTTTTCAATAAACTTTACTCTTGTCCGTGTTTTTGTTTACCCGTAGAATATGTACGGTTTAAACAATGGTTTTCTTTTGCCAAAATATATGTTTGAGGCAATTATCCATTTGTTTTCTGTGTTTTTACCCACGCATATTTTACTGGGTTCATTTCTTTATTTAAATTAGCTTACGCATGTCACTGCATCAAGCCTATCATAACTCACAATTGATTTTTTGGCCTGTAGAACACATGACTCATACACTAACCAATAGAATGTTTCCTGTTAATTTACCAACTACATTAGCCAATCAAAATTATTTTCTGGTCTTTATTAAAACTGATTTATTAAAAATACACCATTGCCATCATGAGAGCCTCTCAATTCACCAAGCGAGAGCTTCTGGTTCTTACAGAGGTGATGGACAGGCGTATCACCAGCCAGCCTCTCCCCATCAGCAATCGGGAGAAGCGTGCCGCCAATGCGGAGGTTCGCGGCCGCCTGCGTTCCTTCGGCTCACGCCGACAGATCGGCCAGCTGGAGCGCAGGTGGTCCGACCTTCAACGGCGGACGCCCCGCTTGCTGGCATGTTTTCGCCAGCATATAGCGGAAAGTAAGTTATGTTTTCTTTGTTTTTCATGTTTATCTTTGTGGCCCTATCTGCATGTGCATGTTTTCTTGTTTGGCCTGTTTCTTTTTTTCACTCATATCTGCGTGTGCATGTTTTCTTGTTTGGCCTGTTTCTTTTTTTCAGTCATATCTGCGTGTGCATGTTTTCTTGTTTGGCCTGTTTCTTTTTTTCACTCATATCTGCGTGTGCATGTTTTCTTGTTTGGCCTGTTTCTTTTTTTCAGTCATATCTGTGTGTGCATGTTTTCTTGTTTGGCCTGTTTCTTTTTTTCACTCATATCTGCGTGTGCATGTTTTCTTGTTTGGCCTGTTTCTTTTTTTCACTCATATCTGCGTGTGCATGTTTTCCTTTTGTTTGTTAAACAATTAGCGTTTAGCAAGGTGATGTTCTAAACTAACCTCAATTCGTTTCCCATCATTTAGGGGCCGAGTGAAGACTACGGCGTCATCGCCGGCGCAGACGTCGCCCTCGTCCCCTCTCCCCAACCCCCAGCCAAACCTCCTCTCCCCCAAATTCCCAAAATTCCCCCTCCACCCCAGCCTGCCCAGACCCTGTCGCCCATCCCTCTTGGAGATTTCCCCTCCATCCAAATTCCTCCTCCCCTCAACCCACCCCTCTGTTGACCACCCCATCTCCCGAGTCTGTCATTACACCCACCTACCTCCTATGGAAATTTGCCCACCTCCGAGGAGGACGATGGAGTGGTTTCGGGGCCAGCCGTCATTCTCAACGGTATGTTTCCCTTTTATCCTTTTTTTAAAAGGAAAATGTGTTGATGTAATCCTTTGTCTGTGCCTCTTCCTTTTTTTATTAATTTAAAAGGTTGGTTATATATCTGTTTGTATTTACATTTCACAGCTTATTTCCCCATACACATATCCCACATGTCAAAACAATCAAACTTGTATCTCTTGTTTACGGTAGCCAGATTTTTACGGTTTTTTTTTCGTTTATTTTTTTATATTGTTCAAGGTTTTTTTTTATTGTGGTTTTTGAAACACTATTGTCACTTTTTGCTAAGTCTATTTTGCTTGAGTAGTTTTTTAGATTCATAAATTATGGATTCATTTTAGTAAGCACCACAATTTTATAACCCACAGAGGACCAGAGGCGTTTGGCGGACCTAGCCGGGTGTGTCCAAATGATGCGGGGGCATGTGATCGGCCTGCTGGTGGTCCTGGATAGGATGTCGGGGATCCTGCGCCACTAATTTTTTTTGTTTTCACCAGAATTATTTTTCCAAAATAAAAATTTTAATTTTGAATACAGTCTCATTCCTTGTCTGAAAATTGTTGAATTTGTAAATAAACCTTCCTATAAACCTCTAAGATTCACCTGCCTAGAACCTCTAAGACAAAACCCTGCCTAAAACCTCTAAACAGAATGCTAATTGCATACGCAGTTTAACCGCAAATAAAGACAGGAGTGGAATCTGTGTTTCCAACGCACAAGTATTATTCAGGTAAAAGTACAGTCAGTTACATGCAATCTATACATACACAAGTTAGGCGTAAAAGGATAAAATACAGACCCAAGTACGGTTATACATACGCTGCGCCTCTGGACCCAGAGATAGACTTCTGACTAGATATCCTCAGTTCACCCAAAATTCAGCATGAACTCGCAAACCAGTGTTCGGACACATGTATTTATTCCCCCCCAGACTGAAACAGGACAAAGGGAGAACTTCCTGCTGATCTCATTGGTTCCCAGAGGAGAAGCATATGTAACGACACATTTAACAGGTTGTTTCAAATAGACCGATAGCACCGGGAAACTGTGGAAAGAGTATGCATCAGAACAACTCCAAGAATGACATGTTTATCTTGTATAACTCCTTAGTTAACAAATATCTTTATTTCTTAGCATTTAAACTAACTGAACCTTCTTGAATCATACATTTTGATGCTTATGGAACCTTATGTGCGAATATGTAGTGTGTGGGTTTTCGGGGTTTGGTATAAGGACGCTAGTTATTAATGGGTGAGATTTAAGTGCATAATCTCTCATACACGAAGTGAACATCCAGCAGTGTGGATGGCTGAGGGTTGTAGTTCTATATGCCCTCTGTCAGCAGGCCCCCACCTGTTGTGTGTTCAAAGGAAAACAAAACCTCTTTTGTTCTCACAGACTCTTGTGTGAAATGCAAATGTATTATCACCTCAACCTGTGGGATTTGGGGCCATCCTGTCTAGGATTCAGGCAAATCCAATTGTGTAGATATTATATTACAATTGCCACAACTATACTTTATCTGCATCCAGGGATTCCCAATTTGTATGTAAAAATACCCATTGTCTCTTCTTATTTACTTTTACTCAGAAAGCTGGTTTTTCCCGTTGCCCTTGGTAGGTTAACAAAAACATTGCCATCTGTTCTTAGCTCCTGAGTTATAACTTGAATTGATGCTGACCACAAAAATGGTGTCTTGCGATCTCATTTCCAAAATGGAGTCTTGCGGCCATTCGCAAGATGGCGTCGCTGCGATTAAATTTTAAACTGAACTTGTCTCACTCAATTATTCAGCTTCGACAGTCCACCCTTTGATAGCAAACAACATGCTATCACAACCTAATTTGAATCTGTTTAGCCATGCATGAGAATATACCGTTCAATGTTATTATGGTATGACACAGTATGGTCATTTGAACCATTCAGATAATGCATCTCCGGGAGGGACATAAAACTGCCCTTATATGCACACCGCGGATCCTTAAGGGATCATGGGAAAGATGTGGGGATGCACCTATCCTATAAGGAGAGCCTTGGAAGTGGTTGGGACTTCATTACCTAAGATGACTTAAAACAACATAAATGTTATATCCATGCACGACCACTCAAACTCAGGCTACATTGTTATACACTACGTCATAACTCAGGATTGAATTACAGTTCTTCCTTATTATTGTTATTCACATTTTCACAACAATTTACTGTACTGAAATTGGACCGGCACTCCCCTGATTTGGTATAGCACTCCTCCTCCTGACTCCACTCCATCAGCTCCACCATCAGCTCACATCTCCTTTATCGGTCCCCCATCACAGACACCGAGCATCCCCAAACAGATCATCATGACAAAAAAAATAAAACTCTGGAAAAAAAAAAGAACTAGGATGACCACAGCAGACCACTCCATTGCTTGAAGCACTGATCTACACATTTTTTTAGCTCAGATATCTCACCGTCACCTTTTTAATCCTTCCGGCACAAGCACGCAATCGACAGGTCCACGTTATCGGCCTTGTCTCTGCCTTTTATCTCCACCGGTTGGTTAACCTCCCTATAGTGAGCGGAATGGACCCACGTATCTTCCCTGGCCACCCTTTGAGGATGCTGTATCGTCAGATACGGACCTTTCCACCGATCAGTCAAACAACCTGAGCTAAAAAAAATTTTGGATCATAACAAATTCTTCCAGATTTGACATCATGACAGTTTGCATTAGACATGTTAGTTAATAACACTTCCAATTTCGGTTATTCTCATTCATCTTCATGAGACCCTGCACAGTAACCTCATTATCATATTTTCACATGAGGCTGCCTGTTTGGACAGTATCTCAAATGGGGGGCAAATAAAGGAAAAGACAATCTGGGATAATCTCAGTGTTGTTACCCATCATCTTACACATGTTCTTGGAAACGTCACCTATAAAATAAGTCCCCCTATCATTTTTAATAATTCTAGGGATATAGTATCTGCATGCAGGTTCCTGCAATTAAATCTTGTTATTAATAGCTACTGCTCTAAATAATGCCTGTGCCGCTGGGTTGGATAGTTTTCCGAGTAGTTGACCTCAGCCTGGCATGGCTGCCGTTTATCCTTAGCAACCTTGTGTCATATGAGTGGGAGATAAAGCACAACAGTTTAATATCATTTAAACATGACCCAAAATACAACAATAAATCATCCACATTTTACATTAGAACAGATCCATTGATAGGTTGAAAAGATTATAAACAGTCATATAAGGCCTGGGAGAAGATACTGGGGTTACCTATGAACCCATGGGAAACTCGTGTTCCTGTGTGGAGTTCTTCACTTTGCAGTACTTACTTATGTGTCCCACTTGGTGACAGTTAAAACATAATTTTGAACGGGGTGGATGAAAAGATTGTTGTGGGATTTGAGCAAGAGGGAAAGGTGGTGGGTATGGGTAAGGATAGGGAGGGTAAGGATATTGTGGGGGATATGAGTATGGGACCTGTGGTTGTGTATGATATGTGGGGTAAGGATGTGTTTGCTGTGTTGTGGGATTGGTGAGGACGTGTAATTGTTCAGGTGCAGGTGTGTGTGTGGGTGCAGGTGTGTCAGTTGGCTGTGATGTTAACGTCATTCTCTCCAGAGCTTGTATACTGACAGCCATTAATTTTTCGCTCTGGGTCTCCCTCTTTTTTGAGATGTTTTTGTCATGTTCTATGGCAGACTCTATGAGGTTATCTATTGTAAGTCCCCGCCAGCCAGGCTGTGAGGTCTGAACCCGAGTCTTTAAATCATCTTTCAGACCGTCCATGAGTACCGTGACTATCATTCCCCTGTGGTGAGTGCTATCTTTAATATCTTCTATCCCAGTGTACTGGGTGATAGCCTGCAGAGCCCGGTCGCAATATTCTTCTGCAGTTTCACTCTCTTTTTGCTTAATTGTAAAAATTTTGTTCCAGTTAACTACTACTCGAAAATATACACCCAATTGAGTTACAATGCGGGAAATGTTACCTTGGTTTACTTGGTCTGTTAAGGGAACATCGCCATCCAATACACAGTCTGTGATAAATTTTGTCACGTCAGTATTGCGTGGTAGACAGGCCCTTAACACCACACGCCAATCTTTATTAGTGGGCTCATGAGAACTACCCAAATTTCTCAAAAATCTTTGACATTTGGCTAGTTCCTTTTTGGGATTGGGGAAATCATTTATGATGGAATTTAGTTCTGCTCTTGTCCATGGACAATGCATTACTACTTCCCTAGTGGGCACTACACCGTTTGCATCCGCATTTCCATTCAGAACAGTTATTGTCCGAATGGGATGCAGACCGGCATCGTTGCTACCTCTGACCTGGTTACCTGGCTGGGGGTTTAATCTGCTGCTGCTATGTATGATATTAACAACTTCCTCAATGGGTGCAGAGTGTATTAACACTTCCCTTGCTGTTACCGATGGAGATGGCGGCACCACCCGTGATTGTGGTGATGCAGCATCTATCATTTGCACAGCATGGGAAATGGCAGACATTACAATAGGCTCATCTTCTACATCATAAACATTTTCTTTATGGTTACTTAAGAGGGGGTACAAATTACTTGTTACATTTTTATTGGTATTTTTGGTAACCGTACTTGCACCTCCATCCACATAAGGTGGGGGAGGTGAGCGTGAACTGCTGGCAATACTCTCCACGACGCTACATTGTCGCACGTGCATGCCAATTTGCGGCTCGCCCGTATTGCATCTCAGTGTCGTGGATGTATTTTCTGGCAATGCGTTCGCAATGCTAGTTTGCGTCGTTTGCACATTTTTAAGCCAAGCATCCCCTTCATGCTGCCATATTTTTAAACATTCAAAATACTTAATCTTTTTCTCTCGGGATCGCACCATACTGATGTGATCCTGGACATTATCTAACACATTTTTATCAAAACTACCAATTCTGGGAAACGGTCTAACACTCTTCCTCGTCATATTAAACCATAAATCACAATACCTTATTGCATAAGTACCGTACTTAGTATGCATAATACGACGGGCTGATCCAATCGGAGTCTCCATTAGCAGCACATCATTGCCTAACATTTCTACTGTTTGCGTGGCTCCCATTCTGAGACAACTCCTACGCTTTTCAATAAAAATGTTAACTGGTGAAAGACAATCAAGATACTTTCACTTACCTACGGACGAAATTTCTAGATGCGCCCCGCTCACCTATGGACGAAATTTCTAGATGCGCCCCGCTCACCTACGGACAAAATTTCTAGATGCGCCCGCTCACCTATTATCTCTCAGCTCACAATCACACCTAGTGCGGCTCAACTACAATGCTCAAATTTTATTGAACACTGCAGTCACACTGAGAGCCGGTCCCTAACAAAAATAACAAACCATACACCTGCTCTGTGTACTGAATGGTAAGCTGCTTACCGAGCGGCTAGGCTAACCCTTGCACCTAGCCCTTAAGGATCATATGATACCCTTAACTGTCCAACACATACTCACTGTTATACACTTTTTCTCTGCGCAGAAAATAAACGTTTAACCCAGATATTGGTAGATAGAAAAAAAATGTAAACCTTAATGGCTTTGTTCAAACACGTGGCAGCAGAACCGGAAGTGCGTATACGCTTATTGTGCGACCGGCCGCATACACAATTATGCGACTACCACACAAGCGTATAATGACTTTTTAACTGCATACGCAAAAATGCATCTCAGCCGCTTACTCAATACTGCGGCACCCCTCTAAACGTAAGGTTCTATCAACAGAGAAAAAAAAAATATTTTTTTTTCTCTCTTGTCCCTGGATTCTGATCAGCGCTTCCTCTACACAATAACCGGCAGTACGCTATCAGCAACACTGTGGTAATGAAAGACTAATGCGTCTCTCAAAAGGCGCCCCCTTTTGCTGAGAGAGGACTGACCGAGTGTTATCGTGTATCAGATAGTGTGATAAACCGATGAGCCCCCACTGTTGAATTTGTAAATAAACCTTTTAATACATTCCTTCCTATAAACCTCTAAGATTCACCTGCCTAGAACCTCTAAGACAAAACCCTGCCTAAAACCTCTAAACAGAACGCTAATTGCATACGCAGTTTAACCGCAAATAAAGACAGGAGTGGAATCTGTGTTTCCAATGCACAAGTATTATTCAGGTAAAAGTACAGTCAGTTACATGCAATCTATACATACACAAGTTAGGCGAAATAATACAGACCCAAGTACGGTTATACATACGCTGCGCCTCTGGACCCAAAGATAGACTTCTGACTAGATATCCTCAGTTCACCCAAAATTCAGCATGAACTCGCAGACCAGTGTTCGGACACATGTATTTATTCCCCCCCAGACTGAAACAGGACAAAGGGAGAACTTCCTGCTGATCTCATTGGTTCCCAGAGGAGAAGCATATGTAACGACACATTTAACAGGTTTTTTCAAATAGACTTTCCCTGCCTCTAACAGCTGGAGTCTTTCTGGTAGTGCCTCCTTTAGCATCCTAACAGTTGAATCTAAAATATACATTTTGGTTGCTTGAAGGTTCTGCGGTCCATAACTCGAGAATGCATAATGCGATCTCCTCACCGATAGCACCGGGAAACTGTGGAAAGAGTATGCATCAGAACAACTCCAAGAATGACATGTTTATCTTGTATAACTCCTTAGTTAACAAATATCTTTATTTCTTAGCATTTAAACTAACTGAACCTTCTTGAATCATACATTTTGATGCTTATGGAACCTTATGTGCGAATATGTAGTGTGTGGGTTTTCGGGGTTTGGTATAAGGACGCTAGTTATTAATGGGTGAGATTTAAGTGCATAATCTCTCATACACGAAGTGAACATCCAGCAGTGTGGATGGCTGAGGGTTGTAGTTCTATATGCCCTCTGTCGGCAGGCCCCCACCTGTTGTGTGTTCAAAGAAAAACAAAACCTCTTTTGTTCTCACAGACTCTTGTGTGAAATGCAAATGTATTATCACCTCAACCTGTGGGATTTGGGGCCATCCTGTCTAGGATTCAGGCAAATCCAATTGTGTAGATATTATATTACAATTGCCACAACTATACTTTATCTGCATCCAGGGATTCCCAATTTGTATGTAAAAATACCCATTGTCTCTTCTTATTTACTTTTACTCAGAAAGCTGGTTTTTCCCGTTGCCCTTGGTAGGTTAACAAAAATATTGCCATCTGTTCTTAGCTCCTGAGTTATAACTTGAATTGATGCTGACCACAAAAATGGTGTCTTGCGATCTCATTTCCAAAATGGAGTCTTGCGGCCATTCGTAAGATGGCGTCGCTGCGATTAAATTTTAAACTGAACTTGTCTCACTCAATTATTCAGCTTCGACAAAATCTTAGATTGTTTAAACTTACATAAGTAGACTATTGCAGCAAGTATTTGAAACTAATGTAACTAAGATTGTGTTATGCTGATTTTTAAAAGCAGGCACATGAAACACCTAACACTAACAATAGGTTTGGAGAGTTACCAGATTTTTTTTTTGGTTTTTGTTTTAATTTAAATTTGTAAATTTTTAGGTAAACCTGCTTAGGCCAAGATTCAAAAATATACTGATTCTACATAATACCTTTTTGGTGTTGTTTTTTACCCACAAAGCATAGTTAAAAAATGAGCAAATTGACACATTACAGGATTAGCCATTAAGCAACTTTTCCTTGGTTGAACCTGCTTACACTTGCTTGTAATGTCGAAAAGAAATGTTTTGTTTCAAATAACCAAAAATGTATTCACCAAAAATTAAAAACACAAAGTGTTGGGTCACAAACAATACACACAGTGATAACAAACTGAAAAAACCAGCAAACACCATAATAAAAATTAAGCTAAAAATCAAGAACTGGTTGACAAATGAGAATGCCAACATGATTCCACAAATGTTGCGTTTCCAAATTGGGTCCAGAATATATATCCAATGTGGCCCCATGAAGTCATTTTTTGGGAGCAGGAAGTAGTCATCGTTTCATTCCAAAATATTATGAAATAAAACACAAGATGGGAAATAAAACAACGATCAATTTGATTGAAAAATAATTTCCTTTCTACATTGTGTCAAATAACTTATTTGGTGTCAATAATTACCTAAAGAATCTGGCCACCATATCATCGCGTATGGCCCCCCCACATATTGACCTCCGACCAACCTCGGGGGGGCCATCCTCAGGCAAGGCATCCTCTGGCTGCATTGGGACACCACTCCTTATGGCGATGTTGTGAAATATCCCACACAGGACCACAATTTTCGAAACCATATCCGGCAAATACATGAGCTCGCCACCAGAGCGGTGGAGGCATCTGAATCGGCCTTTTAAAAGGCCGATACAGCACTCCACCACTTGCCTGGTGGCTGTAACTGTGGAATTAAAATCACTTTGTGGGCCTGGTGTGGGAGCCAAATAAGGAGTGAGCAGCCAGGGCGTGCAAGGGTAGCCACTGTCTCCTGTGAAAAAGAAGTGACAACATCAGGATCACTGTGTATCAAGCTTTGCATTGGTATCTACTAAAGGTCTCCACTTACCCAGAAGCCATGCATCACCAGCTTGTAGGTTGTTTAATTTTTGCCAAATCCCTGATTGCCGGATGACGAATGAGTCATGTGCACTCCCGGGTAATTTTGCATTCAGGGACAGGATCTGGAGAGAGGCATCACATACCACCATTACATTCAGTGAGTGATAGTGTTTTCGGTTCCTAAAAATGGCCTCCAGCCGTGCTGGAGGCTGAAGTGGTATGTGAGTACCATCCACAACCCCTATGATGTGTGGGAAGCCAGCTATTTGGTAAAAATTGGCCTTGGCCACACTAAGGGAACCCATATCCATAGGCATTTTAATAAAATGATGGAGGTGCTTGAAAAGGGCCTCATCACTGCCCTCAGGATCCTTGAAAAGGAGGATTGGGAGATTCCCGCAACTATTCCCACCGTGGTTTGAAAGGATCCTGAGGCACAGAAATGTAACACTGCCATAAATTGCGTAAGTGGTGATATTGCTGTAGGACTGTCAATTTGCCGCTCCAGATAACTCTCTATTAATGAGAGAGTGTCTATGATGATTTGGGGTGGAAGACGGTATCGCCTTAACACCTCATCATCGGGCATTCCAAAAAGGGTGACATGTGTTCTATATATCTGGGGCCTTGCACGCCTACGATGCCTACGCCTGGGACGAGATTGAGGTTGGTCGGCTTCCGGGAGCATGGCCACAACAATCCGACCAAGATCAACCTGAAATGGCAAGAATTGAAGTTAAGGTTTGTTTCCCCCAAAAAAGACAGAAAAATACTTATCTTTACGATACAATTGAAAGATGCTTACATGCCGGGGTATTGTCATGATTTCCCAAACCTAAAATTCAACAGACCATAAAAAGGACAAAATTTGGGTTGTCCATTTTGTAAGCTTGATTTTGTAAAAGACAAAAAATAAAAGGGAATATACACACATTTCTACAAAGAGCAAACCGACATTGCGCCGACTTCCTCAATTTGGGCCCCAAACAACAACCCAGATTGTGAACGGTAAATATCTCGCAATTTAACTAGAGAAATCAAGCCTACAAAAATGCGCTAAATAGTTCGCAATTTAACTAGAGAAATCAAGCCTACAAAAATGCGCTAAATAGTTTGCAATTTAACTAGAGAAATCAAGCCTACAAAAATGCGCTAAATAGTTTGCAATTTAACTAGAGAAATCAAGCCTACAAAAATGCACAAAATAGTTCGCAATTTAACTAGAGAAATCAAGCCTACAAAAATGCGCTAAATATTTATGATCCACAAAAAAACAGAAAAAAACAGTAATGTCAACAAAAGATGCGTAAAAAAAGTCCAGAACATTTAACAAACAAGTGAAAATCCAAACTTACCAATACACGATATAGAAGTCACAGAACAAAAAGGTCGTTGGGGCAGAGCCAAAATAAACCTACAAAAGGATAAAAAATAAAAATTGTTGGTACCCAAAAAACAAAAAAGGAGAGCCAAATTTTACAAAAGGATGACGGTAAAAAACTTACCCAAAAAATACACCACAACTAAAAAATGCGAACGGAAAGTTAAACCAAAAAAAACGCAGGGAACAAATCACAAAACACCGCCAAATACAACTCCCGCCAACAATCCACTCCGACCAACGTAACCTCCAACAAACAACACCCGCCACCTAGACTCGAGTCGGCCAAAGCCATAAATAGTGTTTCTTTTCCCGCTCAAATTAAGGATGGATCATAGGAATGCACAATCAATGATGCGGCCGAATAATAAGGACGCATGTATAAATACGTCACGACCAAAAAAAAACGGTCTGGTGTATTTCTTGTTTTGACCAGAAAAATGGCTACAGACCAGCCAAACAATGGGCAAGAGGCGGCCGGTAAGTATTTCTCGCATTTCTATTCAAGGATTATTTTGAGCCAGAATATAGTGAAAGTTTGACAGCTACAATTTAACAATTTTAATGTAAATAGGTGTTGTGGATGACATGGAAGAGGCTGCTGGGCCCAGTATTCCGGCCAAAGCTGGGAAAAAGAAAAGGCAGCCACAATTCACAAGAAAGGAGATGGAGGTTTTGGTTCAGAAGTGTGTGGACATCCTGCCACAGGCAGACAGGAATATGGGTGTAAGCCAGAAGTGGAGAATGTGGGAGGAGATAGCCAGTGCTGTCAATAGGGTGGGTGATTATGTCCGTCTAGCCCAGGATGTCAAACGGCGGTAAGTAAAAACTTGACCACCCAAAAAAAAATGGTACAAATAATGCAGGAATAATGCCTACTTTTTCACCCACAGATGGCAAGACTTCAAATTTCGCCTGAAGCAAAAATGGCTGACAGGGCTAGGCATGCAAGGGGGACAGGTGGGGGTCCCACCCCTGTGTCATTGGAGTTTAATGATTTGGAAGAGCTGGCACAGGGGTGTGTGCAGGATGTGGAGGTGTTTGGCGTGTCCAACATGGATACGGACATGCCAGACTTTGCGGCTCCTCATGTTGTCCCAGGTAAATGTTGTGATGTAACCAACTCAGAAATGTTATTGTGACAATATGTAGATTGTAATGTTCCTCTTTTCTCTTTTTTTCTCACAGAGACACAGGCGGATGAGTCTGCTCCAGAGGGGAGCCTTGGCCGCAGAATTTCTGCTGGCTCTGCAGGGGAGGAACCAGTACATCTGGCTGAGGACCCTGCAAAAGCCAGTCCTGGGCGATCCCCCTCGCAGGCAGTGGCACTCCTCACAGAACTCAATTTTAAATCGAATTCCCATACAGAGATTCTGCAGAGGATGGACGCCAGTCTGCTACGGGAGGCTGAGGCCCTGGAGCAAATTGCTGTGGCCAACGTGACCATTGGTCAGGACCTGGCTGAAAATACCAGGGCCAACATCCGAATCGCCAATGCCCTGGAGCAGCTCGTTCGCCAGCACATGGTGGAGCCGACCTCCCTTCCTGCCGGAACATCAGGATCCTCCACCTCTGGCACAACAACAGCCATTCCTCCAAATGTGCCTAGCCCTGTGCCTAGTCCAGAGGCCACAACATCTGTCTCTGGACAGGCCAGCCAGAGGACATCCCGGACCCGGTCTGGCGCCCACCCTACCCCAGCCAAACGGGGCAAGAAACGATGACAGCACTGGCTACTTTTCCCACACTCCTTCTGTGCTTGCCCCATATTCCTTAAGGGCCAAAACTTCCCTCTCCTTTCTTGTGAATTGGTTTTTTTTTTTTTGTATTTTCTGAACAAAAATTATAATTTATAAAAGACAAATGTACCAAATATTAGTGGGTAACAATGACCCCAAACTTGTACGTCAAAATGCACATGATTTGTTTAAAAATGTGTGTTGAAAATAAAACCTACAAATTGTTCTCAACTTTATTGTGACATTAATTGAAATTTGGTTTCTAATTAATCCTGTACCACAAGGAAAAAACGAAAATCTTAGCTTTTGATTTCCAAAAAATAAAGGGTTAAAAAAAATGTTACTTTAAGGAACACTTTGTTAAAAATAAACCAAAAACTCCAGCCCAATGCAAAAGGTTACAATACACACAAACATGATGACAATATTGTTACAATATCAAAAAACACTAACAAAATTGTAAAATACATTCCTACAAAAATACGCTAATTGATTGTGTAATCCTGAAATTAGCAGCAGAGATTTTCAGCTGCGTATGGTTTTGTGCTATCCCAAAGAAAAAAAAAAACACATTACAAGCTGGTTTGCAATCCAAAGTTGATTGCTTTTCTGACAAGCCGTGATAAATCGATGAAACATCGAGGAGGCTCGGGCCAGAGGACAAGGCCATCGCCATTGTGGTCGAGTAATCCAGACCCCAAGCTGTGCGAGCAGTTTGAACGGAAAGAGGATCAGCCAGTGACGTATGACTTGGTACGAACACATTTGACGTTCGCATGAGCTAATTTATGTACGCCCCAAAAACGCCTCACCACGCCTGCGTTTTCCCATCTCTACCCCCGTCAACGCCCAGAAACAGCCTGTTCTGTCAATCACATTTGACATGTCACTTCCTGTTCGCAATTTGCCAAACGAGTGACAAAAAGCTCGCAATCTGCCGTACGCACATGCGCAGTGTTACACCGACGCATGCGCGGTTTCTCAACATCGGAACGCAACGAGCATACTGCTGTTAACGAGTGGCTCTGAATGAGGGCCTAAGATAGAATATTTTTGATACAATTTCTGTTTCCTAAATGGCAGATGTGTACAACATACATCATCATGTCCACACCCCTGCCAGGGTTTGGCAGTTTCAAAAGTGATTTCACGATTTTAGGCATAACCAGATACTTTAACTTGTGAAGGTAATGTGATACTTTTAAAAGAGGAACTGTGACTGTATCTAGTTTCTAGGTCTCCTCATTTTATATGCTGTCCCAAGATACCTATTTTTGAAAAAAGTGCAGACCACTATAAAAGTTATGTACTAAGATTTAGTTTAGTATAACACTAATATACATACACACATATAAAAATAGCCATATGGTAATCAGTCCCAAAATGTTTACATCATACAAGTTATTATCACGATAGTGCTATAGTTTAAATAAGTTAAAATAAGTTATAACAGTGAACTTTGAGGCTTTTGGGCTACTAGTTGTTCTATTCCTGAAATCAGGGGTCAAACAGATAAGCAGGACATGAAGATGGACAACAAAAAAGGTGCCCTGACCCTAGTCAAGTCAAAAACAGACACACATTGTATTTTCTGGTACTGTTTCACTCATGATATAACTGCCCATCTTAAACAACATTATTACATAATTAACAAGGTAATATGAAATATTACAATAAAAAGAATTATCCATAGACTCAATCAACAGACACATTTGTATGTTATCCTATGATACTATATCTATAATGAAGCAGATGGGCATATGGTAATTTGAAACTAAAAGTTTCCAAACTACATAAAGCAGAAACGTTTTACTAGTTTATGTTGTGTTACAATATTATCAATGGAATTATTTTAAAATCTACATTAACAATAAAGTGTCAGAGGACAATACCCATATGTTTGAAAGCACACTTTTTATGTTTATCCATTATTTGCTTACAACATGTAATATACAGATGAGACCAAAACTGTCATTTAAATAAGAATCACACATCATAAAAACATCAGGAAAACAATGATTAATTTCCTTATCTCTATACAAGTGGTTATATGAATGGCTTCATGAACCTTTGGGTAAAGTACAAAGAAAATCCATCACCTGATTTAATTGCAGTAATTTTAAGATCTTATAAGCCCTCATAATGAAAACAGGATTTTATCATAAAATGTGTATACTGTAATCTTAATTATATTGTGTCCTCCTATGAAACCTGTGCTAACCTTTTCTGAAGTTTTGAACAATGAAAGTTGGGGGCATTATTTCAGCATGTATGTAGCATTAAATATACATTGATTTGTATTGTCTGCACCAATCATTGAGCAAAAGGTTGTAAAAGGGAATTCAGAGTTGCCAATATTATTAAAGTATCTGCCAGGCATGCTGGAAGATATATAAAAGTACTTTCTGCAAGAAGCAGAGGAAATGGACAAATATGCCTTTGTAGGGGCACTCTTATGACAGATAATTGTTTATATATGGACGATGATGGAATGATTAGTGTGAATAAAACTTAACGTTTAATATACACCTTTAAAAGGAAGTTCTTCCCACAGAGTGATGTGTAGATATAACATAGAAATCTACTAAGGACAGAAAAGAGCAATAAAAAAGTCCTTTGAAGTGTAAATGAGTATTATTATTTATTATTGATAAAATTCAATGAGTAATCAGCTCCTGTTAAGTGTAATGAATATTCAAATTAACCCTAATTCAATCTACAGGGAGGCACATATGATTACTTCATACAGTACATATCTGGCGAACTATAGTAGTTTTTAATTAGATCTCTGTTGTGATCGACATATACATAAATGATAGTCGGTCAGAAACAATTGTATATTGTAAGAAACCACACTATGATAACTAAGAAAGATGATTTATTAGGACAATCCAGCAGTTTTGAAATCTGTGTCCCCTGTAGATGAGTGAGGGATATATATTGTAATTAAATATCAGTACACATACATAGACATTGCTGATAGTGATAAAGTCTGTGTCCCCATATAACTGAGGATTGTGTTTGGGAGGACTTTTATCCCAAGTATGTTAACTCATATTGGTTTTATCAGATATGCTATGTAAAGAATAGTACACCTTGGAGTAGTGATAAATGCATATATTAAATTGCCATATAATATCAGCAGTTTGCACTGTGAGAAACAAAGTGATATCACAAAACAGAAAATATGTATGAAAAAGAAAAAAAAAGAAAAAAATCCAAACAATAATGGTAAGTACACAATGACAGTGTTACATGTACTGAATAATGACACTGTCTTCAGTGCAATAAAGAAAAATAATAACAGAAAAATTATACTTGTACTTCAGTGCAATAAAGAAAAATAATAACAGAAAAATTATACTTGTACTGAATATCAACCTAAACCATGGACAAATACAACATATTTGTGTACATATGTAATAAGGATGTGCCCTGAAAAAAACAGGGTTATGTGTCACAACACAAGGGTAAGTCAATGCATAAGGTGAATTACAATATATAAAGAAAAAAATCATTGATAATAATTGAAAAAATGTTCATGAACAAAGAGAAGCAATAGTATATATACTGAGTAGTGACACTCTCGTCAGTAAAAATAAAAAAAATAAAAAATTTTTGCACATGTACTAAATGAAAACATAGAATTTGACATTTATATAGCATAAATAGATATATATGAAAGGGTTTAAGTTGAAGGAAGTAAGACCTGGAATAAAGTAACGTGGAGTCACTTCTACTAAAGGAAGCTAACAAACAGCTACAGGATGCGTCATGTAATCAAACAACTTTGTTCGATCCTACTGAGAATTTTAAAACTCGGTATTCCAGAATCATAGATAAAGCTTTCTATATAGACACTATAACTAGAATGGAGTACGATTACCTATGGGTATCACACCCAAGAACCCTGACATTTTACCTTCTACCAAAGGTCCATAAAAACCTGGTGGACCCACCAGGAAGACCAATAATGTCAGGAAATGGAGGACTCTTAGAGAGAGCCAGTTGCTTTTCAGATATCCATCTGAGACAACATGTCCTTAGTCTTCCATCTTACACTAAGGACACCACTGATGTCCTGTGAAAAATACACAACATCATTCTTGATGACAATCATCTTCTTGTTAGTCTTGATGTGGAATCCCTTTATACCTCCATTATTCATGATTTAGGGATTCAAGCAGTCAAATACTTTCTTACAATGGAAGGATTGGGAGACTTCCAGGAGTTCCTTGTAGAACTCATGGATTTTGTCCTACATCATAATTATTTCACCTTTAATAATTGTTTTTATATCCAAACTAGAGGTACAGTGATGGGGGCAGCTTGTGCACTGACATACGCCTACCTTTTTTTAGGCTGGTGGGAGAGGGAACATGTGTTCCAAGATTACAATGAGTCTCATACTAAACATATTATTATTTGGATGCATTACATCGATGACATCCTGATGATCTGGGATGGATCAAAGATTGAACTGGACAATTTAATTGTCAATCTTAATGACAATGATATCAATCTAAAACTCACATGTGAAAGCAGTAATACCAGTATTGCATTCTTGGACCTTAGAATCTTTAGAGGAGAAAATAATAAAATCAATACAGAAATCTATAGGAAAGAGACCTCTACCAGTAGTGTACTCCACAATGATAGTTCTCACTTCCCCCCCACTATCAAAAACATCCCTTAAGGAGAATTTTTGAGACTGCGACGGAACTGCTCAAATGAAAATGCATTTGAGACCCAGAGCAAAGACCTCACCACAAGATTGCAAGAAAGGGGATACAGTAAAAGATTGATAAAGAGAGCTAAAAATAAAGTATCAAAAACCAAAAGAGAATCCCTCATCTTCAGTGATAAATCTCAAAGAGAAAATACCAACATCATCAGGTTTATAGGGGATTTCTGTAATAGTTGGAAAGAGGCCCAAAACACACTACAAAAGCACTGGCATATTTTACTATCAGATGCCGATTTAGCCAAAAGTTTGGATACTAGAGTTAACATGAGTTGGAGGAGGGCACCAAATCTTAAAGATTGACTAGTGAGAAGTCATTTTACTCTGAACCCTAAAAAAAAAACCCTTCCAAAATAGGTAGTTATTCCTATGGAGGCTGTAAAGTATGCCCACACATACAAAATATCAACATGATAAAAGATAAATTTGGGCAAATAATAAAAATTAGAGATTTCTACAATTGTAGAACAATGAATGTAATTTACTGTATCACCTGTACATGTGATATGAAATATGTCGGTATGACATCAAGAATGAATAAAATCAGAATCCTGGAACATATAGGAAATGTGCGGAACACTGATGCAGACACTAGAAAAATGAAACAACTTACTACAGTGGCGAAGCACTTTCATCATGTACACTCTGGAAGGACACAAGATCTAAAGGTTTTCTGTTTAGAAAAAGTCAAACTAGGTCTTAGAGGAGGAGATTTGAATAAAGCCCTCCAGAAAAAAGAAAGCGAATGGATCTTTCGTTTAGGAACATTGATACCTGGTGGTCTCAATGCAAATATAAACTATAGTGTGTTCCTGACTGACTAATCACTCTACTTTCTCAATATTTCTAACTTGTTATATCTCTACAAACATTTTCCCACTGTCCATACTAGTATAATTTCTTTATATATAAAAGAGTTTATATCTAATGATATATATTTCAATAAGTCTTCATCATCATATTTTTTATTCCTTTATATATTATAATTTTTTTTTCACTTTCTTTCATTGAAGTTTACATTTTAATATTAATTTATTTATTATAGCAATGTTATCTACTCCTATTCTTACCAACCGATTCTACAGATAATATACAATTAATCACTTCTATTTTTCCAATATATCTTTTGTCTTTTACACATATTCATTAATAATTTGGGTTAATACACCCATCATAACCAAGCACCCCCCTTTTTTTTACAATTACACCATTTCATTAGCGCTATTTATTTTTTAGAGCTTCTTCTGTACTCCTATATCACTTTTCTATATGATTTATTCTCCAACTACCCCAGCACTCACATTATTATTTTTTCATCGTTTATCTTTTACACTGTATATTATGTTAAATTTATTAACTTCTTTAATATTTATCTGTCCATCACTTCATCCTTTTATATATTTACATTATAGTCACTCACATCACTTCACACTTTTATTATATTGATATATTATCATTAATATAACCTACAGCCACACCACACTGGACATGCCCAATCTTGTCTGATCTTGGAAGCTATGCAGTATTGGGCCTGGTTAGTACTTGGTTGGGAGACCACCTGGGAATACCAGGTGCTGTACGTATTATTTTCATTTATAAGTTTATATTTTTACTATAATTAATATATCCTCTTTAAAAATATTTTCTCACTTACTTTTATTTGATACTTATGTTTTATGAACAGTTTATGCATGAATTTCATAAGATTATCGTTATTTGTTCATTTGCACTATGATAGTGCATTATCCAGCGTTTGTGTGCTGTCAGACACACATAATCTCTCAGTTTGTTTACATATGGTAATTTTGTTCTTTGGATACACCCCTTCCTTTCCTAACAGTAACATGATGGGCTGTTTGACATGCCCTGGCCATTGGTCGGATGTACAGCCACTCGGCAACACAGCCCTTTGATTGGGCAGATTTTCTGTAAAAGGCAGGAAGCAAGAGCAAAGTCTGGTGATCAGGTGAACAAGCCTCCCGGCGAAACATGTGTCCTGTCTCTGTCTATGCTCATTTAGCATGCTGATCTCTGAATAACCACACCAGCAGCTCTGACCCACGGACTTTCCCTGTGAGGTATCTTTCTATTGCTCTCCTGCGCTCTCTCATCTGAGTCCTAGTCTGTGACTCCCCCTGCAATGCCTGAGAGTAACAGGGGTGAGACTTAGTTCTATTCTCAGACAGCAGAAGCGCTGTCTGTTGTTTCCCCTGGAATAAACGCTGTAGTCACTCTCTCATCCCCTGTTTGATGTAGACAGGGGAAAGTAGAAGTGACTCCACGTTACTTTATTTCAGGACTAACTTCCTTCAGCTTAAACCCTTTCATATATATATATATATATATATATATATATATATATTTATGCTATATAAATGTCAAATTCTATGTTTTCATTTAATGCATGTGCAAAAAAATATTTTTTTCTTTTTACTGACGAGTGTCACTACTTTTTGTTCATGAACATTTTTTGAATTATTATCAATTATTTTTTCTTTATATATTGTAATTCACCTTATGCATTGACTTACCCTTGTGTTGTGACACATAACCCTGTTTTTTTCAGGGCACATCCTTATTACATATGTACACAAATATGTTGTATTTGTCCATGGTTTAGGTTGATATTCAGTACAAGTATAATTTTTCTGTTATTATTTTTCTTTATTGCACTGAAGACAGTGTCATTATTCAGTACATGTAACACTGTCATTGTGTACTTACCATTATTGTTTGGATTTTTTTCTTTTGTTTTTATTTTTATTTTTCATACATATTTTCACAGTGCAAACTGCTGATATTATATGGCAATTTAATATATGCATTTATCACTACTCCAAGGTGTACTATTCTTTACCTAGCATATCTTCTAAAACCAATATGAGTTAACATACTTGGGATAAAAGTCCTCCCAAACACAATCCTCTTAGTTATATGGGGACACAGACTTTATCACTATCAGCAATGTCTATGTATGTGTCCTGATATTTAATTACAATATATATCCCTCACTCATCTACAGGGGACACAGATTTCAAAGCTGCTGGATTATCCTAATAAATCATTTTTCTTAGTTATCATAGTGTGGTTTCTTACAATATACAATTGTTTCTGACCGACTATCATTTATGTATATGTCGATCACAACAGAGATCTAATTAAAAACTACTATAGTTCGCCAGATATGTACTGTATGAAGTAATTATATGTGCCTCCCTTTAGATTGAATTAGAGTTAATTAGAATATTCATTACCCTTAACAGGAGCTGATTACTCATTGAATTTTATCAATAATAAATAATACTCATTTACACTTCAAATGACGTTTATATTGTTCTTTTCTGTCCTTAGTAGATTTCTATATTATATCTACACATCACTCTCTGGGGAGAACTTCCTTTTAAAGGTGTATATTAAACGTTAAGTTTTATTCACACTAATCATTCCATCATCATCATCCATATATAAACAATTATCTGTCATAAGAGTGCCCTTGCAAAGGCATATTTGTCCTTTTCCTCTGCTTCTTGCAGAAAGTACTTTTATATGTGTTTAGCACAAACCTTTAGGGTGCACCACCAACTTAGAGTCATCCATAAAAATGTTTTATTGTGTTGGACCATGATGTTGGTATCAATTATGTAATAGCAATTTTCCATTCATTTCAATTGTATTACTAGTGCGTACTCAAAACTTTGTCATGCTGGAAGATCTCTCATGCCTTATGTTAGGTTGCAGCCTAGGATTGGCCATTACTCACCCCAGCGCCGGCTTTCCTTGATCACCCGAGTGGTCAGACGCCAGGTGCGGGGGAGGGTGATGAGCTGAGTATTATTCTTAGAGCCATATAGACAGCCGTGAGTTGTGCTGTGCCTTGGTTAGTGCGGTCTCCATTATGGACGCAGTCATGACAGTTTGCATCACCTGACCACCCTGTATCCAATGGTAGCATGGCGGTGGTCAGCTGACGCTGTCCGCCAATGATCTGCTACTGCAGGGTATGAAGCCGACCTCCGGACAGCAGGAAGTTGCCTGTGCAACATTGTCGCTACTGAGTGTATTCTTGCTGTTACCTCGTTCCAGGTTCCTCTGTGATTCCTTGTGATACCAGTGTCAGACCTTTGAGCTACACTGCGTCCAGAACATCTAGCCTGTGTGCCAGCTATACCAACTCCCTGTGCAACAGTGCATCCAGAATATCTAGCCTGTGTGCCAGCTATACCAACTCCCCATACTATAGTGCATTACAATCTTGTCTGTGTGCGCTACAAACACCGGATTCCGATGCAGGTTTGCGTCAAGGACCCCTTCTGGTGTACCAGTTATCTGTGCCTTTCTCGACACAGCATTGCATCAAGGACCCCCTTCTGGTGCACAAGTTGTTGCATCTATTGTGATCCAGTATTGCGTCAAGGTTGCTCTCCAGTGTACAACTCTCAAGTGCTCTCCTTGTCATCATGGGACAACTAGTGCTACCAGCATTCTAGTACAAGTATCCATCTCTGGTACAGGTGCTTCTTTTAGAAGTATATCTCCTGGGCCATTTATATATGTCTCTATTCCCACGGTATCATACACCAGTCTAAAGGGCCGTGACCTGCCAGTTGGGTGCAGTTTTAACCCATATCCCGATTGGTGGGGTCACTGGAGAACACTTCCCAGCTGGTTAGACTCCGCACCTTTGGACTGGTCTCATCAACGTCTGACACCTGTGGATGAGGAGATCATATATACAGGCCCCACACCTCTGATTCCTCCCTCACCCCGGGACCTCAGCTTTCACTCCCTCCAAATGGGAAATCTCCATGGCGATCGTGACACCTTAAAGAATGATAACTGGTGCTCGGTTTGCAACCATACTCTGAACAACAATCAGCTGATAATTGGCTGATCAGACCAATAAATGCAAAGTGTATGGCTGCTTTTACTGACAGCTTTATGAAAGGTTTCTCACAATCATTAGTTTGGTACTTTCACATTCTGCATAGCCAAGAAGATATTAAGTTTTTTTTACTAACCTCCAATACAGTAAACCTGTTTCTTTATGTTATCTAAATGTTAAATTAAGGTGAATATCTAGGGGAACAGGAGCATGTGTGTCACGAACTTGGTTCCAAGATACTGCAATGTCTAACTGCTGTCCATAAATTTGTCAAGGTCACCACTTACTTGAGTCTGCGTGACTGAGACTGACACAGAGTTAATGAAAAAACAGCCACCTGGTCTGTAATCAGAAATGATTACATTTCCCAGTATTTCTCCCACTCACTATTAAGTTATCTGCCACCACTTAAGGAAGTTTTCAAGCGACTCACTCCAATTAGGAAGCCTTTAGTCATCCCTACAACTACAATTAAGTCCCAGTTATCATTACCCAAATAATAACCAGTAGTACAGGTATGTAGCATGGATTAGCCAAATCCACATGCAAAATGGATCCAATAAGAATCACAGACACCAATCTTATTAAATGAAGTTTAATACGAGAAAAATACAATGCTTAAAGTATATTCAAAAACAATTAATAAGAATGACATACAAAGATAGTCTTAGGCAAATTATTTTCTTGTAAATAAGAAGGGATCAAAATTAAGTCTCACTTACATGATTCTGTTTGCGGTAAGATGCAAGTAGATGGAGCAATTCCCAATGTCAGATTGGCTCCCAAGGATTGTACCATGTTTTCAGAGTTCATAAAGGTGTTTTCTGCTTGCTTGGAGTTGTTACACAGCCCCCTTCTGCTAGCTCACTGGCTTCTTCAGATACTAATTAGGTTTTATGGCACTTTGTCCAAAGAATGCTGTCACTTGAGTATGGAGGGGTGACACTCCCTAGGCCAACTTAATGTTGCTGAGAAGGGCAAGGAATTTGGGGGTGTGGCCTAATTACCATAGGCCACACACCCTATGTGACGTTATTTGGAGGTGTGCCCGCATGCCATGCCTCCAAATAACATCAGGCTGGGGGTAAAGCCCAGCAATCCATCACTGGCTGGGCTTCCCCCAGCCCTCTTCCATCAGTGAATGGATGCCGCGCATGCGCACGGCATCCATTCACACTCCGGGGGTCCGGCACCGCCGCACAGCTGCGGTTGTGGGGTTCCCAAACCACCCAATTAGACCACCCGCGGGCCACTTCGACCCGCGGATGGAGCAGTGGGACAGTACTGTCCCGCTGAAATCGGGATGTTGGGGAAGGGTGCCGCCCTCTAGGGATGGCGCCCTTGTGCGACCGCACTGGTCGAACACCCCTAGAGCTGGCCCTGACTGTTATCTTTATAATGATTAGTATTGCCTCTATTATTCTAATAATAGTCCCTATAACACTTGTCCCTGATGACGTGGTAACTCACGAAACATCGGAATAAAAAGGCTATGGCTCATTTGTATCGGGCTCTGACTTGTAGCACGATCACTGGTTGATCACTAGTTGATAGATTTACCTATTATATTTGGGCAGATAATACAGTGCAATGATAAACAGTGCACGTAGCCCCTTATACCATTTCTCAACCACAATGCATCATTACAGGTCGCTGCTGCAATATTTACTAGCACATCCCCCAGCTCATGCACCTGAATATCTGCAGGAGAGCAGAAAGGGGGTGGGAGAGCAGGTCTTTGTATATAGGGGCTTGGGAGTGCAGGGTAGGTGCATCCATATTCCCAATGCTGTGCAGCTATAGTGATGGAAGTGGCAATTTAGGCAAATCTTGTTTTTTCTTCTAATCTTTTTTATTTTGACATCAAGAACAAGTTAGTCCATACTTTTGATGGTAAAGGTTAGACGTCAAATAATCTGCAAAGTGCTATTCTTATTTGTACCAATATTGTATTATATATATTGACTAATATTGGTTTTGAATTGTGTGTTAAAACATTTTTAGTGTTTTACTTTTAAATTAGAAAGAAAGAAAAGAAAAACCTCTTTCTTTGCTACTTACAAATGCAGATTACAGGGTCATCGTGTTATTAGACCAGTGGTTCCCAAACTTTTTTGAATCACAGCGCCCTTGAGTATCAGCATTGTTTTCACTGCACCCCTAAGCCAAAATTTGTTATTGAGAAAATTCAGAAAAAAATGTAGTTATGTAGTAAAGTGAAGTAAATTGTGCTGACCTGTCATCCTTAGGTTTAGTTATGTGGTGGTGGACAGGTTTGTGTTTCTGTTTGTCCACATATTTACATTATATTGACCATAAAGAATTTGATTTAGTGCTGGACCACCAACCTGAGGCACCCTGCATGTGTCCCGAGGCATCCCAGGGTGCCGCGACGCACAGCTTGGGAACCACAGTATTAGACTATAAAAAGTTCCAGGATCATACATGTTAGTTACATTTCATATCAGTGCCTGAGAATGAGTGTGTCTAACTTGTGTTACTGCTCAGTTATTTCTGAAAGGTTAATTTACTACTTTTCCAAGCATTTAAGAAAGTCAGAGTAGAACATTTTAGGTAGCATATTGTATAAATCATTCTTAGCAAACAGATGTAGGGGCATGTAACCATTACTGCAAATCTTCCCCTAATGTTAGATGTAAGAAAGACTGACACCTAGTGGAAACATTGTAAAGTAAAAAAAAGGTATTTGATATTAAATTAGGTAAAAAGTATAATAGATATTCCATTATGATGTGGATAAATGGAATACCATAGCTAATATACAGCATATTCCTATGTGGTCACATTGTTGCAGTGACAAATGAAAATAAATGCAGATTACACAATACTACCCTCCAACATTCTACACACACAGAATCCAGAGCATCTACAAGTCTGCAAATAAAAAAACATTTTGGGGCAGATTCAATTAGCAGCTGGTTACCACTTATTCTACTCTCACACATCTGCTACCTCAGAGTTGCTTGCGGGTTTATCACTGGTCTTTAACTGAATAGGTCTGTGCACTTTAACTGTGAGGAATTAGTTTTAAATGAGTACAAAGTTGCAGCTGAAGCCCTGCGGAACGTGGCAGGAGAATAAGCTGCGGCAGCTGCATCATAGCACCTTGTATACAGATTCAGATTCAGTCGCACACAAATGTACAAATGTCACACATCAAAATGATCAGTATAATCTAGCAGAGTATTTTTGACGCTTCCGGTTGTTGTATTTATGCAAATAAAAGCACATTTTGAGTGAAAAAGAGGCTTGGGGCAGCCGTGTCATCTGGAACATGGGGCTCAATTCAGACCCGGTCGCTAAGAAGCGTTCGCTCGTAGCTGGCCGATTTTTGCATTCTGCGCATGAGTATGCATCACAGTGCACGTGCGCGAGCCAGTGCAAAATTTCGGGAAGCGTTCACTCGCTGAGCATACATAGCCCAGCTGAATGAGTGACAGGACAAGCCGTTTGTGGGTGGTAACAGTGGCTGGCCACTAGAAACGGGGGAGTGGAGGTGCAAATGCAGGCGTGCCTGAGTGCCTTAACGCCGTTGTAGAGGCGTGCATAATTAAGACGGGTGTCATAGTACATGTCACCTGATTGAATTTTACAATGAACTGCTCGCAGTGCTTATGGTAGGGTATGGTCTGTCTCGAAAGCTGCGATCACATCCGTTGGTACTCGATATACCAATTGTTACATACATCCTGGAGATGACTTGCGCAAGTGGGCATCTTAGGACAGGCTGGTGGACATCTACATACACAAAGTGATCACACACCAAGACATAGTGGGCATGCTTATGCATTGCCATGCGATCGCCTGCCATGCCATCACTTTGCTGAATTTGCTTACGCTGGGTGCGAGTGTACACATCTAGCGAGCGGGTCTGAATGAGCTACATGGTGTGCAGAGAGGGTCTGTTTGGCAGTGGTGTCATTAGGGTATATGGAGCCCAGGGCAAGTTGAAAAATGGAGCCCTCCCTATGTGCAGCGCCTAAGGCGTGCGCGCTGGAAAATTGGCGTGACCACATGCCACAAGGGGTGTGGTCACTGAAAAATGCAGCATGTCAACATGACACACACTCCTTTCTCATCACTCTGGGAACATACCTTTCCATATGCACCTTAATGCAGTGCCCCCTATGCAGTGCTCCCAGTAGTAGTGCCCCTTATACAGTGCCCCCCAGTAGTGGTCCCCCTTATGCAGGGTCCCATTAGTGCATTAGTGCCCTTTATACAGTACCCCCAGTAGTGGTCCCCCTTATGCAGGCCCCCATAAATGCCCCCTTATACAGCGCCCCCTGTAGTGCCCCTTATACAGTGCCCCCAGTAGTGGTCCTCCTACATATACAGTGATTCCCCCCTATGCAGTGCTCCTTATGCAGTGCCCCCTGTAGTGGTCCTCCCTATTCAGTGCCCCCTGTAGTGATACAGTGCCAGTAGTGCCCCTTACATAACACACATAGACATACACACACAAAACAGAAAACACTGACACTGACTTACCTGAATCTCCGCTTCTGCCGCGCCCGCCGCTGTCTACTCCTCCATCCTCCCGCTCGGTACTATGGGAGAGATGTTATGATGTCTCTCCCATCACCTGCTGCAGGAGCCGGAAGGCGGAGCTCATGAGTGAGCTCCAGCCCGGCTCTGGCAGTGGGTGCAGCAGCCAATGAGAGTCTGTCTGACTCTCATTGACTGCTGAAACACACACATCACCGCAGCGCCGGTGGTGATATGTGTGTAACTGTGACTACAGTGACTGACTAAGGCAGGCCTGTACCATGGCTTGCGGTGACCTCCCATGGCGCCCAGGGCACGAGCCCCAATGGCCCTGCCCTGGTTACGCCACTGCTGTTTGGTATGACTAAGGGGTCTATGCACTAAGCAGTGATAAGTGACAGAGTGAAAAGTGATAAGTCTGTGATAAGTGCCAGCCAATCAGCTCCCAACTTTTTCAAACACAGCCTGTGAGATGACAGTTGGAAGCTGATGGGCTGGCACTTATCACAGACTTATCACTTTTCACTCTGTCACTTATCGCTGCTTAGTACATAGACCCCCAAAGCCGCAGTGTATGTATTATACTAATCTGCATTGTTGCAATCAGTTAGCTTGCTATTGTTTCTTATGTTGTATTTCAATCAGCAGCCAAACAGATTAGGGCAGTTTAATAAAGTCTTATTTGCTGTGGAATTTCAGTGTAAAAGACAGTCTAAGATAGAATAACTTGATAAACATTGGAAACAAATATTTGTTTGACACTGGTGAGCATTCTGTATTTTGCAGTGCTGGGTATTTGCTAAGCACTGCTAAGGAATTATGGCCCTGATGCAGAGCCAGACACTCTTTCAGAGCGCTCGCTCTGAATCAGGGCGTTATTTTTTTTTTTAATGGACCCGGCCTCCTGGCTGCTCGCTAAGCTGTGGGTGACCACCCACAGCTTTTGCAAGCTGCCAGGTGATGGTCGCAATGGTCTCGACCATCGCAACAATCGGGCTTGCGACGAGTCCCTTGTGGTAGGTTCTCGTTCCCGCAAACCCCAGTAAGCTTCTGGCTCTAATAGAGCCGGAAGCTCACCACTGACATCACTCATGATGTCAGTGGGGCTGCCCGTTCCTTCGGGAACGCCTCCATTTGCACAGCCACCCCCCCTCTCCGCCTACAAAACGGGGCGAGCTGTCAATCAATATCGACAACCGCCTCGTCTTGTAGTGAGCCCAGGAGTGACGGAGCTGCCGTCGCTCACTGGGGCTCATGCATGCGCACGCCGGAGTGCACTCGCGAGCGGGTCTGAGTCAGGCCCTATGTTTTGGGCTCTGATGTCAAATTGATGTTTTGCACATTAAGGTAGCTGAACCCTGCAGCATGAGCCTGATGCTACATAAACTATTAATTTGGTGGGGAGTAGATGTATTGGCAGTTAATAGGTTAAGGCTTGCTTAGTTCCATTTGAGTGGCAGTTGCTTCTACAGCCAAACCTTATTAGTTAAGCATACGTGCACGCAGGGAGGGGGGTCTGATTACCCCCCAAAAAAACCTGCTGCCAAATGGTTTAAGTGTAGTGCGAACTACAGTGAGTGCGGTCTGCACTGTACAGTCACAAACACACCGCCAGCGGCACTGTACAGTCACATACACACCGAATGTTTTAGCAGCTAATGATAGTCAGGCAGACTCTCTTTGGCTGCTGCATCCACAGAGGGAGCCGGGCTGGAGCTCACTCATGAGCCCCACCTTCCGGCTCCTGCAGTGGGTGATGGAAGAGACGACATGACATCTCTTCCATAGTGCCAAGTGAGAGGACAGAGAAGCGGACAGTGGCAGGCGCAGAAGCGGGGATTCAGGTAAGTATATTGTGTGTCTTGACTTTTGGGTTATATATGTAAGGGGCACTGCATAGCGCGGACCACTACTGGGTGGCACTCTATAAAAAGCACTAATGGGGGACTGCATAGGGGGGACCACTACTGGGGGCACTGCATAGGGTGGACCACTACTGGGGGCACTGCGTAGGGCATATCGATTCCTACCTATACACTCTAAAATAATTGTCACTGTTTAGCATTATGAGTCGCACAAGAAATAATTGCTTTCAGACTTTGATTGTGGTTCCAAAGCACAAAAAGTTATGATTCAACATAAAAACAGATAGTTACACGCTGTGATTTAAATACAATTAGCGCAAATAAATTATACAGACCCAAGGTACAGTCGTTACATACGCATGCGCTCTGGACCCAGATCCTGGCATCAAAGTAGAAACCTCCGTCAACAGCAAAGCAAGAAGACTAGCAACCAGTTTCAGAGAGCATGCATATATACTCTAGCAGAGATAGGTAATACAATAGAACAGTTTGGCATGATTCCATTGGTTCTTCTTCCTGGTTCTTCTGTTACAGTATAGTTCATAGGTCAGTTCGTATGGTCACAATCCAGCCTCCAACAACCCTTTGTGTCCATTTTCCCGCTGCATAATAAATCTAAGCTGGCTACATTACAGAGTGCATTTTAATGTTTAACTCTCTATGGTCCATATTTTGCAGGCACATGTTGCGATCTCCTCACCGATGATACCGGAAATCTGCAAAGACACAGGGTACCAGAACAACACCAAACACAGTCTGGTTACCTTGTACTAAACCTTAGATATTAAATAACATTTATTTCACAACATTAATAATACTCTATAAACCTTGAATATTACACTTTAATGCTAGGGTACCTTTTTATGTAAGTGTGCAGTGTGTAAGTTTTGGGGTATTGAGAAAAGACGCTAGTTAGCGTTGTGCGACTACGTGTTTGTGGAGTACACCATGGTACGTGTTTTGCAGGGTTGATCATTGTATATGTTTTAGTGACTGTCTGTATTTATATGATGAGGACTTTTAACATCTTTATATTGCGTGGGAATCGCACGATGCTAAATAATAGCATCACCGTATGTACTTATAATGGGCGAGATTAGCTAAAATGGCACCGGGCGGCCAGTCGCAAAATGGTGTCTCATTGCCACTCGCAAAATGGCATCGTGCAGATTTAATTTTAAACCAATTCTGTCTCAGCCAATTATCTGGCTTCGACAGACGAATCACTACTGGGGGCACTGTATAAAGGGCACTGCATAGGGTGGACCACTACTGGGGGCACTGTATAAGAGGCACTACTGAGGGCACTGTATACGGGGCACTACTGGGGGCATTGTATAGGGGACATGATTGGGGGCACTGCATAAGGGGCACGATTGGGGGCACTGCATAAGGGGCACTACTGGGGGCGCTGTATAAGGGGACACTACTGGGGGCATTGCATAGGGGGACCACTATTGCGGGCACTGTATAAGGGGCACTACTGGGGGAGGGGGATCTTTAATAAATCATGCTTGCTGTATTTATTCGCCTGCTGCTTTCATGTTTTTTAGTGATAGAGCTGTGTCTGACTGTGTCAGTCAGTTTGTGTGTACCCCGTCATAGGCTGAGTGGTATATTTTACTGTAGTGGTCCTAAATCCTGTGTAAGATATATATATATATATATATATATATATATATTCACTACCTGACCTGTGAGCTGTACACTGTTGCAGGGAAGCTGCCCTCCATTGGATGTCTCCACCTGAGCGCTGTTTAAAGGACATACTATTTGCCATCCTGATTGAGGATTAACGTTTAGGCTGGAGGTTCCTACATTTTGAATTAAACACCACTGAAGCAGTCATTGTTGATGGAACGCGTTGGTTGACTTGTTTCTGTGACCAAAAAGTGGGCTCAACGAGCTGTCAATGAGCTCACCCCATTAAGGGGTGACAGTGAGTTAGTAACAACGTCTAACCCACAATGGCCACGATATATATGTGTGATGTAAGGTTTTTTAATAATGTTTACATTTATTTGTTTTAAATAAAACCAAATGTTAACGAAACAGACAGAAACTGATTAATTGTCATTGGGTGTACTCTGGTTGAGGGTATCACTGTAGAAACTGAAAGTGGATCCCTTCTTCGTCTTCATTTTCATCCCTTTAAAAGGACATTAAAACAGAAAATATCAAGGGAAAATTTGAACCTGCATAATTAGAGTTTGGCACTTAACAAGATCACCATTCTATAGCACCCTTCTAGTCCATATTGGAAAGAGACCACACTTGGGGAAGCAGCCTCTACTAAAAAGAATTTGTAATGAACCGTAGTGTACTGTATGTTTTTAATATTTGCATTTTAAGATAAATTGGTTGATGTAGCGCAATATAAGTATAGTGTGTATGTGTGTATATGTGTGTATATATATAATATATATATATATATATATATATATATATATATATATATATACATATATTTAGTAGTCCAACATGCCGGCACTCCTCACATAAAGAAATAGTATTGTGCGCCCGGTGCCTTCCTTATTACCTCTCCTGATGTGGGAGGAATATTAATAGTCCAAACATAGGTGTCACTCGCGGCATCTTAATAAAGCAAACTTCACAAGCTCGTTAAATGTGCATCAACGTTTCAGGACTCTTTAATGGTCCCTTCGTCAGGATACAAAAAGATAAATAGTAAACTCTTACCTTAAATACATACAACACCCAGTGAAAAGCCCGCCGGATTTCGCGCACCGACGCCAATGAGATGACGTCACTATCGTAGTGCTCCCCATCACCATGGTAACATTGAAAACTATGGCTACGGAAGCCTGCAAGTGTCAAAATACAAAGATTATCACAACAGATAGAATTAAATTAACAATGCATAGATGGAGTGATTAATGGTAATATATATACTATCCTTTGATCATCTATACAAAATAAAGATAATCTCCCTATCATCTCATAGTGGTTAATATGGAAAAAATAAATTTCCCAATATATGTAGCGTGGAACAATCAAGTTATGTGGTATTATGAATGTGAATATCCCCACTATATGATAAAGAATTCCTAGGGAAATATCTATAATAATATCTCCAATCATTATGGATCCTGCCTGCAAAGTTATAGTTTAACATGTTCTGAATAACAAATGGTAATGGATGTACATTAAGTCACAAAAAGCATTGAAAATTGATTTGCTCATTAAGACCCTTCGGTGACATTGTATCCAGTCTGAAAATCCAGCTGCTTTCCAACTGGAGCAGCTTTCTAGCTCTGTCACCCCCACGTATATTTGATGGAACGTGATCTATAATTCTGTAACGTAGGCTCGACAGATTATGTTTTGCCTCCATGAAGTGCTTGGCAACTGGTTGGTCACTTTGGCCTTTATTTAAAGCACTTCTAATGGCGCTTCTATGTAGTGCCATACATTCTTTGAACATACGTTCCGTTTTGCCCACATAGCATTTGCTACATGGGCACGTGATCATATAGATCACAAATTTTGTTGGGCATGTCAAAAAATGTAAGATGTTATATTTTTTGCCTGTGTGCGGATGGTGAAAGCTACTGCCGCTAACTATATAATTGAATATCGTGCAATTGGGGCATCTAAAACATCCCTGTTTTTTAATCCCCAGGAAATTACCTTCTGAGGTTTTTACATTCCTGGAAGTTACATCTGATTTCACTAAAATGTCCTTGAGACTACGTCCCCTTTTGTAACTGTGCATAATCGATTTGTGATGTAATGATGTTAATTCCGAATCACTACTAATTATAGGCCAAAATTTTTTGGTAGTTTGAGTTACCAGCCTACTACCCGAACTGAAGTGGTTAACCCAAGGGATCCTGTCACCTTTAGCAGATTTATTTTTAGGTGATAACAGAGACGTTCTGGATTGTTTCAAAGCTTTATCTCTTTGTTTAATTAGATCAATTTTTTTATAACCCCTCTTTAAGAATTTCTCCACTGTTCTATCTAAATCCTGCTTGAGAGAGGATTCATCGTTGGTAATTCTACAAATACGTAAGAATTGAGAATAGGGCAAACTTTTTTTAAGGCTTGTAGGATGAAAACTTGTGTAGTGTAATAAGTTGTTGCGGTCAGTCGGTTTATTAAAAACCGAAGTATGCAATTTGCCACATACTAAAGAAATATTAACATCCAAATAGTTGATTGAGTTACAATTCAGCTCAAATGTAAATTTTACGGGATGTGTTAAGTTATTATGTTTATCAAAAACTTTTTTCAAGGACTCCATTGAGCCCGTCCAAAAGATTAGAAGGTCATCTATGTACCTAAGAAATACATGTATGTACTTAGCAATTTCCAAATCAATGAAAAATATTTCTCTTTCCACATAAAACATATAACTATTTGCGTAGCTGGGAGCTACCGCCGAGCCCATGGCACATCCCGATACCTGTAAGAAGAAATGACCATCAAAAAAGAAATAATTTTTGTTAAGATAAATTCAAGTAGGTCAATGAAAAAGTTAATTTCAGGACCAGTATAAGAAGGATTATTTGTAATGAGCTGTCTGACTGCCCACAAACCCTCCTTATGTGGGATGCATGTGTACAAGCTTTGTACATCTGCCGTGCACATAATTAGATTGTCCGGGATGGGTTTGAGAGAATCCAATATGTTTAACAATGAGGTAGTGTCTTTGAGCCAGGTGAATTCTTTCTGTATACACGGTTGTAAATGACAATCCAAGTAAATGGCCACAGGTTGCGTTAATGATCCCCTTGGATTGTCATTTACAACCGTGTATACAGAAAGAATTCACCTGGCTCAAAGACACTACCTCATTGTTAAACATATTGGATTCTCTCAAACCCATCCCGGACAATCTAATTATGTGCACGGCAGATGTACAAAGCTTGTACACATGCATCCCACATAAGGAGGGTTTGTGGGCAGTCAGACAGCTCATTACAAATAATCCTTCTTATACTGGTCCTGAAATTAACTTTTTCATTGACCTACTTGAATTTATCTTAACAAAAAATTATTTCTTTTTTGATGGTCATTTCTTCTTACAGGTATTGGGATGTGCCATGGGCTCGGCGGTAGCTCCCAGCTACGCAAATAGTTATATGTTTTATGTGGAAAGAGAAATATTTTTCATTGATTTGGAAATTGCTAAGTACATACATGTATTTCTTAGGTACATAGATGACCTTCTAATCTTTTGGACGGGCTCAATGGAGTCCTTGAAAAAAGTTTTTGATAAACATAATAACTTAACACATCCCGTAAAATTTACATTTGAGCTGAATTGTAACTCAATCAACTATTTGGATGTTAATATTTCTTTAGTATGTGGCAAATTGCATACTTCGATTTTTAATAAACCGACTGACCGCAACAACTTATTACACTACACAAGTTTTCATCCTACAAGCCTTAAAAAAAGTTTGGCCTATTCTCAATTCTTACGTATTTGTAGAATTACCAACGATGAATCCTCTCTCAAGCAGGATTTAGATAGAACAGTGGAGAAATTCTTAAAGAGGGGTTATAAAAAAAATTGATCTAATTAAACAAAGAGATAAAGCTTTGAAACAATCCAGAACGTCTCTGTTATCACCTAAAAATAAATCTGCTAAAGGTGACAGGATCCCTTGGGTTAACCACTTCAGTTCGGGTAGTAGGCTGGTAACTCAAACTACCAAAAAATTTTGGCCTATAATTAGTAGTGATTCGGAATTAACATCATTACATCACAAATCGATTATGCACAGTTACAAAAGGGGACGTAGTCTCAAGGACATTTTAGTGAAATCAGATGTAACTTCCAGAAATGTAAAAACCTCAGAAGGTAATTTCCTGGGGATTAAAAAACAGGGATGTTTTAGATGCCCCAATTGCACGACATGCAATTATATGGTTAGCGGCAGTAGCTTTCACCATCCGCACACAGGCAAAAAATATAACATGTTACATTTTTTGACATGCTCAACAAAATTTGTGATCTATATGATCACGTGCCCATGTAGCAAATGCTATGTGGGCAAAACGGAACGTATGTTCAAAGAACGTATGGCACTACATAGAAGCGCCATTAGAAGTGCTTTAAATAAAGGCCAAAGTGACCAACCAGTTGCCAAGCACTTCATGGAGGCAAAACATAATCTGTCGAGCCTACGTTACAGAATTATAGATCACGTTCCATCAAATATACGTGGGGGTGACAGAGCTAGAAAGCTGCTCCAGTTGGAAAGCAGCTGGATTTTCAGACTGGATACAATGTCACCGAAGGGTCTTAATGAGCAAATCAATTTTCAATGCTTTTTGTGACTTAATGTACATCCATTACCATTTGTTATTCAGAACATGTTAAACTATAACTTTGCAGGCAGGATCCATAATGATTGGAGATATTATTATAGATATTTCCCTAGGAATTCTTTATCATATAGTGGGGATATTCACATTCATAATACCACATAATTTGATTGTTCCACACTACATATATTGGGAAATTTATTTTTTCCATATTAACCACTATGAGATGATAGGGAGATTATCTTTATTTTGTATAGATGATCAAAGGATAGTATATATATATTACCATTAATCACTCCATCTATGCATTGTTAATTTAATTCTATCTGTTGTGATAATCTTTGTATTTTGACACTTGCAGGCTTCCGTAGCCATAGTTTTCAATGTTACCATGGTGATGGGGAGCACTACGATAGTGACGTCATCTCATTGGCGTCGGTGCGCGAAATCCGGCGGGCTTTTCACTGGGTGTTGTATGTATTTAAGGTAAGAGTTCACTATTTATCTTTTTGTATCCTGACGAAGGGACCATTAAAGAGTCCTGAAACGTTGATGCACATTTAACGAGCTTGTGAAGTTTGCTTTATTAAGACGCCGCGAGTGACACCTATGTTTGGAATATATATATATATATATATATATATATATATAATTTGTGGCCAGATGTTTTTTCATTGGTTCAGTAACCAGGGATTTGGAAACCCCACTTTAAAAATCCTGCATTTAACACTGAGTTAAGGCAGATTTTGGGATCTTACTTAAGAGGCTGGATCTTTCTTTTCTTTGATTGCATATTTCAGCAAGGTAAGAATCCTCTCACATTGTTGTGTTGTTTTTTTATATTTACTTCTGCCTTCAGCACTATTTCCTTGCTCCATTGTCTCTGGTCTTAATTCACTACGGATCGCAATACTGCATACGCACGCAGTTCAACTGCGATAGCTAGCTAGTCCACTGCGACCGCAATACAAACTCAGCACAACATAATGACACCCACTTTACCTTTCACACATCCGTAATGTTTAGCAAAGTAGCAAAACCATCGGTACAATTGATTACCATCGCAGCCTCACGCACACTTACTCAGAAATTGCTAACAACCACACACGCTATGACAGCGTGCAAACACACTGGCATGTCTGCATTACCCCGACCCCCCCCCCCATCACCACCCACAAACAGCGCTTGCGAGGGATCTGCGTAGGCTCTGCGATCGCAGTTCTGATCGCAATAGCTAGTTCGCACATGGGCACTGTGATGCATATGCATGCGCAGAACGCAACAATCGGCCGATTGCATGGGTATTAGCAACTGTGGTCCAAGCTGAATCAGGCCCTCTGTCCTTGTATTCTACTTCTTTCTACTTTTGTTTTTTTCCCTCAACTATGTCTCACTTACCTCCATTCTGCACTCCTTAGCCTCCTTTCTGAGTTTCCTTGCCTCCTCTCTTATGCCCTTGTGGCCTCTGCCCGCTCCCCCTGCCTCCCAGCATCACAACTGTACCTCCAACCTTTCCCTCCATGGTTGCTCTCATCATCCGTGTCACACGACTTCGGTACAGCTGTGCCAGCATTTTGCTGTTTCCCCCTTCCCTGATCTGTGTATTACCCATTGGGTGTGGTTGTTGAAGCTGAGTAATTGGCTGAGACAAGTTCAGTTTAAAATTGAATCGCGGCGATGCCATCTTGCGACTGGCCGCAAGACGCCATCTTGAAAATTAGATCGCAAGACGCCATTTTGCGAATGGCCGCCTAAGCACCATTTTAGATAAACTCACTTTTTAGTACATGTGGCGATAATACAATTAGCACCATGCGATTGCATCTCCCATCATTTCTCATATACATGATAATACGCATAATAGCGCTGTTAACTAGTCGCATATTAATGAATGCACAAGATCCCGAATGAAAACACCGTTTAGTAGCTAAATGCGCATGCATCCGCACCAAGTTAACTAGCGTCTTCATATCAAACCCCGTACACTCACACATTACATATTCACTTACAAGATTCCATTAGCTTTAAGATATACGATTTAAGTTGGTTGAGTTAATATAAATACTGGGAAATAATGATATTTGATAACTAAGGTTTTATACATGCTAAACAAGCTGTGTTTGGTTTCGTACTGATGCGTACTCTTTCCACAGTATTCCGGTGTTATCGGTGGGGAGATCGCATCATGCATTCTCGAGTTATGGATCGCAGAGACTTCAAGCAACAAAATGTATTAACTGTAAGGATGTTACAGGGGGCGGGAAGGGAGAGACCCCCAGCTGTTAGAGGCAGGGAGAGTCTATTTGAACCAGCCCGTTAAATGCTCCGTAACAGATGGATCCCCCTTGGGAAACAATAGCATCAGCAACAAACATCTCTATTGTTTTGTCTATTCCTGGGGGGTATAAATATGTGTGCTCAAACACTGGGTTTTTAGTCTTCGTGCTGCATGCTGATAGACGAGGGGTTTCTTGCTGATGCCTAACACCTGGTACCGGAAGCGCTGCGTATGTATACTGTACTTGGGTCTGTATAATTCCTTTTGCGCCTAAATTGTGTCTGGATCAATTGCGTGTAGCTGTCTGAACTTTTACTTAAATAATACTTGTGCTTTGGAACCACAGATTCCAGGTCTAAGTCTTTATTTACTGTATGACTGCATACACAAATTAGCGTCATCCTTAGAAGGTATAGGCAGGTTATTAGAAGGTATAGGAAGGTGTGTGTATAGAGGTTCTGATCCAGTATCGTTAGTTGGGGGCTCGTAGTGAAGTCACTTACCTGCTCACATGGTACAGACGGCTGTCGATATTTCAGCAAAGGGTGGAGTGGCCACATGCAGGGTTTGCCTGCAACTGCTTTGTGCTGAAAGATCGCTATCCATCTACGTGTGAATCAAGGAAGCTGACTAGAATCCAGGGACAAGAGAGGAAAAAGTTTGTTTTCCTCTATTGATAGAACCTTACGTTTAAAGGGGTGCCGCAGTACTGAGTACGCGGCTAAGTCGCAGGTTTGCGCATAGCAAAGATGCACTTTTGTGTACGCAGCTAAAGGTTGTCATACGGTTGTGTGGTAGTTGCATTATTGTGTATGCGACTGGTCGCATAATAGCGTATATGTACTTCTGATTGTGCTGCCACGTGTTTGAACAAAGCCGTTGAGGTTTACATTTTTTTATTTATTTAATTAATACCAATATCTGGGTTAACGTGTATTTTTCTGTGCAGGAAAAAGTGTGTAACAGTGAGTGTTTTTGTTGGTAGGGGTAACTTGTTCCCTACAGTTAAAGGTACCGTATGACTTTTAAGGGCTAAGTGCTAGTTGCTCAGTAAGCAGCTTTAGTGTTCTATACACAGTAGCAGGTGTACATGTTGTCTTTGTTGTAGAGAGGTGCATGGGAGTGGCCGACATATAAACTCCCATAGGTGTGGAAGTTGCCTTACTAAAGCTTATTCGGGTGAGGAAGTTGCCTTTTTCAAATCTTATCCAGGTGTGTGGGCGCTGCCGACTTAAATTGTCCACAGGTAAGTGAAAGTATCTTGATTGTCTTTTACCAGTTTAAATCTTTATTGAAAAGCGTAGGATTTTGTCTCAGAATGGGAGCCGCGCAAACAGTAGAGATGTTAGACAATGATGTGCTGCTAATGGAGGCGCCGATCGGATCGGCCCGTCGTATTATGCATACTAAGTATGGTACTTATGCAATAAGGTATTGTGATTTATGGTTTAATATGACGAGGAAGAGTGTTAGACCGTTTCCCAGAATTGGTAGTTTTGATAAAAATGTGTTAGATAATGTCCGGGATCACATCGGTCTGATGCGCTCCCGAGAGAAAAAGGTTAAATATTTTGAATGTTTAAAACTGTGGCAGCATGAAGGAGATGCTTGGCTTAAAAATGTGCAAACGACGCAAACTAGCGTTGCCAGAAAATACATCCACAGCGCTAAATTGCAATACGGGCGAGCTGCAAAGTTGCGCGCCCATGCGGCAAGGTAGCTTCATGGAGAGTATTACCAGCAGTTCACGCTCACCTCCCCCACCTTATGTGGCTGGAGGTGCAAGTACAGTTACCAAAAATACCCATAAAAATGTAACAAGCAACTTGTACCCTCTCTTAAGCAACTATAAAGAACATGTTCATGATGTGGATGATGAGCCTATTGTAATGTCTGCCATTTCCCATGCTGTACAAATGATAGATGCGGCATCACCACAATCACGAGTGGTGCCTCCATCTCAATCGGTAACAGCAAGGGAAGTGTTAATGCCTTCTGCACCCGTAGAGGAAGTTGTTCATACCATATGCAGCAGCAGCAGCAGACTAAACCCCCAGCCAGGTAACCAGGTCAAAGGTAGCAGCGCTATCGGTCTGCATCCCATTCAGACAATAACTGTTCCAAATGGAAATGCATATGCGAACGGTATAGTGCCCACGAGGGAAGTAGTAATGCATTGTTCTTGGATAAGAGCAGAACTAAATTCCATCATAAATGATTTCCCCGATCCCAAAAAGGAATTAGCCAAATGTCAAAGATTTTTGAGAAATTTGGGTAGTTCACATGAACCCACTAATAAAGATTGGCGAGTGGTGTTAAGGGCCTGCAATACCGACGTGATAAAATTGATCACGGATTGTGTATTGGATGGTGACATTCCCTTAACAGACCCAGTAAACCAAGGTAACATTTTCCGCATTGTAACTCAATTGGGTATATATTTTCCAGTAGTAGTTAACTGGAACAAAATTTTTACCATTAAGCAGAAGGAGAGTGAATCTGCAGAAGATTATTGCGATGGGGCTCTGCAGGCTATCACCCAGTACACTGGGATAGAGGATATTAAAGAGAGCACTCACCACAGGGGAATGATAGTCACGATACTCGTGGATGGTCTGAAGGAGAGTTTAAAAACCCAGGTTCAGACCTCACAGCCTGGTTGGCGGGGACTCACAATAGACACCCTCATAGAAACCGCCATCGAACATGATAAAAACATCTCCAAGAAGAGAGAAGCCCAGAGTGAAAAACTAATGGCTGTCAGTATACAAGCTCTGGAGGGAATGACGGTTACATCACAGCCAACAGACACACTTGCACTTGCACACACACTCACATCTGAACAAGTATGTGCCATCACTAATCCCACACATCAACAAGTACAACTCTATCCCACTAACCCGACACAACCACAAGTTCCAATACCAACCGCCAACTTCTTATCCCCCACAATACCCTTACCCTCCCTATCCTTACCCATATCCACCACCTTTACCCTCTGCACAAACCTCACAACAGCACATGTCTTCACCCGATACACGAACATGTTTTAACTGTAAACAACCAGGACACTTAAGTAGAAACTGTACAGTAAAAAGAGTAGGAACCCCAAATCAGGGGAGACCTGGATATCCCCATAAGGGATATGCACAGAAGCCAGCAAGTGTCCAGCAAGCACCAGCTCCAATTGTGGCCGTAAATGCTTTATTGGAGAATGGTAGCCAATGCTAGGGGTCAGGTCATACCTGTAGTCTACAGATAGTCAGGTTAACGGGAAGTACTAGGGAAGAACCGGTCATGATGGTTGATGTAGCTGGTACTGAATATCCTTTTCTTGTAGACACAGGGGCGACCAGGTCAGTGATAAAATCTCCCGTTAATTTACAGATGACCAACGAGAGACAGTACCAACAATGGGTGTAACAGGTAAAGTGGAACATTGGGCCTGATTCAGACCCACTCGCGAGCGGCTGTCCGCTCCTCGTCCCTCACACAGAACGAGGAGGGAATGGGGCTTAGTAGTGGGGTAACAAGACCATGGAGGGAGGTGGTTGAGAGTGGAGGTATAGGAGAAGTGGGGGAAAGAAGCAGAGGGTTGGAAGCAGACTGATGAGAGAAAAAAAGGAAGAACAGCAAGTGGAGGAAACAGGAGGGGGAAGAGAGGGACGGATAAAGTAGAGGATTATGTGGACATAGAATATGGGGGTTGTGTGAAGTAAGGGTGTTCATGCTGTGGACAAGGTAATAATTGAGATGTAAACTGGAGTGGAGGCTGTGAGATATAGAGTCAGTGTGATATAGAGACAGTGTAATGTGGAGGCTGTGTGATGTAGAGACAGTGAGATATAGAGTCAGTGTGGATTAAAGTTGTTAAATGTTCAAAAATACATGTAAAGAACAGTGCTGCTAATGTATGAGCGCAGCTCCAAAAGTGATATATAAAGGAGAGGTATGTGAGTAGTGGGTGCAGGAATTAGTTTATAAACAAATTATTAATGTGGATAGATGTGACACAATTGGAAAAGGCAATACAAAATGAATGAGGACAAAATTACAATGTACCCGAGCTGATCCAGTCCAAAGTGTTCTGATCAACAAAGATCAATCATCAAGAGCAGCACACAGACAGGGGAGCACTTGCAGTGTCCAAGCAGTGAGTGCAGTAAGTAGTTGCCTGGATACAGCAGAAGATGTTGATTTTGTTCATTCACATAAGTATGTTGCTTCTTGTTGTTCAGAAAGTGTTCTGGTATCCCTAAAATCATCGAGAGTGATAGGGGTACCCATTTCACAGGTGATGTTTTTCAAAATATGTGTAAGCTAATGGGTATTAATAGCCGACTTCATACCCCCTACCGACCGCAAGCCAGTGCCAAGGTAGAGAGGTTGAACGGGACTATTAAAAATAAGCTAAGTAAAATCATGGCAGAGACTGGACTAGGATGGCCAGAAGCATTACCTTTGGTCCTACATAGCATAAGGACCACTCCTAGACCTCCTCTGAATCTGTCCCCTTTTGAAATATTGTTCGATAGACAACTTCATTTGATTATAAGTCCACAGGAAGACCTGAAGGGTAACAACGAGGTAACTGTGAAGTATCTTATATCAATGAGTAAGCAGTTAAAGCAGCAACAGCAGAAACTGAAATTGTTGACTAATGATATGCCTGAAGCTAACTGTCATGATGTTGAACCAGGAGAATATGTAATGATCACAAATTTCTTGCGTTCAGGTTGTTTGACTGATAGGTGGGCAGGTCCGTATCAGGTGCTGCTGACGAGTACTACATCTTTGAAAGTGGCCGAGAGAGATACCTGTGTCCATTCCACTCACTGCAAAAAGGTCAATCAACCAGTGGAGAAACAAGTCGGAGACAAGGCTGATATTGTGGACCTGTCAATCATGAGCTTGTTCCGGGAGGATTGAACAGGTTGTAGTGAGATACCTGAACAGAAAGAAATCTGCAGGTCTTGTTGTGACAATGAACGGGCCTGCTGTGTTCATTTTCATATTCTCTTTTAGAGTGGTCACCATCTTGGTCGGTTCGGGAGTTTCTGTGATGGGAGACCGATTGAGGAAATGGGAGCTGACGGCAGTGCTGATGGAGTGGAGTCAGGAGGAGTGCAATGCCAATCAGGGGAGTGTCTGACCAACCTTAGTACTGTTATTGTTAAGAGAGCTATCATTCCGGATTCTCGGGGAAGGTGTGGAGGTTTATCGTCTGAAGATTCCTGTATTTGTGAGCTTTGTGGGTCCCTAGTTGATTATAACTGTATCCAATGGTGCCAACCTAAATATAGCCCATACTGGGGTGGGTATCCTTTAGAGGATTATCATAGCATGGTAGGCAAAGTGTTCAATCAAACTGATTGCTGGGTGTGTTCACATGTGCCACAGGGACAGCATAATGTAGGGTTGGTGCCATTTCCGCTGAATACCATGGAAATTTTGGAATTGCAAAAAGGGAAAACCTTGGATGGAAAATTTCTCTCATCCAAACCACTTCATTTCAAACTCCATCAATTCTAAGTAGATAGATCACTTTTGTGCTTAAACATAACCAACCCCAATAGACCCTGGAGTTGGGAAGTGATGGGGAATAATCAGACGATGACCTTCTCACAAAAAGCTTATTATGAGTCCATAAACCATGATCTGTTATGCTCCATTAAGTCTGGTGGGAAACATTTTAGGTATCGGTATACATTGAGTTCCACCAAAGAAATTATTGGTAAGGTGCCAAATGGTTATTGTGCTAAGATAATACAACCAGAAACTTGCATGTACCAGATAGAAGACCCAGAAATAGGATTGTTTGCAAGGGAAATGTGCTTAATGATAATGATGCATACCATTCCTTATGTTCTCCCTGATAATGTATATTTTATATGTGGAAGAAGAGCGTATAAATGGCTCTCCCCAAGTTCCGAAGGTTTGTGTTACCTGGGAAGAGTAGTCCCAGAAGTTATGACCCTCACACATGTTGAAATGCTGGGTATACATAAAAACACACAGTCACCATATCTTCACACACAATATGAACACAGAGGCAAAAGAAATATGATACCTGGTGACGTACATAAAGCCACTCAGTTAATCAGTGAGACAACTGGCTTTCAAGTTTTAGTCGCATTGGATCCCACCAGGATCGCTCGGGGTACATTAAATTTTAGATATATATAGGAACTTGCTAAATTGATAGATAATATCACCGAGATGTACGATGACACATTCAGGTATACAGGGGAGAGAATTGCAAGCATACAAGAAAGAACTGGTGCAACACAGGCTAGTGCTGAATTATTTAACTGCTGTTACTGGAGGATATTGCGTAACATTGGCCACCCAGTTCGGAGTAAAATGTTGCACCTATGTCACCAATGATACAAGCGACCCCAAGGAGGTGCTAGACCAGAAGATGGATGAAATTCTGCAGCTAAAATAGGAGTTTTGTAAGAACCATAACACTTCAGTGGCTGAAGTAGGGGAGAAGATAGACGGATGGGTTTCATGGCTGAACCCAGTGAAATTGTTCTCAGGTCTATGGGAATGGGTCCAGGAAGTGATCGCCAGCATAGGCAAATTCTTGATCCTTATACTGATTGTCATCATAATAATTGGCATATGCATCCGGTGTGTTCCTATTGTGTTGAAGTGTGGAAAATGTAAAAACAGAGTAAACGTAAGAACGAAACTGATGGTGGGCAGTAATTACAATATGTATACCGAGGTAAATATAGAACTGCATTACAACCCTGAACTAGGAAATACTATCGTTTGATGTATTATATTTAGACATGCATAGAATGTATTATTGAAATGTTATTTATAGAACACCACAGATAATGTAAATTCTCAATTCCCCCTCAAGACTGCTGTTATAAGACTGGTGCATCCCCACACCTTTCATATGATCTTCCAAGATCCGCGGTGTGCGTATAATAGTAGTTTTATGTCCCCACCCAGAGACACATTATTGATGGATTAAGAACCACCTTGTGCCATCCCACAATAACACTAAATAATATCTAAATGTAAGCCTAAATTAAATTCTAATAGCAGATTGTGATAGCATGTTGTTTGCTATCAAAGGGTGGACTGTCGAAGCTGAGTAATTGTCTGAGACAAGTTCAGTTTAAAATTGAATCGCGGCAACGCCATCTTGCGACTGGCCGCAAGACGCCATCTTGAAAATGAGATCGCAAGACGCCAAATTGCGAATGGCAGCCTAAGTGCCATTTTAGATAAACTCACTTTTTAGTACATGTGGCGATAATACTATTAGCACCATGCGATTGCATCTCCCATCATTTCTCATATACACAATATTACGCATAATAGCGCTGTTAACTATTTGCATATTAGCAAATGCACAAGACCCCGAATGAAAACACCATTTAGTAGCTAAATGCGCATGCATCCGCACCAAGTTAACTAGCATCTTCATATCAAACCCCGTACACTCACACATTACATATTCACTTACAAGGTTCCATTAGCTTTAAGATATACGATTTAAGTTGGTTCAGTTAATATAAACACTGTGAAATAAAGATATTTGATAACTAAGGTTTTATACATGCTAAACCAGCCGTGTTTGGTTTCGTACTGATGCGTACTCTTTCCACAGTATTTCGGTGTTATCGGTGGGGAGATCGCATCATGCATTCTCGAGTTATGGATTGCAGAGACTTCAAGCAACAAAATGTATTAACTGTAAGGATGTTACAGGGGGCGGGAAGGGAGAGACCCCCAGCTGTTAGAGGCAGGGAGAGTCTATTTGAACCAGCCTGTTAAATGCTCCGTAACAGATGGATCCCCCTTGGGAACCAATAGCATCAGCAACAAACATCTCTATTGTTTTGTCTATTCCTGGGGGGTATAAATATGTGTGCTCAAACACTGGGTTTTTAGTCTTCGTGCTGCATGCTGATAGATGAGGGGTTTCTTGCTGATGCCTAACACCTGGTACCGGAAGTGCTGCGTATGTATACTGTACTTGGGTCTGTATAATTCCTTTTGCGCCTAAATTGTGTCTGGATCAATTGCGTGTAACTGTCTGAACTTTTACTTGAATAATACTTGTGCTTTGGAACCACAGATTCAAGGTCTAAGTCTTTATTTACTGTATGACTGCATACGCAAATTAGCGTCATCCTTAGAAGGTATAGGCAGGTTATTAGAAGGTATAGGAAGGTGTGTATAGAGGTTCTGATCCAGTATTGTTAGTGGTGTTCAAGAAGGTGCCCAGTAAGTTTAATCTTATAAAGCACCTGTCATATCCCATTTGGAACCTCAGTTAATTTTGCCTTTCGCCCAGACCTTTGTAGCATTGTTTATCAGTCTTTTGAGAATGCTCTGGGCTTGGGTTCATGGTTTTGTGTTGGGGGCCCTGCTGGCAAAGATCTTTTTGCAATGATGCATGCAGATGGGCATGCAGCACTCAGGAATTGTTCACTTTTAGGGACCACAGTAGGTATCCCTGAGTTTGCACTAACTATGGTTAGAGCCAATAATTGTATCACCCTGACTGGTACCACCCTAGGGTCAAGACTGAGATGTGCAGATCAGCAAGTTCTGATGTAATGAGGACAGATAATAAAATAGTACTCACAATGAAAATTCTATCACAGTGCTCGTTATACCATACACTTCTCTAATGCCACCACCTGTGGTAAATACACAAAGGATCCGCAGACCCCCTAACACTCTATCACAATTGTGCAGGCCAGGCAACACAAACTAACTCTCAGTTGGTTGGTCTCCCCTTGCTTCTAGCATTCTAGCAATCAATAATAGCTGTAGCATAACCTTATCAACCTAATAGCTTCTTCAAAGACTGAAGAAGCTGGAGCATATATGAAATAGGTTAATAAAGTATCACTTTATTTACATAAAGTACAATTCTTAGTTACATAAATAATATAAATAAAAAAGGGTTACAGATTACATAGACAATTTAAAAACAAAAAGGCGAACACAGAGGGAGACAACAGGAAAATGCAGGTCCAGGCTTCAACTTGGAATTGATCCCCCAAGTCTGACATAGAACAAAAGGCTCCCATACATTTAAGAACTGTTCACCCCACCCCTCATAATGATGTCATGACCCTGTCCTTGATGTCCGGCCGGCTTGTAAATTCCCTGGGAACATATCAGTTCTGCCCACATACTTTTAGCCTAAATGCAAATTACTGTACATAATTTCCCCTATGTAATAGCTACATGAAATATGTTTTGTTCAAATTAATCTCTATTATTTAAGATATAAAATTAATGTAATCACGACTACCCTAGGGTGTGTGATTGGTTTGATACCTCATTTCTCCCAAACCATATGTGCTAGGTTCTCACATCTGACCTGTGTACAGACTTCAGGTATATTTCTATGATTTTGGAAATGCCTAGCTATTGTGGAAATATACATTTTATGTCGAAGTTGATAACATATGGTTTTGGTCTTTCTTCATGTTTGAAGTCTAAATACACCTTTTGGTTAGATGGCTGTTTGATTACCCTCTTTTGTGTTAGGAGCCAGGTAAGTATCTTCCAGTCTTCTATATACATAGAAGAAAGGGCTTTTGTCTACCCAACCTGTCCAGGTAATTGTTTGACCTAGTTAAAGGATGCTATAGTTAATATACATACTAATTAAACTACAACAGGCCATCTCAGGTTTCCTGCATGTAATTAAAACTCTTATTGCTCTGTGTGGGCAGAAATTTAACATTCCATGAAAATAACATAATATTAGAACATTCAGATTACCTGCCCTCTATGACTGCACTTTTACAAAACACAGTTCATATATACAGTTATGATTTGAGCAATAGCTGAATTAGTATCAAAGGAAAATATTTACCTTTTATAATGCCCTGACTGTCATACTCACTATCTAGACAATTTTGCAATTGTTTGCCCTATAGATGACTCCAATGCCAATGTCTTTCCATGTGCTCAGTGTGCCCATTGCTCATAATAATATGTAAAGGCCTCTGCCCTGCTTGTCTTATCTGGGCATTGATACTCTGTAGATACACAGGCCGGGTGCTGTATTTTGCCAGCTTAAAAGGTTCAAAAACTGATTGATAAGATATAGTCCTGTTTGCTAGAGAACACGGCACAGTAGCATTGTGAGGTGCAGTCCCTCCTTAGAGCTTTTACATTTTTCTTGTAAGCTTTTCTCTATAGTGTGGCTATTTTGCAGGAAGCTAGAAAGGGCCACTTCAGGACTTTCTGCCCTGCATCATAAGTTGCGCTTGCCCAGGAAGCTCAAGAACGATTTGACTATGCGGTTGCAAGATTTGAATGATGTCCATATTTGGCAAAAGCAGACTGTTGCTAGCTCTAGTTTACAGCTATACTTGGATGCAGTGGGCTTGTTATGTTTTGCGGCTTACTTTGCTGTGAGTGGTGTGCAGAAATATTGTAATCGGGATTGGCATACTGTGAACCTCCTGCTGTCTGAGCTCTTTCCAAAAGAAGTCGTAAACAGGAACATTGATTTCTGAAGACCCTCCCGTCCCATTGTTTCTTGCATTGCCTTGTATTCTGCTGTCTGGAGGCTAACATTAATTTCAGAGCATGCCACAAGCTGGGGACTGATAATCACATGGCAGATGCTTTGATATGACTCCAGTGCATGGGTGGATAAGACCAATGGGACAGTGGGAAAGTCCCCTCTGGGCTGGTCCCATATTTCCCTCTGCTGGGTCGTCCGGCTCCACTAGCGCACACAGGGGGGTTCTGAGTACCTATAACCCCCCTAATGGACCAATTCCCCCCTACACTAGTCAGAGAGGGGTGGAGCCTATATGACAAACCCCACCCCCATATCCCCACAAACAACATAATTATGGAGCAAGGGGGAGGGACCTGCAGCATCAAATTTTAAGTGTGTATGTGTACTGTACATGTGTGTGTATGTATGTATGTATATGTATGTGTATGTGTATGTATATATATATATATATATATATATATATATACAGTCAGGTCCATAAATATTGGGACATTGACAGAATTTTCATATTTTGGCCTCTATTCACCACCACAATGGCTTTGAAATGAAACAAACAAGATGTGCTTTAACTGCAGACTTTCATATTTAATTTGAGGGTAATTACATCCAAATCAGGTGAACGGTGTAGGAATTACAACGGTTTCTATATGTGCCTCCCACTTTTTAAGGGGCCAAAAGTAATGGGACAAACTAAACAATCCTAAATCTAACTTTCACTTTTTAATACTTTGTTGCAAATCCTTTGCAGGCAATTACAGCCTGAAGTCTGGAACGCATAGACATCATCAGACGCTGGGTTTCATCCCTGGTGATGCTCTGCTAGGCCTCTACTGCAAATGTCTTCAGTTCCTGCTTGTTCTTGGGGCATTTTCCCTTCAGTTTTGTCTTCATCAAGTGAAATGCATGCTCAATCGGATTCAGGACAGGGGATTTACTTGGCCATTGCATAACATTCCACTTTTTAGCCTTAAAAAATTCTTTGGTTGCTTTTGCAGTATGCTTCGGGTCATTGTCCATCTGCACTGTGAAGCGCCGTCCAATGAGTTCTGAAGCATTTGACTGAATATGAGCATATAATATTGCCCGAAACACTTCAGAATTCATTCTGCTGCTTTTGTCAGCAGACACATCATCAATAAATACAAGGGAACCAGTTCCATTGGCAGCCATACATGCCCATGCCATGACACTACCATCACCATGCTTCACTGATGAGGTGGTATGTTTTGGATCATGAGCAGTTCCTTTCCTTCTCTTCCCATCACTCTGGTTCAAGTTGATCTTTGTCTCATCTGTCCATAGGATGTTGTTCCAGAACCGTAATGGCTTTTTTTAGATGTTGTTTGGCAAACTCTAATCTGGTCTTCCTGTTTTTGTGGCTCACCAATGGCTTGCATCTTGTGGTGAACCCTCTATATTCACTCTTGTGAAGTCTTCTCTTGATTGTTGACTTTGACACATATACATCTACCTCCTGGAGAGTGTTCTTGATTTGGCCAACTGTTGTGAAGGGGTTTTTCTTCACCAGGGAAATAATTCTTCTATCATCCACCACAGTTGTCTTCCGGGTCTTTTGGTGTTGCTGAGCTCTCTGGTGCGTTCTTTCTTTTTAAGAATGCTCCAAACAGATGATTTGGCCATACCTAATGTTTTTGCTATCTCTCTGATGGGTTTGTTTTGATTTTTCAGCCTAATGATGGCTTGCTTCACTGATAGTGACAGCTCTTTGGATCTCATATTGAGAGTTGACAGCAACTGATTCCAAATGCAAATGTCACACCTAGAATCAACTCCAGACCTTTTACCTGCTTATTTGATAATGAAATAATGAGGGAATAGCTCACACCTGTCCATGAAATAGCTTTTGAGTTGATAGTCCCATTACTTTTGGCCCCTTAAAAAGTGGGAGGCACATATTGAAACTGTTGTAATTCCTACACCGTTCACCCGATTTGGATGTAATTACCCTCAAATTAAATCTGAAAGTCTGCAGTTAAAGCACATCTTGTTTGTTTCATTTTGAAACCATTGTGGTGGTGAATAGAGGCCAAAATCTGAATTCTGTCAATGTCCCAATATTTATGGACCTGACTGAATATATATACAAATACAGTATACGTACACACTTAAAATTTGATGCTGCAGGTCCAGCACAGATATATGTATATATATATATATATATATATATATATATGTATGTATGTAAATGTATGCGTTTGTGTGTATATATTGTCAAAATCAAATAATTGGTTATGGTCGTTGTACAATTATTATCTGACGATATAGTCGTCTATAGTCGGATGACTCTTTATGAGGATGCTACTTTGCGTCGCAAAATCTGATGCGCTAAACTGCGTATTCACAACACACATACACTGATGCACATAACGCACACACATATAAATGTATATATTAGGGGTGTGCACCGGCCACTTTTCGTGTTTTGTGTTTTGGTTTTGGATCTGGATCTTTCTTCATGTATTGGATCTGGATTGGTTTTGCCAAACCCTTCCGTGTTTTGGGTTCTGGGTTTTGTGTTTTGGATCTGTATTTTTTTTTAAAAAGCATAAAAACAGCTAAAATCACAGAATTTGTGGTTTTTTCTGCTCCTATGCTATTATTAACCTCAATAACCTTAATTTCCACTCATTTCCAGTCTATTCTGAACACCTCACAATAGTGTTTTTATGTCCAAAAGGTTGCACCGAGGTAGCTGGATGACTATGCTAAGCGACACGAGTGGGCAGCACAAACACGTGGCCCATCTAGGAGTGACACTGCAGTGGTAGACAGGATGGCAGTTTGAAAAACTAGGCCCCAAACAGTACATAATGCAAAGAAAAAAAAGAGGTGCAAGATGGAATTGTCCTTGGGCCCTCCCACCCACCATTATGTTGTATAAACAGGACATGCACACTTTAACAACCCAATCATTTCAGCGCCAGGGTCTGCCACACGACTGTGGCTGAAATGATTGGTTCGTTTGGGCCCACACAAAACAAGCTGGCAATTAATCTGTCCCTGCACAAACTGGCTCTCGTTTTCATCCTCCTCATTCACCGATTCTTCACCCTCTTCAGTGTTGTGTACATCCTCATCCTCACAGAGTATTAATTCGTCCCCGCTGGAATCCACCACCACAGGTCCCTCTGTACGTTATGGAGGCTGGTCTCCCTGGAAGAGTTGATAATTAATTTTTATGAACATCATCTCAACATTTTGTGGAAGCAACTTCCTACGCCTTTCGTGGACAAGGTTCCCGGCTGCACTAAACACTCTTTCGGAGTACACACTGGAGGGGGGGCAACTCAGGTAAAATAGAGCCAGTTTGTACAGGGGCCTCCAAATTGCCTCTTTTTCCTGCCAGTACATGTACGGACTGTCCGACATGCCTACTTGGATGCTGGTACCGATGTAATCCTTTAACAGATAGACGCACGCTTGTCGCTGCTGCTTTGAGGATGCAGGTGCGGCTACAGCCCACACAATTCACAAAGACAAAAAAAAAAGAAGAATGTTTTTTATTGTTTGTGGAGCGCACTTTGAGGGTTACACCTTCCTTTAACAGACAGACGCACGCTTGTCGCTGCTGCTTTGAGGATGCAGGTGGAATCTAGACGGGATTTGGAACCGGGGACACACTACCTCCATCAATTGTCTAAATCCCACTGCACTAATGGCGGATACCAGACGCACGTCTAACACCAACATAGCAGTTAAGGCCTCAGTTATACGTTTTGCTTCTGGATGACTGCTGTCATACTTCATCCTCCTCGCTAAGGACTGTTGGAGGGTCAATTGTTTAGTAAAAGTAGTGGTGTTCCTACTTCCTCTCTGGGATAATGAACAACTCCCAGCAGCAGCAACAGCACTAGGAGGAAGTGGCTCTTGATCTTTCCCTATTTTATTTTTATCGGAGAAAGTTTGGTCCTCCATTTATGTTATATTGATATATACGTGCGGCTAAGGCACACACAAACACAGAAAATATGTTTTTATTTTTGTTGGAGACTAGTGCACTTTGTGGGTTACACCACCCTTTAAGAAATGAGCCAGCTGGCCCTTTACTTATGGGACACAGGCGCACGCTTGGCGCTGCTCCTTTGTTGATGCACATGCAGCCACAGTGCACACAATTCACAAACACAGAAAATATTTTTTTATTTTGTTTGGAGTGTACGTTGGGGGTTACAGCACTCTTTAATGGACAAGCCAGCCGGCCCTTTACTAATGGGACACAGGCGCACGCTTGCCGCTGCTCCTTTGTTGATGCACGTGCAGCCAAGGTGCACACAATTCACAAACACAGAAAATATTTTTTATTTTGTTTGGAGTGCACTTTGTGGGTTACAGCACCCTTTAACGGTCAAGCCAGCCGGCCCTTTACTTATGACACAGGCGCACGCTTGGCACTACTTTGTTGATGCATGTGCGGCTACTGTGCACACAATTCACAAACACAGAAAAAAATATTTTTTTTGCACTTGAGGGGAGCACCCCTGATGGACAGAGCACCCTCTGGACAACACTACAGCACCCCTTTAGGACTGGGACACTGCACAGGACTTTGGAGTGGACACAGCCCCTATGGACAACTGACTGCACAACACAGTCCAGCCAGCCCATATGGACTTTGGAGGAGTGGACACAGCCCCTATGGACAACAGCAGCACAGCGCAGTACAGCACAGCACAACACTACACTGCACTACACTACACTACACAGCCCAGCCAGCCCTAACTCCCACCCTCCCTCTTCACTGTCCACAGCCGAGTGTGAAAATGGCACCGACGCGGGTACCTTATATAGGATCCAAAACCCGCGAGACCTGGAAGGCGGGATGATGATGTTTTGCCTCGATTTCAGATCCGAGCCTGACTCGGATCGGCCTCGGATCGGGGGGGTTCGGATTTCAGAAATCCGAACCCGCTCACCCCTAGTACATATACATTTATACATGGACGCTCATATGCGTATGCACATACTTACACATGGACGCTCATCTGTATATATTCACATACATACCGACACATATTTGCTATTTCAATATACAGACGCATGTATACGAACTCATACATATAGAATGGTTCCCACACATTATAGTTAATAACCATAGCTATTAAAGGTATTTGTTAGCTAACATTTATGATGTAATATGTACTTAAACAACATCTAAGGTTTAGAATACAGTGGACATGTCATGTTTGGTATCATACTAAATCCCTGTTTATTTGCAGACATCCGTATCTATTGGTACAGAAGTCGCATCATGCGTCCGCTAGTTATGCGTGATAGGGAATTATTGCTTACAATGTAATTACTTATGTGTAGTGTTGTAGCCAGTTTTAACCATTTGTTTGGCAGGAAGCTACACAAAGAGACCTTTGGAGGACTGAGCCATGCCCCTGATGACACCATATGAACTAACCAATTACCAGATTATCCAGAGGCAAGAACCATGTTTAAGCAATTGTTTTGATAGATAGTCTTGTATTGCTTGTTAAAACCTCTGAATAGGTATTGCCACGAGGGAAAGCATTTTTCTGGCCAGAAAACAAATGTATATGAATGTGAACGTATGCTTGTGATGTGATAAGGGAAAAGAAAAATGGAAAAGGTTTTTCTTCATTGTCGGAGCGAGACAGGAGAGACCAAGTAGGTGTGTGACGAGGCACAACGACTACCGAGTAGGTATACACAGCAGGTATACTAGCAGCGAGAACAAGGATTTCTGATTTCGATGAAAACTAAGGGGTTTTTGGCAGACATGCCCAATAGTAATCACAAAGCATATTGATAAGTTAGTATCTATAGGCAATGCGATTGGACCGCACAGTTGCGTACACACCGCATGGTTCGTATAAAAACTGTAATCGTGACTTGGTGATGTGTGAGAGTGAATCACTGGCAAGGTTAAGTATTATTGGAATACTTAGATGCTACCAGTGGAGAGCAACTCAAAGTAGGAAGCTGTCGGACGAAGCTTGTGAAATTGTCCGGTGAGCAGGGTATTAGCATAGGCTAGAGTCTGTTTCCTCATTGCGCAAAACTGATAAAAAAAACACTTTGCGGTCGGTTTTGTACAGTGGGAGGAAGTGAGTGGACGCAGCTTGTGAATTTGTCCACCGTCGAAGTCCCTAGCGAAGGAAGTGAAAGCGTTGTCCCAGATGGGTGCTAAGCAGTTGCTAGGGATGGTCAAGGGAGAGCTGATTATGAATGGGCCGATTGGATTGGCAAGGTATATAATGAATGAGAAATATGGAGCATATGCAACAGCGTACTGCGACATATGGGTCAAGATGACCAAAGAATGTATGAAACCCTTTCCCAAAGTTGGCAGTTTTGATTCAAAAGGTACTGAGTAATGTTAGAGATAACATATGTTTAGTCAAATCTTTGAAGAAAAGAGTAAAGTTATAATGATTATTTAAAGCTGTGGCAGCACGAGGGGAACACGTGGCACGGTGGTGTATGAATGCCGCAAAGCAGCGTACTCACACCGCTAGGCAGCGTGCACACGCCGCACAGTTGCGTGTTCATGCCACAAAATAGCGTACACACGTGGCAAAGTAGCACACCGCCAAACAGCGTACTCATGACGCAAAGCAACACGCCACCAGGTAGCATACCCACGCTGCAAGGTAGCATTACCGCGCATAAAGAAGACAGCGCATGCACACCTCCGCAACCATATGCGGCCGCAGGTGAAAGTACAGCCGATACCAAAAATAAAAAAATTGTAATAAGTAACTTATACACTGTTTTAAGTCCCCTCAAGGAAAATTTTATTGTAGAAGGTTATGAACCTACTATAATTTCAGCTATTGCACATGCTGTTAATATACTAGATGTTCCACAGGGTGAGAAGTTAAGGGCATGGAGCATTCAGGCTCTACAGGAAGCATTTACACGGACACAAATTTACCATACACGTAAATCACGAAGGTGTTATACTTGCAACAAGGAGGGACACATAAGAAGGAACTGTAAATCGAGAAATCAGGGGCCACCTAAGAAGGTTAACTGAGAATACTATGGAAGAACCTACAATGACAGTTGATATATCTGGTACTAACCACACTTTTCTTGTAGATACAGGGGCGACCAGATCCGTGATAACTTCTCCATTTAATTTACAGGTTACCAACAAGACCATACCAGCAATGGGAGTAACAGGGAGGGTACAGCATTACCCTTTAACCAGATCTGCAGATGTTACTATCGGGCCGCTGTACACCAAGAATTCCTTTCTCTTGGCAGTGGCGGCTCCGACCTAACCTGCTGGGAAGGGATTTGCTGTGTAAAATGGGATGTGTCATATATTGTTCCTAGATATACCATAAAAGGTTGCGCATGAGGTGCAGGACATATTAGACACACCACAAAGGTTAATGTTACACTCTGCCGTTTTAGAACAAAGTCCATCTCAGGTAAAAGATGTTATTGCAAATACCAGTTTCCCTCTGGACCAAAGATGGACAGGACACTGGATTGATGGCAAATGTAGCTCCTGTAATGGTTAACTTGAAAAGTGGTAGGCAGCAGTGGCGGGCTGGGCCGGGGGGCAGGGTGCCATCTGCCCCCCGGGCCGCTGCAATTTTTGTATTCCAGGCAGCGGATGCTCCTGGTCCCTGCCCAGCTAGAGAGATGATTGGGCCACCCCCATGTCCCCCTAAGCCGGGATGGCTCATACTACCCACCCGGCTGCATGGCGCGCAGCTACCCTGAGCGGAGCTCCGATCTGGCATCAGAGTCCTGGCTTCCCTTTACTAAAATGGCTGTGGGAGGGCTGCCGCGCATGCCCAGCCGCAGCAGCTCCTCCCATGGGCCTTTGCGGAGCTCGTCCCGGGCACCGAGATTCACATGTGCAGTCTCTGCCGGCCGGCCGGGCCAGCGCGGTGCAACTGGACACAAGCAAAAGCCGCCCGGGTGAACTCCCTGGTGGTGATGGCTTGGCCGCATCCTTCACCGGCAGTTGGAGCGTGGCCAGGTGTGCAGTGCGCATGCGCTAAAGTAATGGACGCCCCCGCATCATAACATGTGATGTTGCGCCCGCGCTGGCACTTCTGTACCTGCCTACCTCCCTCCTTAGTCCTTACCCTGAACGCAGCAGCCTACAAGGAACTGGAAGAGGCAATCCCAAGCGGACATCACGGCCCCGATGACATTGACTTCAGACACCAACCCCAGCCCACGGGCAGCCGCAGCACTGTCAATATAGTTTTGTGGTAAGTGGCTTTTTACTTTATTTTTATTTAAATCAGTGTATATATATATATATATATTTGTGTATGTATGTATATATATATATATATATATATATGTGTAGTTATATATGTGTATGTATGTATAAATATGTGTATTTATATATAGATAAGAGTATGTATGCGTGTGTGTGTGTGTGTGTATATGTATGTATATATGTGTATATATATATATATATATATATATATATATATATATATGGGATGTAGTCAGAATGCAGACACTCGGGAAGCCGTCTGACGAAATCCTGGCATCTAAATCCCAAGTTGGTACTAAAGATAGGCGTCAAAATCCCGACCCCTCTCTTTAGCCAGACAACAGAATCCCGACAGACGGCTTCCCGAACTAAGGTAAGTGGGGAATGTTAGCACTAAGTCGCAGAGTGGAAGGGTTAGGCTAGTGTAAGGGGGGGGTTAGGGTTAGGGCACCACCGGGGGGTAGTAAGAGTAAGGCACCCACCGGGGAGGGTTAGGTTTAGGGAGCAGAGAGGGGAGGTTAGGTTTAGGAACCCCTGGGTGGAACTTAGGGTTTGGCACCACCAAGGGAGGGTTAGGGGGGGAGAAGGGTAGGCTAAGCCTACTTACCTGCTCCGTCGGGATTCTGCGGCTTCGGGATTCCAGCGTTTGCATTTCACCCTCCGGCTAGACAGCCGCCGGGATTTCATACTCAACCCATATATATTATATGTATGTATATATATAATATTTAATATATATATAGTGTGTGTAGGGGGGTTTCAAGGGGGCCCCCAGAGACATCAGTGTACCGGGTCCCAGGGTTTCTGTTGACGGCCCTGCTCGTGAGTCACAACTCACGGCTCCACCCCATCCATGTCCCTAGGACTCCAGCAAACTCCAGGGTGTCCATACTGTATGTACTATAAATACTGTTGGGGGTCGTATGTGTTTACTAATTATATAAAATATCATGCATTTATGTTGCACTTGCACATGTATTTATTTACGTGACATGTACATATGAATGTCAACTAAACAATTACTACACATGCAAGTGCAACGTAAGTGCCACTGTCAGCATATTTTATATTAGTAACAAACACATAGGACACTTCACTATTATATATTGCAGGAGTCCTCCTATACTATATGTAATTATTTTTTGCGATGGAATGATATATAGTGAAGGTGTCCTATGTTTTTGTTACTTATATATTATGCACATTGATATTATGTAGGTTGTACTTGCACATGTGCATGTCACCTAAATAATTACTACATTTGCCCCCTACATAAATGTCAATGTGCATGATACATAAGTAACAAACACACATGACAGCTGCAATATATTTCATACCATCCCATATATAGCTATCACATATAGGATAGGACCCCTGCAAAAAAAAAAATACAATATTTTCTGCAGCACCCCATTACACAAACCACACCCCCAACATTATTGTCACACCCATTTTAAAATTGCATTCACTGGTAGAAAAGCTGGGCCACTTGCCCTTGTTTGCTCCCCAGGCTGAAAGTTACCAGCCAGGCTCCAAAAATCCCTCAGTACCCATTAAAGCCTGAGGTGGAGCTAGGGGTGTATCCCATAATTGTGAGGTTATTGCAACAAGGTATTTTAATTTGTACAGCTAGTCCAGCCAACAGTCCTATTTTTCCAGTGAAGAAGGCTGGGGGGAGGGGCTATAGATTAGTACAGGATCTTAGGGGGTTAACAAAGTTGTAAAAAAAAGTTCACAAAATGGGAACTAGCCCTGATGGCACCTGCAAATATTACCATTAAATGGTGAAATATGTTAAATCCAGCAACGTACTTACCATATGAGCCTGGAGATGCACAAAGGGTGGAGGAAAGTGAGTCTCTGGTGGAAGGTGAGTTTTGCAGGTATACTGACACACATGATTGTATGGAATATTTGAATCAGACCTTTACTGCAAAACCAGATATACGTGACATACCATTAGAAGATGTAGATTTGACGTTTCATATGGATGGGAGTTGTCATAGGCAGACCGACACAGGAGAATTATGCACAGGTTATGCTGTTGTAAATGACGAGGAACACTTTAGTGCTGCCTATATCTTATAAAATATAAACTCACTCCCACTTGGTACAATATATCTCTTTATACCATCATGGCTGCATTACCATGAGACCCCACCAACTCACACACGCACATATATACACAAATAATTATTTTCTCTGATAGATTGCTCTCCACAATTTATCTCTAGACCATTAGTCGGGCCGGAAGTGCAGGTGAATAATTAACATTCCCTTAAAATAGACATACAGTATATCATATATTCCCCCATACACACACACATGTACACAACACACATACATTCACGGTATATCACTCCATTTACACTGTTTAATAAATTCTGCAGCATATCTGCAGTGAAACTTTCATTAAAGTAGCTGTCGTCAAATACAAAGCCCACACATGTGAGGAAGACCCAGTGTCGATGGGCAATAATAGAGCAGATGAAGCTGCCAAATGGGCTGCAGGGTTGCACATAAATATACTAGGGGTGAGCGGGTTTGGTTTTACTCGGTTTTACTTGGCTCTTATCGCCACTTTACCACAATTTCGGCTCGATTTCATTCGCTATCCAAAACACGTGTTCGGCGATAGCCAATAAAAAGATCCGAGTAAAACCGAGTAAAACCGAACCCGCTCACCCCTAAAATATACCAACTAACAATGTGATGGTCTTCCAGACAATAGATACACAGAAATTAATTGAGATGCAAGATTTGTGTTCCCTACAGGAAAAGGAAGCCTGGAGATCGAAGGGATGTGTTCAGGACTCCTCCGGACTCTGGAGAGATGGACAAGGTAGGCCTGTTGCTCCCAAGGCATACTACCCAAGCTTGGCTAAGGCAATGCATGGTCTGACTCACCTGGGAAAAGAAGGTATGTGCAAGTTGGTCAGAGCATATTGGTTTGCACCAGGCTTTTCTTCTCAAGCTGGAATGAGAGCAATGTCCTGTCTGACTTGCTTGAGGTAAAATGTCAGGAAGACAATACCTACCGAGCCATCCCATATCCCTCCGACAGATGGTCCTTTTCAGGTAATACAAATTGACTTCATTCAATTACCACCTTGCAGGAACCTCAAGTATGTATAAGTTTGTACTGATGTATTTTCTAATTGGGTAGAGGCATATCCAGCTGCCACTAATACTGCTGTTTTTACTGCTAAAAAGATTGTTCAGGAATTTGTATGTACATACGTATCCCTAGAATCATAGAAAGTGATAGGGGTACTCATTTCACTGGTGATGTTTTCCAGAACATGTGTAAGCTTATGGGTATCAATAGTAGACTTCACACCCTCTACCGACCGCAATCCATTGCGAAGGTGGAGAGAGTGAACGGTACTATTAAGAATAAACTGAGTAAGATCATGGCTGAAACTGTATTAGGATGGCCAGAAGCCTTACCGCTAGTCCTCCATAGCATCAGAACCACTCCCAGATCTGCTCTTAATCTGTCCCGCTTTGAGATACTGTTTGGAAAGCAACCTCATTTGATTATAAGTCCACAGGATGATTTGAAGAGTAATAATGAGGTTACTGTGAGATATCATATAAAAATGAGTAGACAGCTGAAACAGCAGCAACAGAAATTGAAAATGTTGTTACCTGATATTCCAGAAACAAACTGTCATGATATTGAACCTGGAGAATATGTTATGGTCCGAAATTTCTTACACTCAGGTTGTTTGACAGACCGGTGGGAAGGTCCTTATCAGGTGTTGATGACAAGTACCACATTGTTGAAGGTAGCAGAAAGGGATATCTGGGTCCATTCCACTTACTGCAGAAAGGTCAATCACCCGAAGGAGGTACAAGGCGAAATCGAGACAGACAACGTGGACCTGTCAATTGAGAGCCTGTTCCAGGAGAACTAAAGACTGCAGTGAAAACACCTGAGCCGGAGACGTGTGCAGATTACTATTCCAGCAATGGGGTGGCGATCTGTTTTTGTGTCCTCTTTTCTTCCCAGGGTTCTCCTCGTGCTTATTTGTTTCAGGATGTCTTATTTCTGTGACGGAGGACAGATGACGGAGAGGGAGGCCGATAGTGATGTCGATGGAGTGCAGTCGGAGGAAAGAGCAATAAAACGATCAGGGAAACCTATGGTCAAACTCAGTTTAGGAACTCTTAAGAGATCTGTTAGCCATGTAACTCGGAGACAGTGTGAGGGGTTATTGTCTGATGAATATTGTATTTGCGAGTACTGTGGGTCCCTAGTTGATTAGAAATACATCCAACGATGCCAGTCCAAGAGTAATCTGTATATGGGCGAGCATCCTGTAGAGGATTACCATTCCTTGGTGGGTAAGGTCTTAAACCAAACTGAATGTTGGGTGTGCTCACAAGTACCTCAAGGACAGAGTAAATCGGGACTAGTGCCATACCCATTAAAGTTAGCAGAGGTACTTGAACTACATGGGGGAAGACCGGTGAAACAGAAATGTAATATATCTAGACCCCCTAGTCTTAAGCTCCACCAGTACCAGGTAGATAGATCCCTGGTATGCTTAAATATCACATATGTCAGAAAACCAGGAAATTGGGGGGTGACCTGGAACAATCAGACAATGACTTATTCACACCGAGCAGATAATGAGCCTATCGATTCTGAACTTTTATGCAGAATTGTTGCAACTGGGAGATACTTCCGGTATAGGTACACATGTAGATACGATACAGTAATGGTTGGCAGAGTATCACTAGGGTACTGTGCAAATATTATACAAACAGAAACGCGTACCAGTCAAATGGGGGAAATGGGAGTAGGATTCTTTGTAAAAATAATGTGTTCAATGATAATGATGCATTCTGTTCCTTGCGTTCTCCCAGATGATGTGTATTTTATATGTGGAAGGAAAACGTACAAGTGGCTCTCTCTGAGCTCTGAAGGTTTGTTATCTTGGGAGGGTATTACCAGAAATCATGACTCTTACACATGATGAAATGATTGAGTGGGTGTAATCAGTGACTACACATGTTATGCTTAACTATATACTCAGTCATCATCTATTTGCACCAGGCATCTATTATAAAAATACCAATGCTGTCTGGAATACACTGATTTTCTAGGTATATTGTCTTTAATTAATATCTTTAAACTCCAGAGTAACCTAATATTTAATTATATAGTCAGATCTTATCTCCTAGCTTCATGGGATGCTGTTTTGGCTCTGCTTGTTTGTATTAGAATTTTATGACTTGTATCTGGTGTGGGTGAGGTTATTGGGAGTGGGTGTAATCAGTGACTACACATGTTATGCTTAACTATATACTCAGTAGGTTACAAGGCTGCTAGGTTTTATTTCAAAGTGGGACTACATGTACAGCATAACTTAAAGAGTTAGTCAGGAGTTAAGCAGGAGGAAGACAGGAGGACGACATTTTAACAGAACTCTCTATAGCTTGGAAAAAAATGCTAAGGATCTTCTGAGCTTCTGGAAGCTCTGCTACTCAGCCACCAGCTTTCTTTATAACCTGGATACAACTTTTGCCAACACCCGGCTTCAGCATTGCAAGCAACTACCTGCTTACTGAACATTTGATACTTGTATGTTTGTTTCTTCTCTACACTGTTTAAATCATTCCAATACCACTGTCAATTTATCTTTATACCACTGTTGTATCTACCATTGTTTCACATATATATACCTTTTATATATATATATATATATATACATATATAATCATACTTTATACTAATTCTCAAATCTTGCAACTTTAACAGCTCTAAACTCCTTTTTTGTTTATAATATACTTTTGTTGTTGTGCCTTTACATCTTCCAGCACTATTCTTCCATTTCTCTGATTTTGACATTTGAACTGTACTGCTCCTGTATCTCACACTCATTACTGCTACTGACTTTTCCCTCCCCCCCAACTGCCTCATCTACGCTATGTCTCTTTTCTTCTACTCCTCCCTCACTCAGCTGCTACATTATTTTCTCCTCTACCACCAGTTTTCACCTCTTTTCTCCATCCATAGTCCCCTCTACATTCTCCCCCTCCTTCCCCTCCTCTGTCCCTCTTCATCACATATAAGTCTCTCCACTGCATCTCCCACAACTCCAGTATTATTCACTTCTCTTCCACCATGGTCCTGCTGCACCACCACTAAACCCTGCACCCTTTTCTCCAAGTTACCTGTCCTCTCCCCCCCCACACCACACTAAAGCTCCACCTTACCCATCACCTGCTGTCACCCTTCCTCATTCAAAAGCCCGCCACATACCCCCACACTCCTTATCCCCCTGCTCTAGATCAATATCACCTTCACACTACATCAACCCTAATAATCTCATTCTCCTCTCGCCTCTTAACTCTGTCCCTCTCTCCTGTTCCCTCTGGAAACCCAGTTCTGTCTATAATAAACTGGTCCCCGTTCATGAGTGCTTCATCTACAATGCCTTGATTCTCCTTGCCATCACCAAACCCTGGATTTACCCATCTGACACCACTGCTCCTGCAGCTATCTCCTTTGGGGGCCTCACATTCTCTCACACACCCTGGCCTGGAGGTTTACAGGTGGTCTTGGGGCCCTGCTATCCTTGGGTCACTCCTACCAAGTCTTAACTTCTGAACCCTCCATCTCATTCTTTCCATTAAACACTAATGCCATTTGCCTCTTCCAACTTCTTCGAGTAGCTGCCTTTTTTTTTGTCTCCCTGGCCTTTGTTCAAAATTCCTCCATCACTTGGCTTCCTGGCTCTTAATCTTCAAAAGGGCTCTCAAGACGCATTTCTTCCTCAATGCTTTCCAGTGCTCATCCTAACCCAGTAATCTATGCTCCTTCCTCACTATCTAGCCCATCTGTGTCACCACTGTTTGTCTGACCCTCCCCTTAGAATGTAAGCTCTCGCGAGCAGGGCCCGCTTCCCTCACGTGCTTCTTCTTGCCTTACTTTTGCTTTCATTTACAATGGTACCTAAAACTTGGTTACTGACACCCTGCTGCTTATTTAGGTGTCATGCAGCATTGTTTATAAATCATGTACTTGTCCTGCATTGTCTGTACTGTTAATAACTGTTGTCTTGTGTGCTCATTTGTTTCTGTACTTTGTAAGGTGCTGCGGAGCCCTTGTGGAACCATATAAAGGATGATAATAATAATAATAATCATCATCATAATAATAAAACCGCATCACCCCCGTACATACACACACAGTATGAACATCGTGACAAAATAAATATGATCCCTGGTGAAGAACATATAACCACACAGTTGATTAGTGAAACAACTGGCTTCCAAATTTTGGTAGCATTAGATCCCACCAGGATCACTCGGGTAACTTTCAATTTTAGATATATCCAAGACCTGGCTAAATTAATAGATAACATCACCGAGATGTATGATGACACTTTCAAGTATACTTGTAAGGAGCTGCAGGCTTATAAAAAGGAATTGGTACAACATAGGCTAGTGTTAAACTACCTGACAGCTGTTACTGGTGGATACTGTGTGACTTTGGCCACCCAATTTGGTGTTAAGTGTTGCACGTACATCACCAATAATACTGATGACCCCCAAAGAGGTGATTGACCGGAAAATGGATGAAATCCTACAACTGAAGTGGGAATTTCAGAAGTACCATAATACTTCCTTATATGAGACTGAGGGTAAAGGTAGAGAGATGGTTCTCATGGTTAAACCCTGTCAAATGGTTTGCCAGTCTGGGAGAGTGGGTACAGGAGATGGTTGCTAGTGTAGGTAAGCTTCTTATTCTTATACTTGTTGTCATCTTAGTAATTGGTTTATGTGTCAGATGTGTTCTTACTGTGGCAAAGGGTGGAAAATGTACCACCAAGGTAAATCGTGAAAATGAAATCGTGATGGTGGTGAGTGGTGGTGGTATAGGTACTAAGGTTGATAAAGAACTGCATTAGAATCCTGAAATTGAATGTACCATCAGATAATAACATGTGAATAGGCTTGGTCATGTATGATAAAATATTGTAAATGTTCTGTGAAACATCCTAGATAATGCAGTCTCAGTTCCCCCAAACTTCCTTTATAGGTTCGATGAGGTCCCACATCTTACCAATGGTCCCCTATAGATCCACTGAGTGCATATAAGGGTTGTTTTACACTTTCTTGAAATGCATTATTGACAGTTCAATGACCCAATTGTGTCACACTGTCTAGAACATTGAATAATAATTTATTATGCATGACTAAAAAGGTTAAGAATAGAATGTGATAGTTTGTTTGCTATCAAAGGGTGGACTGTCAAAGTCAAATAATTGGTTATGATCGTTGTACAATTATTATCTGACATATAGTCGTCTATAGTCGGATGAAGTGTTACCAGGATGCTACTTTGCGTCGCGCAATCTGATGCATATTCACAACACACATACACTGATGCACATAACACGCACACATATAAATGTATATATACATTTATACATGGACGCTCATATGCATATGCACATACTTACACATGGACGCTCATCTGTATATATTCACATACATACCGACACATATTTGCTATTTTAATACACAGATGCATGTATGCGAACGCATACATATAGAATGGTTCCCACACATTATAGTTAATAACCAGAGCTATTAAAGGTATTTGTTAGCTAATAATTATGATGTAATATGTACTTAAATGAGATCTAAGGTTTAGAATACAGTGGACATGTCATGTTTGGTATCATACTAAATCCCTGTTTATTTGCAGACATCCGTATCTATAAGCACAGAAGTCGCATCATGCGTCCGCTAGTTATGGATGATAGGGAGTTATTGCTTAGAATGTTATTACTTATGTGTAGTGTTGTAACCAGTTTTAACCATTTGTTCGGCGGGAACCTACACAAAGAGACCTTTGGAGAACTGAGCCATGCCCCTGATGACACCGTATGAACTAACCAATGACCAGATTATCCAGAAGCAAGAACCAATGGAAATCTTTTAATTAGTCCCTTTTTTAACTAAGAAACCTGTAAGGTATATAAGCTGTGTCCCGATCCCAGTGTAAAGGTATCTTCTTGCAACCGCAGACATCTGGATTGATGACTGTATACTGGGACCAGTGTGCATGCATATGTATCGAGCTGTACTTTATTATTGCTTTTTATGCTAATTGTTAAATCTTACATCATGTTACCCCTTTATACATAAATAACTTTTTGTGCTTTGGAACCACACGATTGGACTGGAAAGCAGTTAATTCTTAAGCAACTTGCAGCGCTAAATAGCGACTAGCGACTTATAGGAATCAATAATATGTGTATGTGATTTTATATGTGTTAATGTGTATATATGTGTTAGTGTGTGTAAACTGTATATATGTGTATGTGTTACTGTGTATATATGTGTATGTATGTGCTAGTGTGTATGCAGGTGTTATTGTGTATATATGTGGGTATGTATGTGTTTATGTGTATATATGTGTATGTGATAGTGTGTATGTTACTGTATATATAATATACACATGTTTTCTACAGATGTATTATATATACGTGTGTGCATGTTTAATATACACACATACACACACACACACACATACAGACCCCCACCCCACCCCCTGAAAATCCTCCTAGGCTCACATCAGCCAGCTGGACCAGCTCATATTACCTGGCTGCCGAACTCCCTGTCTAGCAGGCACTTCCAGGTGCTGCTAGCTGGGAGCAGTGGCATAGTGTGCGGGGATGGCTTGATGGCCTGCTCATGTCGCTGCTCATCATTCCCCACCAGTGCACAGACCCTGATAGAGGCAGGTTGCTGTGATGATGTGAGGGGCTGAGCCAAGGACAGAGATTTGAGGAGGGGCTGAGAAATTAGATGGAGGCTGAGGAAGGTGAGGAGGGGTTGGGGAGAGTGAGGAGGGGCTGAGGAAGGTGATGAGGTGTTGAGGGCTGAGGAAGGTGAGGAGGGTCTGAGGAAGGTAATGAGAGGCTGAGGAAGGTGATGAGGGTCTGCAGGCTGAGGGTGGTGATGAGAGGCTGAAGATGATGATGAGGGGCTGAAGATGGTGATGAGGGCTGGGGAAGGTGATGAGGGGTTCAGGATGGTGGTGAGGGACTGAGGATGGTGATAAGGGGCTGAGGAGGGCAGTGGGAGATGAAGATGGTATTGAGGGGCAGAGGACAGTGGAGAGGGGCTGAGGATGGTAAGAGGAGTTGAGGGGCAGAGGTATGTGGCGAGGGGCTGAGGAAGGTGATAAGGGGTAAGGATATACACAGAAAAAGGAGTTGCAGATGCACTATGTGATCATTACTGTTCACATTTAAATGTATTTTGTAATTACATATATAATTTCAGATGTAGTTAGCATATCAGTGGCCAATGATACGGGCCTGCCCATCATCATCAAGGTCCCTAACACTCTGGGGTTCACATCTGGGACGAAGGGAACCCCAAAAAGACAGCCCAGCCAAAGACCTCCCCAGGGCATCACATGAAAAAAAGAGTGACAGTGAAGTGTTATAAAGTATCAGGTGTGTAAAAGTAGCTAATAAGTGTTAAATACACATAATATATAGAGTATAGGGAGGGGCTCTAGACTGCACACCCGAATAGTAATGAAAGGTGATATCGGCTTGATGGCCTGCTCATGTCGCTGCTCATCATTCCCCACCAGTGCACAGACCCTGATAGAGGCAGGTTGCTGTGATGATGTGAGGGGCTGAGCCAAGGATAAAGATTTGAGGAGGGGCTGAGAAATTAGATGGAGGCTGAGGAAGGTGAGGAGGGGTTGGGGAGAGTGAGGAGGGGCTGAGGAAGGTGATGAGGGCTGAGGAAGGTGAGGAGGTGTTGAGGGCTGAGGAAGGTGAGGAGGGTCTGAGGAAGGTAATGAGAGGCTGAGGAAGGTGATGAGGGTCTGCAGGCTGAGGGTGGTGATGAGAGGCTGAAGATGATGATGAGGGGCTGAAGATGGTGATGAGGGCTGGGGAAGGTGATGAGGGGCTCAGGATGGTGGTGAGGGACTGAGGATGGTGATAAGGGGCTGAGGATGGCAGTGGGAGATGAAGATGGTATTGAGGGGCAGAGGACAGTGGAGAGGGGCTGAGGATGGTAAGAGGAGTTGAGGGGCAGAGGTATGTGGCGAGGGGCTGAGGAAGGTGATAAGGGGTAATGATATACACAGAAAAAGAAGTTGCAGATGCACTATGTGATCAGTACTGTTCACATTTAAATGTATTTTGTAATTACATATATAATTTCAGAGGTAGTTAGCATATCAGTGGCCAATGATATGGGCCTGCCCATCATCATCAAGGTCCCTAACACTCTGGGGTTCACATCTGGGACAAAGGGAACCCCAAAAAGACAGCCCAGCCAAAGACCTCCCCAGGGCATCACATGAAAAAAAGAGTGACAGTGAAGTGTTATAAAGTATCAGGTGTGTAAAAGTAGCTAATAAGTGTTAAATACACATAATATATAGAGTATAGGGAGGGGCTCTAGACTGCACACCCGCATAGTAATGAAAGGTGATATCATGCTGAGATTTTTTTATTTATTTAAATTCTTTATTTAAAGTGCTCATAAGAATAAATAGACTGAGTATATAAACAGAGATGAGTGCAAATAGCCTGAACAATGAGACACATTTTCAAATATATAAAGAAAATACAATATAAATCTGAACATGTAAACGAAATCAGTAGAAAACAGGTTACAGGGGGGAAGACAGGAGGGGGGGGGTGGAGGTATAGGGGAGGAAAACAGGACTACTTGAGAAGTTAGGACATCTTGAGGATGTTTAAAATATATTATAAAGATGAGGAGGAGTACCTATCCAAGGTACAGTAATAAAGCAAGAAAGGGTGTGGAGGGGAGTATAGGGGTCAAGAGTGAGGGGTGTCCTCACAGGAGAGCCATGGAGCTCATACTTGAGGAAATAAATGGCCCCTATCATGGAGATAATAAGTAATATTCTCCATTGCCGCAATATATGCCAAACTTGTGATTTCAAAGCAGAAAGAGATGGCGAGAGAGGGTTTTTCCAATGGTGAACTATTAATTGTTTGGCAGCTATTAGAATATGGGAGAACAATTTCTGGGAGCACTTGGAAAGATCGGGAGGAGGGTAGCATAGTAGAAAAATCCATGGATCCCGTGGGGTCGGAGCTTCAAATAGCTTATTTATAAGGATATGGACCGAGGTCCAAAAAATATCAAGGACCGGGCAAGTCCACCAAATATGGGTAAGAGTACCCCGGAGGCCACAATTTCTCCAGCAGAAGGAAAGGCAGAAGGAAACATTTATGAGAGTCGCACTGGAAATTTGAGGGCCAGATGTGGCCACCGTGTCATGCGGGTTGTTTGTAGGCCCGGTGGAAAACAAGGATTGTTCCATATGGCTGTAAGGGGACATATAGGAGAGGTGATGGAGAACTTAACAGAGTATACATTCCACAGATGTAGTAGAAATTGAAGAGTAGGAGGGAGGCTGGAGGAGGGGGAAGTATCTATTTTGTAGCCAGGGAGAAGACAGATCTGGGAAATTAATAAGGCTGGCTTCACTGTCAAGCCAGGAGGTTGTTCCAGGAGGGGAATAGGAGGAAGCAATTTGAGAGAAGTGAGTAGCCAAGTAATAAAGTTTAAAATCTGGAAAATCCCTACCACCCTTGGAAATAGGCTTTTTAAGAATGGCTGAAGATAACCTGGGGGGTTTACCATTCCAAATAAATTGGGTAATGCTCTTCTGGATTCTATGGAGAAGAGAGTGGGGAACAGCTATAGGGAGTGTCTGGAATAGATAGAGCCATTTAGGAAGATTATTAATATTGACAGAAATGATTCTGCCCAGCCATGAAATGATGTTTCTTCCAAGAGGTCAGGTCTGCGTGTAGTTTCCTGAAAAGTTGTGGGAAGTTTTCCTGATATACCTTGTTATAATGGGAAGTCAGGAAGATCTCAAGGTATTTAAGTTTTTTGTGTTGTCATTTAAAATTATAAAAGGACTTAAGGGATTCAGCAACCCAAGGGGGGACATGAAGAAGCATGGCCTCAGATTTAGAGTAATTGATTTTGTATCCGGAAAGTGCACTATAATTATCCAGGAGGTCGTAAAGATTGGGCAAAGAGATCCTAGTTGAGCAAGCATAAGCAGAATGTCATCTGCAAAAAGGGCAATTCCCGACGTGCTCACCCATGTTGCTAGGGTTAAGGCAGACAAGGGAGGCTAGAGGCTCAATTATCAGGGTAAAGATTAAGGGGGAGAGAGGACATTCCTGTCTGGTGCCATTGGAAATGGAAAATAAATCGGATCGGATTCCATTAATAGAGACTCTAGCTGAAGGGTCAGAATAGAGGGCCATGACACCTGCCAGGAAGTCCCCCGATAACCCTAAGGACCATAGTGTATGAGACATGAAACCCCAGGACATCCTATCAAATGCTTTTTCAGCATCCAGAGAAAGAATAATAGCTGGGGATCTCCTGGAGTTAATAATATGAATCAGATCTACCATCCTGCGAGTATTGTCTCGTGCCTGGGGACCTGGTATGAAACCAACTTGATCATAGTGGATTAAAGAGGGGAGGACAAAGTTGAGCCTGGAAGCCAGAATTTTTGCGTAAATTTTAACTTCAAGGTTAAGTAGGGAAATAGGTTTATAGCTGGCACAAACACTGGGGTCTTTGCCCTCTTTAGGTATCACAACAATTCGGGCCGCAAGCATTTTCGCAGGGAAGGTCCCTCCTCGTAGAATCTTGTAAAAAAGGAAGTGCAGGTGGGGAAGTAGAAGACCTCTAAACTTCTTATAGTATGCAGTAGTATAGCCATCAGGCCCAGGAGATTTACCTGATTTCTGCTCTTTAACAGATGCTTCTATTTCTTCCTCTAAGATCTCTCTGCTCAAATCATCCAGGTTTTCCTGGGATAGTTGAGGAGGTGAGTGGCAGGAAGAAGTTTTGGATTGCTGCATCAGTAGGTGGGGTAGAGGAGGGGGGGGAGGCAGATTGCAAGTTATATAATTTGCTATAGTAGTTTTGAAATGCAGATTGAATGGCAGCAGGGTCATGGAGAAAGTGACTCCTAGAGTTTTTGATCATGAGAATATTCTTATGGGTTCGCACTGAACAAAGCCTAGAGACCAGGATCTTGTCCGCCTTATCGCCTTTTTCATAAAATGTCTGGTGGAGCCATTGTAGGCGTTTAGCAGTATGTTGAGAGAATAGGAGGGCAAGGGAGCGCCGGACAGTTAGAAGCTCCTTCAAGATAGAGAGGTCAGGAGATTGTTTGTGCTGGACTTCCAGCTGTTGAAGTTTAATAGAGAGAGTATTGGTACAGGTTAGAAAATATTTTTTTGATTTTGGAGGCCATGCTAATCAGGTGCCCCCTTAGTACCACCTTATAGGCCATCCAGATAGTTGAAGGGTGGTTATCTGGGAGGACATTCAACTGAAAATAGTCTGTAAGGAGTTTATTAAGTCGTGTGACCACGTCCTGGTTGTGGAGAACAGTGTCATTCATGCGCCATATGAATGGACGTGGGCGGTCCGTGATACCTAACAGGTCAGCTGAGATAGACACGTGGTCAAACCAGATCACGGGAAAGACCTGAACATTCATGAAGGGGAGGGCTAAGTTATGGCTGAGCAAAATCATATCTATGAGGGAGTAAGATCTATGTACTTGGGAAAAGAAAGTGTAATCCCAAGTTAGGGGTTCCCGAACCCACCAGGAGTCATAAAGAAGTTGGGACTTCATGAGATCAAGGAGAGCTATGGAATTACAGAGGTCCACCCCGCTAGAGTTGGTGTCCCCCGAGGTAGATCTATCCAATGTGGGGTTAAGGACTGCATTAAAATCCCCTGACATAATAAGAGGGCCCTGCCACTTACGGAATAGGAGAGTATCTAATTTAGTAAAAAAAAGCATGTTGGTTTTGATTAGGAGCATATATATTAACAATAGTGCACAAACTGTTGCTGAGATTGCCTATAACTATAAGAAAATGACCCTCTTAATCCCGGTGGGTATCAATCAGATCAAAAGTGAGGTGTCGGGCCATGAGGATAGCAACGCCCCATTTTTTTTTGTTTAGCATCACAGACATGATAGGTAGTAGGGTATGCCTTAGAGCGTAACTCCGGGTGGAGGTTTCGCAAGAAGTGGGTCTCTTGTAAGAACACCAGGTCACCCCTGTAAATGTTAAGGGTAGAAAAAAGCTTGGTATGCTTCTGGGGGCTGTTAAGATCCTTCACATTAAACGAGATTAGTTTAAGAACCATATGCGACGGTCGAGAAGGAAGCTAAAGAAGAGATAGAAGATCCTTGAAGTTTAAAGAAAAGAAAGAATGTCCTGTTGGAAAAGGAGGGAAAACCAGAATGAGGGAGGTGCTGACAGGGGGAAGGGATGCTTTGCATTGGAAAGGCGCATAGGTCAGCAGGTAGGTATAAAACCCGGAAGGGGCACGGAAAAGTGGAGCCGCAATTCTAAAGAGGTGACATGAGAGACAGGGGGAGACCCTCCAAGAACCCTAAAGACATAGAAATAAAAAATTCATCAAAATGTATGTGGAGTATAAGAAGAGAAAAAAAAGTAGGGGTAAAAGGTCAGTGGAATTGATATACTAAATCTCAGTATGAAGAACAGAAAGGACAAAGTGGAGAAGCGGGATGGCAAAATAATATATATATACTGTGTATATATATATATATATATATATATATATATATAAATGAATGAATGAAAAAAACACACAAATGAAATCGCATATAGACAAATAAACACATATCGAAATAAACCAGGTAGGATACTGTTCAAAACAATTCACCAGTCACATTATCAAACAATAGAAGACTACACAGGAAAATTAAAGTCTCAGTGGTGCGACACCAGACACGCCCAATGATTACAGGAGGAACTAAGGGGGAATTAGGCCGGGTTCAGTGGGGCACAGCAAGACAACATTAGAGAATCTACATAGGGAGGAGATCTCCGCAAAACAATAAAAACAGTAAACCTTTAGAAGAGATCAAGTTTCAAAAGCTGGAGTAGATGTCCTGGAAGATCTAGGGACCGTGGACCATTCAGATGGAGAGAGGCATAGAAACATCATCTGGCGAGGCCTTTGTGGAAGTGGGACCAAGGGTGTGGAAGAATCTTTGGATATGCCTAACATTGGAAGGAGAGACTGGGCCTCAGAGAGAGATTGAGCCATGTGGAGTTGATTCTGATGCCAGAACAGGAGATGAAAGGGGTAACCCCAATGGTATCTGATGTTGTGGTGGCGTAGTAGGGTGGTGAAGGGTTTAAGGTCTCTACGCTTAGCCAAGATCATCGGGGAGATGTCTTGAAATATCTGGAGGGCAGAGTCTCTAAAGGGTATTGAATAAAGCTTACTCATTCTTAATAGCCTCTTTGTGTAGTAATGCAAGCGAAGAATCACATCACGGGACTGGGAATGAGTTTGAGAGCACGGTTTCAGGGTGTGGTGGGCCCAGTCAAGGAGAAGTTGATCCTCTGGGGTCGTAGTGGACAGCTGCATGAAGTGGCCTTTGAGATAGAGTTCCAGGTGAGGGAGCTCAACTTCTTCAGGTATGCCCCTGATACGTATATTATTGTGTCGGGCTCTATTGTCTTGGTCCTCCAAACCTACCTGGATCTGGGCAACCTCATGGCGAAGTTGAGTGAGCTCAGTATCATAGGGTTGTTGGGAAGTGACTACATCTTCTACTGCTCCAGATGGTCTGTTCTGTTCCCAATGGCGGAGATATCTGCTTGCATAGCGTTTAGCGCCTGGACAGATTTTTTTACATCCTTAAGTTCCTTAAATAGTATGAGGAAATCTCTGTGAGTAATAGGAGTGAGAGCATCTTCTTCTGACTCTGCGTTGGATTGGTCAGGAGCCGGGTCGAGTGGAGCCATCGCGGAGACTGGTGGGGGCTTCTGTTTCGTAAGATAAGGGGTGAGGTCACCGTCAGTGGTTTTCTTCCCTCTCGGCATGATAGATATTAATATATGAAAAGGAGTGAATCAGGAAAAAAAAAACCTCCATTGTCGTTTATGGGGGGTCGGAGGGAGGGTTGAAAAATCAGTTCCTACATATCAGCTAGCCGAGTGATGAGACAAAATATGGTAGTCTCTTGGTAGCAGGTTTTGCAAGTATGAGCAGCCTCAAAACACCAGGTGGTTGGGGAATGTCACAGCAATATAATATAGCAGGAGGAGTGAAGTGTGGACCTTAACAGCCGGGAGTCACAGGATATGGAGGTAGTGGTAGGCTGAGGAGGTAAGTCACATACAGGGAATGAGGCAGATGAGGAGAAAGCACAGGACAAAATCAATGTTGTGGCACTACAAGTCTCAGAAGCAGCTGGAAGCAAAGGGCCTAATTGGTCAGGGTTGCCTGGTTATCAGTCATCCAGGGCAGAGGCAGTATTGACTACAGGTGATCCTGAGAACAGTGGGAAGTTCACTGAGACTGCAGGGACCTCCAAGACTGCAGACAGGCATGATGCAGGACAGTCTCCCTGCATCTGCCCAGGAGCAGAGGGCTGAACCGTTCTTCACAGCTGCAATTGTCAGGCCTTGGGGAGTGTCGGTGGGTAGTGACTCTGCAGGAGAGGAGAAGCCTGCAAAGGAGGCTTGCAGGACAGTCCTCGGCGTCACGGAGGATGCGAGCCATTATGTTTGTTTGTTTCCTATTGAGGACAATGTGTTTGTTTTTCTGTAGAGGCCAATGTGGTTGTTTTTTTTCTGTGGGGGTGCAATGTTTTTCACCTGCGCATGCAACTGAGTTGCGTTGAGCATGCATCCCAATGGTGTTTATACAAGGTTGCAGTACAGATTCAACAGCATGCACCAAGTAGTGCAGTGTATTAGAAATGTGTTGGGCATATTTAGGCAGTTACAGGAGGTTGGCTAATTAGATACAGATGTAAGTTAGTATATGTGTTTTGCTAAAAGTGATTGCATAGAGAGACAAAATGGTCAACAGGTACAAAAAGGTCAACAGTACAGAAGGTTGAAAGGGACAAAAAGTTGATAGGTTCAAATTGTTTCCACACAAATGGTCGACATGTTTTTGTGTAATTTAACCCTAATCATAACCTTAACCCTCCCCCTAGTGCCTAACCATATCCCTCCAGGTGCCTAAAACTAACCTTCCCCTTTGGCAGCCTAACCCAACCCTCCCCTAAGTGCCTCACCCTCACCCTAAAAATGTTGAAAAACCATAAAAAAACATGTCAACCAGTTTTGTGTTGACCATTTGAACCTGTCAAAGTTTTAACCCTGTCGACCTTCTGCACTGTTGACCTTTTGTACATGTCAACCATCTGGTGTTGACCCATTGACTGTCGACCTTTACATTGTTGATCTTCTATCTGAATACCATTCAAGTGACTGTGGGCCCAAAGCACCTCTTCCCCACCCCTTACCAGCCACATGCATGGTACCACAACTATCTCTTGCATTGATGATGTAAATAAATGTAATTTTTTGTCATTGCTCAGTTTTACCTTAATGGATCAAGATGAAACAATGTGCAAGTTATTTCTAGGAGTTTCTACTACAAAATGCTGCAGTTTTCATGAAAATTGATTAAGTAGTTTTTGAGCCAACTTGGAACAAACAGACAGACACAATGTTCTTTAATATTTGTATATATTAGGGATGTGCGCCAACCCCATGTTTTGGTTTTGGATCTGTATCTCCTTCAAGGTTTTGGATCTGGATTTGGTTTTACAAAACCATCCTTGCCTGTTTTGGTTTAGGATTTGGATCTGTATTTTATCCATAAAATCATAAAAACAGCTGACTGTTTTTGTTCCTATAGTATATTTAACCTCAATAACATTTATTTCCAGTTATTTTCAGTCAATTTTGACCAACTTACAAGCCAAAAGGTTGCATCGAGCTAGCTGGCAAAGCTAAGCGACAGCAGTGGGCGGCACTATCTTGTGGCAGTTCAGCTTCCAACATAGTATGGAGTGGCACTGCAGTGGTAGACAGGATGGCAGTTTAATAAACTATACAACCACATAGGAAGTTTAAAAGCCAAGAATGTTTTCATTAATCAAGAACTAGGTCAGAGGCCCGAGGGATGTTTATGGACTGAAGACAGGGAAAGGACGGAAGGATTGATTAGTTTTAAATATATTTATTAATTTAGTGTTTTGATTCTTAGGAAAATTTATGAGGGAAGATCAATGTAGGATCAAGTTCTTTAGTTCCTAAAAGACATCTTTGATCTGGAGGAGGTTTTCTTTATACATCTAATAGAAATGCAGTGGCCTTGCATGTGGAGGTGCTGCTAAATAGTACACACTGAAAACAGACATTTACTTTGTGTTCAGGGAGGTTGTTAGGGATAATGGGACCAAGATTTGTTATTTACAGCAGAGGAAAACAGCCTGTAGCTCTGGTTGGACTACATCTCCCAGCATCCATGCTGTTTGCCAGGCATACTGGTGGTGTGCCTCAGGTTACTACACACACCAAAAAACCCGCACAGATTCACAATGTATATATTGGTCCTTCCCTACCCTAATATCCTAGTGTTACATAGAATTATTACTAGTAGGGGGTGCACCCGGGAATAAAGGTATAGCAACAACAAGAAAAAAGAAAAAGTATTCCTATTGGGGCATACACGGACCTAAATATAGTATTATTCTGAATGTGATACCATATCTAAGGGATCTTATAATAAAATATAACTTTTAATTGATCAATTAAAATAGCGAAATATAAAACAAGAAACAAGACAAATACACTGAATAAAATAATATTGTTATAACCAGTCCAATATCAATGTATCATAATAATCTGCCACTAGTATGATCTTTCCTGTAGAGGGTCCTCTAATCAGGATTAATATCAGGCACTCCTAATTATGAACATTGTATTCATAGTTCATATAAATATATATAAATAATGTTGACTGGTAGATTAGAAATAACTAATCACCTAGGATACTGTGACTCCTATTATGTGTGAGAATAAACCGCTATTGGATCAATAGATAATATCCAGCTTAGATATAGAGTATTCTACCAGCATTCAAAGAGGAAAATACTGGATATCCTATAGTAATAATAACTAAGTGTCCAAAGCAGAGTCTTATTCAATGAATGGCAACATAGTTGTTAATCCTTATTCACTCTGGCTGCATGGTGAAGTTGTCAATTTCCATGCATTGCCCTAATAACATCATTAATTTTATGATGGTGATTGTGCTCCTTATTGGATACTCCGTTCAACAATTATAATACTGAGCTAGTGTGTTTAAAACAGTTGCATTCTAGTTCCACAAAGGCTCACCTAAATCAGCGGTAATATAGTAACATGTCTCACACATACTTAGACAGCAATGTGAATGTAACGATCACAATTGACAGTCTAGCACACATACACCATTCATAGCAGATAGTTATTTCATTTCTGTACAGTAGTGTGGTGTCACAGTAAGCCAGTATAGGTGTTATGGCTCCAATCTCAAGCAATCATTTGTAGTGTATACACGCTAGTGTAAATACAGCGTGTCTCTTATTAGCAGCAAGCGCCGCGTGTCTCCCCGATGCGCGTTTCGTTTGGTCAGCTTTATCATAGGATCAGATGATAAATCCTATGATGATCCTATGATAAAGCTGACCAAACAAAACGCGCATCGGGGAGACACGCGGCGCTTGCTGCTAATAAGAGACACGCTGTATTTACACTAGCGTGTATACACTACAAATGATTGCTTGAGATTGGAGCCATAACACCTATACTGGCTTACTGTGATACCACACTACTGTACAGAAATGAAATAACTATCTGCTATGAATGGTGTATGTGTGCTAGACTGTCAATTGTGATCGTTACATTCACATTGCTGTCTAAGTATGTGTGAGACATGTTACTATATTACCGCTGATTTAGGTGAGCCTTTGTGGAACTAGAATGCAACTGTTTTAAACACACTAGCTCAGTATTATAATTGTTGAACGGAGTATCCAATAAGGAGCACAATCACCATCATAAAATTAATGATGTTATTAGGGCAATGCATGGAAATTGACAACTTCACCATGCAGCCAGAGTGAATAAGGATTAACAACTATGTTGCCATTCATTGAATAAGACTCTGCTTTGGACACTTAGTTATTATTACTATAGGATATCCAGTATTTTCCTCTTTGAATGCTGGTAGAATACTCTATATCTAAGCTGGATATTATCTATTGATCCAATAGCGGTTTATTCTCACACATAATAGGAGTCACAGTATCCTAGGTGATTAGTTATTTCTAATCTACCAGTCAACATTATTTATATATATTTATATGAACTATGAATACAATGTTCATAATTAGGAGTGCCTGATATTAATCCTGATTAGAGGACCCTCTACAGGAAAGATCATACTAGTGGCAGATTATTATGATACATTGATATTGGACTGGTTATAACAATATTATTTTATTCAGTGTATTTGTCTTGTTTCTTGTTTTATATTTCGCTATTTTAATTGATCAATTAAAAGTTATATTTTATTATAAGATCCCTTAGATATGGTATCACATTTAGAATAATACTATATTTAGGTCCGTGTGTGCCCCAATAGGAATACTTTTTCTTTTTTCTTGTTGGTGCCTCAGGTTACCTCAGCCTGCTTTATGCACTATATGTAACATGTAAATATGTATGTAATGTGACCAATATGCACAACTAATTTTTGTATTCAAAGTATTTGCACTTTATTGCACACATCCTGGCAGGAAGATGCTCTGTGCTGCTGCTCATATTTCTGATCTCTCTCATGAAACTCACCATCTACATTCTACGTTATCCAGTTATTCTGCTTAGAGTCACCTACACACAAAGGAGGCAGGTGTTTATTGAGCTGAACTGTTATTTACAACAGCCTATCAATTCACCAGGGTACTTGAGCAACCGGTTAGGGTTTGAAGCAATTAAAAAAACTGGGTAAATTTGAAAATATACCATGTTTTGCCCACCCAATCAACTTGGTGGTTCAGAATTAAAAAAAAAAATGAAAGGGGCGTATAGGGGATACTAAAAAAAGGGGGGTTTGAGATAGCTGCGCTATAACTCCTGTAAGCCTCTATAGTGCTGCCCGGGGATGGTATAACAGAGGTTCACCTTCCCTGTGTGTTATGGTGAAAAAGTTTGGATTATCCCTGGTGCTCAAATGTGAGGACTTATTAAAGGAATAAAAAGCATTAATCAAGGTAAGTTAAATGGTATATTTATTTATAACAAAAGAGTAAGTATGCACTCTAGATGTTTAAAAGGTATAAATAAAACCTAAAGCTACTACTAGTAGACAACATATAAAACATAACCACATAAAACACATATTATACAGGGTAACCCCTATATAGGGGAAAGACCTTGAGAGGAGATACGCTTATGGTGTTTTACTCTTAACCTCTTTGGTTTGGGTGGTATATAGCACCCTCCGGGGTGTATATCCAATCTGATATTAAAGCAAGAGTCAATGTCTGTATAGAAAGAGTGGTACCTTTGTTGGGGGCTGGTTGCCCAGGTTCCTTATTGGTGGGGATGATCAGTAGGAGTAGAGTTAGTTTGCCGGCAAACTTGTAAGGGTGGGGAACGTGTGAAGCAAGTCCCTGGATGTCCCTTACCTCACTGGATCTACGCGTTTCGCCCATACCTCGGGCTTCATCAGGATAGAGAGAGCATCCCTCATCTCCTCCTTAAGTACCCACTGGTTGTGGGCCATCCCCCTTACTTATCTGCCAATAATGTAGTGGGTTTTAGACAGTTAATTGAGGTACTGTGTCCCCGCTACCAAATCCCATCTAGAAAGCAATTCCCAACCTGTACAGGGACGTTAAAAAAAACTTAATTAGTGCACTCCAAAATGCTGTTGTACCCACTGTCCACTTAACCACAGATTTGTGGACAAACAAAACAGAGCAATCACAATATTACATGACTGTAACAGCCCACTGGGAGGGTGTATTGCCTTCAGCGGCACCATCAGCAGCAGCATCTAAGAAACAGCAGCTCATTCAGAACCAGGCTACTCTGTGTATCACTGGTTTCACTAAGAGGCATTCCACTGACAACATTTTATAAAAACTCAGGAATGTCATTGCAAAATGGCTTAACCTGCTTGGACTCTCCTCATGATTTGTAATTTCTGACAACGCCTCCAATATTGTGAGAGTATTATAGCAAGGTGAATCCCAAAAAATGTCCAATGTTTTGCTCATGCAATCAACATGGTGGTGCAATTTTTTTTTAAAAAAATGACAGGGCCGTGCAGGAGATGGTCTCTGTGGCCAGCAAAATGTCTGGACATTTTTGCCATTCAGCAGGTGCAAGAAATGTTGAATTTGCTCTGCCACCAGCTGAAGCTAGAGGTAGCGATAAGGTGGAACTCCACCCTTTATATGTTTCAGCAGATGGAGGAACAGCAAAAAGCCATCCAAAGCTACACAGTGAAGAACAGGAGGGGGAATGTACCTTCCTCAAGCTCAGTGGAAAACACTTTCCGTGTTGTGAAAAGTGCTGAAACCCTTCAAAGTAGTCACCTGTGAAGTGAGTTCAGACACTGTCTGCTTCAGTCAGGTAATTGCAATAATTAAACTGTTGGAAAAGCTGCTTGAGAAATTGAAGGAGGAGCTAAAACTAAGCAATTCAGTATGTTGGACTTGTAGACCAAGTCCTTTATTCGCTTCGCCAGAATCCAGGGATTGTCAGGATCTTACAATCAGATCAATACATTTTGCCGACAGTGCTGGATCATAGGTTTAAGTCATACATTGTGTCTATCTTCCCAATGGACACAGATCTGAAGAGATGCAAAGAGCTGCTGGTAAGCAAATTGTCAGCTCAAGTGGCATGTGATGCAGCGATGGCTTCTCCTTCAGTTTCTCCAGAAAGTGTATCTGCCAAGAAAAAACTAAACTTTCCCAAAAGACCCACTGGTGATGCAGATGAGTCAATACAACCAAGTTTTGACATCTGGTTGGGTCTAATAGAATTTCCTACAATTAATGAGACCTCAACCACGACTCCATCTGATACAGTCTCCATTCAAAGAATGGTTGAGGACTATTTTAAATTTATTAATATTAGCATCCAAATAGGCATAACAGACAGTCTGTCAGGTTTGGATTATTTTTTGAACCTGGGGTGGATACAGGAGAAGAAACTGGAACAGGTTTGCAGTATTGAAATGCAGCAGGTTTAATAGGAGTATTATAATTCATTAAATGGTGATGGATATATAAACTGGCAGAAATAAACAAGTCCAAGTGATGTGTGGCTGAAAACAAATGTCTAGCAGGAAAACAAAGTCCAAGTAGTGAGGCAGAAAACAGGTGTCAAGCAGAGAAAACAAAGTCCAATTAGTGAGGCAGAAAACAGGTGTCAAGCAGAGAAAACAAAGTCCAATTAGTGAGGCAGAAAACAGGTGTCAAACAGAGAAAACAAAGTCCAATTAGTGAGGCTGGAAACAGGTCCAAGTAGTGAGGCAGAAAACAGGTGTCAGGCAGAGAAAACAAAGTCCAATTAGTGAAGCCGGAAACAGGTGTCAGGCAGAGAAAACAAAGTCCAATAGAGGTGTGACTGAGGAACAAAGGTCTGAAGTTCTAGAGTGGGTTCTGAGTCCGGAGAGCTGGAGGGTACACAAACCGTGGGGTGAGTAACGGGGTATAGCAGGGTAGATGTGGGTATCAAGGAACAGCCTGTGCTGGAGACAGAGCAGGAGATGGAGCACTGCTGGGACTGCAAATGTCACACCGAGCTAAGGAGCACAGAGAACTCTCACACTGCTTACGCTGCGTATACGTTGCACTGGCAACTAGAGGGCATGCTGAATGCCCTTAAGTACCATGGGAAAGTGCATGATAGGCTGCTGAGAGTAAACACTAGAGGCTCCAACCTGATTGGCCCATTCAGGTCACATGCCCAAAACCAAGATGGCGGTGCCCAGCAATCCCCAGCGTGGCAGCGCTGTCTTACCTGTCACCACATGGCTTGTACCCCTCAGACATCCATGCGCACCTCACGCCAACTTCCAGATACCAGCACTCCCACCGGTAGGACCGCACCAAAGCCCCCACACAGGCAGAGACCGCGACTCACCAGTTACAACTCTGCTCGTGACACAGTCCGTTCAACTCCTGGCAGTAAAAAAAGGCAATTTGGAGGCCCTTGTAAAAAATGGCTTTGCTTTACTTGAGCTGCCCAAGCCTTCAGAACAGCCGGGACCCTGGTCAGTGATGGGCGTAGGAGGCTACTTCCACAAAATGTGAAAAAGATAATGTCCATCTAAATAAACTACAAATTCTACAAGGAAGACCTTTACCACCAATTATATCCAAAAATTACAGAGGCACCTGTAGTGGTGGATTCCAGCGGGGACTCATTAATATTGTGTGAAGATGATGTACACACTGATGAGGGTGAGGAATCAGATGATGATGGCAACAACATCTTGCCTCTGTAAAGCCAGATTGTGCATGACACATAGAGATCATTGCCAGCAATGTCAGCTTGTTTTGTGGAAGCCCAAACAAACCAATTGCTTAATGATTGAGGATATTGTTGATGAAGGTGTTGGTCGTGAAGATGGCAGGTGCTTGGATCTAGCAGAGAGAAGGGAGCTAGCTGACGCTAGACTGCTTGTTGTTACTTTTTTAGCCAGAGTTTCTGAATTTTGCAAAAACGTTTTTGATGGATGCGCTGCAGATGATGTAACAGGGAGGAAGTGCCTAGATGGTTAAGGTCCTTACCTCTACTTACTCTGACTTTACAAAGAGTACAGATGGCTTGACAATTGTTGTCTGGATTTGAGTAGAATTCCACACATAAGAAGTGTATTTTTTGTCTTATACCCAGGCATGACAATGGGCTTTTCCTTATCATGGGCAACAACTGTTTCTTCCACTGGTGCCTGATTTACACAAACAACATCCTTATCAACAACATCCTCATCATCAATAACCTTATTAGCGTCAGCTACACAAATATAATCCTGGTGCACTTCCACAGAAGCATACTCAATTACTATGTCAGCCTGTTCACTATTGCTTACATCATCATAAGAGGCAGAGCCACCAGTCATAAATAAAGGCCAAGGCCTTAGCCTTTCCTTGCCACTGCATGTGGTGAAAGGCATATTGCCAATTATATGTATTTCTACAGCTAACTTTCCCTTTGATGTTTTTTTTCTTTATCACTGTAAAAGATTGCTTCTTTGATTTTAGATGCCCTGACTTAAGCACTGTATGCCTTTGGGCATCAGCTTTAATAGATGACGTAGACGGACTAGTATCGTCATGACTGTTGGCACTGGCAGCAGCTCCAGCACTAGGATGTGGTTCCTGCTCTCCTCTCAGTCTCAACTGATCATTCTCCATATCAACAAACATGAAAAAGTGGGGTACAGCACACATGTCAATTTGTACCAATTTTAAATATATTACACTGCGGTATCAATGACCTACAGTGTTACAATATTTTTTATGAATAATACACTTCCCTACCACTTACAGTGTCACAATATTTATTAGGAATAATACACTGTGCTATCCCTTACAGTGTCACAATATTATTTATGAATACACTGCATTTCCACTTACAGTGTCACAATATTTTTTATGAATCCACTGCGTTTCCACTTACAGTGTCACAATATTTTTAATGAATAATAGCAAGCAAATGGCGCTGATCATCGCTGGGAGGGACTTTTATATAATCCAAATCCCTTGAGAATCTGACAGCGGGATGATGATGCTTTGCCTCATTTTGTGATCCAAGTCAGACTGGAAAACCTGAGCTGAACTCGGATCCCGGCCCGGATAGTGCATTTCAGGTGGGTCTTGTTCCCTGAGAACCGGACCCACTCATCTCTAATATAGTATCCTCATCAGTAGGGGTGCTTCTTGTAATGTCCAGCATACAACTGTGACCATGCCAGCATCAATATCAGAGCACTCACCAATCCACTCATCACTATAATATAATCATGTAAAGAGTGGTTTGCTGCTGAGTTGGTGGTCTTGATAATGGACCGAGAGGAGTCTGAAACATTGTGTGTGATAAATGGTGACTGTGTGATGAAGTGCTTAATAAAAAAAAACATGCAATAATAAACAGCACACATGCAATAATGAATATAGCTCTTGAGTTTGACAAATTGTGTGGGAAGACCAGGGCAGACACTACCATTAGGCAACTTTAGGCAGCTGCCTTAGGTGCCGCCTCCTGGAGGGGTGCCACTGGTTCTGCCTACAACAAAAATGAAGAATGTCTCTGCCAGATATATTCTCCATCTACATGATGTTGGATCTTTCCAGCCAGAGCCGCTGCTACCCTCGCACTTTGCCCTGAATCCTGGTCCGGAACAGGCTGGCCACATCACTGGCAGTCACATGACTGAAATGTCATGTGCTCGTGCTGTAATGAGGCCAGAAATGTGCGGGTGTCTGGACCCTGCTCTATCCCATTCCTTGGCTGCAATGCATGGGCTTCTTTCTCTACCCCATCAATTTAGACTTTCACACACTCCCTGCCACTGTCCATCATGATGGACTGCAGGGGTATTGGAGCAAGGAGGAAACCCACACCTCTCACCAATGAAGAGAGGGACCAGTCAGTTGTGTAGAGGTTACCCATCTTGTTCCCATTGGTTCCACTTCTTCACCAGCAGCGCAGGACCCGATTCATAAGACAGCAAGTGACAACAGCAGCATTCAGGGTGAGAGTGGTGACACTGCAGAGAAGATCAGCAATGAGTGGAGCTGGGAAGGGGGGCTGGTGTGGGAGATGGGATTATCACAGTTCAGGAAACTTAGGTATAAGGGGTAAGCTATGCAGGTTTAATTATGAGGGGGAAGTGGTTAAAGTAATCTAAAACATAAATGGTTTCATGTTTTTATTGGGGGTAAGAAGTGGTTCTTTTAATTAGATTGAGTGGCTTATTGAATATAAATGTAAGTAATTGATGATATGGTGGTTAACTAATAGTGGGTATGTCAGAGTTTATGATTATAAAGGGACAAATTATGTTGAATGGTGTTGTTACAATAATGCTAAATGAATTAATGATTTTTTAGGGTTATTTAATGTGAGATTAGATTGTTTTGTGGTCACATTAATGCCCTTGGTATTGTATGTTGATAACAAAAATGCTCTCAATATTGTATGGCGGTCAGTAAAATGCTCTTAGTATTGTATGGCAGCCACGTGTTCTTGGTATTGTGTGGCAGTCACCAAAATGTTCCCAGTATGTATGGCAGTAACAAAAATGCTTATAGTATTGTATGGCAGTCACAAAAAAGCTCTCAGTATTTATTGTAAAGAAGTCTCAAAAATGATCTCAGTATTGTATGGCCATCTTAAAAATGCTCTCAGCAGTCACAAAAATGTTCTCTGTATTATATGGCCATCACAAAAGTGCTCTAGGTATGTATGGTAGTCACAAAAATTATCCCAGTGTGCATGACCATCACAAAAATGCTTTACATATTGCACACATTGCATAATTGCATGGTGGTCACAAAAAATGCTTCCAGTATTTATTGTATGGTGATCACAAAAATGCTGTCAGTATTTATTGTATAGTAGACACAAAAATGCTCTCAGTATTGTATGGTGGTCACAAATTTGCTCTCAGTATTTATTATATGGTGTTCATAAAAATGCTCTTGATATTGTATAGCAGTCACACAGATACTGTTGATATTGTATGACACTCTTAATAATTTTCTGAATATTGTATGGTAATCATGAAAATGCTCTCGGTATTGTATGGTGGATGTGTAAAATGATGAGCAAGTCCAGTAAATGTTTTATAATAATTTGTAATAAAATAGACAGGGGTGACAAACATGTATTCTTTAAAAGTGTGTGTATATATACAATCTATATCAAAATTTATAAGCTTTCTTAACACTATTGCAGTTGATATGAAATTATTCTATAGTGCAAAACAGCAAATTATTAGCATATGTTGTTGTAGGCTTGATCTCCTATGATGGATGTCAATGTTGTTGACAGTTCTGGATTTTTAATCCATGTTACTGTGCTAAATCACAACTACTGTAATTCACACTTACGCTCAAAAAACACATTTGTGGGAAAACTTTTGCATCTCATGATGATGTCATGGCTGCTGTACAGGATTGGTTTGAGAACCAATCACCGGACTTTTCCAGAACGGCATCAAGAGGTTGGAACATCAATGGGAGAAGTGTATTGAGGAAATGGAGACTATGTTGAAAAATAAATGACATTTGAACTTAAGTTTCTCTGTTATTTTTGGTCAGGACACCGATTTTTGGATCCACCCTCGTAAAGTCCAGTTTTAGATCTTACCGGTAAGTCACCTGGAATGTGGTCCCCATCAAATTGTGATACCCAGGGCCATTAAGTCAGCCACGGGGCCCAGGTACAGAATAAATAATGAAAAATATTATGCTTCCTTGCGCTGTTAGCTGCAAGGAGTCCACCTTAGCAGCTGGCATGGGCCCCTCCAAGAGGCCCGGGCACAGATAATTTGGATAAGATATTTATTATTCTTTGGCTTGTGATCTTACATGCTTGGCAGGTGCAATAATAAAATCCTTTACTATTTTCTTCTAGCCTTTCTCTGCTCATTTGTGGAGGTTTACCATTTAAGATGTTTGCCTTCTTATATATTATTTTTAAGTAGTTTTGCAAGATGGGTTGGAGCCTCTCATCTTTTAAGAGAGTCAGACAGTGTTTTTTTTTTCAAGCGCTGGAGTCTCTGCTGTACTGAGTGATAAAGAAGGTGTTTTCTATCTGATCTTTTTATTTGTATTTTCAGATTCTCTCTTCGTATCTTTGAAGACTTAGGCCCTGATTCAGACCCACTCGCAAGTGGGCGTACGCACGTTCGGCGTACGTAAAAAAATATTTAAATTCAAGCACTCGCTCGTATTTTCTTACGCAGCTAAAAATCCGCCCCAAACTCAGGCGACCCCTCCTCTGACTAACGAGCGTGCCAAATAGCGAGCGTACATCCCCGAAATGGCTTGAAGGGAACGCACGCACAAGTACAAACCGGAAGTGGGACTGTCAGATTCCGATTACCTGCTCGTTTTTTCTGCCTACCTCCCTCAATCGTATCATGCCAATCAATGTATCAATTAGCTTAATTGTTTTTTTTTTTTCAACACAATGCAATAAACTTTAATCTTGTCCGTGTTTGTATTTGCTCGCAGAATACGTACGGCTGAAACCTTCGCTTTTATTGTTCAAAAGACATGTTAGCCCCAATTAAACAATTGTTCTATTTGTTTGTCTCCCCACAATTTTTCTGTGGTTCATTTCTTTATTTAAATTAGCTTACGCATGTCACTGCATCAAGCCTATCATAACTCTCAAGAGATTTGTGGCCCTGTCGAACACATGACTCATACACTAACCAATAGAATTTGTCCTGTTAATTTCCCAAATACATTAGCCAATCAAATTTTTTTGTGGTGCTTTATTAAAAATATTTTGCTAAAAAAACACCATTGCCATCATGAGATCCGCCGCATTCACCAGGCGCGAACTGCTGGTGCTGACGGAGGTGATGGACAGGAGGATCACCAGTCAGCCTCCACCCATCTCCAATAGGCGCAAGCGTTCCGCATATGCGGAGGTACGTCGACGCCTGCGCTCCTTCGGCTCACGCCGACATATTGGCCAGCTGGAGCGCAGGTGGTCGGACCTGCACCGGCGGATGCCCCGCTTGCTGGCATGCTTTCGCATGCAGATTGTGGAAAGTAAGTGTTCTGGACTGTGGTTTTCAAGTTTATCTTGTGGGCCATAACTGCGTGTGCATGTTTTCATGCCTGTCCTATTGAGTCATTGTAGTCATATCTGCATGTGCATGTTTTCATGTCTGTCCTATTGAGTCATTGTAGTCATATCTGCATGTGCATGTTTTCATGTCTGTCCTATTGAGTCATTGTAGTCATATCTGCATGTGCATGTTTTCATGTCTGTCCTATTGAGTCATTGTAGTCATATCTGCATGTGCATGTTTTCATGTCTGTCCTATTGAGTCATTGTAGTCATATCTGCATGTGCATGTTTTCATGTCTGTCCTATTGAGTCATTGTAGTCATATCTGCATGTGCATGTTTTCATGTCTGTCCTATTGAGTCATTGTAGTCATATCTGCATGTGCATGTTTTCATGTCTGTCCTATTGAGTCATTGTAGTCATATCTGCATGTGCATGTTTTCATGTCTGTCCTATTGAGTCATTGTAGTCATATCTGCATGTGCATGTTTTCATGTCTGTCCTATTGAGTCATTGTAGTCATATCTGCATGTGCATGTTTTCATGTCTGTCCTATTGCGTTTTTTTTTTTTTGGGTTTCCTTTTGAAACTAACCACAATATTTTTGTCATTTTTTAGGGGCACAGCAAACACTACGGCGGCATCGCCACACACGACGCCGGTCCCGGCCCCTCTCTCCAACCCCCAATTCCTCTATTACCCCCTCCTCCCCAGACCCTGTGGCCGAAATTTCCGGCCTACTTCCCCTCCAGCCCAATTCCCCCTCTCCTCCATCCGTCCCTCCTCCAAATACCCCCTCCCAGGATCCTGAAAACACCTTGCCCCTCGGGTTGGGGAATGTAGCCACCTCCGAGGTGGTCCAGGGAGTGGCTTCTGGCTCTCTCGTTTTGGAGAACGGTATGTTTTTAAAGTTTATTTTGGACACCACAAACTGTTTGTATGTAATCATGTGTCATCCCCATTTTTTTAGACTTTTTGTCGCCTTAGGGTATTTTTGGGGGTTGTCTTTACCTGTTCCTGCTGATGTCACCATACACATATCACACCTGTGTGCCTTTTTTTAGGGCCCTTGTATTTTTGCCCTTAGACATTTTGGGGTGCTGGGTTTTATCCGTGTAATGTTTTTTGGGCCCACAAGCTTGTAAGTTTTGGTTTGCTTGTTTTTTTTTTTTTTACAATGTTGCTTCATTATCGATTTATTAATCCCCAAACTTTTGTCACCCACAGAGGAACAGAGGCGTCGGGAACAGATCGTTAATTGTGTGGGCCGTATGCGGGAGCAGGTCACCGGGCTCATGCAGGCCCTTGACCATCTGTTGGTCCTCCTTAGGAATTAGTTTTTTTTTTTTTTTTTTTACAAATTGTTTATTAATAAATCAGTTTTAAATCAAGCTCTGTCTCATGCGTTTGGAGTAAATCCAAGATTCTTTACACTGACATAAGTAGACTCTTCAAGCAAGGTTTGGCACAGAATCTCACTACAGATTGTGTGTTGTATTTTGAATGCAAACAGGCACAAGAAACACTTCCCAGTACCAATGTCATTTTCCTTTTTTGTGGTGGTCAACATGATAGTTTACACCATTTTTCAGGTTCCTATTTGGTGGCCAAACTGCTTCGGACAATCTTACGAAGGCAACTGATTGTACACGATTCCTTGTTGTGTTGGTTAGTACCCCGAAAACATATTACATTTTAGCTCCACTTGCTTCATTACTGGGTTACCCCTTAGGTAAAATTAACGTTTGGGAGTTTGTTTACACTTGCTTCTAAGGTGCCCAAAAAGGAAACAAATTACACTCTCCAAATATTTATTCACAACACAAATCAAAATACAAAGTGGTCACTCACAAACAAAACACACAGTGATAATCAGAAATACACCACATACCAAAAACACTAAACAAACACACAACAAATCAAGAACTGGTTGACGAAGGTCCATGCCCACATGATTTCAAAAATATGGCGTTGCAATATTGGTGTCAGAATATATTCCCGAAGTTTCAACAGAAAGGTTTTTGAAGGGTAGCAGGAAGTAGTCATCGTGGGAGTGCCAAAGATTATGCAAACAAACAGAAGATGGTGCAAGAATGAATATCAAAAAAGATGAACGTTAAAAAACCGTAACACATTGGGTATACACACTGTTGTTTGATCAATAATTACCTAAAATATCGGGCCACCACATCATCGCGTATGGCCCCCCCACATACTGACCTCCGACCAACCTCGGGGGGGCCATCCTCAGGTAAGGCATCCTCTGGCTGCATTGGAACACCACTCCTTATGGCGATGTTGTGAAAGATCCCACACAGGACCACAATTTTCGAAACCATATCCGGCAAATACATGAGCTCGCCACCAGAGCGGTGGAGGCATCTGAATCGGCCTTTCAAAAGGCCGATACAGCGCTCCACCACTTGCCTGGTGGCTGTAAGTGCGGTATTAAACTCACTTTGTGGACCTGGTGTGGGAGCCAAATAAGGAGTGAGCAGCCAGGGCATGCAAGGGTATCCACTGTCTCCTGTGAAAAAGAATAGACAACATCAGAATCACTGTGTATCAAGCTTAACATTGTTATGTACTAAAGGTCTCCACTTACCCAGAAGCCATGCATCACCAGCTTGTAGGTTGGTTAATTTGAGCCATATCCCTGATTGCCGGATGACGAAGGAGTCATGTGCACTTCCTGGTAATTTTGCATTCAGGGACAGGATCTGGAGGGAGGCATCACATACCACCATTACATTCAGGGAGTGATAGTGTTTCCTGTTTCGAAATATGGCCTCCAGCCGTGCTGGAGGCTGAAGTGGTATGTGAGTACCATCCACAACCCCTATGATGTGTGGGAAGCCAGCTATTTGGTAAAAATTGGCCTTGGCCACACTAAGGGCACCCATATCCAAAGGCATTTGAATAAAATGATGGAGGTGCTTGAAAAGTGCCTCCATCACTGCCCTCAGGATCCGGGAAAAGGAGGATTGTGAGATGCCCGCCACTATTCCCACCGTTGTTTGAAATGATCCTGAGGCACAGAAATGTAACACCGCCATAAATTGCGTAAGTGGTGGTATTGCTGTAGGACTGTCAATTTGCCGCTCAAGATCACTCTCTATTAATGAGAGAGTGTCTATGATGATTTTGGGAGGAAGACGGTAGCGTCTTAAAACCTCATCATCGGGCATTCCAAAAAGGGTGACACGTGTTCGAAATATCTGGGGCCTTGCACGCCTACGATGCCTACGCCTGGGACGAGATTGAGGTTGGTCAGCTTCCGGGAGCATGGCCAGAACAATCCGCCCAAGATCAACCTGAAATGGCAAGATTGGAATGTAAGGCTTTGGACCCACCACAAAAGAAAATTAAAAACAACTTAGCTTGATGATACCATCCATTGCTGCTTACATGCCGGGGTATTGTCATGATACGTCCAAACTGAAATTAATCACAAAAATAATTTGACAAATTTCACTCTGTGCATTTTAGTTTCTAAATTTTGTGCTAGACAAAACTTAAAATATGCGAAACACACATTTGGCAAAAGAGCAAAACGACATTGCACACAGTACATCAAAATGGGTTGAAATGTTTGCCAAAAAAGCGAAAGGGCAACCACAAAAAATTTTACAGGATTAATAAGCATTTAAAAATGCGCTAATTAGTTTGCAAATACAAGTCACAATAGTAAGTAGTAAAAATTTGCTAATTAGTTCGCAAATACAAGTCACAATAGTAAGTAGTAAAAATGCGCTAATTAGTTCGCAAATACAAGTCACAATAGTAAGTAGTAAAAATGTGCTAATTAGTTCGCAAATACAAGTCACAATAGTAAGTAGTAAAAATGCGCTAATTAGTTCGCAAATACAAGTCACAATAGTAAGTAGTAAAAATGTGCTAATTAGTTCGCAAATACAAGTCACAATAGTAAGTAGTAGAAATGTGCTAATTAGTTCGCAAATACAAGTCACTATACAAACTGAGAAAAATGCGCTAATTAGTTCACAAATACAAGATAAAAAATGGACTTACCAAGAGCAAATATATAAGAGTCCAAATCAAAAGGTCTTTGGGTCCGAAATTAATAAAAAGCTAAAATATATGAAATTATGGATCCAAAAATTAAAAACAATAAGAAACACAATGAGACAACAATTGATCAAAAGTTAGACTTCACAAAACTTACCAAATCAAGAAACGAGGCCAAAAAAATAACAACCAAAAAAGAGAACGGAAAATAAAAACGCAAATCTAGCAAACAAAATAAACTCCAAACGCCAACTCCTTTATCCGCAAACAAGAAACTCCAACCAAGGTAACCTCCAACAATCCAAAAACGCCACCTCGACTCGAGACACACCAAGCCATAAATAGTGTTTGGTTTCCAGCACAAATTAAGGAGGGATCATAGGAAGGCACAATCAATGATGCGGCCGCAAAATAAGGACGCATGTATAAATACGTCACGAAAACACATTAAAATTCTGGTGTATTTCTTGTTTGGACCTCAGACATGGCGACAGACCAGGGAAACAATGCCCAAGAGTCAGGCGGTAAGTCTTTCATGCATTTTTTATCAATGATTAATTTGAAACATAAGATTGGGCAAGTTGTGAATTTGTGAAATCTGAATATTTACACAAATAGGTGAGGAGGATGACATTGAAGAGGCTGCTGGGCCAAGTATTCCGGCCAAAGCTGCCAAAAAAAAAGGCAGCCACATTTCACAAGAAAGGAGATGGAGGTTTTGATACAGAAGTGTGTGGACATCCTGCCACAGGCAGACAGGAATATGAGTCTAAGCCAGAAGGGGAGAATGTGGGAAGAGGTAGCCGTTGCTGTCAATAGCTTGGGTGATTATGTCCGTCTAGCCCGGGATGTCAAACGGCGGTAAGTAAACACTTGCCCCCCCTAAAAACAAACACCATTTTAAACAAAAGGATAATGGCTTCCATTTTTTCCCCCAGATGGGGCGACTTCAAATATTGCCTAAAGCAAAAACTTGCGGACAGGGCTAGGCATGCAAGGGGGACAGGTGGGGGTCCCACCCCTGTGTCATTGGAGTTGACGGATTTAGAAGAGCTGGCACAGGGGTGTGTGCAGCCTGTGGAGGTGTTTGGCATGTCCAACATGGATACGGACATGCCAGACTTTGCGGCTCCTCATGTTGTCCCAGGTAAATCTTTTGATGTCACCAACTCTGAAATGTTATTGTGCCAATATGTAGATTCTAATGTGAGTCTTTTCTCTTTTTTCCTAACAGAGACACAGGCGGATGAGTCTGCTCCAGAGGGGAGCCTTGGCCGCCGAATTTCTGCTGGCTCGGCAGGGGAGGAACCAGTACATCCGGCTGAGGACCCTGCAGAAGCCAGTCCAGGGCAATCCCCCTCGCAGGCAGTGTCCCTCCTCACAGAACTCAATTTCAAATCGGATTTCCATACGGAGATTCTGCAGAGGATGGACGCCAGTCTGCTACGGGTGGCTGAGGCCCTGGAGCAAAATGCTGCGGCCAACGTGACCATTGGTCAGGCCCTGGCGGAAAATACCAGGGCCAATATCCGCATCGCCAATGCCCTGGAGCAGCTTGTTCGCCAGCACATGGTGGAGCCGACCTCCCTTCCTGCCGGAACATCAGGATCCTCCACCTCTGGCACAACATCAGCCAATCCTCCAAATGTGCCTAGCCCTGTGCCTAGGGCAGAGGCCACAACATCTGCCTCTGGACAGGCCAGCCCGATGACATCCCGGACCCGGTCTGGCACCCTCCCTCCCCCATCCAAACGGGTGAAAAAACGGTGACAGCAATGGCGACTTTTCCCACAATCCTTCTGTGCTTGGCTCATATTCCTTTGTGGTCAAAACTTCCCTCTCCTTTCTTGTGAAATGTTTTTAATTTTTTGTTGTATGTTTATGTCTACAGTTATGTTGGGCCAATTTGTTGGATTTTGGGACAGATCTTTGCCAAAAACAGATGTCCCCAAATTTTTTAATAATTTAATTTTTGTTTGACCAATAAATTGACACCAAAAATCTGACATTGGATTGTGAAATTATTGTACAAATGGGTTACATTTAATCCTGGACCAAAAGGCAAAAAATTGCCAAAAAAAAAAAAAAAAATTTAAGAAAAACGGGCTCTTTAAGGAACGTTTAAAAATTCATATAACGAGGCAAATTCAAGAGGCAAAAAAAAAATGTTGATAAAATTAAAACATGATGACATTATTGTTACAATAGGCCCTAACCACCAAATTGAGGCCAAAATAAACCCCCACAAATGTACACAAATTGATTGTGTCATCCTGACATTAGCAGCTCTGATTTCCACCGGCGTACGGTTTTGTGCTATCCCAAAAAACTGATTTCAAAACACATACCAAGCCGGTTTTCAATCCAACACTAATTGCTTTTCAGCCCTCCCGCGATTAATCGCAACAACATCGTGCAGTCCCGGGACGGAGGAGAAGGCCATCGCCAATGTGGTCGAGTAATCCAGCCCCTAAGCTGTGCGAGCATTTTGAAGGGAAAAAGGATCATCCAGTGACGTATGAGTCGGTCGGAACACATTTTACGCTCGCATCTGCTAATGTATGTACGCCCCAAAAACGCCTCGCCACGCCTGCGTTTTTCCATCTCCACCCCCGTCAACACCCAAAAACGCCCTGTTCTGTCAATCACATTTGACATGTCACTTCCTGTACGCTATTTGACGAACGAGACCAAAAAAGCTCGCAATCTGCCGCACGCACATGCTCAGTGTTACACTGACGCATGCGAGGTTAATCAACATCAGAACGCAACGAGCGTACTGCTGTTTGCGAGTGGCTCTGAATGAGGGCCTTAATTTATCAGCTTTTCATCATAATTCTGTTTTAAAAAGTGTTATTTTAATGCAAAAGCTTGTATTTCATAATCGGATGTCATTGAACAGTTCCTCCTTATATGTTTAAACTGTCCTTTTGGAATATGCAGTATACCATTTTTAAAAAAGTTTTTGTCTAAGGGCTTGATTCATTACGTATCGTAACTGCAATAGCGATTACGCACGCAGTCTCACTGCGATGATATGCTAAACCTCTGCGACCGCTATGCCGTCTCAGAACGCATAAGGACGACCACCTTACCTTACATACAGCTGTAATACCTAGCAAGACTGCTAAACCATCGGTAACATCGAGTACCATCGCAGCCTCACACACTTGCACAAGCTCTGACCTTACTCAGGAATTGCTAACATCGTCACACGCTTTGAATACATGAGCTGCGTATGGCATGGCAGTGGATAATTTATGCACACCCATGTAATGGCATCCAAACGCCCTGGCACGCCTGCGTTTTGGTGACCCCACGTCACCACCCCCCAAACGGTACTTCCAGTCAATCACTCTGCGATGGGTCTGCATAGTTATCGTAGTCCCTATCACAGTGGTGCACATATGCACAGCAATGCATACGCAAAATGCAACAATCAGCCGATGGCGTGCGCAGTTACAATCCTTGCCCAATCAGGCCCTCTATATTGTTTTTTTCCACAAAAATTTCCAGATCAAAAGACTTGACTCGTTCTAGACTTACAATAGACATAAATTTTAGATTGATGCTATTTTTGTTAAAGTGTTTAATAAAGTTCTCCTGGCTTTCCTTGTCATCTGTCCAAAAGCACATTGTGTTATCTATGTATGTGTGGCAGGCTGGCAGTCTGATATATGCTCATTTATACTAGGGGTGTGCACCGGCCACTTTTCGTGTTTTGTGTTTTGGTTTTGGATCTGGATCTTTCTTCGTGTTTTGGATCTGGATTGGTTTTGCCAAAACCACCCTTCCGTGTTTTGGGTTCTGGGTTTTGTGTTTTGGATCTGTATTTTTTTGAAAAAAAGCATAAAAACAGCTAAAATCACAGAATTTGTAGGTTTTTCTGCTCCTATGCTATTATTAACCTCAATAACCTTAATTTCCACTCATTTCCAGTCTATTCTGAACACCTCACACCTCACAATAGTGTTTTTATGTCCAAAAGGTTGCACCGAGGTAGCTGGATGACTATGCTAAGCGACAAGAGTGGGCGGCACAAACACGTGACCCATCTAGGAGTGACACTGCAGTGGCAGACAGGATGGCAGTTAGAAAAACTAGGCCCCAAACTGTACATAATGCAAAGAAAAAAAGAGGTGCAAGATGGAATTGTCCTTGGGCCCTCCCACCCACCCTTATGTTGTATAAACAGGACATGCACACTTTAACAAATCAATCATTTCAGCGCCAGGGTCTGCCACACAACTGTGGCTGAAATGATTGGTTCGTTTGGGCCCCCACAAAACAAGCTGGCAATTAATGTGTCCCTGCACAAACTGGCTCTACGGAGGCAAGATGTCATCCTCATCCTCCTCATCCACCGATTCCTCACCCTCTTCAGTGTGTACATCCTCATCCTCACAAAGTATTAACTCGTCCCCACTTGAATCCACCACCACAGGTCCCTCTGTACGTTCTGGAGGCTGGTCTCCCTGGAAGAGCTGATAATTCATTTTGATGAACATCATCTTCTCCACATTCTGTGGAAGCAACCTCCTACGCCTTTCGCTGACAAGGTTCCCGGCTGCACTAAACACTCTTTCGGAGTACACACTGGAGGGGGGGCAACTCAGGTAAAATAGAGCCAGTTTGTACAGGGGCCTCCAAATTGCCTCTTTTTCCTGCCAGTACAGGTATGGACTGTCTGACATGCCTACTTGGATGCTGTCACCGATGTAATCCTCCACCATTCTGTCAATGGTGACAGTATCATATGCAGTGACAGTAGACATGTCAGAAATTGTTGCCAGGTCCTTCAGTCCGGACCAGATGTCCAAACTTGGTCCTGCCTGCCCTGCATCACCGCCAGCGGGTTGCTTAGGATACCTAAGTTTTTTCCTGGCAGCCCCAGTTGCGGGAGAAAATGAAGAAGGAGCCGTTGACGTGTCACGTTCCGCTTCAGCTGACAGTGTGTTCACCAGCAGGTCTTTGCACCTCTGCAGGCTTGTGTCGGCCGGAAAGAGAGACACCACATAGGCTTTAAACCTAGGATCGAGCACGGTGGCCAAAATGTAGTGGTCTGATTTCAACAGATTGACCACCCTGGAATCCTGGCAAAGCGAATGAAGGGCTTCATCCACAAGTCCCACATGCCGAGCGGAATCGCTCCGTCTTAGCTCCTCCTTCACTTTCTCCAGCTGCTTCTGCAAAAGCCTGATGAGGGGAATGACCTGACTCAAGCTGGCAGTGTCTGAACTGACTTCACGTGTGGCAAGTTCGAAGGGCTGAAGAACCTTGCACAACACGGAAATCATTCTCCACTGCGCTTGAGTCAGGTGCATACCCCCTCCTTTGCCTATGTCATAGGTGGATGTATAGGCTTGTATGGCCTTTTGCTGCTCCTCCATCCTCTGAAGCATATAGAGGGTTGAGTTCCACCGCGTCACAACCTCTTGCTTCAGGTGATGGCGGGGCAGGTTCAAGAGTGTTTGCTGGCGCTCCAGTCTTCGGCACGCAGTCGCTGAATGGCGAAAGTGGCCAGAAATTTTTCGGGCCACCCAAAGCGTCTCCTGCACGCCCCTGTCGCTTTTCAGAAAATTCTGCACCACCAAGTTTATTGTGTGAGCAAAACATGGGACGTGCTGGAATTTGCCCAGATGTAATGCCCGCACAATATTGGTGGCGTTGTCAGATATCACAAATCCCCAGGAGAGTCTAAGTGGGGTAAGCCACTGGGCGATGATTTCCCTCAGTTTCTCTAAGAGGTTGTCGGCGGTGTGCCTCTTACTGAAACCGGTGATACACAGCGTAGCCTGCCTTGTAACGAGCTGGCGTTTCTGAGATGCTGCTACTGGTGACGCTGCTGCTGTTGCTGCGTAAGGTGATACATCTACCCAGTGGGCTGTCACAGTCATATAGTCCTTAGTCTGCCCTGTTCCACTTGTCCACATGTCCGTGGTTAAGTGGACATTGTGTACAACGGCATTTTTCAGGACACTGAGGACACTTTTTCTGACGTTTCTGTACAGTCTCGGTATCGCCTGCCTAGTGAAGTGGAATCTAGACGGGATTTGGAACCGGGGACACACTACCTCCATCAATTGTCTAAATCCCACTGCACTAATGGCGGATACCGGACGCACGTCTAACACCAACATAGCAGTCAAGGCCTCAGTTATACGTTTTGCTTCAGGATGACTGCTGTCGTACTTCATCCTCCTCGCTAAGGACTGTTGGAGGGTCAATTGTTTAGTAAAAGTAGTGGTGTTCCTACTTCCTCTCTGGGATGATGAACGACTCCCAGCAGCAGCAGCAACAGCAGCAGCGGCAGCAGTAGGCGTAGCAATGCAGGATCCTCCGGAGGAATCCCGGATAGGAGAGTCAGTCATGCCAGTGATATGGCCTGCAGGACTACTTCCGATCCTGACTAAGGAGGAAATTGACGAGGAGGGAGTTGACGGTGTGGTTTGCAGGCGCTTGGATACAACAGGACAACGGGATTTAGGTGTCCCTGGACTGCTTACGGTCTGAGCCAAAGTTTCTGAACTTGACAGTAACTTTTTATGAACGCGCTGCAGGTGCCGTATAAGGGAGGATGTTCCTAGGTGGTTGACGTCCCTACCCCTACTTATTTCACCTTTACATATGGTACATATGGCAAGACAGTTGTTGTCCGGATTTGGATAGAAATATTGCCAGACCAAAGAGGTGGAATGTTTGGTCTTCTGCCCAGGCATGACCGTGATGGGCTTTTTCATCCCACGGACAACAACTGTCTCCCCCGGAGCCTGATTTAAACAAACCACATCACCATCAGAATCCTCCTCGCCAACTTCCTCCTCAGCGCCAGCTACACCAGTATCCTCATCCTGTTGTACTTCAACAGTGACATCTTCAATTTGCATATCAGCAAGTGGACTGTGGGTGCTCCTTTCAGCACTTGCAGGGGGCGTGCAAATGGTGGAAAGAGCCACCTCTTCCCGTCCAGTGCTGGGAAGGTCAGGCATCGCAACCACCACCACACTTGGACTCTCCTTGGGGATTTGTGATATCTTCTTAGAAAGCACAGTTCTTCGCTGTGCTTTTGCCAGCTTAACTCTTTTGATTTTTTTAGTGGGAGGAGTGCTTCCATCGTCATGTGAAGCTGAACCACTAGTCATGAACATACTAGGGATCGACCTTAGCCGTTCCTTGCCACTCCGTGTCGTAAATGGCATATTGGCAAGTTTACGTTTCTCTTCAGCTGATTTAAATGTCTTTTTCAAGGTCATTTTCCTGAACTTTGCCATTTGGGATTGTATGTGCCCTCTACTATGACATTGGGCATCGGCCTTGGCAGACGACGTTGATGGCATGTTATCGTCTATGTCATGACTAGTGGCAGCAGCTTCAGCACTAGGAGGAAGTGGTTCTTGATCTTTCTCTATTTTATTTTTATCGGAGAAAGTTTGGTCCTCCATTTATGTTATATCGATTTGATATATACGTGCGGCTAAACACAGAAAATAATTTTTTTTTTGGTTTGGACTGGAGTGTACTTTGTGGGTTACAGCACCCTTTAACGGTCAAGCCAGCCGGCCCTTTACTTATGACACAGGCGCACTCTTGGCACTACTTTGTTGATGCACGTGCGGCTACTGCGCACACAATTCACAAACACAGAAAATAATTTTTTTTTTGGTTTGGACTGGAGTGTACTTTCGGGGGTTACAGCACCCTTTAACGGTCAAGCCAGCCGGCCCTTTACTTATGACACAGGCGCACGCTTGGCACTACTTTGTTGATGCACGTGCGGCTACTGCGCACACAATTCACAAACACAGAAAATAATTTTTTTTTGGTTTGGACTGGAGTGTACTTTCGGGGGTTACAGCACCCTTTAACGGTCAAGCCAGCCGGCCCTTTACTTATGACACAGGCGCACGCTTGGCACTACTTTGTTGATGCACGTGCGGCTACTGCGCACACAATTCACAAACACAGAAAATAATTTTTTTTTGGTTTGGACTGGAGTGTACTTTCGGGGGTTACAGCACCCTTTAACGGTCAAGCCAGCCGGCCCTTTACTTATGACACAGGCGCACGCTTGGCACTACTTTGTTGATGCACGTGCGGCTACTGCGCACACAATTCACAAACACAGAAAATAATTTTTTTTTTGGTTTGGACTGGAGTGTACTTTCGGGGGTTACAGCACCCTTAACGGTCAAGCCAGCCGGCCCTTTACTTATGACACAGGCGCACGCTTGGCACTACTTTGTTGATGCACGTGCGGCTACTGCGCACACAATTCACAAACACAGAAAATAATTTTTTTTTGGGTTTGGACTGGAGTGTACTTTCGGGGGTTACAGCACCCTTAACGGTCAAGCCAGCCGGCCCTTTACTTATGACACAGGCGCACGTTTGGCACTACTTTGTTGATGCACGTGCGGCTACTGCGCACACAATTCACAAACACAGAAAATAATTTTTTTTTTGGTTTGGACTGGAGTGTACTTTCGGGGGTTACAGCACCCTTAACGGTCAAGCCAGCCGGCCCTTTACTTATGACACAGGCGCACGCTTGGCACTACTTTGTTGATGCACGTGCGGCTACTGCGCACACAATTCACAAACACAGAAAATAATTTTTTTTTGGGTTTGGACTGGAGTGTACTTTCGGGGGTTACAGCACCCTTAACGGTCAAGCCAGCCGGCCCTTTACTTATGACACAGGCGCACGTTTGGCACTACTTTGTTGATGCACGTGCGGCTACTGCGCACACAATTCACAAACACAGAAAATAATTTTTTTTTTGGTTTGGACTGGAGTGTACTTTCGGGGGTTACAGCACCCTTAACGGTCAAGCCAGCCGGCCCTTTACTTATGACACAGGCGCACGTTTGGCACTACTTTGTTGATGCACGTGCGGCTACTGCGCACACAATTCACAAACACAGAAAATAATTTTTTTTTTGGTTTGGACTGGAGTGTACTTTCGGGGGTTACAGCACCCTTAACGGTCAAGCCAGCCGGCCCTTTACTTATGACACAGGCGCACGTTTGGCACTACTTTGTTGATGCACGTGCGGCTACTGCGCACACAATTCACAAACACAGAAAATAATTTTTTTTTTGGTTTGGACTGGAGTGTACTTTCGGGGGTTACAGCACCCTTAACGATCAAGCCAGCCGGCCCTTTACTTATGACACAGGCGCACGCTTGGCACTACTTTGTTGATGCACGTGCGGCTACTGCGCACACAATTCACAAACACAGAAAATAATTTTTTTTTGGTTTGGACTGGAGTGTACTTTCGGGGGTTACAGCACCCTTTAACGGTCAAGCCAGCCGGCCCTTTACTTATGACACAGGCGCACGCTTGGCACTACTTTGTTGATGCACGTGCGGCTACTGCGCACACAATTCACAAACACAGAAAATATATTATTTTTTTAGCACTTGGGGGGAGCACCCCTGATGGACAGAGCACCCCCTGGACAGCACTACAGCACCCCTTTAGGACTGGGACACTGCACAGGACTTTGGAGTGGACACAGCCCCTATGGAGAACTGACTGCACAACACAGTCCAGCCAGCCCCTATGGACTTTGAAGTAGTGGACACAGCCCCTATTAACAACAGCAGCACAGCACAACACAGCCAGCCCCTATGGACTTTGAAGTAGTGGACAACAGCAGCACTACACTACACTACACTACACAGCACTAACTCCCACCCTCCCTCTTCACTGTCCACAGCCGAGTGAGAAAATGGCGCCGACGCGGGTACCTTATATAGGATCCAAAACCCGCGAGACTCGGAAGGCGGGATGATGACGTTTTGCCTCGATGTCAGATCCGAGTCAGGCGGGAAAAGTCGAGCCTGACTCGGATCGGACTCGGATCGGGGGGGCTCGGGGGGGTTCGGATTTCAGAAATCCGAACCCGCTCACCCCTAATTTATACTAGGGGTGTGCACCGGCCACTTTTCGTGTTTTGTGTTTTGGTTTTGGATCTGGATCTTTCTTCGTGTTTGGATCTGGATTGGTTTTGCCAAAACCACCCTTCCGTGTTTTGGGTTCTGAGTTTTGTGTTTTGGATCTGTATTTTTTTGAAAAAGAGCATAAAAACTGCTAAAATCACAGAATTTGTAGGTTTTTCTGCTCCTATGCTATTATTAACCTCAATAACCTTAATTTCCACTCATTTCCAGTCTATTCTGAACACCTCACACCTCACAATAGTGTTTTTATGTCCAAAAGGTTGCACCGAGGTAGCTGGATGACTATGCTAAGCGACACGAGTGGGCGGCACAAACACGTGACCCATCTAGGCGTGATACTGCAGTGGCAGACAGGATGGCAGTGTGAAAAACTAGGCCCCAAACTGTACATAATGCAAAGAAAAAAAAGAGGTGCAAGATGGAATTGTCCTTGTCCTCCCACCCACCCTTATGTTGTATAAACAGGACATGCACACTTTAACAAACCAATCATTTCAGCGCCAGGGTCTGCCACACAACTGTGGCTGAAATGATTGGTTCGTTTGGGCCCCCACAAAACAAGCTGGCAATTAATCTGTCCCTGCAGAAACTGGCTCTACGGAGGCAAGATGTCATCCTCATCCTCCTCATCCACCGATTCCTCACCCTCTTCAGTGTTGTGTACATCCTCATCCTCACAGAGTATTAATTCGTCCCCGCTGGAACCACAGGTCCCTCTGTACGTTCTGGAGGCTGGTCTCCCTGGAAGAGTTGATAATTCATTTTATGAACATCATCTTCTCCACATTTTGTGGAAGCAACCTCCTACGCCTTTCGCTGACAAGGTTCCCGGCTGCACTAAACACTCTTTCGGAGTACACACTGGAGGGGGGGCAACTCAGGTAAAATAGAGCCAGTTTGTACAGGAACCTCCAAATTGCTTCTCTTTCCTGCCAGTACAGGTACGGACTGTCTGACATGCCTACTTGGATGCTGTCACCGATGTAATCCTTTAACAGACAGACGCACGCTTGTCGCTACTGCTTTGAGGATGCAAGTGCGGCTACAGCCCACACAATTCACAAAGACAGAAAAAAAAAAAAGAATATTTTTATTGTTTGTGGAGCGCACTTTGAGGGTTACACCACCCTTTAACAGACAGACGCACGCTTGTCGCTGCTGCTTTAAGGATGCAGGTGCGGTTACAGCCCACACATTTCACAAAGACCGAAAAAAAAAGAACAATATTTTAATTGTTTGTGTAGCACACTTTGAGGGTGTCACCACCCTTTAACAGACAGACGCACGCTTGTCGCTGCTGCTTTAAGGATGCAGGTGCGGCTACAGCCCACACATTTCACAAAGACAGAAAAAAAAGAACAATATTTTTATTGTTTGTGTAGCACACTTTGAGGGTGTCACCACCCTTTAACAGACAGACGCACGCTTGTCGCTGCTGCTTTAAGGATGCAGGTGCGGCTACAGCCCACACATTTCACAAAGACCGAAAAAAAAAGAACAATATTTTTATTGTTTGTGTAGCACACTTTGAGGGTGTCACCACCCTTTAACAGACAGACGCACGCTTGTCGCTGCTGCTTTGAGGACAGTATCATATGCAGTGACAGTAGACTTGTCAGAAATTGTTGGCACGTCCTTCAGTCCAGACCAGATGTCCAAACCAGCCCTTGACTTATGACACAGGCGCACGCTTGGCGCTGCTACTATGTTGATGCACGTGTGGCTACATCGCACACAAGTCACAAACACATTAAAAAATAGTTTTTTATTTTTTGGAGCACTTTGAGGGTTACACCACCCTTTAACAGACAGACGCACGCTTGTCGCTGCTGCTTTGAGGATGCAAGTGCGGCTACAGCCCACACAATTCACAAAGACAGAAAAAAAAAGAACAATATTTTTATTGTTTGTGTAGCACACTTTGAGGGTGTCACCACCCTTTAACAGACAGACGCACGCTTGTCGCTGCTGCTTTAAGGATGCAGGTGCGGCTACAGCCCACACATTTCACAAAGACCAAAAAAAAAAGAACAATATTTTAATTGTTTGTGTAGCACACTTTGAGGGTGTCACCACCCTTTAACAGACAGACGCACGCTTGTCGCTGCTGCTTTGAGGATGCAGGTGGAATCTAGACGGGATTTGGAACCGGGGACACACTACCTCCATCAATTGTCTAAATCCCACTGCACTAATGGCGGATACCAGACGCACGTCTAACACCAACATAGCAGTCAAGGCCTCAGTTATACGTTTTGCTTCAGGATGACTGCTGTTGTACTTCATCCTCATCGCTAGGGACTGTTGGAGGGTCAATTGTTTAGTAAAAGTAGTGATGTTCCTACTTCCTCTCTGGGATGATGAACAACTCCCAGCAGCAGCAATAGCACTAGGAGGAAGTGGTTCTTGATCTTTCCCTATTTTATTTTTATCGGAGAAAGTTTGGTCCTCCATTTATGTTATATTGATATATACGTGCAGCTAAAGCGCACACAAACACAGAAAATATTTTTTTATTTTTGCTGGAGAGTAGTGCACTTTGTGGGTTACACCACCCTTTAAGAAATGAGCCAGCCGGCTCTTTACTTATGGGACACAGGCGCACGCTTGGCGCTGCTCCTTTGTAGATGCACGTGCAGCCACAGTGCACACAAGTCACAAACACAGAAAATATATATTTTTTTGGTTTGGAGTGTACTTTGGGGGTTACAGCACCCTTTAACGGTCAAGCCAGCCGGCCCTTTACTTATAACACAGGCGCACGCTTGGCACTACTTTGTTGATGCACGTGCGGCTACTGCGCACACAATTCACAAACACAGAAAATAAATTTTTTTTTGGTTTGGACTGGAGTGTACTTTGGGGGTTACAGCACCCTTTAATGGTCAAGCCAGCTGGCCCTTTACTTATGACACAGGCGCACGCTTGGCACTACTTTGTTGATGCACGTGCGGCTACTGCGCACACAATTCACAAACACAGAAAATAATTTTTTTTTTGGTTTGGACTGGAGTGTACTTTGGGGGTTACAGCACCCTTTAACGGTCAAGCCAGCCGGCCCTTTACTTATGACACAGGCGCACGCTTGGCACTACTTTATTGATGCACGTGCGGCTACTGCGCACACAATTCACAAACACAGAAAATAATTTTTTTTTTGGTTTGGACTGGAGTGTACTTTCGGGGGTTACAGCACCCTTAACGGTCAAGCCAGCCGGCCCTTTACTTATGACACAGGCACACGCTTGGCACTACTTTGTTGATGCACGTGCGGCTACTGCGCACACAATTCACAAACACAGAAAATAATTTTTTTTTTGGTTTGGACTGGAGTGTACTTTCGGGGGTTACAGCACCCTTAACGGTCAAGCCAGCCGGCCCTTTACTTATGACACAGGCGCACGCTTGGCCCTACTTTGTTGATGCACGTGCAGCTACTGCGCACACAATTCACAAACACAGAAAATAATTTTTTTTTTGGTTTGGACTGGAGTGTACTTTCGGGGATTACAGCACCCTTAACGGTCAAGCCAGCCGGCCCTTTACTTATGACACAGGCGCACGCTTGGCACTACTTTGTTGATGCACGTGGGGCTACTGCGCACACAATTCACAAACACAGAAAATAATTTTTTTTGGTTTGGACTGGAGTGTACTTTCGGGGGTTACAGCACCCTTTAACGGTCAAGCCAGCCGGCCCTTTACTTATGACACAGGCGCACGCTTGGCACTACTTTGTTGATGCACGTGCGGCTACTGCGCACACAATTCACAAACACAGAAAATATATTATTTTTTTAGCACTTGGGGGGAGCACCCCTGATGGACAGAGCACCCCCTGGACAACACTACAGCACCTCTTTAGGACTGGGACACTGCACAGGACTTTGGAGTGGACACAGCCCCTATGGAGAACTGACTGCACAACACAGTCCAGCCAGCCCCTATGGACTTTGAAGTAGTGGACACAGCCCCTATTAACAACAGCAGCACAGCACAACACAGCCAGCCCCTATGGACTTTGAAGTAGTGGACAACAGCAGCACTACACTACACTACACTACACTACACTACACAGCCCTAACTCCCACCCTCCCTCTTCACTGTCCACAGCCGAGTGAGAAAATGGCGCCGACGTGGGTACCTTATATAGGATCCAAAACCCGCGAGACTCGGAAGGCGGGATGATGACGTTTTGCCTCGATTTCAGATCCGAGTCAGGCGGGAAAAGTCGAGCCTGATTCGGATCGGACTCGGATCGGGGGGGCTCGGGGGGGTTCGGATTTCAGAAATCCGAACCCGCTCACCCCTAATTTATACCATTGCCATAAAAAGTAGGGGTGTGCACCGGCCACTTTTCGTGTTTTGTGTTTTGGTTTTGGATCTGGATCTTTCTTCGTGTTTGGATCTGGATTGGTTTTGCCAAAACCACCCTTCCGTGTTTTGGGTTCTGAGTTTTGTGTTTTGGATCTGTATTTTTTTGAAAAAAAGCATAAAAACTGCTAAAATCACAGAATTTGTAGGTTTTTCTGCTCCTATGCTATTATTAACCTCAATAACCTTAATTTCCACTCATTTCCAGTCTATTCTGAACACCTCACACCTCACAATAGTGTTTTTATGTCCAAAAGGTTGCACCGAGGTAGCTGGATGACTATGCTAAGCGACACGAGTGGGCGGCACAAACACGTGACCCATCTAGGCGTGATACTGCAGTGGCAGACAGGATGGCAGTGTGAAAAACTAGGCCCCAAACTGTACATAATGCAAGAAAAAAAAGAGGTGCAAGATGGAATTGTCCTTGGGCCCTCCCACCCACCCTTATGTTGTATAAACAGGACATGCACACTTTAACAAACCAATCATTTCAGCGCCAGGGTCTGCCACACAACTGTGGCTGAAATGATTGGTTCGTTTGGGCCCCCACAAAACAAGCTGGCAATTAATGTGTCCCTGCACAAACTGGCTCTACGGAGGCAAGATGTCATCCTCATCCTCCTCATCCACCGATTCCTCACCCTCTTCAGTGTGTACATCCTCATCCTCACAAAGTATTAACTCGTCCCCACTTGAATCCACCACCACAGGTCCCTCTGTACGTTCTGGAGGCTGGTCTCCCTGGAAGAGCTGATAATTAATTTTGATGAACATCATCTTCTCCACATTCTGTGGAAGCAACCTCCTACGCCTTTCGCTGACAAGGTTCCCGGCTACACTAAACACTCTTTCGGAGTACACACTGGAGGGGGTGCAACTCAGGTAAAATAGAGCCAGTTTGTACAGGGGCCTCCAAATTGCCTCTTTTTCCTGCCAGTACAGGTATGGCTGTCTGACATGCCTACTTGGATGCTGTCACCGATGTAATCCTCCACCATTCTGTCAATGGTGACAGTATCATATGCAGTGACAGTAGACATGTCAAAAATTGTTGCCAGGTCCTTCAGTCCGGACCAGATGTCCAAACTTGGTCCTGCCTGCCCTGCATCACCGCCAGCGGGTTGCTTAGGATACATAAGTTTTTTCCTGGCAGCCCCAGTTGCGGGAGAAAATGAAGAAGGAGCTGTTGACGTGTCACGTTCCGCTTCAGCTGACAGTGTATTCACCAGCAGGTCTTTGCACCTCTGCAGGCTTGTGTCAGCCAGAAAGAGAGACACCACATAGGCTTTAAACCTAGGATCGAGCACGGTGGCCAAAATGTAGTGGTCTGATTTCAACAGATTGACCACCCTGGAATCCTGGCAAAGCGAATGAAGGGCTTCATCCACAAGTCCCACATGCCGAGCAGAATCGCTCCGTCTTAGCTCCTCCTTCACTTTCTCCAGCTGCTTCTGCAAAAGCCTGATGAGGGGAATGACCTGATTCAAGCTGGCAGTGTCTGAACTGACTTCACGTGTGGCAAGTTCGAAGGGCTGGAGAACCTTGCACTACACGGAAATCATTCTCCACTGCGCTTGAGTCAGGTGCATACCCCCTCCTTTGCCTATGTCATAGGTGGATGTATAGGCTTGAATGGCCTTTTGCTGCTCCTCCATCCTCTGAAGCATATAGAGGGTTGAGTTCCACCGCGTCACAACCTCTTGCTTCAGGTGATGGCGGGGCAGGTTCAAGAGTGTTTGCTGGTGCTCCAGTCTTCGGCACGCAGTCGCTGAATGGCGAAAGTGGCCAGAAATTTTTCGGGCCACCCAAAGCGTCTCCTGCACGCCCCTGTCGCTTTTCAGAAAATTCTGCACCACCAAGTTTATTGTGTGAGCAAAACATGGGACGTGCTGGAATTTGCCCAGATGTAATGCCCGCACAATATTGGTGGCATTGTCAGATATCACAAATCCCCAGGAGAGTCTAAGTGGGGTAAGCCACTGGGTGATGATTTCCCTCAGTTTCTCTAAGAGGTTGTCGGCGGTGTGCCTCTTACTGAAACCGGTGATACACAGCGTAGCCTGCCTTGGAACGAGCTGGCGTTTCTGAGATGCTGCGACTGGTGACGCTGCTGCTGTTGCTGCGTAAGGTGATACATCTACCCAGTGGGCTGTCACAGTCATATAGTCCTTAGTCTGCCCTGTTCCACTTGTCCACATGTCCGTGGTTAAGTGGACATTGGGTACAACCGCATTTTTCAGGACACTGAGGACACTTTTTCTGACGTCTCTGTACAGTCTCGGTATCGCCTGCCTAGTGAAGTGGAATCTAGATGGGATTTGGAACCGGGGACACACTACCTCCAGCAATTGTCTAAATCCCACTGCACTAATGGCGGATACCGGACGCATGTCTAACACCAACATAGCAGTCAAGGCCTCAGTTATACGTTTTGCTTCAGGATGACTGCTGTCGTACTTCATCCTCCTTGCTAAGGACTGTTGGGGGGTCAATTGTTTAGTAAAAGTAGTGGTGTTCCTACTTCCTCTCTGGGATGATGAACGACTCCCAGCAGCAGCAACAGCAGCAGCGGCAGCAGTAGGCGTAGCAATGCAGGATCCTCCGGAGGAATCCGAGATAGGAGAGTCAGTCATGCCAGTGACATGGCCTGCAGGACTACTTCCGATCCTGACTAAGGAGGAAATTGACGAGGAGGGAGTTGACGGTGTGGTTTGCAGGCGCTTGGATACAACAGGACAACGGGATTTAGGTGTCCCTGGACTGCTTACGGTCTTAGCCAAAGTTTCTGAACTTGACAGTAACTTATTATGAACGCGCTGCAGGTGCCGTATAAGGGAGGATGTTCCTAGGTGGTTAACGTCCCTACCCCTACTTATTCCACCTTTACATAAGGTACATATGGCAAGACAGTTGTTGTCCGGATTTGGATAGAAATATTGCCAGACCAAAGAGGTGGAATGTTTGGTCTTTTGCCCAGGCATGACCGTGATGGGCTTTTTCATCCCACGGACAACAACTGTCTGCCCCGGAGCCTGATTTAAACAAACCACATCACCATCAGAATCCTCCTCGCCAACTTCCTCCTCAGCGCCAGCTACACCAGTATCCTCATCCTGTTGTACTTCAACAGTGACATCTTCAATTTGCATATCAGCAAGTGGACTGTGGGTGCTCCTTTCAGCACTTGCAAGGGGCGTGCAAATGGTGGAAAGAGCCACCTCTTCCCGTCCAGTGCTGGGAAGGTCAGGCATCGCAACCACCACCACACTTGGACTCTCCTTGGGGATTTGTGATATCTTCTTAGAAAGCACAGTTCTTCGCTGTGCTTTTGCTAGCTTAATTCTTTTGATTTTTTTAGTGGGAGGAGGGCTTCCATCGTCATGTGAAGCTGAACCACTAGTCATGAACATACTAGGGATCGACCTTAGCCGTTCCTTGCCACTCCGTGTCGTAAATGGCATATTGGCAAGTTTACGTTTCTCTTCAGCTGATTTAAATGTTTTTTTCAAGGTCATTTTCCTGAACTTTGTCATTTGGGATTGTATGTGCCCTCTATTATGACATTGGGCATCGCCCTTGGCAGACGACGTTGATGGCATGTTATCGTCTATGTCATGACTAGTGGCAGCAGCTTCAGCACTAGGAGGAAGGGGTTCTTGATCTTTCTCTATTTTATTTTTATCGGAGAAAGTTTGGTCCTCCATTTATGTTATATCGATTTGATATATACGTGCGGCTAAACACAGAAAATATTTTTTTATTTTTACTGGAGAGTAGTGCACTTTGTGGGTTACACCAGCCTTTAAGAAATGAGCCAGCCAGCTCTTTACTTATGGGACACAGGCGCACGCTTGGCGCTGCTCCTTTGTTGATGCACGTGCGGCTACTGCGCACACAATTCACAAACACAGAAAATATATATTTTTTTGGTTTGGAGTGTACTTTGGGGGTTACAGCACCCTTTAACGGTCAAGCCAGCCGCCCCTTTACTTATGACACAGGCGCACGCTTGGCACTACTTTGCTGATGCACGTGCAGCTACTGCGCACACAATTCACAAACACCGAAAATATTTTTTTTTTGGTTTGGACTGGAGTGTACTTTGGGGGTTACAGCACCCTTTAACGGTCAAGCCAGCCGGCCCTTTACTTATGACACAGGCGCACGCTTGGCACTACTTTGTTGATGCACGTGCGGCTACTGCGCACACAATTCACAAACACAGAAAATAATTTTTTTTTTGGTTTGGACTGGAGTGTACTTTGGGGGTTACAGCACCCTTTAACGGTCAAGCCAGCCGGCCCATTACTTATGACACAGGGGCACGCTTGGCACTACTTTGTTGATGCACGTGCGGCTACTGCGCACACAATTCACAAACACAGAAAATAATTTTTTTTTTGGTTTGGACTGGAGTGTACTTTGGGGGTTACAGCACCCTTTAACGGTCAAGCCAGCCGGCCCTTTACTTATGACACAGGCGCACGCTTGGCACTACTTTGTTGATGCACGTGCGGCTACTGAGCACACAATTCACAAACACAGAAAATAATTTTTTTTTTGGTTTGGACTGGAGTGTACTTTGGGGGTTACAGCACCCTTTAAAGGTCAAGCCAGCCGGCCCTTTACTTATGACACAGGGGCACGCTTGGCACTACTTTGTTGATGCACGTGCGGCTACTGCGCACACAATTCACAAACACAGAAAATAATTTTTTTTTTGGTTTGGACTGGAGTGTACTTTGGGGGTTACAGCACCCTTTAATGGTGAAGCCAGCCGGCCCTTTACTTATGACACAGGCGCACGCTTGGCACTACTTTGTTGATGCACGTGCGGCTACTGCGCACACAATTCACAAACACAGAAAATAATTTTTTTTTTGGTTTGGACTGGAGTGTACTTTGGGGGTTACAGCACCCTTTAATGGTCAAGCCAGCCGGCCCTTTACTTATGACACAGGCGCACGCTTGGCACTACTTTGTTGATGCACGTGCGGCTACTGCGCACACAATTCACAAACACAGAAAATATATTATTTTATTTAGCACTTGGGGGGAGCACCCCTGATGGACAGAGCACCCCCTGGACAACACTACAGCACCCCTTTAGGACTGGGACACTGCACAGGACTTTGGAGTGGACACAGCCCCTATGGAGAACTGACTGCACAACATAGTCCAGCCAGCCCCTATGGACTTTGAAGTAGTGGACACAGCCCCTATTAACAACAGCAGCACAGCACAACATAGCCAGCCCCTATGGACTTTGAAGTAGTGGACAACAGCAGCACTACACTACACTACACAGCCCAGCCAGCCCTAACTCCCACCCTCCCTCTTCACTGTCCACAGCCAAGTGAGAAAATGGCGCAGACGCGGGTACCTTATATAGGATCCAAAACCCGCGAGACTCGGAAGGCGGGATGATGACGTTTTGCCTCGATTTCAGATCCGAGTCAGGCGAGAAAAGTCGAGCATGATTCGGATCGGACTCGGATCGGGGGGGCTCGGGGGGGTTCGGATTTCAGAAATCCGAACCCGCTCACCCCTAATAAAAAGGTTTGTGCAACTTGACACAACTTTGATCCCCAGTGGTGTCCAGCGAACCTATGTAATTATGTTCCAATATGAATTGTATACAGTACATGGGATGATTTATTTACAAGTCCTCATGGTGCTCAGTTGGTTTTAGATGGGAACATTTTTTTCATTATTTCAGTTGAGCAAGAATCTAGGGTTTTGTTCCATTTCATTAGAAAAGTGTCAGAAATATAGGTGCTGGGCTCCCATCAGAAATTGTAGGGCCCGGGACTGAAAATAGTCAGGAACTGTAACTCCAGCCATCCAGTGTCTCTCCAGTTCCAGGGAGCCCCCCTTCTGTCTCTCCAGTTCCAACACTCACCTTGTTTTTGTTGCACACAGTCCTACTGCCCATGCGACGCGGCTCTTCTTTCAGCGGTGTGGTGACACACCATGATGTCCCACCCCAGTCTCATAAAAATAAAATAAAATGTATGCAGGCTGGTGAGCTGCAAAGTGTGTGCAACGGTATTTACGGGTAGACCCCCCCTCTGTCAGGGCCCGGGATTCCCGTCCCAGCAGCCCCCGTCCCCCACGCTGATGGCAGCCCTGTTTAGGTGGATTTCTTCAGAATTCTTAAACCTCTTGGATTTAGATTGTTTTCAATATACTTTATGTGGATGATCCCCACCAATGTTTCACTTCTAGGTTTAATACTTTTTCTGACCTTATAGTGTACAGAAGTTATTTTCATGCACTGATAGTTTCTCTATGTTTTCTTTGGGCCTGATTCAGACCCACTTGCGAGCACTGAGCGCTCGCAAGCGGGTCGATGTTGCCCAAGTGCTCATGCGCACGACCCGAATAACGACGGCCAAGCCGTCATTATGGGTCTCGCACCAAAGGGGGCGTGCTGTCGATGGTGATTGACAGCATGCCCCATTTTGTGGGCGTGCCAGGGCGTGGCTGCCCAGACTGGGGCCGGCCCCACTGACATCACTAGTGATGTCAGTGGGAGTGCTTTTGGCTCTCATAGAGCCAAAAGCACTCCAGGGCTTGCGGCAGACGAGACCCTACCTTAGGGTCTCCTTGCAAGCCCGATGGTCGCAATGGTCTTGGCCACTCGCTATAGCTGTGGGTGGTCAGAGCGTCTAGCTCTGAATCAGGGTCTTAATTAGAAAATGCATTCTCTAGATTGAGTAAGCTTGCCCTCCTTTGGTTTTGTACAATGCTTTTTCTGTGGTTACAGAAATGCTGCAGCAAATTGTGGAGCTTTTAGGTAGGCCATGCTTCTAAACCTAGTCAGGCCCCAAAAACACAGCCACTCCACAAGGATTTAACATCTCCAGCAGCAGACATGCACACCCTGCTGCCATCACATACTTCAATGTATGTACAGTGCATCCGGAAAGTATTCACAGCGCTTCACTTTTTCCACATTTTGTTATGTTACAGCCTTATTCCAAAATGAATTAAATACATTTTTGTCCTCAAAATTCTAAACACAATGGGGGTCATTCAGACCCACTCGCGAGCGGCAGTACGCTCGCAAGTGGGTCGATGTTCCCCACTGTGCATGCGCACGACGGAGGGAGCTCCGTCGTGCGCATGCGCGAGACCCGGCGAGCGAAGGACTTTCCATCGCTCCGGGTCTCGCACCAAAGGGGACGTGCTGTCGATGTTGATTGACAGCACACCCCCTTTGGTGGGCGTGCCGGGGGCGTGCCTGCCAGACGGAGGCGTTCCTATGGGAACGCCTACCGTCTGAAGCCGGCCCCACTGACATCACTAGTGATGTCAGTGGGAGTGATTTCGGCTCTGATAGAGCCAAAATCACTCCTGGCCTTGCGGTTGAGAAACCCGACCACAGGGTTTCACTCGCAAGTCCGATGGTCGCAATGGTCAAGACCATCGCGACCATCTTGTTGGACGCTCGTGTATGCTGTGGGTGGTGACCCACAGCTATACGAGCGTCCAGGAGGACGCTCCATTTTAATGGAGGTGGGCCCTGATTCAGAGCGAGCGCTCTGGTCAGAGCGTCCGCCTCTGAATCAGGGCCAATATCCCATAATGACAACGTGTAAAAAGTTTTTTAGAGATTTTTGCTAATTTATTTTAAAAAAAACAAAAAACGAAGAAATCACATGTACATAATTATTCACAGCCTTTGCTCAATATTTTGTTGATGCACCTTTGGCAGCAATTACAACCTCAAGTCTTTTTGAATATGATGCCACAAGCTTGGCACACCTATCTTTGGGCAGTTTCGCCCATTCCTCTTTGCAGCACCTCTCAAGCTCCATCAGGTTGGATGGGAAGCGTCGGAGCACAGCCATTTTTAGATCTCTCCAGAGATGTTCAATCGGACTCAAGTCTGGTCTCTGGCTGGGCCACTCAAGGACATTCACAGAGTTGTCCTGAAGCCACTCCTTTGATATCTTGGCTGTGTGCTTAGGGTCGTTGTCCTGCTGAATGATGAAACGTCGCCCCAGTCTGAGGTCAAGAGAGCTCTGGAGCAGGTTTTCATCCAGGATGTCTCTGTACATTGCTGCATTCATCTTTCCCTCTATCCTGACTAGTCTCCCAGTACCTGCCGCTGAAAAACCATCCCCACAGCATGATGCTGCCACCACCATGCTTCACTGTAGGGATGGTATTGGCCTGGTGATGAGCGGACCGAGAGGTGATAATGGACCGAGAGGAGTCTGAAACATTGTGTGTGATAAATGGTGACTGTGCGATGAAGTGCTTAATAAAAAAATCATGCAATAATAAACAGCACACATGCAATAATGAATGTAGCTCTTGAGTTTGACAAATTGTGTGGGAAGACCAGGGCAGACACTATCATTAGGCAACTTTAGGCAGCTGCCTTAGGTGCCGCCTCCTGGAGGGGTGCCACTGGTTCCGCCTACAACAAAAATTAAGAATGTCTCTGACAGATATATCCTCCAATTGATGATGTTGGATCTTTCCAGCCAGAGCCGCTGCTACCCTAGCACTTTGCCCTGCTTCCTGGTCCGGAGCAGGCTGGCCACGTCACTGACAGTCACATGACTGAAATGTCATGTGCTCGTGCTGTAATGAGGCCAGCACTGTGCGGGTGTCTGGACCCTGCTCTATCCCATTCCTTGGCTGCAATGCATGGGCTTCTTTCTCTACCCCATCAATTTAGACTTTCACACACTCCCTGCCACTGTCCATCATGATGGACTGCAGGGGTATTGGAGCAAGGAGGAAACTCACACCTCTCACCAATGAAGAGAGGGACCAGTCAGTTGTGTAGAGGTTACCCATCTTGTTCCCATTGGTTCCACTTCTTCACCAGCAGCACAGGACCCGATTCATAAGACAGCAAGTGACAACAGTAGCATTCAGGGTGAGAGTGGTGACACTGCAGAGAAGATCAGCAATGAGTGGAGCTGGGGAGGGGGGCTGGTGTGGGAGATGGGATTATCACAGTTCAGGGAACTTAGGTATAAGGGGTAAGCTATGCGGGTTTAATTATGAGGGGGAAGTGGTTAAAGTAATCTAAAACATAAATGGTTTCATGTTTTTATTGGGGGTAAGAAGGGGTTCTTTTAATTAGATTGAGTGGCTTATTGAATATAAATGTAAGTAATTGATGATATGGTGGTTAACTAATAGTGGGTATGTCAGAGTTTATGATTATAAAGGGACAAATTATGTTGAATGGTGTTGTTACAATAATGCTAAATGAATTAATGATTTTTTAGGGTTATTTAATGGTGAGATGAGATTGTTTTGTGGTCACATTAATGCCCTTGGTATTGTATGTTGATCACAAAAACGCTCTCAATATTGTATGGCGGTCAGTAAAATGCTCTCAGAATTGTATGGCAGTCACAAAAATGCTCTTACTATTCTATGGCAGCCACATGTTCTTGGTATTGTGTGGCAGTCACCAAAATGTTCCCAGTATGTATGGCAGTCACAAAAATGCTTTAAGTATTACATGGCAGTAACAAAAACACTTATAGTATTGTATGGCAGTCACAAAAAAGCTCTCAGTATTTATTGTAAAGAAGTCTCAAAAATGATCTCAGTATTGTACGGCCATCTTAAAAATGCTCTCAGTATCATATGGCAGTCACAAAAATGTTCTCTGTATTATATGGCCATCACAAAAGTGCTCTAGGTATTGTATGGCAGTCACAAAAATTATCCCAGTGTGCATGACCATCACAAAAATGCTTTACATATTGCACACATTGCATAATTGCATGGTGGTCACAAAAAATGCTTCCAGTATTTATTGTATGGTGATCACAAAAATGCTGTCAGTATTTATTGTATAGTAGACACAAAAATGCTCTCAGTATTGTATGGTGGTCACAAATTTGCTCTCAGTATTTATTATATGGTGTTCATAAAAATGCTCTTGATATTGTATGACAGTCACACAGATACTGTTGATATTGTATAGCACTCTTAATAATTTTCTGAATATTGTATGGCAGTCATGAAAATGCTCTCGGTATTGTATGGCGGATTTGAAAAATGATGAGCAAGTCCAGTAAATGTTTTATAATAATTTGTAATAAAATAGACAGGGGTGACAAACATGTATTCTTTTTGAAGTATAATTAAAGGTTAAAAGTGTGTGTGTTTATATACAATCTATATCAAAATTTATAAGCTTTCTTAACACTATTGCAGTTGATATGAAATTATTCTATAGTGCAAAACAGCAAATTATTAGCATATGTTGTTGTAGGCTTGATCTCCTATGATGGATGTCAATGTTGTTGACAGTTCTGGATTTTTAATCCATGTTACTGTGCTAAATCACAACTACTGTAATTCACACTTACGCTCAAAAAACACATTTGTGGGAAAACTTTTGCATCTCATGATGATGTCATGGCTGCTGTACAGGACTGGTTTGAGAACCAATCACCGGACTTTTCCAGTACGGAATCAAGAGTTTGGAACATCAATGGGAGAAGTGTATTGAGGAAATGGAGACTATGTTGAAAAATAAATGACATTTGAACTTAAGTTTCTCTGTTATTCTTGGTCAGGACACCGATTTTTGGATCCACCCTCGTAAAGTCCAGTTTTAGATCTTACCGGTAAGTCACCTGGAATGTGGTCCCCATCAAATTGTGATACCCAGGGCCATTAAGTCAGCCACGGGGTCCAGGTACAGAAGGCGGAGTGTCAAAATCCAGAAGGCATGGCCATTCCCCCTATGAAAAAAATAAATAATGAAAAATATTATGCTTCCTTGCGCTGTTAGCTGCAAGGAGTCCACCTTAGCAGCTGGCATGGGCCCCTCCAAGAGGCCCGGGCACAGATAATTTGGATAAAATATTTATTATTCTTTGGCTTGTGATCTTACATGCTTGGCAGGTGCAATAATAAAATCCTTTACTATTTTCTTCTAGCCTTTCTCTGCTCATTTGTGGAGGTTTACCTGTTAAGATGTTTGCCTTCTTATATATTATTTTTAAGTAGTTTTGCAAGATGGGTTGGAGCCTCTCATCTTTTAAGAGAGTCAGACAGTGTTTTTTTTTTCAAGCGCTCGAGTCTCTGCTGTACTGAGTGATAAAGAAGGTGTTTTCTATCTGATCTTTTTTTTGTATTTTCAGATTCTCTCTTCGTATCTTTGAAGACTTAATTTATCAGCTTTTCATCATAATTCTGTTTTAAAAAGTGTTATTTTAATGCAAAAGCTTGTATTTCACAATCGGATGTCATTGAACAGTTCCTCCTTATATGTTTAAACTGTCCTTTTGGAATATGCAATATACCATTTTTAAAAAAGTTTTTGTCTAAGGGCTTGATTCATTACGTATCGTAACTGCAATAGCGATTACGCACGCAGTCTCACTGTGACGATATGCTAATCCTCTGCGATCGCTATGCCGTCTCAGAACACATAAGGACGACCACCTTACCTTACATACAGCTGTAATACCTAGCAAGACTGCTAAACCATCGGTAACATCGAGTACCATCGCAGCCTCACACACACTTGCACAAGCTCTGACCTTACTCAGGAATTGCTACCATCGTCACACGCTTTGAATACATGAGCTGCGTATGGCATCGCCGTGGATAATTTATGCACACCCATGTAATAGCATCCAAACGTCCTGGCACGCCTGCGTTTTGGTGACCCCACGTCACCATCCCCCAAACGGTACTTCCGGTCAATCACTCTGCGATGGGTCTGCATAGTTATCGCAGTCCCTATCACAGTGGTGCACGTATGTACAGCAATGCATACGCAAAACGCAACAATCAGCCGATTGCGTGCGCAGCTACAATCCTTGCCCAATCAGGCCCTCTATATTGCTTTTTCCACAAAAATTTCCAGATCAAAAGACTTGACTCGTTCTTGACTTACAGTAGACATAAATTTTAGATTGATGTTATTTTTGTTAAAGTGCTTAATAAAGTTCTCCTGGCTTTCCTTGTCATCTGTCCAAAAGCACATTGTGTTATCTATGTATGTGTGGCAGGCTGGCAGCCTGATATATGCTCATTTATACCATCGCCATAAAAAGGTTTGTGTAACTTGACACAACTTTGATCCACAGTGGTGTCCAGCGAACCTATGTAAATATGAATTGTATACAGTACATGGGATGATTTATTTACAAGTCCTCATGGTGCTCAGTTGGTTTTAGATGGGAACATTTTTTTCATTATTTCAGTTGAGCAAGAATCTAGGGTTTTGTTCCATTTCATCAGAAAAGTGTCAGAAATGTAGGTGCTGGGCTGCCATCAGAAATTGTAGGGCCCGGGACTGAAAATAGGCATAAACTGTAACTCCAGCCATCCAGTGTCTCTCCAGTTCCAGGGAGCCCCCCTTCTGTCTCTCCAGTTCCAACATTCACCTTGTTTTTGTTGCTCACAGTCCTACTGCCCATGCGATCGTATTCAAGTCTGGCCTCTGGCTGGGCCACTCAAGGACATTCACAGAGTTGTCCTGAAGCCACTCCTTTGATATCTTGGCTGTGTGCTTAGGGTTGTTGTCCTGCTGAAAGATGAACCGTCACCCCAGTCTGAGGTCAAGAGAGCTCTGGAGCAGGTTTTCATCCAGGATGTCTCTGTACATTGCTGCATTCATCTTTCCCTCTATCCTGACTAGTCTCCCAGTACCTGCCGCTGAAAAACATGCCCACAGCATGATGCTGCCACCACCATGCTTCACTGTAGGGATGGTATTGGCCTGGTGATGAGCGGTTCCTGGTTTCCTCCAAACATAACGCCTGGCATTCATGCCAAAGAGTTCAATCTTTGTCTCATTAGACCAGAGAATTTTGCTTCTCATGGTCTGAGAGTCCTTCAGGTGCATTTTGGCAAACTCTAGGTGGGCTGCCATGTGCTTTTTACTAAGGAGTGGCTTCCATCTGGCTACTCTACCATACAGGCCTGATTGGTGGATTGCTGCAGAGATGGTTGTCCTTCTGGAAGGTGCTCCTCTTTCCACAGAGGAATGCTGTAGCTCTGAGAGAGTGACCATCAGGTTCTTGGTCACCTCCCTGACTAGAGCCCTTCTCCCCCGATCACTCAGTTTTGACGACTGGCCAAGTCTAGGAAGAGTCCTGGTGGTTCCGAACTTCTTCCATATATGGATGATGGAGGCCACTGTGCTCATTGGGACCTTCAAAGCAGCAGATATTTTTCTGTACCCTTCCCCAGATTTGTGCCTCGAGACAATCCTGTCTCGGAAGTCTACAGACAATTCCTTGGACTTCATGCTTGGTTTGAGCTCTGACATGCACTGTCAAGTGTGGGACCTTATATAGACAGGTGTATGCCTTTCATAATCATGTCCAATCAACTGAATTTACCACAGGTGGACTCCATTTAAGCTGTAGTAACCTCTCAAGGATGATCAGTGGAAACAGGATGCACCTGAGCTCAATATTGAGCTTCATGGCAAAGGCTGTGAATATTTATGTAGATGTGATTTAACGATACTGGATTTAAACCTCTATACGCTCCTGCCTATACCTTCTAAATCCTGCCTATACCTTCTAAATTTGTCGCTATTTGCATACGCAGTCATACAGTAAATAAATGCCTTCAGACTTTGAAATGTGTTTGCAACTCACAAAGGTTATTATTCAACATAAAAACAGTAGGTTACACGCTGTGATCTAAAGACAATTTAGCGCAAAGAAATCATACAGACCCAAGGTACAGTTATACATATGCATGCGTTCTGGGACCAGTTACCAGCATCAACAAGAAACCTCCATCATCAGCATCAGCAAGAAGACTCCAGTTTGGGGTCTGAACGCACATATATACCCTTACAGGGATAAGCAATACAAATTTGGCATGATTCCATTGGTTCTCCGTCACGGTGCATCTGTTACAGGACATTTAACAGGTCGATTCAAATGGACACAGGTTAGCCTCCAACAGCCTTTTGTCTCCTTTTTCCCGCCGCATGCAAATCTAAGCTGCTAACATTACATAGTACATTTTAGTGTTTTAACTCTCTACAGTCCATAAGTTGCGAACGCATGTTGCGATCCTCTCACTGATTACTCCGGAAAGTTGTTGAGACAGAGTAGATCAGTGAAACACCAAACACGGTTTGTTTATCATGTACTAAACCTTAGATATCAAATAGTCTTTATTTCAAAACATTAGTAATAAATGAATAAACCTTGAATATTACACTTTGAAGCTATGGAACCTTTTATGTGAGTGTGCAGTGTGTAAGTATTAGGGGTTTGGGAAAAGACGCTAGTTAGATTTATGTAGTGAGGACTTTTAACTTAGGGAAGATGCGTACACATGAAGCTAATAAACAGCGTCCGTATGTGGGGCATTATGCATTCGCTAATGTGCGTATTTTTAATGTGTGTATGGGGTATGGTGAAATATGCAATTGCATGATGCTAATAATAGCATCGCTGTATGTACTTAAGTGTGAGTTTCTCTAAAATGGCACTGGGCGGCCATTTGCAAAATGGTGTTGTGCAGATCTCATTTTTAAGATGGTGTCTTGTGGCCATTCGCAAGATGGCGTTGTTCAGATCTAATTTTAAACTGATTCTATCTCAGCCAATTATCCAGCTTTGACAGTCCACCCTTTGATAGCAACCAACATGCTATCATACACTGATCTTACATTAATTAAGGCTTACATTATGGCATATCATTTAATGTTATTATGGGATGGCACAAGGTGGTTCTTAATCCATCAATAATGGGTCTCTAAGACGGGACATAAAACTACCATTATACGCACACCGCGGATCTTGGAAGATTATGGGAAAGATGTGGGGATGCATCTATCCTATAAAGGAAGTCCTGAGGGGGAAGAGGGACTGACATTATTTTAAGGTGTTCAAAAATAACATTTTAATAATACATTTTCTGCATGTCTAAATATAATACATTATACGATGGTATTTCCTAGTTCAGGGTTGTAATGCAGTTCTACATTTACCTCAGTATTCATATTGTCATTACTAACCACCATCATAATTTTGTTCTTCCGGTTTACCTTATCTTTACATCTTCCACATTTCAACACAGTAGGAACACACTTGACACATATGCCAATTACTACGATGACAACCAGTATGAGGATCAGGAGTTTACCTATACTTGTGATCATTTCCTGGACCCACTCTCCTAGACCTGAGAACCATTTTGCTGGGATCAACCATGAAATCCATTCCTCTACCTTCTCCTCCACATCAGCCACTGAAGCATTATGGTTCTTTCAAATCTTTCAAAATTCCCATTTTAGCTGCAGAATTTCATCCATCTTCCGGTCTATCACCTCCTTAGGATCGCTGGTATCATTCGTGACATAAGTGCAACACTTCACTCCAAATTGGGTTGCCAAAGTTATGCAGTACCCTCCAGTGACAGCTGTTAAATAATTTAACACTAGTCTGTGTTGCACTAATTATTTCTTGTATGCTTGCAATTCGCTACCTGTATACCTGAATGTGTCATCATACATCTTGGTGATATTATCTATCAATTTAGCAAGATCTTAGATATTATCTAAAATTTTGTGTACCCCGAGTGATCCTGGTGGGATCCAATGCTTCTAAAACTTGAAAGCCAGTTGTCTCACTAATTAACTGTGTGGCTTTATGCACATCACCAGGTATCATATTTATTTTGCCTCTGTGTTCATACTGCATGTGAAGATATGGTGATGGTGTGTTTTTATGAATACCAAGCATTTCAACATGTGTGAGGGTCATAACCTCTGGGATTACTCTTCCCAGGTAACACAAACCTTCGGAACTCGGAGAGAGCCATTTATACAGTTTCCTTCCACATATAAAATATACATCATTGGGTAGAACATAAGGAATAGTATGCATCATTATCATTAAACACATTTCCCTTGCAAATAATCCTATCTCAGGTTCTCCCATCTGGTACATGCAATTTTCTGGTTGTATTATCTTAGCACAATATCTGTCTGGTACCTTACCAATCATTTCTTTGGTGTAACTTAGTGTATACTGATACCTAAAGTATCTCCCATTAGATCTAACTGAGCATAACAGATCATAATTCATTGGCTCATTATCACCTCTCAGTGAGAAGGTCATCGTCTGGTTATTCCCCGTCACTTCCCAAATCCCTGGTTTATTGGGGTTGGTTATGTTTAAACACAAAAGTGATCTATCTACTTGGAATTGATGGAGTTTGAAATGAGGCAGTTTGGATGAGAGGAATTTTCCATCCAACGTTTTCCCTTTCTGTAATTCTAAAATTTCCATAATATTCAGTGGAAATGGCACCAACCCTACATTATGCTGTCCCTGTGGCATGTTTGAGCACACCCAACAATCAGTCTGATTTAAACCTTTGCCTACCATGCTATGATAATCCTCTAAAGGATACCCACCCCAGTATGGGTTATATTTAGGCTGGCACCATTGGATACATTTCTCATCAACTAGGGACCCACAAAGCTCACAAATACAGGAATCTTCAGACAATAAACCTCCACACCATCCCCGAGTATCCGGAATAGCAGATCTCTTAACAATTACAGTACTAAGATTGGTCAGACACTCCCCTGATTGGCATAGCACTCCTCCTCTTGACTCCACTCCATCAGCACTGCCATCAGCTCCCATCTCCTCGGTCCCCCGTCACAGAAACCAGATATTCCCAAGCAAACCAGGATTTTGGAAACTCTGTGAAATGAGTATCCCTATACTCTAGGGATACTGTATCTGCATACAACCTTCTGTACAATTAAACCCTGTTGTTAATAGCTACTGCTCTAGGTAGTGTCTTAGCCCCTGGGTTTGGACAGTTTCCCAAGTACTTTACCTTAGCCTGGCATGGCTGCAATTTGTCCTTAGCAACCTTGTGTCCTGTGTGTGAGAGATGAAGCACAACAGTTTAGTATAATTTAAACATGGCATAAATGAAACAGGGCCCAACAATAAATCATCCACATATTGTATCAGAACAGATCCATTGGCAGGTTGAAAAGATTGTAAACAGTCGTATAAGGCTTGGGAGAAGATACTGGGGTTGTCTATGAACCCATGGGACACTCGTGTCCATGTGTGGTGTACACCTCCCCCTATGTGAAAGCAAAGATGTTCTGACAGTCAGGGTGTTATGACACAGGGAAGAAAGCAGAACAGAAATTGGGTATCAGTTACTTTTATTACCACTACCAGTTTTTTTTCTAGTACTTCCTGTCAACCTGTCTATCTGTAGACCACAGGTATGACCCGACCCCTAGCGTTGGCTCCCACTCTCCAATAAAGCATTAACGGCCACAATTGGAGCTGGTGCCTGTTGGACATTTGCTGGTCTCTGTGTATATCCTTTATGGGGATATCCAGGTACTTCCCTGGTTAGGGGGTTCTACCCTCTTTGCCGTACAGTTCTTACTTACATGTCCTGGCTGGTTGCAATTAAAACACTTTCATGGGTGGGGTGGATGAAAGGATTGTTGTGTGGGTTGAGCAGGGGGGAAAGGTGGTGGGTATGTGTAAGTATATTGAGGGAGAGGATAGTACAGGAATTGTGGTTGTGTGTGATAAGTGGGGTAGGGCTGTGTTTGCGGTGGTGTAGGATTAGTGAGGATGTGTAAGTGGGGTAGGGCTGTGTTTGTGGTGGTGTAAGATTAGTGAGGACGTGTAACTGTTCAGGTGCAGGTGCAGGAGTGGATGCAGGTGTGTCTGCTGGCTGTGATTTTATCGTCATTCCTTCTATAGCTTGAATACTGAAAGCCATTAGTTTCTCGCTCTGGCTCTCTCTCTTTTTAGATGGTTACTTAAGAGAGGGTACAAATTACTTGTTACATTTTTATGTTTTTTTTCAATAACTGTACCTGCAACTCCATCCGCATAGGGCAGTGATGGTGCGCGTGAACCACTGGCAATACCTTCCACAACGCTACCTTGCTGCACGTGCGTGCCATTTCGTGGCTCGCACATATTGCAATTTAGCGCTGTGGGTGTACTCTCTGGTAATGCGTTCACAACGCTAATTGGCGTTGCTTGCACACCTTTAAGCCACGCATCCCCTTCATGCTGCCATAATTTTAAACATTCGTTATATTGTACCTTTTTCACTCAAGAACGCACCAGACTGATGTGATCTTGGACATTGTTCAATACATCCTTATCAAAAGCTACCAATTCTGGGAAACGGTCTAACACTCTTCGTCGTCATTTTACACCATACAACGCAGTACCTACTACCATAAACACCGAACTTAGTATGCGTAATCTGGCGTGCCGACACAAGCGGCGCCTCACACAGCAGCACATCATTGTCTAACATCTCTACAGTTTGCGTGGTTCCCATCCTGGGAGAACCCCATGTTTATCAATAAAGATTTAATCCGGCGAAAGACAGTCAAGACACTTTCACTTACCTGTGGACGTCTTGGAAAAAGGGTGTATCCACGAAGGAAGAAAGGCCGCTTCCACTCAGAAATCCCTTTTTCACTACGTTTCAACCACTAGGGGGCAATATATACCCTTTGTTTTCCAGTTGATTTCATCCACCATCTCACCAGTTCACAATCACAGTTTATCCTAAAGCTATGCGGTTCAATTACAGTGCTCAAATAAGCCTAACCGATTACTGAATACTATAATCACACTGGGAGCCGAACCCTTACAAAAATAACAATCCATACACCTGCCTTGTGTAAAGTAAATGGTAAGCTGCTACCGAGTCACAAGGCCCTTCGTTACGCCTAGCACTTAAGGGTCCTACGATACCCTTAACATTTAGGTCCCGTGTTACACCCTAAACAAATACTCACAGTTACACACTTTTTTCCTTCACAGAAAAATACACGTTAACCCAGTTATTGGCAACAATTGATAATGTAATCTCAACAGCTTTGTTTAAAACATGTGGCAGCAAGACCAGAAATACGTATACGCTATTGTGCCACTAGTCGCATACACAATAATGCGACTATTACACAACCTTATTATGACTCTTAAGTTATATTACAACTTAGCTGCATGCGCAAAAATGCAACTTCACTGCATATGCAATAATACAACTCAGCTGCGTACGCAATAATGCGATTTCCCCCTTTTTAACACACAAAACAAAAACGGATAAACCTATCGACGAAGGAAAACAAACTTTTTCCTCCCCCGTCCCTGGATTCTCAATCAGCGTTCCTAAAGTCACAGTAACCGGTAGCGCACTCTCAGCAACAACGGTGGTAACAGATTCCGAATGCACAATGCGTTCTCCTGTCAGGTGCCTCCACTCTTTTGCTGGGAATTCGAAACCGAGTGTTACCGAGCCCCCAACTAACGATACTGGATTTAAACCTGTATACGCTCCTGCCTATACCTTCTGAATCCTACCTATACCTTCTAAATTTGTCGCTATTTGCATATGCAGTCATACAGTAAATAAATGCTTTCAGACTTTGAAATGTGTTTCTAATGCACAAAGGTTATTATTCAACATTAAAAACCATAGGTTACACGCTGTGATCTAAAGACAATTTAGCGCAAAGAAATCATACAGACCCAAGGTACAGTTATACATACGCACGCGCTCTGGGACCAGTTACCAGCATCAACAAGAAACCTCCGTCATCAGCATCAGCAAGAAGACTCCAGTTTGGGGTCTGAACGCACATATATACCCTTACAGGGATAAGCAATACAATAAGCACATTTGTCATGATTCCATTGGTTCTCCGTCATGGTGCATCTGTTACAGGGCATTTAACAGGTTGATTCAAATGGACACAGGTCAGCCTCCAACAGCCTTTTGTCTCCTTTTTCCCGCCGCATGCAAATCTAAGCTGCTAACATTACATGGTACATTTTAGTGTTTTAACTCTCTACAGTCCATAAGTTGCGAACGCATGTTGCGATCTTCTCACCGATGACACCGGAAAGCTGTTGAGACAGAGTAGATCAGTACAACACCAAACACGGTTTGCTTATCATGTACTAAACCTTAGATATCAAATAGTCTTTATTTCACAACATTAGTAATAAATGAATAAACCTTGAATATTACACTTTGAAGCTATGGAACCTTTTATGTGAGTGTGCAGTGTGTAAGTATTAGGGGTTTGGGAAAAGACGCTAGTTAGATTTATGTAGTAAGGACTTTTAACTTAGGGAAGATGCATACGCGTGAAGCTAATAGCGTCCGTATGCGGGGCATTATGCATTCGCTAATGTGCGTATTTTTAATATGTGTATGGGGTATGGTGAAATATGCGATCGCATGATGCTAATAATAGCATCACCGTAGGTACTTAAGTGTGAGTTTCTCTAAAATGGCGCTGAGCGGCCATTTGCAAAATGGTGTTGTGCAGATCTCATTTTTAAGATGGTGTCTTGTGGCCATTCGCAAGATGGCGTCGTTCCGATCTAATTTTAAACTGATTCTGTCTCAGCCAATTATCCAGCTTCAACAGTTTTGTTTTTATATTAAATTTGCGAGAATCTCAAAAAAAAATTTTACATGTTGTCATTATGGGGTATTGCATGTAGAATTTTGAGGACAAAAATTAATTTATTCCATTTTGGAATAAGGCTGTAACATAACAAAATGTGGAAAAACTGAAGCAGTGTGAATACTTCCGGATGCACTGTAGCTCATTCACTTAAATTATTTATCATAGGGTATGGTGCACAGCTAAGAGTTTCGGCTTCTAGGTTCCGTTTACCACGGATTGTCCAATGGCCTTCACCTCTCTTCCCTGAAGGGTCAGATTTCAGCTTTGTCCATACTTTTTCAGAGGCATCTTCTCCAGAAGTTAGAACTTTCATACAAGCAGTATTGCATGTCCAGCCACCTTATGTTTCATCACCAGGCCAATACTATCCCTACAGTGAAGCATGGTGGTGGCAGCCTCATGCTGTGGGGATGGTTTTTCAGCGGCAGGAACTGGGAGACTAGTCAGGATAGAGGGAAAGATGAATGCAGCAATGTACAGAGACATCCTGGATGAAAACCTGCTCCAGAGCACTCTTGACCTCAGACTGGGGTGACGGTTCATCTTTCAGCAGGACAATGACCCTAAGCACACAGCCAAGATATCAAAGGAGTGGCTTCAGGACAACTCTGTGAATGTCCTTGAGTGGCCCAGCCAGAGCCCAGACTTGAATCTGATTGAACATCTCTGGAGAGATCTGAAAATGGCTGTGCATCGACGCTTCCCATTCAACCTGATGGAGCTTGAGAGGCGCTGCAAAGAGGAATGTGCGAAACTGCCCAAAGATAGGTGTGCCAAGCTTGTGGCATCATATTCAAAAAGACTTGAGGCTGTAATTGCTGCCAAAAGTGCATCAACAAAGTATTTGAGCAAAGGCTGTGATTTCTTATTTTTTTTTTTTTTATTAGATTAGCAAAAATCTCAAAAAAAACTTTTTACACGTTGTCATTATGGGGTATTGGGGGTCATTTAGACCCACTCGCGAGCGGCAGTATGCTCGCAAGTGGGTCGATGTTCCCCACTGCGCATGCGCACGACGGAGGGAGCTCCGTCGTGCGCATGCGCGAGACCCGGCGAGCGACGGGCTCTCCATCGCTCGGGGTCTCGCACCAAAGGGGGCATGCTGACGGCGTGCTGGGGGCGTGCCTGCCAGACGGAGGCGTTCACATGGGAACGCCTACCGTCTGAAGCCGGCCCCACTGACATCACTAGTGATGTCAGTGGGAGTGATTTTGGCTCTGATAGAGCCAAAATCACTCCTGGGCTTGCGGCTGGGAAACCCGACCGCAGGGTTTCCCTAGCAAGTCCGATGGTCGCGATGGTCAAGACCATTGCGACCATCTTTTTGCACGCTCATATATGCTGTGGGTGGTGACCCACAGCTATACGAGCGTCCAGGAGGACGCTCCATTTTAATGGAGGAGATCCCTGATTCAGAGTGAGCGCTCTGGTCAGAGCGTCCGGCTCTGAATCAGGGCCATTGTGTGTAGAATTTTGAGGACAAAAATGAATTTATTCCATGTTAGAATAAGGCTGTATCATAACAAAATGTGGAAAAAGTGAAACGCTGCAAATACTTTACAGATGCACTGTACCTAGCAGAACTGCTATTGAATTGCAATGGGACCAAACCTACATTAAGAGGAGGTTTACTGTACCAAACAAATTTCAAGTGACTTAACGGTAACATCTAATGTCCAGATTTATCAGAGTGATATCCTATTAAGCACTCATTACTAATATTAAATGGTGCTCCATCCAATCAGCTCGTCATTTTTCAGACACATGACAATCAAGAGCAGGGGCGGAACTATGGGAGACAATGGAGGCACCTGCCACCGGGCTCTAGCTCTGAAGGGGCACCACCTCCATTGTCCACAACATATTCACCCCTCTTAGGGCTGTAACTACGGTATATACTCGAGTATAAGTTGACCCGAATATAAGCAGAGGTACCTAATTTTACCACAAAAAAATGGGAAAACTTATTGACTTGAGTATAAGCCTAGGGTGGGAAATGCAGCAGCTACTGGTAGTAATCCCTCCCCTGGTACTGCCCCCAGTAGTAATATTCCCCCTCTGGTAGTGCCCCCAGTAGAAATACCCCCCCTGGTAGTGCCACCAGTAGTAATACCCCCCTGGTAGTGCCCCCAGTAGCAATATCCCCCCCTGGTAGTGCCCCCAGTTTTAATCCCCCCCTGGTACTGACCCAGTAGTAATCCCCCCCTGGTACTGCCCCCAGTAGTAATATTCCCCCTCTGGTAGTGCCCCCAGTAGTAATAACCCCCCTGGTAGTGCCCCCAGTAGTAATACCCCCCTGGTAGTGCCCCCATTAGCAATATCCTCCCCTGGTAGTGCCCCCAGTATTAATACCCCCATGGTAGTGCCCCCAGTAGTAATTCCCCCCTGGTACTGCCCCCAGTAGTAGCCCCCCCAGTAGAGAGAGATGTAATAAAAAAAAAAACGCTTACCTGAAACCCCGCTCCTGGTCCCGACGCTGCTACTGGCTCCTCCGGCCGCTTTGCATTATGGGAGAGACATCGTCATGATGACGTCTCTCCCATTACCCACTTCGGGAGCCGGAAGATGGCTCCCGCAGTGGGAGCAGCAGCGGCTGATGAGAGTCTGACAGACTCTCATCGGCTGCTGATTACAACAAACACACAGCTGCCGGCTCCAGCGGCTGTGTGTTTGGCAGTGTGTAGCGCTGACCGAACTCCGTCCGGTCAGCGCTACACACGCAGTGCAGCTGTGTCACAGAGACACAGTCTGCACCGCAGCCCGCATGGTACGCTACTCAGCTGCGTACCATGCGGGCATGACTCGAGTATAAGCCGAGGGGGTGCTTTTTCTGCACAAAAAATGTGCTGAAAAACTCAGCTTATACTCGAATATATACGGTATACTGTAGGAACAAAAACAGGCCCAAATTATGTGATTTTAGCTGTTTTTATGATTTTTTAAGAAAAATCCAGATCCAAAACCAAAACACAAAAACAAAACACGGAAGTGAGGTTTTGACAAAACCAATTCAGATCCAAAACCAGGGGGGATCCAGATCCAAAACCAAAACACGAGGGTCGGCGCACATCTCTAGTATACACACATATATATACATATATATATATATTGTTTGTGATAAAACTCATTGATAAATGTGGCCCACAGTGCTGCATACTGAGACAAATAGGGGTATAGTTACTTAAGTGAGAGTTTTTAGAAGTGGAAATGTTGCCCATAGCAACCAATCAGATTCTACTTAACTTTCAACTAGCACCTTCTAGAAGATAATAGCTAGCATCTGATTGGTTGCTATGGGCATCATCTCCACTTCTAAAAACTCTCACTTTAGTAATTGTACCCCATAGCCCAGATGTACCCAAACTCTGTCCTCAAGGCTCCCCAACAGTTCAGGTTTTAGAGATATCCATGGATGAGCACAGGCGAATTAATTAGTACCTCAGTCAATTTGATTTAACCACCTGTGCTTAACCATTGATATGTCTAAAACCTGAACTGTAGGGGTGCCTTGAGGACAGGGCCGGTGCAAGGTTTCAGGGCGCCTAGGCAAAGGTTCACAATGCCGCCCCTGTTTTCCCCCAAACCCTCCATCCAGCTCACAGATACATACACAGCGCCCTAATATTATTCACATGACCCGAATTAAAGGGCTGATTCTCCCAGTAGTAAGGGCCCCTGTAATGCCCCCAGTTGTATTGCCCTCGTAGTGCCCCTGGAAGTAATGCTCTCTGCAGTGCCCCCAGTAGTAATGCCCTTGTAGTGCCCACAATAGTAATGCTCCCTGCAGTGCCCCCAGTAGTAATGCCCTTGTAGTGCCCCCAGCAGTAATGCTCCCTGCAGTGCCCCCAGGTGTAATGCCCTTGTAGTGCCCCCAGTAGTAATGTCCTTGTAGTGCCCCCAATAGTAATGTTCCCTGCAGTGCCCCCAGTAGTAATGCTCCCTGAAGTGCCCCCAGTAGTAATGCCCTTGCAGTGCCCCCAGTAGTAATGCTCCCTGCAGTGCTGGCCCTGTAGTGCCCCCAATAGTAATGTTCCCTGCATTGCCCCAGTAGTAATGCCCCTTGAAGTGCCCCCAGTAGTAAGGGCCCCTGTAGTGCCCCCAGTTGTAGTGCTCCCAATAGTGCCCCCATATGATGCCCCCAGTATTAAGGCCCCTGTAGTGCCCCCTGTAGTAAGCCCCCCCCCGTGCACACACATACACACAAAAAAATACAAAAAATACTTACCTTAAACCCGCTCCAGTGCCTGCTGCCATCCGTCCTCGGCGTCTGCTCCTCGGAAATATGGGAGTGACGTCATGACGTCACTCCCATAGTGCACTGCAGGACCCGGAAGCCGAAGCTCAGGAGTGAGCTCCGTCCTCCAGCTACCGCCGAAGGGGGGAGAAAAGGAGCCGGGTGCCCGCTGGTAACACAATCTCAGCGGTCGTCTGGCAAATGGAGGTTGCAGGGGGTGCGATCGCTGGGCCGTCGGGCCCCATAGCAACCGCACCCCCTGCACCCTCCATAGTTAGGTGGACTCAGAAGCGCCCTCTAATGGCCAGCACCCCTAGGTTGCTGCCTAAGCTTGCCTAGTGGTAGCACCGGCCCTGGTTGAGGACCACGTTTGGGAACCTCTGCCATAGCCTGGTTCAGAGGTCTGCTCTTGCATCTGTTTGGAGGATTTATGGCAGCTACGTATATCATTCAAAATCCCCATGTGTTCTAATGTGCGTTTGAATGAGCAAGCACTGAGACGCCCACTTTCTGTGTTCCTGCATGCTGTAACACTGCTGGTGATTGGGAAGTCGCCACCCAAATTTGCACAAGCCCAATGGCAGATGCAGCTTTTCTGTCTGAACATGGCCTCTGTGGAAGTTGTTGTTCATTTAAGAACGCAGCCACTTTCATTGACACGCCCACGAATCTCCCATAGATGCCCACAATGCAGACTTTGAGTTAATTTCAGGCCAGCTTCCAGTCACCACCCAGGAACTGCTGTCACCACCCAGGAATGGCTGTTCAGTGTGTATGAACGTCCATCATCTGCAGATATATCTGTCAGGTGTGACACATTGCTGGTCTGTACTCTCCATCTACCCTCTCTGCAATGTTCCCACTTTCCAAACCACATTTTTCCCCTAAAGACAGGGAAGGGATCTTATTTTACTGTGCCTGTCACAGAAATGGAAGCACAGCTGGATTCTGATTTTGGCTGTCAGACCCTTGAAGCAAGATAGTGCTGGTGGCAAAAACTAGAGATGTGTGCCAAATCCCGTGCTTTGGTTTTGGTTATGGATTTATCTTTGTGTTTTGGTTTTGCAAAACCACCCTCACGTGTTTAGGATCTGTATTTTTAAAAAATCAAAATAAAAAATGGGACTCGGAGGCGTGGCTTAGCGGGCAAGCCGAGCAGACAAAGATGTGTGGAGCTCCTGCCTTTCCCACATCTAATCTCACCCTGTCTGCACTCCATCCCACCACAATCACCCCGATTGCCGCGCTCACCAGTGACCCTAGAGTGGATACGCACCTCCGGCCGGAGTGAGGCCTACCTGCCACCCATAAGCCGCGGGCTCGAGTTGGAGTGGCGCACGGCCTGCGGGACACGTTGCGACCACCCGCACTGAACCCCGCGATCAAACGGGGGTGCCGCTGCCTCTCCTCACAGACCCTGCCTCCGCATATCCGCCCATAACATCCCCACAAGCCCTGGGGAGCGGCCCTGTGATACCCAGAGACTAGCAGGGAGCTGCCATATTGGGACTCAGCCTCTCCTTCCTGCAGCAAACACCCGACCTGCTGCAGCATTTCTCTCACCTGCGTGTGGCTTTATAATCACCTCTGCATCCCTAGTGACAGGCTGCAAGGTGACTCTAACTCACAAGCCCAAAAGGACAGACTGTGGGACTTGTAATAGAGGCCCTCAACTGCTGACCTATACTCAGCATACCAAGGTCAGTACCAGCCAACCTTATTCCCAACTAGGAATCCAAGAGAGAGCTGAAGGTGTACTTCCCCTGTCTTTCTGGTCACTGCACAAGGGCAGAAAGCATTAAAACACAGATGTGTAATACTGAGATAATTATGTACGTAATTGAAATCAATGATCCCCTGAGAGTGTTGGGGCGGTGCCCTCCTGTGGTTCTTTTCTCTACAAAGGCCTCATAACTCAATCCTGTGCATACTTGCAGACACCCACTACATTGGGCCCCCTGTCACTATTCAACTAAGCTCAAAAGACATCCCAGCCATTTTGCTCTCCCCTGACAACCAACTCCACACTAACACCATGAACAGGTCAGCTCCGTCCTCCAGCTACCAAAAAGGAGCCGGGTGCCCACTGGTAATACTAGAAAACGAGTTGGTGGTGATATCTCGCACCATTTTTCTAAGGGGGACAAATCCTCAATGGCTACCGATCCTCCTTCCCCCAGTCATTCCCAGACGGAAAGAGAAGATTCATCCTCCCCAGCCCTTTCCACCAAAGAGGATATTATGGCACTGCGATCCCTTTTCACAGACCTTAAATAATCTCTAGAATCCAAACTGGATAAAGCAGTTTCCTCTATAAAGTCAGATCTCTCCTCCCTATCTACTAGAACATCTAAATTGGAATCCCGTCAGGATTCCCTTCAAAAATTTCAGAACGAGATTCATCGGGACATTGACCACATTGTCCAAGATCTCGCTGATCTCCGTACCAAAAATGAGGACCTGGAGAACCGAGAAAGAAGAAACAATCTCCGCATACGAAACATCCCAGAATCGGTGTCCCCGGACACCCTAGAGACTTACCTTCATAAAGTGTTCTCCTCCGTTCTCCAAGACCTAAGCCCTCAGCAAATACCCCTGGAAAGAGCCCACCGAGCCCTCAGGCCCAAACCTAGAGATGGTGAACCCCCAAGGGATGTAGTCACACGCTTCCTAAGCTACAAAGATAAAGAAAGAGTCTTGTCTCCGACACGTGGAAAACCCCATGTTTTATATGATAACATCAAATTGCAATTCTTCCAAGATCTAGCTCCCATTACAATTTTGAAGCGCAGAGAACTTCAAGATCTGACGAGAGCACTCCAGGCATGGGGGATTCACTATTGTTGGGATTTCCCCTTCAAACTAATAGTTGATTTCAATGGTAAAACAATCGTCATCAGAGATTCTAAAGAAGGCAAAGACTTTCTCGCCCACTTAGAAGACTCGGGTCCTCCTCCGACTGCATCAGAGGACATATAATGCACTTGAGTCTCCGTAATGGCTCTCATTCCTATCTCAGTTTATTTACGATAATTGGACATTCTTCAGAGAAACCTTTAACTATATGACAGAGATTGACTATCTCATATCCTTTTTCTTAGTTATGTGATTGTGTACTCTGATATCTGTAACTGTTTTATATGCTCCACTGCTTTATCGTTTATCTTATGGATACATTTTTATTTTATGTAGCTGATTTCATAGCGGTTGCCAGATTGATATGCCCACCAGAATATTACGCATGGTTTACCCATGAGTAATATTAGTATGCCCTTAGTGTGTTTCTAGGAATCGCCTACGAACCTATTTAAACTATTTAGACATGTTTTTTGTTTAGTTTTATTCTACCTCATACCTTGTATTTGATAAGTCCTTCTACTGTATCCTTTTAGTTCTTCTTACCTCCTACCCCCTTTTTTTCCCCCAACAAATCACAGTGAATCCTCTGCAATGTTTAATAGGTCTTCATTTCATTTTCTTTTATTTCTCAACCACAAATGGGGGGCCATGGCTCCCTAGCACTCTCTCTTTCTTCTCCTATACATACTCTGTACCCTCCTGTACATGCAATAATTTCTTCTCTAATATACTTGAACTAGTTACCCCAAGATAGTTCGGACTATCCTCCGCACTATCTTTTTGGACTGCTTAGTCCTGACTTCCGTGTGTGTCTTCCCCTGCTGGACAAGGGGAACTCACATTCGGTTCTTCTCCCTCTATCCTTAATACTCTTAACTCCTTCCCATTCCCCATTCTTCTTTCCCCCTCTTTATCTTCTTTTCTTCTTCCCCCTACCTTAGCGAGTCGGGTTCTCTCTATCTACATTCTATCTACATTGATTACTGTACCCCACTAAAATGACGCTGACTTTTGCGTCCCTCAATGCCAAGGGTTTAAATACCCCTCAGAAGCGCTCATCGCTTTTTCTAACCATCCGAGACCTCAAGGCTGGGATTGTCCTTATTCAGGAAACCCACTTTAAAGCGCAAATGCATCCCTCACTGCATGCTAGGAATTTCCCCACTGCATATTACTCTTCTAACCAATCCAAACGTAATGGAGTGGCGACACTGATCAATAGTAAAATTCCGTTCTCCCTATACACGGTACACACAGACTCAGAAGGGAGATATATTATCCTGACGGGCAAATTGGGTAATTTAGAGCGCACAATCATTAATATATATGCACCTAACTCGAGTCAGTCATCATTTTTCAATTCTGTTTTTTCTAAAATAAATAAATATAGGATAGGCAGCCTCATCATAGGCGGAGACTTCAATGCAATCCTTAACCACGACCTTGATAAAGGTCCTGCTCCTACCAGTGTATGACCCTGTCCAGCCACTCGCTCTCTAAACAAACACCTTCGCGAACCAGGTTTATTCGATACATGGCGGGCTCTCAACCCCTCATCTAGGGATTTCACTTTCTTTTCGATTCCCCACCAGACCTACTCAAGGATAGACCTTATTCTATGCCGTACTCCAGCTTCTAAACACCTTGTAGACGCCTCTATTGTGTCTAACCCTTGGTCGGACCACTCCATCGCTACCGCGTCTTTTGATTTTTTTGATGTCCCGTCCTCACGTCCACTGTGGCGTTTAAATGAAACTCTATTTAATATCCCAAAATTTCAGGAAAAGGTCAAATCTGCCCTCGAGGACTACTTTTCTCTAAACAATACCCCTACTTGTACCCCCCTAGTGTGGGAGGCGCATAAAGCTGTCATCAGAGGACACATCATTAGTTACGCTTCCTTTAGAAACAAAGAACGAAGGTCCCAAATAAAATCCCTAACCGTGGAAATTCATCAACTTGAAACCGCTCATAAATGTACACCCTCCCGTTCTTTATATGCCCAATTGACATCTGCTAGGACAGCCCTCAATGCCCTTAACGCTGAAAAGACTGAGCAATCCCTACGCTGGCTTAACCAAAAATTAGATGAAAAAAGCAATAAAGCTGACTCCCTTCTAGCCAATAGGTTAAAAGCTCGAAAAGCCAGAACAGCCATTCCAGCTTTAAAAGACGATCTTGACACTAATCATCACAATCCAATTACTATCAATTCTCTATTTAAAAACTATTACGAACACCTCTACAACCTTCCCCCACCCACTGACGGTAGCATGGACCCCTCAATTACGAATTATTTGGTTTCCTGTAATCTTCCCCAAATTGACTCCACCACTTCTACTGCTCTTAGTGACCCCATTTCTGCAGAAGAAATAGTTTTAGCTCTCAAAACACAAAAATCTTCAAAGGCACCGGCCCCGATGGACTTCCAATATCCTATTATAAAACTTTCCAAACCTCCCTGATCCTACATTTAACTGAGGCTTGTAATTGTATTCTAGAAGGATCTTTATTTCATCCGCACACGACCAAAGCTTCCATCACAGTCATCCCGAAACCTGATAAGGATCCCCTTCTAGTGTCTAATTATCATCCCATTTCGCTACTCAATACTGATTTAAAACTCTTTGCTAAGGTAATAGCAAATAGCCTGAGCCCCCTCCTCCCCTCACTAATTCACCCCGACCAAGTGGGCTTTGTCCCATCCAGGCAAGCGTTGGATAACACTAGACGAACAATTGATCTAATTCATTATATTAATACCCACAAACTGCCTTCTCTGCTGCTTGCTCTGGACACGGAGAAGGCCTTTGACAGGGTTTCCTGGCCTTTTCTTATCCAAACACTTCGCTAATACGGGTTTCAGGGAAAATTCTTACAAGCTATACAAGCTCTTTATTCTGATCCGTCGGCTACTGTTTCAGCAGGAGGTGTACTTTCCGACTCATTTTCAATAACCAACGGAACCAGACAGGGGTGCTCTTTGTCAACGCTAATATTCACCCTTATTATTGAGCCACTTGCTGCTCATGTATGGGCCAATCCAGACATTAGTGGAGTCAAGGTTAAACACTCTCAATACACCCTTTCCTTATTCGCAGATGACATACTTTTCACACTGACAAAGCCACTCACATCTCTCCCAAATTTGTTTTGAGAACTCTCCATATATGGTTCTCTATCTGGTTACAAAGTTAACCACACCAAATCCGAAGCTCTCCCTCTTCACCTACCTAGCAGTACGAAATCATTGTTGCAATCAAACTTTAACTTTATTTGTAAAAAAGATTCCCTTAAATATTTAGGGGTTCTCATCACTAAATCTTATGATTCCCTATATAAAACTAACTACCCCCCCTCATCAGATTAATCCTAAGAGACCTACAACAGTGTCAAACATATTTTCTTTCCTGGGTGGGTCGTATTAACGCCGTAAAAATGATTATTCTCCCCAAATTATTATACCTCTTCCAAACTCTCCCTGTGTCTATCCCTTCTCACACCCTCAATTCCCTTCAAACCACTCTCTGTAAATTTATTTGGAACTATCGAAAACCCCGGATTCGTCAAGACATACTCTTCAAACATTCTTGGGACGGAGGTTTAGAGCTGCCCTCTCTTCTCCGTTATTATAAAGCGACCCGGTTGAGCCAGATGACTGCATGGCATTCACCTCGCCATATCAAGAGGTGGGTTGATTTGGAGAGTGATTTGGTGGCTGTACACTCGGTTTCATATCTACCCTGGTTGACCCGTGAACATAGACCTAGATCTGCTCTTCTATGTCCCACTATAGCACTGACTCTCAGTAATTGGGACTCACTCAATAAAAAACTAAATCTCTCTACACGCCCCTCCCCTCTAACACCCATTTGGAACAATCCTGCATTCCCCCCGTGTTTATCTCAAACAATGGCAGATCCCTAGATAATAGCAGCCGTCACAAGGTTTCACATATAATTGAAGCTTCCTCTCCTAAGTCCTTTCCTTCTGGACATTCAAGACAAGCATAACATACCCAATAAACTCCATTATCAATATCTACAAATCCGACATTTCACCACCTCAATACTTCCCGCTCAATCCCCCCTTACCCCTACCCCTATAGAGAGACTATGTACCTACAGACATAACGATAAGGGTACCATCTCACACCTTTATCACTCTATATTAGCATTGGAGTCTCCTCAACTTGAAACACACGAGAGGGCTTGGGAAACGGATCTTGGCCTCTCTTTAGGGGAAGAAACATGGGACGCTATACGTCTAGCTGTTTTGAAATGCTCTATTAGCGTGGCCATCCATGAGAACTCTTATAAGGTGTATTCCAGATGGTATTTAGTGCCAGAGTGTCTACACCAGATCTATCCCAACTCCTCCAGCTCATGCTGGAGGGGTTGCGGTCAAGTGGGGACATTTTTTCACATCTGGTGGACTTGATCTTTGATCATCCCATTTTGGAACATGGTCGGTACCCTCCTATCTCAAGTTACTGACAACCTGACTTCTCCCACTCCAGCTACTCTTCTACTTTGCGCTCCGATTGACTCCATCCCCAACAACTCCAATAAACTAGTTCTTCATATCTCTTGCGCTGCCAAGTATCAAATTGCCTGTAACTGGAAAACACCGCGTACCAAGAACTTTTGAACAGAATCTGGTTCATAGCAAAAATGGAATATATTACCAGTCTAAGGTACAATAATGTCCAGAAGTTTCATGCAGTGTGGAAATCCCGGTATGCCTTTCATAAATCGCCTCTCCCAGGTCTAGGTTAGCTTCAACCTAATTCTCTTTTTCACAACTAGACATCAATATATGTTTATATTTCCTTTCCCCGTCTTATCATGTCCCCCCTCCCGACTCGCTTTCCCCTAACTTTCCCTTTTCTCCTCCATTTCTACATCTCCTTTTTTTTATTGTCCCCCCCCTTCTTTCCCACAAATGCCCTCTAGCTTCATTTTTTTTGAAGAATTTTTTTCTTCTTTTTCTCTTCTACGTTTGTGTGATTATTAGATGAATAGTTATGGTCTATTGAATAATTATCTATTTTTTGATAATTGTTGCCAATTGTTTATTTCTGTTATGCTCTAAGCCAATGTTATATACGGTGACAATTATATAACCCACTGTATTGTTAAAACCATTCAATAAACGAATACAAAAAAAAAAAAAAACGGGACTCGGTTTGACTCGGTACCCCAAAGTGTTTCCGAACTCGGATTCGGTTCGAATGGGAACACCTAAATTCGGTTTGTGTTGGTGGAGCATGTTGGATGAAGTATGCTCTGGTGCTGCCTCAATCCATAGGCAAGCAGACAGACTGAGTTGGTGGTCACTAGAACCTGCCAGATTACAGCCAGCAAGTCAGACCTCTGACATGCAGTGTTTCCGCACATCTTTCTCTTTGGAGACCATTACCCGGGTGCCAACCGCTGACAGGTGACACCTAAGTGATGACGTAGCATTACATGCAGCACTCGGCTCCTGACAGTGAGGGAGCCGGCACTGCAAATAGACTGGTCCCCAGGGGCAGTCCACCTCTCCGGCATCCCTGGAGTGACTTAAATGGGGGATGCCCCCTTTTCACTGATGCACGGCTTTGCCGCACGCACTACTCTGCAGCCAAAACTCCTAAAATATGGGTATTCAGGGTTTTTACAGCATTTCACCCTTAAGTACATACCGCCCTCAGCATCCTAGGCTGCTGCAAGTACACTATACTAACACCGCTGTATTACAGGGCATTAACGCTACCACTTACTGGTGTCCATTACACCCAAACTCATGATGCATTATAATGTCCAGCAATATCCCAAAGGGATCCATGCTGCTTCTACTCTATTGCAACTGTACCTGTTATATCCTTGTGTTATTTGCCACCTGCTGATTCTACCAGGTTTAGATCTGGTTAAGTTATAGCACGTGTGGACTATCCACCACCAGCACCAAACAACTGCACAACACATACCATCACATACAGTCTGACCACCCTGGTAGCTATCTGGGACAAGCAATTATCCACCATTGTCTGTTGCACACTCTGCTATGCATCACAACACTACTCTGCAAAGACATTCTGCTAATAGGTTATGGGTCCAGTACGCAGACCCCCGCATCAAATTAATTCTATACTCTGCTAATAAAGTGTCCATGAAATTGATCCTGGGGAGAACATTGATTTGTTTATAACCCCCTGACATAACCATTTTTCATATATTTAATTGGTTATTTAAACCACACTCACAGTAGATAAACCACACCTACAGTGGTTTCTGTCATGCCCAGTTTTCCTTTGCATAGTTCAGAGTTTCCCAAACGCCGCCATTACAGTCCAGGTTTGAAAGGTTTCCATGCTTCAGTCCATATGTTTAAATCAAATTGACTGAGATACTAATTAAGTCACCTGTGCTCAAGCATGGATATCCTTAAAATGTGGACTGTAATAGCAGAGTTTGGGAACCTCTGGAATAGTGTAAAAGCTGGGGCCACTTATACCCCTTTCACATTGCAATACCGTGTCGCACCCGGGATTTTGTTCACAGGTTCATCCCGGGTGCAACTCGGCTGAGACCTTCAGACTGACGGCCCGCCATCACGTGCTGAGTCGGTGCTTGGAGATGAGATCATCTCCAAGTGTCAGCTCTTCCTATGCTGTGAACGGGACCCGGGTCACATCAACCCAGGTTACCTGTTCACACTGCATCGCGAGCTGGGTTGAACCCGTGTTTAACCCTTCTTGTTACCAGGGTAGAAATGCCATGCCGGGCCACTCGACCCAGGTTATTTTAACCTGGCCCTTTTACACTGCACAGTAACCCGGGTTGCTGCGCATTCATGTGCAATAACCTGAGTTATTGCTGGCACTTGGGTCTGCCCTCCCCAGGTTGCCCAGCCTCTGCTGTTTACAAACACTCTGCTGACACTGATTGGTGCTTTCTTCTGATACCACTGTTCCGATTCCGGGACGGTGGCATACACACTGCACACGGGTGCAGTGCCATCGCTTGGAGATGATGTCATCACCAAGTGCCTGAAACTTCAGCTCTCCCCCGAATGCCAGATTGGAGCGGACCGGTGACCAGGGAAGAGCATTTTCCACTAACACCCCTTTTCCACCAAAATTCCAGGTCTGACCCGGAGTTGGAACAGAGGGCCTGATTCAGAGCCGGATGCTATTTGCGGACGCTCGTTCCAAAAAAGAGGCCGGCTATTTAAATTGAGCGCTCGCGGTTTGTTGACACCTCTATGTCTGAGCGAGCGAATGAAAAATGCGCTCGCTATTTTGTAAAGACGCCCCTTTGCCGTTCGCATCACACGTCCTCTCTGGTATTTATTAGATTAATCGAGTACATCGAAAGGCATCTGACTGCTCGCAGTGCTTGTGGTAGGTTTTTCAGGCTAAAAGACAACCAAGTGACGTGGTCGATGACGCTCCTTTACTAATTATGCACTCCCATTAAACGCCCTTTTGACCATTAAGCACGCCTGCGTTCGGATCTCCACTCCACCATTTTTAAGCACCTTCCCCTGTTACCACCCACAAACGGTACATTCTGTCAATCAAATTAGCAGTCCCTCGCTGTTTTCCGACCGCAATGACTGGTTTGCGCATGTGCATTACGACCCATACGCATGCGCAGTTGTGCTAACATCGCTCAGAGCGAACGAGCGGCCGCTTACGAGCAGCTCTGCCCGAGTTAACCCTGCAATAACCCGAGTTTTAGCTCCGGTGTAAAAGGGGTATTAACCATATCCCGGGTAAACACGGCAATAACCTGGGTATTTGCGGCAATGGCAAAAAGGTATTAATCACTTGGGCATAGATCATGCTTTTGTCAGCATGTTTGCAACCAACTCTACAGTAGCCCCTTAATTGACAAAATCTCTAATCTGGTGCATAATTCAAAAACCATTGTGATGTATGCCAAAGTGTACTTGGTGCTACATAGGAAAGCAATAAAATGAGAACATAAAATCAATGGATCAAAATGTTAAATCATATTGTTTTTATTAGTATTATACAGATATTTGGTAACATCTGTATAATACCTTCACCCTGTGAGCAGACAATAATGTATTCCACAGAGAGTTGATTAAATTGTTGGTTTTAAAGCTCAGTATTTAATCACTGAAGTACATGGAAACTCAGGACTAGCGATTGTAGAGTGTATAAAAGCTACTTCCAAGCCCCTGCTGTTTATTTATGTATCAGTCATTTCACCAGTAGAGGATACTTAGTGGATACAGGTGCTTGCAGCAAATTGACGAAGCAATGAGTAAATCAGAAACCATCCACTGCTATAGAGAGAGGTGTGAACTGGTTGGAGTGTATGCATAAGGTCAATTATCAAGCACCTGATCTTGATTGATATATGATATATAAGGCACTCCCCAAGAGTGGTGGTGTATGCCTTATTGTGGAAATTGTTAGTGAAGTAGAGTAACTGGCTGGCCTTGGAATCTTCCACCTGGCTCCTTTTATAACATTTTGCCAATGGGGCCCTCTGCTAAAGGCTCTTTATTTTGGCTTAAGCTATTGACAGCTTGCAGGTAGTAGTGTGGTGTGGTTTTTTGTTTTTGTGTTTTTGTTGTATTTTGCTGTTTAAATATATAAACTCTTGTTTATCTTGCAGCTTTTTATTTCTAAGCCACGGTCTAGTCTTTTCTGAAGCTGCACACTTGCAGGATTTCCCAGGTAAGAGTGAGTACTAGAGCGGAGTTTGCTTATCTCCTAAATGCACTAGCTTTCTGTAGATTCCGTGTGTGTGTGTGTGTGTGTGTGTGTGTGCGTGTGTGTTGCCCTGTGCCAGAAAGCATTGGTGACCCCTCATTTTTCAAAGAGACATAATGCACCCAAAAAAGGTGAAGAGATAGGTGAGACCAGGAGATGCTGGGGATGAAATAAGAGGAAGCTACACGTGAGAATGATAATAAACAGAAACTTGACAGGCTCAAACAGCGCCCCCTGACCTGTGCGATAGCACCGGCCGCACTGCCCTAGCTATGGCCCTGTGTGTGTGTGTGTGTGTGTATATCCTATGTGTAATTATCACAGTTGTCAGCTGGAACAGCACTGTTCCCTGGAGATGTTAAAACTTTATTCTTGACAATGCACAGTAACCTTTTTTCCACTGTACTTTATATGCTGGACTGTGAGCTGCATAAACTCTGATATAATTAAATATGGTGGGTTTTTAGAAGTGTATTTGTTGCCCATAGCAACCAATCAGATTCTGCTTAACATTCATCTAGCACCTTCTAGAAGAGAATAGCTAGAATCTGGTTGCTATGGGAAACCTCTCCACTTCTAAAAACCCACTTTAGTAAATATACCCCGAGTGTATATTCCAACATTGTAGAAGTAAAAAAAATTATAAAAGCTGGAGAACCTGCTATAATACGAAGTTTCTGTCTCTTTGGGGGTTCATTTAAAGGGAAAGATAGCAACCTAGTGGCTATATTTAGGGTTTCTATCTCCTCAAGCTGTACACAATGCAATGGCTGTTACTGGTGGTGCCCTTCACAGGTGCTGGAGTCTGTGCTGCAGTGTGGCTTAGCATTCCTGGATACTATTGCACACCAGGGTGAAATGCACTAATGTCGGAAATTATTTCAAACCCCCGAAATTTGATAGAGTCCTCCCAGCCCCTCCTGCGGTGCATGTCTTTCTGCGAATGAAAGATACTAGAAGGACTTCTGGGTCATAAACCTGGAAATCCACCTCATAAAGGATAGCTCTTACTGAGAGCTGTCCTCTCTCCATGTGTGTGAGTGAATGGATACAGTGGAAGATTTTACCTAGAGGCTGCAGCCCTCCTGTGACTGCACTGGCTACACTGTGACTGGAGGTGGCTTCCCAATGGAAGTGCCACCTGCCAGTCACACACAGGACAGGAAGCTGCAGGGGGAGGTGTCTCCTCCCCTAGGACTGCCAGCCTGGGCTGTCATAAGCTGAGAGCAGCTTCCAGTGGAAGCCACTGGCATAGTGGTATGTGCATGTGAGGTGCTACCTCTGCATATGCGCAAGTCCCGGTGCCCAACATTCATTGTGCAGGTGCTGGGACCAGAAGAAGCGGCAGCACCCCTCAGGTAAGCTGGCAGGAGCTGCTGCTGACCACATGCAAACTGATGCATCATGTATTTCTCACACAATTATACTAAGACAACAGGACTTATGGCGCTACTTCATAAAGGTCCCATTAATATTTAAAATGTTTTTCTTGCACCATCCCTATTCCAACTGTAACTTGGTGCTAGTATGACTTACAGATGTGGTGCAGAGCCCTGTTTCTAGATGCAGTGCATAATGTCTTCCTGCACAATTCATGTGGGTACACACATTACAGATATATCTGCAGATTGTTTGTACACACTGAACAATCTGTGCCTGCCCGCAGGTCCTGGTGACTAGGAGTGTGTTCTGGTGGGCATGTCCCACCCCACTCGCCGCAGACCACCCTTACCCACCTGCCGATGGACAGATGTCTGCAGACTTATCTGTCCATCGGCTGTGCAGCACAGCCAATGCGATATGTTGGTGAATGCCGACATATCGCGGTTACACACTGCCTGACTGGCAGCAGATACATTGGCTGATCGATTGATCAGCCAATATGTCAGTGTGTACCCAGCTTAAGAATTAAGGGAAATCCAGGTCTGCAGGCTATAGCCTAATGTGCAATAGTCTGACCAATCTTTCAACCATCTTTATTGCAGCTACAGTACTTGAGCCAGGGAGATAAATGTGTAAACCCAACAACATAGAGGTGGAAACCATTAAATTCATGAATAGGCAACCAGTGTAGGGCTGCTACATTATAATATGCCTTTATTCAGGGACACACAAATTGCATAGGTTCTGTGGCTAATTCAACCCAGGTGAAATGCAGACTTGAGGCAAGCCACAACTAATTCATATGTCCCTGATTGATACTTTCCAACTCTCCCTCATTTTCAATCATCCTGATTGCACCTTACCCCCGTTATGAAGCTGTTATATTTAAAAAAGACATTCAAATGGGATCATTAGTATAATTTCCCTACATTGATTATATTGCACAATGAGGGCAATTCAATAGTTTTTAGGCGTGATAATTAATGAGCGCCTAGTGTTCCTATTCAATTGTTCTGGGCGTTCATTATTGCCCTCTTTGCCCGGAGTATAGCCGTGTAAAACTGCTAAACCTGTCTAAAGTTCTGGTTAGGGTGCCAAGACCAGGGGCTTCCCACACTTCTGCTGGCACTCTCCTGAGGGTGTGAGCAGAAATGCCGGCGGCTATCACGCCCTGATGGAGCAACAATTGCATTCCCCTTACCCAATGATCCCTATGCATTTTCATAAAATGATCAGTGTGTTTTTTTTAATCAACAAATAAATCCAGTTTTAAACCAGACCCAAAGCAGTTCATAAGATCCAAGTACATTTTATGACATGCCTCTCAGATGTAGAAGTACACGTCCACTGTAACGCATGCTCGTAGGTGTTTCTTTCACAATCTCCCTGGAATGCTTTTTCAAAAGTAGGCAAGTATGTCCTGATTAAAGGGTTACTGTGGCAACCCCAAACTAGTGGTACTAATTCCTCCCACACCAAGCCTACTGTATAGGACTACTGGTGGACAGTTAAGCCTCCTCTAACAGACTTCTATTTAATTTTATTTTTTTTTTAAACTTTAATGCGGACTATGAAATAAATGGCATGGTTGTTTCAAGACTAACTGGAGTTTATTACAGTAGTTCTTGAGCTGCTATCTTAAGGTGCATACACACTGGGCGATAAAGTGGACGACTTAACGATATCGTTATCGTTCAGTCGTCCACTTTATCGTCCATTTTTAAGCCCAAAAAGATTAACTAACGACGACGCGCGTTCCCGCGGGTCGGTCGTCATCATCGTTCATCGGGCTGACATGCAGGCCAACCTGACGATCTCGTCAGGTTGCTGCATGTCAGGGAATGGGGGAGAGCCTGGCGCTGAACGATATCGTTAATGATATCGTTCAGCGGCTGTGCTCAATGTCCTGAACGACATTGAGCACAGCCTGCCGGGGACACACTAGACGATATCGCTCAGGGAGCATATCGTCTAGTGTGTATGCACCTTTAACCTACTGTGCTGGACTCAGTCCCTTGCTCACTCACTACCTTTTAAGGTTCTCCTCTACAATCAGGTTGGATGGAAGTTTTATTGCAGTTGTGCACTGCTCTTAGTGTTCTAGAAAGATGACAAAATGAAGCTGCTATTGCTTAGAAAACTGACCTGAGAATAGTCTGAAGCATAGATTACCTACATATACATTCTTTCTTTATGGTATCTGTTGCCCTTTCTCCAGCATTGCTAATGCTTACCCATTTTATCAGGTCATAAATGTATGCAATATGACTGTATAAACACCTCTTTACAGGGTCCAGTGACAAATGGTTTTTATCTCTAGTTGCTTCTTGATGGGTCACAACTATAAATCTAAAGCTTGTATGATGTATACCCATGTGACGGAACAACACAATAGAACGCTATGTTGTGCTGGCTGTGAACACTACACGAACTGGTGTATGACTGCATGCTATATCATTCGTAGCAGCATGGTCATTCACCACATTGTCCCACCTTCTGTGCAGCACAAAAGGTGGGACAACAACCAGTATGCAATCTGCACAAGATATCGTTCTGACTTGCGTTGGTATGATGTATTGTGCAATATTTATATATTGTGTACTCTACTTAAGCCCCAGAAACTTGCCTAGGTTGCCTTGCTGGTACACTATAGTATTGTAGATGGAACACCTTACTGTTACAAACTCTTGCTTGGTTACATATAGCACAGTAGGAATCTCAAGGTAAAGAATGACTTGACATATAATTCTGATTTTAAATAAAAAAAAAAACTGCAGTCAGTGCTTACAATAATTATACCAAATAAAATAGTAAATGTTTGTTAATTTTAATTCAAACAATGTTTCATGGGTCTCAGCAAATTGATATGTGCAATATATTATCTCCCATAGAATTAACAGCTTTAAGTCTAATAAAACAAAGAGAAGCATTTGATATTCAGTATACCCTTGTCCACAGTACACCTTGTGCTGGATACGAACAGTGCCTCTCTGCATTTGTAATACTCCTGTTCCCTTTTTCCATCCAATTAAACTAATGTTCATATTGTTTCAACTGCTTGAATATTTCCTAATTGCCAATATTGTCTTATGTGCAATATTTTTTTTTATTTGATGGGACCCATGCAGCATTGTATCGAATTTTAATAGTAAAGAATGTTTTTTATTTTGTATCATTAGCACTGATTGACAGAGCGCAGTTCTTTGTTTAAAGCTGTCTAAAGGCCCCATACATCAGCAATCTGAACGACAATTGAACAATTTGCAATTTTTTTGCCCAATTTTAGGATTTCCCAATCTAGCAATCTGTGCCCATACATTACAGATCTTTTTCAGTGATTTGATCACTTTCTGCCAATGTAAAATGATGGACCTTTTTACTAGTAACGGGCTGCTGATCATCTCCATACACTAGCAATCTACAGCCCCAATCGATCTGTGAAATCCAACATATTGAGATGTACTAAGCTCTGAAAAGTCTTAAACTGGAGAGTTAAGCCACCAGCCAATCTGCTCCCAACTATCACTTTTCAAACACAACCTGTAACATGACAGTTTGGAGCTGAGTGGCTGGTTTATCACTCTCCTGTTTCACTTTTCCGAGCTTGGAACAACTCTATTAGAACTGTTGAAGCCAGCCCATCAGTGCTTTTATGGATGTATAGAAATAATAGCCATCGCCTACTGGCTTGTCTTGTTTAGGTTGATTAAAATCAGAATTATTGTAGTGGAGTCCTGGAATATGGCTCCACACTATCTGCGTTTTGGTACACTTTTGTATCAAATAGCTGGGTATGTCCTGTCAAAGGACAACATTCTCCCCCCTCCCCCTCCTATCACAGACTTGGCAGAAGTGAAAAGTAAATTTGGAAGTTAGACAAAGGTGTTTAATAACTGTTGCAGAAGGATAATTTATAAAGCAGCAGTGTGGGATGAGAAATTAAAAGATTCACCTGCAAGCATTCAAGTTACAGCTGAATGCAGACACTAACAACTGAAACTTCTTCTAGGTGACACTACTTGTCTGGCTGATAGGATTCAAGTCACAAAACCAGAATGGAATACCCAGACTTCTTGGAAGAGCATTCAAGTTGTAGGTAACTAATTTTTCTGTATTACTATGGCTACTCCTGCATGACCATTCTATCCTCAGCCTTAATGGTCCAGGCTTTAAAGATGTCCATTCCTGAGCACAGATGACTTGGTCTACAATCCATAAATCTTGGACTGCAAGGGAGCCCTGAGTTTGTGGGAAATGCCACACTAGGTAAATTCTGTTAAGTGGAATGTTTCATGAACAGGGTTGCAATGGATGGGCTGCATAACTGTTCTGCTTGTTAACTGCAATAGCTAGTATAAAAAATGCTTTATAGTTGGGCTCCATCTCTTTGTTGGGAATGTGAGCAGGTGTTGATATTGCAGAGTTACTTAGGCACACACCAGCGGATGACTCAGCCCAGTGACTTCTGAGAGCGGGTACAGCTATACTCACTGTTAAATGTACAATGGTAATGGAGTGAAGCTTGAGCAGGATTTTGTACAGCTCACCAGCTGGTCAGTGTATGCTGGTTGTGGTGCAGGATGCTGTAACTGCCTTGTAGTGGGTATTAACTAGCTAGTAGTAGACTCTCCTACCACATCCTCTTAAACAGTAAAAACAAGATGGCTCTTGCACATGCTCAGTAGTTATCTTGGTGGTCACCTTGGAATACTGCATGAAGCCTCACTGGGGAACAGTAAGACTGGAGTCTGTAGTAGCACAACTTTCAACACCCTTTAGAAAGGGAGCTCAATTATTGCTTCCTACTTAAGAGCTGAAGCCTTCATAGGGAGACCCAACCTAATTAAAAGATGGTAATGTGTAGTATTATAGGTCAATCACTTGTAAGTAATGGTGAAATGTACTACACATTTCTCTAGTGACATCATGAACTTGAGGGACTCAACTAGAAAATGGCTACCTCCCCTGTATTTGATCTCATGGCTAAAATATTTATAGTCAGGGCTGTAATTAGGGTAGTGCGACCAGTGCCATGGATCAGGGCAAGGGATGCTTTTTAGGCCTGTCAATTTTCTGTTCCCACATGTAGCTTCCTCTTATTTCATCTCCTGGCCTCCCCTATCTCTTCCCTGGCCATTCCCCATTTTTGAGTGTTATGTCCCTATTTGATAAGTGGGTGGGGGGGGGACACATGCATGTTGTATAGTGTTAACATTTTACATATGCACAGTGACCAGGATTGACAATATTACTTTGAGCTACAGTAGTTTAAGAAAATGTTTCTGTTGCTGAACAGATTTGGCTGGATCTGATACAGATGCTTGTGATATCCACCCAGATGGCAACCTGCTGACTATCCCAGAGAGATGTGCCACCAATGAGGTACTGGAAACATGTCTTCATATATTTGTAATGCAGAACCACAACAACAATTGCTCTCTGAATATAAAGCAATGACTTGTCATCTGAGTGTTCTAGTTCCCATAATATAAAATCAGGTGGTGGCTGCTCTCATATCTCAAGTTGATCTACGCTAAATTCTAGTCTAACATTGCCTACATCTGTAAAACCATGCAGCATCACTGACTCACAGCACAATGGTCTTTAGAATAAGTACTGTAGACTCTCTAGTCATGACTAATGGGTCAAGTATACTATAAAGGAAGATGCCAGACTCTAACTACGGTTTTTATACTGGCTAATGTGTATTTATGCCTAGATTGCAGAAGGATAGGGTCTTCTGTTCATATTTCAACTTGGGGAGAAATGCCCTCTTGCTTAGAGCATCTCCCCTGTTTAGACAATAATGGATTACCATGCATCGGTTAGTGAGGTATGAACTATACAATAGCTGCCACAGCCTTGGGATGCTAAAGCAAGTTCATGAAGCTATTCAAATATAGGTGACTCAGTACACAACACTCTGCAATGGTTTCAAAATTTGTTGTGGGTCTTGATCATGTGAGTTGTTCTATATAGCACTTGTGTTTCCATGTACCATGCCTGGTAACAATGTAAAAAAATTCATGCAGGCTTTGCCTGAAATCCCTTATTCCTATCAAATGACTGCCAAACTCCCTGGATTGCCCAGTAAGATGAAAATAATTCCTACAGTTGCTTTGAAGCCTGGCAGGTGTAATGGTGCATGGCCAGGCCTAAACAAATATGGGGAGAAGCTGCTTTCTAGGGGGTTGGGATTACAGGGGTAACATACTGGCAGAACTTGCTACTTCAGGGTGTTGCAGGTGGTTCCCATTTTGTGTACAGCAAGGTGATGGGACCTCTAAGAACTCCAGCCTTCACTTACTGTAGTGTCTTTAGCCCCTCAAATTTATATCTAATTTTTATTTCTTAGATGGGAAGACTGGTTTCCTACGTATCTTTTAAAGAGTCCATGGAACAGAAGAACCCAATCTACAGGGTCGCTTGTGATGAACAGGCTGATTCAGCATACACTAACAAAGTCCTAATATGTAAAAGCAACTACATGATGGTAAGGTGATCTGCAGCAACTTTATTACTTACATTTGTCACTACAGACCAGTAGTTTGCACTGGATTGAAGTAATGTGCCTACAGTTTTTGCTTATCTGCCAAGATAAAATGGGTTTTTACTAAAACACACACCGTTCTTCCCTATCTCACCCTGCTGGAGCTCAGAGTTGGGTGGGTTCATATATGGGTTGTGTATGGAGATAAAAGGGAGTTTCTTTTTATGGAGGCATTTTATTCCACCCTATGGTATGTGTATACTACAAATCCTGATACCACCGGCTTTCATGCTTAACTGACTACAAACTTGGATCATATGAGTCGTCCCTGTAGCAAGAAATTGCTGGTACCTGATCAACATGACTTCAGGGCATAAATGGCATCTTTCAATCCGGGCCAATAAGACAACCACTGTACCTGGGTACAGAAGGGTGTGGCCAAATCCAGGAGGCATGGCCACACCCACTCCAGGAAAATTATTATGGAGTGCTGGTTCCTCTCTTAACCCTCAGCAGTTAGCAAGGACCCTCCAAAAAGCCCAGGTAATTGGTGCCCCTGCTCTCATTTAGTATGTAATGCCTAACAATCATGCCAAGCACTGATTCCATTTCTTTTCATATTAGGTAAGGATTTCACGGACTCTGCCTGACTTTGACGATGAGGTAATATGCATCTCTTATGAAACACCATACCTCTTGTGAGTACTTATGTCAGTGGTTCCAAAAGTTTCTTGAATCCCTGCACCCTAAAATATCAGCAGCTTTTTTATTTAACTTTAACAATGGGGGAAAAAATTACATTCATACATATGAGCAATGTGTCACATCAAGATAACAGAGTATAAACATAGGATAATCAGATGCTAATCTAGCAGAGTATTTGATGAATATTCAACCTGTGAATTAGAGCAGTTCAGAGAAATAAAGCAGACTATCAAACACTGAGCACGTAACATATACTGGCTGATGGAGATACAAAATAAAGTTTAGCAATTTATCTCTGCCACACGCCTAGGCCAGAAAAAATTTTAAATTGTGGTCAGCTGTGTAGTGATGGACAGGGTAGGGCCTCTGTTTGTCCATATTTCATGATTGGTGGCCACTAGCACTAGTTTTGCCTAGAAATCTGACTTGATACTAAACCACCAACATGTTGCAGCTACCAAAGGTGCCAGTTTGGGTAACCACAGACTTGCATGAAAACATTTTGATTACAGAAAACTAGAAGTCTACTGAATTTGGAGATTAAATATTTGCTTGTCTTTGTTTTTTTTTTCCTTATCTACCTATGACATCTAGGAATTGTCTTGAGCAATATTACCCAATCTTCCCCAGCACATCTTTCATTTGCAAGACTAGAGTCAGGGCCTGGCAGGTTCCAGATGGCTTTAATCATGGTTGGGGATGAATGTCATGTAATACACTAATTGATGTGGACTCAGAAGCTGAAAGAGCTGTAAAAGATTAAATTTACTTTTGAGAAATCTGCCCATAGAGCACCAAACCTTGTAATAGCATGAATTAGTTATTTGTTTTGCTGCTAGAAAACTCAGCACTATTTAACCATTCCTGATTTTTTTTTTTTTTTTTTTTTTCCCCCCCCCCCCCTTGTAGGGACCTAGCCCATCAACCTGGACCATTGGAATAGACAATGGAACACTCATAAAAGTTGACACATTCACAGCCCGCAGTCTTGGTTACACACTGTCTAGTGATCCAACTTACTTTACGATCCTTATTGACTTTACTGCTTTCGGAATAAAAAAACTTGTAGTAAGTTCAGCCAGGCAATCTCTAGTCACTATTACCATTTTTAAGGATGTCCATTTGTGCTTTTAATATAAAGACTTCTCTTTCAGTTTGAAAATCAAGAATTTTATTATGGATACATTCAGTTAATCCAGGCGGAGACTAATCCAAAGATCACAATTGATGTGTCAATTAACTGTGCTAGAGGTAAAATTTCTGTATACTAATTAATGTTGGTGAACAGTGGTCTTAATAACCTGCACCAAACAGTGCTTTAAATATCTTGCACATGATACCTTGTTGAACATAATGTTCAATTTGAAGTCAGTGCTACAAAGGCATCTACAATCTGAAAATGCAGATTAAAATATAAATGCCTTCAAGTGAGAAGTAAGAAAAGTATGGAAAGTGCATCAAGTGCCTGTGCAATACAGTGACACTAGTAACCACATTTTGGACACTTTATTGCACTTGATGCACTTTACATACTTGGCTGGCTTCTCACTTGAAGGCATTTATATCTTAATCAGCATTTTCAGATTGTAGATGCCTTTCTAGCACTGACACTTTGAATATCTTGCACATGATACCTTATTGAACATAAGGTTGTTCTATTGATCTGAACCACTGTTTGGTGCTGGTTGTGAAGTCCACTATTATGCAAATAGCAGATCACCACTGCTTTTAAATCTCTTGACTCATCGGACACCCATAACCTCTGGGGTAGTGCACTTTTAAATCTCAACTAATACGCTATTGTATAACTAGACTCAGGTGGTGCTTGTAATCCTCTACTTGCCCTTAAACTAACATTGGCTTGACAAATGTTTAGTGACATAAGACTGGCTTAGGCAGAGTGTAGTCTGCAATAGTGTGTTCTCTAGAAGCCAGATTAGCCAGTCTTACAACTGTTGCTGAGCATTAGCTTGGGAAACTCAAACTGCATTGAACTTCAGGAAGTAGATTGTTCACTGTTACACTATAGAAATACCTTCTAAATGATTCTTTCAAGAGGGAGAACACCAGGAATGAACAAATGTGACTCACCTTTCCACTGTCATGCTGGCATCAAAGGCCAATTTGTCTAATTAAACATACAAACTGTAAGGCTATTCTTCAGCAAATCCTTTTCTCTTGTTTTCTAGGACCTCCTCTGTGTGACTCAAAGCAAATGACAATCTTGATTCCCCCTCTTGCTGGTATCCTGCAGTACATTGCCCTTGGTAACGTTCCAATTTCACTGAGTGCTCCTGCACTACTAGACTATGGAATGACACTAGACACTAAATATGGCGTCCATTTAAGCATCAGCAAAGATCAACTCCAGGTAAATCTCTGTGGGATAACGTACATAACAGATCTTGCTGATTCTAATTGGTTTTTCTCTTTGTAGGAATATGCAACATCTGGTCAGCAAATGTATTACTTGCCTTCTCTCTCTCTGACCTTTGATAAGAGTGGAACAAGTGTGGCAATGGAGCTTAGTTTGAACTGTTCTGTAACTCCTAGCAATCCTAGTAAGTTCTTTCTTTGATACAGCAATCCTACAAAGTGGCTAGTGGAAATAAACCTTCATAACTCTTTCTTTTGGCTAGCTACTGTAATGTGCAGAGAAGATGGGTTCATGATTATTGAAGTAGTTTCATCTCTAACAAAACCTAGCCTGGATTTGGACACAGTGATTTTAAGGGATCGTACATGCCAGTCATACAATAAGTCCAACACGGTTGTTCTATTCAAAATTGCTCTAAATGACTGTGGAACTACAACAAGGGTAAGTCTTTTTCTGTGCAGGGTTCTGGACTTACTGTAGCTTGTGTTACTTAACACACTTCCACTTCAGTTTGTAGGAGGGAAAGTTATTTATGAGAATGAAGTCCGTGCCCTCTGGAAAGATCTTCCGCCACGTAAAATCTCAAGAGACAGTGAGCTAAGGTACAGTGTAGATGCAAAACTAAGTGTATAGCATAATCTAAAGGGTGCAGGATAAAAAAAGCATATTAAACACCAAAATGCCATATAGCCGGTTTTGTGAAACTGCAGTCATTAACACTTAGTCCATTGTGTTGTCTACAGGGAGACTGTCCAATGCATCTATAATGGCTCTATGTATGAATCTCTTAATCTAAGCGTGGTGACGCTGGCTCCTCTGGTTTCTGCTAAAAATGATGGTCCTCTCTCGCTTGTAATAAACCTCTACCCAGGTATGAATGTACTTGCACTGATTAGTCTCTAGACCCAGAACTAGAGGACTAATATCTTTCTTTATCTTAGATGTCTCCTATGAAAGACCCTACAGTGATGTTCAATATCCAGTTGTAAAAACCTTGCGTGATGCCATCTTCTTGGAAGTGCAAGTGTTGAATCGCAATGATCCAAACATCGAGTTGGTGCTAGATGACTGCTGGGCAACAATGCTTCAGGGCCCAGAGACTTACCCCCAATGGAAAATTGTAGTAGATGGGTAGGTATCCATTAAATATATAAAGCCTGACAGATGTGATCTACCCTACTGCTATCATATTTGCCTTTGGGGAAGCATTACACTTAATGTGCAGGGATAGTTTTTGTTTACTGTGAGGGCAGCACATGTGGTGGTGCCTTACTGGCTCTTCTATGTTGAACTTGTAACTGACCATGCTTGCATGTGGTAGTTTGCACTGCTCATGTGGCATTGCTAATGTCTGGGTTAGCCTACTGTTCTAGAACTGGTGCTCTGCTCTCATGGTGCTAATGTATGTGCTGATCTCCTAGCTGCCAAGCAAACCAGGATAACTATCTGACTGTCTTTCACCCGGTCTCCAATGTGGCACTTCCTTTGCACCGTAAGCGATATGAAGTCAAGGCTTTTGCTTTTGTGTTGGGTGAAGAACCCTCAACAAACTTGGTAAGTGTTTTGAGATCTACAAACCTTCCTTGGCTGACTAGCACTGGTGCACTAAATTTTCACCAGTCTGTCCAGTGGACTGCATGACCACTTTGCTAAACCAGTTGCTTGTGATGGCAATAAGTTCATATTACCCAACTAGTCCTATTTATACAATGTGATCAGGCTGTCCGAGCTGAGTTGGGCTGCCTAATTAGGAAATGTGCCATGTAAAGTAATGGCTTTCTTAAATAGAACTGTATGGGCTTTCTATTTGTAGATTTACTTCCACTGTACTGCTATGGTGTGCAACATACAGTTGCCAGACTCTCCCCTGTGCAGAAAGAAATGTCCAATGTCCAGGAAGAAAAGAGGCAAGTTCTTGGTCAGGTTCTCTGGCTTGTACTTTCCTTCTCCCCCCAGCAGTCTACTAATATGGTCTTCTCTTTCAGATGAACTCTTTCTGCACCGTCACTCTACACTAGTCAGTTTACATGGACCTGTCTTGTTGGAATCTGTACCTGCCATGAGTTATCAAGGTAAGAGCTTGCATATATGACTAAGATGGAAGTGATAGTTGTGGGCAAGATGTAACACTCTTAATCTCTTCCAGGTGAGCAAGATCTTATAGAGCAAGTTACTATTGGAGTCCTGCCTGCCTTTGGCCTTGTTGCTGTGGTTGTCCTAGCTGCTGTGGTACTGTCGGCTTTCAGAAAAAAGTCAAAGGCTTGAACGCTAAGCATTTTTATAATAAAACTATTGCTTATATAAATACTAGTATGTTTCTTGAATGTCCATATGGCACATAAAGCTGTTAAAGTACAGAAGTATGAAGCACTGAGGGGGGAGTACTACTAAGCCATGGAGAGAAACTACCAACCAATTGGCTCCTCCCTAACTTCAGTTTTCTCTCTCTACTCTATCACTTTTCAAGGCTTAGTACATCTGCCCCTAAGTTGGTGATGTAGCTTTTAACTAGAACATTAGTACTTCCATTTAGAATTTTAGACTTACTACAAATGCTTGTAGTATTGTCAGTCTTTATTTTTACTTGGCATGTGACCTGGTCACCTTCATTGCATTATGCCAATTTAAAACTTTTTGGTCACTCATAAACCCCATGGAACTTATGCAAGAATGGTTAGTGTCATGATCTGTAAAAGCAGCAGTCTAATGCAAAGGATGGTAACAATCTCATATGTCTATTTTCATTACATGGTGCAGTAACTCCCCCTTCTCAAATGGCCAGAACTGTCCCAACTCCATGGTAGTACATAACTGTTGCTCATCAGTGACTGGACATTGGCATGCAAATTTAAAATGGGATGATTAACATGATCATGAATTTGTCCTGTAACAAAAATTAATAGAATGTCCAAAACATTGTTTGCTGCGGTCATTGACCCTGGATAGCTTTTGGTTAAGTACATAGTGGCAGCTAAATGAAGTTCCCTCTAAAATAATGGGTCGCATGGTCTCCTTGAAAATCAGCAGGTTCACTAAAATGACTTGCCCTGATGCAAACAGACTATCTAATCTATTATCTGTAGCTGTAAAATGATTTAACGTAAGCCTTGGACTTTGCAGCAGGGGCATTATTTAATGGGTGTGTGTGCTCTGTGGGGCCTCTGAAGTCCCACATCAGCTGTAAAAGTGCTACACAACCCATGAAAAATGAGCGTTGCAGCAAATTTCCTGTCATTCTGTGCAGTAGGGAAACTGACTAGTGTTGAGTCTACTGCTTTGTCAGTGTGCTGCTGGGGAGAGGAGGGGGCCCTGGACAGGTAATGAACAGGGGCACCTTCTCTTAATATGCCTCTGCTGGGCAGGATGTGTGCATATGCTGCTTCATACATCGTGAAGCATGAGTTGTAGAGACTTGGCCTCCATAGCTGCTTTAACATGCACTAGTGCAAGTGTGTGTGTCCAGTGGCACTCAGACTCTGAAAGTTTTAATGTGGTGACTTGCATCACACCAACATTTCAGTCTCACACACCCCTTTGTCAAGGTTGACCTTGCAGAGCAAGGATTATTCAGTTTAGTGAAGTGGCAGTCCAGTGGAAGAGAGAAATATATACACAAATCTTATGGTTTTAAATGTCCAATGAAGGTTTCTTAGATGTGATCTGAAATTTCACAACCTACTGAATTTGTGCCACTCAAACTAAAAGCCATGAAATTACAATCATTAAGACTGTCTTAATGGATGTGTTCCTTGTGCAATACACATATGGTATGCCATCACACCCTGTGGTTAACTGCAGATTCAGCACTCTCTCAGAATGGGATTGCTGTCACTCACAAAATGGTGGAGCTGCTAATTCAGATTTGTGTGCTCACTAGAATACACACATGCAGTCTATGCAACTAAGGTTTGAGCAGTTATGTGGCACCCACAGCCTACTCTGTGCCCACAATCTTCCCATTCAATCACCAAAACAATCTCACTGGCGTCAAACATCCTTCTCACTCCATACATTTATCTCATTTAGAATACACATTCAGCTCACTTCGTTTTAAAACTATCAAACTCTGCCTATGCTTGTACATCTTCTCTTCCCCCCCCCCCCCCTCATATGCCTCCATTCTACTATATATTCCCCAATCCCTACTGCTGTGATCTCCCAACTGTTTAGTCTGTTCACTCAACCACACCAATCTGTTTTTCCCCAGCTGCACTGCCCTGCATCTGCTTTTGCCACAGCCACATTTCTGTCTCATCTGCAGCGCTATCTTCCTTCATCTGCACTATTCTGGTCCCCTCAACAATGCAACTCTGTCCCCCAACCCCACTGTCTTCCTCCCTATCCACACCACACCAATCTCACCCCCCCTCCCCCCCAATTCCTACTGTTGTGTGATATCCTATTTGTGATAGTCTGGTGTCGATAAGGGACTACAATCTGTCTTTACCCATCTGCACTGCTGTCTTCCCATGTTCATGCCACTCTCTATCCCATCCATGTTGCTGTTCCTCCTCCATCTGCATCACTTTGGCTACCCCCACACCCTGTACTGCTTGACCCCCCCACAAAATTCCACCTCACTGTTATCCCATCTGCTTAGACCTCAGTTGCATAGACTGCATTCCCATGAGCACTCAATTTTGTGAATTAGCAGCTCCACCATTTTGTGAGTGACAGCAATATCATTCTGAGTGTGCTGAATCTGCAGTTAACCACAGGGTGGGATGGCATTGTATTGCACAAGGAATAAATCTATTAAGGCACTAGCCTTAATGACTGATTTCATTGCATTTTATTTTTTTTATAATCTTAACCATCAGGGTTTTGACAAGCATACTGGGCCACTTGCAGGGCAGAAGGACCACAAATAGGTACACTAATACAGGTGGAGGAGGAGATGATGCACAGGAGGTGTTTTGGGTGCAGAGGGAGACTATTACTTCACAAATCTGCCATTATAGAGATGCAAAGTTTCAAGTTGATGTGCAGCCTCAGTAGGAGCCTCCATCAGGTGTACTCACTGTGGCTTCACTTGGGTGCACCAAGATGGCAGGTCAGTAAAGGCAGAGGAAGGAAGCTGCTGTAAGAACCAGGGGGATAGTGGGTGTTAGCTGTGGCCAGGACCCATGGGAATTGGCAGCAGTGACAAATGACGTAGGAGTCCCCTGTAAGAAGCACAACCAGCACTAGGCTTTTCAGAACTAGTCCTGGTTGCCAAAATTGGGGGTCCCCTGTTTTGAGTGACCACCACTGGGTTCTGAGCTGGTCCTGGTTTTGGAAATACAGGGGGGGAAAAAAAATGTGTAGGGTCCCCCTGTATTTACCAGCACCAGATACTTTCTAGTGGGGATGGCTGATGCCACAGCCAGGGGAGCACTTTCATTGGGCCCCCCAGCTGAAGAATCACCCATGATTGCTAGCCAGCCCAGGCTGGCGATCCCTGGGAAACCCCCCCCAATAAAGGTCTCCCTTCTCAGGGCACCCCAGGTTGATAGCCCGGGGCTATCCCCAGCACCCCTGGGTGCTGGGCTGAGTATGTAGTGTGGTGCATATGAAAATATAAATTGTCTCTCAGTAGTACTACAGGTCTCAGCAGGCATCCCCACACACTGGTACTTGGAGAACCACAAGTGCCAGCAGGCATGGCATTAAGGGCCCACTGGTACCTATAGTACCCCCTGCAAAAGAAATGTCAAAATAAAACAGACTTTGTAAAATTTTATTTTTCTGCTACTTCAACTGGGGGTGGCAGCCTTTAAGATCTCTTTGATGGCTGCTGCTCCCCTCAGGATTTCCACGGCGTCTTCACCTGGAGGGCAGCGGCCTTCAAGTTCTTTTGCATGGCTGCCGCCCATCCAGGGCTTGTGCGGCATCGTCCTGCATTATATATATATATATATATATATATATATATATATATATATATATATATATATAAAATCTCTCTCTCTCAAATGGAGATGTTTGGCACTGAAATATGTATCTTGGTGAAAAATCAAACATATACTATATATATATATATATATATATATAAATGATGGAAGGCACTCAATCAGCAGGACTATGCAGTGTGAGGCAACAAACCAGACGGAGCTGGTATCACTGTCCAGACAGTGATACCGGCTCCGTCTAGTTTGTTGTGTCATGCTGCATAGTCCTGCTGAGTGCCTTCCATCATTTATATATAATTAATTTATTAGTGGTCGAAGTGGGGTGGTATGACATACCGCCAACACTTTATCCCAGCACTGGTACATTCACTTCTGTGGGCTAAAATAGAGTATGGGATCCCAGCGCTGGAACAGCAGTGGCATTCTGTAGAGATGTGTCCCATGTAGCCGGGGCGAAGCATCGGGTCCCGGCTGCACTAAAGCACTTGCCCCAGCCAATCGTGGCTTGCGAGCAGCCAACCAATGAGAAGCTGCCAAGTGGCAGCTTCTCATTGGTCTGCAGCCAGTGCCAGATTTAAAATCACCTCCCTTTTTGATTTGATTGGCTGCCTGAGCCTGTCTGCGAGCCAGGATTGGTTGGTGGCCGGTCCTGACTAAAGTGCAGTGAGGGACGCAGGAGCTGCTACTGTGTGGTACCCCAGATCCTGGGTGCACCCCATGTTGAGGATACCCGGCAGTGTGTGATTTTTTTTTTTTTATTATATATAGTGTTTTTAAACACATGTCAATGTATGAAAATGTGGCCAATGTATCTTGAGTGTATTTAGTGCTCCATCTCTGATTATTGCCCTATTGGACAACCCCTCCAATGGGGGAAATATGGACTCTTCCAGTTGCAGGAGGTCACATGATGCAGAACCTGCTAGAACCAGCTGCAGGTGGCTGAGTGGGACAGTTAAGTCAGTTAGAGAGTACCCTGAGGGAGCTTCCTGAGAGGAGAGACCTGCGCTGAGAGATTTACAGCAGTGGCTGACTGCACTATGTATCCGGCGGCTGTTCTGTGAGGTACAGAGTTTGGAGGGAGCCCCTCTCTGCTCCTTGACCTGTAAGATTGGTAATTCCTCGGCTGGTTGGCAGGGTCGAAAAAGCAGAAACCAAAGGAAAGACTGGAGCAGTATGTAGAAACACCAAGCACACTATAACACAATCCTCAGACAGCAGTTAGTCAGCCAGTGAACACTACTCATCCAGTCAGTGTCATTGTGAGAAAACTTGCACTGCAATGTTAGGTCCCGCAGTCATAAGGAGCCTTATTGGAATTGATAGTCAACCTGCACTACACCCACTACCCCAGTAAGCTGCACCACCAAGTAAAGAAAGAGAGACACGGACAGAAATTAGACCACAGGGAATAGCGGAAGTACTTTGCTGGTGATAGTACAACCTGCCATTGTGTGGGTTATGAATCCATGCACATTAATCTGCAGTATCTTTGAGTAACACAAGAGTTAAACTGTCTACCTCTGCAGCCCTTCAAATTCCTGCTATGCCCTGCTGTAACTGTAGCAAACAGGGATTGCAAACTAATGGACACAAGTATCCTCATATCCAACTGCTATTAAATTGCTACATAATTTTACTTTAGAAGATAACCCAAGTTAGCTACTGTATCCCTTCTACTAACAACCATTTAGCAAGACTGCAGTGAAATTCAGCTACAGAAAGGCCGATACTAGACTGTATCAGAGAAAATAATTTAGGATAACCCAGTGAAGATGATCTAAGGATACTGTGGCCGCTAATTGTATTTAAAACTAAATAACCCAGGCAACGATCCGTGCACTACCAAGAGTATATAGCACTGGACTTGTAATTAAAAGTAGCTCTCTGGCCAGTAGGAATTAAAAATTATTAGGTGAAGATAGGAAAATAGCTTGTGTTAGTTATTAAGGTGCATACACACACACAATTTTTTTCAACAATTAACGATAATGATAAAAAATCGTTCACTTTCTGAGTTAAAACGAACGATTATTGTTCATGCGCGTTCGTTTTTAGTTCAGTCAGACTGACCAACTCAACGATTTTCAGTAAGAGGGAATATGCAAAAATCGTTTGTAGTTAAAAAAAAAAATGTTCATTACATTTAGTAAATTAACGATTTTAGTAAACAATTTTTGTTCATTTTTCCCTTGAAAAAATGAACGATTATCATTTACTAAAATCGTTCATTTACTAAATTGTTGTGTGTGTATGCAGCATTATAGTTAGATAAATATTCAGTATTTTTTTTGTCCTTTTAGTGAAAAATAGATGCGAAGTTGTTAATGTAGTGTGTTTATTGTACTAACCTTTCTCAATTCACAGGCTATATATTGCATCCGGTGATTGTGTGAAATATGTGTATTTGTAGCTAAAAATCTATAGGCTGTATGCTACAATTTGTAGTTTCTGTTTTAAATCTTGGTTACCTTGAAAAGATACAGAAATAAAACAAATAATCTGATATAGCTTGGATCTATTAATTACTGCATCCCTTACCTCTCTGTAAACAACTAGGAACCTATTCTTACTCTTGTTGACACCGGTTTGTTGTATTAACAAATACCATTGTGTCACAACTGCAGTGCTAGGACCCGATGCTCCTGTGGCGGCTCCATGACAGCGCTGACTAAGACAGGTAAAAGGGCATTAGAGGGGTGGGGGTGAGAGAGGGACAGACAGAGGGAATCGGGCAGTTAGAGGTGTCGGGAGTGAGAGAGGGGAGCAGGCAGGGAGAAGTGTGGGGGGTGCAGGGGGTGATGTGGAAGCAGGGGCCAAAGGGGGGGGGGGGAGTCAAATCTCCATACCCCCACCTTTAAATTCCCACTTCGAGCACTGTGTGTGTATGTATATATATATATATATCTATATATATATCTATATATCTATATATATCTATATATATATATATATATATATCTATATAAAATTTTATTTTAGATGAACGGGGTCAGATCTCAGAGATCCGAACCCACCCGAATTTTGCAGATCCAAGCCGGCTTGGGTTATCCCATCTGACTCGGCTGTGCTGTTGCTGACTTGTGTGCACTTGTGTGCATAGGGGCTGGGCTGTACTGTAGTCATCCACTCTATAGGAGCTGTACTGCAGAAAAAAGAGAGTGGCTTCTGTGTCACGACAGTCCATAAAGGGGTGCTGCTATGTTGTCCAGGGGGTGCTCTGTTCATCAAGGGTACTCCCCAAATGTGTAAAAAAATTTGTGTGCATTTGCTGAACTTATCAACAACGTAGCCACCAAGGGTGTTGCCTGTGGCTGCACCAAATATCGAGTATCAACTATTCTTCTTTATCCAGTGGCTGTGCCAACTATCAATTCTTACTTCAGCTAGTGGCTGCACCAATTATCAACTATCAATTCCTCCTTCAGTCAGTGATTATCAATTCTTCAATCCTCAAGGGGTACCCCAACCATTATCTTTGCACAGTCGTCAGCTCTATTTATCACTCAGTTTTGATTCTGCCTAGGAATCGTGACAGCCAACTAGCTGGATGCAACCTTTTGGCCCTTACCTAGATGAAAAAAATAAAGAGTGAGGTGGTCAAAATTGAGTGGAAATTAATGTTATTACTGTAGGAACAAAAACAGGCACATTTAATGGGATTTTAGCTGTTTTTTAACAAAACAAAACACAGAAGGGCTGTTTTGGCAAAACTAATCCAGATCCAAAACCATAGTAGAAACTGATCCAAAACACGGGGGTCGGCACACATCTCATATTAATAGTTTCCCACAGCAGTGCGGCACTCAGGCTCTGTATAAGTACTCAGACACGGTGAAAGTAACAATGTTTCAATTTATCTAACAAATTGTCTTCAGGATACAGAGTAATACAAATGTGCTTACCTTATAAAGACCGACCACCAATACCATGTGAGACTGATCAGCATTCTCCGTTGTACCATCGGGACCCACATCAATGACGTCACCAGCGCCTGCCGATGACGCACCAGCATGCTTCCAGCCGGCGCACACCACGTGACTAAACAAATAAACCCATCACCTAGCAACAGGACAGAAGTATAACAATATTATTTAAGGTCATAATCTAATTGAGAACATCCGTTATGGCAAAGATTCATCAATCGCTGGTATAATGAGCAGCTCAGCTCACACAACAATCTACATTAGGTATCTCATCTATGACAGTTTAACAAATCATGTATATCATGAATTATTACCGATAATCTAGAGGATCATATCAAATCGTAAATATAACAACATTATACACAGATTAAAAAGATGTTATATAACACAACCTATTAGAGTATTGTATTTCATGTTATCAAGTTCTAATTACAGTGCTTCCAAATGTGTAATTTGTTGCCACATATTAAAAGTATAATTATTGCCCATACTCCTATTGCTTAACAGTTATCTACTGTATAATGGTTAATAGACATATCCGTATGAAGAACAATACCTCACATGATAAATCCATGTCTAGTATGAAACCATAAAGGGCACCCCAGTCTATCTAAAGGGACCTCTAGTCTAAAGCACCAGGTACCCCTCCCCCACATTACTGCATAATCATTATCAATTCCAATGTATAACCTCATCATCTAGCTCTATGGGGGATCCTCAAAGGAAGCAGGATAGTGGCAAATGCTCATTTAGTCCTTTTGGGGCTATTACATCTAGTCTAAAGATCAATTCTGCCTCCCGCTTAAGCAGCATCTTATCCCTGTCCCCTCCAAGTATTAACGGAGGGATATGGTCAATCATCCTATAACGCAAAGCTGTTAAAGGGTGGTTACACTCCAAAAAGTGGCTCGCTACCGGTTGCCGCCATTCTTTCCTTAAATTTCCTTTGGGTCTTCCCCACATAGGATAGGCCACATGGGCAAATAATTTGATATACTGCATAACTGCTATTGCAGGTTAAATGATGTCGAATTGTATACCCTTTGCCGGTATGTGGATGATTAAATGTATTCCCAGGAATCAAAAACTGACACGTCACGCAAGTACATCTACAGCATCCCATCTGTTTAGATGCTAAGAAATGTTGTTTTGTTTTCATACGCTCTCTTGGAGCTGTAGTTCATCTTTACCAATATATCCCTTAGATTTTTTTCCCCTGGAATAGCAGGGCACAATCTCCATATTACTAAACCCCAGATCTTGATCTGAAGTGATCATGGGCCATAATCTTTTGGAAATTTTGTTAATCTCAGGTGAAAGGACATTAAATCGTGTTACCCATGGGAATTTATTATTTTTACCTATCTTCGTTTCTTTAAGAGAAGCTCTTCCCGATTCATTCTAAGTACTTTACTCTTAGTATATTCCAGATGTTTTCTGTTATAACCACGTTCCACAAATTTTTCTAGAATTTCATCAATCTGAAAAATTGTTTTACCAATAGCATTGTTTATTCTATGGACACGGATCATTTGGGAATAGGGTAGACCCTGTTTCAATTTTCTGGGGTGAGCACTCTGATAATGGAGTAAGGAATTGTGGTCTGTTATTTTACTAGTGTGGTATTGATCTTGTTTCCCTCTCTACTGATTCTCACATCTAGGAAATCAATAGAATCCTCACTCATCACATATGTGAACTTGACCGGACATGATGTGTTATTATGTGTCTCCATTAATTCTATAAAATCTTGTTTAGAGCCCTTCCACAGAATCAATAAGTCGTTAATAAAACGTACATATAACAGTAGATTTGCCCTAACTTCTACATTCTGAAAAAATAATACATCCTCAATGCAAAACATATAGGAGTTAGCATAAGCCGGGGCTACAGATGAGCCCATAGTGCAACCGGTTAATTGTTGGTAGAATGCACCATCAAACATAAAATAATTAATAGTAAGTATATACTCCAAAAGCTGTAAATAATTAGATGTATGTGCCAGATCCAAATTACTGCACTCCATCAATAATTTTTGTACTGCCGCCAAGCCCTCCAAATGGGGAATAATGGTGTACAAACTTGTTATGTCTGCTGTTATAAACCATATTCTTTCTGTACCCAACTTTAACCCTTTCCAATTTATTCAAGAGCGAGGTGGTATCTAATAAAAATTGGGGTTTCTCTTGTATTAATGGTTGTAGAATTGAATCTAATAATATTAAAGTGGGTTGAAAAAGGGACCCTCTTGCAGAAATAATCGGACGTCCAGGGGGAAGGTTTACACCTTTGTGTACCTTTGGCAACGCATATATAATAGGTGTGATTGGATTAGTTGGTATCAATATAGAGAGCAATTCATCCACAAGGGACGCATCTCTAGCTATACTTAAAATATTGAATAATTATTTTTTAAAAATACTTGTTGGATCTCTAGTTAGTCTTTTATATACTGTAGTATCACATAATTGCTTCTCAATCTCTCGTACATAGTCATTAGTGTCCTGCAAAACAACACCGCCACCCTTATCCGCAGGTCGGATAGTTATATTGTTATTATTTGATAATGACTGTAGTGCTTGATACGCCAAAGTTGTTAAATTGGGATATGTCCTGATATTATTTTTCACTTTATTCGTCACCTCATAATCCAATGATCTAATGAAGGTTTTTATTGTTGCATTCATGGATATAGGATCAAATGTTGATTTCACCTTGAGTTTTTTCAATTTCTCACGTATTTTCTGTGTGGTCAATCCTGGTTTCGGATTTTTATTATAAAATTCTTTGAGTTTCAGATTCCTTTGTAACCGGAATTTCTCCTTTTTGCCATTCAAAATTATCGAAAGTACCAGACGGAACAAAGGAAAGCCCCTTGTTCAGTAAACTGATTTCACTTTTGGTTAAAGAGTGGGATGATAGACTGAATATCACCTCCTTCGCGGCAGTGGTGGTTTGCCGCCATGTTTTACCCCTCTTGTTCTGCCCCCCTCGTCTAGTACAAAGTCTTGTATTATGGGATTTCGAGTATGTGTGGTGACACCTAAAGGGCCCGAGGGTAATCTTTTAGATAGAGTTTTAGGAATATCAGTATCACTGTTCATACTGTACTGTTCTTGTGATGAATCTATCTCTTCCTGATGTTTCCTGGGGTGGTATTGTCTCCTAAAGAACGGCTTTTTCCTTCTATATTCTGGTTGGCCACCTGATAGCCACTGTTAGACTTGGTGGCGTTCGTAGTCCATTTCCACTTTTTGTAATTTTTCTTTTTTAAACTTAATCAGATCTCTTTTATAGATACTGATCTGGTTGTTCAACTTCTCAACCCAATCAGTCTCTTTGTCCACCTGCAGGAGGGGTAGGTTGGTAACCTCAAATTTTGTGATCTTGTCAGTAATAATCTCAAACTCTTTTTTGGATTGATCAATTACTAGTAGCAATAGGTCATAAGAACATCTGTTGAGAATACCTATCCATGTTTTAAAAAATGCCTGGTCATGACGGCCAATGGTTGGGCAGTTTTTGATTCTGAACCCCCTGGGTATTTTTTTAGATTTAAAATAATCACTTAGGGAGATGCCATGGAGTTTGAAGTCAATATCCTTCTTTTTTAGATGTAATAAATCATGAAAGAGTATTTCCGTTGTTGCAGATTCTGCTTGATCATTCAATATCTCCTTGTATAGAATGTCATCAGTCTCTGATTCCGAGAATGTAAAGGCATCCTCTATTGGATAATTAGCTGGATTAAAATCCAAAGCAATATCATCACCCAGAGCTTCTGCCATTGTTTGCGGAGCATACACAACCAGTTATATAAGGATCCTATAACATACAACACAATGTCTCAATCCAAGGATGACACTAAAGTTACAATCCTTTTAATTACTTCAATGAAGATAATCCAATGTTGCCTTAATTCATGTGCTAATCAGTGAAAAACAGTGAAAGAACAAAAATTGTTAAAAACAGCGTCACATGACGAATAAGTGGTGAAGACTTAAATAGAATCAACCTGTAAACAGGGAACCGGTGTCATGACAAGGATATTAAGTTCACCAAACCATATCCTAAATTACAAAATCCAGTGATCCGGCACTCTCCGTAAATGTAAATTACCTTGGCCAGGAGCCACCACACATTTCCAGTACTCAGTTTCCCACAACAGTGCGGCACTCAGGCTCCGTATAAGAACTCAGACACAGTGAAAGTATCAACGTTTCAATTTATATAACAAATTGTCTTCAGGATACAGAGTAATACAAATGTGCTTACATTATAAAGGCCCATCACCAACACCATGTGATTTGTGCCAGTTAACTATATAACACCCAACATTGTGAAAAAAACATAAATATAATACTTAAAACAAAAATACATATAAAATTAACATAAAATAACTAAATTAATTACCAAAAATATATATATGCAATAATATAACAAGGTCATTTAGAATACACTTGGAAAAATGTTTTATGTGATGCAAGATTATTTCAGAAGAAGCATTTCAAAAAAATATTGATTGGATTGGATTCATTAAGTCCCTTGGGAAACAGTGTGTCCAGCTCAAAAATCCATCTTGCTTCCCATTTACGTAAGGCAGCTTCACGGTCACCACCCCTCTTGAGCAGTGGCATGTGGTCAATCATCATACATTTAAGGCTGGAAACCGAATGTCCAGTCTGTAAAAAATGTAACGCCACAGGTTTATCAGTTTTTTGTGTTTTAATTGCCAACCTGATAGACAATCAGTGATTGGCCATCCGCTCTCTAAAACACCTCTTGGTCATGCCGACATAATATAATCCACAGGGGCAAATGAGAATATATATGATGAAATCCATAAGGCAATGTAACTTTTGTTTAATTCATTTAATGTTGGGTGTCATATAGTTAGCTGACACAAAGACTCATGTTTGACTGGCATTATGGGCTCCCCTGGGTTAGTGATAATTTATGGACATCTATATATTTTATAGTGTTGTGCTCATTCAGCACACCCTGGGTGTTGTTTCCCTCCTTACCACCAGAGGACGTTTGTTTGACATTGCAGCCTTTACTTTCTATTGTTAGGCTTGCATTCCAGGGCGTGACATGCAGGCTACGTTTGCCAGCTGTTGTCGATTTTGCATTCAGTGATGGGTTACTGTTTCCCCTGGGTTGTGCAGCACTTTCTCCATGTGGCTGCAGCACACGTTGATTCTGGATTAGCGGTATGTCACGCTCGGTATTGGACATGCGTTCCACCAGTGTGGAACGCATGCCACTTCCGGTTTTACGCTGTTGTATGATTATCTCTTTTTCTGTTTATGTAGGTTTAGCTCTACATTGGCGATTTAGTTTGGTATATAATAAGGGTTGTTCCCATTACATTACCAGCGGTTCTATTTGGATTCAGTACTATTTATTATTAGTACATCATTGGGGCTGTCCCAATGTGCTTTGCGGTTCTGGGGCAGAGGCGTCACTAGGGTTGGTGTCTTGGTGTCACCTGGTGCTGTAAGGCACGGTGACACCCTCCCCCTCCTCCTCCACCAAAAAAAAATTGGGACCAAAGTGCAGGGCAGCCATCAGAAATCGTGGGGACCAGGACTGGCAATATAGGCAGGGCCCCCACTCACCGTGTTTCTGCAACTCCAGTTCCGCAGCGTCTACCCGGCCAGCAGCCCTTCTGTCTCCCCAGCCAGCACCCCTTCTGTCTCCGCAGCCAGCACCCCTTCTGTCTCCCCAGCCAGCACCCCTTATGTCTCCCCAGCCAGCACCCCTTCTGTCTCTAGGCAGCACTCACATACAGCCCCTAACAGATCACAGACACTTACCTTCTCCTATGTTTTCTGGCTGCTCCTCTTCACGCTATGGCTGGATCCTGGCAGTGGTGCAGCGTGCGTGATATCATGACGTCTTTAGTGCCTAAGCTCAAATAAAAAAAAAACTTTATTGTATCAGGCAGCCGCAATCCCCCACCCACACTTCTTCTCTCTCTCTCTCTCTCTCAGCGATCCCCCCCACATTCCCCTCTCTCTCAGCAATCTTCCCACATTCTACTTTGTGCCTTTTTTGTGTCACTGATTCCCCCCACATACACATTCCCCTCTTTCTCTCTGTGATCTTCACACACATTTCTCTCTGTCAGTAAGCCCCCTTCTCCACACACACACATTCCCCTCAGTCAGTGAGTCTCCCTCTCCACACTCATTCCCCTCTGTCATTGAGCCCCCTCCACGAGTGAGCCCCCCTCTCCACACTCATTCCCCTCTGTCAATGAACCCTCCTCCCCCCACACACACACATTCCCCTCCGTGAGTGAGCCCCCATCCCCACATACACACATTCCCCTCAGTCAATAAGCCCCCCTCCCTACACTCATTCCTCTGTCAGTGAGCCCCCCTCTCCACACACACTTCCCTCCATGAGTAAGCCCACTTCCACACACATTCCCCCCCTCCATGAGTGAGCCCCCTTCCCCACACACACACACACATTCTCTTTCTGTCAATGAGCCCCCCTCCCCAGACATTCCCCCCCACACATTCCTGTCAGTAAGGCCCCATCCACCCTCATTCCCCTCTGTGAGTGAGCCCCCCACAGACATTCCCCTCTCTGTCATTCTGTGCCCATCCCCCCCTTACCTCTTTCTAAATATGCCTTTGCTGAAGCCTGTTTCAAGTGTAACGACTGAGGAGTCAGAGGCAGAGCAGTGGAGAAGCACGGAGCTCAGCTCAGGCATGTACTGCCCTTGGCTGCTCTGAGCTCCTTGTAAGGTGGCTGGTCCGGGGGAGGGGCCAGCCACCAGAAAGTACAGCTACATTCAGTGTGGCAGCGAGGGATCTAGCTGCTTCCATGACAATACGCTACTGCCCAGCTCTGCGGATCCCCACTGCCACTGACGGCATGCACTGGGATCCCGGCTGCCACTGGCCCATTACTCCGCACTGCGGGCCCCCCTCTCTGTCCAGTAGCGGGGAGCAGACTGTGGGATGCGGGCAGCTGCATTAGTGTGGTGATGGCAACGCATGCAGGGGGGTGCGGGCAGGAGTGTGCGGCTTTTGGTGTCACCCCCTTGGAGGGTGACACCCGGTGCGGCGCGCACCCCCCGCACCCCCCTTGTGACGCCACTGTTCTGGTGGGTGGTATTTCATTCTTCACTTGGTTGTCAAGCTGTATGCATCTGCTGCTATGTCCTGAGGAAGGTCCCTGGAGGACCGAAATGTTGACTGATGCAGTTTATTTTGACTTCATGCACTTTATCTTCCTTCATGAAAGGGTAATTAAAAATATTTTTTCTGTCATTTAACCTGGTGAGTGCCGATTTAAATATACATATATATATATATACGTATATTTATATATATTTATTAGAGACGTGCGGTTCGGTCCTCCAGAAATCCGAATCCACCCGAATTTCGTGAATCCAGGTAAATCCGAGTCACGGTCCTGATCTTTTTGCGATTCGGATTTTAAATCCGAATTTCGGGTTTTGGATTGCATAAATTACATGATTCTAGATGTTTTTAAAACTTATCTATTTTTTTTTTAAGGAGATACAGATCCAAAACACGGGGGTCAGCGCACATCCCAAATAAATATATATATATACATATTAAAAAAAAGCACTAATCCATGGCACTCACCATTCCTAGATTTGGGGTGCAACATGGTATGTGACCACATTGTTTAAATAGAAATCACAGGGGCTCTGCACTCACCATAATAACTAACAATAATAATAATAAACATAATGAACAGTGGGGTTTTGGTTCATGAATTGATCAATGCATTTAAGCTTGCAGCCCCCGTCACGGGACCCCATTTTACTGCAAGTCCATACTCTACTGCTCAGAATTATAACATGGACAGAACCATCACATTAGTGTTAAACTCAGGGTATACTATCAAGGTTTAAAGCTCACAGCAACTTTGCTTTTAAATGTGAGACAGTTACCAAGCACACCTGTTGCAAAGCGCCTAGGAAAACAGCTGACACAAGTTAGATAACTAGTTAAAAGCGGTGCATGAGAAAATGTGATCACAAAACTGATTAATTATAAAAATGAATCATAATAAACAAAAAGCACTAATCCACGGCACTCACCATTCCCAGATTTGGGGTACAACATGGTATGTGACCACATTGTTTAAATAGAAATCACAGGGGCTCTGCAGTCACCATAATAACTAACAATAATAATAATAAACATAATTAACAGTGGGGTTTTGGTTCATGAATTGATCAATGCATTAACTCTTCCTTAAATTTTACTGTAGGGTCAGAACTTAATTTATGGTAAGTATCCCCATCTCCAACGATTTTCAGTGCTTCATCTAAATATGCCTCACGGTCCTGTACCACCACAGCCCCTCACTTATCGGCCATTTTTATGATCAGATCTTTATCATTTTTTAATTGTTTCATTGCCTGTCTTTCTAAAGGAGTAAGGTTACTGTGGTGTTTATCATTTTTTGTCTTAACTTTTTTGAAGTCATCATTGACTGACTAAAAAATCTCCAAATGACTTCCCTTTGATTCTACGGGAAAAATTTAGAAGGTATTACTACTAGAGGTTTTGTTTTAGTTTCTCCAGCTATATTTTGAGGATTCTTCAAAAAATGTCTCTTTAAAGTTAAATTCCTTATATATTTATTCAAATCAATAAAAAGGTCAAATATATCAATATGTCCATCAGGGGCAAACTTAAGGCCTTTTTCTAAAAGCGTGTTTTGTGGGGTAGATAGTCCCTTTTTAGAAATGTTAATGACTCCTCCCTTTGATGTTCTTGGGGATTGACTGGAGTTTTTCTTTTTTTGGGAGAATTGGCCACTACCTCTCTTTCCTCTTCTCCTGATCTGAAACTCCTTTTTACCCCCTGGGGTGAATCTATCCTGGAATGTAGTCTTTCCCTTTCCTGTATAGTAACTCTCCTTTTTCCCCCTATAAAATGGGTCCTCTCTGGAGAAGGAGATCTGAGTATTTCATATTTATTATAATGCATTGGAATATTTTTGTTTTCTATAGTACAGGGATTTATTTTGCAAATAACACCTCTATATCTGATAAGCTGAAATAATTGGTGACTTATATTTATTATGTTTATATTCTATCTGTTGCCAATGTGACCTCTGTGGTTGGAATTTGGGCCTATTTTGATGTTCCTCATATTCATCGTAACCTTTATTCTATCTCCTTGGGAATTGATTTCTTGGTCTTACATCCCCTCTATACTCCCTATTAGACCAATCTCGTACCTTACCATTATCGTAATCAAATTTATCTCTAGAACATTTCTTTTGTTTCCTCATAACGATGTAATTTTCAAACGTGTCTAGTTTAAACTGTAGACTAGCCACATCTTTTTGAAATTCTTCACTGTTTTGAAATTTTGCTAGGACTATTTCCAATTTATCAAGCTCATCCACTGTATTCACCAGCTCTTTCTTTCTTTCTTTCTTTCTGACACTATAAGGCCAATTAATCTTGCTGAGCACTCATCTAAGAATTTATTCCATTCCTCCAAAAATCTACCATTTTGAGAGCCTACTGTTGGATTCTTCTGCAACCTTAAGCCCCTAGGGATATGACCTACCTCGAGATATTTTTCAAGTATTATTACATCATACCAACATCTTAACTCTTTAGTGACTATTTTTTCCATATTATTTAAATAATTGTAATAGTCATCATTCGTATCTTCTGTTAACTCTAAGGGGTCAACATCTTCTGAAAAAATTGTTTTACATTTTTGAGACCTAGAGTGTCTATCTTTAAACAATGGCATATTACACAGCAGCAGTGCTAGAATACTAACAGAAATAACTTAACACTAAAAAAACCCATATATATTTTCACTAATATATATATGGGATGTAGTTTAGTACAACGTTATAGGGTATGGTTTTTATTCCCCTCATTATTTAATAAAGTTATGAATATATTTAAAAAATGTTTTTTCAATATCACGTTATTGGTGTTGATATTAGTATTAGGTCTAAGTGATATTAAAGGTGGCGCCTGTTGCCATGGCGACGTGAGTAACACTTACAGTAGAAAACGGGAACATCCCCTGTCACCACCGATCAGACACATACACATTCAGTGCCTTGTGCGCGCTAGGGTGGGTAGAGCCCTGAGCGTAGCAGTGAGAGCGGGGAATGAGGACTCGGCACAAGTCGGCATTAGTGATGGTAGGCACAAGTCATGGTGTCACATGACTAGTGACCCAATCGGTTGCTAAGGAGACAGTTGTTACATTGGATGTAAAAGACGGGTATATTCCCTGTCATCGCCGGTCAGATATACACACACTCAAGCTGGCCACACACTAGACCAACTTTCATCCAACCATCCAACTTGTTGATTGGTTGGAATGAAAATCTGGTAAGGAATGAAAGCAAATGACAATCAGCAATTTGCTCCCAAATGCCGGAAAATGGACAAAAACTGTTGTTTGAACAAGTTGTTTAGATCAAACATTGAACAAATTTGTCTGATCGACCATTTTCATCTGTTTCCTGCCATTTAGGAGCAAATTGCTGATCATCATTTACTCCTATACGTTACCAGATTTTCATTCCAACCAATCAACTAGTTGGCTGGTTGGATGTAAGTTGGTCTAGTGTGTGGCCAGCTTCAGTGTCTCATGCGTGCCATGGAGAGTGAGAGATCTGAGTGCAGTAGTTGTGAGGACTTGGTGTGAGCGGGCTGTTGTTGTTGTTGGCATGTTATGTGGTCACATGACTAGTGACCTAATCTTTTGACATTTGTCACCATGGGGATAGTAATCTAAACCGGAAGTAGGACCCAGGTACATCACATGGGCGCTACTAATCCAATTATAAGGGAACTACAAAATCGCAAAGGAGGCTGGAATTGAGTTTTTCAATTATCATTTATTGGCAGATGGGTTGTAATTTAGTTTTTAACAAATAAGCGTTTTTCTAGTGGCTGTCCTTTTATATTGGGTCATATGATTTAGGTCAAATAAAAATATAATTTAAGGTGATTATTTCCAATCTTTTTAACCACCTATGAAAAGAGAGAGGAAGTGATGTCATAGCCTTGAGAGGTTAAAAGGCAGCACCACTGAGTGGTATTCATTGTAGCAGTGGGACAGAGAGGTATAAGGACCTAAAAGTAAGTATTGAGGACCTCATTCAGAGTCGGTCGTTGCGGCCGCACAGTCGTAAGGTAAAAGGGGCCGGATATGCAAATGAAGCGCTCGCAAGTTGCGTCGTTAAGATGGGATCGTTAGCTGGACAAGCGAGGGGAGGATGCGGCCGTAAGACTAAAAATACGCCCCCTTCTCATTCGCATTACACGTCATCTCCGGGCATATAAGGATTAATCAAGACCATCGGGAACCATCGGAGCTGCTCGTAGAGCTTAAGGTTGACCATACCCTCTCTTAAGCTCTACGATCTAGTCAGTGGAAAAACCTCCCATGTCACATGTGCCATGACACTGCTTAGTTAATTATGCACTCCCATAAAACGCCGTTTGCATAGTCAGGCACTTCTGCGTTTGGATCTCCACTCCCCCGTTCACAAGCACCTTCCCCTGTTACCACCCACAAACGCCTCATCCTGTCACTCAAACTAATGACCTGGCTGTGTTCAAGGAGAAAGCAATTTCTGATCGTAATAGCTAGTTTGCGCACACGCATTGCGAATTTTACGCATGCGCAGTTTAGCGAACATCGGTGGCGTACGACCAAGCGGCCACAACGACCGACTCTGAATGAGGTCCTGAGTTCCTAAAGGAAGGTTCCAGTTACTTTGTGCATTGGAAATGTTAAATATGTATTTTTTAATGGGTGTCATTTATGGTTGTTTAATGTTGGTAAAATTAGGGAGTCTTGACATTGACAATGTTGTATTATTATCAATATGAGATTGGTTATGTGCATATGTATGTCATACCAGTCATAAAATTGTTGAGGCTAAAACGGTTTTAAATTGTAAGAAAAAGATAGAGTGAAGTTAGAGCAATGTTATGCTGGTTAATTAGACCATAACAATTAGGATAATGAAATGACTGAAATAATGAATCCATTTAAGTGAAGGTATTGTGAACAGTAATTCAGTAAATATGGAGTAAAATATTCTTTTATTGAAAACTTATGTTTTCAACACTTACAGGTTTTATATAGTCTTGTGGATGATTAAAGAGATCCAATATATCACACTATATATATATATCAGCTGTGAGGTATGTAAATGTTTTCCTTATGTACAATAAAAACGCTGGTAAGCTGTTATTGGTGATTCAATAGTTGAATATGTATTCTGAATAGGTCATATTGGTTCTGAGAATCGCATAGAACACTGTCATACTAAGATCATATGTGTGCAAGTTCATTCTGAGGTACGTTGCCAGATATATAATATATATAATATAATTGAACATTTGAAAATTGTTCTGTTTGTTTGTTTGGATACTAGAAACACCCAGTATGCATACATATATACATGTATTTTTTAGATCTACCCCTGAAGAAGTCTTGGTAAAAGACGAAACGCGCAGGGTTTGTGTGAAAGGTGGACACTATACTTAAAACATTTCCCTCCATTGGAAGGTGTAGAGGAATCTATTTTATCTATGTAGTGGATGTTGACATTTCTGATTCATGTAAGATCTTCTGTCCATCATCTAAAATTGTGGAATTTTAATAAAAGTCTATTTTAATGATCATGTATTATTATTAATTTTGGCCTATGGGTCTATTTTGGGTGTTTTCTGGTATGAGGGTATCTTTATAGAACCTCAAGGAGGATGTTAAACAAGCTCCATTATATGAACTCATTTGACCAGTTCTGAAAAACAAGCACGAATATCGGTGATTTTAATCTCCAAGAGAAAAAGAATCGGAACTTTTTAAGCCTTTAAGTGATTGTATTATACAACATAAGGAATATAAAGACTTTATCATTGTTCTAGAGTCTGATTAAAGCGCCCCAGCAGTAACTGTGTTGTATCTATCTTATAGTAGTCCTACTAACAGAGGACTTACTGAAGGGAGCAGGAGAGGGAGCAGGAGAGGGAGAGAGGGAGAGAGGGGGAGAGAGAGAGGGAGAGAGGGAGAGAGAGAGAGAGAGAGATATCCAGCACTCACTGTTTTCAATAAAGCTGCTGCTTACTGGGTGCCCTCTCTGCTGCTGAAATAGATAAATACAGTGGGATGGCGGCACTCCAGATTATATTAGTTCCTGATAAAGGCGCAATAATGCGCTGAAACGTTGAAATCTTGTAATGCTGCATTGAGTCTTTATTTCTAATCTGGAGTGCCGCCATCCTACTGTATTTATATTATTATTTTCCTTTATTTATATGGCACCACAAAGGCTCTGCAGCATTTTACACAGTACATAAATGAGCACACAAGAAAAACCATTATCAGTACAATTCAATAGAGGATAAGGACATGGTTTATAGACATAGCTGCATAGCACAAGCAGCTGGGCGTCAGCAACCAAGTGTTAGGTGCCGTTTGGAGAGTTAGGAGTACATGATAGTATAAGTAGGGTAAGGAGATGCACATGAGGGATGAGGGCCCTGCTCATGAGAGCTTACATTCTAGAGGGGAGGGGCAGACAGACAGAGGTGACATAGGTGGGGTAGATAGTGAGGAAGGAGCAGTGTGTTAGGATATATGCTGCGGAATGTGTGTGTTTTAAGTAGAGATGTGCGCCGACCCTCGTGTTTTGGTTTTGGATCTGGATCTCCCCTGGTTTTGGATCTGGATTGGTTTTGCCAAAAACTCACCTCCGTGTTTTGTTTTTAGTGTTTTGGTTTTGGATCTGGATTTTTTCTTAAAAAAACAAAAAAACAGCTAAAATCACATAAAATGGGCTTTTTTTGTTCCTACAGTATTAACCTCAATAACATTTATTTCCACTCGTTTCCAGTCATTTTTGACCACCTCACAACTCACAAGGGGACCAGGAAGCGTGCTTTCCAAAAATAAATAAACAATTGACTTAAATAATCCTTTGCAAACCTTCTGTTCTGTAACGGAATTTCCCAACCTGTACAAGGATATTAAAAAAACAGAGTTAGTTAGTGGCCTTCAAATTGCCATTGTTCCCACTGTCCACTTCTCTTAGATATGTGAATGTTAGAAACTTAGAATGTAGAAGGCCAAAAATTGGGTGGACCACACATGGCTGATTGATCAACCATGGCGACTGGATTAGTGTCATAAGGAAGAGGAGGCAGCAAACTGGGTGTCATGTTATGAAGAGTTGGGCATATGGGGTATGTTGCCATTAAGGGATCAGGCTGCTTATCAGGGGACACATTATTACAGTTGTTGTTATTCTGGGTTCCCATCTCCTGAAGGGCGTTTACCAACAGACAGAGACTACCTACCTATCAGCTCAGGCATAGACACTTCCTGAGGAACAGAGGTCTGTTCTCTGGAGGGAAGCCAAATAGGTGGGAGCCCCTGTACTTCCTGTACTCCTATCTCTCCACATATTATCTATGATAGAATAAAAAAAAATTCTGTACCCTGGTTACCCTTTTTGGACAGGAAGTTCAGGATGGATGGTTTGGAAGAAGAAGGCCTACCAACAGATGGGGATGGTCGTCATCAAGACCTGGTCCCCCAGTGGGTGTAGTCTGGGAGGTATTGGTTGACATGCAGGCAGTGGAATAACAAAGGCCTCCATGTTGTCTGTGCTTACTATTCTGTATTTCAGTTTGTGATTCAGGTAGGAATAAAGTGGGCTACAGAACACAGTGACAGAATCAGTGGATGTCTTAGTGCATTCAGGCCAAATACGATCCATGAATTCCTTCCCAGACAGATGAATTTTTTGCTTGTAATAATCTTTGGTAATTCGTGGCAAAGGTTTGTGTTATAGCCAGACACTTTGAAGGCTGTAACTTTGACCTGCTTTATAGAAAACATGTGAATGAAACCTTTCCACACTGCAGAACATGATGGCAAAATCCCTTGAAGTTCAGCACCTAGAGCATCTTTTTTCATGTTCTCTGATGCCTCTCCTGATTGTGAAGAAAGATTCTCCACTCTATAGTCTTTCCATTGTGACTTTTTAATGGTGATTTCAATGTTGTCCACTGGCTGAGATCCATCTCATTAGATGGTTGGGTTTTCCCTATGCAAATGAGACAATTCACATCCAGAAGGTGACTCTTATGTTTAGCCGTGGTGTCAGTCTCTCTTTTGGCAGAATTAGGCTTTAGTTTTTTACAAATATAAGCTTTAGTTTTTTAGAGCATATAACTTTATAAGCTGTTAGGATAACATTTCTGCTATGTTTAAGATTAAAAAAAAACAACTTTTTGTAACCCAATAACTTAAAAAAAAAAGTTTTCATTGCAATATTCATGAAGCTCCTTGACAGACAGCAGCACAGCACCCCTGTGCAGCTATGCCAATGACAGGAGTGGCCGATATGCACACAAAATTGTTTATTTATTATTTTGGGCAGCAGCCCCTCAACAGACAGGAGCACAGCACCCCTGTGCAGCTACGTCGATGACAGTGACAGCCAGGTGCAAAATTGATACTAAATGAATTAAAAAACAATTCATTGGGTGCAGCCCCTGGCTGTTAAATTGATCATAAATTAATTTAAAAACAATTCATTGGGTGCAGCCCCTGGCTGTTAAATTGATCATAAATTAATTAAAAAATTAATCATTTGTCCCTAAACCAACCTTAAAATGTCAGGCAGCAATGCCCCAACCAGCACATAATGGAAAGGAAAAAGGTGCAAGATGGAACAGTCCTTGGGCCCTCCCACCCACCCTTGTGTTGTATACAAAACAGGACAGTTTAACAAACCAATCATTTCAGCGACAAGGACTGCCAATTGTGGCTGAAATTATTGTTTTGTTTGGACCCCCATAAAACAAGCTGATCCCATACACAAACTGGCTTTACATTACAAGTTGTCCTCATCCTCGTCATCTCCATCAGTGTGTACATCCTCTCCTTCACACAATATTAATTCATCCCCGCTTGAATCCATCATAGGCGCTTCTGTAATTTTTTCATGTAATTGTTGGTAGAGGTCTTCCTCATGGCATTTGTAATTCATTTTAATGAACATCATATTTTCCTCATTTTGAGGAAGTAACCTTCTACGCCGATCACTGACAAGGTTGCCAGCTGCACTGAAAACTCTTTCGGAGTACATACTGGAGGGTGAGCAACTTAAGTAATGCAAAGCCAGTTTGTGTATGGGACTCCAAATTGCCTCTTTTTCCTGCCAGTACTGAAAGGGACTGTCTGACATGTCTGTTAGGATGTTATCTCTGAAACAGTCTTCCACCATTCTGTGAATGGAAACCGATTACACATAGTCATGGTAGAAGACATGTCACTAGTAGGCAGTTCTCTCAGGCCCGACCAGATGTCATTTTTTGGTGAACGATCTGCATGACCAGCAGGCATTCTGTAAGGAAAATTTAGTTTTTTCCTGGCAGCTGTTGAAACTGAAGGAGGAGATGACGGTGTTTCACATGTAGCTGCAGCTGACAATTTTTTGACAAACAGCTCTTTGCATAGTTTTAGATTTTGGTCTGTTGGAAAGAAAAAACTCACAAGGCACGACTTAAACCTAGGATCCAGAATGGTGGCCAAAATATATTTTTCAGATTTCAATAGATTGACAACTCTTCGATCCTAGTGAAGTGAATCAAGGGCTTGATGTACCAGTCGACATACTTTGCGCAATTGCTCCGTTTCAGCTCCTCCTTCAGTTTCTCCAGCTGTTTTTGCAACAGTCTGATGAGGGGAATGACCTGACTCAAGCTGGCAGTGTCTGAACTAACTTCACGTGTGGCAAGTTCAAAGGGCTTGAGAACCTTGCACTACACGGAAATTATTCTCCACTGCGCTTGAGTAAGGTGCATTCCTCCTCCACAGGGAGCAGGTAGGTGACACTGGACTTAAGTTTTTAGTTTTGTAACTTGGTGACGTACACTTTGATATTTGATGAATGCGCTCCAAGTGACGTAACAAGGAGGAGGTTTCTAAATGGTTTAGATCCCTCCCTCTACTCACTCTTGCATAGCAACGGGCACATATGGCTTGACAACTGTTGTCCGGATCGGGATGGAAATAATTCCACATGTGAGAAGTAGATTTTTTTTGTCTTTTGTCCCGGCATAACAACAATGGGCTTTGGCTTTTTCAAACCATGGGCAACAGCTGTTGCTTTACTTACGCAAAGGACATCCTCATCATCCTTAGTGCCTTCAACTACCAATATATCCTCATTCTCCATTTGCAATTCCACAGAAGCATGCTCAATGACTACGTGTGCAAGATGTTGACTGCCCTTCCCCACATTTACAGAGGGCACACAAATTGTTGGAACTTGGAGGATCCTCCAGTACACTAGTATTTAGGTCGGTCTCACACATGGCAACCGCGGACACACTTGCACTCTCCTCAAGGATTTGTGATTTTGATTTCTCAGGCACACAGTTGGTATTCCCGGAGCTGTCTTAACTTTCACATTTTTAATTGGACCACCACCACTACTACTACTACTACTACTACTACTACAAGCAGAAGGGCTATCAGCAGTCTTCATAAAGAAAGGCCAAGGCCGTTCCCTTTCCTTGCCACTTCATGTAGTAATGGCATATTGCCAATTTTTTGTTTATCTAAAGGCAAATATCCTTTCAATTTTTTTCTTAACTTCAGTAAAACTTGCTTTACCATAGTGATGGCGTGACTTAAGCCATGGGCCTTCATAGATGACGAGGAAGTTGACGGCCTTGCAATGCTGGCAGCAGCTACAACATGTGGTTCTTGGCCTTGCTCTCCTGTCATGTGACAGCCCTCCATATTTTCTGCAGTTTGAAGCAGTGTCACAATCACCAATAGTGTAGCCAAGGTGCGGTTACAAAATTCACACAAGTGCAGTCATGCGCACACACAAAAATATTAGAAAAAAAAAAAAAAAAAAAAAAAAAGACAACTGATGATTTTTATTTTTTGTCAGCTCCAGAAGAACTTGCACCCAGAGCATGGATTAATCGTGACTGGAGTTGGGCAGCACAAGGTTGCAATTTGCATTGCTGGCTGGATCTTGTGCGCTACTGTGGTTAAGCCTAACACACACAAAAAAATATAAAAGACACTGATTTTTTTTTTGTTTTTAGCACGACTGGAATTGGGCTGGATATTGTGCGCTACTGCGGTTAAGCCTAAAACACACTGAAAAATATAAGACACTTTGATTGTCCAGAACTTGGGCCCAGAGCTGGACACAGCACAAGCCAGGACACAGCAGACAGCCCAGAAACAGCACCGTGACCAGAATGGATCAGCAGTCACCAGCCCAGGACACAGCAGATAGCACCAGCACCTATCCCAGCCCTACACTACCCACCCTGTTCAGTCTCCACAGCCAGAGTGAAACAGCATGAGTCGCGTGGTCCCTAATATACTACATTTATCGTAGAGACAAAAGCTCACGAACCGCGAGATTTCAGGCCATCGTTTTGCTTCGGTGTGGAGGCGGGAAACTCAGCCTGCTTGGATCCGACTGTGATGCTAAATTCCGAACCCGCTCAGCTCTAGTTTTAAGATGACATTATGTCAAAATTAAGTTCTTCGTTCATCTATCTCTATAACATAAATATGTGCTATTTACATGATACATTTACAAAACAACATTGTTGCACTTAAATTTTCTCTTATACATTATAGCATCTAAATATATCCAGCTAAAGATGCAGATATTATGGGACTCTCTCGCATTCTAATAGTGACTACTTTTTCCCAGCAGCCAAGTGCTATGCCATGCTCCTGTGAGCGGGTGCTTATCACATGCTAGGCACACCCACAAAGAGGTGCAGTTATGCCCAACATGCTGTGGCCATGCCTCCTCCAAAAGGGGGGGGGGGGACGGGGGACAGGCGCAGCCTGTTGCTGTACCCGGGCCCAGGATTTCTCTTGGCCGCCCTGCATGTCAGGAAAGCTGCAGTGTTTGTGGCTGGTCAGACTTGCAGCATGGCTGCCCGATGTGTGTTGATGGTACCAATGTTTATGCTGTTGTACATTTCCGGATGATATTAGAAGGCAGCAGTGGGCGTCCCTATGCTCGGCTGTGCTTTGGAAGACATTAGCATATTTTAGCACTGCGATCCGTGAGATAATGCAGTTGCGTTTGCATTAGCGTAAATCTCGGAATCAGGCCCATTGTCTGCAGAGAGGCAGAGTGTAGTAGCACACAAGGGAGGAAAAATGTACTAGTGTAAGGTGTGTCCTCCATTAAAGCAGTGTTAAGAGCTGCTGGAAAGATGTGCGTGAAGTTATGGAACTAAAGGCACCAGCCAGTGACATGGATGGGGTAGAGTGTGGCATGAGCATGGGAAGACAGCAGTATAGATGGGTAAAGACTGATTGGTGTGGATTAGGGAATACAGACTAGCACAAATAGGAGAACATGCAACAGTAGGGATTGGGGGGGAGACAGATTGGTGTGGATAGGGAGGAAGACAGTGGTGTCAGTTAGGTGGGGGAGACAGTTGCATGGTTGGGGGACCAGAGTAGTGCAGATGAAGGAAGAAAGTGCCACAGGTGAGAAAGACAGCAATGTGGCTGTGGAGAAAGCATGGATGCAGCGCAGTGCAGCTGGAGAAAAACACATTGTTTAGTCTGGTGCGGTTGAGTGAACACACAGTTGGGAGACCACACAGCAGTAGGGATTGGGGAATATAGCAGAAAATGTACATGCGTAGACAGTGATAGTTTTAAAACTAAGGGAGCTGAAAGTGTATTCTAAATTAGATAAATGTATGGAGTGAGAAGGATGTTGGAAGCTAGTGTTAAGGAAATAAATGGATCCCAGCAATCCTATCCTGCAATATCATTTATTTGTTCTCATAGGCAATATATAAATGTGTTCGTGACATGCGTGACAAATAAGTTGGTCTTTCTTTGCTTTTGGTAAGCTTCATCACGCTATTTCATAAACCCTGCACCCTCTATCTCGAATACAGTAACAGATGGCTTTCGATAAGGATCACCACCCTGGAAGCCTACTTGGATTGGTCCAGCCATGGGTGGAGGGGTGCTGGAGTGTGTGTATATTGTAAGCTGTGTGTGTTGAGCAATGGAAGCAGTAGCAGCGGCCACACATATGATAATTACCTGTAAGTGAACTGTGTCACTTAATTGTAATCATAGCTTCTGCAAGAAAACAAATATATATATTTCGATTTGACAGCAGCTGTTTACGTTGTCTTTATTTTCCACAACAATTTGGTGCCGAAACCCGGGACCTGAAAGCGACTAAAATGGAATCAGAACAGGAGCGGAGAACTGGAGACTAGACTGGCACCATTCAAAAAGGTGAGAACATTTGTGTCTCTCTCTATCTGCTCTCCCTCCTCCGATCCTGAACCCTTTCTTTCATTGTTGTAAGTACAGGTCCCAACAGCTGTGTTTTGTGTCCTAACATCCTTTGGATATGCATGTGTGAGTGTATGTGGATGTTAGCACATCGCCACATCAGCGTGAAAGAGGTCCTTTACAGCTGAGTGATTGCGCTGCCTCAAGACGCACCTCCACGGAGAGAGCATGGTGGGGGCAGGTAAAGTAAAAAAATAAGAGGACCCTACCATCCTCGGACACGAATGTTTTCTATTTTCTGAGTTTGTCAAGTAATACTGTCAATAACAAATGTCGTAGGAGAATAAGTATTGGTGAGAGTAGTGGTCTTTGCCGGTCTGCCTGTCTTGCTTGTCAGTACAGATCCCTGGGCAACCCCCCTCACCGGGGGCTCTCTCCTCGGAACAGGAGCGATTCGATCTCTGATCACCTCCTAACGTGCTGACAGCTCTGGGTACATTGGCTTTGCATTGCTTATCACTACACTGAGGGGCGTGTCCCGAAGCTGCAGACTTGTGAGCTGAGTCTCTCATGAAGAATCATATTTCTGGTGTAGAAAACCCCTTACTTGCATGGTTTGACATAGATAACATTAGAGGGCAGATATTGTTTGGTATCTGTTCCTTGTTGGTTTTCATTTGGCTCTGTTCTAAAATTTGTAGGGACCAAAAGCGGGGATTCGCTGTGTGGGACTTCCCCTAACAGCCAATGGCCATATAATATAGTGCTGTGGGAAAACAGAGAGGGTGTAAGAGCCTCCTCCACCATAGCCGAGCTATGGGACACAGTCACAACAGACGAGGATTTGGCCGATCACCAAATCAGAGTAATGGGCGTCCTGAATCTCCTCATACCCCACAGGAGGAGATGAATAAGAAATATGGCAAATGGGTCAGCCGGCATTTACCTAAGTGGGGCAGGCTGACTTGGGGGATGGATTGTGGGATCCCAAAAGAGGGAACCTTTGAGTTATCCCGCTGGGCAACTCTCTACAAAATTTATAAAACAAAATTAACAGAGCCAAATGAGCTGCCAGCATGGAGCAGGTGGATGGTAGAATCTTATAAGAAACAGCAAAAAGCCCATGGTATTTTTACATTAAAAACAAAAAAGGAGGGGTCAAATCAGCGAGGGGGGAGGCACAGCCACAACAGAAGGAGGAAGAGGGAGAGGAAATAGAACAACTAGCAGTATCTTTAGTAGAACTCACTGCAGTTAGTCTGGAGACCTCTCATTTAAGCACCATGGGGACTCCAATACGTGAAGGGACAAAACCAAAGAAGCCCCCTAGTTTTAAGGCAATATACCCCACTGCAGACCTGACATCCATAATTAATCCTGGGACTCTACGACCGCTTAGGTATGTGGAGTCCCAGGTCCAGGCTACTGTCCCTGAATATGCACCTCCTCACTCTACCCCCACCTCTTGGCAGAATATATCTGATCCAAGGGGAGGAAGGGTTTTGTGTGGAGTGGAGGGTGAGCTTCTCATCACTCCCAAAGTAACTCAAAATGAGATAGATGAGATGGCTGAGGAACATCGCTTGTCTCAAGCCTCAGCTTACCCTGTTAGAGAGCAATTTATCCCTGGTACAAATGGACAGGCAGTTTGGAGAGTGACCCAACATGTCCCGTGGACACCTAGGGAGATGAAAGGATTTCTTTCATCTGTCCCTAAACCACGAAATAATCCATATGGGTTTGCAAATGAACTGCATAATATTGCAGTCAGTTACAATCCAACATGGAGAGATCTGCTACAGGTAATAAAATCAGTAGCCGGACAGATCGACACTGCCGCTATTTGTACCAAACTCACCCTACCATCAGACCCATCAGAACAAGAGAACACTCCCCTTAGGGCATTAGAATATGTTACCCACATAAAGGGCAAGATTGGGGAAGTGTTTCCCCCACAGTCCTGGGTCCGGGTAACCAATATTCAACAAAAGGTTAAAGAACCAGTGGAGGATTATTTTGAGAGATTTAGGCAGGCAGTAGAAGAAGCAGGGGGGGATTTAGAGGAGCAAGGTATGGGAAAGATGCTGACTGCCACATTAGTCTCGGGACTTAATAAAGACATACATGACAAGCTGGTTTCAGCCCATGCTGACTGGCGAGACAAATCAGTCCCGGCACTAATGAATGTAGCCAGCTCAATCCAGAGAAACATACAAGAAGTACAGGAGAAAAAGGCCCAGAAGGTGATGATAGTTGACACCTCCAGCAACCCCCAGAGGGGCAGGTTTAGAGGGAGGAATAATTGGGAGCCCAGAAGAGTGAAGTGCTACAATTGTGGGAAACAGGGCCACATTGCAAGGAACTGACCAGCTCCAAAAAAAGGAGGGCAGGACAGCACCTGACAGAGAGGGCTTCCAGTGTTACCAGTCATCACTGAGAGTAGGGGGGGTGATGCCTTTGTCCACTTGACCCTCCCTGAAATGCCTTTTTACTCGGTGGAGTGCCTGGTGGACAGCGGAGCAGCCCGTAGCATTCTCAAAAGATCTGAAGCCCCAAATTTAAAAATTTCAGGATTAATAGATGGTGTAGGACTGGAAGGTAACCCCATCACACTGAGGGAGACTGCAGAGACCCCTGTAAATATAGGCCCAGTCAGCACCTCCCTCTCCTTTGTTCTCAGTGACACTGTCCCTTGCAACTTGCTGGGAAGAGATGCACTGATGAAATTAAAGGCAACTATTCAATACACGGAGGATGGGCCTATTGTAACTACATCTGAGGGATCGGAGGACCAGAACACTCTGGAAAGTCTGGTCCCTCTGATGGCAGTTTAGCATCCTCCAGATCAGGAGATCCCTCCTGATCTGGAGGATGCTGATGGGCTGTTAAGGGTGGACCGGTGGGCCTGATCAAGCAGGCAGACCCAGTGGTCATCAAACTCAGACCCAGAGCTAAATTACCCAGGGTTCCTCAGTATCCCCTTAGTGCGAAGCAACTTAATGGTGTGAGAAATCAAATCAAAACCTTCGTGGACCAGGGGATCCTGGTCCCTATAAAATCCCCAGTCAACACACCCCTATATCCAGTAGCCAAGCCTGGAAAACCAGGCCAGTTCCGTGTATGCCAAGATCTGCGGGCAGTGAATAAGATTATTCAAGAGGATGCTCCGCTCGTCCCAAATCCTCACACTATTCTAGGAGAGATCCCACCAGACGCCTCCTGGTTTAGTGTGATAGATTTGGTTGATGCTTTTTTCCGTGTACCTGTGCACCCAGACTCCCAGTACCTGTTTGCCTTCACCTTTGAGGGACAGCAGTATACTTAGATTCGGTTGCCACAGGGAATGATCTCCTCACCGTCTGAATTTGGTCAGGCAATGAAACAAGTCCTGGATAGGTGGCAATCACCAGCAGGGGTCACTATTGTACAATATGTCAACGACCTCCTGCTGACAGCCACCTCAAAGGAGCAGTGCATTAATGCAACCGCTTCTCTACTTTCCCACTTGAGTGTTGAAAGATGCAAAGCATCCTCTAGCAAGTTACAATTTTGTCAGGAAAAGGTAATTTTCCTAGGCCACTGTATTTCACGGGGCTCTAAACACATAACTGTGGACAGAGTCTCAGTAATACAGAAAGCGCCATACCCACAGAGTGCCAAACAAATCAAAGGTTTTTTGGGATTAGTTTCATATTGCAGACAATGGATACCAAACATGTCTCAAATCGCTGCCCCCCTATACGCTCTGACCACTCATGCTGGATGCATAGAGCTGTCTGAGGAAGGAAAACAGGCTGTGGACCAGTTGAAGGCGGCCATACTCAGTGCCCCCTCACTTGCACTCCCAAACTACACTAAACCATTCAGCCTGTTCTGTCATGAACAGGAAGGACAGGATTCGGGAGTACTTACTCAAAAATATGGAGGGAGACAGAAGCCAGTAGGGTACTTTAGTACCAAACTGGACTCAGTGATTTCAGCGGGCGCCGCATGTGTAAAGTCAGTCACAGCGGCAGCCCTGCTAGTTGAAAAGACTGCCGATATTGTCCTGGGGAATAGACTATTTCTTATGGTTCCCCATGCTGTACAAGCAGTTCTCCACAGCCTAACCACCAGACACCTCTCTGCTGCCAGATTGACCAAATATGAAATTTCTCTGCTTGCGCCATCTAACATCACTGTACTTCGGTGCAATGTGTTAAACCCAGCTACCCTTTTAACACTCCATGACACGGGAAGTGGGCTGAGCCCAGAGCATGATTGTGAGCAGGAGGTGGAACTCTTCTACACCCCTCCCGGTCCTGTTCTGGATGAGCCCATTCCGAATGCAGAAATGACCCTCTATGTAGACGGGTCCAGACTACAAAAGCCAGAGGGAGGGTTTGCTGCAGGTTTTGCTATAGCAGATGACACCTCTATTTTGTACTCTGAAGCACTTGATCCTGGTGTACATTCTGCCCAAAGTGCAGAATTGATCACCCTGATCAAGGCATGTGAACTGGCGGAGGGAAAGACTGTAAACATATATACAGACTCCCGCTATGTATACGGAATTATACATGATTTTGGCTTTCTGTGGAAACATAGAGGCTTCCTGACATTTAGTGGGAAAGTTGTAAAACATGCAAATCTGATCCAGGACCTTTTAGAAAAGGTAACATTGCCTAAAGCTGTAGCAGTTATCAAGTGTCAAGCACATCAGTGAGCAACTGATCCTATCACTATGGGTAACAGAAAACCAGATGAAGGAGCCAGGCAGGCAGCCTTAATGCTTCTGCAAGAGTCCCCAAAAGATACAGAAAGTATGTCAATGAATACCCTAATAACCCTGCAAAATCAGGCAGGTCCCCAAATGGAGGAGGGCCGGGTGCGAACAAATAAATGATGTTTGGAAACATGGAGATGGTCGATTGTGTGCACCCCCATCTCTGTATCCCATTCTAGCAAGCTTGTCTCATCTCCCTTCACATGTTTCCAAAGGCGGAATGATTGCTAGTGTCAATAAATTTTGGTTAACACCGGGCTTTCCACAGTTTGCAACAGAGTGGTGTAAGAAATGTATGATTTGTGCTAAACACAATCCAGGCAAAATGACTAAGGTAGAAATGAAACACCTTGTAAAACCTGACTACCCATTTCAAAGGTTGCAGATAGACTACATTCAGCTACCAAAATGTAGGGTCTATGAATTTATATTAGTGTGCGTGGACATGTTCTCGTCATGGGTGGAGGCGTGCCAAGGCAACCGCCGCCGTAACAGCAAAGAAATTAATATCTGAAATCGTGTGCAGGTATGGCCTACCTGAGACGGTAGAATCAGACAGAGGAACGCACTTTACAGGACAGGTATTTGCGGAAATGTTGAAAGGGTTGCAAATTGAACAGCATCTTTACACTCCATATCGTCCTCAGGCGCCAGCCAAGGTTGAGAGAGCCAATGGCGTTTTAAAAAACAAAATAGCTAAGATATGTGAGCAAACAAAACTTACATGGTTACAAGCGTTACCAATAGCTATTTTTGCTATTAGGCATACCCCAAAGGGATTACATGGACTTTCACCGTTTGAGATACTGTTTGGCAGGCCACCACTAACAGGCCTTTTCTTTCCACAAGAATTACATGGACAGTACGCCTCTCTTACGGCTTATGTTGTTCAGCTTAACAAGCAACTGACTAACTTGCATGGAAAGGTGTTTTCTTCTTTACCAGATCCACAAGACACATCTGAAACCCACCACCTACAACCCAGAGACTGGGTGGTAATCAAAAGACACGTGAGAAAACATCTTGAACCCCGATTTGATGGCCCATTCCAGGTGCTACTGACCACAACTACCTCAATCAAGGTAGAAAGGAAGCCTAACTGAGACTATAGCTATAATGTTGAAATAGATATAAATCACACTGCTCACAATGCTATCTCAGACCTAGGAATATACTTAGAAATTGCTGGTACCTCTCCACCCACTATGTGTATAGGGCCTATGTACGTTAACCATGTGGCCAAACTAAAAGGTCACCTAGTCAACTTGCCCAAGGTACATGTTGGAGAAACTAATTGTAGGAATGTTACCTTAGTGTTTAATATGGAATACAAGGAAGCTACATGTGACAAGGTGGATGAGAACTGTAATAATCAATGTTGGTGTGCAAATATGAAAGCTCTTTTTGCCCCTAGGTGTGCCTGTCCTGACCAGACGGATGAGGATGATGTGGAGTGTAGGACCCAAATGTACAAAAATATGGTATGGTTTCAGAGCTGGTTGGGAAACCATGGTAAGATAATTCCCAGGGTATTGAGGCAAGGGCTATATTATATTTGTGGTAATAGAGCCTACTCCTGGCTTCCTATGGAGGCATGGGGTAACTGCACTATAGGAAGAGTTGTACCAGCCATAAGGCAATGTGCAAATGTCTCTTTCACCAATATGATAGAAACAGGCCCTAGGGAAACTCGATACAAGAGGGAATTGTTTACTACAGCAGATAAAGCCTGGATGTGGTTCCCTGCCTGGACAGGTTGGGGAATTGAATTAGCAAATAAATTGACTAAATATGCAAACATTATGGATGGGATAATTAATGAAACCACAAGTGCCATCCATGCTATAAATGGAGAAATGGCCCTAATTAGGAAAGTGACCTTACAAAATAGAATGGCTCTTGATTACTTGTTAGCCATAGAGGGAGGAACTTGTGCTATCATAGGTGAGGAATGTTGCACTTGGATTGAGGATACACATGACCCCATAGAGGTGCACATGAATAAAGTAAAAGAATTACAAAAAAAAGCTAGAGACATGTCCAAGGAGGGATGGAATCCCTTCTCCTGGATGGGGACAATTGGTGTCTGGTTTAATAATATGTTGTCAGATCTGATAAAACCCATAGTGATAGGATTGATTAGAATTTTCCAAGCAATCAAAAGAAATACAATGTGCTGTATTTTCCATTGCAGGAAAGGTGTGGATCCACTCATTTAATAGGAAGAATGATTACAGCCACAGAGATGACCGTCTGACGGCCTAGCCCAACTGCCCATCTCTTCTGAAAGACCCCTCAGCTGTTGTAAAGACCTGGGTGGAAGACATCATCTCTGAAAGAGGGTCGCGCAGGTGCACTTTGTCAGTTTGGACACCGCCAAGAGGAAGTTTTCGCCCTTGCGAGTGAGTTCGACGAGTCAGTCATCTTGATTCCAGCGAATTTACCGAGTGGTCTCTGTGCCCTAGTGCACCTCCAGCTGCTGTTACAGTTCTTATTGATAGAGAGTGTTTGTGTGAGATTGCTTAATAAAGATGTGTGAATGCTGACCTGGATGGTGGCAAGGGCGGTATTTTAGCCAGAGGGTCCTTTTGCTCATACCCTGTCTCAATCGCACTTTGTCATCCTATAAGACCTGGGGCATCAGAGTACTGGGTGGACCTAATCCGCCTGGGAAAAGCAGCTGCTATAGGTGAAGACATTAACCTGCGGGTGCAATTGACTGTGGGGTATATGGCAACAGAGTCAGTGTAGCCCAAGTTGTCTAGGTGGTGTGGACTATCCCATCACCTTCCCTATCTAAGTAGTACTGCCATTGCAGGTGGTGTTTATATGTGTGACAATGAAATTATCAAGTGTGAGAATTGTTAAGGAAATAAATGGACCCCAGCAATCCTATCCTGCAATATAATTTATTTGTTCTCATAGGCAATATATAAATGTGTTCGTGACAAATAAGTTGGTCTTTCTTTGCTTTTGGTAAGCTTCATCACGCTATTTCATAAACCCTGCACCCTCTATCTCAAATACAGTAACAGATGGCTTTCGATAAGGATCACCACCCTGGAAGCCTACTTGGATTGGTCCAGCCATGGGTGGAGGGGTGCTGGAGTGTGTATATTGTAAGCTGTGTGAGTTGAGCAATGGAAGCAGTACCAGCGGCCGCACATATGATAATTACCTGTAAGTGAACTGTGTTGCTTAATTGTAATCATAGCTTCTGCAAGAAAACAAATATATATTTCGATTTGACAGCAGCTGTTTACGTTGTCTTTATTTTCCACAACACTAGTGAGATTGTTGTGGTGATTGAATGGGAAGATTATGGGTACAGTAGGATGTAGGAGCCACATAACTGCTCAAACCTCAGTTGCATAGACTGCATTTGTGTATTACAATGAACACACAATTCTGAATTGGCAACTCCACAATTTTGTGAGTGACAGCAATCTCATTCAGAGGGTTCTGAATCTGCAGTTAACCACAGGGTGGGCTGGCATACCATATCTGTACTGTACAAGGAACACATCAGTCTTAATGATTGTAATTTCATTGCTTTAGTTTGAGTGGCACAAATTCACTAGGTTGTGAAATTCAGATCATGTCTAAGAAGCCCTTCATTGGACATTTAAAACCGTAAGGTTTTTTTGTCCACGATATATATTTTCACTGGACTGGCACTTCACTAAATTGAATAATCCTTGCAAGGTCGACCTTGACAAAGGGGCGTGTGAGCCCTGAACTGTTGGTATTAAAACTTTCAGAGACTGAGTGCCACTGGTCTCAATATATAAATATATAGTACAATTTTTCACAAACAGTTGCACTAGTGCATGTTAAACAGCTGTGGAGGCCAAGTGTCTACAACTCATGCTTCGCCATGTATGAAAAAGCATATGCACACATCCTGCCCAGCAGAGGCATATTGAGAGAAGGGGCCCCTGTTCATTACCTGTCCAGGGCCCCCGCTCTCCTCTCTCCACAGCAGCACAACAATGAAGCAGTAGACTTTACACTAGTCAGTTTCCCTACCGCACAGGAAATTTGCTGCCAGCGCCATTTTCCAGGGGTTGTGTAGCACTTTTACAGCTGATGGGTGACTTGAGAGCCCTGCCCCCGCAGACCACACCCATTAAATAATGCCCCTGCTGCAAAGACCAAGGCTGACAGTAATACATAGCTGTAAAGTGATTAGATGGTCTGTTTGCATCAGGGCAAGTCATTTTAGTGAACCTGCTGATTTTCAAGGAGACCATGCGACCCATTATTTTAGAGGGAACTTCATTTAGCTGTCACTATGTACTTAACCAAAAGCTATCCAGGGTCAATGACCGCAGCAAACAATGTTTTGGACATTCTATTAATTTTTGTTACAGGACAAATTCATGATCATGTTAATCATCCAATTTTAAATCTGCATGCCAATGTCCAGTCACTGATGAGCAACAGTTATGTACTACCATGGAGTTGGGACAGTTCTGAGCATTTGAGAAGGGGGAGTTACTGTGCCATGTAGTGAAAACAGACATGAGATGGTTGCCATCCTTAGCATTAGACTGCTGCTTTTACAGATCATGACACTAAGCACTCTTGCATAAGTTCCATGGGGTTTATGAGTGAGTAAAGAGTTGTTTTAAATTGGTATAATGCAATGAAGGTGACCAGGTCACATGCCAAGTAAAAATAAAGACTGACAATACTACAAGCATTTGTAGTAAGTCTAAAATTCTAAATGGAAGTACTAATGTTCTAGTTAAAAGCTACATCACCAACTTAGGGGCAGATGTACTAAGCCTTGAAAAGTGATAGAGTAGAGAGAGAAAACTGAAGTTAAGGAGGAGCCAATTGGTTGGTAGTTTCTCTCCATGGCTTAGTAGTACTCCCCCCTCAGTGCTTCATACTTCTGTACTTTAACAGCTTTATGTGCCATATGGACATTCAAGAAACATACTAGTATTTATATAAGCAATAGTTTTATTATAAAAATGCTTAGCGTTCAAGCCTTTGACTTTTTTCTGAAAGCCGACAGTACCACAGCAGCTAGGACAACCACAGCAACAAGGCCAAAGGCAGGCAGGACTCCAATAGTAACTTGCTCTATAAGATCTTGCTCACCTGGAAGAGATTAAGAGTGTTACATCTTGCCCACAACTATCACTTCCATCTTAGTCATATATGCAAGCTCTTACCTTGATAACTCATGGCAGGTACAGATTCCAACAAGACAGGTCCATGTAAACTGACTAGTGTAGAGTGACGGTGCAGAAAGAGTTCATCTGAAAGAGAAGACCATATTAGTAGACTGCTGGGGGGAGAAGGAAAGTACAAGCCAGAGAACCTGACCAAGAACTTGCCTCTTTTCTTCCTGGACATTGGACATTTCTTTCTGCACAGGGGAGAGTCTGGCAACTGTATGTTGCACACCATAGCAGTACAGTGGAAGTAAATCTACAAATAGAAAGCCCATACAGTTCTATTTAAGAAAGCCATTACTTTACATGGCACATTTCCTAATTAGGCAGCCCAACTCAGCTCGGACAGCCTGATCACATTGTATAAATAGGACTAGTTGGGTAATATGAACTTATTGCCATCACAAGCAACTGGTTTAGCAAAGTTGTCATGCAGTCCACTGGACAGACTGGTGAAAATTTAGTGCACCAGTGCTAGTCAGCCAAGGAAGGTTTGTAGAGCTCAAAACACTTACCAAGTTTGTTGAGGGTTCTTCACCCAACACAAAAGCAAAAGCCTTGACTTCATATCGCTTACGGTGCAAAGGAAGTGCCACATTGGAGACCGGGTGAAAGACAGTCAGATAGTTATCCTGGTTTGCTTGGCAGCTAGGAGATCAGCACATACATTAGCACCATGAGAGCAGAGCACCAGTTCTAGAACAGTAGGCTAACCCAGACATTAGCAATGCCACATGAGCAATGCAAACTGCCACATGCAAGCATGGTCAGTTACAAGTTCAACATAGAAGAGCCAGTAAGGCACCACCACATGTGCTGCCCTCACAGTAAACAAAAACTATCCCTGCACATTAAGTGTAATGCTTCCCCAAAGGCAAATATGATAGCAGTAGGGTAGATCACATCTGTCAGGCTTTATATATTTAATGGATACCTACCCATCTACTACAATTTTCCATTGGGGGTAAGTCTCTGGGCCCTGAAGCATTGTTGCCCAGCAGTCATCTAGCACCAACTCGATGTTTGGATCATTGCGATTCAACACTTGCACTTCCAAGAAGATGGCATCACGCAAGGTTTTAACAACTGGATATTGAACATCACTGTAGGGTCTTTCATAGGAGACATCTAAGATAAAGAAAGATATTAGTCCTCTAGTTCTGGGTCTAGAGTCTAATCAGTGCAAGTACATTCATACCTGGGTAGAGGTTTATTACAAGCGAGAGAGGACCATCATTTTTAGCAGAAACTAGAGGTGCCGGCGTCACCACGCTTAGATTAAGAGACGCATACATAGAGCCATTATAGATGCACTGGACAGTCTCCCTGTAGACAACACAATGGACTAGGTGTTAATGACTGCAGTTTCACAAAACAGGCTATATGGCATTTTGGTGTTTAATATGCTTTTTTTATCCTGCACCCTTTAGATTATGCTATACACTTAGTTTTGCATCTACACTACCTTAGCTCACTGTCTCTTGAGATTTTGCGTGGCGGAAGATCTTTCCAGAGGGCACGGACTTCATTCTCATAAATAACTTTCCCTCCTACAAACTGAAGTGGAAGTGTGTTAAGTAACACAAGCTACAGTAAGTCCAGAACCCTGCACAGAAAAAGACTTACCCTTGTTGTAGTTCCACAGTCATTTAGAGCAATTTTGAATAGAACAACCGTGTTGGACTTATTGTATGACTGGCATGTACGATCCCTTAAAATCACTGTGTCCAAATCCAGGCTAGGTTTTGTTAGAGATGAAACTACTTCAATAATCATGAACCCATCTTCTCTGCACATTACAGTAGCTAGCCAAAAGAAAGAGTTATGAAGGTTTATTTCCACTAGCCACTTTGTAGGATTGCTGTATCAAAGAAAGAACTTACTAGGATTGCTAGGAGTTACAGAACAGTTCAAACTAAGCTCCATTGCCACACTTGTTCCACTCTTATCAAAGGTCAGAGAGAGAGAAGGCAAGTAATACATTTGCTGACCAGATGTTGCATATTCCTACAAAGAGAAAAACCAATTAGAATCAGCAAGATCTGTTATGTACGTTATCCCACAGAGATTTACCTGGAGTTGATCTTTGCTGATGCTTAAATGGACACCATATTTAGTGTCTAGTGTCATTCCATAGTCTAGTAGTGCAGGAGCACTCAGTGAAATTGGAACGTTACCAAGGGCAATGTACTGCAGGATACCAGCAAGAGGGGGAATCAAGATTGTCATTTGCTTTGAGTCACACAGAGGAGGTCCTAGAAAACAAGAGAAAAGGATTTGCTGAAGAATAGCCTTACAGTTTGTATGTTTAATTAGACAAATTGGCCTTTGATGCCAGCATGACAGTGGAAAGGTGAGTCACATTTGTTCATTCCTGGTGTTCTCCCTCTTGAAAGAATCATTTAGAAGGTATTTCTATAGTGTAACAGTGAACAATCTACTTCCTGAAGTTCAATGCAGTTTGAGTTTCCCAAGCTAATGCTCAGCAACAGTTGTAAGACTGGCTAATCTGGCTTCTAGAGAACACACTATTGCAGACTACACTCTGCCTAAGCCAGTCTTATGTCACTAAACATTTGTCAAGCCAATGTTAGTTTAAGGGCAAGTAGAGGATTACAAGCACCACCTGAGTCTAGTTATACAATAGCGTATTAGTTGAGATTTAAAAGTGCACTACCCCAGAGGTTATGGGTGTCCGATGAGTCAAGAGATTTAAAAGCAGTGGTGATCTGCTATTTGCATAATAGTGGACTTCACAACCAGCACCAAACAGTGGTTCAGATCAATAGAACAACCTTATGTTCAATAAGGTATCATGTGCAAGATATTCAAAGTGTCAGTGCTAGAAAGATCTAAAATCTGAAAATGCTGATTAAGATATAAATGCCTTCAAGTGAGAAGCCAGCCAAGTATGTAGAGTGCATCAAGTGCCTGTGCAATAAAGTGTCCAAAATGTGGTTACTAGTGTCACTTTATTGCACAGGCTCTTGATGCACTTTACATACTTGGCTGGCTTATCACTTGAAGGCATTTATATCTACATCAGCATTTCAGATTGTAGATGCCTTTGTAGCACTGACTTCAAATTGAACATTATGTTCAACAAGGTATCATGTGCAAGATATTTAAAGCACTGTTTGGTGCAGGTTATTAAGACCACTGTTCACCAACATTAATTAGTATACAGAAATTTTACCTCTAGCACAGTTAATTGACACATCAATTGTGATTTTTGGATTAGTCTCCGCCTGGATTAACTGAATGTATCCATAATAAAATTCTTGATTTTCAAACTGAAAGAGAAGTCTTTATATTAAAAGCACAAATGGATATCCTTAAAACTGGTAATAGTGACTAGAGATTACCTGGCTGAACTTACTACAAGTTTTTTTAATCCAAAAGCAGTAAAGTCAATAAGGATCGTAAAGTAAGTTGGATCACTAGACAGTGTGTAACCAAGACTGCGGGCTGTGAATGTGTCAACTTTTATGAGTGTCCCATTGTCTATTCCAATGGTCCAGGTTGATGGCCTAGGTCCCTACAAGGAAAAATAAAAAAAGAAATCAGGAATGGTTAAATAGGGGTTGAATTTTCTAGCAGGAATAAAAAAAGCCACTAATTAATGCCATTACAAGGTTTGGTACTCTATGGACAGATTTCTCAAAAGTAAATTTAATCTTTACAGTTCTCTTCCAGCTTCTGAGTCCCCATCAATTAGTGCATTGCATGACATTCATCCCCAGCCATGATTAAAGCTATCTGGAACCTGCCAGGCTCTGAAGCTAGTCTTGCAAATGAAAGATGTGCTGGGGAAGATGGGGTAATATTGCTCAAGACCATTAATTCCTAGATGTCATAGGTAGATAAAAAAAAAAAACCAAAGACAAGCAAATATTTAATCCCCAAATTCAGTAGACTTCTAGTTTTCTGTGATCAAAATGTTTTCATGCAAGTCTGTGGTTACCCAAACTGGCACCAACATGTTGCACCCCTGTAAGTACCTTGCAGCAACCCAAGGTGCCATAGTATCAAGTCAGATTTCTAGGCAAAACTAGTGCTAGTGGCCACCAATCATGAAATATGGACAAACAGAGGCCCTACCCTGTCCATCACTACACAACTGACCAAGGATGACAGGTGAGCACAATTTAATTTTTCTGAATATTTCTGGCCTAGGTGTGCGGCAGAGATAAATTGCTAGACTTTATTTTGTATCTCCATCAGCCAGTTTGTGTTACGTGCTCAGTGTTTGATAGTCTGCTTTATTTCTCTGAACTGCTCTAATTCAGAGGTTGAATATTCAAATTACTAGATTACCATTTGATTAATCCTATGTTTATACTCTGTTATCTTGATGTGACATTGCTCATATGTATGAATGTAATTTTTTTTCCCCCTTATTGTTAAAGTAAAAAATAATAAAATAAAAAGCTGCTGATATTTTAAGGTGCAGGGATTCAAGAAACTTTGGGAACCACTGACATAAGTATTCAGTTAACTCACAAAGGTATGGCGTTTCATAAGAGATGCATATTACCTCATCGTCAAAGTCAGGCAGAGTCCGCGAAATCCTTACCTAATATGAAAAGAAATGGAATCAGTGCTTGGCATGATTGTTAGGCATTACATACTAAATGAGAGCAGGGGCACCAATTACCTGGGCTTTTTGGAGGGTCCTTGCTAACGGCTGAGGGTTAAGAGAGGAACCAGCACTCCATAATAATTTTCCTGGAGTGGGTGTGGCCATGCCTCCTGGATTTGGCCACACCCTTCTGTACCCAGGTACAGTGGCTGTCTTATTGGCCCGGATTGAAAGATGCCATTTATGCCCTGAAGTCATGTTGATCAGGTACCAGCAATTTCTTGCTACAGGAATGACTCACATATGATCCAAGTTTGTAGTCAGTTAAGCATGAAAACCGGTGGTATCAGGATTTGTAGTATACACAAACCATAGGGTGGAGTAAAACGCCTCCATAAAAAGAAACTCCCTTTTATCTCCATACACAACCCATATATGAACCCACCCAACTCTGAGCTCCAGCAGGGTGAGATAGGGAAGAACGGTGTGTGTTTTAGTAAAAACCCATTTCATCTTGGCAGATAAGCAAAAACTGTAGGCACATTACTTCAATCCAGTGCAAACTACTAGTCTGTAGTGACAAATGTAAGTAATAAAGTTGCTGCAGATCACCTTACCATCATGTAGTTGCTTTTACATATTAGGACTTTGTTAGTGTATGCTGAATCAGCCTGTTCATCACAAGCGACCCTGTAGATTGGGTTCTTCTGTTCCATGGACTCTTTAAAAGATACGTAGGAAACCAGTCTTCCCATCTAAGAAATAATTAGATATAAATTTGAGGGGCTAAAATCACTACAGTAAGTGATGGCTGGAGTTCTTAGAGGTCCCATCACCTTGCTGTACACAAAATGGGAACCACCTGCAACACCCTGAAGTAGCAAGTTCTGCCAGTATGTTACCCCTGTAATCCCAACCCCCTAGAAAGCAGCTTCTCCCCATATTGATTTAGGCCTGGCCATGCACCATTACACCTGCCAGGCTTCAAAGCAACTGTAGGAATTATTTTCATCTTACTGGACAATCCAGGGAGTTTGGCAGTCATTTGATAGGAATAAGGGGATTCAGGCAAAGCCTGCATGAATTTTTTACATTGTTACCAGACATGGTATATGGAAACACAAGTGCTATATAGAACAACTCACATGATCAAGACCCACAACAAATTTGCAGAGTGTTGTGTGACAGACGTCCAATATGAAGTACTGAGTCACCTATATTTGAACATCTTCATGAACTTGCTTTAGCATGCCAAGGCTATGGCAGCTATTGTATAGTTCATACCTCTCACTAACAGATGCATGGTAATCCAATTATTGTCTAAACGGGGGAGATGCTCTAAGCAAGAGGGCATTTCTCCCCAAGTTGAAATATGAACAGAAGACCCTATCCTTCTGCAATCTAGGCATAAATACACATTAGCCAGTATAAAAACCGTAGTTAGAGTCTGGCATCTTCCTTTATAGTATACTTGACCCATTAGTCATGACTAGAGAGTCTACAGTACTTATTCTAAAGACCATTGTGCTGTGAGTCAGTGATGCTGCATGGTTTTACCGAGGTAGGCAATGTTAGACTAGAATTTAGCATAGATTAACTACTTCAGATATGAGAGCAGCCACCACCTGATTTTATATTATGGGAACTAGAACACTCAGATGACAAGTCATTGCTTTATATTCAGAGAGAGCAAGTGTTATTGTTGTTCTGCATTACAAATATATGAAGACATGTTTCCAGTACCTCATTGGTGGCACATCTCTCTGGGATAGTCAGCAGGTTGCCATCTGGGTGGATATCACAAGCATCTGTATCAGATCCAGCCAAATCTGTTCAGGAACAGAAACATTTTCTTAAACTACTGTAGCTCAAAGTAATATTGTCAGTACTGGTCACTGTGCATATGTAAAATGTTAACACTATACAACATGCATGTGTCTCCCCCCCCCCACCCACTTATCAAATAGGGACATAACACCCAAAAATGGGGAATGGCCAGGGAAGAGATAGGGAGGCCAGGAGATGAAATAAGAGGAAGCTACATGTGGGAACAGAAAATTGACAGGCCTAAAAAGCATCCCTTGCCCTGAGCCATGGCACTGGTCGCACTACCCTAATTACAGCCCTGACTATAAATATTTTAGCCATAAGATCAAATACAGGGGAGGCAGCCATTTTCTAGTTGAGTCCCTCAAGTTCATGATGTCACTAGAGAAATGTGTAGTACATTTCACCATTACTTACAAGTGATTGACCTATAATACTACACATTACCATCTTTTAATTAGGTTGGGTCTCCCTATGAAGGCTTCAGCTCTTAAGTAGGAAGCAATAATTGAGCTCCCTTTCTAAAGGGTGTTGAAAGTGGTGTGCTACCACAGACTCCAGTCTTAAGCTGCATACACATTTAAAGATTCTGTCCAACCATCCAACTAGTTGATTGGGAGAAATTTGTTTTGTCATTTTGCTTTCATTCCAACCAAACACTGGAAAATGGACAAAAACTTGTTTGTTAAATGTTTGATCTAAACAATTTGTTCAAACTTGTCTGAAGGTCCATTTTAATCTACTTTCTGGCATTTAGGAGCAAATTGCTGATCAGTTACTCCCATATGTTACCAATCAACTAGTTGGACAGAAAATCTTTACGTGTATGCAGCTTTACGGTTATCCAGTGAGGCTTCATGCAGTATTCCAAGGTGACCACCAAGATAACTACTGATGTGCAAAAGCCATCTTGTTTACAGTTTAAGAGGGACATGGTAGGAGACAGTCTACTACTTAGTGCCTTGAGAAGCTAGTTAATACCTGCTATAAAGCAGTTCCAGCATCCTGCACCACAACCAGCATACACTGACCAGCTGGTGAGCTGTACAAAATCCTGCTCAAGCTTCACTCCATTACCAGTGTACATTTAACAGTGAGTATAGCTGTACCCGCTCTCAGAAGTCACTGGGCTGAGTCATCCGCTGGTGTGTGCCTAAGTAACTCTGCAATATCAACACGTGCTCACATTCCCAACAAAGAGATGGAGCCCAACTATAAAGCATTTTTTATACTAGCTATTGCAGTTAACAAGCAGAACAGTTATGCAGCCCATCCATTGCAACCCTGTTCATGAAACATTCCACTTAACAGAATTTACCTAGTGTGGCATTTCCCACAAACTCAGGGCTCCCTTGCAGCCCAAGATTTATGGATTGTAGACCAAGCCATCTGTGCTCAGGAATGGACATCTTTAAAGCCTGGACCATTAAGGCTGAGGATAGAATGGTCATGCAGGAGTAGCCATAGTAATACAGAAAAATTAGTTACCTACAACTTGAATGCTCTTCCAAGAAGTCTGGGGAATCCATTCTGGTTTTGTGACTTGAATCCTATCAGCCAGACAAGTAGTGTCACCTAGAAGAAGTTTGTTGTTAGTGTCTGCATTCAGCTGTAACTTGAATGCTTGCAGGTGAACCTTTTAATTTCTCATCCCACACTGCTTTATAGGTGTCCTTCTGCAAGTGTCATTAAACCCCTTTGTCTAACTTCCAAATGTACTTCTCACATCTGCCAAGTCTGTGAAAAGGGGGATGTTGTCCTTGGATAGGATATACCCAGCTATTGGATACAAAAGTGTACCAAAGGCAGATAGTGTGGAACCATATCCCAGGACTCCAAATACTTTAAGTTTGAGGAAAACTAAGCATCCCTGTTATAGGTTTTGCTGGATTCTGTTAGTTAGGGGTTAAAGAATTAGAGGGTGCAGCTAAGGTCTGTCAGTCAGGAATAAACCAATGATAGCCCAGCAATGGGCGAGGCATCTCCCAAGTCATATAAAAGGCCAAGTTGGAGCAGCCATCTTCTTGGCAGTTTTGATTTCAAGTCTGGCCAAGTATCACACCAATTAAACACACTACTTTCTGTAACCTTCCATCTTTTCTCAATTTTTCTGTCTCCAATTCTCCCATCTACTAGCAGCATTCCTATCCCTTTTCCTAGTAGCTTTTCTCACTAACCTTTATCCTACTAGGATTCCCCCCACCTTCCCAATTCCACCTCTATTCTTTGCCGCTTAGTTGTCGGCCCAATAATGCCCAGTCCCCGCCAATCTGCACCCCCCACTCTCGCAGCTTGATTGAGGCATCTAGGCCTCTCAACAGCGGCCCCAGCTCCAGCCAGGTGCAGCTCACGCATCGCAATGCCACTAGCACACAGACACCTGCAGCACTTACCACATGGTTGGCTGGGGGCGCCACCGGCAGACCTGGATCCTCCCGCTCAGCTGCTACACAGGCATCGGCAGCAGCGCTTCTGCAAGCTGGTCCCACCACCAGGCCCCAGCGGGCATTTTACAGGCTGGGCAGAGCGCTAGCACTTCTCTCCCCATACACAGCAGCCCATCCCCAGCACCTCAGGTCATAGGAGCAAGGGGGCTTAGGTCCCCCTGCTTTTCAGCAACAGGGCAAGGGGGAGGGGGGGGGGGTCACCTTCCCAAGTGCATTCCAGGGCACTCCGTACCCCCATAGCGGAGGGTATATTCCACCCCTCCCTCCCCAGCCATTTCACAGGTGGGCTCTTTATACCCGGGCAGCACAATTGCCCAGGGGCTACAGAAAACCCCTTTACTACAGACTGGTCTCCTTATTTTGCTGGCACTGGGCAGCACTACAATTTACCCGTAATGGCCCCTCCTTACGCCCCATTGATGTTCCAACAAGCCCCCTGCAGTATGTTTTAAATGCCAGTTTGCCAGAACACGACACCAGGGCACTGCAGGATTTTTGCAGCCCTGCCAACAATTCCTGCACCCCTGTGGTTTTCCCCACTATGGTCCCACCAATGCCAACAGGCCCAGTACATCCACCACCTCCCCATTGCACGGTTGTCACCACCACCCCCCTCATTCCTTCTAGCCCGCATCCGGCGGTTGACACCTCCACCTTCTTCTCATTGTTTTGAGCCCTCAGATTCCGGTTCCAGTGATTTCCATGTCTCAGCAAGTCAGGTCGGTACCAGTCAGCATGGAGGTGTCAACGAGTCAAGCCATGGTGGGTGCACCACGCAACGAGGGGCAGGTCTTATTTGGGCAATTGGCAGTGGAAGGACAGTCTCCAGCTGGAACTGGTGAGCATGCTGGTCTCCCACAGCACAGCTCCCCCTCCACATCTGATTCTTCCAATAGTTCTAGCTCATTGGGCAGGCCACGTAAATGAAATAAATAGCGCAGAAATTTAAAGGGAAAAAGGGTAGCCCAAAGAGAGCTAAGGTGGTGTCCGCCTCTAAAGTGCCAGACGCAGCTGGGGGACATGGTCCATTGCGCAAATATGGCTACTCTTAGGAGGCCTGCGGTCAAAGGTACGGGAAATAATTAAAAGGCAAGTTTGTGGACATGTTTGCCATTACGGCAGACGATAAAAAGGAGTTTGATCAGGCAAAGTTAGAAGGGGGTCGAAGAGGCTAGAAGAATATACAAACTGGTTAACTGGCATGTATGTTTTGCAGCATTTTATTTAGAAGCCAGGCCAGGAGAATACATGAATGTATTAAAGTTCATGCAATGAGTAACTCAGCTAATGGAAATGCCTGGCGACACTACGACAAGAGCTTTAGAAAAAAAAAAAAAAAAATAGTTGAAGTCTGGCTGGAAGTTACCTAGCAAAATAAAGCGCACATGGATAGAAAAAAAATATAATAAATAAATATATATATATATATATATATATATATATATATATATATATATATATATATATATATATATATATATACACACACACACGAGAACAGTTCATCTCTGCACTCACATCCTCATCAAGTGAAAATAGTATATGGGGGGGTGCTCCTCCTCAGGTCAAAAGGCCAGTTCAATAATATATATACAAATACCACACAAAAAAGAACGTGGAATGAGGGCACTCACCAGAAAATAGAAGATCAGCTTATTTTTAATCAGAGCATCAAATTAGTAGTTCATAGGTGCTACAAAATACCGACGTTTCGGTCCAGACAAGGGCCATTCTCAAGGTGCAGCAATCCAAAAATCACCAATACATCCTGGGTCTACTGAAGTCACAGACTAACTAAGCACATCGGATAGTACATGTACTATCCGATGTGCTTAGTTAGTCTGTGACTTCAGTAGACCCAGGATGTATTGGTGATTTTTGGATTGCTGCACCTTGAGAATGGCCCTTGTCTGGACCGAAACGTCGGTATTTTGTAGCACCTATGAACTACTAATTTGATGCTCTGATTAAAATTAAGCTGATCTTCTATTTTCTGGTGAGTGCCCTCATTCCACGTTCTTTTTTGTGTGTGGTATTTGTATGTATATACACATACACAGCCAGGAAGCATCCTTTTCCAGGGTGTTCCACCCCAGCAGGGGTCAGTCACGGAAAATGCTATGCTTTCAATAATGCACAATGCAGCAGAGGTGCAGGTTGTAGATCTAGGCACATCTGCATGTTGTGCGGTAGCGGTCATCCGGCCAAAGATTGTCATCGCATTGGAAGTACCGGGGCAGGTAGGGGGTGGGGAGCAGTGCAGGGAACCATGTGGGGGTCCTAAGTAAGGCATCATCACCTATCAATTTAGTTAAGTTGGAGAAGTGGTTATGCTGCTATCCTCATGGTACAGGCGGCTTTCTTGAGCGACGGGTTTAGGAACGGTTTTCACCTACCTTTAACTCGCAAAGTCTGTGGTTTCCAAGAGAAACTTGTGGTCCGTACGGGAGCCCGGACATGGCCTTACATTAAGTGACTGCGGAGGTATAGTTGGGCCGCATGTGCGGGCCCTTTTCCTTTCCGCCTAAGCTATGCATCTCACCATTAGGGGTGGTTCCAAAGAAAGAGCAAGGAAAATTGTGTTTAATCCAGCATCTCTTACCCAGAAGGTGGGTCGGTTAACGATGCTTTAGATGCGGAGGATTGCAGCGTGAGGTATCAGTCATTCGAACAAGCCCTCGAGATGGTGCAAGATTTTTTTTTTGTTGGTAGGCCCGACATGTAGTTCAGTTTGCAGGGAATTACTATTTTCATTGCAGGCATAGTTTACTGTACTGGGGGTTCCTATAGCTAGGGAAAAAAAAAAAAAAAAAACCAGAGGGCCTGACCACTCGTTTATCTTACCTTGGGATTGAGATCAATACAGTACTGGGTCTCTGCCGACTGCAATTAGAGAAGGTTAGGAAGTTAGGGGGGCTTTTGGAAGTTTTTGTGCTGGCGAAAAAGGTTTCGCTCAAATAGATGCAATCTTTTCTATGCCTTTTGAATTCACTTGCAGGGTAATACCTACGGGCAGGGTTTTTTGTCATAGTTTGGAACGTTCCATAGCGGGGGTGGCAAAATCTCACCACTTAGTTCGCATATCACAAGACATGTGGGAGGACCTTCGAGTATGGCTTATTTTCCTGCAGGAATTTAAACAGGGTAAGAATATGGCTTCCAGTGATTGGATAATTGCGATTTACACTTATTTACTGATGAGTCAGGTACGTTAGGATTTGAAGCATTCTTGGAGGGGGAATGGTGCGCAGAGCCTTGGCCCGATTCGTGGATAAGACATGGTTCAACCGCGAGCATGCTGCTATCAGAACGCTTTCCAATCGTGGTCTCTGTCAAGCTATGGTACAGGAAACTTGCAAATAGAAGTATTGTTTTTTGGTGCAACAACTTAGGAGTGATACATGCCATCAATAATCAGAGATCGGAATAGCCTCTGGTGTTGAGTCTGTTGAGACATTTGACCCTCATATGTTTGTGCGAGAATATCGAATTCTGAGCTCACCATGAACCAGGCATGGAAAACATTGCAGATGCTTTGTCTCACTTTCAGTGGGATAGATTCAAGTCTCTTGCCCCGGGTGCTAATACGTTTAGCTTAACGTGTCCTTTGACAATCTGCCAGACATGCAAGCCGGCATCAAAGGTCTTGAGTTGATGTCGCTGGCCCCAAGCACGCTGAGGACTTATTCAGCAGCTTGGAAGGATTGGCAGGGTTTTCTGGCATCTGAGGGACAGGGAGGTAAGTAGATTCATAATTATATGTTGCAATTCATTTGGAATTGGCACGAACAGGGGCGTTCCAAAGCTGCCATGTTTGCCGCTCTGTCAGGCATCGCATATTTCTCTAAGTTTCAAGGCGAAACAGATCCCAGTCATTTTTGTTGGCAAAAGCGATGAGGGATTGGGCAAAGGAACAAATGGTGTCAGGCGACATAAGACCTATTGATCCCTCTTTTACGGGAACTCAATAGTGGTTTGACGTGACCCCTGAAACAAATACGAGACCATTCTTTTTAGTTTAGCCTTTCGTTAGCTTACTTTGGCGCTTAGAATTGGGAAATTAGTGGCGATGAATAAGACATCTATATAGTCAGAGCTGCTTTTTAACAATATTGTGGTTAAAAGGGACCTTATTTTATGCCGCATCCACAAATCCAATACCGATCAATTAGCTACAGGGAAATGGGTTTCTATTCCAGCGAAAAGGATCCCACCCCAAATACAGTTAATTGGGCTGAACGCTTTGGCAGCATGCGCCCCTCTGGTGGCATGCAATGGCTAGTACACGTGGACTGCACCCAGCTATCCAAGTTTCAATTTCCAAAAAAGTTTTTCAGAATTGTTTGATTGGTTCAGACCAGTTTGGAATGCACTTGTTTAGGATTGGGGCAGCGACTTGTGCAGCAGCGGCAGGTGCTTCCATCGATTTGTTGAAACAATTGGGTTGATGGAAATCTGTGTACAAGACTTATTTGCGGGAGGGATCAGTTAAATGATTAACCACACTCCCAGCGAGTTTGTTGGGAAACCCAGAGGCCTTATGCCTACTACCGCTAGGGTGCTTGAGGGGTTTTTCAGATTTATCCTCAGGTTTGCTATTTTTCCCCCTCAAGATGGGCCACCCAACTATTTGTCCTTTCCTTGGCTAGGTTGTTCATAATTCTTACTGACTGATGGGATTAACCCTTCTTGCAGGTACTCCCAAGATGGCTAAATGTCAGGTGTGGTTCATAGGCCATTCATACATTCACTGGGCTAGCAAGCACCCTTTAGCAATTCAGGCCCGTAAAACATTGGTGTCGTCAAGGTGCAGTGGTTAGGATTTAGGGGTATGCGATGGTCCAGCCTTTTAAGTGAGCTATGGTCGGTGGAAGCTAGATTTGGGACCCCGAATTGGGTGGTAGTTCATTTGGGGGTGGGTAACGATCTTTGTAATTGTAAGGGCTGTCGAAGCTGAATAATTGGCTGAGACAAGTTCAGTTTAAAATTTAATCGTGGCGACGCCATCTTGCGAATAGCTGCAAGACTCCATTTTGGGAATGAGATCGCAAGACACCATTTTTGTGGTCAGCGTCAATTCAAGTTATAACTCAGGAGCTAAGAACAGATGGCAATGTTTTTGTTAACCTACCAAGGGCAACTGGAAAAACAAGCTTTGAGTAAAAGTAAATGAGAGACAATGGGTATTTTTACATACAAATTGGGAATCCCTGGATGCAGATAAAGTATAGTTGTGGCAATTGTAATATAATATCTACACAATAGGATTTGTCTGAATCCTAGACAGGATGGCCCCAAATTCCACAGCTTGAGATGGTAATACATTTGCATTTCACACAAGAGTCTGAGAACAAAAGAGGTTTTGTTTTCCTTTGAACACACAACAGGTGGGGGCCTGCTGACAGAGGGCATGTAGAACTACAAACCTCAGCCATCCACACTGCTGGATGTTCACTTCGTGTATGAGAAATTATGCACTTAAATCTCACCCATTAACAACTAGCGTCCTTATATCAAACCCCGAATACTCACACACACTACATATTCGCACACAAGGTTCCATTAGCATCAAATTGTATGATTCAAGTTGGTTAAGTTAGTTTAAATGCTAAGAAATAGAGGTTTTTGATATCTAAGGTATTATACATGATAAGCAAGGTGTGTTAGGTTTCGTTCTGATGCATACGCTTTATACAGAATCCCGGTGTTATCGGTGGAGAGATCGCATCATGCAAACTCAAGTTACCAATCGCAGAACTTACAAGCAACAAAATGTTTAGTTGATGTAATGTTACAGGAGGAGTTACCAGAAAGACTCCGGCTGTTAGAGGCAGGGAAAGTCTATTTGAAACAACATGTTAAATGTGTTACATATGCTTCTCCTCTGGGAACCAATAAGATCAGCAGGAAGTTCCCCCTTTGTCCTGTTTCAGTCTGGGGGGGAATAAATACATGTGTCCGAACACAGGTTTGCCAGTTCATGCTGAATTTTGGGTGAACTGAGGATATCTAGTCAGAAGTCTATCTCTGGGTCCAGAGGTGCAGCGTATGTATAGCCATACTTGGGTCTGTATTATTTCCTTTTACGCCTAACTTGTGTATGTATAGATTGCGTGTAACTGACTGTACTTTTACCTGAATAATACTTGTGCGTTGGAAACACAGATTCCACTCCTGTCTTTATTTGCGGTTAAACTGCGTACGCAATTAGTGTTCTGTTTAGAGGTTTTAGGCAGGGTTTTGTCTTAGAGGTTCTAGGCAGGTGAATCTTAGAGGTTTATAGGAAGGAATATATTAAAAGGTTTATTGATGAATTCAACAGGGCATTGAACTCATTCATGCAATTAGGAACGATTGGCAGACAATCATGGAGAGGTGGCCAAAGGTGGTTTTGGTGTGGTCAGAGATGGTGCCATGAAGATTTTGGAGTGGTTTTAGACAGGGTGAGAAGGAAGGTCATTGCAGCAGTATCCAAGTTTAAGACTGGGGGGGGCGTGTGATTAAACATCCACGTTTAAGTTTTGAAGAGCAGAGTTTTTATAGGTCAGATGGAGTGCACCTCACAGGTATGGGCATGGAATGGTTCCTTAAGGACCTTTTCGGTTTCCTGGAAACTTGAACAAAAGTCTATAATTTGGTGGTGGGGCTTGGCTGTGTTTGGCAGAAAGCGGTGCTCCTAGGCAGCCTATTTTGGCATTAAGAGTGCCTGAATGGCATTTTCCTCTTGATAGCAGCAAGTTAGTCATTCCCCTAAAGGCGGGGGGGTGGGGGTGTTAGGCCATCACCACAAGGTGGGGTCAAGGCTGTGCCACTTAGAGGGGAATGGTACCATTTCAGGCCAGTTTATGCAGGGGCAGGGATCCGCCCCCATTAATTAAGTCAGACTTTTAGCAGGCCGTGGCCCAGGAGCAATGCTTTTGCTGCCACCAAGCTTTCAATTTACAATTCTAATCAGATTTAATACATTTTCAGCTGTGACCTCTTTAAATCCATATATGCCTCCTAGTATTTATTTCTAGTTATTGGTTTAGTGCAAAACATATGGCTAATATAATGGGTGACTTATAGGTTGATTAAAATCAGAATTAAACAAGACAAGCCAATAGGCACTGGCTATTCCTATATATCCATAAAAGCACTGATTGGCTGGCTTCAGCAGTTCTAATGGAGTTGTACCAAGCTCTGAAAAGTGATAAACTGGAGAGTTATAAACCACCAGCCACTCAGCTCCCAACTGTCATGACAGGCTGTGTTTGAAAAGTGACAGTTGGGAGCAAATTGGCTGGTGGTTTATAACTCCAGTTTATCACTTTTTAGATCTTCGTACATCTGGCACCAAGACTCTGCCAACTTAAGGCCCCCATACATCAGCAATTGATTGTGGCAATTCCACAATTTGCAGATGATCCTATAAAAATATCTACAATGTATGGGCTTCACAGATCGCAGCCAAAGTGATTAGAATTGGTAAATCAGTTTGTCCAATATGTTGGATTTCACAGATGGATTGGGGCTGTAGATTGCTAGTGTATGGAGATGATCAGCAGATTAGCAGCCAGTTACTAGTAAAATGATGGGCCTTTTTAGATTGGCAGATGCATTTGCTGAAAGTGATCAAATCACTGAAAAAGATCTATAGTGTATGGGCACAGATTACTAGATTGGGAAAACCTAGAATTAGGCAACAAGTTGCAAATTGTTCAATTGTGGTTCAGATTGCTGATGTATGGGGCCTTTAGACAGCTTAAAACAAAGAACTGCGCTCTGTCAATCAGTGCTAATGATACCAAATAAAATACATTCACTATTAAAATTCAATACAATGCTGCATGGGTCCCAGCAAATAAATATTGCACATAAGACAATATTGGCAATTAGGAAATATTCAAGTAGTTGAAACAATTTGGACATTAGTTTAAATGGATGGAAAAGGGAACAGGAGTATTACAAATGCAGAGAGGCACACCTTTTGTGCTGCACAGAAGGTGGGACAATGTGGTGAATGACCATGCTGCTACAAATGATATAGCATGCAGTCATACACCACTTCATGTAGTGTTCACAGCCAGCACAACATAGCGTTCTATTGTGTTGTTCCATCATGGGGGTACACAAGCTTTAGATTTATAATTGTGACCCATCAAGAAGCAACTAGAGATAAAAACCATTTGTCACTGGACCCTGTAAAGAGGTGTTTATACGGTATTCAATCAGGAAGCCGGCGGACGTAAGCCCGATAGCCGGCTTCCCAACTGCTTTATCCTGGTGAGGGTTAAACGACAGTCGTTTTACCAGTGCCGGGTGACCGGCACCCCGATCGAAGTGATGCTGGGCACTGCTGCGGACAGCCGCGGGGGGGGGCGGGTGACTTTGGGTTAGGTGGCGGGGAAGGTTAGGTTAGTTGATACTTACCTGGGAACGATCAGGATTTTCAGCTGTGTCGGCCTACCGCTGTCAGGATTTGAACTGCTGGACTTGTGTCCGGCGGTAATTCGTATGTATTCAGTTTGTACTGTCATATTGCATATGTTTATGACCTGATAAAATGGGTAAGCATTAGCAATGCTGGAGAAAGGGCAACAGATCCTAAAGTAAGAATGTATATGTAGGTAATCTATGCTTCAGACTATTCTCAGGTCAGTTTTCTAAGCAATAGCAGCTTCATTTGGTCATCTTTCTAGAACACATAAGAGCAGTGCACAACTGCAATAAAACTTCCATCCAACCTGATTGTAGAGGAGAACCTTAGGAGGTTGTGAGTGAGCAAGGGACCGACTCCAGCACAATAGGTTTAGATAGCAGCTCAAGAACTACTGTAATAAACTCCAATTAGTCTTGAAACGACCATGCCATTTGTTTCATAGTCCGCAATACAGTTTGAGAGAAATAAAAAATAAAAGTGTAAATAGAAGTCTGTTAGAGGCTCAACTGTCCACCAATAGTCCTATACAGTAGGCTTGGTGGGGGAGGAATTAGTACCACTAGTTTGGGGTTGCCACAGTAAACCTTTAATCAGGACATACTTCCCTACTTTTGAAAAAGCATTCCAGGGATAGTGAAAGAAACACCTACGAGCATGCTTTACAGTGGACGTGTACTTCTACATCTAAGAGGCATGTCATAAAATGTACTTGGATCTTATGAACTGCTTTGGGGCTGGTTTACAATTGGATCAATTTGTTGATTAAAAAAAAAAAAAAAAAAAAAAGATCATTTTCTGAAAATGCATATTGATAGTTGGGTAAGGGGAATTCAATTATTGCTCCATCAGGGCATGATAGCCACTGGCATTTCTGCTCGCACCCTCAGGAGGGTGTGAGCAGAAGTGTGGGAAGCCCCTGGTAGGGGCGCTCTAACCAGAACTTTAGACAGGTTTAGCAGTTTTACACGGCTATACCCCAGGCAAAGAGGGCAATAATGAACACTCAGAACAATTGAATAGGCGCTCATTAATTATCACGCCTTAAAACTATTGAATCACCCTCATTGTGCATTATATCCAATGCAGGGAAATGATACCAATGATCTCATTTGAATGTCTTAAATATAAGCGCTTCATAATGGGGGTAAGGTGCAATCAGGGTGATTGCTACTATTTCAGGGAGTCTTCATAAAAAAAAAGAAAGAATAGAGTACCATCATATGGTGCACTCTTTATCACCCAACTATTCCACACATTATTATGATAATTCAATAACTATTAAAACAAATCTTTATTGATAGTATATTAAAAACTAATATACAAGGGACACCAATACAGCGAAATATAAAAACAGAATTATTCCTAACAGGAATGAAAAGTAGTGTTGTGAATGATATCAATGAATAAAGTGAATTAAAAACTATCCAATTACCACTGTTGTATGTTATCTTTATTATATATAATAAAATGAGTTAAATCTCTGATTATGGTATATCTCTATTCATAAAGAACTTTCAGAACATTTATACAGTGTCAGTTGTTGTCTAAACATTATGTTTTATACTAGAACCAACTAAGGTCTGTGTTTCCCTATTAGCTTCAAGCCACAATATTGTGACCACTAGTGCCATTATGCAAACTATATCCACCTGTATCTTTAACTTGTTACTATTGCAAAAGAGAGAAATTGACAGATATTGTATAATTATATTGCAACAATTGTTGCCTATATCCAGATTCTCCTACTCAGAGGGAATTTGTAAATACTACCTGCAAGTTATAGATATATTTAGTGCATTAGCACAATCTATTCTCCAATTGAATGATAGTGAGAAAGAAAAACAAAATAAAGTGCCATCCTGTTTTATTATATATTGTGAATAGCATATCCATTCTTTATATAAATTTGAATCATTAAATTCACAATCTTTACAGAATGAGATTCTTCACCCATATGTGGAGTTTAATGAAGAAAAGTTCGAGATATACTCAATTTAATCTGAGTTATAAATCTGATTGTAGTGCAATCAGTCATATCTGTGTTTTTATATATCATGTGTACATTTCTCCATCCATGTGCTCATTGCGGATGAAATATTCAGTATATCCAGAATAGCACTATGGTCAGTTTAAAGTTCAGTATACTATAGATGGTCCATCAATCATATTTATATCATATCTCATACATATATTTCTCCGTCTATATGTCTGTTTTGCGGAGGAAGTACACATTATCCCCAAAATAAAGCTATAGTCAGATTCAAACACCAGTATACTACGAATCACAAATATGATTGTAATGCAGTCAGTCATATCTGTGTCATTATGCATCATGCATACAATTCTCCATCCACATACTTATTGCGGAGAAAATATACAGTATGTCCAGAGTGAAGCTGTAGTTAGCTTTAAAATTGATTGCAGCAATCATGCAATTTGCAATCTGATGTATGGGGGCCTTTAGTTGTGGCTGGCTTCAAGTCTGCATTTCACCTGGGTTGAATTAGCCACAGAACCTATGCAATTTGTGTGTCCCTGAATAAAGGCATATTATACTGTAGCAGCCCTACACTGGTTGCATATTCATGAATTTTAATGGCTTCCACCTCTATGTTGTTGGGTTTACAAGTTTTTATCCCTGCCTCAAGTACTGTAGTGCAATAAAGATGGTTAAAAGATTGGTCAGACTATTGCACATTGGGTTGTAGCCTGCAGACCTGGATTTCCAGTCATTCTTAAGATGGGTACACTGACTTAAGCCGAGCTCAGGGAGGACAGAAACCTCCCATGGAGCAGAAGAGCAATGTATCTGCTGCCTGTCTGGGGGTGTGTACCCACGATATGTCGGTGAACAACAGCATTCACCGACATATCGCTGTGCTACAGAGCCGATGGTAGTTAAGTGTGCAGACATATCTGTCCATCGGCAGCTGTGTACGGGCAGTTGGCATACGCCTACTGGAACATGCCCCCGGGACCTGCAGGCAGGCACAGATTATGGTTCAGTGTGTACGAACAATCTGCAGATATATCTGTATAGTGTGTACCCACCCTAATTGTGCAGGAAGACATTTACCGAGTCTAGAAACAGGGCTCTGCACCACATCTGTAAGTCATACTAGCACCAAGTTACAGTTGGAATAGGGATGGTGCAAGAGAAACATTTTAATTATTACTGGGACCTTTATGAAGTAGCTCCAAAAGTCCTGTTGTCTTAGTATAATTGTGTGTGGAATACATGATGCACCACAGTTTGCATGCGGTCAGCGGCAGCTCCTGCCCTCTTACCTTAGGGGTGCTGCCGCCTTTTCTGGTCCCAGCGCCTGTACAATGAATGTCAAGCACCAGGACTTGTGCACGGGTAGCGCCTCGCATGCACATACCACTATGCCAGCAGCTTCCACTGGAAGCTGCTCTCGGCTTATGACAGCCCAGGCTGGCAGTCCTAGGGGAGGAGACACCTCCCCCTGTGGCATCCTGTGTGTGACAGGCACATGTTTCCATTAGGAAACCACCTCCAATCAGTGTAGCCAGTGCAGTCACGGGAGGGCTGCAGTCTCGGTAAAATCTTCCACTGCATCCAGTCACTCACACACATGAAGAAGAAAGGACAGCTCTCAGAACTATCCTTTATGAGGTGGACTTCTGGGTTTATGACCCAGAAGTCCTACTATCCTTCATTCGCAGAAAGACATGCACTGCAGGAGGGGCTGGGAGGAATCTATATCAAATTTCAGGGGTTTGAAATCATGTCTGACATTAGTGCATTTCACCCAGGTGTGCAATAGTATCCAGGAATGCTAGGCCACACTGCAGCACCTGTGATGGGCAGCACCAGTAACAGCCATTGCATTGTGTACAGCTTGAGAAGATATCGCTACTAGGTTTCTAGCTTTCCCTTTAAATGAACCCCCAAAGAGACAGTATCTTAGTATTACAGCAGGTTCTCCAGCTTTTAGAAATGCCTTTACTTCTACAATGTTGGAATATACACTCAGGGGTATATTTACTAAAGTGTGGGTTTTTAGAAGTGGAGATGTTTCCCATAGCAACCAGATTCTAGCTATTCTCTTCTAGAAGGTGCTAGATTAATGTTAAGTAGAATCTGATTGGTTGCTATGGGCAACATTCACTTCTAAAAACCCACCATATTTAATTATAGCAGAGTTTATGCAGCTCACAGCCCAGCATATAAGAGTGGAAAAAAGGCTATTGTGCATTTTATCAAAATCAACATCTCCAGGGAATACAGTGCTGTTCCAGCTGACAACTGTGACACACACACACTATAGAAATAAGGAATCTACAGAAACCTAGTGCATTCAAACTCCACTCTAGTACTCAAACTCTTACCTGGGAAATCCTGCTGGTGTGCAGCTTCAGAATAGACTAGACAGTAGCTTAGAAATAAAAAGCTGTAAGGTAAATAAGAGAGTTTATATATTTAAACAGCAAAGCACAACAACAAAAAAAAAAAAAAAAAAAACACTGAATTACTACCTGCTATTTGTTAATAGCTTAAGCCAAAATAAAGTGCCTTTAGCAGATGGCCCCATTTGCAAAATGCTATAAAAGGAGCCAGGTGGAAGATCCCAAGGCCAGTTACTCTACTTCACTAACAACTTCCACAATGAAGCATAAACCACCACTCTTGGGGAGTGCCTTATATATCATATATCAATCAAGATCAGGTGCTTGATAATTGACCTTATGCATACACTCCAACCAGTTCACACCTCTCTCTATAGCAGTGGATGGTTTCTGATTTACTCATTGCTTCATCAATTTGCTGCAAGCACCTGTATCCACTAAGTATCCTCTACTGGTGAAATGACTGATACATAAATAAACAGCAGGGGCTTGGAAGTAGCTTTTATACACTCTACAATCGCTAGTCCTGAGTTTCCACGTACCATTATCCATCAGTACTTCAGTGATTAAGGGGCCTATTTCATCATCACTTAATTGTCACAAAAGCAGGTGAAAAAGCACATTTTCACCTGCAATTGTGACAATTAAGTATTCATTCATTAAGAAGGTGAAGCAGGATTTATCACAGATATCTTCTACTTACCTTCTGTTTGCGGAATGGCCTGCTGTCCCCATGCACTAGTATGGGGACAAAATTCATCAAGCTCCGAAAATATTATATTTTTGGAGCTTGACTGCAGGGGCATTCGCCATCTTCAGATGGAGAATACCCCTGCTTAAGGTTCGCAACCCGCTCTTCCCTATGGGAAGTAGGTCTGGGCTGCGAGAAGGGATCCTTTCGGATCCCTCCGCCCCTGTCCGGCTCCTTCCACTGGACGTTGGGGCTCTTGTATGCATGCGTGACATGTAGGTCGCGCATACGCACTGCCGCACTGCGCCGATAGGAGCAGTGAAAAGATTCACTGCTCTGAAAAGGAGCAGTGAAGCCACTCGTGGGGGCAGCTGATTTCACATCAGCTGCCACTGCGTCGGAACAATGCTGAATTGCTCTGGTGGCCGCGGTGAATTAGAATGTTAATTATCGGGGACCCCGATAATTAATATCATGAATAGGCCCCTAAATACTGAGCTTTAAAACCAGCAATTTAATCAACTCTCTGTGAACTCAGGCCCTGATTCAGAGCTGGACGCTCTGACAGAGCGCTTGCTCTGAATCAAGGCCGTCCCTGCTCCTTTTCGGAGCGGCCTCCTGGCCGCTCGCATAGCTGTGGGTAACCACCCATAGCTACAGCGAGTGGCCATGATGATGGTCACGATGGTCAAGACCATCGCGACCACTGGGCTTGCGAAGAGACCCTTGTGGTAGGGTCTCGCTGCCGCAAGCTCAGGAGTGCTTTTGGCTCTATCAAAGCCAAAAGCACTCCCACTGACATCACTAGTTATGTCAGTGGGGCCGGACCCAGACGGTAGGTGTTCCCATGGGAACGCCTCCGTCTGGGCAGCCACGCCCCCGGCACGCCCACCAAAGGGGGCATGCTGTCAATCACCATCGACAGCATGCCCCCTTTGGTGCGAGACCCTTAACGACGGCTTGGCCGACGTTATTTGGGTCTCGCGCATGCGCACGACGGAGCCGCCTCCATCGTGCGCATGCGCACTTGGGCACCATCGACCCTCTAGCGAGTGCTCGGCGCTCGCGAGCGGGTCTGAATCAAGCCCTCAGTACATTATTGTCTGCTCACAGGGTGAAGGTATTATACAGATATTACCAAATATCTGTATAATACTAATAAAAACAATAAGACTTAACATTTTGAGGACCTATCCATTGGTTTTATGTTCTCATTTTATTGCTTTCCTATGTAGCACCCAGTACACTTTGGCATACACCACAATGGTTTTTTAATTCTGCACCAGCTTAGAGATTTTGTCAATTAAGGGACTACTGTAGAGTTGGTTGCAAACATGTTGACAAAAGCATGTTCTATGCCCAAGTGATTAATACCTCTTTGCCACTGCCACAAATGCCCAGGTTATTGCCGTGTTTACCCGGGATGCGGCTTAGTGGAAAAGGCTCTTAGGAAAAAATCCTGTCTAATATTTTCCCGGGTCCCGAACAGGGTTTTACACAGGTAAAACCCGGGTCACGCTCAGTGTAAATGGGTAACCTGGATCATCCTACCCCGGACCCATTTACAGCATGGTGATTGGATAAAATCAAAAGCTGTCTGTGACAGCTGTCATCCCTGTATGGTCCGGACAGTTCAGGTTTTTACCCCATTCCTGCTTCATATGGGGAGGCTGTAATCTCTCCCTGTCCATGTCCCCAGTGACAGCTGTGACATCAGACAGCCTGCTGAAAGGACACCCCCCACGAAGGACCCCCTTCCCTGGTAACCGATCCGCTCCGATCTGGCATTCAGGGGAGAGCTGAAGTTTCCGGCACTTGGTGATGACATCATCTCCAAGCGCTGGCACTGCACCCATGTGCAGTGTGTACGCTGCCGACCCAGAATCGGAAAAGTGGTATCAGAAGAAAGCACCAATCAGTGTCAGCAGAGAGTTTGTAAACAGCAGAGGCTGGGCAGCCTGGGGAGGGCAGACCCAAGTGCCAGCAATAACTCAGGTTATTGCACATGAATGAGCAGCTACCCGGGTTACTGTGCAGTGTAAAAGGGCCAGGTTAAAATAACCCGGGTCAAGTGGCCAGGCATGGCATTTTAAACACGGGTTCAACCCAGCTCGCGATGCAGTGTGAACGGGTAACCTGGGTTGATGTGACCCGGGTCCCGTTCACAGCATAGGAAGAGCCGACACTTGGAGATGATCTCATCTCCAAACAGCGCCTCAGCACGTGATGGCGGTGATGTGATGGCGGCGCTCCATTGCTACGGGTCTCGCACCAAAACGGGGCGGCTGTTGATTGTGATTGATAGCTCGCCCCGTTTTGGAGGCGGGCAGGGGGGGGTGGCTACACAAATGGAGGCATTCCCGAAGGAATGCCTGCCATTTGTGGGAGGCACCACTGACGTCACCAGTGATGTCAGTTGTGAGCTTCCAGCTCTATTTAGAGCCGGCAGCTCACTGGGCTTGCGGGAACGATATCCTACCACAAGAGTCTCATCGCGATGGTCGAGACCATCGCAACCATCACCTGGCCGCTCGCAAAAGCTGCGGGTAGTCACCCACAGCTATGCGAGCGGCCAGGAGGCCAAAACAAAATATTTGCCCTGATTCAGAGCGAGCGCACTAAAAGAGAGTCAGGCTCTGAATCAGAGCCTCTGCACTATGCATTGCAATGGAAAACTGGGCATGACAGAAACCACTGTAGGCGTGGTTTATCTACTGTGAGTGTGGTTTAAATAACCAATTAAATATATGAAAAATTGTTATGTCAGGGGGTTATAAACAAATCAATATTCTCCCCAGGATCAATTTCATGGACACTTTATTAGCAGAGTATAGAATTAATTTGATGCTGGGGACTGCGTACTGGACCCATAACCTATTAGCAGAATGTCTTAGCAGAGTAGTGTTGTGATGCATAGCAGAGTGTGCAACAGACAATGGTGGATAATTGCTTGTCCCAGATAGCTACCAGGGTGGTCAGACTGTATGTGATGGTATGTGTTGTGCAGTTGTTTAGTGCTGGTGGTGGATAGTCCACACGTGCTATAACTTAACCAGATCTAAACCTGGTAGGAACAGCAGGTGGCAAATAACACAAGGATATAACAGGTACAGTTGCAAAAGAGTAGAAGCAGCATGGATCCCTTTGGGATATTGCTGGACATTATAATGCATCATGAGTTTGGGTGTAATGGACACCAGTAAGTGGTAGCGTTAATGTCCTATAATACAGCGTTGTTAGTATAGTGTACTTGCAGCAGCCTAGGATGCTGAGGGCCAGGGGCGTATCTATAATAGGTTCACAAAAGAAAAAGGTAACTCCTTTGTTTGGGGCACACTGTGTCACAAAAATAGTAAAAATTTACTTTTATTTCACAGAATTAAAAAATGATAAAACTCAGGGGGTCATTCAGACCCACTCGCGAACGGCAGTACGCTTGCAAGTGGGTCGATGTTCCCCACTGCACATGCGCACGACGGAGGGAGCTCCGTCGTGCGCATGCGCGAGACCCGGACTGCGACAGCCAAGCTGTCGCTCCGGGTCTCGCACCAAAGGGGGCGTGCTGTTGATGTTGATTGACAGCACGCCCCCTTTGGTGGGCGTGCCGGGGGCGTGCCTGCCAGATGGAGGCGTTCCCATGGCATCACTAGTGATGTCAGTGGGAGTGATTTTGGCTCTGATAGAGCCAAAATTACTCCAGGGCTTGTGGCAGGGAGACCCTACCGCAGGGTCTCCGTCGCAAGTCCGATGGTCGCGATGGTCAAGACCATCGCGACCATCTTTTTGGCCGCTCGCATATGCTGTGGGTGGTCACCAACAGCTATGCGAGCGGCCAGGAGGCCGCTCCATTTTCATGGAGGAGGGCCCTGATTCAGAGCGAGAGCTGTGGTCAGAGCGTCCGGCTCTGAATCAGGCCCTCAGATACATCATGTCAATGGTTGAATTCCATCAAAGAAATATAACAGTATTTTGTATGCCTAGTTAGCAATGGGGGGCATCAAAGTGCTTGGTGCAATCAAATATATATACATATGTCCCTTGAGGATATATATCCTAGTCATTAAATAACTGTATTACCAACAAGTAGATAGTTAGTTAGTGAATTAATAATAAATATAGACAAACACAAATAGAAATAGAAATATATATATATCGTAGCAGCAGAAAAAAGTCAAAGTGCTAGTGCAAGTGTAAAATATCAAGAAAACGCAATTAATATCGTATGTGTGCAAATATGCGCAATAAATAAAGCAAAAATGAGCAGTCAATTAGTAACTTGGTAATTAAATATAATCAAACAGAAAGTATGTGTCAGCATATCAAATAATTGACAAAAAGTATATATCAAAGAAAAAGTGCTAGTGCGATTGAAAGAGATCCTTAAGTGAATATCATAAAAATGCAATAAGCATATATGTGCAAAAGTGGCTGTTGACTATTGTCATACCACAAATATTAATTTCACTGGTGAACCAAATACAGAGTACAGCGTGCTAATATCTCACTTAAATTACACATAAATCACAAAAGATACACATTGTGAAACTGTTCCTCTTGAGCAAGTGATATGATGTAATCATATTAGTATAAATACATACATCATTAATATAACACAGTTAATTAATATGAAATATAGTAGGCGAAGATAAGAACAAATATGGACAAAAGTGTCATCAATTGATCAATTTCTGCCTATATTAATGGATGCAGTAATGGCACGGACCTGACAGCACTGTAATTGCAAGATATCTATAAGGTGTCCCTCATTAACCATAGATTGTCCCCTATGATAGATTAGAAATAAAGTGCCCGTGCATTTACAGGGAAATAGGGATCTGCTGTTGCCAGTCTTACATCTGCATTGGACTGGGAATGAGAGTCCCTGTCCAATAGCACAGTGAAGTATAGAAAGCACTCTCTCTGCTGTCAGCGCGGGCAGTGTAACCCCCCTGTTACTGCAGTATTGCAGGGTGGGAATAACAGAGTCGGCAGCTGATGAGAGTCTGGTGAAGAGAGAGTAGGACAGAGATACCTGATACACTCAGCGGGGAGAGGGAGAGTTGCCTCCCTCACTCGGGGAGAGTGATCCGGAGTGCCTGTGCACACAGGTGCTCCCGTGGCCCGACGCGCGTTTCACCTAGAGTACGGGGTTCGCGGCGGCCATTTTTCCCGTCGTTTGCGCATGCGCACTATGAGGAAAATAGCCATCGTGGCCATTTTCCCAGTGATCTGTGCATACACTATAGACTCTGGGCACACTCTAGTGCCCAGAGTGTATAACCCCGGTGCTGGCCGCGCACATCTCATTGCACTGCAGCCGCTGGGCGGAAAGGAGGGGGCTGGTGTCAGAGACTGCACACGGGCCCCCTTCTCTCTAGAAATGCCCCTGCTGAGGGCGGTATGTACTAAAGGGTGAAATGCTGTAAAAACTCTGAATACCCATATTTTAGGAGTTTTGGCTGCCGAGTAGTGCGTGCGGCAAAGCCATGCATCAGTGAAAAGGGGACATCCCCCGTTTAAGTCACTCCGGGGATGACGGAGATGTGGACTGCCCCTGGGGACCAGTCTATTTGCAGTGCCAGCTCCCTCACTGTCAGGAGCCGAGTGCTGCATGTAATGCTACGTCATCACTTAGGTGTCACCTGTCAGCGGTTGGCACCCGGGTAATGGTCTCCAAAGAGAAAGATGTGCGGAAACACTGCATGTCAGAGGTCTGACTTGCTGGCTGTAATCTGGCAGGTTCTAGTGACCACCAACTCAGTCTGTCTGCTTGCCTATGGATTGAGGCAGCACCAGAGATCCAACATGCTCCACCTGGGTTTTTATTTGAGATGTGCAAGTCTGGTTCTCAGAGAACACTCACAAACTGAATTTAGGGGTTCCAAATCTGAGTTCAGAAACACTTTGGGGTACCGAGTCCCATTTTTTTATTTTTATTTTTTAAAAATACAGATCCAAAACACGTGAGGGTGGTTTTGCAAAACCAAAACACAAAGATGAATCCATAACCAAAACCAAAGCACGGGATTTTACACACATCTCCAGTGTTTGCCACCAGCACTATCTTGCTTCAAGGGTCTGACAGCCAAAATCAGAATCCAGCTGTGCTTCCGTTTCTGTGACAGGCACAGTAAAATGAGATCCCTCCCCTGTCTTTAGGGGAAAAATGTGGTTTGGAAAGTGGGAACATTGCAGAGAGGGTAGATGGAGAGTACAGACCAGCAATGTGTCACACCTGACAGATATATCTGCAGATGATGGACGCTCATACACACTGAACAGCCATTCCTGGGTGGTGACAACAGTTCCTGGGTGGTGACTGGAAGCTGGCCTGAAATGAACTCAAAGTCTGCATTGTGGGCATCTATGGGAGATTCGTGGGCGTGTCAGTGAAAGTGGCTACGTTCTTAAATGAACAGCAACTTCCACAGAGGCCATGTTCAGACAGAAAAGCTGTCCCATAGTTCCGAGGAGCAGGCACCAGGGATGGACAGCAGCAGGCACTGGAGTGGGGGTTAAGGTAAGTATTTTTTTCATTTGTTTTTGTGTATGTGTGTGCGCGGGAGTGGGCTTACCAGAGGGCGCACTACAGGGGGCACTATTGGGAGCACTACAACTCGGGGAACTGCAGGGGCCCATACTACTGAGGGCACTTCAAGGGGCTTTACTACTGGGGCAATGCAGGGTACATTACTACTGGGAGCAGTGCCAGATTAAGGTCCACATGGGCCTGGAGCTGAAATTGATGAAAGCCCTATTGTGTGCCGTCACGGGCGATGTGATTAGCACAGCGGAGGAGGAGGTGGGATGGCTAGTGATGTAGGGGAATATTCACACACACATAAATATAATATTTTATATATATATATATATATATATTGCACAGTTGGCCGGCTCTCCCTATTACAATAAGAACAAAACCGGGTGCCCGCACAAATAAATTACTTGTATATTTCCCAAATGGTGCAGCACTCCTGGGTTTTCATAAAATCAATACACCAGCGGTGTGTACAATATGTAAAATATAATATTTTATATATATATATATATATATATATTACTTTTATTTTTTTTTCAACCTGCAGCCGGGCAGCACTCACTGTACAACATGGATTTCAATAGTCCCAGTGCCTTCCGAGAGGACCCCTTCATGCGAAATCCACCATATACAGCACTGTCGGCGGCACTCAGGCAATAAAACGGCACTTGACACAGGTAGCAAACATAGATACTAGGGGTGTGCACCGGCCACTTTTCGTGTTTTGTGTTTTGGTTTTGGATCTGGATCTTTCTTCGTGTTTTGGATCTGGATTGGTTTTGCCAAAACCACCCTTCCGTGTTTTGGGTTCTGGGTTTTGTGTTTTGGATCTGTATTTTTTTTTAAAAAGGCTTAAAAACAGCTTAAATCACAGAATTTGTGGGTTTTTCTGCTCCTATGCAATTATTAACCTCAATAACCTTCATTTCCACTCATTTCCAGTCTATTCTGAACACCTCACACCTCACAATATTGTTTTTATGGCCAAAAGATTGCACCAAGGTAGCTGGATGACTATGCTAAGCGACACGAGTGGGCGGCACAAACACGTGGCCCATCTAGGAGTGACACTGCAGTGGCAGACAGGATGGCAGTTTGAAAAACTAGGCCCCAAACAGTACATACTGCAAAGAAAAAAAAGAGGCGCAAGATGGAATTGTCCTTGGGCCCTCCCACCCACCCTTATGTTGTATAAATAGGACATGCACACTTTAACAAACCAATCATTTCAGCGCCAGGGTCTGCCACATGACTGTGGCTGAAATGATTGGTTCGTTTGGGCCCCCACAAAACAAGCTGGCAATTAATGTGTCCCTGCACAAACTGGCTCTACGGAGGCAAGATGTCGTCCTCATCCTCCTCATCCACCGATTCCTTGGATAAAACAGGAAAAAGGGATTTAGGTGTCCCTGGACTGCTTACGGTCTTAGCCAAAGTTTCTGAACTTGACAGTAACTTTTTATGAACGCGCTGCAGGTGCCGTATAAGGGAGGATGTTTCTAGGTGGTTAACGTCCCTACCCCTACTTATTTCACCTTTACATATGGTACATATGGCAAGACAGTTGTTGTCCGGATTTGGATAGAAATATTGCCAGACCAAAGAGGTGGAATGTTTGGTCTTCTGCCCAGGCATGACCGTGATGGGCTTTTTCATCCCACGGACAACAACTGTCTCCCCCGGAGCCTGATTTAAACAAACCACATCACCATCAGAATCCTCCTCGCCAACTTCCTCCTCAGTGCCAGCTACACCAGTATCCTCATCCAGTTGTACTTCAACAGTGACATCTTCAATTTGCATATCAGCAAGTGGACTGTGGGTGCTCCTTTCAGCACTTGCAGGGGGCGTGCAAATGGTGGAAAGAGCCACCTCTTCCCGTCCGGTGCTGGGAAGGTCAGGCATCGCAACCGCCACCACACTTGGACTCTCCTTGGGGATTTGTGATATCTTCTTAGAACGCACAGTTCTTCGCTGTGCTTTTGCCAGCTTAACTCATTTGATTTTTTTAGTGGGAGGAGGGCTTCCATCGTCATGTGAAGCTGAACCACTAGTCATGAACATAGGGAAAGACCTTAGCCGTTCCTTGCCACTCCGTGTCGTAAATGGCATATTGGCAAGTTTACGTTTCTCTTCAGATGATTTAAATGTTTTTTTCAAGGTCATTTTCCTGAACTTTGTCATTTGGGATTGTATGTGCCCTCTACTATGACATTGGGCATCGGCCTTGGCAGACGACGTTGATGGCATGTTATCGTCTATGTCATGACTAGTGGCAGCAGCTTCAGCACTAGGAGGAAGTGGTTCTTGATCTTTCCCTATTTTATTTTTATCGGAGAAAGTTTGGTCCTCCATTTATGTTATATTGATATATACGTGCGGTTAAGGCGCACACAAACACAGAAAATATTTTTTTATTTTTGCTGGAGAGTAGTGCACTTTGTGGGTTACACCACCCTTTAAGAAATGAGCCAGCCGGCTCTTTACTTATGGGACACAGGCGCACGCTTGGCGCTGCTCCTTTGTTGATGCACGTGCAGCCACAGTGCACACAATTCACAAACACAGAAAATATTTTTTTATTTTGTTTGGAGTGTACTTTGGGGGTTACAGCACCCTTTAACGGTCAAGCCAGCCGGTCCTTTACTTATGACACAGGCGCACGCTTGGCACTACTTTGTTGATGCACGTGCGGCTACTGCGCACACAATTCACAAACACAAAAAATATTTTTTTTTTTATTTTGTTTGGAGTGCCCTTTGGGGGTTACAGCACCCTTTAGCGGTCAACCCAGCCGGCCCTTTATTTATGGGACACAGGGGCACGCTTGGCACAACTTTGTTGATGCACGTGCGGCTACTGCGCACACAATTCACAAACACAAAAAAATATTTTTTTTTATTTTGTTTGGAGTGCCCTTTGGGGGTTACAGCACCCTTTAACAGACAAGCCAGCCGGCCTTTTACTTATGGGACACACGCGCACGCTTGGCGCTGCTCCTTTGTTGATTCACGTGCAGCCACAGTGCACACAGTTCACAAACACAGAAAAAATATTTTTTTTTAGCAGTTGGGGGGAGCACCCCTGATGGACAGAGCACCCCCTGGACAACACTACAGCACCCCTTTAGGACTGGGACACTGCACAGGACTTTGGAGTGGACACAGCCCCTATGGACAACTGACTGCACAACACAGTCCAGCCAGCCCCTATGGACTTTGTAGTAGTGGACACAGCCCCTATGGACAACAGCAGCACAGCGCAGCACAGCGCAGCACAGCACAGCACAACACTACACTGCACTACACTACAACACTACACTACACTACACAGCCCAGCCAGCCCTAACTGCCACCCTCCCTCTTCACTGTCCACAGCCAAGTGAGAAAATGTCGCCGACGCGGGTACCTTATATAGGATCCAAAACCCGCGAGACCCGGAAGGCGGGATGATGACGTTTTGCCTCGATTTCAGATCCGAGTCAGGCGGGAAAAGTCGGGCCTGACTCGGATCGGCCTCGGATTGGGGGGGATCGGGGGGTTTCGGATTTCAGAAATCCAAACCCGCTCACCCCTAATAGATACATTGGAATATTCTGTGTCAAGAGCTGTTTTATTACCTGAGTGCCGCTGACAGTGGTGTAGGAATCGGTATGAAATACCGCCGGCCGCACGGTTCGATTCCCGGCAGCGGCAGCCCGACAGAAGGACAGATCCTGGCAGCGACAGCCCGACAGCGCTGGAATTCCCGATCGTCCTCAGGTAAGTATATACTAACCTAACCTAACCCTCCTTAGGGGTGCCTAACCCTAATCCCCCCTGTAAGTGCCTAACCCTAACCCCCCCTTCCCCGCTGCCTAACCCTAAGTTCCCCCCGGGGGTGCCTAACCCTCCCTCCCCTTAGCCTAACCCTAACCCTCCCGGGGGGGTGCCTAAACCTAAGTCCCCTCGGGTGCCCTAAACCTAACCCGCCCCCCCGTGGCTGTCCGCACGTGGCGCCCGGCATCCCTTTGATCAGGATGCTGGGCGCCTGTCTCCCGGCGTCGGGAAAATGACAGGCGTCTAGATATAGACCCACGCCGGATAAAGCAGTCGGGAAGCCGGCTGTCGGGATCACGTCAGCCGGTTTCCCGATTGCATCCGATATACGGTATATAGTTCAATGGTCTAGGAAATAGGAGATTACTATCATGGCTATAGTAGTCAACGTTCCAGTTATTTATATAATCTCATATATCCTAAAAATAGAAAATAACTGAAACGTTGACTAGTATAGCTGCTGTAGCTGCAAAATATACAATCATATATCCCTATATATCACAATACATTTGTTAGAATCTTTGGTAAATATCAGTGAACTGGCAGAGGGAGTATACCTATTATAGGCATTGCACTCAGGCTCCAGGACACGGACACCAGGGTCCTGAACAGCAGCAGCCTGTCCCTGGATAGCACAGCTCGGATCACGGACAGCAGCAGCCCCGCACCTCCTTCATGGAGCTGAGATAGTTGCTGGCGTTGGACATGATAGTAGCAGGAATGGCGGTGCTCGTGTGACATCACGCAGTGCGGAAATGGAGCCCTATAACTGTGCGCAGTGCAGTGAGGACTTGTGAAGACTTCTACTGCTCCACAGGTATTATGCCTTGAACCGCCGGAGAGCGTAAAAGTGGGGGTTCAAAAGTGTGATTTCAGTGGGTGGGTCCTGGGCTGCTACTTACCAGGCTTTTTCCTGTCGCTGGCGGCCATGTGCGGCACCCTCCAGTGGCCGACTCCCCTATGCAAATGCCTAATTGCAGCGCCGGCCCTGTACAATATGAATATATATATATATATATATATATATATATATATACACAGAGAGACACATATATAGTGTGTGTATACATATATATTCAAAGTATATCCATATCCAGTGTGTGTATATATATATATATATATATATATATAAAAACACAGTATACTGTTTATACATATATATATATATATATATATATATATATATATATATACACACACACAGTATATATATATATATATATATATACACAGTATATATATATATATATATATATATATATATATAGTATATATATATATATACACACACACAGTATATATATATATATATATATATATATATATACACACTCAGCCAGCCCCCTGCATTACATAACTAGTTTATACTAATACTACTATAAGTGGCAGTCTGTCCAGCAGCAGGGCTGACAACAGTGACAAGCATCTCACCTCTGCCAGGCCGCCTTCATGGAGCTCCATTGTTTATGCTGCTGGTAGACATAGTGGCTGCTTAAGGGTGCGGTAGTGGTGGCGGGTGGCTCCAATGTGATGTCACGCACAGGCGCCGCCGCTGCCGAGTCACTAGTGAAGCTCAGCCCTCCACTGCGCGCCGCCATCATGTTTATGCAGTGTATGCTGCTGGTGGCTTTACACATACATCGGTGCCGGGGGAAAAAAAATCCTGTCTACAGCAGCACACATACATCAGATGTTTGTGGGCCTATTCTGATGGTGGGCCTGGAGCTGAAGCTCCATCAGCCCCATTATTAATCCGGCCCTGACTGGGGGCACTGCAGGGAGCATTACTACTTGGGGCACTACAAGGGCATTACTACTTGGGGCACTGCAGGGAGCATTACTACTGGGGCACTGCAGGGAGCATTACTACTGGGGGCACTGCAGGGAACATTACTATTGGGGACACTACAGGGGCATTACTACTGGGGGCACTGCAGGGAGCATTACTACTGGGGGCACTACAAGGGCATTACTACTGGGGGCACTGCAGGGAGCATTACACCTGTGGGCACTGCAGGTAGCATTACTACTGGGGGCACTGCAGGGAGCATTACTACTGGGGGACACTACAAGGGCATTACAACTAGGGGCATTATAGGGGCCCTTACTACTGAGGGCACTGCAGGGGGAATCATCCCTTTAATTCGGGTAATGTGAATATTATTAGGGCGCTGTGTATGTGTCTGTAAGCTGGGCGGAGGGTTTGGGAGAAAACAGGGGCGGCATTGTGAACCTTTGCCTAGGGCGCCCTGAAACCTTGCACTGGCCCTGTCCTCAAGGCACCCCAACAGTTCAGGTTTTGGAGATATCAATGGTTAAGCACAGGTGGTTAAATCAAATTGACTGAGGTATTAATTAATTCACCTGTGCTCATCCATGGATATCTCTAAAACCTGAACTGTTGGGGAGCCTTGAGGACTGAGTTTGGGTACATCTGGACTATGGGGTACATTTACTAAAGTGAGAGTTTTTAGAAGTGGAGATGATGCCCATAGCAACCAATCAGATTCTAGCTATTATCTTCTAGAAGGTACTAGTTGAATGTTAAGTTGAATCTGATTGCTTGCTATGGGCAACATTTCCACTTCTAAAAACTCTCACTTTAGTAGCCCCTATGTGCCTCAGCATGCAGCACTGTGGGCCTCATGTATCAATGAGTTTTATCACTCACATTATATACACGTGTGTCTATATATATATATATATAGAGAGAGAGAGAGAGAGAGAGAGAGAGAGAGAGAGAGAGAGAGAGAGATAATGCAAGGTCCAGCACTCACTGTTTTCAATAAAGCTGCTGCTTACTGGGTGCCCTATATGCTGCTGAAATAGATAAATACAGTGGGATGGTGGCACTCCAGATTAGATTAGTAATGCTGTTCCTGACAAAGGCACAAGAATGCACTGAAACGTTGAAATCTTGTAAAGCTGCATTGAGTCTTTATTTTTAATCTGGAGTGCCGCCATCCTAACGTATTTATATTATTATTATCCTTTACTTATATGGCGCTACAAAGGTTCTGCAGCGCTTTACACAGTACACATAGACATAGCTGCATAACACAAGCAGCAGGGCATCAGCAACCAGGTATTCGGTGCCAATTGGGGAGTTAGGACAGAGCCGGCCCTAGCCAGATTGTGCCCTAGGCAAGATTTGGGTGGTGCCCCCTAGCACCATCGCTAGTTCCGCCTCTGACCCAGCACCCCTCTCTGAGCACAGCACCAATCAACCAGCAGTACAGATCACAGCAGCAGCCAGCAACATCATCACCTCTCACCCATTGCAATCCTCATCCACAGAGAAATAGACATTTTAGTGGCCTGTGCCAGCAAGAGTATTGGTGCCCCCACCCCCATTTGTCTCCCTGTAGGTAGGCCCAGGCTACTGGACTCTGCAAAGGTCCATGGGAGAAGGAGCTGCTGTGGCTGGGCATGCCCAGCAGCCTTCCTCCAGTGGCAATTTTTGTTGGCTGTATGAGTTGCAGGCCGATCAGAGCTGAGCTGAGAGCTCCGATCGCGTTAGTACAGCAAGAGCAGAGGTGCATCCGCCTGTCCTGGTCCCATCATTGCCCACTGTCAAGCTGAGTTACCCCTAGGCTTGGAATGCATGCCCCTAGGCATTTGCCTAATTTGTCTATGCCTAGGGCCGGCTCTGAGTTAAGAGTACATGATATTATAAGTAGGGTAAGGAGAGGCATGTGAGGGACGAGGGCCCTGCTCGTGAGATCTTACATTCTAGAGGGGAGGGACAGACAGACAGGGGTGACAGGTGGAGTAGATAGTGAGGAAGGAGCATGGAGCAGTGGGTTAGGATACAAGCAGTGAAATGTGTGTTTAAGATGACTTGATGTTATGTCAAAATTAAGTTCTTCGTTCATCTATCTCTATAACAGACGGACAGAGGTGACACAGGTGGGGTAGATAGTGAGGAAGGAGCATGGAGCAGTGTTAGGATATATACTTGATGACGTTATGTAATGTCAAAATTAAGTACTTCGTTCATCTATCTCTATAACATAAAATTGATTTTATTTATGTTATTTACATGAGAAATGTACAAAATAACATTGTTGCACTTTAATTTTTGTCTTATACATTATAGCATCTAAATACATCCAGCTAAAGGTGCAGATATTATGGGACTATCCCACAATATCACACCCACAAAGAGTTGCAGCCATGCCCAACATGCTGTGGCCACGCCTCCTCCAGGGGGGGGAGGATGTTTCTGTACCCGGGCCAAGGATATCTCTTGGCCGCCCTGCATGTCAGGAAACCTGCAGTGTTTGTGGCTGGTCAGACTTGCAGCATATGCAGCATGGCTGCCCGATGTGTGTTGATGGTACCAATGTTTATGCTGTTGTACATTGCCGGATGGATATTAGAAGGCAGCAGTGGGTGTCCCTATGCTCGGCTGTGCTTTGGAAGGCATTAGCATATTTTAGCACTGCGATCCGTGAGAGAATGCAATTGCTTTTGCATTAGCGTAAATCTCAGAATCAGGCCCATTGTCTGCAGAGAGGCAGAGTGTAGTAGCACACAAGTGAGGAGAAATGCACTTGCGTAGGGTGTGTCCTCCATTAAAGCAGCAGAGCTAAGCTGCTGGAAAGATGTGCGTGAAGTTATGGAACTAAAGGCACCAGCCAGCAATGGGCAAGAGGGACCCTCTTCTCAGATATTGTGCACACCCTGGAGAGCTAGCCTGGGGTAAAGGGAGAAGTACCACTCCAAATACACCTTGCATCACACTACACACTGGAGGGGGGGGGGTTACATTTGTATAAACACAAGCCCAGAAAATGGAATTTGTATATGTGTCAGGTGTATTTCTATAATTGTCTACACAATTCTTGCTTGCCGCATTGCTCTTATTAGAGAGGTAGTCTGGTAAAGAGAACACGCACATTGTGCTGTAAACAAGGGAACATGTATGATAATAATATTCCTTGTCTTATATTTGTATCTGTTTTATTGAAGGACACAAGTCTTTCCAACATTTGAAGGCAATGATTTAAAAAGAAAGCTTGGCGATTTGTTACACAATCATGTACATTCCGGTAGGTTTCTTGTTATTCCTTTACTGTCCGTCTGTCCCTGCGTGCAACCAGCTAGCCATACAAACAGTGAGGCACTACAAACACTATTATGTTTAAAAATCCAATAAAGTATTTAGGGGCAGTACTAGTACACCTAATGGTGCATACAAACGGTCAGATTATCCTTCAGATCTGAACGATAACGATTTTAAAAATCGTTCAATCGTTCAAATCTTAAAGAAAAATCTGACATGCGGGCAACGATGAACAATGCGTTTTTGGAGTTAGATTTCATTCATCGTTGAACAACTTTGTATAGGTAGCCACTCCCCGGCTTCCATTTTGTGAAGGACGCGACGCTGAGACCACAGCATCAAGAGTTGCAGCTCAGCAGGCACCAGTGAACACTTCCCAAAAGGAAAGTTTTATTAATTTTTTTTCAGCCACTGGGTCCAAATGGGGCTAAGCGGGAGGGAGGGGGGGGAGGGGGGACACCAGCGGGGGCCATAAAAAATCAAATGGCCATCTGTTGTGTTGGTGAGCAGCAAAGACCTAGCATGTGTTGCAAACCTGGCTTGTTATAGAGAACCTGGCATGTTATACAAAACCTGGCATGTTATAGAGAACCAGGCTTGTTATAGAAAAGAAAGCAATGGGATATCAGATGGCGCTGTCTAAGCTGCAGGTTCAAATGGGGGTAGTCAGCCCCCTATATAAAGAGAAAACACAAAATGGTAGAACCGCGCTAAAGATTATTAGAGTGGATATCAATATATGTATATAATCTGTACAAGTAATTCACATAACAATAAACTCAATGCAGTGAATATTCCATAGGCGAACAGAGATATATGTATGCTAAAAAATATATAAATACGGCTTGGTTGAAATAAGCAATAAAAATAGTTTAATAGCATCAATAAAAAACATTAATTGTCTAAAAAAAAAAAAAAAAAATAATGTATAAGTCTTACTGGGACACATATTATTGTCCACTGATGGTAAATCACCAAAAAGGGAGTATTCCTTCAAAAGTCACAAAAATAAAATGAAGTGTTGAAATAGACATATATCAGTTCTCAATCCGGATTAATGTCCAGCTGTATTTGTATTTACCAGCCTCCAATGGAGCATCACGTCCTTATTGTAATTCCACCAGGTGATATTCGGCGTGGTTCAAAGGTATGGATTTGGCTGGATAAGCAAAGTCGCCGGTCCGGAGTAGAGCCAGATGAATTCCCAATGGGATAGGCGATAAAGGAAACAGCTAAACGCGTTTCGATGTGGAATAACCCACACCTTCCTCAGTAGCAGTGTTCCCTTAGACTGAAATGATGGCTTTTTATACCCCTAATGGGATGTAAATGATGTCAGCTGATGCAAAAAAAGATTAATCAACCAAGCCATAAAAACCAGGATCTAACAATCATAATCTTAATATACATTATTTATATATTCCATCCCTGAGACAAATGATATGGAAATTGTTGTTAATAATCAGAAACACATATCTATACATTTAAAACATGAAAATCACATCACATTAAAATCTCTAGTCACCTGTTGTAAATAGGAAACAGGTGGGCCATGTCAGCCATTAACATAATGGGAAAAATCTCAATCAAATGTACTATTGGCATCACGTAATACTAGGTGCCGCTAGTCCGGCTACTAAGGGATAGTATATCCGCATTCCAGCCCCGAATCACGGGGCACATCAGGTGATCATGCGGATCAAACGTTCATTGGATAATCCTAGTCACGTGTATCGCAATCACGTGATCTAAACAATAACCACATGGCTCATGTGTTCCCTCGGCAAACCAGCAGTCACATGTGTAAAGGCTTGTTATAGAAAACCTGGCATGTTTTGCAAACCTAGCATTTTATAGAAAACCTGGCTTGATATAGAAAACCTGGCATGTGTTGCAAACCTAGCATTTTATAGAAGCCTGGCTTGTTATAGAAAACCTGGCTTGTTTTATCAAACCTGGCTTGTTATAGAGAACCTGGCATGTTATAGAGAACCTGGCTTGTTATAGAAAACCTGGTATGTTCTAGAAAACCTAGCATTTTATAGAAAACCTTGCATGTTATAGAGAACCTGGCATGTTATATCAAACCTGGCATATTATAGAAAACCTACCTTTAGTAGTAGTCATGTGTAATGTAGAAAGCAGGGGGAACAGCATATATTGGGGTAGACAGCGTGGGGGAAATAAGGAGGCACAGCTTATATGGAGGATAAGCATAATATGCTATGCACTGAATAAATGGCCATTGTTTAAAGGGGCCATAATATAAAGAGGGCTTTGCATCATGGGGTCAGGAACATCAGGTGGCATAGCATAACGGGAGCACAGCGACATAGAGGTGCAGCATAACGTCTGCAGCATTTTTTATGGGCCAGATGTAATCCAATTTTTTTACTTATTTTTTTTTTTTCAGTTATAGTATAGGTTATTATTAATGAGTTTTTTTTTACTTTAACATTTCAGACATGGCTGATAACCGAGAGTACTGGACAGGATTTCTGGACCTGTACCAAGCCAATGAGTGTTTGTGCAATGTGAAAAAAAGAGAGTACTCAGATTGGTGATTGAAAAACAAGGCTTATCAGAAGCTGCTGGAGTATTGCAGGTGCCTGAAACACGATGGTGACCTTGATTGGGTAAAGCAGAAGATCAATAATTACCGAACACCATGCGGAGCACACAAAATATGTCAATGCCAAACGCTCTGGAGCAGGGGCAGATGAGGTGCAGAAACTGATTTTATGGTACTATGACATGGTGTCCTTCGTCCTGGCGAAAGAGCTGGAGAGTTGGTCTATTGGCTCTCTGGATGAGGATGTGGAGGAGGATCTAGAGTTTACACATGGGATGTAGTCATGTAGCCACCAGTTGAAATGTCGATCATTGCTCTCCTAAAGTTTATTTTCCTGCATGGGAATAATGATTGCCCATTTTTTTTTTGTATTTTATTAGATAATTAACATTTGTTTCTCCCCTAGTTTGTTCCGATGGAGGAAGTGGATCCTGGCCCTCCGGCCAGTTAGCTACTGGAACTTGAGGAGAACATCGTCGAGGCACCACCACCACCTTCCCAGCCAGCCAGCAAGAAGCGGAGGTCGGCAGGCAACGCATCTCAAGCCTCAAGTTCCGGACCGGGTCGGGCAAATACATTTTAAAATGTGCCAAGGAGGTTCTTCAAACAAATTCGGATGATTTAACCGTTTTTGGTCTCAACATGGGCAATGAATTGAGGAAAATGAAGCCCAGGACCCAGCATCTTTGCAGAAGGCTTATGTATGAGTTTGTCTGTCGTGGTATGGCGGATGAAGTGGACAAAACCACGAAGTTAACCCCATACATAACCGTGCAAAGCATCTCACGGATTGCAGTATTTGTCACCACCATGCACCGAATCCCCAAAATCCTACTCAGCAATGTTATCCACCTTCTGCATTGGGAACCCCTGCGTCGCCAACCAACCTCCCTGGGACTTCCTCGATTTGCATTCACTCAGCTTTTAGGAGTGCATTGTCCACCCTTGCCCATGATTATTTTTTTGAGACCTAATTTTTATAGACTCTTTTTTTGTAGCATGTTTTTAAAAATGATTTTTGCCTGATTTCTCCTTCTCATTCGTCAGGATGTGGATCACTTGTGAATAGTATCATAAAGTTGGACTTTCTTCAAATCATTTGCCCTTGTTTTTGAATGTTTGACATATTTTGTTGTGACTTCTGCAGCCACTGTTTGGAAATCTTCTGCTTTAGCCAGTTATGTGTGCATTTTTATATGGGCCCGTGCAATACTTCATGAGAAGCTGATGTGCCTTGTTGCCCCGATCTTAGTACTCTTTATTTTGAAGACACTCATTTGCTTAGCACAAAACAGAAGATCCTGTCCAGGGGAAGATCCTGTCCAGTATTCCCCTGGTATTTATTAACCAATATTTATATAAAAATTCTATTCATTTAAAAATGGGTGTCTGTGTTTATTTTGTACATATTTTCTGTAAATGTTTTTTTACAAAACTTTAATTGAAAATTCTGCCCAAAAAAAGGTAAACCAGATCCGATATTAATGAGCAATTGAAACATATAGCAACTTCGTTATGATTCAATTGCTCACTAAAATCAAGCATTATTTACAAAATGAAATGTGCAAAAATACCGGTGATCTACACTCCCCCCATGTCATTTACCACATCATTCATCACCACAACATGACCCTCTATCTGTACAAAATATTGTATAGTGTAGGGAGTACAGGTACTGAGGACCAATTGTACGATTACATGGTTGTAATCAGCAATCCGGAAGAAGTTTTTTCAATGCGAGTCCCATGGGCCCCTGGTTTTTAAAAATGTGTTGGCCATTTCAACTTTTGTTTATGTTTACCCAAAAAATATGGGCCACTACCTGTGTAGTTTATTAATACATGCTCTAACGCATAATGTGAAAAGACAATTAAACAGGGAGAAAGGCACAGGGGTGAAAGGGGAGTATACACAGGGGAGCAGAAGGGCTACAGAGATGGAGAGATGGTAAGAGGGGGCACTGTAGAGGCAAAGTGGACCAAACATGGGGAGAGAGGAAGTGAGCATAGAGGTGAAAAGGGAGACTACACAGAGGACCAGATGTTTTATTAGCATAAGGGTTTGTACCCTTTATGCTAATAAAACCAAACTTATACCCTAAAACATACCTTACTTTTTCAATTACAGGTACACTATCTAAAACTAAATATTAAGGGGTCTATTTATAAAGCAGTGAAAAGTGTGGAGAGTGAACCAGTGGAGAAGTTGCCCAAAGCAACCAATCAGCTTTGAAGTAGCATTTATCAAGTGCAGTCTATAAAATAATAGGTAGTAGTTGATTGGTTGCTATGGGCAACTTCTCCACTGGTCCACTTCTTCACACTTTTCACTGCTTCATAAATAGACCCCTAGAGCCGTATTCAATTTGAGCCGAGCTGCGATACTTTTTTGTGTCCCGGACTTTTCGCCCGTTTTGTAGTTGGAAAAGTATCATGCGCGTGCCCTCTTTACCCCATATTCAATTTAAAAGTATGCTAAAACGGGACCCGGCGAAACTTGCACAAGCGGAAAATACTGTCAGATTTGGTGAAATAAGCCTGACACCACCCAAAAGATGCTCTGACATGGGGGTTCCCTATGGTACCCCCGATTTAACTTTCTTAAGGTATTTGGTCTTTTTAAAAGGCCTTAATAGCTGCTAAATAGCGTTTTTCTATATGTGGTGCAGAATAGTATTCAGGAGTATTTTTTCCAGAAAATAACTTATCCCAGCAAATTTGGGGTACTTGAAAATGGGGGTCAGCATATTTAAAAGTTGCTAAAGTGAAGTTGAAAAAATCGTGAAAAATCCACCTTCCGCAAGCACCTGCAATCAAAAAAACACTTGGGGCATACTTGGGGATCCCCCCAGAAACAAAGTTCGCTAGTTTTTAGCTTTGCACCCCAACATTTTTTTATTCACCCCCTTTTTCAAAGTCATTTTTTGGGGTGTTTTTAAGTGTTTTTTTACTTATTTTTTTACACAGTTTACCTTTGGGGGACTGTCTGAAGGCTGCAGGGGGGTTCCCGCAACATTGCACCCCAAAACCCCAATTCTGCACTTTTTTCCACCTGCTATTCATAGGCGAAACTTTTTCGTCTAGTACATTGCATTGACCTTCCGCCTAGGCGGAAAGTCTTTCAAACTGAATATGGGGTAAAAGCAAAACAGGCGAAAATTACGTCATCGGCAAATAAGTATCGCGGATCCGGACTTTTCACCTCAAATTGAATACGGGCCCTAGTGTGTGTTTGTTACGAAATGTTTTTCATCTGTTATCAGGTTTATGTTCTGCGATGCCTTCCCGGTAATAACACCCTGTGAAAAATTGAGACTGGTTATGGGCCATTGTTAAAAGGACATTGCTGTGTACTTGAACACCCAGACACAAAGTAGGTGCAAGTGCCCTGTGCACCTGTCTCTCTCCCCCTGAGCATTTGAGGAGTACAGTGGAAGATGGGCCACAGGAATACTCCTCTCTCAGGACCCACCGAGAATCAATAACTGTAGATAGATTTTTGGGTCGGCGCTTGCTTTACTTATAAGGTCGGTGTAATTATGCACAGGTGCTGCAGATCCCAAAGTTAGACTACCCAAGTCTAACTATAACAAATGGCAAAAGGGAATGACTCATGTGTGAGTTCACACACGTGTCAATGGTGGGACTGCGCTACGAACAAGTGGTGTATAAATAAACTCATATATCATTGACTGAGTCTAAAGAGTGGTATGATTTATCATATACTACTTTTATTGTTGATTTATGCCTATTTAAATAATAATAATGATGAATGCTGCTGATTTCAAATAACATGTAGGATATATGGAGAGGGAGGGTGGTAATGAAATGGACGTGGATACAGAAATAAGTTTCTGCTGGTAAAAGAATCAATAACTGCCTGGTGCACATCTACATTGAAAACAATTGATGTGGAACCCACAGGCAGCTGTATATTGTAGTGAGCCCGGTGCCAGTGATTGGCTGCTGTGTGCACGCTGCAGCAGCCAATCACTGCTGCCAGTATCATCCCTGCTGCTCTGCCGCGCACCTTTTAAACTACGTTTATTGATCAATTTGTAATTAGAAAAATGGTGGCAGTAAAAAGCAGCGCTCCAAGGCCACAGCCCAGCAAATATATTTGACTAACTAAATATAGAGACGGATCCCCGCCCAGCGCAAACTGGCCTGAGGTAGAACCATTCTCCCTTAATTGGCATAGCCTCGACCCCTCCCTAAGATGATGGCCCAGTCCTCCCCCAAAGGGAATGACGAACTCGCCGCTATCAAAAGGCAAATGCTACCCAGGCACTCTTACGCTATAATAGGCCACCTAGGAGCACTGCTTCCCTCCAAAGCTCGGCTCAAAAAGCCGAGCCCCACCACCGATCAGGAAATAATAGCACACCAGGTAAGACTGCAATGTTCAGAATATAACATTCTAGACCTGCGCCCGTGAGGTGTATCCCATTGGGTCTATAAAAACTCCTCTCCTCGTAAGGCAATCAAAGATGCCAATATAACACATCCGTCCATGAGTGACCGGTCTAGACATTACAGCCAGCCTACCCTACTGCTGGCCATCCCTAGTAGACTATTTGCAGGTCCTTCCTAATAGCAAGTATAAGTGCAATGCAATCGCACGTACCCCGATCATTGCCCCCCAAATGTACCACCAATCGGGGTCCCAAATCTGGCTTCCGCTGTCCATAAAGATCTAATAAAGGCCACCATAGTGCATGCCCCTAAAACTAAACCACTGATTCTTATTAGTACCTAATAAATGCAGGGCCTGCAATGCTAAAGGATGCTCATTAGCCCAATAGATACCTGATTGTCCCACGAACCACACCCGACAGTTAGCATTGCTAACCTGCAAAAAAAGGGGATATTCCTGCCCGGATAGGCTAATACAATTTATAGAACCACAGCCTAGCCAAGGGAAGGAAAACAATAGTTGGGTGACCCATCTGAAGGTGAAAAACAGCAAACCTCTTTGAGGGCAAAAGCTGAAAAGCCCTTCAAAATCCCCAACAAACTCGCAAGAAGCACTGCTAACTATGCAACTTATCGCCACGCAACTAATTCCCTTAGTCTGACAACTACCATCGACCTAAATGCTTTAATGTGTCAACGGAAGCACCTGCAGCTGGCTTGCAGGTTGCCACCCTAATCATGAAAAATGTGTGCCACGCTGATCTAGCAGCAAATCTAAAGCAATCACACAGTTGTGAAAGACCCTTGTAAAGTAAAACGTATATAGTGTTGTCTGAGTGACGTGCAGGGACCAGCGTGCGCTGCCTGGGGGCCGTAATTATCAAACGTACGGCCAACCAACTAGTATTGGTGAAAGGGTGTGCTTGAGCTGGGAATAGAGGTCCATCGCCCTTTAGCAAGCTGATCAGTTTATTAATCCATGAATACGACACAATTACATGTTATACTGAAAACTTCATTCTCAAACAACAACCCATTGATGTCTGACTCATCTTATTTGATAACAACCCGCCAATTATAAAGATCCCTAAATAAGCTAACCAAAATGCCAAATTAAAGAGTTGTGCCTCTTAATTAACCAATGTGATCCCTGATCTTGTAACTGTTGGCCCCTTTAAAATTGACAGCTCAACAGGTCTTCGCGAAATCACTTAGAATGAGGCGCTCCACCCTTGACCTCTCCTTACCTAAGCTAATAAAAAACCATAAGCTCTTGACCGACAGACCAGGAAACTTTGTGAAATAAGAAAAAACGCTAGACCGAGCTGATGACGTGGATACTCCGGAACGACTTTGTTCGCACCACTTCCAAACAATTCTAATAAGTATGCATGGAATGGTGAACCTCCCTTGCCCTTAAGCCAAGAAACCTTGTTAAAACATTACAAGCCATCAATTAAATCCTCAGCGTACACGGAGCCAATGACATCAAAACAACTACTTAAAATTCCGTTGCGACTGCCAGCCGATATTAATAGGACCAGGTTAAGCCGTGTATCTCAGCAAAAAAGGGGAGGAGGCCAAGCCCCTGAAACCCAATCCTTGTACAATGAGACAAAGACCTCTACAATACCGTACCCCACTCTCAGAACGTGATGTGCCCTAATGTCCATGCTCCTGCGCAAACACACAAAGTGGTGAAAAAACTCCCAAGCAAATTCAAAATCGAAAGGGACTCGCAAATGTTGATATCAAGAACTACACCTAAAAATATCACTGCATAACATAAACCTCCTGCTGCGGAAGTCTGGTAGCCCAGATTTCGGCTGCAACCATGATTGGAAAACTCCCAAAAAACAGCATACTGTCAGATCTGGAATCCGGCCAAGTTCTCGCGTACAGCCACCCTCCAATAACTCCCTTAAAAACTATGGAACTAGATGCATCCTTAAACAACTGAAAACCATAATTGTCCACCCAAGCAGGTAGCCAATTCTAACTCCGATGAAATCCAGAAACCTTACCAACCAAACTTGCAGATTCTCCCACCAGTTCCGAGACAAACGAAAATGGCGAGATCTTGAATCCTGGCTATGAAGCGGTCCAAGCGACGACAATTTGCTGCCCGTGGTACTATTCTACAATCAAAATTCACGGCCTATAAGCGATTGCAATTGCTTTAGTGACACTTCCCCAATAATTCCCCAAATCATTAACTGTATCCGAAGGCAATTGGTAAAAACTTAGTAAAGTGTCTACCTAGCCCCAGATAGGACAAACATGAAACAGAGACCTCGTTTTGGTTGCGAGAAACCGGCACACCTAGAATCGATAAACGTCTTTAAAGTAAATGAAATCCTTGCAAGCAAAAGCCACCAATTGGCCCTACTATCAATAAAGCAAACACATTTCTGAGACACCCCCACCCGTGACGTGTAGGCGCTTGCACACACCATTGCAAAGGTGAACTACAACGAACGACAAAGAAAAAGTAAACAAAACAATCTATTGCAAAGAGCTAATCTACAGAATAAATTCCCGCAACACAAATTCCCTTACACAGAAAAGATACGGAGTGAAAACGGCATTAAACGAAAATGTATTTGATATTCACTTTAGCCAGGGAAGCTCGCTCGCTAAAATTTCACACCCTCTCCATTGCCGGCTCGAAGAATTGGTACGCTTTTGGAAAACTGACGAACACTGTTCTGGGTAGTAAAGAATGCTGGATAAATCTAAACTTGCCACTCACCCTCTTAGGTACAAACCCCATAGGCGAGGTACAAAATCCCTTCCCAGGTAAACATGAGAAATCTAACCTCCGCTTCCCATTTACTCCTGATGACTTCCGGGTGATTGCTTATGGACTGAAGGTTCCGTTTGGAATAAGATGTATATATTGTGCGTTAAGAGCAAACAAAAACCCAAAATTAAAACCTTCTAACACTATCTAATACCCCTTCGCTGCTCTTTTCGATATCCCCTCGACATGCTCTTGCACCACCAATGCGGCTATATAACTGGCAGATGGCCATCACCACACAGCCTGCATTATTCAATGCACTTACACCCGACTCCCTGTTGCCCTGGGCATTATTGATCTCCTAACCCTCGCCGCACCAAGCACTTGAAATATTTGGACGGGTTGGACAGTGCTGTCTCCAGGCTAACGCGGAACCCATAGGCATACGGGACTGTCGAGTACCCTTCACTTCAGCACCTCCATGTATTCTTCGGCCGGGTTCTCAAGTAAAACTCACCGCGAATACGAACAAGCCTGTTAACAAAATTAGGTATGAACTACGGTAACCGACCCCAAATGCCAACGAGGCCTTCACCTGAAAACCAATGCTGAGAGAACATACAAACTCCACCTAGATAGGTGTTGTGATTCAAACCCAAGCCCTCAGTACTGTGATGCAGGAATGCTAACCACCACGCCAATCATGACTCCACACGGTCGGGGCCAAGGATGGAAATCAACCCTCAAAGTCTGCCCTGAAAGGCAGTAATGTTAACCACCACACCCACTGTGCTGCCATAACTTTAACCTCAAATCACCTAAGTAGACCTGCATTTGCACAATGGACTACATCCCCCGCTGCACCCGGGACCCTAGCTGCTATATAGTACTAGATTTCTTTGGGCTTTTATGCATTAGCCTTAATCGTTCATGCAAACACCCCCTGAACTTACAGGGCCTATGGTGTATCTGGAAGAATCGCCATACCAGCAAGAAAAGTAAAAACGCTGCACATAAACAAAGAAATAACATGCTCACGTGATTCAGTGGATGAAGGAACAGCCCTGATCGACTGCCCGCTAATGCTTGTGACTCCTTGCACGGTGCGCCCACCGCGACTTGAGTCACCTTCTGCCCATCTTAAAAAGCCGTAGACCTTTCCTGTGGAACCCTGGAAGACTCTGAGACGGCAACCTGAGGACTTGAAATAAAACACATGAGGTGGAAGCATGGGCTGTGACCTACTTCAGCTGAACAGGATGGTGGAACGGTGGAAGCGGGACTGGGGTAGTGTGGGGGGGTGGTTATGACTGTGCTGGAACGCGGGCAGCTGTAATTGCTGGGGAACCAGGAGCGAAAATGTGAAATGGTGCAGTCGGGAAACACCTGGGCGGGACATGTTGTTGAGGGCAAGAGGAGGGGGGGTGTCAGGTTAAAAAATAAAAAGTGGGAGCTGTTGCTGCGAAATGGGGGGGGTGGTGCGGCTGCATGGTGGCGTACGGGCCGTCTAGATATTGTTACCAGTGCAGAAGGGATGCTAGAGTGAGGGATGGGGGGAGGCTTGTATTGAGGCCCCGGGGTGCGTTAAGTGTACTGGGGTGGGTGGGGGAGTCTTAGGAGGAAAAAGAAGGCCCTGGGTCCCTGGGGCCTGTTAATGGAGTAAATTAATGTGCCCATGGGGTGCCCCCCACTTAGGCCATCATGGCCTTAGGGGGTCATTCAGACCCGCTCGCGAGCGCAGGACGCTCGCTAGCGGGTCGATGTTCCCCCACTGCGCATGCGCACGACGGAGGGAGCTCCGTCGTGCACATGCGCGAGACCCGGCGAGCTACGGGCTCTCCATCGCTCCAGGTCTCGCACCAAAGGGGGCGTGCTGTCGATGGGGTCTCCATCGCAAGCCCGATGGGCGCGATGGTCAAGACCATTGCGACCATCATCATGGACGCTCGCATATGCTGTGGGTGGTCACCCACAGCTATGCGAGCTGCCAGGAGGCCGCTCCATTTTCATGGAGGAGGGCACTGATTCAGAGCAAGCGCTCTGGTCAGAGCATTCGGCTCTGAATCAGGCCCTTAGCCTGCTGCTGGATGGGGGCTAAAATGGCCACCATGTTGCAGTGGGCGAGGCCAGGTGGTAGCACCGGGTAGACTGCACCGAGTGAAACATGCAGAGCCCGGCGAGGGTTGCCTGGACGCCTGCGGGGCCCCCATGAGCCAGGCTGTGTGCTCAGGGGAAATACATGGCGCTAGCTCTCCCGGCGCTCGTGCGCTGGGGGGAGGAAGGCGCGGCATGGTGGCAGTCCGCCATGACGCGCCCGCCACCTGAGAGCCAGGCTGTTTCTGAAGGGGGCAATCAGTGCGCCGGCTGCCGGCTGGTTGAATTAAGGAGCGTGGTGGAGGGAGCCGACAAGCGGTGCGGGGCATGGTGGAGTGGGGGCCCAGGAATGAAAGCAGGGGGGGGCTGATGTGCAGAAATTGCTGTTTTTGTTGGAGGCACGGTCAGGAGGGCACAGGGGGTTTTATGGTTGGAGATGGAAGTGAGTAAAATAAATCAACAGCTAGCAATACAGTGTAGAATAATGCAGCAAATTAACTAATTAGTGATACTCATCCCAGCCTGTTCCAAAACTGGAAAAGAGGAAGATTGCTCCACTTCCAGACTATTTATAACAAATTGCAGGGGCCTTGCCCCTTGTCACTGCCATAGGCTACTATTTTTTGATGGACACAATTCTGGCTATGCCCCTTCATCTCCTTTAACTGCTGGTGATCTAGCAATATTCCATCACTAAACAGGGTGCTTATCTCTCCTCAAATGTATTCAAGTATTCGGATCTATTAAAATTTGCAAAAGCACTGACCCCTACGGCGCTACCCGCTATAGACCTCACCGCATTAGCATAGTTGTCCCATGCTCTGAAAATACAGCGTTGCCAGGCTGTAGCTGTCCATAGCAACAGCAGCATGAATGGACAGTACATAGAACAGACTATCACCAATGCTATCTTGTAGGTAGCAGCGCCGATAATGCAATGCTCATAGTCCCCCTATATTTTTCTAGCCAGACCACCATTAATACATAGGGGAGAAGCGGTGTCAGTGCACGTAACGTACACTGATAAAGCCTCTGCCGTTCGTAAACAAATATCACAAACAGGTACATGGTGAATAAGGGGTCTATTTACTAAGCAGTGTTAGGACTAGAGATGTGCGCCGGAACATTTTTGCCGGATATGGATTTGGTTCTAATTCGTCGTTCGGCTTTGGATTTGGATTTGCCAAACTGCGGTGACTGGCTTTGGATTTGGATTTGGATTTTTTTTACAAAAAATGACAAAAAAAGCTAAAATCACATAAATTGGTCTTTTTTTTTCTTCCTAGAGTATTATTAACCTCAATATCATTAATTTCCAGTCAATTTAGAACACCTCACAGCTTATAATATTGTTTTCAACATTATTGGCCAAAGGTTGCAGTGAGCTGACTGGTTACTAAGCGACAAAGCAGCAGCACAACAACACAGACACCACAGTATAAAGCACATCTACAGTATGACACATTGCCACACAGCAGTGGCAGAAATGAAAAGTAGTGCACCCACCCAGTGGAGTACGGCCAGCAGAATCACAGTACTTGTTTACAAAGTGGACTACGGCCCTAGGAGTCACAGTGCACAATCTTATTCACATTACACCGGACATAGGGCCTGATTCAGACCCACTCGCGAGCGGCTGTCCGCTCGCAAGTGGGTCAATGGTCTGCACTGCGCATGCGTACGACGGAGGGAGCTCCGTCGTGCACATGCGCGAGACGCGACGAGCGAAGGACTTTCCTTCGCTCGTTGTGTCTGATCAAAGGGGGCGTGCTGTCGATGTTGATTGACAGCACGCCCCCTTTGGTGGGCATGCCTCCCAGACGGGGGCGTTCCCAAGGGAACACCTACCGTCAGAAGCCGGCCCCACTGACATCACTAGTGATGTCAGTGGGAGTGATTTTGGCTCTGATAGAGCCAAAATCACTCCGGGCCTTGCGGTTGAGAAACTCAACCTCAGGCTTCGGCTCGCAGTGGCGATGGTCGCGATGGTCAAGACCATCGCGACCATCAACCTGCACGCTCGTATATGCTGTGGGTGGTGACCCACAGCTTTACGAGCGTCCAGGAGGACGCTCCATAATTATGGAGGTGGGCCCTGATTCAGAGCGAGCGCTCTGGTCAGAGCGTCCGGCTCTGAATCAGGGCCATAGGGCCTGATTCAGAGCCGGACGCAATTCTTTGTTCACTCGTACGCATTCGATGTTTTCCAACCACGCATGCGCCCGGTTATCACTGCGCATGTGCCGCCGTATCTTTGCGGTCAGTTTTCTTTCACTCGTATACACAGCAAGCAGGAAGTGACCTATGTAATTTGATTGACAGAATGGTCCGTTTATGGGTGGTGACGGGGGTGGAGATTTGAAAACGCAGGTGTGTCAAGCCGTTTTTTGGGCATACATGAATTATCTTGTGCGAGCGCAATATTTGAATGGAAGTTGTGAAACGTCACTGTGTGATCCAGTTTCCATTATGACTGCTCGTTCAGCTTGTGGTAGGGTATTGGATCTCGCAAAGACGATGGTGTCTTCGTAGCTCCCTTAGCGAATCGATGATTTGCTATTCTCCTGAATAAGGCACAAGACCAATCACCTAATAATTGGATCACTTGTTATAATGTGATGTGCAATGGCCCTGATTTATTAGCTAAATTTGGAACGCATGTTGTGATCCTATTTGTTTGTATGTTTGGAAATCACAACAGCAATCACCTAATAAATGTTTCATTTGTTATGTTATTTGAAATGTGCTTGTTTTATTTGCTATATTTCGTACGCATGTTGTTGGCACATTTCCTTAGTTATTTTAGAGAACAACACCAACCACCTATGTTTTTTTTTTGTTTGTTTGTTTTTTGGGTTTAAATACACAAAGATAATCACCTACTAATTGCTTAGCTTGTGTTATTGTTTACTTACCTTTTATTAGTTTTTTTTAGTATATGATCTTTCTCACGTATTTAAGTATGTTTGTTGCAGTCCCTTTTACCCAGTTGATAAAGAAATTTCAAACCATCTTTTTTGTTGTTTTTTTGATTTGCACAAAAATTTTATTAATGTAATTTTTACAAATTTTTTTTTTTTTTTGGTCAGCCAAAAAGGAAAATATTGTTTTTTGCACAAATAACAAATATTACAAAATTAAAAAATCACAAGAAAGGAGATGGAGGTTTTGGTGTGCACAAATATGGAGCAAACACAGAGATGGATTTTATGGAAATTAGCCAGTGCTGTCAACGCCTTTTCGTCCACTTGGCCTGGTGTTGCTGGGAGCATGACTTTGTCCGTGTGCTCCTGCGCCTGGCCTGGCCAGAGGTAGATATTGTTGCCTCTGGCCTAGGCATAGGGCTAGGCACATTTTGAGGGATGGCCGATGTTGTGCCAGAGGTGGAGGGCCCTGATGTTCCGTCAGGAATGGAGGGCGGCTCCAACATGCACAGACGGACGAGCTGCTCCAGGGCATTTGCTATTCTCACATTGGCTGCAGCATTTTCCTCCAGGGCGTCTGCCACCCGTAGCAGATTGGCGTCCATCCTCATCAGAATCTCGGTGTTCTTATCCATTTTTTCATTGAGATCTGTGAGGAGGGCCACTGCCTGCAAGGGGGAATGCCCTGGACTGTCTACCACAGGGTCCCCAGCCGGATATACTGCTTCCTCCCCTGCGGAGCCAGCAGATCTACTGCGGCCAAAGCTCACTTCTGGAGCAGACTCGTCCTCTTCTGTGCCTGTGTGGAAAAGATTGTAAAAAAATGAAATTAGCAAATTAGAAACTTTACTTCTACATTTTCTATATAATTTTTTTAAAATTTTACCTGCGGCAACATGTGGAGCCGCAAAGTCTGACATGTAATTTTTCATGGTTTTTTTAGGGGTCACGCTATGCAGATTGGTGTACCTAAAAAAATGTTGTTTTTGCAATGGTTTTTTTGGGGGGAAAAATTTTAAATGTATTGTGTATAGTTTGACCATCTCCTGTCTGTGGGTTAAGCGTACCATTAAGCGTTAATTTTTAAATGTATTGCGTATAGTTTGACCATCTCCTGTCTGTAGATTAAGCATACCAATAAGCGTTAATTTTTAAATGTATTGCGTATAGTTTGACCATCTCCTGTCTGTAGGGTAAGCGTACCATTAAGCATTCATTTTTAAATGTATTGCGTATAGTTTGACCATCTCCTCTGTGGGGTAAGCATACATTACAATTTTACTGTAAAATCCAAGAATAACTCAACATCATCTGTGTAGTGCATGCATTCTTGATATTTTGGCCTTAGCCTGTCTTGTTTTTTGAAAATTATATTTTTTATTTCTTTGCAAATTCTAAATCGTAGGTTGACTGCAAGATGTCACTGCCCAACCCTGTAAGATTCTTCTTAATATGGAAAAAAGATATGTATATTTTAACATTCTTAAATTTCGAAAACATAACTACATTGTCTAACATTTCAGATTGATGTTGGGCGAATTATAGTGGCGATGGTCTCCGACCCCGACCAACCTGGACATCCTCCTAGGCATAGGCCTCATAGGTGTGCAAGGCCCCAGATATTTTGAACACGTGTCACCCTTTTTGGAATGCCTGATGATGTGGTCTTAAGGCGTTATTGCCTACCACCCAAAATCATCCTAGACACTCTTTCATTAATAGAGAATGATCTTGAAAGGCAAATTAACAATCCAACAGCAATACCACCACTTACGCAGTTAATGTCGGCATTACATTTTTGTGCCTCAGGATCCTTCCAGACCACAGTCGGCATAGTTGCGGGAATTTCCCAATCCTCCTTTTCAAGGATCCTGAGGGCGGTAATGGATGCCCTATTTAAGCACCTCCATCATTTTATTAATATGCCATTGGATATGGGGTCCCTTAATGTGGTTAAGCAGAATTTTTTTGAAATTGCAGGCTTCCCACACATCATAGGGGTTGTGGACGGCACTCACATACCACTTCAGCCTCCAGCAGTGCTGGAGGAAATATTTAGGAACTGAAAACATTTCCATTCAATGAATGTAATGGTGGTATGTGATGCCTCCCTCCAGATCCTGTCCCTGAATGCCAAATTTCCGGGAAGTGCACATGATTCATTTGTCATCCGGCAATCAGGGCTTTGGCACAAATTAAACAACCTACAAGCTGGTGATGTGTGGCTTCTGGGTAAGTGGTACCCTTAATTTTAAAAACAAACACTGTTGACTTAGAAATGGTACTGATGTTTTTTTTATTTTCACAGGAGACAGTGGTTACCCTTGCATGCCCTTGCTGCTCACTCATTTGGTTCCTATACCAGGACCACAAAGTCAATATAATTCTGCACTTACTGCCACCAGGCAGGTGGTGGAGTGCTGCATTGGCATTTTAAAAGGCTGATTTAGATGCCTCCACAGCTCTGGTGGCAACCTAATGTATTTGCCGGCTATGGTTTCCAAAATTGTGGTCCTGTGTGGGATATTTCACAACATCGCCATAAGGAGTGGTGTCCCAATGCAGCCAGAGGATGCCTTGCCTGAGAATGGCCCCCCGAGGTTGGTCAGAGGAGAGTGTCTGGGGGGGCCATACGTGATGACGTAGTGGCACGTTTTTTCAGGTAATTTATTTCAATCATTTAGTTAATCAAACATATGTTATCTGATTTTTTTGGACTGTTAAATTTCAAATGTGGTATTTTGTTTTCATTTTTCTTCTCTATTTTTTACAAACAAATAAACAACCTGCATACTACCTGAAAATAAACAACTGTGACAAATATGTTCCAAAATGGAATTTAAATCTGGACAAATGAATTATTACCATGAATTGTGGAAACATGTTGGCATGCTACATCTACAATCAGTTCTTGATGTCCTTTTTTTTTAAATGTATATTAAGCGTGTTTGTGTTGTGTTTATAAAATGTTTATTTAGAAAAATGTGTTTGTTTTTTACAATAAGTTACCCACAATTTTTGGCTTTAAAAAATGGGACAATAGCTTCTTAATTTTGTCCCAAGTGAAAACTGTTGAAAATGTGGCTAAAATGTTTTTAAAGGAATTCACTTTTTACACAAGGTTTTTATTTTTTTGCATTTTTTTTTTTATTTTTGCATTTTTTTGGGGAATAACAAAAGGTATTATGGCGAAGCAGTATGGAGGGAAAGACTAATACAAACATGTTTATGTAAATGTATCCATAAAAAAAAACGTGTGTTAAGGAATTTGCCAAAATTCTTATTAAATGTAATGGTATTAAAATGACCGCTTTCATAATTACTTGGAGTTTCCAAATATTCCTTTTCTAAATGTCAAAACACATTCCACAAATGCAAACTTAATTATTTATCCAGGGATTAAAATGTTAGAGGCAAGGAAAGAAACTTATTAACCAATTTTTTTTTATTTTAAAAAAAAAAAAAAAAGAACAACTGTATCCAACAAAATAAAGCACAATTAGGGCCTCCTTAAGGCCAACAAATGGTCCAAACACACGAGAATGCCAATAATATGGCCACGCAGACGGCCAAGCTCCTCGAATATTGCAGCATTCTGCATCTGTGCCTCTGTTGAAAGAGAAATGTGTGTATTACTAAAATGTAAATTTTATAATGGTCATTAGGATTAATATATAAAACAAGATAAGATACCATGCAAAATGGGGCAAACATTTCACATTTATTAAAATAAACTCAACATTGTAAACTTTCAAACACAAAGCAAATGTAAAAAAAAAAAAACAGCGGTTAGAACTAAAATATTTGCATATGAAGTAAGCCTAACACAAGTTGACAATGTTAAAATTAATTAAAAAACATGAAAGACACAAGTGGTAGTGGTTTTGCATGTGTCATATGCGCAAGGTTAAACCAACATTTTTTTATTTATTTTTTTTAAACTAGCAGATTTGTACTAAACTGATTTTTTTAGGAACAAAGAGCAAATTTAAAAATCATATAAAATGGCTAAAAAAGAAATATAATGTCCAAAAAACAAAAAACAAAACCCACAGTGTATGCATATAGGGAACATTTAAAAACATTACTTCCACCAAAAAAAAAAAAAATACCTGCAGCATCCAGAACCAGGGCAGAGTGGCCAATCTCATCCTCCGATGATGTCAGCCAATAGACATGTGATGTGGGAGGGGTGATTTGGGAAACAGATGAGGGAGTGAAACATGGAGAGGGTGGATCAGGGGAGGGAGTAGAAATATGGATGGGTATGACAGGGGAGGGAGGGGTGGTTTGGGATTTGGGGTACAGGAGAGGGAGGGGAAATATGGATGACAAGGTCAGGGGAGGGTGGAGAATTTGGGGAGTGAGTGGGCAGGGGAAGAGAGGGTTGGAATGGGGGATAGGGGTCGGGCCGGCCTTCTTCGCCGCCTCACTATCCGCTCTTGACCTAAATGATGGATAGTTCAAAATATTAACTAAATTGGCATACATTTTTAAATTTTTTCTAAAAGAATAAAGCCTAAATTCACATACACAAATACAAGGTATAATTTATAACAAAACAAGGCCATATTGCAAACATGCACACTCATTAATGATATATTACATTAGCAAAGTACATTTTGCAAATAAGATTAAGATTAAACCATTCACATATACACTTACGCCGACGGATACGCAGCCGGAGAGACTCGAGCAGGCGGGGTGACCTGCGTCGCAGATCAGACCATCTGCGCTCCAATTGGCCGATGTTCCGGTGGTAGCCCATGGAACGCAGACGACGACGCTCCTCCGCGTACACCCGCCTCTTTTTTATATTAGTGATGGGGGCTGTCGTGTGGTGATTCTGTGGTCCATTACTTCAGTAAGGACCAGCAACTCACGGCGTATGAATGCACTGGCTCTCATGATGGCAGTGATTTTTTTCACACAAAACAGTTTTAATAAAGGTACAAGAAAAATCTGATTGGCTAATGTACTTTCAGAATTAAGAGGAACAATTCTATTGGTTAATGTGTGAGTCATGTGAAAAACCCCCAAAAATATATTGGGACTTATGATTGGCTTGATGCATTTAGATGCGTTAGCAAAGGTCAGAACAAACGGAATAACCATATAATCTGTTTGTAAACCAAAAAGGAAAACATTAATAACGGAAACATTATTTGGAATTATACTATAAATCTGCTTTGTCCTTATAACTGTACGGATTCAGCGGAACTAATGTCACACAATACAAACAACAAAGTTTATTGACATTCAAAAAAAAACAAGATTGAAAACATTTGAGGTTCAATTAAGTAACTTAATATGGTGATTGCCACCAATCGATTCAAGTATGTTTGCCGAACGAGAAACAAGGCAATCGAAAACTGACAGGCCAACTTCCGGAAATTACTTGTGCGAGCGCAGACATCAACCAAAGACTAGTAGAGCGCTCGCTATTTTGAACGCTCACTAGCTAGAGGAGGGGTTGGGTGAATATGGGGCGGAAGCCTAGCTACAAGCGAACAAACGTGCGAGCACTTTATTTTACATATTTCCATTCATATGGACTACGAGCGAACAGCCGCTTGCGTCCGGATCTGAATCAGGCCCATAGTGTCCCTGATTCACATTACACCATAAAGTAGTGTCTCTTATTTATGTTACGACACACAGTAGTGCCCCTTTTACACAATGCCCACAGTAGTGACCCCTTTTACACAATGCTCACAGTAGTGCCCCTTTTACACAATGCCCACAGTAGTGACCCTTTTACACAATGCCCACAGTAGTGACCCTTATGCACAAAGCCCACAGTAGTAATGCCCCTTATACAATGCCCACAGTAGTAGTGCCACTTATACAATGCCCACAGCAATAGTGTCTCTTACACAATGCCCCCAGCAGTTGTGTCCCTTACACAATGCCCCCAGTAGTGGTGCCCCCTATGCAGTCCCCTTAGTAGTAGGGCCACCTATGCAGTGCCCCCAGTAGTAGTATGCCCCCCAGTATTATGCCCCCCATTAGCAGGCCCCCAGTAGTATGCCCTCCCCAGTAGTATGCCCCCCCAGCAGTATGCCCCCCATTAGCAGCCACCCCCAGTAGTATGCCCCCATAAGCAGGCCCCCAGTAGTATTCCCCCCAGTAGTATGCCCCCCATTAGCTGGCCCCCAGTAGTATGCCCCCCCCAGTAGTATGCCCCCCATAAGCAGTCCCCCAGTGGTATTCCCCCCAGTAGTATGCCCCCATAAGCAGGCCCCCAGTAGTATGCCCCCCCCAGTAGCAGGCCCCCTGTAGTATGCTCCCCCAGTAGTAGGCCCCCCCTGTAGTTTGCCCCCCCAGTAGTATGCCCCCATAAGAAGGCCCCCAGTAGTATGCCCCCCCAGTAGTATGCCCCCCAGTAGCAGGCCCCCTGTAGTATGCCCCACCCAGTAGTAGGTCCCCCAGTAGCAGGCCCCCTGTAGTATGCCCCCCCCCAGTAGTAAGCCCCTCCATTAGCGGGCCCCCATACACAAAAAAAAAAACTTACCTGTTTCCCGCTCCAGCCGCCATCCGCTCTGCTGCCACGCGATGAGGAGGGAGCCGGAAGACGGAGCTCTAGCGAGAATCCGACATCAGGCGGCCGCCGTTCGGCCCCGAACGGGGATCCGAGTCAGGCAGGGAACACCCGAACAGGGTTCGGGTGGACTGTGATCACCTATGTTCGGAGCGGTTCGGATTCCACAGAATTCGAACCGCTCATCTCTAGTTAGGATACAGAGTGAAAAGTGAAGGTGCCAGCCAATCTGCCCCTAACTGCCATCACACAGGTTCTGTTTGAAAAATTACAGTTGGGAGCTGATTGGCTGCCACCTTATAACAGGTGGAAACTGGCTGACACCCCCCATAAGATGTACTGACATGGGGGATCAGTATGGATTTCCTCAAATAGCCCTGCTAAAGTTATTTTGGGTTCATAAATGCTGGCAATAGCTACTAATTAGCATCTTAGAATAAGTGGTGAAGAATAGCATTTAGGCATTTTTGGAGTAAAAAAGAAGTACTCCAGACAAATTTGGGTTAAACATAAATAGGTGGTATAATACTTTTTAAGTTGATGAAGTGAAGTTTTAAAAATGTGGAAAATAAACCTGCCGCAAGCACATGCAAACTTAAAAACACCTGAGGCATACTTGGGGCCCCCCTGGAGTAAATTTTGCAAGTTTTTCAGTTTGACCCCCAACTTTGTACTTTTACACTCACCCCCTATTTAAAAGTAATTTCTAGAGGTCTTCATAGTTTTTTTTTAAACTTTTATTAGCACAGTTTACCTTTGGGGGACTGTCCTAAGGCTGCACGGGGGTTCCCACTACTATGCACTAGGGGTGAGCGGGTTCGGATTTCTGAAATCCGAACCCCCCCGAGCCCCCCCGATCCGAGTCCGATCCGAATCAGGCTCGACTTTTCCCGCCTGACTCGGATCTGAAATCGAGGCAAAACGTCATCATCCCGCCTTCCGAGTCTCGCGGGTTTTGGATCCTATATAAGGTACCCACGTCGGCGCCATTTTCTCACTCGGCTGTGGACAGTGAAGAGGGAGGGTGGGAGTTAGGGCTGTGTAGTGTAGTGTAGTGTAGTGCTGCTGTTGTCCACTACTTCAAAGTCCATAGGGGCTGGCTGTGTTGTGCTGTGCTGCTGTTGTTAATAGGGGCTGTGTCCACTACTTCAAAGTCCATAGGGGCTGGCTGGACTGTGTTGTGCAGTCAGTTCTCCATAGGGGCTGTGTCCACTCCAAAGTCCTGTGCAGTGTCCCAGTCCTAAAGGAGTGCTGCAGTGTTGTCCAGGGGGTGCTCTGTCCATCAGGGGTGCTCCCCCCAAGTGCTAAAAAAATAATATATTTTCTGTGTTTGTGAATTGTGTGCGCAGTAGCCGCACGTGCATCAACAAAGTAGTGCCAAGCGTGCGCCTGTGTCATAAGTAAAGGGCCGGCTGGCTTGACCGTTAAGGGTGCTGTAACCCCCGAAAGTACACTCCAGTCCAAACCAAAAAAAAAATTATTTTCTGTGTTTGTGAATTGTGTGCGCAGTAGCCGCACGTGCATCAACAAAGTTGTGCCAAGCGTGCGCCTGTGTCATAAGTAAAGGGCCGGCTGGCTTGACCGTTAAGGGTGCTGTAACCCCCGAAAGTACACTCCAGTCCAAACCAAAAAAAAAATTATTTTCTGTGTTTGTGAATTGTGTGCGCAGTAGCCGCACGTGCATCAACAAAGTAGTGCCAAGCGTGCGCCTGTGTCATAAGTAAAGGGCCGGCTGGCTTGACCGTTAAGGGTGCTGTAACCCCCGAAAGTACACTCCAGTCCAAACCAAAAAAAAAATTATTTTCTGTGTTTGTGAATTGTGTGCGCAGTAGCCGCACGTGCATCAACAAAGTAGTGCCAAGCGTGCGCCTGTGTCATAAGTAAAGGGCCGGCTGGCTTGACCGTTAAGGGTGCTGTAACCCCCGAAAGTACACTCCAGTCCAAACCAAAAAAAAAATTATTTTCTGTGTTTGTGAATTGTGTGCGCAGTAGCCGCACGTGCATCAACAAAGTAGTGCCAAGCGTGCGCCTGTGTCATAAGTAAAGGGCCGGCTGGCTTGACCGTTAAGGGTGCTGTAACCCCCGAAAGTACACTCCAGTCCAAACCAAAAAAAAAATTATTTTCTGTGTTTGTGAATTGTGTGCGCAGTAGCCGCACGTGCATCAACAAAGTAGTGCCAAGCGTGCGCCTGTGTCATAAGTAAAGGGCCGGCTGGCTTGACCGTTAAGGGTGCTGTAACCCCCGAAAGTACACTCCAGTCCAAACCAAAAAAAAAATTATTTTCTGTGTTTGTGAATTGTGTGCGCAGTAGCCGCACGTGCATCAACAAAGTAGTGCCAAGCGTGCGCCTGTGTCATAAGTAAAGGGCCGGCTGGCTTGACCGTTAAGGGTGCTGTAACCCCCGAAAGTACACTCCAGTCCAAACCAAAAAAAAAATTATTTTCTGTGTTTGTGAATTGTGTGCGCAGTAGCCGCACGTGCATCAACAAAGTAGTGCCAAGCGTGCGCCTGTGTCATAAGTAAAGGGCCGGCTGGCTTGACCGTTAAGGGTGCTGTAACCCCCGAAAGTACACTCCAGTCCAAACCAAAAAAAAAATTATTTTCTGTGTTTGTGAATTGTGTGCGCAGTAGCCGCACGTGCATCAACAAAGTAGTGCCAAGCGTGCGCCTGTGTCATAAGTAAAGGGCCGGCTGGCTTGACCGTTAAGGGTGCTGTAACCCCCGAAAGTACACTCCAGTCCAAACCAAAAAAAAAATTATTTTCTGTGTTTGTGAATTGTGTGCGCAGTAGCCGCACGTGCATCAACAAAGTAGTGCCAAGCGTGCGCCTGTGTCATAAGTAAAGGGCCGGCTGGCTTGACCGTTAAGGGTGCTGTAACCCCCGAAAGTACACTCCAGTCCAAACCAAAAAAAAAATTATTTTCTGTGTTTGTGAATTGTGTGGCAGTAGCCGCACGTGCATCAACAAAGTAGTGCCAAGCGTGCGCCTGTGTCATAAGTAAAGGGCCGGCTGGCTTGACCGTTAAGGGTGCTGTAACCCCCGAAAGTACACTCCAGTCCAAACCAAAAAAAAAATTATTTTCTGTGTTTGTGAATTGTGTGCGCAGTAGCCGCACGTGCATCAACAAAGTAGTGCCAAGCGTGCGCCTGTGTCATAAGTAAAGGGCCGGCTGGCTTGACCGTTAAGGGTGCTGTAACCCCCGAAAGTACACTCCAGTCCAAACCAAAAAAAAAATTATTTTCTGTGTTTGTGAATTGTGTGCGCAGTAGCCGCACGTGCATCAACAAAGTAGTGCCAAGCGTGCGCCTGTGTCATAAGTAAAGGGCCGGCTGGCTTGACCGTTAAGGGTGCTGTAACCCCCGAAAGTACACTCCAGTCCAAACCAAAAAAAAAATTATTTTCTGTGTTTGTGAATTGTGTGCGCAGTAGCCGCACGTGCATCAACAAAGTAGTGCCAAGCGTGCGCCTGTGTCATAAGTAAAGGGCCGGCTGGCTTGACCGTTAAGGGTGCTGTAACCCCCGAAAGTACACTCCAGTCCAAACCAAAAAAAAAATTATTTTCTGTGTTTGTGAATTGTGTGCGCAGTAGCCGCACGTGCATCAACAAAGTAGTGCCAAGCGTGCGCCTGTGTCATAAGTAAAGGGCCGGCTGGCTTGACCGTTAAGGGTGCTGTAACCCCCGAAAGTACACTCCAGTCCAAACCAAAAAAAAAATTATTTTCTGTGTTTGTGAATTGTGTGCGCAGTAGCCGCACGTGCATCAACAAAGTAGTGCCAAGCGTGCGCCTGTGTCATAAGTAAAGGGCCGGCTGGCTTGACCGTTAAGGGTGCTGTAACCCCCGAAAGTACACTCCAGTCCAAACCAAAAAAAAAATTATTTTCTGTGTTTGTGAATTGTGTGCGCAGTAGCCGCACGTGCATCAACAAAGTAGTGCCAAGCGTGCGCCTGTGTCATAAGTAAAGGGCCAGCTGGCTTGACCGTTAAGGGTGCTGTAACCCCCGAAAGTACACTCCAGTCCAAACCAAAAAAAAAATTATTTTCTGTGTTTGTGAATTGTGTGCGCAGTAGCCGCACGTGCATCAACAAAGTAGTGCCAAGTGTGCGCCTGTGTCATAAGTAAAGGGCCGGCTGGCTTGACCGTTAAAGGGTGCTGTAACCCCCAAAGTACACTCCAGTCCAAACCAAAAAAAAAATTATTTTCTGTGTTTGTGAATTGTGTGCGCAGTAGCCGCACGTGCATCAACAAAGTAGTGCCAAGCGTGCGCCTGTGTCATAAGTAAAGGGCCGGCTGGCTTGACCGTTAAAGGGTGCTGTAACCCCCGAAAGTACACTCCAGTCCAAACCAAAAACAAATTATTTTCTGTGTTTGTGAATTGTGTGCGCAGTAGCCGCACGTGCATCAACAAAGTAGTGCCAAGCGTGCGCCTGTGTCATAAGTAAAGGGCCGGCTGGCTTGACCGTTAAAGGGTGCTGTAACCCCCAAAGTACACTCCGGTCCAAACCAAAAAAAAAATTATTTTCTGTGTTTGTGAATTGTGTGCGCAGTAGCCGCACGTGCATCAACAAAGTAGTGCCAAGCGTGCGCCTGTGTCATAAGTAAAGGGCCGGCTGGCTTGACCGTTAAGGGTGCTGTAACCCCCGAAAGTACACTCCAGTCCAAACCAAAAAAAAAATTATTTTCTGTGTTTGTGAATTGTGTGCGCAGTAGCCGCACGTGCATCAACAAAGTAGTGCCAAGAGTGCGCCTGTGTCATAAGTAAAGGGCCGGCTGGCTTGACCGTTAAAGGGTGCTGTAACCCCCAAAGTACACTCCAGTCCAAACCAAAAAAAAAATTATTTTCTGGGTTTAGCCGCACGTATATATCAAATCGATATAACATAAATGGAGGACCAAACTTTCTCCGATAAAAATAAAATAGAGAAAGATCAAGAACCACTTCCTCCTAGTGCTGAAGCTGCTGCCACTAGTCATGACATAGATGATAACATGCCATCAACGTCGTCTGCCAAGGCCGATGCCCAATGTCATAGTAGAGGGCACATACAATCCCAAATGGCAAAGTTCAGGAAAATGACCTTGAAAAAGACATTTAAATCAGCTGAAGAGAAACGTAAACTTGCCAATATGCCATTTACGACACGGAGTGGCAAGGAACGGCTAAGGTCGATCCCTAGTATGTTCATGACTAGTGGTTCAGCTTCACATGACGATGGAAGCCCTCCTCCCACTAAAAAAATCAAAAGAGTTAAGCTGGCAAAAGCACAGCGAAGAACTGTGCTTTCTAAGAAGATATCACAAATCCCCAAGGAGAGTCCAAGTGTGGTGGTGGTTGCGATGCCTGACCTTCCCAGCACTGGACGGGAAGAGGTGGCTCTTTCCACCATTTGCACGCCCCCTGCAAGTGCTGAAAGGAGCACCCACAGTCCACTTGCTGATATGCAAATTGAAGATGTCACTGTTGAAGTACAACAGGATGAGGATACTGGTGTAGCTGGCGCTGAGGAGGAAGTTGGCGAGGAGGATTCTGATGGTGATGTGGTTTGTTTAAATCAGGCTCCGGGGGAGACAGTTGTTGTCCGTGGGATGAAAAAGCCCATCACGGTCATGCCTGGGCAGAAGACCAAACATTCCACCTCTTTGGTCTGGCAATATTTCTATCCAAATCCGGACAACAACTGTCTTGCCATATGTACCATATGTAAAGGTGAAATAAGTAGGGGTAGGGACGTCAACCACCTAGGAACATCCTCCCTTATACGGCACCTGCAGCGCGTTCATAAAAAGTTACTGTCAAGTTCAGAAACTTTGGCTAAGACCGTAAGCAGTCCAGGGACACCTAAATCCCGTTGTCCTGTTGTATCCAAGCGCCTGCAAACCACACCGTCAACTCCCTCCTCATCAATTTCCTCCTTAGTCAGGATCGGAAGTAGTCCTGCAGGCCATGTCACTGGCATGACTGACTCTCCTATGCGGGATTCCTCTGGAGGATCCTGCATTGCTACGCCTACTGCTGCCGCTGCTGCTGTTGCTGCTGCTGGGAGTCGTTCATCATCCCAGAGAGGAAGTAGGAACACCACTACTTTTACTAAACAATTGACCCTCCAACAGTCCTTAGCGAGGAGGATGAAGTACGACAGCAGTCATCCTGAAGCAAAACGTATAACTGAGGCCTTGACTGCTATGTTGGTGTTAGACGTGCGTCCGGTATCCGCCATTAGTGCAGTGGGATTTAGACAATTGATGGAGGTAGTGTGTCCCCGGTTCCAAATCCCGTCTAGATTCCACTTCACTAGGCAGGCGATACCGAGACTGTACAGAAACGTCAGAAAAAGTGTCCTCAGTGTCCTGAAAAATGCCGTTGTACACAATGTCCACTTAACCACGGACATGTGGACAAGTGGAACAGGGCAGACTAAGGACTATATGACTGTGACAGCCCACTGGGTAGATGTATCACCTTACGCAGCAACAGCAGCAGCGTCACCAGTAGCAGCATCTCAGAAACGCCAGCTCGTTACAAGGCAGGCTACGCTGTGTATCACCGGTTTCAGTAAGAGGCACACCGCCGACAACCTCTTAGAGAAACTGAGGGAAATCATCGCCCAGTGGCTTACCCCACTTAGACTCTCCTGGGGATTTGTGATATCTGACAACGCCACCAATATTGTGCGGGCATTACATCTGGGCAAATTCCAGCACGTCCCATGTTTTGCTCACACAATAAACTTGGTGGTGCAGAATTTTCTGAAAAGCGACAGGGGCGTGCAGGAGACGCTTTGGGTGGCCCGAAAAATTTCTGGCCACTTTCGCCATTCAGCGACTGCGTGCCGAAGACTGGAGCGCTAGCAAACACTCTTGAACCTGCCCCGCCATCACCTGAAGCAAGAGGTTGTGACGCGGTGGAACTCAACCCTCTATATGCTTCAGAGGATGGAGGAGCAGCAAAAGGCCATACAAGCCTATACATCCACCTATGACATAGGCAAAGGAGGGGGTATGCACCTGACTCAAGCGCAGTGGAGAATGATTTCCGTGTTGTGCAAGGTTCTCCAGCCCTTCGAACTTGCCACACGTGAAGTCAGTTCAGACACAGCCAGCTTGAGTCAGGTCATTCCCCTCATCAGGCTTTTGCAGAAGCAGCTGGAGAAAGTGAAGGAGGAGCTAAGACGGAGCGATTCCGCTCGGCATGTGGGACTTGTGGATGAAGCCCTTCATTCGTTTTGCCAGGATTCCAGGGTGGTCAATCTGTTGAAATCAGACCACTACATTTTGGCCACCGTGCTTGATCCTAGGTTTAAAGCCTATGTGGTGTCTCTCTTTCCGGCCGACACAAGCCTGCAGAGGTGCAAAGACCTGCTGGTGAACACACTGTCAGCTGAAGCGGAACGTGACACGTCAACGGCTCCTTCTTCATTTTCTCCCGCAACTGGGGCTGCCAGGAAAAAACTTAGGTATCCTAAGCAACCCGCTGGCGGTGATGCAGGGCAGGCAGGACCAAGTTTGGACATCTGGTCCGGACTGAAGGACCTGGCAACAATTTCTGACATGTCTACTGTCACTGCATATGATACTGTCACCATTGACAGAATGGTGGAGGATTACATCGGTGACAGCATCCAAGTAGGCATGTCAGACAGTCCATACCTGTACTGGCAGGAAAAAGAGGCAATTTGGAGGCCCCTGTACAAGCTGGCTCTATTTTACCTGAGTTGCCCCCCCTCCAGTGTGTACTCCGAAAGAGTGTTTAGTGCAGCCGGGAACCTTGTCAGCGAAAGGCGTAGGAGGTTGCTTCCACAGAATGTGGAGAAGATGATGTTCATCAAAATGAATTATCAGCTCTTCCAGGGAGACCAGCCTCCAGAAGGTACAGAGGGACCTGTGGTGGTGGATTCAAGTGGGGACGAGTTAATACTTTGTGAGGATGAGGATGTACACACTGAAGAGGGTGAGGAATCGGTGGATGAGGAGGATGAGGATGACATCTTGCCTCCGTAGAGCCAGTTTGTGCAGGGACACATTAATTGCCAGCTTGTTTTGTGGGGGCCCAAACGAACCAATCATTTCAGCCACAGTTGTGTGGCAGACCCTGGCGCTGAAATGATTGATTTGTTAAAGTGTGCATGTCCTGTTTATACAACATAAGGGTGGGTGGGAGGGCCCAAGGACAATTCCATCTTGCACTTCTTTTTTTTCTTTGCATTATGTACAGTTTGGGGCCTAGTTTTTCTAACTGCCATCCTGTCTGCCACTGCAGTGTCACTCCTAGATGGGTCACGTGTTTGTGCCGCCCACTCGTGTCGCTTAGCATAGTCATCCAGCTACCTCGGTGCAACCTTTTGGACATGAAAACACTATTGTGAGGTGTGAGGTGTTCAGAATAGACTGGAAATGAGTGGAAATTAAGGTTATTGAGGTTAATAATAGCATAGGAGCAGAGAAACCAACAAATTCTGTGATTTTAGCTGTTTTTATGCTTTTTAAAAAAAAAATACAGATCCAAAACACAAAACCCAGAACCCAAAACACGGAAGGGTGGTTTTGGCAAAACCAATCCAGATCCAAAACACGAAGAAAGATCCAGATCCAAAACCAAAACACAAAACACGAAAAGTGGCCGGTGCACACCCCTACTATGCACCCAAAAACACAAAATCTGCACTTTTTGCAACCTCCATTCTGAGGCAAATCTATTTGGTCAATTAAAATGCATTGATTTTCCACACCGGCAAATACTCTTTAGAATTGAATACGGGGATAAGTTTTCGGTGGGACAAATAACGTCACTGGGGACATTTTCAACAAAAAATTGACTTTTCAGAGCTGATTGGAAATATGCCCCACAGTGTGTCAATGTATGCATTTATCTGAGTGTATAAAGTGCAAATTTATCTTACATTTAAGTACTCAGACTTGATACATGGCCTTACACGTCTCGGGTATGATGACGCCCAAAGCCTGTGGTGAATGAGGGAACCGAACTTAAGGTCTGCCAAGGATCTTCCGGTAGCCAAAAACCGTAAGGTAGCCACTGGCCTCTCTTCAGCCGATATCACCCTCCTCATATTGGTATCCTGTCTCTGGATAACAGGGGTCACAAGCCACAGCAACTCCTGAAACATCACCTCGTCCATCCGCAAGAAATTCTGGTAGTCGCCCGGATTATTCTCACGAATTTCCATCAACAAAGGCATGTGGGACATGGTATCCCTCCGCAGCAGCCACTCCTTTGTCCATCAAGAGCGAGGCCTTCTCCTCCTCTCGGCCCTCTCCCTCTCAGACAAAATTGCGACTCCTGCGTACGCCAACATGATTCGCTGACGACTAGGTTCCATTTTAGAATAGCACAATAGACACACTTTGTAAAAGGTAAGCTAAAAACAAAGCGGAGCAAATTAGCAATGTAACAACGTTTAGCTGGTGTAAACCGAACCAAACCAGCCACAGAGCAAGAAATGCAAAGTTTTAAAATGGCCCCCACCTTTTTATTCCCTCATTGGAAGCCCCTCCCACCATATCACACACATCTGCCTAGTATACACCCCTCAAGAATTGCTTGGACCAATCATTGTCATTGGAATTCTTCTTCATTTAAATACTGTCAGATTTGTCCAATATCGTTCATCGCTCATGAAAAATCGCTCAAATCGTTGAACAAATCGTTCATCGTTTATGAAAAATCGTTCAATGATATTGTTCATCTGACAAATCTGACCATGTGTATGCACCATAACATACAGATGTGTCCTCATACACTATTGCTGCAGTCTCACCAAACAGCCTTTCTCAGCGTGCCAGGACCCGTGCGACTTGGCATGTGCTCAGTTTCTTTTTCATATCTTTTTCACCTGAAAATACATCTTAGGGTCTGAGTAAGTAAGGATAGCGGCTGTGATTACGCACACAATCTGACTGCTTTGATATGCTAATCTATTGCAATTGCTATGCCATCGCAGCACAACATAAGGACGCCCACCTTACCTTACACACATCCGTAAATATAGCAAAACTTCAAAATCGTTGGTAACATCGAGTACAATCGGAGCCTCACACACTTGCACAAGGTCAGACCTTACTCAGAAATTGCTAACCTCATCGCTTGCTGTGAAAGCCCAAGCTGAGTATGGCATCGCAGTGGATAATTTATGCACACCCATGCAATGGCGTTCAAACGCACTGGCATGCCTGCGTTTTGTTGACCACCCCCTCATCACCTCCCCCAAATGGTACTTCCTGTCAATCACTCTGCGATGGGTCTGCGTAGTCACTGCAGTTGCAGTCCCGATCACAGTGGCCAGGTTTGCACACGCACAATGCGATACATGCGCAGAACGCAACAATCAGCTGATTGCATGCATAATCGCAGTTGCGATCATTGCTGAATCAGGCCCTTAGTCACAATCAGATGTGACAAACAGCTTCACAAGAGTCCACTGATTAATTTATCTTTGTGTTCTTTGTGTGATTCATTAGCGTTCATATAAGCAGCGGTTTCTAGGCCTGATTCAGCTAACATGGTAGCAGCTGCGACATCACAGACCCTTCTGCATAAGCGCAGTATGGGATCCGGTGCAAGCGCAGAATCCCGACCATCAGGAATCTGCATGACTTCTCTTGTGTCCTCTGCTGTATCAGGTCCTCTGTCTCTCCCCCTCACTAAAGGTGCCCATACATCTCCAATGAATCGTCGCAATGTAGCGATGGGAGCGGAAACGCCGATCCGCCGGTCGGAAATTCCGACTGGAGACCATCGATGTTCAGTGATCCGTTGCAGGATCGCTGAAATTTCACATGTTAAATTTCTCAGATTTGACAATCACGATAATTTTTTGATCGTGATTGTCATATCGGTGAAATCCAACATGTTGGATTTCTGCGATCCTGCGATGCCAGGTTGCAGCAATCCATCACAGATGTATGGGGCCCTTAATGCTCCACACTGATATGATCCATATCCCGCACTCCCAATTCACCCTAACTGGTGCACCTGAGTTAATAAGTGAGCCTGGCACTGTTGGAGAGCAGGCTTCTCTATGATTACAGGCTTTGTGAAGTGAGCTAGGGGGGTTGATATTTGAGATTAGGACTGTCCCAGAAAGTGTGTGTAAATTAAGAAAACTTCTACTCAAAATGTAAATTTCTTCATTAAGAAGTATTTGCCCCTCAGGTAGGTGCTGGTTGGTTTCCACCCCACGTCCCCTGTGTTCATAGGTGAAACTAGACATTTGGTAATGGGTGGTCCCAGTTCCATATACCTCGAACTTGCGTAAAGTCACAGTTTCGACTATGACCACAGATGCAAAGCGCTTTCAGCAGCCTGCGACTCACAATCAGGAACTATTTTTTAAAACTTTTTTTTACCACATTTTCATTTAATTATTCACACTTACCGGTCCTAGGTTAGCGAACATTACTGCACCATAAAAGCACACTGGGCTTGATTCAGAGCTGGATACAACTGCAGCTGCTACTGCATCTTTATGCAAATGCCACAGCTAATGGCCTTCCTACGCTTTAGATTTGCACATATACCTCCTAATTTTATATAAGTCAAACATGTTTGCCCATTATATACTATCTGACTGCACCGATAGGAGAAAATAAAACACAATGGCTACCACCAAAAAAATAAAACATATTAGCTTTACATGAAAACAAAACCCAACACATTAGCACCGATAAGAGAAAAATAAAACACAATGGCTCTCACAGCCCTTAAAAAATAAAACATATAGGGCGTCATTTATCAACGAGTTTTATCACACACGAGTGATAACACTTGCTGCGTATGATATATGGTGCTCCAGCCAATCAGCTTCCAACTGTAATTTTTCAAACGTGACAGTTGGGAGCTGATTGGCTGGAGCAACATTATCATATGCAACAAGTTTTATTACTCGTTGTGAGTGATAAAACTCGTTGATAAATGAGGCCCCATAGGCTTCACATGAACTAACAAATAAATAAAAAAACATAAAAGACCCGCTAGGAAAAAAACAAATACATTGACACAGAGAAAAATACTGTAAAACAAAATGTTGACCACAGAATCAAAATAAAACATATAGGCTTTGTATAAAAGAAACAAACAAATTGTCCCAGTCACACTGCGCGCCCCATCCCTCATCCCACCCACACTGTGCTCCCCATCCCTCATCCCGCCCACACTGTGTGCCCCTTCCCTTCTCCCAATCACACTGTGCTCCCCATCCCACCCACACTGTGCTCCTCTTCCCTCATCCCACCCACACTGTGCTCCCCTTCCCTTCTCCCACCCACACTGTGCTCCCCTTCCCTCATCCCACTCACACTGTGCTCCCCTTCCCTTATCCAATCCACACTGTGCTTCCCATCCCAGCCACACTGCGCTCCCCTTTCCTTATCCCACCCACACTGTGCTCCCCATCCTACAATGTGCTCTTTTCCTATATCCCACCCACACTACTCTCCCCTTTCCTTATTACATGCACACTGCGCTCCCCTTTCCTTATCCCACCACACTGTGCTCCCAATTCTACAATGTGCTCCCCTTCCCTTATCCCACCCACACTGTGCTCCCCATCCAGTATAGTGCTTTCCCCCATCCTACATAGTGCTTCCCCTTCCCCAAATCACACATACTGTAGTGCTTTCCCCAGCCCCACATCCCACATAGTGCTTTCCCTGCCCCCATCCCACATAGTGCTTCCCCCATCCCACATAGTGTTTTTGCCCCATACCACATAGTGCTATGCCCTGCCTCCCATTCCACAAAGTGCTTTACCTGCTCCCCATCCCACATACTGCTTCCCCCATCCCTCATAGTGCTATCCCGCCTCCCATTCCACATAGTGCTTTCCTTGCTCACCATCCAACATAGTGCTCCCTCATCCTACATAGTTCTTCCCGCCATTCCACATAGCGCTTCCCCATCCCACATCCCACATAGTGTTATCCCCTGCCTCCCATTCCACATAGTGCTTCCCCCCATCCCACATAGTGCTTTCTCTTGCCTCCAATTCCAATTCCATAGTACTTTCCCTGCCCCATCCCACATAGTGCTTTCCCCAACCCACATAGTGCTTCCCCATCCTACATAGTGCTATCTACTGCCTCCCATTCCACATAGTGCTTCCCCCATTCCACATAGTGCTTTCTCTTGTCTCCCATTCCACATAGTGCTTTCCCTGCCCCCATCCCACATAGTGCTTCCCCCCATCCTACATAGTGCTTCCCCCATCCCACATAGTGCTTCCCCATCCCACATAGTGCTTCCCCATCCCACATAGTGCTTCCCCACATCCCACATAGTGCATCCCCCATCCCACATAGTGCTTCCCCATCCCACTTAGTGCTTCCCCCCATTCCACATAGTGCTTTCCCATCCCACATAGTGCTTCCCCCATCCCACATTGTGCTATCCCCTGCCTCCCATTACACATAGTGCTTCCCCCATCCCACATAGTTCTTCCCCCATTCCACATAGTGCTTCCCCATCCCACATAGTTATTCCCCCATTCCACATAGTGCTTCCCTGATCCCACAAAGTGCTATCCTCTGGCTCCTATTCCACATAGTGCTTCCCCCCCTGATACCACATAGTGCTTTATTTTGCCTCCCATCCCACATAGAGCTATCCCCTGCCTCCCATCCCACATAGTGCTGCTTTCCCCCATTCCACATAGCGCTTCTCCCATCCCACAGTGTTATCCCCTGCCTCCCATTCCACATAGTGCTTCCCCATCCCACATAGTGCTATCCCCTGCCTCCCATCCCACATAGTGCTTGCCCCCCATCCCACATAGTGCTTCCCCATCCCACATAGTGCTATCCCCTGCCTCCCATTCCACATAGTGCTTCCCCATCCCACATAGTGCTTTCCCCTGTCTCCCATTCCACATAGTGCTTCCCCATCCCACATAGTGCTATCCCCTGCCTCCCATCCCATATACGGCTTGCCCCCATCCCACATAGTGCTTCCCCATCCCACAGTGCTATCCCCTGCCTCCCATTCCACATAGTGCTTCCCCATCCCACATAGTGCTATCCCCTGCCTCCCACATAGTGTTTGCCCCCCCATCCCACATAGTGCTTCCCCCATCCCACATAGTTCTTCCCCCATTCCACATAGTGCTTCCCCCATCCCACAAAGTGCTATCCTCTGGCTCCTATTCCACATAGTGCTTCCCCCCTGATACCACATAGTGCTTTATTTTGCCTCCCATCCCACATAGTGCTATCCCCTGCCTCCCATCCCACATAGTGCTGCTTTCCCCATTCCACATAGCGCTTCTCCCATCCCACAGTGTTATCCCCTGCCTCCCATTCCACATAGTGCTTCCCCATCCCACATAGTGCTATCCCCTGCCTCCCATCCCACATAGTGCTTGCCCCCCATCCCACATAGTGCTTCCCCATCCCACATAGTGCTATCCCCTGCCTCCCATTCCACATAGTGCTTCCCCATCCCACATAGTGCTTTCCCCTGTCTCCCATTCCACATAGTGCTTCCCCATCCCACATAGTGCTATCCCCTGCCTCCCATCCCACATACGGCTTGCCCCCATCCCACATAGTGCTTCCCCATCCCACAGTGCTATCCCCTGCCTCCCATTCCACATAGTGCTTCCCCATCCCACATAGTGCTATCCCCTGCCTCCCACATAGTGCTTGCCCCCCCATCCCACATAGTGCTTCCCCCATCCCACATAGTTCTTCCCCCATTCCACATAGTGCTTCCCCCATCCCACAAAGTGCTATCCTCTGGCTCCTATTCCACATAGTGCTTCCCCCCCTGATACCACATAGTGCTTTATTTTGCCTCCCATCCCACATAGTGCTATCCCCTGCCTCCCATCCCACATAATGCTGCTTTCCCCCATTCCACATAGCGCTTCTCCCATCCCACAGTGTTATCCCCTGCCTCCCATCCCACATAGTGCTTGCCCCTGCCTCCACATAGTGCTTCCCCATCCCACATAGTGCTATCCCCTGCCTCCCATCCCACATAGTGTTATCCCCTGCCTCCACATAGTGCTTCCCCATCCCACATAGTGCTATCCCCTGCCTCCCATTCCACATAGTGCTTCCCCATCCCACATAGTGCTTTCCCCTGTCTCCCATTCCACATAGTGCTTCCCCATCCCACATAGTGCTATCCCCTGCCTCCCATCCCACATACGGCTTGCCCCCATCCCACATAGTGCTTCCCCATCCCACAGTGCTATCCCCTGCCTCCCATTCCACATAGTGCTTCCCCATCCCACATAGTGCTATCCCCTGCCTCCCACATAGTGCTTGCCCCCCCATCCCACATAGTGCTTCCCCCATCCCACATAGTTCTTCCCCCATTCCACATAGTGCTTCCCCCATTCCACATAGTGCTTCCCCCATCCCACAAAGTGCTATCCTCTGGCTCCTATTCCACATAGTGCTTCCCCCCCTGATACCATATAGTGCTTTATTTTGCCTCCCATCCCACATAGTGCTATCCCCTGCCTCCCATCCCACATAATGCTGCTTTCCCCCATTCCACATAGCGCTTCTCCCATCCCACAGTGTTATCCCCTGCCTCCCATTCCACATAGTGCTTGCCCCATCCCACATAGTGCTTCCCATCCCACAGTGTTATCCCCTGCCTCCCATTCCACATAGTGCTTCCCCATCCCACATAGTGCTATCCCCTGCCTCCCATCCCACATAGTGCTTGCCCCCCATCCCACATAGTGCTTCCCCATCCCACATAGTGCTATCCCCTGCCTCCCATTCCACATAGTGCTTCCCCATCCCACATAGTGCTATCCCCTGCCTCCCATTCCACATAGTGCTTCCCCATCCCACATAGTGCTATCCCCTGCCTCCCATCCCACATACGGCTTGCCCCCCCATCTCACAGTGCTTCCCCATCCCACAGTGCTATCCCCTGCCTCCCATTCCACATAGTGCTTCCCCATCCCACATAGTGCTATCCCCTGCCTCCCACATAGTGCTTGCCCCCCCATCCCACATAGTGCTTCCCCCATCCCACATAGTGCTATCCCCTGCCTCCCATCCCACATAGTGCTTGCCCCCCATCCCACATAGTGCTTCCCCATCCCACATAGTGCTATCCCCTGCCTCCCATTCCACATAGTGCTTCCCCATCCCACATAGTGCTATCCCCTGCCTCCCATTCCACATAGTGCTTCCCCATCCCACATAGTGCTATCCCCTGCCTCCCATCCCACATACGGCTTGCCCCCCCATCTCACAGTGCTTCCCCATCCCACAGTGCTATCCCCTGCCTCCCATTCCACATAGTGCTTCCCCATCCCACATAGTGCTATCCCCTGCCTCCCACATAGTGCTTGCCCCCCCATCCCACATAGTGCTTCCCCCATCCCATATAGTTCTTCCCCCATTCCACATAGTGCTTCCCCCATCCCACAAAGTGCTATCCTCTGGCTCCTATTCCACATAGTGCTTCCCCCCCTGATACCACATAGTGCTTTCTTTTGCCTCCCATCCCACATAGTGCTATCCCCTGCCTCCCATCCCACATAATGCTGCTTTCTCCCATTCCACATAGCGCTTCTCCCATCCCACAGTGTTATCCCCTGCCTCCCATTCCACATAGTGCTTGCCCCCCCATCCCACATAGTGCTTCCCATCCCACATAGTGCTTCCCCATCCCACATAGTGCTATCCCCTGCCCCATCCCACATAGTGCTTGCCCCCCATCCAACATAGTGCATCCCCATCCCACATAGTGCTATCCCCTGCCTCCCAATCCACATAGTGCTTCCCCATCCCACATAGTGCTATCCCCTGCCTCCCATTCCACATAGTGCTTCCCATCCCACATAGTGCTATCCCCTGCCTCCCACATAGTGCTTGCCCCCCCCATCCCACATAGTGCTTCCCCCATCCCGCTATTTGTCGAATTCAATTAGAAAGGACGCGAAAACGGCACCCGGCGAAACCGAAACAGTCGAAAAGTCCTGTCAAGAATGGGGAACTCAGCCTGACACCCCCCAAAAGATGCTCTAACATCAGGGATCACTATAGATGCCCCCAATTAGCCCTAATGAAGGTATTTGGGGTGCTTCAGTTGTGTCAATAGGTGCCAATTAGTGCATTAACACAAGTGGTGAAGAATAGCATTTAGCATAATTTTTTGCTAAAAATAAGTAGTCCCAGCAAATTTGGAGTACCCGATAATGGGTGCTAGCATATTTTGAAGTTGCTAAAGTGAATTTTTTAAAAATATAAAAAATCCACCTGCCACAACCACCTGCAAACTTAAAATTATCTGGAGCATACTTGGGGACCCCCCTAGAGTCTATTTCAATAGTTTTTAAATTTGTCCCCAAGCTTTGGACTTTTTCGCCCCCAAAATGAAAGTCTTTTTTTGGGGTGATTTAAAGTATTTTTTAAACTTTTTTTTGATGCAGTTTACCTTTGGGGGACTGTCCCAAGGATGCTGGGGGGTTTGCACCCCAAAACCTCAATTCTGTGCTTTTTTTCGACACCTATTCATAGGCGAAACTTTTTCGTCAGTTCCATTGCATTGAGTTTCTGCACCGGCGAAAAGTCTCCGGAATTGAATACAGAGGAAACTTTTCTCATTGCGAAATGACGTCACTCGCGATACTTTTCCGCAGAAACTGACTTTTCGCATCTACAGTAATTAAATATGGCCCTATGTCTGATATGCTCTCACCTCCTCTACTATAACTGATATGCTCTTACCCCCTCTACTCTATCTGATATACTGGTGGAAGGGGACAAGAAAGAATGGGAAACTGTCCAGCAATGCTACAGGAATGAGCACATGTGATTTGTCATGCTCTTTTATATTATAATAATGACTGTATAACAGGGAGGTACAGCCATATCCATGCATCATGTTGGTGATGTTGGAAGAACTCATTTTGGGTATACATCATGCCTCTGTCCAGCTTGTACAGTAACAGGATATGGAACACAAATACAGGCTACAAACAACGTCTTACATGCTGACCTTTATATTTTTGTATTAACTGATGAAAGAAATGGGATCACAGCAGGAAACATCACCTAATGAAAATACCTGTGCTGTTACATATAGTGTTCATGCTATTATGCAACTGTATTATGTGCATCTGCGTTTGAGATACTTACCTATACAAAGTATTGGCAGGTGTAATGTATCAATTAAATGTTTGGATTTTATTAAATGTAAATGTGGGTAGTGGGTACTAAATACATGTAATGAACTATGGAGGAGAAGTGACTTATTAATTTAAATAATATGCTTCGGTTCCTGTTATCATGTAAGAATATATTTGTTTTGTTTTACAGAATAATATAGGGAACATCTTTTATATAGTTAAACTGCATGTGAATAACATTGATTTAGTCATGATAGCTGTTGTGCATTGTTGCTTATGAAGTGCTCATATTTATATATTTAGATTGTTATGGATAATGCACTCAGAATAATAACAGTTATATTGTGGGGCCCAGGACTGACAAAATAGGCAGAGCCCCTCACTTTGGGTGGGGGCAGTTTGTCAGAGGTGAGCGTTGCTATGGATAATGTGGGTGGAATTACAGCAGAGGTGGGGCATCAATTTGTGCGTAAATTAGTTAAAAAAATATTATGAAATCCAATCACGGCTCGTAGACCGACAGCCAATTAGAAGCAGTTGAGTTGAGCCAATTACATTTTGCCAGGTCATAGCTATGCTTTCTCGCAGCGTCTGACGTCAGACACCACCAAGCTGATCCTTCAGTACAGCAGCAGTCAATAGAAAGGGCATTGCTTGAAGTGCTCTGCCGGACGCGGAAGAGGCCAGAAGATGGCGCCACTGACCAGGACGAGCCAGTGGCAGAAGAAAGACGATAAGGACTGGAGAGTGCTGCAGGTGGTGGGAAGCAAAGAGCTAAACAAAGCTCGCCAATGCAGCCTCTCTCCACTTAGTGGTAGGCTGCCTTGGCCACTGGTAATTTAACACCCCGTAGACCAGGTGTCGACATCAGGTCCATGGGTGTAATCAGGTCACAGGCCTGTGGAGCATGCTAGGCAGGCAGATTGCCTGTGCCACAATTAAAAGTGTCTCTGGGAATTAGGTCCAGGTCCCTTTATGCTTCCTAAGGCAGTCAGGCAATAGCCTGAGCCCCTGGTGAATATCTACTGGGCATTAGGCCCAGTCCACTCTTATTTAACAGATAGTTAATCACGCCTCCATTTTAAAAAATGGAGGACGTTGCAGCACCCCAGGGCACCGAGAGGGGGGGAGCGGGTACAGATTACCTGGGTCCTGGCATGGCAGGGGCCCAGGCCGCCCACAGCACATCACAGTTTTTTTTAAACTGTTTTTTTTTTTTTATTTTCCTTTACTACTTTACTGAACCACAGTGGGTGGTGGCGAGCGGCAGTTCAGGGGGTGGGAGGGGAGTGGCGCACTGTCTGTGTGTCAGTGTCACAGACAGTGCACACTCACTTGTCTTGCAATGCAGGCTGCAGGGCGCCGCTGCGGAGCTGGTGCTCTCGTGAGATGATGACGTCATCATCTCGTAAGTCTCTCTCTCTCAGTACCAGGTCCAGGCTCCGGGCGGAGATTGGGAGGGAGGGAGGCAGATGACCTCGGGCGGTATACAGTATGTGGCGCAGACAGTGAGTCGGAATAAGACAGTCACTGTCTGTGAAGGGAAGAGCCAAGCGCGCTACTGACTGGCTGCTAGTTTGACACTGTCAATCTGTGTAAGGGACTTTGACACTGTAATCCTGTTGCAAGTTATAAATCTAAGAATGCTATAAAATGTATAAATATAATGCATCACCATTAGTGTATATTAGATATATCATATTAACCAGTCCTCGAAGTGGGAATTTAGAGGTGGGGATATGGAGAATGTATCTCCCCCCCCCCCCCTTGGGCCCCTGCTTCCTTATAACCCCATTGTACGTCCCTAATACTAACTGCCTGCCTCCCTCTGTCTGCCCCTCTCTCACATCCTCCCCTCTCCCTACTTACCGCTTGCCTGCGCTGCTGGAATGGAGCTGCCAGGAGAGAGCACTGGGTCCTTCGTTGCTGCTGCAGTTGTGCGAGCCAATGAGAAGTTGCCACTCTATGCCGTGTGTGGACCCTCATTAAGCACCTAAACACTGCACCAATCCATCCTCTGCTGAGCTAATTAACCCCAAGCCATCACAATATATATATTTATGTGTGTATATCTATATATATATATATATATATATATATAGATACAAAATGATGGACGGAACTCCGGGACAAGTAATGTAAATAATCACAGCACGCTGTACAAATAGATGTCAACGTTTCAGAGCACCTATGCTCTTTTATCAAGACAGAATCAAATCATACCATACAAAAGACATATAAATATACATACCATAATCACCTGAGTGCTCGTGTCACGCCGGCCCGTCAGAGTCCCGATGACATAATGGGCACGCGATGCGCCGGCGGTCGGTGACTCATAGGGGGGTGTGGTCAATGGAGTGTACCGTTACCAGGGGAACTGAAAAACAGAATAGACAACTAAGAAGCCAGCAGTAGGTATATGTTAACTAAGAAGCGATTTTAACCACTGACGAAACCAATACTCTAAATAAAGGTTTATCTTTTGTTCCAACCTGCTTTCCAGATCCTTTTCAAAACGAAATTGATTTATTTAAACTGGATAGGAGATTAAAACTCAGAGAATATTTTGGAGCAACGGATAACATCGCCCCCTTGGTCCCGGTTTGGAAAAAGTCTACATTTATTCCACAGTCCTCAAATCTGAGCATCAAATGCTTCACTAATCACATGGATAATGTGATTTCTAAATATACCTCTCCAGTATCATCGATAAGACATAATCTAGCCCACAGTGAAATCCAAGCTTTACATCAACTGGGCAGCTACAGAGACATCATTATTCGTCCTGCAGACAAGGGGGGAGGAATAGTGGTACAGGACCTAGTAGTATAGAAGAAGGAATGTTACCGGCAATTATCTGACAATGCAGTATATGAGTTGTTGCAAGAAGATCCCACCAACAAGTTCCAAATTGAACAATTTGGCAGCAGCAGTGGATAATATTATTACATCTACTATTCGAGATGCCCTCAAACAGGAGGCTCCTAAGATCCCAGTTTTCTATACTATTCCTAAGCTTCACAAACACGCGATTATAGCTGCCAGGGACTCATTATATTATGGGATTTCGCAATTTTTGGATTTTTATTTACAGCCGTTACTCATTTCTAAACAGGCTTATCTCAAAGACACTACAGCATTTATCAGTAGACTACAGAATTTATCCCCATTACCGACTCGCCATCTGATGTGTACCATAGACGTGTGTAGCTTATACACCAGCATACCCCACAAAGAGGGTATTCTAGCTACTCAGAGCTTTATCAGCAATCATCCACTGTATACAGGTCCTGATCCTAAATTTTTTGCTGCATTGTTGGAATACACTCTGACTAGGAACTATTTCCTATTTGACAGTAAGATCTATACCCAACGCACTGGGTGTGCCATTGGTTCGTGTGTGGCACCCAGTTTCGCCAACATCTATATGTTTGGAGTGGAAAAATAATTTTTCTTGCTTGAACCCAATGTTATCAAACACATCAGAGGGTACTCTAGATATATAAATGACATTTTCTTTTTGTGGTCTGGACCACTTGAACTGTTCTTACAGTTAATGACCGATCTTAACAACAAACAACATCCGATTAAATTCACGTTTGAGTACAGCTATAGCTCTGTCCATTTCTTAGACGTGACTATCATCCAGAGTGAATCGAATGAACTCCAAACCACCATGTATTTTAAAGCAACTGATCGTAATACCACTTTGCAAGCAGGTAGTCATCATCCTGCACCCCTCAAATGGGGATTACCGTATTCTCAATTCCTGAGAATTTTGAGAATTTGCAGTGATAGAAAAGATGTGATCAAACAAATAGACAGTATGTCTAGTAAATTTCTGCAACTTGGGTATCATTATAAGATTTTGAAAAAAGCTAAGGATAAAGTATTAGCCACCCCTAGAGCTCTGGCTTTGACTTCTACGGGACCCAAAGCAAGCTCCAACAAGGTTGTCTGGACCCAACAATTTACTACGGCATTTCCTGATCTGGGATGATAGAAAGCATTACCGGTTTCTAAAAAACTGCACGTAATGCACCCAATATATTTATAATTACCAGCTGGACGAGTCAAAAAATGAGAAGAGGGTGCTTTGGACAAAACTTGCTTTACTTTGTATTAAGACTGTTACTTACTTTTCATCCTTGCTGTTCTATCATCCGCTCATCTTAGTGTTTATGTACATCACAGTAGCTGTCCCAGCCAGTGTATTTAGTTACCTAGTACCTTGGAGAGATCCTATATTTGAGGTGCTGGTTATATAACATAGTTGGGGTTGGCGCTCTCAATTGGGCGTCTGCTCGTCTGCCCCGGGCTGTTTGGACACTCCTCTGACACATACAGTTATGGCTTTATTGATGTATTCATTGTGTTTCTTGTTTGTGTTTTAGTATTGTGTACATCATCTCCCTGTCAGTCTTTTGAATATCAGGTTCTTTGTAATGGATCGCTTCTTAGTTAACATATACCTACTGCTGGCTTCTTAGTTGTCTATTCTGTTTTTCAGTTCCCCTGGTAACGGTACACTCCATTGACCACGCCCCCCTATGAGTCACCGACCGCCGGCGCATCGCGCGCCCATTACGTCATCGGGACTCTGACGGGCCGGCGTGACACGAGCACTCGGGTGATTATGGTATGTATATTTAAATGTCTTTTGTATGATATGATTTGATTCTGTCTTGATAAAAGAGCATAGGTGCTCTGAAACGTTGACATCTATTTGCACAGCGTGCTGTGATTATTTACATTACTTGTCCCGGAGTTCCATCCATTATTTTGTGTTTATCTATGAGTCTATCTCTGGAGTGGCACCCGGGCCCGTTGCTGTATTATTTTTTCCTGAGTGCCGGTCCTCGGTTGTTCTAAATATATATATATATATATATATATATATTCATGATGGCGGCACTCAGGAAGAAAGACAGACTCGCGGATGAGTGACCAAAGTTTCAATGCTGTATTGGGTAGTGTATTTTCGTCAGGGTGCAAGATACAAATGCATGAACAACAACTTACCTAAATACCTGTAGGACCATCCATGTCAACGCCCATCACCCACATCGGCGCCAAAAAATTACGTCAAGATGATGCGTGTGGCGGGGACACAGAGAGAACCGCACCATGTGATAAACCTGACCAATGGAAGAGACGCTGGTAACCAGGCAACCAAACCAGCTGAACAAGCAAGACATAATGATAGCTGGAATGACGCTGGTTGCTAAGCAACCAGATAGACAGCGTACATGAATATACAAAGGAGTGGATATGCTGATCACATATATTGATCAATATATACATATTTCAAAAGCATCACGACACGGTGACTCTATGAATCAAAAGATGCCTATTGGGAACAAGTAAACAAAGCACCAACTGCACTAATTGCATATAAACTTTAAAGTGACCTTAATGTTTGTTGTAAAGCAACCAAACCGATACCATGAAATAGACAAATGCAGCAAAACTGATAACATATAATGATCAGGTCTGCTCTATAAGCAAAAAATTTTAAAAATTAACTAAAAGCAACAAAACAGATGGCATGTAATAATAGGTTCTGGTAATTGAATGTGTGACACTACACCATCATAACGTATAGGATCTAATGATGACCACATGATACATGAATATTTGCATAAAAAATGTTGATAGATACAACAAAACCAAAATGTGTGGAGGTAAAGATAATGAATGTAAAAATGAGAGAATTATGAATATGAATAAGAATTAAATATGTGGAACAACAAAAACAAAGTGTGTGGAAATAAAAATAATGAATACAAAAATGAGTGAACCCTGAATGTAAAGAGAAACGTATCTGTTTATACATATATTTGTTGCACCTAAATATGTGATCAAAATAATGAATATGTACGTGAAGTGTGAGTGATGTGTTGTGTATAAATATGTATAAATATATATGTGTGTGTAATATATATATATGTCTGTGTGTATAAATATATGTGTGTGTAATATATGTGTGTATAAATATATATGTGTGTGTAATATATATGTGTGTGTGTATAAATATATGTGTGTGTGATATATGTGTGTGTAATATATATATATATATATATATATATATATATGTTTGTGTGTATAAATATATGTGTGTGTAATATATATGTGTGTGTATAAATATATATGTGTGTGTAATATATATGTGTGTGTGTATAAATATATGTGTGTGTAATATATATGTGTGTGTATAAATATATATGTGTGTGTAATATATATATATATATATATATATATATATGTTTGTGTGTATAAATATATGTGTGTGTAATATATATGTGTGTATAAATATATATGTGTGTGTAATATATATGTGTGTGTGTATAAATATATGTGTGTGTAATATATATGTGTGTGTATAAATATATATATGTGTGTAATATATATATATATATATATATATATATATATATGTGTGTGTATAAATATATATGTATGTTTAAGTGTAATATATACAGTCAGGTGCATAAATATTGTGACATTGACAGAATTTTCATATTTTGGCCTCTATTCACCACCACAGTGGTTTTGAAATGAAACAAACAAGATGTGCTTTAACTGCAGACTTTCAGATTTAATTTGAGGGTAATTACATCCAAATCAGGTGAACGGTGTAGGAATAACAACGGTTTCTATATGTGCCTCCCACTTTTTAAGGGGCCAAAAGTAATGGGACTATCAACTCAAAAGCTATTTCATGGACAGGTGTGAGCTATTCCCTCATTATTTCATTATCAATTAATCAGGGAAAAGGTCTGGAGTTGATTCTAGGTGTGACATTTGCATTTGGAATCAGTTGCTGTCGACAATATAAGATCCAAAGAGCTGTCACTATCAGTGAAGCAAGCCATCGTTAGGCTGAAAAATCAAAACAAACCCATCAGAGAGATAGCAAAAACATTAGGTGTGGCCAAATCAACTGTTTGGAACATTCTTTAAAAGAAAGAACTCACCGGAGAGCTCAGCAACACCAAAAGACCCGGAAGACCACGGAAAACAACTGTGGTGGAAGACAGAAGAATTATTTCCCTGGTGAAAAAAAACCCCTTCACAACAGTTGGCCAAATCAAGAACACTCTCCAGGAGGTAGGTGTACATGTGTCAAAGTCAACAATCAAGAGAAGACTTCACAAAAGTGAATATAGAGGGTTCACCACAAGATGTAAACCATTGGTGAGCCTCAAAAACAGGAAGACCAGATTAGAGTTTGCCAAACAACATCTAAAAAAGCCATTACAGTTCTGGAACAACATCCTATGGACAGATGAGTCAAATATCAACTTGTACCAGAGTGATGGGAAGAGAAGAGTATGGAGAAGGAAAGGAACTGCTCATGATCCAAAACATACCACCTCATCAGTGAAGCATGATGGTGGTAGTGTCATGGCATGTATGGCTGCCAATGGAACTGGTTCCCTTGTATTTATTGATGATGTGACTGCTGACAAAAGCAGCAGAATGAATTCTGAAGTGTTTCGGGCAATATTATATGCTCATATTCAGTCAAATGCTTCAGAACTCATTGGACGGTGCTTTACAGTGCAGATGGACAATGACCCGAAGCATAGTGCAAAAGCAACCAAAGAGTTTTTTAAGGCTAAAAAGTGGAATGTTATGCAATGGCCAAGTCAATCCCCTGACCTGAATCCGATTGAGCATGCATTTCACTTGATGAAGACAAAACTGAAGGGAAAATGCCCCAAGAACAAGCAGGAACTGAAGACATTTGCAGTAGAGGCCTGGCAGAGCATCACCAGGGATGAAACCCAGCGTCTGGTGATGTCTATGCGTTCCAGACTTCAGGCTTTAATTGCCTGCAATGGATTTGCAACAAAGTATTAAAAAGTGAATGTTAGATTTAGGATTGTTTAGTTTGTCCCATTACTTTTGGCCCCTTAAAAAGTGGGAGGGACATATAGAAACCATTGTAATTCCTACACCGTTCACCTGATTTGGATGTAATCACCCTCAAAGTCTGCAGTTAAAACACATATTGTTTGTTTCATTTCAAAGCCATTGTGGTGGTGAATAGATGCCAAAATATGACAATTCTGTCAATGTCCCAATATTTATGCACCTGACAGTATGTGTGTTTAAGTGTAATATACATGTGCACGGCATCTATTCACTTTGCAGGGAGGGTCTGGGGGAAGCCCAGCATCTCCTGGGGATGCTGGGCTCGCCCCCGAAGTGATGTAGCGGGGGCGTGCTATGATACCACGCCCATTTTTTGGCCGTGCAGATGTCCCGACCGCTGAATCACCAATGTTGGGATATATGATCCTAATAGTAAATACTTATGTCCCAGCTGCTGGTAGCCATGTCATGCTCCTGTGGGTGGGTGCTTCTCACATGCTAGACACGCCTCCAAAGAGGTGCAGCCCTGTCCCTAACATGCTGTGGCCACACCTCTACTAGGGGGGGCCCTGGGAAATTGCTGTACCGGGGCCCAGGAATTCTCTTGGCAGCCCTGGCCGCACCCACCCATCCCAAACTGCACCAGACTGTTAATCACTGACAGTCTGCTGCCATGCAGGACCCGTGCTCCACATGCGCAGTACAGGTCAGGCGCCTGCGCAGATTGCCGACTATCGGGAATCTGCATTTAGCACTGCACTAACGTGCACTGAAGAATCAGGCCCTGTATGTTTTGCAAAGTTCTATTGCTTGAGGAGGACTCTCAGCTCCATTTAAAGTGGTAAAGTTAATCTTTTTGTTGGAATGACTCACTTATATATGTTCTTAATTATCACAACAATCAATGTTACATTCTGCTGTCTGCCTGTCTGTGGAAATTGTTATCAGTGTGGGCGGTACCACTAATTGCACACAATACACATCTTTATTATCGGAGACCCATCATTCTATGCTATTTTAGTTGTTGAGTGTTTCCCCTGTTTGGAGTCTCTCCTCACAGCTGCTTTTTACAGGAAATAGCTACTGTACATCATATCAGCGCCTTTTAGGGAATCCCTTTTATGGTGAAAAAAGTACATTTGTTTGTTGAGACAATAAAGAATACACACAAAGTGGCCAATTAAATTCTGTGAGATGTGCCACTGACCATCACCACAGTGCCTGGCTGTGCACATATCTAACATGTAAGGAACCCTTATCATATCACATTTTCTTGCAAGGAATGGCACAATGCTGTCATTACTCAGGATTAAAGCGGCCTCAAAATGTCACATTGTGGCTACACTTCATTGATGATCTATTAATTAACTAAAAAGGTACAAAATAATAATTCTAAGAATTTATTAAAAAAGTGAATATCAACTCTCTGAATTGCAAGCACACAGCCGAGTAGAGGTAACACTTCTGGATAGCTGAGAATGTCTCAGACCTCTATAGGAAATCAACAGCAACCAAATAGGAGTTAAAGTATAAGAAAGCAGTCAAAAGGGCCAAGTGGGAGGCCACTAAAAGAGATCCTACATCTTTCTTACTCCGACCAATAGGATGAAGAGCCATAAGTAAGATAAATTAGATTCATTGGTGACTTGTCTTGAATCAACAACATCATTCAGAAATACTGATATGTTTTAAGATTAGATCAAGATTTAGTTGACAAATAAGGCACTAGATATGCCATCAGTTTGCAACGTTCCCCCAATTTGAGTAACCAACTCCCACACAACCATTGTATGAAAAGGTCTCATAGAATGATTGCCATCAAGGGTTTACAGCAATGTGGAAAATATAAAGCCTGCTGATACATAAATAAGAACTTCAGGACAGACACAGGATCAAACACACTTCAAAAACTTGAAAAACATTTACTCCAAGGGGTAAATTTACTAAAATGAGAGTTTTCAGAAGTGAGTTTTAGAAGAGATGTTGCCCATAGCAACCAGATTCTAGCTATTATCTTCTAGAAGGTGCTAGTTAAATGTTAAGTGGAATCTGATTGGTTGCTATGGGCAACATCTCTTCTAAAACTCACTTCTAAAAACGCTCACTTTAGTAAATTTACCCCAAGTGTGTAATATATTGTATTCCAAGAAGTATATTGGAATGATCACCAGACCCATAAAACAAAGGGTTCTGGAGCATATAGGAACTGTGGGCCTGATTCAGACCCGGTCGCAAGCGCTGAGCACTCGCAACCGGGTCGATGGTCGCCCAGAGCGCATGCTCACGATGGAGCCGGCTCCGTCATGCCCATGCGCGAGACCCGGATAGCGACGGGCGATGCGTCGCTCCGGGTCTCGCACCAAAGGGGGCATGCTGTCGATGTTGAGAGACAGCACACCCCCTTTGGTGGGCGGGCCGGGGGGTGGCTGCCCAAACTGAGGCATTCCCATGTGAACGCCTACCATTTGGGGCCGGCATATATACAGTCAGGCGCATAAATATTGGGACATTGACAGAATTTTCATATTTTGGCCTCTATTCACCACCACAATGGCTTTGAATGAAACAAACAAGATGTGCTTTAACTGCAGACTTTCAGATTTAATTTGAGGGTAATTACATCCAAATCAGGTGAACGGTGTAGGAATTACAACGGTTTCTATATGTGCCTCCCACTTTTTAAGGGGCCAAAAGTAATGGGACAATCTAAACAATCCTAAATCTAACTTTCACTTTTTAATACTTTGTTGCAAATCCTTTGCAGGCAATTACAGCCAGAATTCTGGAACGCATAGACATCACAAGACACTGGGTTTCATCCCTGGTGATGCTCTGCCAGGCCTCTACTACAAATGTCTTCAGTTCCTGCTTGTTCTTGGGGTATTTTCCCTTCAGTTTTGTCTTCATCAAGTGAAATGCATGCTCAATCGGATTCAGGTCAAGGGATTGACTTGGACATTGCATAACATTCCACTTTTTAGCCTTAAAAAACTCTTTGGTTGCTTTTGCAGTATGCTTCGGGACATTGTCCATCTACACTGTGAAGCACCGTTCAATGAGTTCTGAAGCATTTGACTGAATATGAGCATATAGTATTGCCCGAAACACTTCATAATTCATTCTGCTGCTTTTGTCAGCAGTCACATCATCAATAAATACAAGGGAACCAGTTCCATTGGCAGCCATACATGCCCACGCCATGACACTACACCTACCTCCTGGAGAGTGTTCTTGATTTGGCCAACTGTTGTGAAGGGGTTTTTCTTCACCAGGGAAATAATTCTTCTGTCATCCACCACAGTTGTTTTCCGTGGTCTTCCGGGTCTTTTGGTGTTGCTGAGCTCTACGGTGCGTTCTTTCTTTTTAAGAATGTTCCAAACAGTTGATTTGGCCACACCTAATGTTTTTGCTATCTCTCTGATGGGTTTGTTTTGATTTTTCAGCCTAACGATGGCTTGCTTCACTGATAGTGACAGCTCTTTGTATCTCATATTGAGAGTCGACAGCAACTGATTCCAAATGCAAATGTCACACCTAGAATCAACTCCAGACCTTTTACCTGGTTAATTGATAATGAAATAATGAGGGAATAGCCCACACCTGTCCATGAAATAGCTTTTGAGTTGACAGTCCCATTACTTTTGGCCTCTTAAAAAGTGGGAGGCACATATAGAAACCGTTGTAATTCCTACACCGTTCACCTTATTTGGATGTAATTACCCTCAAATTCAATCTGAAAGTCTGCAGTTAAAGCACATCTTGTTTGTTTCATTTCAAAGCCTTTGTGGTGGTGAATAGATGCCAAAATATGAAAATTCTATCAATGTTCCAATATTTATGCACCTGACTGTATATAGATAGATAGATAGATAGATAGATAGATAGATAGATAGATAGATAGATAGATAGATAGATAGATAGATAGATAGAAATATATATATATAGATATATACACAGCGGGTAAAATAAGTATTGAACATTTTTCTAAGTAAATATATTTCTAATGGGGCTATTGTAATTACATTTTCCCCAAATGTCTGCAACAAACGATGCAATACACACATGCAAAGAAATCAAACCATAGATGTACATAAATTAAGTTATGTGTATTTGTTAGGATCTGAGTGCCTGATTCAGACCGCTTGCGACAGCGCTTGCGACCGGGTCAATGGTGGGCCAGTGCGTATGCGCACGATGGAGCCGGCTCCGTCGTGCGCATGCGTGAGACCTGGATAGCGATGGGCACTCTGTCGCTCTGGATCTCGCAACAAAGGGGGCGAGCTGTCGATGTTAAGTGACAGCTTGCCCCCTTTGGTGGGCGGGCCGGGGGAGTGGCTGCCCAAACTGAGGCGTTCCCATGAGAACGCCTGTCGTTTGGGGGCGGCCCCACTGACATAATAAGTGATGTCAGTGGAGAGCTTCCGGCTCTGTTAGAGCCGAAATCTCTCTGGGGCTTGCGGCCACGAGACCCTACCACAAGGGTCTCGTCGCAAGCCCGATGGTCGCTCGCTGTAGCTGTGGGTGGTCACGAAACAGCTATGCAAGCGGCCAGGAAGCCGTTCTAAAAAATAAAGAGGCCCGGCCCTGATTCAGAGCGAGCGCTCTGTCAGAGCGACCGGGTCTGAATCAGGGCCTGAGTTTGTTGTGGACCCAGGATAGTAACAGGAGCAGAAACCTGAACAGACAAACTGAAAAGGGGTTTTTTTAATGGGTGAACTTGAAGACATGTACACAGATAATAGAAAGTCCAGAATATAGATGGGGAAGTGATGACTTGAAACTGAAGTGAAGCAAGAGTGGGTAATGTCCAGGTAGTGACAGAAATAATAAAAAGTATTTGTAATCCAAATGGTTACTTCGAGGTTGCAGACAGGATATCAGGTTACAAATTGATACTGGTGTGATGAAATCCAGAGAGGTTATGTAGTAGTTGAATAGTAGGAGCAATTGGTTAACTGATAAGTAGCACTGAGATGGCTCAGTGTAGAAACTGGATAGTTAAAGAGAGCTAGGTAACTGGAGGCAGTGTAGGGACAGGGTTAACTGCACACTCAGGTCTTTAGGCAGAAAGAGGGTTAATGGAAGGTGCAGGGTGGTTCCAGCAGGAGACTGGGAGCAGGCAGAGCGATGCAGGCTGCTTGGAAGCTGGGATCCAGCAAGAGCACATGTGAACAGGGAACAGACAGGTCTCATGAGCACAGGAACTCTCTCTCTCACAGCATGCACTGTGAAATACATTGCACTGGCAACTATGGGGAGCTCTAAACTCCCTTAAGTACTCAGTGCAGGATCGTGAATGGTCGGAGAGAGCATGCCAGGATAGCAGCAACTAAGTCACATGACCATAAGCAAGATGGCGGTGCCCATACCAGAATGGAATGGAAACACCACCAGGCTTACCCCAGCCAGAATGACACAGTGTCTGCGGAACACCTCGCACAGCCAACACCTGCCACCAGACAGCAGCCCCTCCTCCGGAAGGACCACGCCACAGCGCCCTCACAGGTAATAGCCATTGTCCCCTATGCCGGGAAACCCTGGTCATGACAGTAATAATGTGAATTGACACAGGGAAAAAGTATTGAACACGCTTACTGAGATTTATTTAATACTTCGTACAAAAGCCTTTGTTGGTAATGACAGCTTTAAGACCTCCTGTATGGAGAAACTAGTCACATGCATTGCTCAGGTGTGATTTTGGCCCATTCTTCCACACAGTCTTCAAATCTTGAAGTTTCTGTGGGCCTCTTCTATAAACTCTGATCTTTAGTTCTTTCCATAGATTTTCAAGTTGATTCAAGTCAGGTGATTGGCATTCTAGAAGCTTTATTTTCTGAAACCAATTGAGAGTGTCCTTGGCTGTGTGTTTGGGATCATTGTCCTGCTGAAATATCCACCCTCGTTTCATCTTCAGCATCCTGGTAGATGGCAGCAGATTTTTATCAAGAATGTCTCAGTACATTTTTCCATTCATCCTTCTTTCAATAGTATGAAGTATGCCAGTACCATATGCTGAAAAACAGCCCCCAGTATGATGTCCCCACCTCCAAACTTCACTGTTGATATGGTGTTGTCACAACTGGTGCTTGTGAGTTACCTGTCTCGGGTGATGAACTGGAATCACTGGAGGCCAACTGGACTGGAACCATGGGTAACGTGAATAGCTCTTTTAATATAAAAATTGGGTAGCCGTGAGAACTGCCTTTGATGATGAATGACTGGAACTGTAAACTTGAAACGTTGGAGTGGGACCAGAAGTAACTTGGAGCGGCTGGATAGCCGAGTAGAGGAGTTGGTAGCATGAAAGCTACGTGGAGCGGCTGGATAGCTGTGGGTAGGAGTTGGCAGCTGGGAAGCTACTTGGAGCGGCTGGGTAGCCGTGTGGAGACGTTGGAGCTGGGAAACTACATGGAGTGGCTGGGTAGCCGTGTGGAGACGTTGGTAGCTGGGAAGCTACGTGGAGCGGCTGAGTAGCCGTGTGGAGACGTTGGTAGCTGGGAAGCTACATAGAGCAGCTGGGTAGCCGTGTGGAGATGTTGGTAGCTGGGAAGCTACGTGGAGTGGCTGAGTAGCCGTGTGGAGACGTTGGTAGCTGGGAAGCTACGTGGAGTGGCTGGGTAGCCATATGGAGATGTTGGTAGCTGGGAAGCTATGTGGAGCGGCTGGGTAGCCGTATGGAGATGTTGGTAGCTGGGAAGCTACGTGGAGTGGCTGGGTAGCCGTGTGGAGATGTTGGTAGCTGGGAAGCTGTGTGGAGACTGATGGTAGCACGGAGGCTACTTGGAGCGGCTAATGAGCCGTGAGGTGAGTGGACTTGGAGGAACCAGACTGGGACCGGCAGGAAGGCTGACTGAGCTGGTCAGGTTATTAGTAGATGGGCTTGCAAATGGATGGTAGCGTGGAAGATACTTGTTGTGGCTTGGGAAGCGTAGATGATAGATGGTAGCGTGGAAGCTACGTGGAGCGGCTGGGTAGCCGTGTAGAGAAGCTGGTATCGTGGAAGCTACTTGGAGCAGCTGGGTAGCCTTGTGTAGAAGCTGGTAGCATGGAACCTACTTGGAGCGGCTGGATAGCTGTGTAGAGAAGCTGGTAGCGTGGAAGCTACTTGAAGCAGCTGGGTAGCCGTGTGGAGACGTTGGTAGCTTGGAAGCTACGTGGAGTGGCTGAGTAGCTGTGTGGAGAAGCTGGTAGCATGAAAGCTACTTGGAGCGGCTGGGTAGCCGTGTGTAGAAGCTGGTAGCATGGAAGCTACTTGGAGCGGCCTGGGAGCCGTAGGTGAGAGATGGTAGCGTGGGAGTTACTTGTTGCAGCCTGGGAGCCGTAGGTGAGAGATGGTAGTGTGGAAGCTACTTGTTGCGGCCTGGGAGCCATAGGTGAGAGATGGTAGCACGGAAGCTACTTGTTGCGGCCTGGGAGCAGTAGGTGAGAGATGGTAGCATGGGAGCTATTTGTTGCGGCCTGGGAGCCGTAGGTGAGAGATGGTAGCAGGATAGCTAAACGCAGCAGACTTACAGATAGCACTGGTCTAGGAACCAGCAGGAGCCTGGGATACACTGGTACTCAGAGATACAGCTACAGCATAAGCTGTACACCACGGAACGTAACGAGATGTTCAGGCACAAAGTGCTATCAGAGGAGGATCTATGGGCCTGATTCAGAGCCGGACACAATTAGCGCTCGCTTGTCCAGAAAATAGGGGCGGCTATTCAAATGAACCGTTCGCTCTTTGCGGTCTGTTTACGCCTCTAGGTCTGAACGAGCGAACAAAACTTGCGGTCGTTTTTTGGAAAAAAATGCCCCCTGGCCGCTCGCATCCTACGTCATGTCCGCTATTTATTAGATTAATCGAGTACATCGACCAGCGTATGAACTGCTCGCAATTCTTGTGGTTGGTTTTTGCTACCACAATCTTGCGAGCAGTTCTGGCTATAAAATAACCCAGTGATGTGGTCAATGACGCTGCTGTTTTAATTATACACACCCTTAAAACACCCGTTTTGACCTGTAAGCATGCCTGCGTTCGGGTTTCTCCACTCCCCGTTTTCAAGCACCTTCCCCTGTTACCACCCACATATGCCTCATTCTGTCACTCAAAGTAGCAGGCATTCGCTATATAGCGAACAAACAATTTTTGGCCGCACTGACTGGTTCGCGCATGCGTATTATAAACCGTACGCATGCGCAGAAGTGCAAACATCACTCGGAACGAGCGTACTGCCGCTTACGAGCGGCTCTGAATCAGGCCCAATATACCTAGAGTCTGGCAGCAATTGGTGGATACAGACAGGTGGTCTGGCAGTGGCATTCTGAGTGAAGCAAGGCACAACATGCAGAGGGAGTAATCATCTCTGCAGCCCTTGAGAATCAGAACCATACCTGTGATTCCAATTAAGACTAGCAATGCTCACAGACAGAGCAGAGTCCAGGTGATTAATCACTGTGGGAAGGAGAGCAGTCTGCACACACAGAGATGTCACAGCCAGCTTGATTCAGCCAGAGCAGATCTCGCAGGAGAAATACAAACACAGGGGGTCATTCAGACCTGCTCGCGAGGGAAGTTAGCTCGCAAGCAGGTCGATGTTTGGCGCATGTGCGAGACCCGGCGAGCGACGAGAAATACGTCGCTCAGGGTCTCGCACCAAAGGGGGCGTGCTGTTGATGGTGAGTGACAGCACGCCCCCTTTGGTGGGCGTGCCGGGGGCATGGCTGCCAGACGGAGGCGTTCCCATGGGAACGCCTACCGTCTGAGTCCGGCCCCACTGACATCAGTAATGTCAGTGGTAGTGATTTTGGCTCTGATAGAGCCAAAATCACTCCTGGGCTTGCAGAAGCGAGACCCTACCGCAGGGTCTCATCGCAAGCCCGATGGTCACGATGGTCTTCGACCATCGCGACCATCATCATGGACGCTCGCATAAGCTGTGGGTGGTAACCCACAGCTATGCGAGCATACAAAAGGCTGCTCCACATTTAAATAGGACGGCCTGATTCAGAGCGAGCGCTCTGGTCAGAGCGTTCAGCTCTGAATCAGGCCCACAGATCCATGGAGAAGCTGGCAGAGGTAAGTGTCAAAGCAAAGGAAAAAACTAGCCAGGATTGTGACAGGTGTTTTTGGGGTGATGTTCAGTGTCATTTCTCCTCCAAACATGGTGTGTATTATGGCATCCAAAGAGTTACATTTTGGTCTCATCTGACCAGACTATATTCTCTCAGTATTTCACAGGCTTGTCCAAATGTTGTAGAGCAGGCTTTAAATGAGCTTCAACATGCTTTTTCTTCAGCAATGGAATCTTGCATGTTGAGCATGCATACAGGCCATGGGGTTGAGTGCATTACTTATTGTTTTCTTTGAAACAATTGTACCTGCTAATTTCAGGTCTTCTGGAGCTCTCCACAAGTGTCCCTTGGCTCTTGGACAACTCTTCTGATAATTCTTTTTACTCCTCTGTCAGAAATCTTGCGAGGAGCACCTGGTCATGGCCAATTTATGGTGAAATTATGTTCTTTCCACTTCCGAATTATGGCCCCAACAGTGCTCACTGGAACATTCAAAAGTTTAGAAATCCTTCTATAACCAATGCCATCAGTATGTTTTGCAACAATAAGGTTGCAAAGGTCTTGAGAGAACTCTTTGCTTTTACCCATCATGAGATGTTTCTTGTGTGACACCTTGGTAATGAGACACCTTTTTATAGGCCATCAGTTGGGACTCCAGTTATTAATTTGCACTGACAAGGGGCAGGATTGCGTTCTAATTACTGATAAATTTCAGCTGGTGTCTTGGCTTTCCATGCCTTTTGCACCTCCCTTTCTTCATGTATTCAATACTTTTTCCCTGTGTCATTTCACATTATTACACATAACTTAATTTATGGACATCTATGGTTTGACTTCTTTGCATGTGTGGATTGCATGGGTAGTTGCTGACATTTGGTGAAAATTTCCCACATTGTTCAATATAAGATAGGGGATACATCTATCTTATATTAAATAATATAGTTTACATTATGACTTACATAACACTGCTGTTGGCTAACACTTCCTTATAAATAATCATGTATATAATAATAACAAAACTTTACTGTAGTTATAATCATTGGTGAAAATTATATGTAACCCCCCTTCAGTGTGCAGTGTGGTATATAGGTGCATTTGGAGTGATACTCCTATTTCCTCAGGCTAGCTCTCTAGGGTGTGGGCAATCTGAGAAAGGGGTCCCTGCCCATGCAGGCTTTGTAACAGTCACACATATAGATACAGGTATAGATAGACACATGCAGCAACAGTTCTTGTTGAATAACTTGGGCGCCAGACCTTCTCTTATAAAAATAAACCACTTTATTTCTCTCCTCCTGCACATGACTTTAAAGGACAAGAATATGGTTACAGCAGCTTCTCCTCTCCCTCCAGCTCATATACTTGGCATGTCAGATGGTATATGACAATCTTATGGATATGGTTACATTACCTCACACTCTTCTTCACCAGCACAGTCTTTAAGCACAGTCACAATGAATGCTTTGCATTTTACACACACAGGTCCACCTGGCCCTTTGCTGGCTGGTGCCTGTAGTTCTCCACCTCATACGTGCAGGTCCACCTGGCCCTTTGCTGGCTGGTGCCTGTAGTTCTCCACTTCATACCTGCAGGTCCACCTTTGCCCTATGCTGCCTGGTGCCTGTAGTCCCACAGCTTCTCACACATCTCACATAACTTTTGCACTCTGCCTCTTCTTTGTCTCTAATAAGACAATATACAGAGTGTCTCATACCCAGTCTGCCTCTCTCTGCTCCCATTCTCTTTCACATGGGACAGCAATATACAGACTTTTCTATTGCAGCTATTACACTCTCAGCTGCAGCCCATCGCTCTCTTACAGGAATGGCTCCTATAGCCACACTGCTACCACAGTGACCCCACCTTTAATGGCTGCTGAGGGGCTTTTATGCATAAGGGACTCCTCTTGTCCCTTAACAATAAAGCTCCCGGGAAATTCCTCTTCCCCATCTCTTCAACACATATACTTGTGTCTCTTACCCCTCTCATGGGAGCTGAAAACTTCACTGGGTGGCTCACACTGCAACCTTCCAGCTCTTTCTCTGTGGTCTCACAGACTTTATCTCAGTGGTCTCACTCCAGACCTATCTCTCCTTTGGCATTAGAGGGCCGTTGTGGCAGCCACCAGGGCCCCGCCAATCTTCCTCTGCCAGGGGAGCACGAGGGTTACATTTCTGCTTCCAACTCTGATTCTTCCCAAAGATGTCTGCTCTCTCCCAAATTCTTTTTCTCAATCCCTTTGTTCTCTCCCCCCTCCTTTCTCTGCTCTGCTAGCTACACACCCAGTCTACCCACCCCTGTGTGTCTATTTCTCCAGCCCCTCCTTTACCTGAAAACTAATCCCCAGGGTCTCAGGAATGTAGTATCTGCAACAGGCAGTAATCTTTAACACTGAGAGGGGTGTATTTACAAATACCATCCCCTAGAGGGTGTTATAGATATATACTGTATATATAATTTAAAATGAAGTCTTAATGATGAAACGTGTTTAGAGCGTGGTTTGGTGACATCACGACCTACCGATTTGACGTGACGCTATCTATTGGGAAGTGAGGTCCCGCTGCAGGGATCTGAAGCTGGGAGGAGGATTCACTGAAAAGAGTGAGAGACATGACTCTATTACTATCTATTGACTCTATTACTCCTCATGATGCTGTTGTTCTGTGATCACTGTATCCCGTGAATGCTGAACTATGATAACTTTTTGTAAGTTTTTATGTGTGCTATTATTAAATATATTTTTACAACTTACTCATTGTAGTGCGCACCATATTTTCTTCTTTGACCATATATATTTTGGAAAGTCCTGCGGTATTTACTATGTACAGACTAGGATTGACACTCGGAGGGTTTTTAGAAATTTTAAAAGCTCATTAGCAAAGTTATTTCGACGTTTCTGGGCTGCGCAGAGCCCAGCTGTATTCCTGTGGACAGGGCTCTGCGAAAAATCAAAATAACTTTGCTAATGAGCTTATAAAATTTCTAAAATCCCTCCGAGTGCCGTACCTGGGACCTCATTCAGAGTCTCTCGCTAGGGCACGCTCGCTCGCTGGGAGCGATATTCGCACATCTGTGCAAGCGTATAATTTGCAGTGCGCGTGCGCAAGTCATTCGTTGCGATCTGATTTTGGTAGCTTGCAAGCCATTTTCAGGTCGCTGCTTTGAGTGACAGTGCCCTTTGTGGGTGGTAACAGGGGAAGGTGCTTGTGAACGGGGGAGTGGATGTGCGAACGCAGGCATGTCTGGTCAACAAAACGCAGTTTAAAGGGCGTGCATAATTTGCAAAGTAGCATCATGGTACACGTCACCAGAATGTATTTCAGCCAGCACTGATCGCAGTGCTTGCGGAAGGCTAAGCAACCCCAAGGGCTGCGAGCAGCTCCGATGGCTCTCGATGGTCCCGATTAATCCTTCATTTTCCAGAGATGACATCTGTTGCGAGTGGCAAGGGGGCGTCTTTATACAGTTGCGAGCGCACCTTGCCGTAGCTCGCTAAAATATAGTGGGCGTTTTTACGTCTCGAGCGAGCACTTCATTACAATATCCGGCACCTTTTTGCCAGCGAGCGATCGCATCTTGCGAGAGACTCTGAATGAGGTCCATGGTCTGTACATAGTAAGTACCGCAGGACTTTTGAATATTTGGCAGAGGCACAGAGGTAATTGCCTTAATACAACAGAGTGCCGGACTTCTCGACATTTATATGTGTACAGTTTATATATATATACTCTATGGAGATTTCCGTTTTTTCTATTCAGCCTTAATATAAGGGCACGACCGAGCCCTATTATATATATATATATATATATATATATATATATATATATATATATAATTCACAAAGTTTAAAATATTCCAAGACATAATTAACCATCCATAATGGATTATACAACATAAAGAAGTGGTAGTGTATTTTAATATGCATTCATTTTATAACATTGTGCCCTGTCGGAATACATAAAAAAGCTTTGTATTACTATTAATATTTCTTATAAATCAGATAATTGGATCTCTGTGATTTCAATAGGTTTATTGTCCGTGTAATTCTGTAATGGATAGAGCCTTCTGGTCCTTTTGATTTAATATCACAATGTTCCCCAGTATTAATAACATTTAAACATTTAAAAGCAGGAATTAAACATTATAGTAATATGGGGAACTACAACTTTGGTTTCTTTATATGCCAATCATCTTGAAATTCCCTAATCGGTCTTAGGAGCATACAGTATCAAACCCTGGAACCCTCAATTAGGTTTAAATCTATTTCATAAAGTAGACATTAGTGAAACATGCATAAAGCACACCTCGCGCAATCCCCATTCCTTGTTATCTACCGATCCTTTGCAAATGAGAAACACTGGGGGCAATTCAATTGTTTTGTTGGCGCTGATAATTAATGGGTGCTGAGTGTTGCAATTCAATTGTCCTGGACATCTATTAATTATCATGGTCATTGCACCCAATTAGCCCGGGTTTAGCCGTGTAAAATGGCTAAACCCTTCTAAAGTTCTGTTTGGGGCGCACACACAGGGGCGCCGAGAGGGGGGGAGCGGGTACAAATTACCCAGGCCCGTGCTTGCTGGAGGGGCCCGGCAAGGGCCCAAGTCCGGCACAGCCCCTCCTCCCTTCTACATCATAGCAGTCCAGCACACGCTGCTGTGTGCTGGGCTGCAGTGGGAGACTGCTCGCAGCTGCTAAGCAGCAGCTGGAGCAGTCTCCTATGCCTATGGGGGGAACGATCATGCTGATTGTGCCCCCATTGGCTGTGCGCTGGACTGAGGGGCTCACAGTGCCCACCTCCCAGCGCTGTGAGCGCTGCTAAAATGTTTTTTCTTTCCTAAGGGGGCGTCGTAATGCCTCCCGCTATTAGGCCACGCCCGGGCGTGGCTCTTGGTGGCCCTGCGCACACACTTCTGTTTGGGTGCCCAAACCACGGGTTTATCACACATTTTTGCTAGCACTCTCTGAGGGTGCAAGCAGAAACACCTGCGTCGGCGGCTAAGGTGTCTGGATGGAGCAACAATTGAATTGCTCCATCTGGTGCCCAAAACAAATAGTCACCCAAAAAACAATTGATTCACCTCCATTGTATCAATGTTCAATCCAGGGGCGTATCTATAATGGGTGCAGGGTGTGCGGTGCACATGGGTCCCTGGGTCCAGGGGGCCCACACCGCACACCCTGCACCCATTTTAGTCTTTATACATACCTGTCCGTTGTCTCAAGAGTGCTGCTCTGTAGCACCGGGTCAGCACTGCAGAGCAGCAAAAATCACTGGGAAAATGGTGGTGGCCATTTTCCTGGTGACTCGCGCATGCGCAGTACTGCTGTCCCTGGGAAAACGGTGCAGGCACCATTTTCCTTGAGACTCGTGCATGCGCAGTAGATTCTGGCACTTATCTACTGCTCCTGCGGCTGCCCTGGCACCGCCGGAGAGAGGAGGGGGCCTGCACTGAGTCTGCACACGGGCCCCCTCCTCTAATTAAAATGCCCCTGATTCAATCATTAATCATATGGGAGAGGGGAAGAGGGAAACACCATAAGTGATCAGTCCAGTTAGACCTAATTACTATTGATCATTTTATATTAGACCTCTACCTTTATTTATATAAATACTGTATATGCTACTTCTCAGCGGCGTTTTAAGAGAGGAGGGGGCCCGTGTGCAGCCTCCGTTTGGGCCCCCTCCTCTCTGATGGCGGCTCAGCAGCACTGAGCACTGTAGATTCCTGCTTCATGCCAAAATCTACAGAGCATGCGCGGGTCTCCGGGAAAATGGCGCCCACGCCTACTTTCCCGGGGACATCTTTTCTGCGCATGCGTAGATCACTGGGAAAATGTTCGCCGCCATTTTCCCCGTGAGTGTTTGCTACTGCGGAGCAGCACTTCGGGAATCGACGGGGAGGTAAGTATAATTACCTATGGGTGCAGGATGTGCGGTGTAGACCCCACTGGACCCTGCACCCATTATAGATATGCCCCTGCTACTTCTACCAGGTGCTATATATGGATAGTTTGCCTTATGAATGCACAATGCATTAAAGTAAGAACAGCTTTTGATAATTGCAATATGCAATCTCACAGTGCGCAATATAAAACATTAGGGTGTTTATCATTCTTTCCCCCAAAAATTACAGTGCTTTGTCCTGGAGTTAAGGACTTTACTTACAGACAAGGCACATTCTTCAAACAGTAACCTGCAATGGACATAGTTTAAACAATATTCAAAAATAAATATTCGCAGTAAATACCATGGACAGTTTAATAAAATCAAAACTAAAAGTAAAGCATAAAACCAAAGTAGAAAGATAACTGGTATGTCTCACTTCAGCTGCTGTTCAATGCAACATGTTTCCTTCAGGGAACTCGGCAGATATGCTCTGTGAAACTCGCTGGGAGACAAGGTGGAAAGCAGTGACGGGTATAGGTTGGCTCTATGGAGATATGGTGACTGGTTATTCTCCCGAGTAAGATAACCCAAACGGAGAAAAGTGTGTTGGAGCTAAGTAAAAAGCACAGTACGGCAGGAACTTTGGGCACCCAAAACTGTAGTAATGTACCAAGTTCAGTGGGTGTAGATTCCTGTGTAACATTGCAAAGAGCACCACATCAGCTCAAGGCTCCTTCAAATGGCACCCAACAGGTTGTCGCGAAGCCCCCATTATCTACGCCACCTTAGCCTTGGTGCCCAGGCTCTCCGCTGCACTGATTGCTTGTGATCATCCATCTATATCTACTAACTATACTGGGACATATCATGTAAATTAACATCCCGACAGTCAGAATCTCGACAGGATTAGGTAAGTATCGTATCCCTAACACTCCTTTCCTGTAGTTTAACCCTACTTTCCTGTAGCCTAACCCTAATCCTCCCCTCCTGCAGCCTAACCATCCCACTGCATCCTAACCCTAACCCTGCTGTCGGGATTCTAGCGCCGGTATTCTGACCGCCGGCATGCTAACCACCGGATGCCGACTACATACCTGTTATGATTGGAGCAGGTGAATATAATTATAGTAGTGCACCCAGGAGTAAGGCTACTCATATCCTCTTTTAGTGCCTCAAAAAGAACAGTAAGTCTAATTCCTTGAGCACCCTCTATATTTATGCTTTTGCATCCACCGATTAACAATGTCTATGCATGGCATATTTGAGGATGGGAAACATGAGCAGCCTTGAGTGTCTCCTGAGGGAGACTATGCCTAGAGACATAATGACCATATATATATATGTTCCATACATTCCACTGCCACCATTAGGTGTATGTGCAGGTGTGTGGTCCAGATAATGCACATCACCTGCGTTAACCCACTCCTGGCTGGATCTCTTATACTATATGTTCCTGCATTGTATACCTGCTGCATTAACCATGTGGTAACTAGCATCCTGTGTTCTACCTTGCTACATAAACCAATTCCTGGTTAAGATAATCATCGTGTGGACTGATCTCCATCACACCGCTGCCACCTATCAACACCATAGGTTCTGCCAATAGAGTGTTCTCACACTACAGCACCAGTGGCCTTACAATGACAGAGCTGGGTGGCCAGGGTGGTATACAGCAGAAGTACTGCACCTTACCCATCTTGATTCTTTCCTGAACAATTAAAACCTGTTAACCTCCTTGTTTTTAAGAAGAGCAGAGAGGGGACCTCCAGAGTGGGTGATCCACAAATTGCTGCTCCCCCTCACCATCTGGTTGGGATGCCATGGCTGTAGTAACACTGCTGCTTCCTCCCCAGCCAGATTTCATGGTTCCTGTATGAAGGGGACACCTGACATGAGAGTCAGAACCACAGCAAATGGCAAATGAAGTTTACAGGAAGTAAAAGCCTGTAAGGTGATCAAATATGTTTAAGTGCCCCGCCACCCGTTCTGTCTCTCCATACCTCCTCATTACTGGTGTGTCCCATTCCCTTTCCTCCTGCTTTAGTAAACCAGCACAGATTGCATAGTGGTTAGCATTACTGCCTCACAGCATAAGGTCACAAGTTAAATTCCTGATTATGGCCCTCTCTGTGTACAGTTTGTATGTTCTCTCCGTGTTTGTGTGGGTTTCCACTGCATATTCTGGTTTCCTTCCACACTACTAAAAAACATACTGGTAGGTTAAATACATTCTGACAAAATGCACACTAGTGTGTGCAGGCTTCTATTTTAGGGACTTCAGACTGAAATGAAAGACATTCTCTGTACAGGTCTGCATAATTTTGTGGCACTACATAAATAAATGATAATAATAAACATATTGCTAATTATTTTCTGTATATCTTCCTATTTACGTGGTAAATGTATTATAATTATATTATATTAGGCAAAGATGGCTCAGACATAGGGTTCTGTGTCACTTGCTAGCCTGTATAGGTTTTGCACTTAATGGGTCTGATTCTGCAGCGTTCACAAATGCAACTACATACGCAGATCAAGCATTTAGGGGTGGTGATGGGGGAGTGGTCAGAAAAATGCAGGTATGCTTCTCTGTTTGAACGCTGTTGCTTGGGCGTGCATAAATTAGCCATAGGGATTGCATATGCAGCTTGAGAGCTTTCTGCGTGCAACGGGACTTGCAATATCTGCGACTGGTCAGACCTGGTGTAAATGCTGCGTGACCGGCCGATGTGCTTCGATGGTGCTGATGTTTACACAGAAGAGCGTTGTTGGACGGACATGAGAAGGCAGCAGTGGGTGTCTTTGGATGTGCTTTGGTAGGCATTAGCATATTTCCTCTGCTTCGTTCCGTACGAAATCGCAAATGGCGTACGCAACAGCGATCCTTACTAAATGAGGCCCAATGTTTGCTAATGACAAATACCTTTAAAATAAAAAGTGAAAAGCAAATTTCTTACTCTAATTGTTTTACAGCGCAACCTGCAATAAGGGCCTGCTCCAGGGAAGAAGACACTGGAAATATGGGTACAGTGTATAACATCCATACCTAGCTACATGACACCTACACTTATGCCCATGTTGTTTTTTCTCCAATTATTTTACTTACAAACTACACTTTCAGGGGTATTCAATATGGGAGCGATAACATCGTTTTTGCGTTAATATCGCACTTTTGACGTCATTATCGCAGGTTTGACTTTTACACCGTATTCAATTTCAAAGACTTATCGCAGTTTTAAAAAGTCTTTGATAAAAAACGGGGATAACTTTTCACCACTGAATAGGTGTCGAAAAAAAGTGCAGAATTGGGGTTTAGGGGTGCAGGCTTAACAAAAATAGCCTGCACCCCTGGGAATGACATTTAAAAATGAATTGTGTCAAAAAAAGTTTTACAAAAAAATAGGGACACCCCAAAAAATGAATTTAAAAATTGGCGTGAAAAAAAAATGGGAAAAAATTGTTTAACAATAGGGAAATAGGTTCAGGGCTATTCTGCAAGTATGCGGCAGATGTTTTCTAGAATAGAATTATAGCGGCAGGTGCACAAATACAGAATTTTTAAAAACTTACTTTAGGGACATCAAAATATGCTACTACCCATTTTCATTTATCCCAAATTTGAGGGGACCACTTAAAAAAACGAAAAAAAAAATCTAAGTGCTCTTCTGCATCACTTCTTCAATGTCGGAAAAAACACCTGCTGCGGCTATTTAAATCCCCGACTTTCAATTAAAGGCTAAAACGGGGGTACCCATAGTGTTCCCCCATGTTTTTACTACTTTAGGGGGGGTCTTACAATTTTTTTAAGGAAAAATTCGTAACTTTACGCAAATCCAGCTTCGGAGTTTCCCGTTTTCGCTAATTTTATATTGAATATGGGTATAAGCGGGAGCGCACCCGATACTTTAACGCAGGTAAAAACTCCGATATGAAACGTTAACTTCGACAGTGAAGTTAACGTTTCATATTGAATACCCCTCTTTGTCTTTTAAGCATCAATAAAACATCAAAACCATTCTAATTAGAGATGTGCGTCAGACCATTTTTGCTGGTTTTGCTTCTAATTCATCATTTGGTTTTGCCAAAGTGCCGTGACTGGTTTTGTTTTGTTTTTTCCAAAAATTTACAAAAAAGCTAAAAATCACATAATTTGAGCCTTTTTTGTTTCTAGAATATTATTTACTTCAATAACATTAAGTTCCACTTGTTTCCAGTCAATTTAGACCACCTCACAGATCACAATATTGTTTTCATCCAGTTTAGGCCAAAAGATTGCACCGATCTAGCTGGCTGACAAAGCTAAGTGACAGCAGTGGGCGGCACAATACATACAAGTTCAACTTCCAACATGACACATCTGGAAACAAATGCTTTCATTAATCAAGAGGCCTGAAGGAGATGGAGTATGTATGCAGTTAAAGGCAGGGAAAGGAAGGGTTGATTCATAGTAAATTTGATTTAATTTTTGATTCTGAAACAAATTTATGAGGGAGGAGGGGAGTGCATGGGTGTACAACATGTTCCATGTTTTGCCCACAAATTCAACTTGGTTGTTCAGAATATTTTTTTTAATTAAAGGAGCATGTAGGAGATGCTGTATGTGGCCATAAGTATTTCTGGACATTTATAGCATTCAGCAACTGCATGTCGAAGATTTCAGTGGCTGTGGCAGTTCAACTTCCAACATGGCACATCAGGAAACAAATGTTTTTATTAATCAAGAGGTCCGAAGGAGATGGAGTATGTACAGTATGTAGTTGAAGGCAGGCAAAAGAAGGGTTGATTCATAGTAAATTTCATTTAAGTTTTGGATTCCAAAGCAAATTTATGAGGGAGGAGTGGAGGCATTTACAAAAAATAATTTACTCATTTACATCAGTCCTTGCCCAAGTGGAGCTTTTAGATGGCACCGAATTTAAAAAAATAAATAAATGAAAAGAGCATGCAGCTGGTGCTATCTGTGGCCATAAAAATTTCTGGACATTCATCATCCGCATATAGAAGACTTCAGTGACTGTGGCAGTTCAGCTTCCAAAAGGATACATCTAGAAAAAAGAGAGGCTGTAACTTTTCATAAATTAACAATTTGATCAGTGGCCCGAGGAAGGTAGAGTATGTATGTAGTGGAAGGCAGGGAAAGGAAGGATTGATTTGTTGGTAAATTTAATTACATTTTTTGATTCCGAAGAAAATTTATGAGGGAGGAGGGTGATCCAACAGGATCTGAGCACCGCCTGGAGATTTCCCACCAGACCCGGATTCAAAATCAAGTCAAAACATCATCCTCCCAGCATTGGATTTCACAGGTTTTGGATTTGATATAAGTTCCTCTCACAGTGATTTCACACAGGACCACTGGAAGGAGAGCTCACACTAGACAGCCAGGGCAGAAATTAATAATTACAACTGGGTGAACATGTCAATTGTTTTGCCCACCCAATAAACTTGGTGGTTCAGAATTTTTTTCAAAATGAAAGGGGCATGCAGGAGATGCTGTCTGTGGCCATAAAAAATTCTGGACATTTTGGCATTCTTCAACATAGAAGATTGCAGTGGCTGTGGCAGTTTAATTACCAACATGGCACATTTAGGAAAGAGAATAGCACTGCAGTGGCAGACATGATGGCAGTTTAATAAACTATAACAATATGTTTGTTGTCTACACATAAAGACAGTCAGAAATGCCCCAATCAGCACATAATGCAAAGAAAAGATGTACAAGATGGAATTATCCTTGGGCCCTCCCACTGACGGGAGTTATGCCGGTGTCACACCTGCCCATTTCAATTCTTGAGTCTGTGGAAGAACTATTAATGTGGCAGCACATACAACAAAAGCTCTGAACAGGAAGGGAGCAGAGGGATTATTAAAGTCTGGTACTAAACATACTAAACATCTAAACATCTCTCATCATCGTGCTTCTGGGATTATGTATGGAAAGGCTGGGAGGGGAGGGGGGAGAACATCTCCAGATACCATCACAAAATATCCTCTCCATTTGATGCTTGAGTTGCATCTGACAAAACATGGCTGTTATGATCGGTATGCAGTCAGGATGCCGACGGTCTAAATCCTGACCATCGGCATCCCGACTATCTAATCCTGGCAAGGGTCATAACAGGCATCGACATCCCTATCAAAAGTAAGCCGAGCACCGGGCATGGACAGCCGCGAGGGGAAGGGTTAGGTTAGGGGCTCCCGGGGGGGACTTAGGGTTAGGGTAGGGGAAGGGGGGGGTTAGGGTTAGGCACCCCCGGGGGATGTTAGGGTTCAGAACCCCCCCAGGAGTCTAAGGTTTAGGCAGCGGGGAAGGGGGGATTAGGTTTAGGCACTTAGAGGGGGGTTAGGGTTGGGCACTTGGATGGGGTTAGAGTTAGGCACCCCTAAGGGAGGGTTAGGGTTAGGGGGGGTTAAGTTAGTCTATACTTACCTTTAGCGCAGTCAGGATATTCATCTCGGCCGGCGGTAAATCATACCAGCACCAGGCTAGTCAGAACCAGTCCTGGTTGCCAAAATACAGGGGCCAAACAACGTAGGGGTCCCTCGTATTCTGCACAACCAGCACTGGGCTGTGATCCAGTCCTGGTTCTGGAAATACAGGGGAAAAAAATACATAGGGTCCCCCTGTATTTTCCAGAACCAGCACTAGACTTTTTATAGTGGAGGGCTAATGCCACAGCCAGGGGACCCCATTGCACCCCAGACCCAGGCTGATCCCCAGCACCCCTGGGCGGTGGGTGCCCGGTTGATTATGTAGTGTAGTGCATTTCAAATAGTTAAAAATATTGTCTTTTGCTGTGGAACTACAGGTCGCAGCAAGCCTCCCCCGCATGCTGGTACTTGGAGTACCAGCATTCGAGGCATTACGGGCACTACGGGTACCTATAGTTCCACAGCAAAAGCAATATTTAAATAAACACATGACACACACACCGTACACAGTATAAGTTTATTAAGCATAAATGCACTCACACATGTACACACACATTTGCACACACATGTTCTCATACTCACCTATGTATCCCTGTAGCATCGGTCCCCTTGTCCAGTAGATTATCCATAGGGTACCTGTTTTAAAAAAAACATACTCACCATCTCCTATGCGAAGCTCGATCCTCTTCGGTCCAAAGTAGGCATCCAGGGACTTGGCAAAAAAAAAAGATCAGTGCGGAGCCACGAACTAAAGTACCACTCTAAAACGGTACTTCCTGAATGAGAGCTTATGCAGAGCCCCCTTTAATGCTGTGCTCCCTTATATGCAGAGCCCCTTGTTATGCAGTGTCCCCTATGCAGAGCCCCCCATTATGAAATGTCCCCTAAGCAAAGCCCCCCATTATGAATAGCCCCTGATATGCTGTGCCCTCCTGCTGTGCCCCATTTATTTTGCAGGGACCCGATTGCTGGGCCCCCCACTGTGCATATGCTTGGCCCCCCGCTGTGCCCCGTTAGAGACCTCTATGCAGTGCAGCAAACATTGGTGGCCAGCGGTGGCTGAAGAAAGAAAACATGCACTTTTTAACTTGTGGACACTGGTGCCTTCCGAGCTGCGCAGCTCGCTTCTAGCCTTCGTCGCGTTGCTCAGAAAATGGATGCCGGTGAGTGTCCGGGGAGTGGTTAACTTGGTCGATATCGTTGATTGTTACATCGTTCATATTGAACGATGTAACGTTCAATGATATCGACCAAGTTGTTCTGCAAACACAGTCGACTTCAGAAATCGTTATCTGACATGAGGGCACGTGCATCATTGGTCGATGCATGCCATACATGTCAACGATATGAACGATATAACGATTTTCGATATGGTTATCGTTCAGAAAGTTGGACCGTGTGTATGTACCATTAGTAAATGAGCTTTCTGATATATCAACAAAATAATTGGCACTTTTTGAAATAGGACAAGTTACGAGTATTATTATGTTGATAAGAGTTTCCCTTTAATGCCTACCTCTCATTTCACTTTGTACCAGCGGCCGATTACATAAGAAATTACAGAATGGATAACAATATTGGGGATCCCAGACTAACCACACATCAAGGTAATTTACTTTTGTTTTCTACAGTAAGTTAATACCTTATTACCTGTATTTTTTTTTTATTTTTAGTTTGTTTTAACCTCAATAATGATGTAGTAAATTGTTTAGATGCATATATTTATGTACAATAAATACAGATAAAATTGTCATAGATTGCAAGGTCTATATCAGTATATGGAAACATATGTTCTATAACTTGGGCCTGATTCAGAGATGTACGCAATGCCGATACTTACGAGGACCTAGCGATTGTTTGCCAATGCGCATGAAGCCGCACTGTGCATGTGCAGCAACTGTTTTACGACTACGCTTACAGAAAAATCAACTGCAAAGTGAGTGACAAGCAGTCAGCATTTGGGGAGGTAACGGGGGTGGCTAGGCAAACGCAGGCGTGTCTGACCGTTACATAGGAGTGCATACATTAGCCATTGCGATGTCCTTCTCAGCATAAGAGCTCTCTGCATGTCAGGAGATACGCTGTGTGTGAGACCGGTCAGACTTGCTGCATGGCTGCCTGATGTTACCAATGTTTATGCTGGTGCGTGACATTCGGATATGAGAAGGCAGCAGTGGGCATCACTATGCTCGGACAAGTTTTGGACACATTAGCATGTTTTCGCAATTGCAGTCCGTGCAAAATCATAACTACGATTGCATTAGGGTACAACTCTGAATCAGGCCCTTAGTGGCTGATTTGTTTTTGCTTTTTCCAGATGCTGGGGAATAAGAAAGCATATGGCAATTCATGTAAATAATAACAGTATTGCTATTTCTTAGAAGGGGCATGCATGGCTGTCACCACTAAAGCTGGGTATACATCGTTTAGTGTCTCGTGCGGCGACAGTGGGGTCCATGCTGCATTTGGCATGGCCCCTGCTGATGATATCGCCCAGAGGACCTGCATGCAAATCCGATGGGCGATGTTGCCGACGATGCTTGGGAGTGGGTACACACTGGCCGTACAACAGAGTGGGTACACACTGGCCGATGTGGGCAATATGTTATCTGATCCACCGGACACCATTATGGGAATAGGAATCTCTATACACTGCACTGGCCCTACAAGCTGGTCTGTGAAAGGGTTGTCAGTAGAATCAGCCTCTGACCATATACAGCAATACTTCCTAGTTTCCGTGCTGGAGGTTGATAGATCGGAACCAATCATCTGTAATTAATCATCAGCCCAAGTTCATTAGTGTATTTCAGACCCCTACATTACTGAGATCTCAGGAGAGGCAAATCAAGACACATCCATCAGTCGTGTGTTCAAAGATTGCTCTGACTATATATAAACAACTAACATTAGCGGCCGCTCATTGGCTGGGACCCATGTGGGCTTAGCCAATGAGCGGCTCTTCCACGTGGGTCCCAGCCAAAGAGCGTCCACTAATCATAGCCACCGCTGATTGGCCGGCAGCCCGCTACTGAAGTCTGCTAGTTCTCAGGAGCAGACAGTAGCGCAATGTAATAGCATGCAGTAACATGCTGTTACATTGTATCCGGGGCCCATCTTAGATTTCTGTGGAGAACATCGTGGGACACAAAGGTGAGTATTGGATCTTTTTTTACAGGTAATTCCAATAGGATACTTTACGTTGACAAGTGGACGCGAACATCTGGAAACAGGTATGTATGCATGTATGTAATAAAGCTTTATTTTACAGGTGTGTTGTGTGTTTTTTTAAACATTTCTTTACAGGTGAAGTACAGGTACCAGTGGGCCCTTAATACCCCGCATGCTGATACTTGTGGTTCTCCAAGTACCAGCATGCAGGGGAGGCTTGCTGGGACCTGTAGTTCACTGTAAAGACAATGATGATACATCTATTTTTCACACTTCACCTAACACAATCAACCCGCCACCCACCACCCAGGGGTGGCGGGGATAGCCCCAGGCTAACAGCCTAGGCCAGGGGTGCCCTGGAGAGGGTGACCCCTTTATTGGGGAGGGCACCAACTCCCCAGGGATCCCAGGCCTGGGCTGACTAACGGTCAGGGCTGATGCTGCGGCTGGGGGGCCTGGTGAAAGGGCACTCCTGGCTGTGGCATCATCCCCCCCCCGTTAGAAAGGGTCCAGTGCTGGTTTTAAATATACGGTGTAACCCACGTCATTTTTTTTCGCTGTATATTTAAAACCAGCTCTGTCCCTGCAGCCTTGTGCTGGTTCTTACATTACAGGGGATCCCTACACATTTTTTTCCCTGTAATGTTAAGAACCTGGACAGGCTGGCAAGCCCGAGGCTGGTTAGTGTTTTTGGGGGGGACCTCACATCATTTTTTTAAAAAACATTTTTCTAATTTTTCCAAGGGTTAAAACACAAGCAGCAAGCACATATCTCACTGATATGTGCTGGCTGCTAGCTTGGGAGAGATTTGCAGAGAGAAAACACTACAATCTCGGGTGACTAATCTCCTGCAAAACGAGTTACTCGGGAGAGATATCTCGTTCTGCTTCACCATCGGCAAACTCGTTTAGCCTCAAACCGCCTGTTGGTAAATTTGGTAAAAGAAAAGGGATTAAATCACCCGAATTTGGGCGAATTCCAGCAAGATAAATCACTTTGAAAATCGGGACCATCTCGATTCTTAGTAAATTTACCCCTAGATATTGTTACTGCTTCATCTCTTCATATAAAACTATATATGCAGTTACTCATCTTAATACTTGTGATAACAACTCAAAGTTTTAAAGCTAAAATTTAATCTTATAACAAAGCAAAGCAAAATATTAATTTCCACAAGCCTTTGTCATGCTTGGGGCCTAGGAACATGTATCTATTCACAATATCAAATTACTCCAACTCCCCTTGGAAAAAGACTTTGCAATCAGAGACATATATTCAGGTGTCCGTCCCATGAATTTTCACTGAAATAAATGTACTCATCAGAATTTGGAATAAACTTTCAAATCTGGGCTCAATAGCCTTCCTGGTATATTTCCAAATTATCATCCAATCTCCTGGTAGTAAACAGTGGATACCTGTATCAAGATAAAGGACTGGAAAAGAAGAAAACACCTAACTATGTATTTTAGGTAATTGTCTCTATAAGATTAATACATAGTACATCATATCTGTAGATGACCTTAGTCATGATTTTCTTAACACACTGGAGAAAATTATTTTCTTAATTATCTTAAATTATCTTAATTACTTTTGGCCATTGTCTTTGCATGTGTCCTCCAACACGCCTACCCTCCGGGCTAGTAACTAATGAGGCTCGTACAAGAGGACATCACATTTGGAACATTTGGACAGTGGTATAAAATCAATTAGTATCCTCTGTAAGGAACACTGAGTCTGGGGAGCACTTTCAAAATGGTTGGGACAGTCTTATTATTATTACATATATTATTTGGGCCATAACTGGGTAAAGTGTTATTGGTAGACCTAAACATTGACCTTCCCCATTTATATTTAGGTTCTAGCTTTGCTTTTCTCATCCTCTGGAGCTTGTACCTGGAGCTTTCTGAGGGTACTTAAGTCAATCTTGGGGGTGGGATCTGGGTTGCCCTTGGGATCAATGACTTATGGCAGCAACACGTGCAGCCTATTGTCTTCAGCTTCAGGTGTAGTATCTCAAGTGTACCCTCATTTTTATCACTACAAGCCTTTGGGATAACTGGAATGCAGTAGACAGTGCTCTGACGTAGCCAACACATCTTGTGTATGGAACTCCATCTTCAAAAGAAACATTTGAAAGTTAAATAAAGACAATGATTCTTGTTGCATTAGTTCAATACAATCATGATCAGGAAAATAAAAAGTTTGCATATTTCCAGTGTCCTCCTGTCACTATTTACTTGTATATTATCACTATACTCTCCCATCTTTTGAAACCTGCAAAAGTAATGATGACGCAGGGTTTCAACATTGTACCTTTAAGAGTGACATTACTTTTTTTTTTTTTTTTAACAAAGTTTATTTGTAGATTTTATAGAAGTGAAATAATACAACTATACATAATCCAATAAAGAGGTATATGAAATATTCAGATCGACAAAACAATATGATATCATGTTAGCACATATATCAACAATCCAATCTAATTAGAATAGATAATATAGAGCATTACAAAATATTGGAAAAATATACATCGAAAGCAGAACTACGTAGGGGGTAGAGAGATGAAAAAGAAAAAGAAAGAGAAGGAAAGAAGAAAAAAGAGGGGAAAAATATGTTGAGGGGGATATGGGAGTTAGAGAGGAGACCGAGTCCAGACTTCAACAGATAATAGGTGGATTATGATCATTAAAGTAGAAGGTTTGAAAAGCCTAAGGGTAGGGATCCATGTGGTGTGGTGTTATTGTAAAGAAACCAGTCACCCCAAACTATAAGAAATTTATGGGAGGTGTTATGAAGGTAACCTGAAATTTTCTCCATGGCCACCACATGCCAGATTTTATTTATGAGTTGTTGGCGAGGAGGAGGGTTGATATCTTTCCAGTGCCTTGCAACTAAACATTGAGCTGCGTTTAAGATATGTGAAGAAAGCTTATCAGCATGTGGGTTGAGGCCCTCAAGTGGACAGCCAAGTAGAAAAGACCAGGGAGCTTTAGTCAGTGGTATTTTTAGTATTTCCGAGAGGAGGACAGCAACCTCATCCCAAAATTTGGCTATTTTAGGACATGACCACCATATGTGAATGTAGGTGCCTGCCTCACCGCAATCTCTCCAGCAACGATCAGATGCTAGGTGATACATTCTATGCAGGTGGGCAGGCACCAGGTACCATCTGTAGTATATCGTGTAGGCATTTTCCTTTATTAAGGTGGAAATAGAAGATTTGGATACCCTCTCTCGCACCACAGACCACGTGCCCTCATCTGGTGGGCTCCCCAAATCCTTTTCCCATTGAAGCTCATGGCCAGGTGCATCTGATATATTAACATTCAAAAAAAAATTATAGATGACAGATATAATGCCTTTCATAAGAGGATTACGGAGACATAAAGACTTATAAGGTGTTAAAGATCTAACAATTGAATTAATGGGAAAAGAGTTAATAAAGTGACGTATTTGAATATAAGTAAAAGTATTAACAGAAGATATATAAAATTTATTCAGTAGGGAATCCAGAGGGGCGCATCTATCTGACTCACAAAGATCAGATACCACCCTGACCCGACCTTTAATCCATGGAGAAAAACGGTCAAGGTTGAAGCCTGGGGAGAATGCTGGGTTCGACTATATAGGGGTAATGGGGGATGGGTAGGTGGTGGTGTTAAAATGTGATTTACAGTAATCCCATATAGAGCATGTAAAGGAGATAACCGGGTGTGGGTGAGCAGATTGGGGTCTATCAGGTGAAGCCAAGCCTATGATTGTAGATATGGAGGAAACATTACACAACTTAGTTTCAATTTCCACCCAGCGAGTAGCATAGTAATAAAGGTTAATATCGGGAAATCCATTTCCCCCATTAGTGGTGAGATGACAAAGAGTCAGGAAACCAATGCGAGGAGGTTTGGATTTCCATACGAATTGGACAAACCACCTGTGTATTTGCAATAAAGTTGATTTGGGAACAGCAACAGGGAGGGTCTGGAAAAGGTAGAGTAATCTAGGCATAAGATTCATCTTGATTGCTGCTATCCTGCCTAACCAGGAAATTATTAGATCACGCCTGTCCCGATGGGAGGCGGTTTTCTGGAAGCTGAGGCCTGAGGCTGCGGGAGGAAACAGAGGTGAGGGGCCTGAATGTATGACCTCCGCATCCACGGGTCTTGGTCGTTGGCGAGACCTAGTCAAAGGTGCGGAATGTAACCCACGAGATGGTATTCGCCAGTGACCCCACCAATCGGGATATGGGCTTGAGCTGCACCTCGTAAGCAGGTCACGGTCCTTTGACTAGGTGACCAAAGCCTGTGGGAAAAAGGAGAAATGAACACTCGTGGCCCAAAGGGTCGGTGCCAGTAAGGGGTGTCATGATCCAGTGCAAGAATTCCTCTGTGGAGGACGGTGAGCTGAGGGGTTCGGGTGACTAGGGGAGTGACTAGACTAGGTCTCCTAGTTTCGGCCAAACCCAGGTTTGGCTAGACCTGCCCAGAGGCACGGAGTCTAACTCACTTGGTGGTTTTCTCCAGTGACACCTCCAATTGGGATTTGGTTTTCAGCTGCACCAAGTGAGCAGGTAGCGGCCCTCTGGACAGGTACCTGGGAATGGCAGAAGACCGGAAACTATAATGAATGAAGGCACTGGAGCTGAATGGAATGAATGAACTCTGGAAATGGAACTGAATGCTATAACACAGGCATGGACTGGAAACAGTTAAATATGCAGAAAAACACAGACATATACTGGGGATTGCAAAGGCAAGAGCAGAGTGGACTCAGGGAATATATGGAAATGCTGGAAATGATTGGGGCTGATTACCAGAGACAAGACACTGAGCGAAGAACACAGACATATACTGGAGATTGCACAGACAAGAGCAGAGTGGACTCCGGGAATATATGGGAATGCTGGAAATGATTGGCAGAGACAAGACACAAAGAGAAGTCAGGCATACACTAAGAGAGTGCTAAATGCAAGTGCAGATTTGCACTGACAAGACACAGGGCAGATTGACACAGATATGTGCTGGGAGGTCCAACTGTGGGCTAATTAATACCAGCAGGTAATCTGACACCTCAGTGACACAAGGAAGCTGCAATACTAGCAGCACATATACAAAGACACACAGACATAGAAAACAAAACAGTCTGGAAACTGGGAGAGAACTACTCTCAGACTAAGAATAGCTTGGAAGCTAATACTGGAAACTGGAGAACTGTGAACAGGCTGAAGTAACTCTCTGAAAGATTAGCACAGAGCAATGCTGGTATGACTGGAACAGAGAAGAAGAAGTTGAACAGCAACTTCATGGAGTTCTGGAGGCGGATTTATACCCAGGGGTAGCAGATTACTGGAGCTCAGCATCAGCTGACTGAAATCATGCTACCATAGGTTAGAAGTACTGTCACATGAGAGGAACTGTCATGGCGGCACCCATGATGGGAACTCCGATCCCCAGCACACACAGCCGACCATGGAAGCTCGCAAAAAGCACCTAAGGCAGAATACTCAGCCCCACATCCATCACTGCACCAGACGTCTTACCGCAAGGAAGTCAGGGGTAGCCGGCAAGGAGGTGAGAGAGGCCGATCCTAGGCTGAACCCAGACAGTACCCCCTCCTTTTAGGGTGGGCACCAAACACCCATAAAGGCTCAACTGGAACTCCTCAGAAAGACACAAAAAATATACTTGAAAAACACAGGAAACTCGAAAATCCGACTTGAAAACATCAACAAAAAAAAACAAAAAAAATCTTGCTTGAAGACACAATAAGAACTGGGTTCCAGCAGACTAGAAAAAATAACTTTTCAGATATCCTCCCAACTTTCGTATCCGTTTTTAGAGACTGGAAGTACTGGAATACTATATAAGGAGGCTTGTTCAAGAAGTAACTGTTTGCTGAAATAAATGTCGACCAATTAAAAAAATTTATCCTCATTAATGACTTTGACCCCCAAATCTTTTGCTTTTGCTCGCCTGGATCTCCCACCATCACGGCCCAAAATAAGATAATTGATTTTACTGCTGAGTTTCTCAAAAACTTTGCCTCCATAAGTTTCTATTAAAGATTTGGCTTCATTATTCTCAACAGATTCTAAGACTCCCGAGATCACAAAAGACAAGTAATTCAGGCAATTATCTGTTCCCAAAAAATTTTGCTCAGAGATAAGGTCTTTAGTTGAAGAACTGGTTTTATCCACAGAGGAAGGTAAGAGAACTGGTTGTGAGCATGACATTTCTTTGGTCTTTGATTTAGGGCTTTTCCCTTTTGCAATTGAAGATACCTCAGACACTTTAGTTGAGCATACTGGAATGGACAAAACACAGTTAGGAGTGCACATGGAATTATACTGGAGATCCATTGATTGATAAACAGGAGATGTAATTGGCATTAATTGATGTTCTTTACCTGCACCAAAATTAAAAAATGTGTTATTCTCAGGGATTATATGGTCAGTACCTACTACGTCATTGGACGAAGAATACATTAATTCAAACAATTGGTCCTCGTCGATGACCTTGATACCAAGATTTTCTGCCACTTTCTGTTTAGATTTATCACCGTTGGGGCTCATGATGAGGTAATTGGTTTCTTTACTAAGATTTTCCACAACTCTACCTCCAACTGCCTCAACTAGAGACTTGAGTCCTTTTTTCCCCAGAAGCCCAGGGACCTCTGAGATCACAAAAGTCAAATTTTTCAAGTGGTTATCAATCTCCTGGGAAGTCTGTTCAAAAACCCTCCTGGGGAATGACACTGGGAACCCCATCCTGGAGTGAGACACTAGAAGTCCCCACCTGGGGAAGGACACTAGGAACCCTCTCTCTGGGTAAGAGGCTTGAAACACCCTCCTGGGGTGAAGAACTTGAAACGAGGATTTCCTCTTGGGGTGTAACACTTGAAATCCCCTCCTGGGGTATAACACTAGAAACCCTATCCTGGGGTGAAGAACTTGAAACAAGAACTTTCTCTTGAAACATAACACTGGAAATCCCCTCCTGGGGTATTACACTGGGAACCCCATCCCGGGGTGAGACACTTGAAGTCCCCTCCAGGGGAATAACACCATGAACCCCATCTTGGGGCATTACACTGGGAACCCCATCCTGGTGTGAGACACTTGAATTCCCCTCCTGGGGTATGACACTGGAAACCCCATCCTGGGGTGGAATACTTGAAATCCCTTTCTGGGGAAGAATATTTAAGGCTCCCTCTTGGGGTGTAACACTAGGAACCCCCTCTTGGAATATAGCATTAGAGGCCCCTCCTTGGGGTACGTCACTTGAAACCCTCTCCTGGGTTATAGAGTCAGGAAATCCCTGTTGAGGTACTTGACTTGAGGCCCCTTCCTGGGAAACAAGATTTGAAATCTTCTTTTGGGGTGAGAGACTCAAGGCCCCCTCCGGGAGTACAGAACTTGACACTCCCTGTTGGAGCATGGGACCTAAAACCCCCTTCTGGGGAAGCTGACTTGGCTTTTCCTTTCGGGGTACGCAATATGAAACCCCCTTTTGGGATGCAAGAACACAGACTTCCTCCTGGGGTGAGTGGCTCAGAACCCCCTCTTGAGGTATGGAACTTGAGACCATTTCTTGGGGAGTACCACTTGAAATTACGGCCCGCTCCTGGGGCATAACACTCAAAACGAAGGCCTCCCCTTGAGGCATGAAACTCGAAATGAAGGCCCTCTCCTGGGGCGTGAAACTCGAAACGATGGTCTCCTCTTGAGGCGTGTAACTCGAAATGAAGGCCCCCTCCTGGGGCATGAAACTCAAAACAAAGACCCCTCCCTGGGGCGTGAAACTTGAAATGAAAGCCCCCTCCTGGGGTACAACCTTCTGGGGTGAGAGATTTGGAACCCCCTCCTGGGGCATGAAACTTGAAACGAAGGCCCCCTTCTCTGGTGTGGAACTTGAGACCCCCTCCTGGGGTACGAGACTTGGGACCCCCTCCTGGGGTGCGAGACTTGGGACCCCCTCCTGGGGTGCGAGACTTGGGACCTCCACTCGGGGTAAGGAAGTTGAGACCCCTCCTGGGGCTACTGACTGGAGTCCCGTATTGGGAAAAACAGAATCCGGACTGGGACCAATGGAAATGGAATCCGGGCCGTGACCAGTAGAAATGGAATGAGTAGTGTCCCTGACTTTAGAAGGTTGAAATATCCTCCCAATATTTCTTAGACGAGGGTTGAAGCATCTTGTAGCAGGGCCCCAATCGAAAACTTGAACTTTCTTTTGCTCAGTGGACATCACCTCCTTATCTGTAACTGAAGAAACAGGAATCACTGATGGATGATGGGGAGAACTGAAAGCGCAGACATTGGGAGTCACACACTTGTCACCACTTCTCAGTGGGCGCAGAGTACAGTCCTTAAGAAAGTGATCGTCATAACCACAATATAAACAGAGATGCAGTTCCCGGTGTCGCTGACGTTCAACCTCAGTAAGTTTAGGGCACAGGAAACTTTGATGCTTTACTTTAGTTTGTTTGGAAAAGCTGTTAGTCAAGTCAGTAGTAGCACTAGAAAGCTTGGGAATAACTTGAAAAATTTTGGGACGGAGATTTTGTAGTTGTTCTAGAAGCCAGTAGAAACTCTTGAAAGGTTCAGGGTCATGCATATCAGAATATTGGGGAACCAGAGGACACTTGAGAGGTTCACTAGCTTGCACAGAAATGTTTTCATCTGTAGGTGTAATTGAAACTTCAGAACAAAACTGTGGAAAATTCACTGGCGGAACTTGTGGGGACAAAGCAGCTAGAACTGAATGAATAACCATCATTTGACTAGAGAGTTCTTGCAGCTGCTGTCTGACAGATTGCAAAGCTGTCTCCTGTGCAGTCACATGAAAGAGTAAATCCTGAAACCCTGCATCACCCTGGAACCCGGCGGCTTGCATATTGGGCTGTTCAAACTGTCACGATCCAGTGCAAGAATTCCTCTGTGGAGGACGGTGAGCCGAGGGGTTCGGGTGACTAGGGGAGTGACTAGACTAGGTCTCCTAGTTGTGGCCAAACCCAGGTTTGGCTAGACCTGCCCAGAGGCGCGGAGTCTAACTCACTTGGTGGTTTTCTCCAGTGACACCTCCAATTGGGATTTGGTTTTCAGCTGCACCAAGTGAGCAGGTAGCGGCCCTCTGGACAGGTACCTGGGAATGGCAGAAGACCGGAAACTATAATGAATGAAGGCACTGGAGGTGAATGGAATGAATGACCTCTGGAAATGGAACTGAATGCTATAACACAGGGATGGACTGGAAACAGTTAAATATGCAGAAAAACACAGACATATACTGGGGATTGCAAAGGCAAGAGCAGAGTGGACTCAGGGAATATATGGAAATGCTGGAAATGATTGGGGCTGATTACCAGAGACAAGACACTGAGTGAAGAACACAGACATATACTGGAGATTGCACAGACAAGAGCAGAGTGGACTCAGGGAATATATGGGAATGCTGGAAATGATTGGCAGAGACAAGACACAAAGAGAAGTCAGGCATACACTAGGAGAGTGCTAAATGTAAGTGCAGATTTGCACTGACAAGACACAGGGCAGATTGACACAGATATGTGCTGGGAGGTCCAACTGTGGGCTAATTAATACCAGCAGGTAATCTGACACCTCAGTGACACAAGGAAGCTGCAATACTAGCAGCACATATACAAAGACACACAGACATAGAAAACAAAACAGTCTGGAAACTGGGAGAGAACTACTCTCAGACTAAGAATAGCTTGGAAGCTAATACTGGAAACTGGAGAACTGTGAACAGGCTGAAGTAACTCTCTGAAAGATTAGCACAGAGCAACGCTGGTATCACTGGAACAGAGAAGAAGAAGTTGAACAGCAACTTCATGGAGTTCTGGAGGCGGATTTATACCCAGGGGTAGCAGATTACTGGAGCACAGCATCAGCTGACTGAAATCATGCTACCATAGGTTAGAAGTACTGTCACATGAGAGGAACTGTAATGGCGGTGCCCATGATGGGAACTCCGATCCCCAGCACATACAGCCGACCATGGAAGCTCGCAAACAGCACCTAAGGCAGAATACTCAGCCCCACATCCATCACTGCACCAGACGTCTGACTGCAAGGAAGTCAGGGGAAGCCGGCAAGGAGGTGAGAGAGGATGATCCTAGGCTGAACCCTGACAAGGGGCACGTAGGGACACTGTACTTGAGGTATAAGGAAGTGTGCACTGCAGACACACTCTACCGGGTTGCCGGTCAGAAAGAGTGCACCACGATGTAATACTGTAACACGTAGGTAGGGACCACAGAGTCCAGTAACGAGGTAGGTAGTGGCACCGGAGCCAGCCAGAGATTACAATGCTGGAGAGGTGGGTACGTATAACTACACTCAGGCTGTGATGGTAAAGCACTGGTGAAATGGATAGTATACTGCACACAGGTGGCGGTGGTAACGCACTGGTGGAATGGAGGTATACTGCACACAGGCGAGGTGATAACACACTGACAATATAGCTGCACACAGGCTGAGGTGGTAAAGCACTGGTGAGGTGAATGATACAGCTGCACAAAGGCTGAGGTGGTAAAGCACTGGTGAGATGAATGATATAGCTGCACACAGGCTGAGGTGGTAAAGCACAGGTGAGATGAATGATATAGCTGCACACAGGCTGAGGTGGTAAAGCACTGGTGAGATGGACGATATAGCTGCACACAGGCTGAGGTGGTAAAGCACTGGTGAGATAGACGATATAGCTGTACACAGGAATAGATCACTGGAAGCAAGGGAACCTGGAACGAGAGACCACTAGTAACACTAGCAGCGACAATGGTTGTTCAACTACCAGATACATAGGAGCCAGAAATATACCCCTGGAAGCCCACTGATTGGTCCACAGCATCAGCTGACAGGCCAGACTGTCAGGGGAGGAAAAGCAGTCAGAGCAGGAAGTCTCATGGCGGTGTCCATGACAGGGACTCCAATCCCCGTGCACCAGGCCGCCCGGGACACAGCATCAGGGAGAATGCTCAGCACCTCCAACGTCGCCGCATGAGCCGTCCGACTGCCCGGGAAGTCAGAGGAAGCCGGCAGGATGGTAAGGGACGGCCGATCCCCGGCTGAACTCTGACAGTACCCCCCCCTTTCAGGGTGGACACCGGACACCCACCAGGTTTACCAGGAAATCTAGTATGGAAGGCTCAAACCATTTGAGGCGCGTGAATGTCTGTGGCCCTGATCCATGCCCTTTCTTCCGGACCGTACCCTTTCCAGTCAATGAGATATTGGAGTTTGTTAGATTGGGTAAATCGAGAGTCCAAAATCCTCCATACCTCGAACTCTGTACCTTGAGAAGTTTGCACTTGAGGTAACTTGGGAGCAGAAGTTTGAAAACGATTCAGCACTAGAGGACGCAGTAAAGAAATATGAAAGGTATTGGATATTCTTAGTTGAGGAGGGAGTTCCAACTTATACGCGACTGGGTTGATGACCTTGCGAACACGGTAAGGACCAATGAAGCGTGGAGCTAGCTTCATACTAGGTACTCTCAAACGGATGTTCCTGGAGGATACCCAGACTTTATCTCCAACTCTCAGCAGTGGGACAGCGACACGTCGTCTATCCGCAAATTTTTTGTAGTTCTTAGACGACTGCTTCAGAGAAGAATGGACCCTCTTCCAAATGGTCGCGAAGGACTCCACCAATTTAGAAACTGCAGGAACCTCTACAGTAGGCAAATTTTGAAAATCTGGGACTCGAGGATGTCTTCCAAACTCCATAAAAAAAGGAGTGGCTTTGGAGGAAGTGTGATATTTGAAGTTATGTGAAAATTCTGCCCAAGGTAATAGATCCAGCCAGTTATCTTGTGAGGAGGAAACAAAGAGTCTTATGAAAGTCTCCAGCTCTTGGTTAACTCTTTCGGTTTGCCCATTCGTTTGTGGATGGTAGGCTGAAGAAAATTTTAACTTGGTTCCACAAGTGCTACATAAGGCTCTCCAAAATTTAGCTACGAATTGAACTCCACAGTCGGAAATGATCTCTTTAGGAAGTCCATGCAACCTAAATATTTCCTTAATAAAGACTCTTGCCAACTGCGGAGCAGAAGGGTGACCCATTAATGGAATAAAGTGTGCCATCTTAGAAAAGCGATCCACCACTACCCATATGGTATTGTATCCTTGGGAGCATGGTAGTTCAGAGATGAAATCCATGGATATATGGGTCCAAGGCATATTAGGAATGGACAGGGGTCGCAGGAGACCTGCTGCCTTCTTGCGAGGAGTCTTATGCTGAGCGCATTTTACACATGAAAGAATAAATTCTCGAATATCCCCTTTCATTGTGGGCCACCAATAGGAACGCTGAAGAAACTTGTAAGTCTTGAGGATGCCAGAATGGCCAGCAAACAGAGAGCTATGAGCCCAAGTTAGTAATTTTCCCCGTAGTTCTGGGGTCACGAAAATTTTCCCTGGGGAGGAGTCAAAATCTGAGTAGAGGCGAAGACTACAGGATCTAAAATTGGTCGGGAACGTTGATGATCCTCTTCCTGAGTGCTAGACAAGAAAGACCATGAGAGAGTGTCAGCTTTTCTGTTTAGACTGCCAGGACGAAATTGAAGTTTTAAATTAAATCTTGAAAAGAACAAGGACCAACGGGCCTGTCTAGCATTTAGACGGTGAGCCGTTTGGAGGTAGATTAAGTTTTTATGATCCGTGATCCCATTAACTGGAAAGCTGGCTCCTTCCAACAAATGCCGCCATTCCATTAAAGCTAACCGCATAGCTAGTAGTTCCTGGTCACCAATTCCGTAGTTCTTTTCGGCAATGGAAAACTTACGAGAAAAATACCCACAGGGATGGTACTTTCCATCACTTGAGATTTGAGACAGTACTGCCCCTACCTCTACTGAAGAAGCATCTACCTCAACTGTGAATGGTTTGTCCAATTGGGGTTGGCACAGGATAGGTGCAGTGGAGAAGGCTTCTTTTAATTTTTGGAAGGCTTGGATGGCAGTAACTGGCCAGCGAATGGGATTGGCCCCCTTCTTTGTGAGATTTGTGATAGGTGACACCAGTGTAGAGAAATTTGGTATAAACCGCCGGTAATAATTTGAAAAACTCAAGAAGCGTTGAGTAGCCTTCAAGGATTTGGGTAATGGCCAGTCCGAAATGACTTTTAACTTCTACGGATCCATCCGGAGGGTCTTTCCAGAAATTATGTGCCCTAGGAAGGGTACCGCGGTTTGTTCGAAAAGGCACTTGGATATTTTTCCATAAAGGTGATGCTTCCGGAGGCGGGACAAGACTTCGCGGACATGCTGGCGATGATCCTGCAAATTCTTGGAAAAAATTTGAATATCATCCAAATAGACTATAACAAAACTGTAGAGAACATCCCGGAAAATCTAGTTCACGTAACCTTGAAATATCGCTGGGGCGTTGCAGAGTCCAAAGGGCATTACGAGATATTCAAAGTGGCCGTCTCTGGTGTTAAAAGCGGTCTTCCACTCATCTCCAGCTTTAATACGAATTAAATTATACGCACCCCGCAGATCAAGTTTGGTGAACAAAGAGGCCCCGCGAACTTTATCAAAAAGCTCCGGAATCAGAGGCAGAGGATATCGATTCTTTACAGTAATCTGGTTGAGACCACGGTAGTCAATACAAGGCCGAAGCCCGTCGTCTTTCTTGCTAACTAAAAAAACCCCTGCCCCTGCAGGAGAAGTGGAGGGCCGGATAAACCCCTTAGCTAGATTTTCTTTTATATATGCCGCCATAGCGGCTGTTTCAGGAACTGATAATGGGTAGGTTCGACCCCGGGGAGGGTTCTTCCCTGGCAGGAGCTCAATACCACAGTCCCAGGAACGATGAGGTGGAAGTTTATCCGCAGCCTGTTCGCAGAATACATTGGCAAAATCTTGATAAGCTGCTGGTAGACCCGGAACAGAAGAACACTTGGGCTTGTCAGACGGGGGGAATCTTATATTTCCACTGAAGGACACCGTATTAGTGCGAACAGAGAGTACTTGGACGAGACATCCATGGAAACAACTTGGACCCCACGATAAAATCTGCATACTGGACCACTCAAACGTAGGGTTGTGCTTTTGTAGCCAGGTGAGGCTTAAAACTAGTTCATAGGCTGAGTCGGGAAGAACAAAAAATTCAATTGTCTCCTGGTGCAGACATCCAATCTGGAGGAACACTGGCAGGGTTTTAGAGGAAATAGATCTTCCTAACACAGTTTTGCCATCTACACCAGAGAGCTGTAACCTGTTTGGCAATGGAACCACTGGAATGCCTAGGGTCTGAACCAGTGACTTAGAAATTAAACTGCCGGCAGCCCCAGAATCCACAAGGGCTTTAACCATCCTTATCCTGGACCGGTAGGAAAGCGACACAGGCAATAAACTGTCATTTATTTGGGAGGAGTCAGAAATAACCCCCAATTGCATGCTCCCAACATCAATTAGGGTTTCATGTTTCCCGCCAATCCAGGACAATTCCTTAATATGTGCTCCGGAGCAGCACAATATAAGCACAATTTATTTTGAAAACGCCAGTTCCGTTCGGCGGTACTTAACCGGGATCTGTTAATTTGCATCAGCTCCTCACTGCTAAGGAAGGAAGGAGGGGCATTACCTCCCAAGGATGGGCGATCCCGAGGACAATCTCCACGCCCCCTATTTCCCCACCACTCTCTATGGCGAAGGTCAATCTTTATACAGAGGGATATAACATCCGAGAAGGCGGGAGGTAAATCCCTAGATGCCAATTCATCCTTCATCCTCTCAGATAAGCCATGTAGGAAAGCTGCCTTCAGTGCTTCCTCATTCCATTTTAGTTCGGACACCAGGGTTTGAAATTGTACCACATATTGCCCGACGGACCGGGTACCCTGATGGACACGAAGCAAATCTGAAGAAGCAGAGACGGATCTCCCGGGTTCATCGAAGATCCTTTTGAAAGCTGCCATGAACTCTTCATATCTAGATACGAGTGGATCTGCTCGTTCCCACAAGGGGGAGACCCAATCCAGAGCTGCCCCGGTTAGTAACGAAATTACATAGGCCACCTTAGACTGGGAGGTAGGGAAATTCTGGGATAGGCATTCGAACTGGATCTCACACTGGTTTATGAAACCACGACATTGTTGAGGCGTACCTCTCGGGAGTAGCCAAGAGCAAACGGGATTTTTGAGGAACGACCCCTGAAGGTAATACCGGAGAAACCGTAGGAGCGACAGAAGGTGGAGCATGAGACATAGTTGCCAGAGTATTCTGAATAGACAGGAGCTGACCAGATAATTCCTGTAGGTACTGGGCCACATGTTGCTGTGCCGCCTCTTGGTTATCCATGCGAGCCATTAGCTCCTGGAGATTCCCAGTACCTGGGGAGCCCATAGCTTCCATTTGGCCTGAACAAACTGTCACACTGGGCGTCAGTTTTCTGGAAGCTGAGGCCTGAGGCTGCGGGAGGAAACGGAGGCGAGGGGCCTGAATGTACGACCTCCACATCCACGAGTCTTGGTCGTTGGCGAGACCTAGTCAAAGGTGCGGAATCTAACCTACGAGATGGTGTTCGCCAGTGACCCCACCAATCGGGATATGGGCTTGAGCTGCACCTCATAAGCAGGTGGCGGTCCTTTGACTAGGTGACCAAAGCCTGTGGGAAAAAGGAGAAACGAACACTCGTGGCCCAAAGGGTCGGTGCCAGTAAGGGGCACGTAGGGACACTGTACTTGAGGTACAAGGAAGTGTGCACTGCGGACACACTCTACCGGGTTGCCAGTCAGAAAGAGTGCACCACGATGCAATACTGTAACACGTAGGTAGGGACCACAGAGTCCAGTAATGAGGTAGGTAGGGGCACCGGAGCCAGCCAGAGATTACAACGCTGGAGAGGTGGGTACGTATAACTACACTCAGGCTGTGATGGTAAAGCACTGGTAAAATGGATAGTATACTGCACACAGGTGGCAGTGGTAACGCACTGGTGGAATGGAGGTATACTGCACACAGGCGAGGTGATAACGCACTGACAATATAGCTGCACACAGGCTGAGGTGGTAAAGCACTGGTGAGGCGAATGATATAGCTACACACAGGCTGAGGTGGTAAAGCACTGGTGAGATGAATGATTTAGCTGCACACAGGCTGAGGTGGTAAAGCACTGGTGAGATGAATGATATAGCTGCACACAGGCTGAGGTGGTAAAGCACTGGTGAGATGGATGATATAGCTGCACACAGGCTGAGGTGGTAAAGCACTGGTGAGATAGACGATATAGCTGTACACAGGAATAGATCACTGGGAGCAAGGGAACCTGGAACGAGAGACCACTAGTAACACTAGCAGCGACAATGGTTGTTCAGGCAACTACCTGATACATAGGAGCCGGAAATATACCCCTGGGGGCCCACTGATTGGTCCACAGCGTCAGCTGACCGGCCAGACTGTCAGGGGAGGAAAAGCAGTCAGAGCAGGAAGTGTCATGGCGGCGCCCTTGACAGGGACTCCGATCCCCGCGCACCAGGCCGCCCGGGACACAGCATCAGGGAGAATGCTCAGCACCTCCCACGTCGCCGCACGAGCCACCCGACTGCCCGGGAAGTCAGAGGAAGCCAGCGGGATGGTAAGGGACGGCCGATCCCCGGCTGAACTCTGACAACGCCATCGAAGAAGGTCCAGTTTAATTTTTTAAAGCATAGGGGGGAAATTTGCAGAGTATAAAGTGTCATAACTGTTTGTTATGTAGACTCCTAAATATTTAATTTTAGAGGGGTGCCAGGAGAAGTTATAATTGTAACGCAGGAGGTCCAGGGCCCTATGTGCCATATTAAGTGCAAGAGACTCAGGGCCTGATTCAGAGCCGGATGCAATCAGCCGTTCGCCCACAGTAGGTACGACCGTCCAAATGTCAAACCAAGCGCTCGCACGGGTGTTCACTCGTAGCGAGTCTTCCGCCCCATATTTCCACAACCCCTACTCTAGCTAACGAGCGTCCGAAATAGCGAGCGCACTACTCGTTTTTGGATGAAGTGTTCGGTCGCACAAGTACGACCGGAAGTAGGCCTGTCATTTGTCGATTGCCTTGTTTTTCCTTCGTTAAACATCCGTGAATCGATTGGTGGCAATCATTACCTTAATTGACTTAAGTGTTGGTCGAAAGTTTTCAATCTTGTTTTTTTTTTTGAATGTCAATAAACTTTATTGTTTGTTTTCTGTTCAGTTTGGTCCCTAGAATCCGCCCGCTTTTAACGGCAAACTTGTTTTTTTTCAATCCAAAGGCAGTTTGTTTGCTTTTTTAATAGCTTTATTTTGGTTTTTAATTTTGTAATTGTTTTATTTCCAGCTTGTTGCTAACGCATCCAAATGCAGCAAGCCAATCATAAGTCACAATATATTTTTAGGGGTTGTTCACATGACTCACACATTAACCAATAGAATTCTTCATGTTATTTATGAAAGTACATTAGCCAATCAAAATTTAGGGGTCCCTGTAATAAAACTGATTTGTGTTTAAAAAAAAACCATTACCGTCATGAGAGCCAGTGCTTTTACACGGGTTGAGCTGCTGGTGCTCACTTCAGTGGTCGATCGGGTAATTACTGACATGCCGCCCCCCGTCACCAACCAATGCAAGCGCCGTGTGTACGCGGAGGTGCGGCGCAGGCTGCGGGCCATGGGATTTCGTCGGACCATCGGCCAATTAGAACGCCGGTGGTCGGATTTACGACGCCGGTCCCCACACCTGCTTGCGCATCTTCGGATGAGGATCCGTCGGCGTAAGTGGATATTTGAATGTTTATATATCTATGACAATCTGTTGTTACTTTTTGACTTTCCTAATGTAAATTTGCATTAATGCGTGTGCATGTGTGCAGTATGCGTTTTTTTCGGGCTAAATGAGACCTTGTTATTGTTTTTTTATTAAGATTAATATTTTCTTTTTGGTTAATGTTTTACATTAAAAATGTTTTTGGGTATACATATTTGCTAATATTACAAACTATACATCATTTAGGTCAGGAGCGTATCCAGAGACATAGACGGAGGCCTGCACGACCCCTCTCCCCAACTCCCACCATCTCCTCCCCTGCCCACTCCTCCCAAATTTTGCCACCCTCCCCTGACCTGGACATCCCTATTTCCCCTCCCTCTCCTGCTCCCCAAATCCAAATCACCCCTCCCTCCTCTGTCCTACCCATCCACATTCCCACACCCTCCCCTGATGCACCCACTCCTGAATCCAACCCCTCCCCTTTATCCCCCCCGGACATTTTGCCCCCATCTTCACACATCCACTGGCCCACTTTGGAGGAAGAGGATCTGAGCCAACCTGGCCCTGAACCTGCAGGTATTTGTTTAGGGTTGTTTGCAATTATTGTGTAAAAATGTGCCCTATATGCATACACTGTATCCCTGCTTACAATCTAAGGGCAGTCCATTTTTTGGTTATTTTTTGTTTATTTTGGGTGGTATTTTTTTTTTAATTTTGCTTCAATTTATTTAAACGCTTTTTTATTTCTTTGTAAATTTTTTGGGATTTTTTTCCCTAAATTTTTTACCCATTTATTCATGTTTCTAAACAAAATAAACTTTACAATAACCACATATGCCAGAGCCAAATACAAGTTTCATTGTTTTTGATTACATTTCTACGCTAAAATCAATATACAAATGGTGTAAGGATTAATTAAGATCCCAAAGTGATTGTTCAAACCACTATTCTCATGTTCATGGTTTTTTTTGCTTTGTTTTGGTGCCAATTGGTAATTTAGGCAAATTTATGTTACCACTATAGTTTTGCAACAAAATTAGCTTGGTATGTAAACTTTATTTAACTGTAAATAATCCTGTTTTTCTTGTATGTATTTTTAAAAAAATTCACATTTATTTGAAACTCATATTTGTCTTTCTACAGACCCAAGGATGCAAGATCAAGCCATTTTGGGCCAGATAATGGCAATGAGGGGACATTTGGTCCAGCTGCTGGTCGCAATGGACCATTTGATTTTGTTTTTGCAACATTAATTTATTCTGTTTTTTATTTTGTTAATAAAAGCAGTTTGTTTAAACCAATCTCATTTATTGACTCCAAAATTATCTCACAAGGTAATTTTTTTAAAAAGAATTTTGGTGTAAACATTTTGGTTTATGGATTTTGCATATGAATATGCAAACAATGTGGCATACGAAATTTTTGGAGTAAGTATTCTTTAAAAGTTAAACTTTTTTAAAAAAAATAGTGGTTTCTCAGACTTTAAAGACATATTTGTACATTCCAATAATTGGTCCAATTGACATTAAGTCCATAATGTTTTGCGAAAAATCCCTTATGTAATTATTTAAGTTATTCAAAAATATCCATGCAACTCCCATAATAATTAAAAAAATAACAAAAAAGGTAGGCCCAACTATGCAAACATGTTGTTAATTGTTATGTTGTTTTTAAAATTGTTTTGCCAAAAAAAGTTAAATTAAAAAAAAAAACTCTTGTAAATTAAGTTAAAAGGCACTGTCCATTTGCTTGTTTTTCTGGTAAAAAAAACCAAATAATTTTAAAAGTAGTTTATTATACATTTTTTTACAATAAAAAGCAAATACACACAAAGAATGGAAACAAAAAATCAAGAACTGCTTGAAGATGGTGCATGCCAACATGTTGTCCCAAAATCAGGTAAGAAACACATTTGTCCAGGTGTAAAGGTCATTTTGGAGTCATTAATGTTATAGGCGAGCATTTTCAGGAAGTAAGAAGGTTGTTGTTTGGATTTTGCAAAAAAAAAAAAATAGGTTAAAATTCGAAACATAGGATAGTAAACACACATAATTTTCAGTCTTCACAATGTCAACTGATGTAAAACCAAGGAAATTCAAATACCTGAAATACGGGAAATGACATCATCACGTATGGCCCCCCCTGACACTCTCCTCCGACCAACCTCGGGGGGGCCATCCTCAGGCAAGGCATCCTCTGGCTGCATTGGGACACTACTCCTTATGGCAATGTTGTGAAATATCCCACACAGGACCACAATTTTGGAAACCATAGCCGGCAAATACATGAGGTCGCCACCAGAGCGGTGGAGGCATCGAAATTGGCCTTTTAAAAGGCCGATACAATGCTCCACCACCTGCCTGGTGGCAGTAAGTGCGGAATTATATTGAGTTTGTGGCCCTGGTGTGGGAACCAAATAAGGAGTGAGCAGCCAGGGCGTGCAAGGGTAAATACTGTCTCCTGTGAAAAAAAAAAAGCATTCAGTACCATTTCTAAGTCAACAGTGTTTGGTTTAAAAATTAGGGATACCACTTACCCAGAAGCCACGCATCACCAGCTTGTAGGTTGTTTAATTTGTGCCAAAGCCCTGATTGCCGGATGACAAATGAATCATGTGCACTTCCTGGAAATTTGGCATTCAGGGACAGAATCTGGAGGGAGGCATCACATACCACCATTACATTCCTTGAATGGAAATGCTTGCGGTTCCTAAATATGGCCTCCAGCGATGCTGGAGGCTGAAGTGGTATGCGAGTGCCGTCCACAACCCCTATGATGTGTGGGAAGCCTGCAATTTGGAAAAATTTCTGCTTCACCACATTAAGGGAACCCATATCCAATGGCATATTAATAAAATGATGTAGGTGCTTAAACAGTGCATCCATGACTGCCCTCAGGATCCTTGAAAAGGAGGATTGGGAAATGCCTGCAACAATCCCAACTGTGGTCTGGAAGGATCCTGAGGCGCAAAAATGTAACACTGACATTAACTGCGTAAGTGGTGGTATTGCTGTTGGATTGTTAATTTGCCTTTCAAGATCACTCTCTATTAATGAAAGAGTGTCTAGGATGATTTGGGGTGGTAGGCGATACCGCCGTAAAACCACATCATCAGGCATTCCAAAAAGGGTGACAAGTGTTCTAAATATCTGGGGCCTTGCACGCCTACGATGCCTACGCCTAGGAGGATGTTCAGGTTGGTCGGGGTCGTGGACCATTGCCACTATAATTCGCCCAACATCAATCTGAAATGTTAGACAGTGTAGTTATTTTTAAAAAATTTAAAAATAAGAAAATATACTTATCTTTTTGACACATTAAGAAAAATCTTACAGGGTTAGGCAGCGACATCTTGAAGAAAACCTATGAATTAGATTTAACATAAATAAAAACTCAAAAAATAAACAACAAAATAAAGACAGCCTAAGGCAAAAATATAAAGAATGCATGCACTACACAGATGTTGTTAGTGTCTGATTTTATTCTAGTATTCCAATGTACGCTAATGCCACAGACAGGAGCTGTGCAAAATATATGCAATAGAGGACAAAAAAGACCGATAAATGGTACGCTAACACCACAGACAGGAGCTGTGCAAAATATACGCAATAGAGGACAAAAAAGACCGCTAAATGGTACGCTAACGCCACAGACAGGAGCTGTGCAAAATATACGCAATAGAGGACAAAAAATACCGCTAAATGGTACGCTAACGCCACAGACAGGAGCTGTGCAAAATATACGCCAGACATTTCGCATTTTTGATGGCCAAATAATCATTTGGGGAAAAAAAAAAAAAATGCATAATGAGATCCCTTAAAAAAACATGTGAAATTTTAACAATAAACAGGGTCTAATGTATCTCAATAAACACTTACCGTACAAAGACGATCCCGAAACTTGAAATGCAGTCCACAAGACGAAAGGAGATAAAATTTAAAAAAAAAAACTACAAAAAAAAAAAACATTTTATAAAAAAAAAAAAGCGAACCACCAAATTTACCTCAAAACCCCAAATAAAGTCTTAGTACAAAAACGCAAAAATGCGGAAAAAAAACAAAACCACTCGACAACTCTCAGCAAATCCAAACACCTTCACAACAACTCCGCACCTAGAACAACCACCAACCACTTCTATCAACCCACCCGAAACAAGGCCACAAAAAAAGCCTTAAATAGACCTAACTTTCCCGCTCACATCAATGACGCTCAATAGATGCGCCCGTATAATGCACACGCATCTATAAAAACGTCATGAGAGGCCACAATGGGTCTGCTGAATTCAAGGGTTTAATCATGTCCACTGAACAGCAGCAAAGCCAAATTCCAGGACCAAACAGTAAGTAGCTCCAAATGTAAAGTTAACACACCAAAAAATAAATAAAATAATAATTATTGGGTTTTTTTTGTAAGGTGTTGAGACTGACAATGAGGAGGCTGCGGGGCCTAGTACCCAGGCCAGGGCCAAATGAAAAAGGCAGCCACAATTCACAAGAAAGGAGATGGAGGCTTTGGTGCAACAGTGCGTGGATAACCTGGCACAGGCACCCCGAAATATGGGTGCAAGCCAGAGATGGAAACTGTGGGAGGAAATAGCCAGTGCTGTCAATGGTGTTGGTGATTTTGTCCGTTCAACCAAAGAAGTCAAACGCCGGTAAGTAAATTATATAACCTATTTCCACAATTCTAAAAACTTAGTTAAAAAACTAAACATACATTTTTAAACAACAGATGGAGCGACTTCAAATATCGGCTTAAACAAAAACTGGCTGATAGGGCTAGGCATGCAGGGGGGACAGGTGGTGGGCCAACCCCTGTGTCATTGGAGTTAACCGATTTGGAGGAACTGGCACAGGGGTGTGTGCAGGAAGAGGAGGTGTTTGGCGTGTCCAACATGGACACAGACATGCCAGACTTTGCGGCTCCACATGTTGCTGCAGGTAATTTTTAAAAAAATGTTTGAACAACTTGTTTAAATACAAAGACAAGTGTACTAATATTTTTATGATCTCTCTTTTACACACAGGCACAGAAGAGGACGAGTCTGCTCCAGAACTGAAGTTTGGCCCCAGTAGAGCTGCTGGCTCCACAGGGGAGGAAGTAGGACCCTGTGGCGGACAGTCCAGGGCCTTCCCCCTCGCAGGCAGTGGCCTTTCTCACAGATCTCAATGATAAAACGGATAAAAACACCGAGCTTCTGCTGAGGATGGACGCCAATCTGCTACGGGTGGCAGACGCCCTGGAGGCAAACGCTGCGGCCAATGTCAGAATAGCTAATGCCCTGGAGCAGCTCGTCCGCCTGCGCATGTTGGAGCCGGCCTCCCTTCCCGCCGGAACATCAGGGCCCTCCACCTCTGGCGCAACATCGGCCATCCCTCCAAATGTGCCTAGCCCTATGCCTAGCCCAGAGGAAACACCAGCTACCTCTGCCCAGGCACGCCGTACAACCAGACAGACAAAATCATGCTCCCTCCAACATCAAGCCAAGTGGGGGAGAAGGCGTTGACAGCACTGGCTAATTTCCCCAAATTCCATCTCTGTGTTTGCCCCATATTTTGGCTACACCAAACCTCCCTCTCCTTTCTTGTGAATTTTTATTTTTTTTATATTCATTTTTTTCTTGTATGTAAAATAAAATAACAAATTGGCTGTAAAAAAAGCCACATTTGTAAAAAAATGTAAACATTTAATTTTTGCAAAAATAAAAATCCATTCTTCAAAAAATGTGTGTCCAATTCATTAGCAAATGGCTGAAAGGGACTGGAACAAACATACTTAAATACATAACAAAGGTCATATACTTTAAAAAATATTTAAAACCAAAAAACATAAGGTAACAGGTAACAATAACACAAGCAAAGCAATTAGTAGATTATTGTCTTTCTGTATTGTAACCAAATTGTCCAAAAAAATTAGACATAAAAAAAAAGGTGTTGGCCTTTTTAAAAAACAAAAACTGACAACAACATGAACTGAATTCGGAATTTAGCAAAAAAACAAGCATTTTAACCTTTGTTTAAACTTATTTTTTGTGATTGCTGTGATTACAAAACCCAAACAAATAGGAACACAACATGCGTTCCAAATTTAGCTAATAAATCATGGCAATTGAAAATCACCTTCTCGCAAGTGATCCAATTATTAGGTGAATGGTCTTGTGCCTTGTAAAGGAGAATAGCAAAACATCGATTCACTAAGGGAGCTATGAAGAGACCATCATCTTTGCGAGATCCAATACCCTACCACAAGCTGAACAAGCAGTCATAATGGAAACTGGATCACACAGTGACGTGTACAAAATAGCGTCCACATTGGACGTTCGCACAAGATAATACATGTACGCCCAAAAAACGGCTTGCCACGCCTGCGTTTTCTCATCTCCACCCCCGTTACCACCCAGAAACGGAACATTCTGTTTTTCAAATGACATAGGTCACTTCCTGTTCGCTGTGTATACAAGCGAACGAAAAATGACCGCAATGATCCGGCCGCACATGCGCAATGAGAACCGGACGCATGCGTGGTTTAAAACAATCGAATGCGTACGAGCGAACGGCTGATTGCGTCCGGCTCTGAATCAGGCCCTCAGTTTTAGAAAAGTTGACCTTATAACCCGAAAGTGAGCCATAGTCAGTCAAAACTTGAAAAAGTTTTGGGAGAGATGTATGAGGAGAGGTTAGGGTTAGGAGTACGTCATCAGCGAAAAGAGATATTTTGTATTCAGACTTTCCAAGTGACGCACCCCTAATATCCGAGTCAAGGCGTATTTGCGCTGCAAGGGGTTCAATGACAAGGGCAAAGATCAGAGGCGACAAAGGGCACCCCTGTCTAGTGCCATTAGTTATACGAAAAGGGGACGAGAGAAGACCGTTGATGGAGACCCTAGCTGAAGGGGTAGAGTATAGGGCCAGGATGCCCTGGAGAAAATTACCGCCCAAGCCGAAGGCCCTCAAAGTTTGAAACATGAAGGGCCAACAGATCCGGTCAAAGGCCTTCTCAGCGTCCAGGGAGAGCACCAGGGCTGGGGTTCGAGTAGAATTGATAGAGTGAATGAGACTAACAACTCGCCTAGTGTTGTCTCTTGCTTGCCTCCCTAGTATAACGCCAACCTGATCGTTATGGACCAAGTCAGGCAGCACTGAATTCAGGCGGTTGGCAAGTATCTTTGCATAAATCTTGACATCGGTGTTCAACAGCGAGATGGGTCTGTAATGGGCACAATTGGAGTGGTCCTTACCTTCTTTGCGAATAACAATAATCCTGGTCTCAAGGGCCTCTTTGGAGAAAGAACCACCAGACATTACACCATTGAACACCGCGGCAAGATGGGGGGAGAGCAGGGGGGCAAAAGATTTATAGTAGGTAGCTGTAGAGCTGTCAGGGCCAGGGGCCTTATTTGCTTTAAGGTTCCCTATCACCTCTGAGATCTCCTGTGACTCAATTGCAACGTTTAAAGATTCAAGGACTGAAGAGGATAATTTAGGTAAATGACAGCTGGCTAAAAAGTTTTGTACTGAGTCCACAGCAGGCAATGAACTGCCTGAAGAAGACGAGAGGTTATATAAATTAGTATAAAATTTACAAAATTCCTCAGTAATATGTAAGAGATCTTCAATAGGAACACCTAAGCTAGATTTAATTGTCAGAACATTGTTCTGTGAGAGTTTGGATCGTAGTCTAGACGCCAGTATTCTACCAGCTTTATCCCCCTTTTCGTAAAATGTTTGATTAAGCCATTTAAGAGAAGTCTCAGCTTTTGCTGTAAGGAGGAGACCAAGTTCACCTCTGGCGGCTACAAGATCATGATAGTCATCCGCCAGTCCTGATGTTTTGTGAATTTTGTCTAGATGAGCAACGAGATCCATAAGCTCAAGAAGCCTCTTGTTTCTAGCCCTCTTGGCAAAAGCCGCAGACTTAATCAAAGACCCTCGGATCACTGCTTTTTGGGCATCCCAGAGAAGCTGGGGAGAGATTGTTGGGTTAGAATTTAGAGAGAAATATTCTGTAATCTCAGAGGCTAGTTGTGATCGCAGGGTAGGATTCATAAGGAGTCTATCATTAAGGCGCCAAATATGAGAATTATTATGAGAAAAGGGAGATTCAATATCTACTGAGAATGGGGAGTGGTCTGACCAGGTGCTGGGGTGAATGCTTGCATCTAGAATTAGTTGTGCGGGGTCAATCCCAAGAAAAATCATATCCAGCCTTGTATGAACATCATGGACAGGTGAATAAAAGGTAAAGTCTTTAGCAGTAGGTTCTTTCACACGCCAAGCGTCAAATAGGAGGTGTTGGAAAAGAAACTATTGTAATGCGACAGAATTAGCACGAACCGAGCTAGCCGACGATCGTGGGGGAGGTTTAGATCTATCAAGCCGGGAATCGAAGGTAGTATTAAAGTCACCTGCCACTACCACTCTACCTCTTCTATGTTGGGACAGCTGCAAACTCAAGGTACGAAAAAAACGTGGTTGTGCAGAGTTGGGAGCGGAAATATTAACAAACGTGAAAAGGGTACCTTCCAGTTCCCCAACCAGGAGAAGGTAGCGCCCCTCTGGATCCCGAACAACTAAGGAGGGAGTAAAGGTGACCCGTCGAGAGAATAGTATAGCAACACCCTTCTTTTTACAGGAAGGGTCACAAGCATGATAAGTGGAGGGGAAGTATTTGGCTTTCAATTCGGGGTGACGAGCGCCAGCAAAATGGGTCTCTTGTAGAAAAATAACATTGCCTTGGAGTTGGCGAAGAGTATGGAACAGGGTGGATCGACGTTGTGGGCTGTTCAAACCTCTAACGTTAAATGTGATGAGTTTGGTGGTCATGGGGGTGTGTATAAAATGGTTATCAAGTAGTGGTCAAAAGAGAGTAGGGGATTAGTGTACCAGAAAGTCCGGACTTCGGTCTCAGGGAAAGAAGAAAAAAAGAGAAGAAAGGGAAAGAAAAGGAGAGAAGAAGAGGAATGGGGAAGGCCTAGAATGTCCGCCGGTCATTATGACCGATTGGGGGTTAGTGGTCAGAGGTGCCAAAGGAGTGGCACTAATCTACAAGGATATAGTAAGGTGGAGAACAAGCTCCAGGTGTGAATTGATAATAAAGACGACACAAGAAAACACGGTGAGTTAAGGGAAGGAGGATGGCAATATAATCACCACTGGGAGGGTGGTCAGGAGGGGTCGGTGATTAATACAGTTGGTTAAGAGGAGGGGAGAGAAAGGGTGAGGGGGGAGGACAACCTACAGAGGCCATATAAATATGGTGTGGTCGATAAGGCAAGAATGGAGTACAATAGAAGTAATAAAGCTCAATAACAGTAAGTACAACAATAAAGTATTCTGCCTATTGCAGCAGTATCATAAAATAAACATAACAGTAGACAAAACAATAAGTATTCCTAGGAGCCACATTTATAATTTAAATACTATATGGAAGGGCATTAGCCAGGATAGGTAAAAAAATTGGCCCTCATCAAAATATACACGTTTAACAGCATAGAACTTTTATGAAAATTTCTAGAAAAATAGATACGGCATATAATAAAATTTGATGTCCTGTAGGAACATCAGAGGCAGAATAATATAACTTTGATCTACAGTATAGATTGCCCCAGAACTTATAAAAATAATTGGGATAAGGCTATTGGGGATATTGGTAGTAACACGTTAAGGGGATAACTTACTCCATAAGAGAACAGTGAAACTAAGAAAAATAGTGAGTTACCCAGGAGGACATGGTAACTGAAATAAAAAAATAAAAAAAACATTATTTCTAGAATATAACGAAATAGAATATTGCAAAACTAGAAATATAACCTGAGATCTGCATCAGCAATAGAAATTCTTTAGTCGAGATGAAGTTTAGAGTCCAATAAAAGGACCTAGTTCCCAAATAGGGAAAAGTATTAGATAGCAGATAGGGAACGATAGATAAGTCAGGTCACTGCGGAAAGATTAGGGCTATCACTAACTGTATGCCATGTATTCTTCGGGTCTCGTTGAGGTAGGGGCCCCACATCCTTCATCGGGGATCTGGGGACCTTTGAGGGTGAGGGCCTCATGTCACTCTTGGGAGGACCATTTGTGGTGGGAGGTCCAGGGAGAGGGAGGTGTAATTGAGAGAGTAGACGTAGGGCTTCATCTGGAGACCTTGCAGTGAGGAATTTGTCTCCTGATCAAACCTGCAGACTGAAGGGGAAGCCCCAGCAATAGTGAACATTGTGGTCACGTAGTATTCTGGTAAAGTCCTTCATTTCACGTCGTTTTGATAAGGTGAGAGGAGAAAGATCCTGAAAGATTAACAGCTTGGCACCTTCAAAGGCAATATCTGGAGAACGTCTGGCCTGGGAGCAAACCTGCTCTTTCGCCTTAAAATAGTGGAAACAGAGAATTACGTCTCTCGGCGACTCAGATGTTTGGGAGTGAGGTCGGAGGGCCCAGTGAGCTCTGTCGAGGAGGAGCATATCATCCGGGATGGTAGGGGCAAGGGAGCGGAAGAGCCATAGGAGATAATCTTCAAGGTGGGCAGGCTCCACGGACTCAGGAATATTACAAATCCTGATGTTATTTCTTCACCCCCTGTTATCAAGGTCCTCCTGTTTGTCAGCGAGCAACACAAAGTCCGCGTCAGTTGAATATTATCTTGCTCAGACATCTGTTGGAAATTAATAATCTCTTCTTGTTTCCTCTCAAGAGCATCCACATGGGAACCTATGTCAGTAATTTCAGACTGGAGGCCGGAGATTGCCTTGTGGACTTCGTCATGAATTGTTTGACGAAAACTACGCATCTCAGTGAGGATTGCAGCAATATCTGCTTTGGTAGATGGGGCCGCTAGGTCATCTGCCTCCGATTCGACATCAGAAGCACCACCTAGAGACGGGGTAGAAGGAGTTCTTTGAGAGTCATTGACCTGGTTTGCTTTAAAATAGGACACAAGGCTTTGAGAACCCGATTTTTTGTTTCTAGGCATATTGGTGGAGAGGAACATAAGGTATAGGAACACGTAGGGAGGCGGTCGGGAGCGGTTGGAACTTCTTGTCAGCAAGGCACACCTGGAGGTTGTATGGTTGGAATTATCCCATTATATAGCGGGTCTGAGTATCTCTACAGCATATTTGATAGTTGCAGATGGGATGCAATCATAGACAGTGGCCACTAGGTGGGGCTTCAGCACAAGAGAACCATCTGAAGAGTGACATTACTTGTACAACAAAGCTACTTCGTATTTCGTAAGCTTAACAACAGATAAATGCTTTCTTTAAGCTTTAGATTTTATAGCTTCATGTGATACTATAAGAGTTAAGGGGTGTCCTAACACTATGTCAGCACTTTACAGTGTCTAGGTGACAAGAGTTTCCATGTGACCAAGTGATTGTTCAAGGACCCCCTGAACATGTGAATTAGACTTATGACTAAACAGTATAAATGGTTTACTATAGGTAAAACCAATGCTGATGCATTGACAATATTTTGTTTTACAACATTTTAAACTTCAATTTATTCTTATGTTAATGTAAGGGGATTCTGTTGTATCAATCCCTTATTTGCATTATACAAAAGTTACAATTTATCTTTAAATACTTTATAATTTTGTTTTAATTGAGCAGAATATTCAGTATTACTATTGTTTCCTGCAAACGAGTTTGCTCTGAATCAATATTAAATCGTCGACATATCGTATAACGCTTATGATTGCACTGGCAAACAGACAATTTTTTTTAACATTAGAATTTGTAGTACACCCTTGTGGCAGTTTAGATTAAACATACTGCTTCTTTTATTAGGGACTAAAAGGCAGTAAAATCTATGAGGTGGGTGGTATGTCATTCAACAAAGTGTGCAGATTAGGTACTGTTAGTATATTAAACCTGTAACCTTCTATTTATTTGGTTACTTGATCTGATCTGATCTGAAAGGGTATTGTTTAACTAGCCACACATGTTAGCTTTAAGTTTAGTTTAAATGGGCAGTAGCCTTATATCTATTTTACCCTGTGTCTATAACATATCAGGGACTTTAGCAAACGTCTCATTTCCCTATAGACTTTCAGTGTTAACAACATTAATGAGCTAAAGTCACTTCCCCATCTCTGTATTCTATTGTGGCATTTAATGCTGACAATAGATCTGCCCCTAGCAGATTAAGTGGGCAGTCATCAGAGACTATTACACCATTATTTACAATAATCTGCAATGGATTTGTCTTTTGTAAATACTGTATTTGACCATCCACGCCAGTGGCCGTAACCACAGAGGGGGGTCAAATGTTCTGGTGAGATTAATTTGAACTGAATAACATTTTTAGCAGCCCAAGATGGGTACAATATATTGCAGGACTCTATGACTGGTCATATTGAGAGGTAGATAATTCTGAGGGCTACAGTATTTTCCTATGATTGTTTGGCTATGCGTGTTCTATTCTAATACATAAATACATAGGTTAACTGAGATGAGGACAATCCTTATGTTATTAATGTTACCTTCTCAATAATTGTTACATTTCAACACTTGTTGTAAACACTTCAATGTTAACAATCCAATTTACTCACTGTGGGTAACATATATGTAAATAACAATAACCTTATAAGTCCTTGTACAGGATTAAGGTAAAGGTGGACAGCATTACTTACATTGTCCCTGTAATACCATAACCATACAACACTCATACATTTTTATGTAGTATTATTACAACAAAGGTCAATAGCAAAAAAATAAAAACACTTATTGCAACAAAATAAAGGTTCCTATTAAGAGTAAAAACAATTTGCTTGCTGGCCTGTGGAATGTTATTCCTCTCTTTACAGAGAAAAAATATCAGTAAGACAAAACTTAGCATACACGGAGATTTTTTACTGAGCCTTTTGTGAACAATTATGTCATACTTTCAAATATTTGAATATCTTATTAACATCACATTTAGATGTCATTGAATATACACCTTAATTTCTATATCTTTTAAGTTCAAATTATCAGATATTTTCATTTTGAAGGTCCTTTGCATTGCAAGCTCATTATTTTCAGCACAAACTTCTGAACACTTACGCACAAACTTCTGAACACTCACTCCCCCTCCCTTCAGAATGTCTTAAAGGGAGATTGTCAGATCTCAGACATACAATAGCAAAATGTCAGCATCTGATTCAAAATCAATTTATTTTAAAATTCAACCATTACATTGTATGGGCGTCCCCAAACATGTGGGATTAAACTGAAATATTTTAACACATTTCTGAAATCTACCTTTTGCAATTTTTGCATGCACTTATCTTTACATTTAAAATTATAAATAATTTAGTACTCTCCACAATTTAATTGAGGATGTTCACATTTCTATGTATTTTTCTTATTCTTATTTTAAGTTTTGGTATCTTTTCTGGGTTCAGTATACTGTATGATACCTTCAGTTTACAAACTCTACAATTTACAGCATCACAATTCCAAATCATCACATGCTTTACAGTCTATATTGGGTATACAGTAGCTACTTATTTTTAGTAATATTCTTTACTGAACAATTTAGACCTACAGTCCTTACAGATGTTTCTTTAAGCACTTGGCTGGGATGGTTGTATCAGATACGACTATACCAAACTGAGCTTTCCCTGGCATGGTCGTATCTGATACGACCAGTCAGAAAAGCTCAGTTTGCAGCTGCTGGAAGATGATCTTCTAGCAGCCGCCTAGCTAGGAGGGACCTCCCAATCCCTCCGCACTTTTCAGTAATCCCCGTGTGCCTCTCCTCTGCAGCTCCCACACCCTAACAGCGTGCTTTCGGCGCTGTCATAGTCTCCCTCCCCCTGCCCTGCTGCGAGCGGCAGCCCAGCGGGACTCCCCACACCTGGTGGCTGCAAAGATCAGAGCAACCGCTGAGAGAATAAAGAACACAGCGCTCAGACCTGTCAGGCTCCCTCCCCCTGCCCTGCTACGAGCGGCAGCCCGGCAGGACTCTCAACACCCGGCAGGCAGGACTCCCAACACCCGGCGGCTGCAAAGGTCAGAGGAGCTACCGGGAAAATAAATAACACAGTGCTCAGCGCTGTCAGGCTCCCTTCCCCTGCCCTGCTGCGAGCGGCAGCCCGACGGCACCCCCCCACACACACTGCAAGGATCAGCCTGCGGTCCTACAGTCCTCTCACTCCCCCAGCCCTGCTAGAGCCCGATGGAACAGAAGCAAGCTCCACCCCTCATACAATACCCTGCCTTCAAAAAATATATATATATATCTCTATATATATATATCTCTAATCTCTCTCTCTCTCTCTCTATATATATATATACACACACACACATATATATATATATATATGATATATATGTATTCCGAATAAGAACCGGCACTCAAAATACTGTAGGTATGTGCCAGGGTGCCTTCTCCACTGATGACGTCTCTCCGATGCTTGTGGGTTGTCATGGAAACAAGCCACAAGAGGGGTATACTGTCTCCCCGGCCAGCGGCAGCTACAAACAGGGAGAGGGACAACACATGTTAAAACCTACTGCCACAAAAGCAATAGTAACATCATCCCTTGGAAACTCGAATATCAGACCAGCAGCCCCGTCATCCAGCGAGCCACACGGGCATTATGGCCAACAGTTACATCAGACAAGGATTTACTATGCTTTAAAGGCAAACGACCGATGGCTTGCTTTACAAGAGGCAGGAATATTAGGGACATGGTGGTCCATACGGACATCACCGGATTTACTCAATCTAATCAGGAGGGCCAATTCTTGCGTGTGAAAGCACCCGGGTGTTATAAATGCACAAAATGTACCACGTGCCAATATATGCTGACAGGATCAACTTTCAAACATCCGCATCGGGATCATACGTATCATATAAACCATGTCCTAACCTGCACTTCATCCTTTGTAGTCTATTTAATAATGTGCCCTTGTGGCTATTATTACGTTCCAGTACCATCAGGACTGTCAGAGAACGGATGGCCTTACATCGGTCGGCCATCAAATCAGCCCTTATGAAAAAAGTAGCTGAACAACCTGTCGCAAGACACTTTTTGCATGCTGGCCACCCCTTGTCTGCTTTAAAACACATTTTAATTGATAATGTTCCAACTTCACTACGTGGAGGAAATAGAGGGGATAAACTCTTGCATCTTGAAGCGACCTGGATGCATAGGTTAAATACTATCCATCCTGCAGGACTTAACGAGAAATTGTCCTTGAATGCATTTCAGTAAAGACAGTTATCGTGCCTTAGTGATGCAGATTTTTTATATTGAGCGTTTAGGTTCATTAAAATACCTTATGGATAGGGTAGTGCAACTTACATTGTTGATGTAGGATTTGTAACTAATTGTTTGATAGATGTACTGTCGTTTCGTGAGTGTTGCATTGTGTTAGTTTGTATTCGTGTTTCAATGTAACAATTCTTGGTGTATGGGCACTTAAGTAGAATGTATAACTATTGCTTTTGTGGCAGTAGGTTTTAACATGTGTTGTCCCTCTCCCTGTTTGTAGCTGCCGCTGGCTGGGGAGACAGTATACCCCTCTTGTGGCTTGTTTCCATGACAACCCACAAGCATCGAAGAGACGTCATCAGTGGAGGACAGTGGTTGCCGCGTGCGAGCCATCTCCTCCCCCTGCCTGCCCCGGTCGGCGCCAGCACACAGGAAGGATCCTGCTACTTAAAGGTAGGAAACAGTGGTGTTTGTGTCTGCTGTCTATAATGTAAATGAATATTGCAACGCCTGCCTTGAGAAAAGGGTCTTGTATGGCCCTGAAATGTTGGCTGAGTGGCATGCATTAAAGTTTTTTCTACTATGATACAAGTCCGGGAGTGCCGCTGATCTTTTGTTTGGATATATGATATATATATATGAATGTGTGTACTGTATAAGTTTGTATATATGTCTAATATATATATATATATATATATATATACTAGGGGTGAGCGGGTTCGGATTTCTGAAATCCAAACCCCCCCGAGCCCACCCGATCCGAGGCCGATCCTAGTCAGGCTCGACTTTTCCCGCCTGACTCGGATCTGAAATCGAGGCAAAACATCATCATCCCGCCTTCCGGGTCTCACGGGTTTTGGATTCTATATAAGGTACCCGTGTAGGCGCCATTTTCTCACTCGGCTGTGGACAGTGAAGAGGGAGGGTGGGGGAGTTAGGGCTGGCTGGGCTGTGTAGTGTAGTGTAGTGCAGTGTAGTGTGGTGCTTTGCTGTGCTGCGCTGCTGTTGTCCATAGGGGCTTTGTCCACTCCTCCAAAGTCCATAGGGGCTGGCTGTGTTGTGCTGTGCTGCTGTTGTCCATAGGGGCTGTGTCCACTCCTCCAAAGTCCATAGGGGCTGGCTGTGTTGTGCTGTGCTGCTGTTGTCCATAGGGGCTGTGTCCACTCCTCCAAAGTCCATAGGGGCTGGCTGGGCTGTGTTGTGCAGTCAGTTGTCCATAGGGGCTGTGTCCACTCCAAAGTCCTGTGCAGTGTCCCAGTCCTAAAGGGGTGCTATAGTGTTGTCCAGGGGGTGCTTTGTCCATCAGGGGTGCTCCCCCCAAGTGCAAAAAAAAATTTTTTCTGTGTTTGTGAATTGTGTGCGCAGTAGCCGCACGTGCATCAACAAAGTAGCGCCAAGCGTGCGCCTGTGTCATAAGTAAAGGGCTGGCTGGCTCGTCCGTTAAAGGGTACTGTAACCCCCAAAGTGCACTCCAAATAATATATTATTTTTTCTGTGTTTGTGAATTGTGTGCGCAGTAGCTGTACGTGCATCAACAAAGTAGCGCCAAGCGTGCGCCTGTGTCATAAGTAAAGGGCCAGCTGGCTCATCCGTTAAAGGGTGCTGTAACCCCCAAAGTGCACTCCAAATAATATATTTTTTTTCTGTGTTTGTGAATTGTGTGCGCAGTAGCCACACGTGCATCAACAAAGTAGCGCCAAGCATGCGCCTGTGTCATAAGTAAAGGGCCAGCTGGCTTGACCGTTAAAGGGTGCTGTAATCCCCAAAGTGCTTTCCAAACAAAATAAAAAATTATATTCTGTGTTTGTGAATTGTGTGCACTGTGGCCGCACGGTTATCAACAAAGTAGCGGCAAGCGTGCGGCTGTGTCCCATAAGTAAAGGGCCGACTGGCTTGTCTGTTAAAGAGTGCTGTAACCCCCAAAGTGCACTCCAAAAAAAATAAAAATATATATTTTTTTGTGTTTGTGAATTGTGTGCACTGTGGCTGCATGTGCATCAACAAAGGAGCAGCGCCAAGCGTGCGCCTGTATCCCATAAGTCTGTTAAAGGGTGGTGTAACCCCAAAGTGCACTCCACAAAAAATAAACAATTCTTTTTTTTCTGTGTTTGTGTGCAAAATGTATGCTCAGTAGCTGCACGTGCATCAACACAGTGGCAGCGCCAAGCGTGCGCCTGTGTCATAAGTCAAGGGCCGGTTTGGACATCTGGTCCGGACTGAAGGATGTGCCAACAATTTCTGACATATCTACTGTCACTGCATATGATACTGTCACCACTGACAGAATGGTGGAGGAATTATTTTCTGTGTTTGTGAATTGTGTGCACTGTGGCTGCACGTGCATTAACAAAGGAGCAGCGCCAAGCGTGCGCCTGTGTCATAAGTAAAGGGCCGGCTGGCTTGTCCGTTAAAGGGTGCTGTAACCACCAAAGTGCACTCCACAAAAAATAAAAAATTCTTCTTTTTTTTCTGTCTTTGTGAAATGTGTGGGCTGTAGCCACACCTGCATCCTCAAAGCAGCAGTGACAAGCGTGCGTCTGTCTGTTAAAGGGTGGTGTAACACCCAAAGTGCGCTCCAACCAAAATAAAATAATCTTTTTTTCTATGTTTATGTGTGAAATGTATGCGCAGTAGCAGCACCTGCATCCTCAAAGCAGCAGCGATAAGCGTGCGTCTGTCTGTTAAAGGGTGTTGTAACCCTCAAAGTGTGCTCCACAAAAAATGAAAAATTCTTCTTTTTTTTCTGTCTTTGTGAATTGTGTGGGCTGTAGCCGCACCTGCATCCTCAAAGCAGCAGTGACAAGCGTGCATCTGTCTGTTAAAGGGTGGTGTAACACCCAAAGTGCGCTCCAACCAAAATAAAATAATCTTTTTATCTATGTTTATGTGAGAAATGTATGCGCAGTAGCAGCACCTGCATCCTCAAAGCAGCAGCGACAAGCGTGCGTCTGTCTGTTAAAAGGGTGGTGTAACCCTCAAAGTGCGCTCCACAAAAAATAAAAAATTCTTCTTTTTTTTCTGTCGTGAATTGTGTGGGCTGTAGCCACACCTGCATCCTCAAAGCAGCAGCGACAAGTGTGCGTCTGTCTGTTAAAGGGTGGTGTAACCCCCAAAGTGTGCTCCAACCAAAATAAAATAATCTTTTTTTCTGTTTGTGTGTGAAATGTATGCGCAGTAGCCGCACCTGCATCCTCAAAGCAGCAGCGACAAGCGTGCATCTGTCTGTTAAAGGGTGGTGTAACCCTCAAAGTGCGCTCCACAAAAAATAAAAAATTATTTTTCTTTCTGTCTTTGTGAATTGTGTGGGCTGTAGCCGCAACTGCATCCTCAAAGCAGCAGCGACAAGCGTGCGTCTGTCTGTTAAAGGGTGGTGTAACCCTCAAAGTGTGCTCCACAAAAAATGAAAAATTCTTCTTTTTTTTCTGTCTTTGTGAATTGTGTGGGCTGTAGCTGCACCTGCATCCTCAAAGCAGCAGCGACAAGCGTGCACCTGTCTGTTAAAGGATTACATCGGTGACAGCATCCAAGTAGGCATGTCAGACAGTCCGTACCTTAAGAGGGTGAGGAATCGGTGAATGAGGAGGATGAGGACGACATCTTGCCTCCATAGAGCCAGTTTGTGCAGGGACAGATTAATTGCCAGCTTGTTTTGTGGGGGCCCAAATGAACCAATCATTTCAGCCACAGTCGTGTGGCAGACCCTGGCGCTGAAATGATTGGTTTGTTAAAGTGTGCATGTCCTGTTTATACAACATAAGGGTGGGTGGGAGGGCCCAAGGAAATTCCATCTTGCACCTCTTTTTTTTCTTTGCATTATGTACTGTTTGGGGCCTAGTTTTTCAAACTGCCATCCAGTCTGCCACTGCAGTGTCACTCCTAGATGGGCCACGTGTTTGTGCCGCCCACTCCTGTTGCTTGTGAGGTGTGAGGTGTTGAGAATAGACTGGAAATTAGTGGAAATTAAGATTATTGAGGTTAATAAGAGCATAGGAGCAGAAAAACCAAAACATTCTGTGATTTTAGCTGTTTTTATGCTTTTTTTCAAAAAAATACAGATCCAAAACACAAAACCCAGAAACCAAAACAGGGAAGGGTGGTTTTGGCAAAACCAATCCAGATCCAAAACACGAAGAAAGATCCAGATCCAAAACCAAAACACGAAAAGTAGCCGGTGAACACCCCTAATATATACACACACACAGTATATATATATATATATATATATATATATATATATGTATATATATATATATATATATATATATATATACATACAGTCAGGTGCATAAATATTGGGACATTGACAGAATTTTCATATTTTGGCCTCTATTCACCACCACAATGTCTTTGAAATGAAACAAACAAGATATCCTTTAACTGCAGACTTTCAGGTTTAATTTTAGGGTAATTACATCCAAATCAGGTGAACGGTGTAGGAATTACAACGGTTTCTATATGTGCCTCCCACTTTTTAAGGTGCCAAAAGTAATGGGACTATCAACTCAAAAGCTATTTCATGGACAGGTGTGGGCTATTCCCTCATTATTTCATTATCAATTAACCAGGTAAAAGGTCTGGAGTTGATTCTAGGTGTGACATTTGCATTTGGAATCAGTTGCTGTCGACTCTCAATATGAGATCCAAAGTGCTGTCACTATCAATGAAGCAAACCATCATTAGGCTAAAAAATCAAAACAAACCCATCAGAGAGATAGCAAAAACATTAGATGTGGCCAAATCAACTGTTTGGAACATTCTTAAAAAGAATGAACGCACCGGAGAGCTCAGCAACACCAAAAGACCTGGAAGACCACGGAAAACAACTGTGGTGGATGACAGAAGAATTATTTCCCTGGTGAAGAAAAACCCCTTCACAACAGTTGGCCAAATCAAGAACACTCTCCAGGAGGTAGGTGATATGTGTCAAAGTCAACAATCAAGAGAAGACTTCAGAAGAGTGAACATAGAGGGTTCACCACAAGATGTAAACCATTGGTGAGCCTCAAAAACAGGAAGACCAGAATAGAGTTTGCCAAACAACATCTAAAAAAGCCATTACAGTTCTGGAACAACATCCTATGGACAGATGAGACAAAGATCAACTTGTACCAGAGTGATGGGAAGAGAAGAGTATGGAGAAGGAAAGGAACTGCTCATGATCCAAAACATACCACCTCATCAGTGAAGCATGGTGGTGGTAGTGTCATGGCGTGGGCATGTATGGCTGCCAATAGAACTGGTTCCCTTGTATTTATTGATGATATGACTGCTGTCAAAAGCAGCAGAATGAATTCTGAAGTGTTTCGTGCAATATTATTTGCTCATATTCAGTCAAATGCTTCAGAACTCATTGGACGGCGCTTCACAGTGCAGATGGACAATGACCCGAAGCATACTGCAAAAGCAACCAAAGAGTATTTTAAGACTAATAAGTGGAATGTTATGCAATGGCCAAGTCAATCCCCTGACCTGAATCCGATTGAGCATGCATTTCACTTGATGAAGACAAAACTGAAGGGAAAATGCCCCAAGAACAAGCAGGAACTGAAGACATTTGCAGTAGAGGCCTGGCAGAGCATCACCAGGGCTGAATCCCAGCGTCTGGTGATGTCTATGCGTTCCAGACTTCAGGCTGTAATTTCCTGCAAAGGATTTGCAACAAAGTATTAAAAAGTGAAAGTTAGATTTAGGATTGTTTAGTTTGTCCCATTACTTTTGGCCCCTTAAAAAGTGGGAGGCACATATAGAAACTGTTGTAATTCCTACACCGTTCACCTGATTTGGATGTAATTACCCTCAAATTAAATCTGAAAGTCTGCAGTTAAAGCACATCTTGTTTGTTTCATTTCAAAGCCATTGTGGTGGTGAATAGAGGCCAAAATATGAAAATTCTGTCAATGTCCCAATATTTTTGCACCTGACTGTATATATATATATTTATATATATATATATATATATATACACGTAAATAGACGGCAGCCCCCCAACTGATGTTAAGGAAACATTGGCAGCTGTGGTATCAATCGATGTTACCATTGATTGTTACTATTGATGGCCATCACTACTATATACCATAAAAATTGGCATTTTTATGGTACACAGCATTTAAAAAAAAAAATTTTTACAAAATAGTGTTGGATAAGTTTTAAAAGGGTGTTCTTGACCTAATTCACTCTTAAAACAAAAACAACAATTTTGGAGCGGTTTTTGGAAAAAAATTGTCAGTTAAGTGGTTAAAATAATCTTGAGTACATACAATTAATTTCTTTTTCTCTTTCTTGTGAATCTTTCTTTGATAAGATCTGTTTTATTACTTTTATTCAATTTAAAAGCTTGCCTTCAAGTTTGTCTTCAAATGTGTTACTCTTTATGCAGGAGCCATGTAACTTACGTATCTGTTGTAATTTTAATTGAATTAAGTGTGCCATTTCCATTCCTTCTGTCACCCCAGGACCTAACACTATACATATAATATCCATGAGGGTTTGAGAGTGGGACAGGTGTTTACTGTCTGCATTTTCCATATCTGTGGTTTCTACAAACCTCTATTCTGAGGGCCTACCAAACCCTATTCTGAGGGCATACCAAACCCTATTCTGAGGGCCTACCAAATCCTATTCTGTACCTGGTAGGTTTACCAAAACTCTACTCTGAGGTACTTCTATTTAGAGGAAGAAACCAGACACATATTCTTTTGTATACTTTCTGTTACTAAAGTGGGTCTCCTTAGCAATTCTGGGCACACTATTACCATACCTTTGGGATGTAAATTTATTGGCAAAGTTGTTATAAACAAATCCCAATACTATAGTGTGGAGATAATCTCCATCCATATGGCAACCTACCAACAAACAAAATGTACTTCTATGTCTGTTCACTCTGGAAGTAGAAGATACTGATGGGAAAGGGTTTATATCCACACACACCCATTCGTTACATAGTATAACCACATATTCAATGTCCAAATAATGGTATATATTTAGGGGGCGCTGCCAACAGACAAATGGTACTAAATACCTTGTTAACAAATATACAAAAAGGAAGAGAAAAAAGGTTTGTCTATAGTACGGCGCACAATTTACAAATTTCTTTATATGAAAATGATATTCTTTATTGGATATACATTTAAAAATGTCCTTAATCCCAAGAGGGAATAATATTCAGCGAAATAATAGTTTTAAAATAATAGAAAAATAGGCAGTGTGTATAAAGACAGAAATGTGAAATAAAATTTATTTTCCTTCGCTGTGTGTCCTCTTTTATTATTCTATAGTATTATGCTAGATAATATGTTTAATATATTAAATATAAGGAGATAGATCAACTGGAACCTTTCAATAATGTGTGGATGATATCCATTTCTAACTTGATATTATGTAGCATACAAATAATTTGTCACTACATATATTGGTATTATCAATACCATTAATTAATTAATTAATGAATTATCTCCAGGTAAGAGGGACGGCAATGGGGACAACATGTGCCCCCACGTACGCCAACCTCTATCTGGGATGGTGGGAGAGGGAGGTGGTCTTCAGTGATAGTCAAGAAAAATATACCAATAATATACTGGTTTACTTACGTTATATTGATGACATCCTGATACTATGGGAAGGTGATAAAAACAGTTTGGAGGAATTCATGAAAAATTTGAATATAAATGATCTTAACCTTAAGCTGACATATACCATGAGTCAAGAAGAGATACACTTTCTAGACTTAATAACACGGATTGAGGAATCTGGCCGCATTACGACTGATGTGGTCAGAAAAGATACGGCAACCAACAGTATCTTACACTCCGCTAGTTCTCATCTACCTGCCACTATTCGACCCATTCCGAAAGGAGAAATGCTATGAACCAAAAGAAACTGCTCCACTACGGAATCACAAACAATGAGACAACAACAACTATGTGACAGACTTAGGGAAAGGGGGTACAGTAATAGATTAATTAAGAAAACAACAAGAGAAACTGAGAAGTATTCAAGTTTCACTTTTGAAACCAAAGAGGAAAAAACATCAAGATGACACAGTGAGATATATTGGGACCTTTAAAGTACGCTGGAGAGAAATAAACAACATTCTCCAGAAACATTGGCCAATACTGTCAACTGACAATGATCTATCAATGATCTTGCCTCCAAGAGTACAGACCAGTTGGAGGAGGTCTCGTAATATTAAAGATAGACTAGTTCATAGTCATCTAATTACAAAAAAAAAATCACTGTATAACAAAACAGGATCCTTTGGATGTGGCCATTGTAAGGCCTGTAAGTATATGGTCCCGAAACAACGATTTTATGACAAATATAGTAAGAAATGGACAATTCAAACCTATATCACTTGTACCACAGTGGGCACAATTTACCAACTTGAGTGCCCATGTGGTAAAAAATATGTGGGAAAAACATCAAGACCATTAAAAATAAGAATTCTGGAACATGCAGGCACAATTAGAAACGCCAGTCAAGATCTAGCAAAATTCAAACCACTAACATCTGTAGCTAGACATTTCTATAAATTTCATGACAGCAACCCTAATCTCATGAAAGCATTTGGGATGAACCATATTCAAATGGGGATTCACGGAGGAAATATAGATAATAAATTATTAAAAATTGAAGCCAAGATGATCTTTTTAATGGACAGTGTATACCCTAAAGGGCTAAATCAGAATAATAGCTATGTCTCATTCTTGTGAGATTCTCTGACTATGACTTGGGATATACGTCCTAATATAATTTTGGATCAGAATTACCTTAACAACATATTATACTTACCGGATGGTCCTGATAGGTAGTTTTTTGAATGGATAGAATTTATTCTTAAAATTCTGAAAGATAGAAGAAAAAGAGTAAGATTTAATGAGGAAATATCTACTCATATAATATTACGGATATGGGATATTCATTACACAATCTTTGATATATTTTTGATGAATTTGATAATTTGAAGCCCTGAATATTAACCAACATAGTATATGGGATACATAATGTATCAAGAGATACAAATATGTAGGATCACTACAAGGTTAGATGGAATATCTACAATAACGACTGATAAAGATATTCACAATACACTTTTATTCACTTTTTTATTGTTCACCAATTCTTTACATTTTTAATTCACTTTTTACACATAGTTTCACTTTAATTATATTAAATGCACTTTAATTTTCTTAATATGTAGAATCATCATATAATAGGATTAAGGAAATTTTTTAATGTATATCCAATAAAGAATATAATTTTAATATAAAGAAATTTGTAAATTGTGCGCCTTACTATAAACAAACCTTTTTTCTCTTCCTTTTTGTATATTCAATCTGGAAGTATAAAGATCACAGGATGTATCAAGGGACAATACTTATGCTAATCAGGGAAACAAATTATCAGACTGTTAAACACAATAACACATTTCTTCATATTCAAATCTATAAGGATTATAGGGGGTCATTCAGACCCACTCGCGAGCGGCAGTACGCTCGCAAGTGGGTCGATGTTCCCCACTGCGCATGCGCACGACGGAGGGAGCTCTGTCGTGCGCATGCGCGAGACCCGGCGAGCGACGGGCTTTCCATCGCTTGGGGTATCGCACCAAAGGGGGCATGCTGTCGATGTTGATTGACAGCATGCCCCCTTTGGTGGGCGTGCCGGGGGCGTGCCTGCCAGACGGAGGCGTTCCCATGGGAACGCCTACCATCTGAAGCCGGCCCCACTGACATCACTAGTGATGTCAGTGGGAGTGATTTTGTCTCTGATAGAGCCAAAATCACTCCAGGGCTTGTGGCTGGGAAACCCGACCGCAGGGTTTCCTTCGCAAGTCCGATGGTCACGATGGTCAAGAACATCGCGACCATCTTGTTGGATGCTCATATATGCTGTGGGTGGTGACCCACAGCTATATGAGCGTCCAGGAGGACGCTCCATTTTAATGGAGGAGGGCCCTGATTCAGAGCGAGCGCTCTGGTCAGAGCGTCCGGCTCTGAATCAGGGCCATAATCTGTATACATTTTTAAAGATTCATTGGACATGTCATTCCATAAAACAAAACCCAAAACAAAAACGAAAAAAATAAAAACAAGAATCTGAGATACACAGATTTCCGTACCTGAAACCCTAGACAGGCATGGGAGTTTCCCAAAAAGTGCAGACCAAGTTAAGTAGAAAACTACTGATCCCAGGATGAAAATTAGAATCCACTGTTCTGGTCACTCCCAACGTGTCCATCCATTGATCAGTGCAGGAAATCTCGGTGAAAGGACCTCCAAGTGATAGATCGGAACCAATCTTCTGTAATTAATCACCAGCCCAAGTTCATTAGTGTTTGTCAGACCCCTGCATTACTGAGATTTCAGGAGAGGCAAATCAAGACACATCCATCAGTCATGTGTTCAAAGATTGCTCTGACTATATTTGCGTGTAGACAATAATCTAAAGCAGTGTTCTCACATTAGCAACATATCAGAATTTTCACACCTTATATCTCACTATAGCAGTCTTTATTAGCATTCATTACATTATTATCTGTACATGAGGGAGTGTTAGGGGGGTAAGGATACAGTCTTATTCATAATGCTATCTGCATGTTTATACATTCAAGATTCTTTAGCTCATAGCTCAGCAGAAATCAGTCTTTGTAATAATTCACATTTAAAGCTATGAATATTTAAAGGCACACACCATCTTGTGACAAGATGGAGTCTTATGTGGATAGCTTAATAACAGATTTATCAAGGTACAGTACAATAGGAATTTTAAGTGTTACATAAATAATAAAACCCAGAAATGTAACTACCAAACCAAAGAGAAGTACTGTATATGTAAATGAAGTTGTTTTTTTTAATGAAAACTTGGATACAGCCATCATGGGCTCTGAGCAACAATCCTAATACAATGTGCCACTGTACATAATACTAGAACATTACTCTCATGCAGTTCCACATCTATATAACTACCAACCCATCTATCACGTGCTGCACAACCCTTGACATTTTGAAACATTCATTGAAAATCATCTCTTTAGAAAAATCTGACCCTATTCTCCATGGTCCTACTTACTGTAATACTACTAAGTACCCCTACCTCATGCGCCATCAGCCCAAACTGCTGTCTTACATCTCCTGTGTCCTCCTGTACACCTTCATTCCAACAATTTAATATGTCTATCTAAAGGTGAATGTGTTTTTTTTACCCCCTGTACAGAACTAATGTGTTGTAGCTGTATCAATAATAGTTTCTAATATAAAAATCTCTGTATTGGTGTCTATTATTATTAAGATACATAGAAAGCGAATGTATTTCTAGATTTAAGGTTGAAGATCTTAAAACCTTAAAAATTCCTTTATTGAAATATTATTGATCCTAATGGGTGTAAGGTAATGATTGTGTTCTGTACTTGGGAGCAGAATTACGAAAGGAAATATGGTGACACACTAAATGCACCTTCAACAATTACATTTGTAATATTACTAACTGTGATGTAGAGAAGGAAAGTCGCAACGTGACGGCTGTATCCCTTGGTTTATGATTTGTATTTAGTACTTCCTTTTATTATACTGTGGAAGCCTACTATAAATCTCACCACGGCTGTTGACACCACGTGGACGCACCTTGCGTATGGCAATATGAAAATGTGTATGCACGGTGCACGCAACGTGATGCATATGCAATACCTTCCCTTATTGTAACCTTACTAGTATGCATAATAGTCGCTATCTTTATATCAAAAATACAATATGAATTACAGTGCAATATATATATATATATATATATATATATAAATATATATATATATAATAACCTTATGTGAAAGCAAGTGAACACACACACACACCAGTTTATGTGGTCCAATGCACAAAAGTAAATATTGTATTGAGAGTATATATAACATTATTATTACAAGTTATACAGTGGTACAATATAGTTCAAGAAAGAGGTCAGAGTTACAAACCAGTATACATACATTCACATGCGCTCCCTGGATCCAGAGTATAGTCTTCACCAGATGACTGGTAGAATACAGCTACTGCTCTCTAGATCAAGGGAGCCTAATTTATACAGTTAAATTATGGGTGTGTATAATAGCAGGCTGTGTCATCTTCCATTGGTCCAGGGGTGGGACATTTCCAGTTCACTGGGGGTCATTGGTTGGCTCAAACAGTGGACAATGCCTAGGCTCAGGATGCTTTTACAGGAGTTCACCTCTGGGTTCCCTCTGAAAAATTAGCTCAAATCAACCATTGTTATATGCTATTATTAAACATAAATCCGGCATTGCTAATATCTAATAATGTGCGACAATCTATTCGCAACCACCGGATTTATGCTAACACAATTCTGTACATTATGACCCCAAACATGATGTTAATATGTGGTTCCATCCCTGGACTATATGTATTGTGTGAGCCACGAAAGCTGGGATATATATAATAATACAATGGATATGTAATATAAATGTCTAATTTGTTCTATATATATATATATATATATATACACTGAAAATATAATAGAGTAAGATAATGATAATGAAAGGAAAGTTTGGTATGAACAAATGACTGAAAATGCATTGAGAACAATTACGTTAGAAGATTAATGTGTGGCCAATCAAATAAATCTCTCACGGCCACAAGGGGGAACTGTTACCGCAGCTAGCTGGTAATCATTTGTAAAATTAAATATATCTCTAGGAATATGAGAATGAGAGACATCACCAGAAATAAAACATCACCAATTGTTATTTCAGATATACTGCACATATACATTTCAAAGAAAGTAATAAATCAAATAGGTTTAAATATATATATCAAATGCTTGCACAGAATGCATGCAGATGTATCTGTCTCATTGTGAGACAGGTTTCCTGTCCATGTCACAAAACAATGGAATGGGCACTTGTATGCACAGGCATGTAGGCGATACGTATAATTAAGCTCAAAATCATAGTGTAGCAGACCTGGGGCAGTCATAAACCAGTTCATCCATTGTTCAGTATGGGTCAGAAGAGGGGCCATGATAACAGCAGATAAGAAGTCATTTATATATTGGTGCCAAGGACCCAAGGCATCACATGCTTATTTGTACATCAAACACAGGGGATTGTTGGTGAATAGAAATTCCACATTTTATGACACCATGGTTGTTTGAGCAGAAACATCCAACCCGGGCCAGCAAACATAACCCACAACTCCTTGGAGGTTAACTGGCTAACCCATAATTATCTATTGCATTAAAATCTATGAGAATATGCCAGTTAAAGGTACAATATGTGATATAGGTTATTTTGTAGTGTATCCAATATTTTTTCTGACTTTGACAATACTTATCTCTGTTTCCCTAAACTAATGAATGCCAGGAACACAAAACTGAAAGCAGTGTATAGAAATATCACTAATACTAGATGTATAGTACAAGTGACAGCTTTTTGGCAGTTCTGATAATGGAAAACCACTCCTGGTTTTGCATATAATATTATTGCCCTTCTAATTCCCATGGCCAGAACTGCTGACAAGCAGAAGCTTTGAAAAGCCACCACTTAGTAAATATACCCCCTAGTGTCTCTTTATCACATTACATAATGCTGTGTGTGAGCGGCTGCTACCTGAACCTAAATAGGTTCCTCTGCTACAGAGCATAACTCCTGCTACACCCAGAGATTGATCTGTATAAAGTTCTCATCTAAGATCACGCTCAGCCCAAACCCAGGATGAATGAGGAAATGAGCCCCTATTTGTAAAGAGAAGGTTCTGTGATACAGGCGTTAGCTGTGTGCAGGTGTCTATACCTGTAAGCGGTGACATCATCACAGCAGAGCATGGAGGGTGACACACGCAGATGACAGTTATTTTTTTCAAAGTGGATTTGACAGTTGAGGACGCAGCAGAGATTTCACCACTTGGATTTGCAGCTGATATCCTTTCTGTTTTATACACATTTTATACATACAGTCAGGTGCATAAATATTGGGACATTGACACAATTTTCATATTTTGGCCTCTATTCACCACCACAATGGGTTTGAAATGAAACAAACAAGATATGCTTTAACTGCAGACTTTCAGATTTAATTTGAGGGTAATTACATCCAAATCAGGTGAACGGTGTAGGAATTACAACGGTTTCTATATGTGCCTCCCACTTTTTAAGGGGCCAAAAGTAATGGGACAAACTAAACAATCCTAAATCTAACTTTCACTTTTTAATACTTTGTTGCAAATCCTTTGCAGGCAATTACAGCCTGAAGTCTGGAACGCATAGACATCACCAGACGCTGGGTTTCAGCCCTGGCGTGGTTAAGTGACTTTTGGAAGGAGACGGTGCTTAGCAGAGAACGCGAATCTGGGAGGGAGCCCCGGGACTCCAGCACGACCGTTTTCCATCTTGCGATTTAGAACTTGTAACCTGGATGTTACTTATAGTTCTAAAAACCCTGCTGGTAATTTGTTTACATTCCATTGACAGGATTGCTGTTTTTTATGTTCTCATATTTTAATTGTTGACATACATGTCTTATTAAATAGTATTACACTATTTTTTCTCTCCATTTTGTTTTTATATACTGGATTTATCTGCACTTATGAGAGGAAATTACCTTTGTTGAAGAAGGATTTATTAAGAAGGTGTACCATGTGAAAAATCCATTGGGATGAAAAGACTCACATGACTTTTCTCTATAAAGGAATGTAATCATATCTTTTATTATATATGGTCTGATATGTTAGTAAGTGCCGGAGGGAGGATTACTCTTTTCTTATTTGTCAATATTGTTTGGAGGTTAGGGAAGCCTCGTTTAGAATATCCACCCTAGGCTGCTATATTGCGTATTAGAAATTGTCCACAATTACTTAGTACTAATGATGCAGTTATTGTCTCACTAAATATCTTTATCAAAGCACTTTGCTGCAGCGATGATGGTGGATGCGCACATGTGCGCATCATTTACTGTGCAGGGAGAACCTGGGGGCGGCCCAGTAGCTCCCGGAACGCTGGGCAAGCCCACAGTGTGTCGAGAATGGGGCCGTGACAAGCAGGGTACGAGTCCATGCCCTCAAAATGTCACATTACGGGTGTGGACTCGCAGGGCACATGGCTATACCTCTCATCGTGTGTCTATGGTGCGTGCGAGAATACCCCAAGTGCCGCACTGGGTGTCACCGCCATAGTGACTCCCCCCATAGTGATGGTACTGTCACAGAGGCTTTTATTCATGTTCCATAGTAACTATATTGATAAAGGTCTAGTTGAAAAATATTCAATACCTCTAATAGATAAAAAAGAAAGCATACCCCTAGAAACCATAGATGGCTCCCCAATAGACTCTGGTCCTGTATGTCAAGACACAATTTCTCTGTTTGTTAATTGTACACAAGGTCATTCCATAAAGTTAGTTTTAAAGAATGTGCATACCCCAAAATGTTCTGTTTTCCTTGGCATGTGCTGGTTAAAGAAAAATAATTCTGAAATAAATTGGAGGACTAGAAAGCTTACCTTTCCAAGTACAAGTCCTAAGCAATATTTAGTGGGAACCGCTCAGGAATCTTCAACAATTATCCCTTCCGTCTTTACATCAGCATTATCAGGATTTATTGGATGTATTTGGCAAGAAGCAGGCCATAAGTTTACCCCCATATAGGACCTATGATTGCCCCATAGACATTCTTCCAAGGGCTCAAATATCTTTGGCAAATATATTCTCTCGCTTGAACCTGAACTCAAGATGGTTAAGGAATACATAGATGATAATTTAGCCTGGGTTTTAAAATATGTTTTAAATTAATGAATCAGAATTCCTTGGACAGATAGATCCCATTTGAGGAATACAAATGGACAAAAATAAGACACAGGTAATGCAGGACTGGCCAGGACCAACTGACGTCAACACAGTCCAGCCCTTTCTTGGCTTTGCTAATTAGAATTTTTTCGAAAATTGTTCAGCCCTTAACACTCACAGCTCGTATACCCAGGGCCGGATTGAGAGCCACATGGGCCTGGAGCTGAAAATGACCAAGGGCCTATTATGAGAAGCAGAGGAGGTGTGACCAGTGCTGTGTGGGTGTGGCCAGTGAAATGTGGGATGTACATTCCTATACTCTCAGCCCCAATGTCTCCCTAAATATGTAAAAGAAAAAAATGCTTCATTTTGTGAGGTAAATAGAAATACAATTTTACTACTTATGATTTATGGCTGACTGTGTGGACAGCAGATGGCCATTCAACATCATGTTGTCATGACAATGGGCCTATTTTATGTGGAGGCCTGGAGCTGTAGCTCCATCTGCCCCATTGTTAATCTGGCCCTGCGTATACCATTTAATTGGAACAGTCAGGCACAACATGCTTTCAATCAGCACAAGAGAGCTTTCCAATCTGCCCAGTGCAAGCTTAACTGGATCCCCAGTTTTCAGTCACATTGGTTGATGCTTCAGAAACAGCAATGGGAGCACTCCTATCACAGTGCAAGAGTATTAAGCAAATCTTACATGATTGAGCATTTTTCTCCAAAAAGTGAACCCGTCCTGAACATATCTACACCATACATGATCGTGAACTTCTTGCTATCAGAATGGCCTTAAAGGAATATAGACATTTCTTAGTGGGCACACAACGTGCTGTTACTGTCTTTACTGATCATCATAATTTGGAATCCTAACCACAGCCAAACACAAGACAAACACTTGCTTTGATTTTATAGTCACTTTTTGGCCAGGTTCTAAAAACATCAAGGCGGATGCTTTATCCTAACAATTTGAGATAATACAGGATCAAGAACAACGATTTTTACATATACTTCCTGAAGAAAAGATCATAGCATCCTTAACTCCTGCAGTATTAAAAACACTGATTTCATTAGCAACCATGCAATTCAAAAGTATGGTCAAAGAAAAACTTATTTGTAACGGGGCTCATTGCAGCTCCAGCGGTCATTTCTTTCACTATATCACAAATCCCTGACTGCTGGTTACCCCCGAGATGAATAAAACCACTGAACTAATTGCTAAATTATTCTGGTGCTCACAATTTATCAAGTCAATTCAACGTTATGTGACTGTGTGCTCAGTTTGTGGCAGAAAAACATGCAATATGCGCTTTACAGTGGACAGTTACAGCAGGTAATCTCGGCATTGTGTAGCGGGGATGGGGCCAAAATTATGCAATTGTGTGACCACGCCCCCTTTCCGCCCATAAATGTCGGGTAAGCTGTCCGCCCCCGCCCCTTATGTTGGTCACATCCCCTGTTATGCCAATCTGGCTGCTCCCTCCCGGAAGGGGCAGCCAGAATGTCGGCAACCCTGTTATAGACTCTGGATGTCCAAATTCCATAATATCCAATCGAAGTCCACAATTTTCTTCCTGTTTCTGGTAAGTTTTTTTTATGATATATTACAAATTAAATTAGATTCAAATTGAACAGTATTTGTGAATGTACAGTAACTGGGGAATGAATTTTACCTTGGCAGAATTCGCATATAACAACGCACAACAGTCATCTACTTTGTTCAATACATTTTTTAACCCACAATCCTTCCTGTATTCAAATACTTCCAGTAATGTCTTAGCATTCCAATAGCTCCATACAAACCAAGAAGTTTGGAAAAAGATATATTCAAACTTGTTACAGACATTTGTTACAGGCACAAGCTTGACATAAAGATCACGCTGACAAGAAACTTTGAAAAAAGAGTTCAAGTCGGACTCGAAATTTGTTAGATCAGAAAAGCTGATCTTAAAGAGGTGTCTATACAATGAGACAAGTGGAGAAATTCACAATCAAACTCATTGGAGAGCAGAAAGTGGGACTCAGCGCAAACTTTTTTTTCCACTACCAATGTAATTGTAAAAAATCCAATACATTTCTTATGTAGAGGTACAAGATGTGGTGATCCTCCTCTTTGTAGGGCACAATCCCAAACTCAAAATTAGTGATAAAAAGTTGTGTGAAAAAGTCAACACATCCTTAGAAAAGTAGCTTTGGGTTATAAATAATAACAATCAAAACATAAATATTGTATTTGAGACAGAAGAATCGGACATTAATTTCCTGGATACTACTATTTATATCCAGGATAAAATTAAGACAAATAATTTTACTAAAACCACAGACTCTAAATCCTACATCAATGCACACAGCTTTGACCACATGAATTTATTGGACTTCATACCAGGAGGCCAAATAATTTGTCACTGTCTGGGTATTCTGTAGATCCGGTTTGGGACCCTTGGACTGAACGGAAGTGCAGACGAAATGAGGAGGCTTAATGTAACTCTTACATATGAGTATAACCAAGAGTACAGGTACACTAGTGACAGTGTAGGAACCACAGACTTGTGATATGCATAAATTGAACTGGAGTGAACAGACCAGGTCCACTGGGTGACCCCTTGCCTAGTGACTGTCACAATCATGGGATTTTGAGGCTGTGTTCCCGGGCTGGGCCTTGGACCTGTATTACTCGGCTTGATAAATTTTCTCCGCATGAGAGTGTGCAGAAGACTGTTAGAGGATTTGGGTAATGTGGAAGGAGCTTGGTGCAGCTAAGGAGCCGTATCGGGACGTTGATAGCGTGGTAGCTGCTTGGAGCGGCTGGATAGCCGTGGGGAGAAGGTGGTAGCGAGGACGCTACTTGGAGCGGCTGGATAGCCATGTAGAGAAGCTGGTAGCGTGGGAGCTACTTTGAGCGGCTGGATAGCCGTGTAAAGAAGCTGGTAGCGTGGAAGCTACTTGGAGCGGCTGGATAGCCATGTGGAGAAGCTGGTAGTGTGGAAGCTACTTGGAGCGGCTGGATAGCCGTGTAGAGAAGCTGGTAGCGAGGAAGCTACTTGGAGCAGTAGGCTGAGAGAGAAGGAGAAGGCTCCTCATTGGTGGTAGTGGAGTCACATGGGCAAATCCAAGATGGCCACGCCCATGAACCGGGGGACAGTGCTTCCTGGATGTTAGCAGCGGGGACCAAGCAGTCAGCAGGAGCCAGCGTGGAGGTAGAACAGCAGTGGGACCCAGCAGAGGACAACAGCGGGACCCGCCCTGAGAGAGGAGGAAGCAGCGCACAGTGCAGGAGCCGGAAGACACCGCGGGTCAGCGCCCGCAAAGGTAAGTGACGGGGTCTGATTCTGGGGTCTCTGGAGCGACATGTGACAGTGACCTGTGAAGGCCAGCAAGACCAGGGAGACACTGCCAGAAGCAATGGTGAACTCCAGGACTCAGAACAGTATAGTACTGGTAGATTGGAACTCAGAACTCAAGCCAGGAACCTGTGTCTTATGTAGTCAGAGTGCAACTTGAGGAAGCTGTGACACTGGTACTGCTCTGATGCTGGAACTGTAACCAGTGAGGAACTCAGAGAGGATAAGTAATACAACTTACTGGACACCTCAATGCAATGTACAGACCGGAATCAGTATGAATCCCGATGCTGGAAGACCGGCCAGAATGAAGATCCCGACAGGGGATTAAGGTAAGTAAAGCTAACCCTACTCCCCCACCCTAACCCTCCCTTAGGGGTGCCAAACCCTAACCTCCCCCCTAGTGCCTAACCCTAACCCCCCATCCACGCAGCCTAAACCTAAGTCTCCCGCAAGGGTGCCTAACCGAAACCTCCCCCCGGGGGTGCCTAACCCTAACCCCCACTTCCCCTAGGGGGTTGCCTAATCCTAAATTCCCCCGGGAGCCCCTAACCTAACCCCCCCTGCGGCTGTCCGAACCCGCCGCCCAGCTTACCTTCGTTTGGTATGCTGGGTGTCGGGCTCCCGGCATAGGGATAATGATAGGCGTCGGGATATAAACACCTATCATTAGACCCCTGCCGAGATTTGACAGTTGGGAAGCCGGTGGTTGGCATTTCAACCATCAGGATTCCTGACTGCATCCCGTACAGACCGAATACTACACACTTAACCCTAGCCCCGGAACCAGCACCCTTCTCTGAACCAGCCCAAGACAATAGCGCACAGCACAGGGAAACCAATACAAGGTCAAGACAATAGTATAACCTTATAACCTGGACAACCACCAAGTCCAGAGTAAAACAGAACAGGTAACTTGCATGCACTGTCCCAGCGGTATGTGGAATGAAGACCACGGCTGTACTCGTCAGCTCTGTGCTGAGGAGTAGTAACTTGGCATGCGGTGTGGAAGCTGCCATGCTGACAGGTGACGATACACAGAGGCAGATGGAAGACAGTATACTTGCTGGCTGAGACAAAGTGGTTGGAGCAGGTCTATATGCAGCATGGGAACTGCGTCGCTGACAGGTAACTGAACACAGCAGCAGATGGAGAGGTCTCTCTGCAGTGTGGAAGACGCGCTGACAGGTAACGGAACACAGAGGCAGATTGTAAATAGTGAGAATCCTCCAAGTAGCAGAGTCACAGGGAACACTATCACAGGATACAAGCAGGGCCAGTGTTAGACTTCTAGGCACCCTAGGAAAAACTTCTGCATGAGTGTCATGACGTCACTCCCATAGTGCACTGCGGGACCCGGAAAACAGAGCTCAGGAGTGAGCTCCGTCCTCCGGCTGCCGCTGGCTCCGGGGGGTGGGTGGGAGAGAAGGAGCTGTGCGCCCGCTGGTAACACAATCTCAGCAGGCACCCGGCAAGTGTGGGGTGTGATCGCTGGGCCGGAGGGCTGGGCGCTCTCTAGTGACCGGCAGCACTAGGAAGCTGCCTAAGCTTGCCTAGTGGAATGCACCGGCCCTGGATACCTTGCGGGAGACTTAGGTTTAGGCTGCGTGGACGGGGGAGTTAGGTTTAGGCGCTTAGATGCGGTCAATAGTCATTGGTCTAGCTGGCCAGGTGAGCACACAGGTGCATTAGTTAATCACAGGGAGGCGTCCCTGTGATGTCTTGCAAGCCGAAATAAATGAAAGTCTTAATCTTTAAGGCATGCTAAGACCCAGATTTGTAACAAAATTGCACTGATAAGGTTTTTTCAGAACAAGCAGGAGAAATGTGGGACAGATTTTTGGCATGTGGCTATAATAAATCCAAGGTAGTGAGAGCATTGGAGGATACACTGAGGATTTATATGAATCAACTTTGAGTTCTGGAAAATGGACAACTAAAAATAAGGAAAAGTTTGATTGGACTTGTGACTGGATTTATTTATTAACAGTTTCTTATACAGCGCAGCAAATTCCGTTGAGCTTTACAATTTGAATCAACATTAACATTGTACTGGGTTGTAAAAGACATACATACATACAAGACATACATAAAAGACAATACATAAGGGTAAGAGGGCCCTGCTTGCAAGCTTACAATCTATAGGGAAATAGGTGTTGATACAGGATAGGTGCTACATATTGCAAATTGGTCCAGCCCGATTGCAGATGTTCTTGGTGGGCTGTATAATCCAATCACACTGGAAAGTTGGCCTAGGGTTAGGAGGATGTTAAATTCGAAAAAAGAGAAGATGTGATAGGTGTTTACCATGAGAAGAGAGTTAGATAGGGAAGCTATAAAAAGGTTAGGTGGGCGGTTCTGGAATCTGATAAGCTTGTCTGAAGAGGTGAGTTTTCAGAGAACACTTGAATGTTTGGAAACTAGTGGAAAGTCTTATAGTGCGTGGGAGGGCATTCCACAGAGTGGGTGCAGCCCGAAAAAAGTCCTGTAACCGTGCATGGGAACAAGTAATGCGCGGGGATGAGAGACGCAGATTTAGTTCACAACACAAAGATATTGAGAAAGAGCTACCAAAAAAACAGGCCAATTTTCAGAAAGAACCCTATTATTGGATCAGAAGTGGCGCATGTGTATTTAAAGGAGAGCACCAAATCTATAAATTCTTGTCAAGAGTTCACTTCCACTTACGCCAAGTAACCAGGGTTTAATTAGATCTATGCGGTTCTATAGATGTGGGACTTGTATAGGCTGTAAAGGAGTAAAAAATAACATCACACAAAAAACTGAGGAAATACAGATTAATGGAAAAAAAATACATAAAATTAAAGACTTTATTACATGTGACTTAAAAAACATTGTGTATACCATATAGTGTACACTGTCAGGGTTTCTAGATCCAAGGCAGGACCTGTGGACTGGGCAGATGGGTTGTAGCAGGATAGTGGTGGTTGAATCAGAGGTCTACTCATGGAAGATACCCATGTGGTAAATGCCTGGTGCCTTCAGAGAGGTCAGTGATACCTGCAAGGCTCCCAGTCTGCCCCTGCAACCAGTTGAGTGGTACGCAACCCATTATCCAGAATGTAGGGAATAGGAGCCGGAATCAGTGTTTGAGAGTTCAGGTAGCAGAGCAGTGAGTAATTCAGGTAATCGGTAGCCTGTCTAAAATATGCTAACAGATACTGTAGACTGATTATCAGATCTGGGTCACTGGAGCCTAAATCTTCAAGGAGGAGCCTAGGTCCAGCACCCAGTCCCCAACAACAAGAATTACCACTGTAGCAGAAACTCAGAACGAACTCCAAAACATCTAGGAGAGGACTGTTAAGATTGCCAGTGACCACCCCTAGTAAGCCAACTAGAACTTCAGGCCACCAGGTCTTCCGCCAAAAATAACCGCCCGTTGTTCCCTTAGAGATAATTAACTTACCGGTACTTAGGCAGCCGTCTGGACTTACTGCTCAGAGAAGTAGCAGTTTACAGGAGTGTCAACTGGAATCCTGAGGTGAGAAGAGTTTATACAGTGTGAGAGAGTCCTGGATTGGCTATGAGAGAAATGTGAGGGTATTTAAGATACTTCCGGTAAGCGGCTCGGCTTACCTTGACAAAGCTACCTAGCGAAACACTGCGTCGGTTAGCGGCGCTCCATACACTATTATGTCCTAATATGATACTCTGCTAGTCAGCGCTGCAAAATATGGAATACTTACCTAATACAAATATGTATGTCGCAGCGCGACCAGCAGGAAACTGTTGTTAGCATATAGAGATGTGTGTATTGCAGCACTAGTAGCTAGAAGCTGCTGCTGTTAAACCTATTTGAAACTGTGATAATGTGTATTAATATCATCCATTACTCTGACCACTGCTGATACAGCAACTCGGTGCAGTGCTGTACTACGGAGGGACCCCTCCGGACATTCACTTCAGTACATAGAGATTTGCGAATAGAGCAGGATAGTGGAAATAGAGACACCCAGTATTTGCATAAATCATTTCCCAGCAATACCCATATATACAATGAGGGGAGGATATATGATATGGGATACATAAAATAAGGTCACAAATCTGTGTGGGAGATATATAACCACATTAGAAGTTGCATGATACTAAATACGGTGAAATGTCCAGGATATAAGCATAGGACTCCATCACTGTGAGAGTGACAGCAACAGAGAAGAACTACACAGTAGACGTGCTGTGATAGTACTGGGTTCAATAATAGAAATAAAGAACTCTGCATTTGTGTATAGAGAATCCTACTGGTCACATGTTGAAATACACCACATAAATCAAATCTTTTATTAACACTGTATTAAATATAAGGTGATAACCGATCAATAATAACACAAGTAGGGGAATTGTTCTCCATTACGTTCCTGAACAGTGGAATGGTACTCGTTATATGCTGCAATAGATGATACAACTTAAGCAGCGATATATATGAAAATACCAGAGGAAGGGATTATTCCCTCTAACAGTGGAAATTATTGAGCAACTGTTTAGATGTGTGATGTGAGTAGGAATTTACAACTTGACAGTCATAAGAGGATGATGTTTTTTACATCACTCAGATTGAGATAAATCCTATACACTATATAGACCACACAATCATGCCCTTGTGTGGCCAATATTTTTAGGTGACACTATTTCCACTCATCTCAGTTTATATATGCTAACCGGTTATTGATACTAACATCAGGGCATCTAGTGGATTAGGAGCGTACGCATTTTTAATAACACATTCATTTACATTACACACATTATCCCCATTTTTAATATTTAGCTTTTTAGTCCTCAGATATTAAGTGTATAAATCAATAAAAGTTATATTTTATGTATCATTTTTGTTTAGTGCACTGCAATGGACAGTTATTTCTTCTTTTTAGATAGACAGGTAGTACGTTGTGGCTTTGAGAGCCAATGGTGCGGCAAATGTGCAGATGATGCGGCTTGTGTGCCGATGGTGCGGCAATAGCCGTTAGTATATAGACAGGTAGTAAATTGTGGCTTTGAGAGCCAATGGTGCAGCAAATGTGGCGATGATGCGGCTTGTGTGCCGATAGTGCGGCAAATGTGCTGATGATGCGGCTTGTGTGCTGATGGTGCGACAATAGCCATTAGCAGATAGACAGGTAGTGTGTTGTGGCTTTGAGAGCCGATGGTGCAGCAAATGTGCCGATGGTGTGGCAATAGCCATTAGTAGATAGACAGGTAGTACCATATATACTCGAGTATAAGTCGACTATAAGCCGAGGTACCTAATTTTACCACAAAAAACTGGGAAAACTTATTGACTCGAGTATAAGCCTAGGGTGGGAAATGCAGCAGCTACTGGTAGTAATCCCCCCCCTTGTACTGCCCCCAGTAGTAATCCCCCCCTGGTAGTGCCCACAGTAGTAATCCCCCCCTGGTAGTGCCCCCAGTAGTAATATCCCTCCCTGGTAGTGCCCCCAGTAGTAATATCCCCCCCTGGTAGTGCCCCCAGTAGTAATCGCCCCCTGGTAGTGCCCCCAGTAGTAATCCCCCCCTGGTACTGCCCCCAGTAGCAGCCCCCCCAGTAGAGAGAGCCGTAATAAAAAAAAAAAAAAACACTTACCTGAAACCCCGCTCCTGGTGCCGACGCTGCTACTGGCTCCTCCGGCCGCTTTGCATTATGGGAGAGGTCATGACATCATGACGTCTCTCCCATTACCCACCGCGGGATCCGGAAGATGGCTCCCGCAGTGGGAGCAGTAGCAGCCGATGAGAGTCTGACAGACCTTCATCGGCTGCTGATTACAACAAACACACAGCTGCCGTTGCTGGTGGCTGTGTGTTTGGCACTGTGTAGTGCTGACCGAACTCTGTCCGGTCAGCGCTACAAACGCGGTGCAGCTGTGTCACAGAGACACAGTCTGCACCGCGGCCCGCTGGTCCTGGAGCATCACTCGAGTATAAGCCGAGGGGGGGCTTTATCAGCACAAAAAATGTGCTGAAAAACTCGGCTTATACTCGAGTATATACGGTAAGTTGTGGCTTTGAGAGCTGATGGTACAGCAAATGTGCCAAAGGTGCGGCAAAAGCCGATGGTGAAGGCGTGAATAGTTGGTGCTGCGGCTTGGAGAGTCGATGGCAACACAGCGGTGTAGGTGCGGCTTGGAAGCCGTAGAGGAATCTGGAGAGCTGGTAACAGCATGGAAGCTGTTGGTGTGGCAAATATGCCGAAGGTGCGGCAAGAGCCAATGAAAGCAAAGATAGTAGTTGGCGCTGCGGCTTGGAGAGCTGATGGCCGCACGGTGGTGTCGGTGCAGCTTTGAAGCCGTAGAGGAAGCTGGAGGGCCGGAGGTAGCACGGAAGCCACTTCGGGGAAAAACCCAATTCTGTACCACGAGGAGGAGCAGAGCGCTGATCATGCAGCCAAGCCGATGGAACTCACAGATACGCTATAGCCGGTGAGGCAGCAAAAATCCAATGATTACAAATAGGAGGCAGCACCAATTACGCAGCACTGTGAACGACACGTCCCTACCTGAGGCGTGCCGATCGCCTAGTGACAGGAGAAACTGGCTTAACCCCGTCCTGACCAGGTAAACTGCTCGAAGGATATGAGTTGTGACCGCGATTAGTAACAAGGACCCACAGAGCAGCAACCACCATCGATTGTGGTACCAATGGTATAGCGAGTAGAGAGTCCCAAAGTAGATCAGGAACTGCAATGCTGAGTATGAGCAATATAATACAGAGCAGAAAGTAAACTGAAGTACAGTGAGGATAAAGGCCCTCATTCAGAGCCGTACGCTCTGAGCAGAGCGCACGCTCTGAATGAGGGCCGGGCTCCATTTTCATGGAGCGTCCTCCTGGACGCTCGTATAGCTGTGGGTCACCACCCACAGGCTATACGAGCGTGCTTTGTGATGGCCGCGATGGTCGAGACCATCGCGACCATCGAAATTGCGAGCCGGAGCCTGCGGTTGAGGTTTTCAACCGCAAGCTCCGGAGTGATTTTGGCTCTATCAGAGCCAAAATCACTCCCACTGACATCACTAGTGATGTCAGTGGGCCGGCTTCTGATGGGAGGCGTTCCCGTGGGAACGCCCCCGTCAGGGAGGCACGCCCCCGGCACGCCCACCAAAGGGGGCGTGCTGTCAATCAACATTGACAGCACGCCCCCTTTGATCGGACACAACGAGCGAAGGACTTTCCTTCGCTCGTCGCGTCTGGCGCATGCGCACGACGGAGCTCCCTCCATCGTGCGCATGCTCAGTCCATAACATCGACCCACTTGCGAGCGGACAGCCGCTCGCGAGTGGGTCTGAATCAGGCCCAAAGTCCACTAGAAATTGCAATGAGCAGGAGAGATGTACTCAGGAGACTTGCTAGAAGATGATGTCACTGTGGCTGAAGCCTTGGCACTTGAACCGGAATGGGGCCGGAGTGTAACAGCAGAGTAGCTGGAGTGGAACCGGAGACTTGAACCGGAATGGGACCAGTGGTAACAGCAGAGTAGACGAGCCTGGGGCATATCCAATTAGATGTGAGTTTGCCAAAAATCTTGCATCTGCTGGGTTTGTCCCACGGGTGTGAGATTTTTGGTATTCAATTGGGTGCAGGGTTTTGATTTTTTTTTTTTTCAGCACCACCAGAGCAGGTCTAATGTCTGCTAAAATCCATATTTTAAGGAAAAAATGTCTGCACTTGCTCAGGAACCTTTTGGACACCTCCCATAATGACTAATTAAGGAATTGGAAGTTTCCAATAAGCTTAATTAGTCAATATTCACCTTCTGCAGCACTGTTATCGTCCTCCATCTCTTCTCCAGCATCACAGAACAGTTTTTATAAAATGGATACCGAGGGTATCGGGAGTGTGCATACCCGCGGAAATCTAACTTTAGTCACGAGGTCTGCATAATTTTTTGCGAGAAAAACCTTGTGGCCAATTGGTTATGCCCCCCTATCAGTTCATATTTTGAGCAATTTATATTAGTCCCAAAGATCCCTACTGTCACTTCACTTGTTAAAGCCAGATGGTTACCATAACTAAGTAAAGATTGGCATGATAGCCTGAAGCCTGCTTGTACCCAATGTAAACAAAGGGGATTGTTTTGGACATATGTGTGAGGTCCTGGTGACAAGATTAAACACATGGAGTAGATGTACACATAGCCGGGATTACCCCACGTGCAAGTCCCGCAATCAGACTGAACGTTGCTGTTAGGATCTGGGGTTGTTGTGGACCCGGGGTGGTAATAGGAGCAGACACCTGAACAAATTTAAATTGAAAAGTGGGTTTTTTAATAGGTGATCTTGCAGACACGTACATGGATAAAATAAAGTCCAGAATATTAACAGGGTGGTGATTATTAGAAACTGTAGTGAAGTAAGAATAAATAATGTCCAGGTAGTGGCAGAACTAATAAAAGTCTTTGGAATCCAAAAGGTCACTGCAAGGCTGCAGACAGGCAAACAGTTACTGATTGATACTGGTGAGATGAAATCCAGAGAGGTTATGGAGTAATTGGATTAGCAGCAGCTGATGAATTGAATGGAGAGTTGTACTGAGATGGCTCAGTGTAGAAACAGAGAGCCAGGTAAATGGAGGCAGTGTAGGTACAGAGTTAACTGCACACTCAGGTCCTTTGGCAGCGAAAGGGTAGATAGAAGGTATTGGATGGTTCCAGCAGGAGGCTGAGAGCAGGCAGGGCGATGTAGGCTGCTGGGAAGCTGGTATTCAGCAAAAGCATGGGTGAGCACTCAAACAGACAGGTTATCAGGAGCACAGGAACTCTCTCACAGCAAACGCTGTGAAACACTTTGCACTGGCAACTATGGGAAACTGTGAACTCCCTTAAGTACCCAGTGCAGAATCGTGATAGGTCAGAGAGAGCATGTGACATGCCAGGACTGGAGCAGCTAAGTCACATGACCAGAGGCAAGATGGCGGCACCCATACCAGAGCAGAATGGAAACACCACCAGGCTTACCCTGGCCAGAATGACACAGTGTCCGCAGAACACTTCGCACAGCCAACGCCCACTGCCAGACACCAGCCCCTCCGCTGGAAAGGACCACGTCACAGCACCCTCACAGGCAATACCCGTCATGCCCTATGCCGAGAAACCCTGGTCGTGACAGTTGCAGCTCATGGAGGTGCGAGGTAAAGTCCACAGAAAAGGCATCGAATTGGGCTCGCGTGTGCGAAAGAAAACCCATTGATTCCGCAGTTTACGCGGAATCAGTGTGTTTATGCTCGTGAGTCACGATTTTTCAGCACAGGAAAAAGGCTACTTAATTGAACAGCCTTTTTCCGCGCCGCGAGGATTTTGGCCAGCAATTAGTAGCGGGGTAAACCATGTGGCTAATTGAATACGTCCAAGACCACTTCTGGTTTTGCAGACACACAATACGGGTGATGGACATCTAGGATTTAGCTAATGAGAGCTTTGAAGAGGTTGACTTATTGTAGAAATTATTATTTCATACTTTTAAAGAATAAGATGTTTTCTGACACAAGTAGATTTGGACTGATTGTCACTATTCTTTATGTATTGCTCATTATTTTACCTACAACATATTATTTTTTTGTGTGTACATGTTTATATTACTGGATATTTTTGATTGGTTAATCCCAGTATAAATACTGGGTCTTTTTGGTAAACTCCTCTATACTTTGAAAAAGCTACTTTACAGATGTAAACATGTTGGTGAAGGAGTGACATTTCTTGGACCACAGCTACCTAGGAAGATGGGGTAGTGGGGTTTGTGGTAGAGGTGCCTGGACTAACCATCTTTAAACCACCCTGTTTCCTTGGTGCTCGTTCCTTGTGTTTATCTGGTAGGAGTCCTACTTTTACAATTATGGTCTGATGCCATGTTAGTTCGCCTGTTTGGTGTTTTTGCATGTGCTCTATTAAAGTGTTTTTACACTGTTCAATATTGTCCCTTTAATACTAGGGTACTACAATACCAGAAAAGTACTTTGGAGGAGAAACTGAGGCCCTTTGGGACAGTCCAGATCCAATGTGCATTTGTATGATATATTGATGAGTCTTCATTCAACATAAATCTCATGAGTTCAATACCTTAGGGGTGACCCGGAAGGATATTCTCTACAGATTGTGGATTCTTTTATACTGTACATGAGCGACTTTCAAAAGGATATAATGACTTTATCACACTATGGTGATTTTCTATCACTTATTTAGATGATGGGACTGTGACCCACAAGGAGAGGATCACTACAGTGGAGACCATTCTGTTACTCTACATAAGGAATGTATTGATTATTTTACACTGATAGTACATCTATAAAATGATCCATCTTCTTTGTTTGGTTGTGTGTTTAAGTGTTCGTGACACTTAAGGGTATATTTACAAATGGTCGATTTTAATCTACATAAAATTAATAAAATTTGATAGAAATCGTTCATCATCGGTTATGTATTTCTGGGGTTAAATCACGCATTGACTAGTACCTAAAATTCCAAATAAAAAATTGTGTGTTAATAAAATGTGAGTTATCCCCAGATACACAACATACATTTTTAGCGATTTATATTGATCAAAATCGACCTTTAGTAAATATATAGCCGGGTCTCGCGCATGTGTATAATGGAACCGGCTCCGTCGTGCGCATGCCCAGTGGGCAAACATCGACCCGGTTGCGAGCGCTCAGCGCTTGCGACCGGGTCTGAATCAGGCATAAGGGACATATTTATTAACATTATCATTGGTGAAAACAGGTGTTTCACACCCTTTTCACATTATTTTAGTATCACATAAATTTATTAAAGGGCAATTGGAGTAGTTTTTCCAATGTTGGATGCAGTGGAGCAATTTCTTTTCTTCTGCCCATGCGTCTACGTTGCACTGCGCACACGTTCAGACAGTATGCACCCAGAGTAGAAGCTGCGATTGAGGTGCTCGATCTCAGAAATGTTTTTCCTTCCACTACTCGGAAGGAAAAACTGCACCTGCCATAGAGTTGAAGTCGATGGTGAGACCTATGGTGCCTTTAATATTTTTTGTTCGAGTTTTGAGATGAATAGACACCGGAAGAAGGCTATCCAACAAATGAGAAGGCTTAGTTAATACCCCCAACCAGACGCTCCCAGAGCTAGTTAGGGTCTCTGCTTTTCCTGAGAGGAGAGGACAAACTTTAAGAATATGATCAGGGGCCGCACAGTAGAGGCAAAGCTTGTTCTGGAATTGGTGGGTCCACTCAGCCGGAGTCAAACAAGACCTGTTGATCTGCATAGGTTTCTCTTTAGTTGGTGCAAGAGGGGAAGAACGTGCAGCTGGCAGAAATTGATCCTTGAGATAATCTTTACGCCCTTTACTAGCCTGCCATTCTCTGTGGCGCAGATCTATCTTAATACATAACGATATTACTTCCGATAGGGACTCAGGAACATCTGGATAATCCATGCAGAAATACTGCCCTAAGTGCCTCATCATTCCACCTTAACTCAGAAGTGATCGTCTGGGATTGCACCACATACTGGCCCATTGTAAGTGTCCCTTGTCGAACTTGAAGGAGACCAGAGGAGGCCGAGGCAGTCCGGCCTGGCTATTTTCTTGAACGAAGAAATAAAACTATCATAATTAGAGATGAGAGGATCAGCTCACTCCCACAATGAGGAGACCCAGTCCAAGGCGATCCCAGATAGTAAGATGATGTATGCCACCTTTGACCTTGGAGTGGGAAAATTCTGGGGTAGGCACTCGAACTATATCTCACACTGATTGCTGAAGCCCAGGCATTGTCTGGGGTTTCCATCAAAATGCTTAGGAGAGGCCAACAGCAGATGAGATCTTTGAGTTACTGCTACAGGAGGATTTACAGGAGCAGATCCAGAAGGAGTAGGAAGTATAGTGGCCAGAGTTGACTGAATGGAGAGTAACTGACCGGAGAGTTCCTGGAGATATTGAACCACCTGGTGTTGTGCTGCCTCCTTGTTAGGATCTGGGTTTGTTGTGGACCCGGGGTGGAAATAGGAGCAGACACCTGAACAGACTTAAACTGAAAAGTGGGTTGTTTAATGGGTGAACTTGCAGACATGTACACGAATAATATGAAGTCCAAAATATAGAGAGGGAAGTGATGACTAGAACTGTAGTGAAGTATGAATGGGTAATGTCCAGGTAGTGGCAGAGCTAATAAAAGTCTTAGTAATCCAAATGGACACTGCAAGGCTGCAGACAGGATAACAGTTTATTGATTGACACTGGTGAGATGGAATCCAGAGAGATTATGGAGTAATTTGATTAGTAGTAGCAGATGAGTTAAGTGGAGAGTTGTACTGAGATGGCTCAGTGTAGAAACTGGATCAGCTATGATATGAGCCAACAGAGAGCCAGGTAAATGGAGGCAGTGTAGGTACAGGGTTAACTGCACACTCAGGTCTTTTGGCAGGGAGAGGGTTAATAGAAGGTGCAGGGTGGTTCCAGCAGGAGGCTGGGAGCAGGCAGAGTGATGCAGGCTGCTAGGAAGCTGGGATCCAGCAAGAGCACAGGCAAGCACAGGAACAGATAGGTCTCAGGAGCACAGGAACTCTCTCACATCATACGCTGTGAAACACGTTGCACTGGCAACTTGTCACGGTTGGTGTCTGTGAATTACCTGACTCAGGTGTTGAAGTGGATTCAGCGGAGACCGGCTTGACTGGAACCATGGTGGAGGTAAATAGCTCTATTTGCGAAAGAAATGTATAGCAGTGAGAACTGCCTTTGGTGATAAATGACAGGAACAGGAAACTTGTAACGTTGAATTGGAACTAGAAGAAGACTTGGAGGAACCGGACTGGGACCGGCAGGAAGACTTGCTGAACTGGACTGGTGAACTTGGAACTTGACTCTGGACTGGAATAACGTGGATTGAACTGATGAACTTGGAACTTGACTCTGGACTGGAATAACGTGGATTGAACTGATGAACTTGGAACTTGATTCTGGACTGGAATATCGCGGAACGGACTAGGAATATCACTCCGGACTGGAGTATCGTGGAATGGACTTGGAATATCACTCCGGACTGGAGTATCGTGGGATTGACTTGGAATATCACTCCGGACTGGAGTATCGTGGGCTGTGCTAGGGAGCACTGGTAACACACAGGGAACTCAGGATCATAAGTCATGCAACAACAATGGACATAATGCACTGGCCTGGGAACTGGTAGGATTTCTGGATTGCCAGGTATTGCAGTAGCAGGAGCCAGGGATACACTAGTACACAGAAGCAGCACGAACCATACACCATGGGAAGTAATGAGATGTTCAGGCCCAGAATGCCATCAGGGGAGGATATACATTCCCTGGGTCTGGCAGCAATTGGTGGATACAGACAGGTGGTCTGGCAGTAGCATTCTGAGTGGTGGAAGGCACAACATGCAGAGGGAGTATTCATCTCTACAGCACTGAGAATCAGAACCACATCTGCGATTCCAATCAAGACTAGCAATGCTCACAGACAGAGGAGAGCCCACGTGAACAATCAGTGTGGAAGGGAATGCATACAGAGAAGTGTTGCAGCCAGCATGATCAGAGAAGATCCTCCAGCCAAATAGCACATACAGATCCATGGAGCAGCTGGTAGAGGTAAGTCTCAAGGCAAAAGGTAAAAAACTAGCCAGGGTTGTGACACAACTATGGGGAGCTCTGAACTCCCTTAAGTACTCAGTGCAGGATCGTGAATGGTCGGAGAGAGCATATGACATGCCAGGATTGGAGCGACTGAGTCACATGACCAGAAGCAATATGGAGGCGCCCATACCAGAACAGAATGGAAACACCACCAGGCTTACCCCAGCCAGAATGACACAGCACCTGCGGAACACCTTGCGCAGCCAACGCCTGCCGCCAGCCCCTTCGCCGGAAGGACCACGCCACAGCGCCCTCAGGTAATACCCGTCGTACCCCTATGCTGGGAAATCCTGGTCGTGACACTCCTGATTCTCGATGCATGATCTTGTAACGCCCCTGCACCCTGCGATCCAGCGGCTTCCATAGGGCCTGTACATACTGTCATGCTCAGGCTATGCTGACCCTCTGCCTAGGTATTGGAAGACGTGGATCCAGGTTGGGAAAGGAACAGGAGGCGAGGGGCCTGGATAAATGACTTCCTCATCCACTAGTACCGGATGTTGGCTAGACCTGACCAAAGGTGCGGAGTCTAACTTACTGGGAGGTGTTCACCAGTGACCCCTCCAGCGTGACTTGGGCTTAAGCTGCACACAGCAAGCAGGTGGCGGCCCTTTGGTCAGGTATTCGGCACAAGTAGGAAATGGAAAAACCCTATCACAAGGAAAGCAAAGGCAAAAAAAACTGGAAGTTTGTACTGGGGTAATGTAATGAGTACACACTCTGTTGATCCAGACGCAAGGCTGACACAGGAGAATGGCACTAGGAGATTGTACTTGGATGACGCACTAAGTATATATGCTGCTGCTTCGGACGCAGAACTGGCACAGGAGAATGATATTATGAGATGGTACTTGGACGACATACTAAGTACACACACTGTGACTTCAGGCGCAGAACTGGCACAGGAGAATGGTATGATGAGATGGTGCCCTATCTCATAAGCGCCCTATTCAAAAGTGCCAATTACATTTTAAATCGATTATTGGCGTTATTAATTATATCTACAGCTGCTATTGCTTGTGAATTGACACATCCTTCTGTCTTCTGTCACCTGCAGGCAAATGACTACAGCTCCCAGCATATTCTTGCTGCATTGTATTCTTTATGTCCCAGCCTCAGCTGTATTAGGTAAATGACTACAGTTCCCAGCATATTCATGCTGCATTGTATTTGCATGTCCCAACCTCAGCTGTATTAGGTAAATGACTACAGCTATGTGGGGTGTTGGATCACGAAGAGATGATTCAAACAAAGAGTAAAAAATTTTGGGTGCACTCATTACATATAACAAAACTGTATAAAACTTAACTTTTAATTATATCTTTTAAGGGGATGCAATCGGAAAAAACGGCTGACGTGATCCCGACAGCCGGCTTCCCAACTGCATTATCCCGGCGTGGGTTAAATGACAATCGTCTATATCTAGACGCCTGTCATTTTCCCGACGCCGGGAGACAGGCGCCCGGCATCCCGATCGAAGGGATGCCTGGCGCCGCGAGCGGACAGCCGTGGGGGGGAGGGTTAGGTTTAGCGCACCCGGGGGGGGACTTAGGGTTAGGCACCCCCCGAGGGACTTAGGTTTAGGCAGCGGAGAAGGGGGGGTTATGGTTAGGCACTTACAGGGGGGATTACTGTTAGGCACTTGTGGGAGAGGTTAGACTTAGGCACTCCTAAGGAGGTTTAGGGTTAGAGAGTTAGGTTAGTAATTACTTACCTTAGGACGATCAGGATTTCCAGCACTGTCGGGCTGCCGCCGCCGGGTTCTGTTCATCTGTCGGGCTGCCGCTGCCGGGAATCGAACCGCCGGCCATGCAGCCGGCGGTATTTCATACCGATTCCCTTTTAAGACAGGTAAATGAAAAAATAAGTATACATACAAGACATATCTGCAGGCAATTTAAACATATATATTGCTGCAGTGTTCTCCTTAATTGGAGAATTAAAGTTAGTTGTTAAAAATTATGGGCCTGATTCAGACCCACTCGCGAGCGGCTGTCCGCTCGCAAGTGGGTCGATGTTATGCACTGAGCATGCGCACGACGGAGGGAGCTCCGTCGTGCGCATGCGCCAGACGCGATGAGCGAAGGAAAGTCCTTCGCTCGTTGTGTCCGATCAAAGGGGGCGTGCTGTCAATGTTGATTGACAGCATGCCCCCTTTGGTGGGCGTGCCGGGGGCGTGCCTCCCTGACGGGGGCGTTCCCACGGGAACGCCTCCCGTCAGAAGCCGGCCCACTGACATCACTAGTGATGTCAGTGGGAGTGATTTTGGCTCTGATAGAGCCAAAATCACTCCAGAGCTTGCGGTTGAAAACCTCAACCGCAGGCTCCGGCTCGCAATTTCGATGGTCGCGATGGTCTCGACCATCGCGGCCATCACAAAGCACGCTCGTATAGCCTGTGGGTGGTGACCCACAGCTATACGAGCGTCCAGGAGGACGCTCCATGAAAATGGAGCCCGGCCCTCATTCAGAGCGTGCGCTCTGCTCAGAGCGTACGGCTTTGAATGAGGGCCTATGTCTCAATTAATATATGGGGTCTGTTAATTTAGCAACATGCTTATCTCTTTTTTACTGTAATTGAAATTTGTAATTGTAAATCTCATGTTGCCCAATTACTAGGGGTGTGCACCGGCCACTGGGTCTCATTCAGACCCGCTCGCGAGCGCAGGACGCTCACAAGCGGGTCGATGGTACCCAAATACGCATGCGCACAAAGGAGGGAGCTCCGTTGTGCGCATGCGCGAGACCCGGCGAGCGACGGGGTAGCCATCGCTCGGGGTCTCGCACCAAAGGGGGTGTGCTGTCGATGGTGAGTGACAGAACGCCCCCTTTGGTGGGCGTGCCGGGGGCGTGGCTGGCAGACGGAGGCGTTCCCATGGGAATGCCTACCGTCTGGGTCCGGCCCCACTGACATCACTAGTGTTGTCAGTGGGAGTGATTTTGGCTCCGATAGAGCCAAAATCCCTCCAGGGCTTGCAGCAGCGAGACCCTACCGCAGGGTATCGTCGCAAGCCCGATGGTCGCGATGGTCTTGACCATCATGGACGCTCGCATAAGCTGTGGGTGGTAACCCACAGCTATGCGAGCGTCCAAGAGGCCGCTCCAAGATTAGGTAGGAGGGCCCTGATTCAGAGCGAGCGTCCGGCTCTGAATCAGGCCCACTTTTCGTGTTTTGTGTTGTGGTTTTGGATCTGGATCTTTCTTCGTGTTTTGGATCTGGATTGGTTTTGCCAAAATCACCCTTCCGTGTTTTGGGTTCTGGATTTGTATTTTTTTTTTAAAAAGCATAAAAACAGCTAAAATCACAGAATTTGTGGGTTTTTCTGGTCCTATGCTATTACTAACCTCAATAACCTTAATTTCCACTCATTTCCAGTCTATTCTGAACACCTCACACCTCACAATAGTGTTTTTATGTCCAAAAGGTTGCACCGAGGTAGCTGGATGACTATGCTAAGAGATATGAGTGGGCGGCACAAACACGTGGCCCATCTAGGAGTGACACTGCAGTGGCAGACAGGATGGCAGTTTGAAAAACTAGGCCCCAAACAGTACATAATGCAAAGAAAAAAAAGAGGTGCAAGATGGAATTGTCCTTGGGCCCTCCCACAAACCAATCATTTCAGAGCCAGGGTCTGCCACATGACTGTAGCTGAAATGATTGGTTCGTTTGGGCCCCCACAAAACAAGCTGGCAATTAATCTGTCCCTGCACAAACTGCCTCTACGGATGCAAGATGTCGTCCTCATCCTCCTCATCCACCGATTCCTCACCCTATTCAGTGTTGTGTACATCCTCATCCTCACAGAGTATTAACTCATCCCCTCTGGAATCCACCACCACAGGTCCCTCTGTACGTTCTGGAGGCTGGTCTCCCTGGAAGAGTTGATAATTCATTTTTATGAACATCATCTTCTCCACATTTTGTGGAAGCAACCTCCTACGCCTTTCGCTGACAAGGTTCCCGGCTGCACTAAACACTCTTTCGGAGTACACACTGGAGGGGGGGCAACTCAGGTAAAATAGAGCCAGTATGTACAGGGGCCTCCAAATCTTTTTCCTGCCAGTACAGGTACGGACTGTCTGACATGCCTACTTGGATGCTGTCACCGATGTAATCCTCCACCATTCTGTCAATGGTGACAGTATTATATGCAGTGACAGTAGACATGTCAGAAATTGTTGCCAGGTCCTTCAGTCCGGACCAGATGTCCAAACTTGGTCCTGCCTGCCCTGCATCACCACCAGCGGGTTGCTTAGGATACCTAAGTTTTTTCCTGGCAGCCCCAGTTGCGGGAGAAAATGAAGAAGGAGCTGTTGACGTGTCACGTTCCGCTTCAGCTGACAGTGTTTTCACCAGCAGGTCTTTGCACCTCTGCAGGCTTGTGTCGGCAGGAAAGAGAGACACCACATAGGCTTTAAACCTAGGATCCAGCACGGTGGCCAAAATGTAGTGGTCTGATTTCAACAGATTGACCACCCTGGAATCCTGGCAAAGCGAATGAAGGGCTTCATCCACAAGTCCCACATGCCGAGCAGAATCGATCCGTCTTAGCTCCTCCTTCACTTTCTCCAGCTGCTTCTGCAAAAGCCTGATGAGGGGAATGACCTGACTTAAGCTGGCAGTGTCTGAACTGACTTCACGTGTGGCAAGTTCGAAGGGCTGGAGAACCTTGCACAACACGGAAATCATTCTCCACTACGCTTTAGTCAGGTGCATACCCCCTTCTTTGCCTATGTCATAGGTGGATGTATAGGCTTGAATGGCCTTTTGCTGCTTCTCCATCCCCTGAAGCATATAGAGGGTTGAGTTCCACTGTGTCACAACCTCTTGCTTCAGGTGATGGCGGGGCAGGTTCAAGAGTGTTTGCTGGTGCTCCAGTCTTCAGCACGCAGTCGCTGAATGGCAAAAGTGGCCAGAAATTTTTCGCCCCACCCAAAGCATCTCCTGCACGCCCCTGTCGCTTTTCAGAAAATTCTGCACCACCAAGTTTATTGGGTGAGCAAAACATGGGACGTGCTGGAATTTGCCCAGATGTAATGCCCGCACAATATTGGTGGCGTTGTCAGATATCACAAATCCCCAGGAGAGTCTAAGTTGGGTAAGCCACTGGGTGATGATTTCCCTCAGTTTCCCTAAGAGGTTGTCGGCGGTGTGCCTCTTACTGAAACCAGTGATACACAGCGTAGCCTGCCTTGGAACGAGCTGGCGTTTCTGAGATGCTGCTACTGGTGACGCTGCTGCTGTTGCTGCGTAAGGTGATACATCTACCCAGTGGGCTGTCACAGTCATATAGTCCTTAGTCTGCCCTGTTCCACTTGTCCACATGTCCGTGGTTAAGTGGACATTGGGTACAACCGCATTTTTCAGGACACTGAGGACACTTTTTCTGACGTTTCTGTACAGTCTCGGTATTGCATGCCTAGTGAAGTGGAATCTAGACGGGATTTGGAACTGGGGACACACTACCTCCATCAATTGTCTAAATCCCACTGCACTAATGGCGGATACCGGACGCACGTCTAACACCAACATAGCAGTCAAGGCCTCAGTTATACGTTTTGCTTCAGGATGACTGCTGTCATACTTCATCCTCCTCGCTAAGGACTGTTGGAGGGTCAATTGTTTAGTAAAAGTAGTGGTGTTCCTACTTCCTCTCTGGGATGATGAACGCATCCCAGCAGCAGCAACAGCGGCAGTAGGTGTAGCAATGCAGGATCCTCTGGAGGAATCCCGGATAGGAGAGTCAGTCATGCCAGTGACATGGCCTGCAGGACTACCTCCGATCCTAAGGAGGAAATTGATGAGGAGGGAGTTGACGGTGTGGTTTGCAGGCGCTTGGATACAACAGGACAACGTGACGAGGAGAGAGTTGACGGTGTGGTTTGCAGGCGCTTGGATACAACAGGACAACGGGATTTAGGTGTCCCTGGGCTGCTTACGGTCTTAGCCAAAGTTTCTGAACTTGACAGTAACTTTTTCAGAACGTGCTGCAGGTGCCGTATAAGGGAGGATGTTCCTAGGTGGTTAACGTCCCTAACCCTACTTATTTCACCTTTACATATGGTACATATGGCAAGACAGTTGTTGTCCGGATTATGTTAGTATGTTAGGGACCTACCCGAAAGAGGTTACCTGGATATGGTGGGTAGGCCCATAACCTTGGCCATGATTATGCTAAAAACCTCTATTGATTGCAAAATTGTATTGCATTTATATATATTATTAATAATTTGGAGTTGTGCACCTGAGATTTGTCTGTTTCTATGCCTGCAATTAGTCTCATCAGGTAGCACCTCCCATCATATATATAGTCAGGTTGTGCAGTCCAGAAATCTTTCCCATATACTCCATTTAATGTGCTTTATTGCACTTCTGAGGGAAAGGGGACACCCTCATTCTGGATTAGCACCCTTCCTTATTAGTTTAAAAGCATGGAGTATGGTAATGTATATGCACACTGTATTAGGCACAATTCTAGATAAGTCCTGCAAGTTATATACTGTAGTGCAACTTTGGTTCATTTTTGGGGCATGGGTCCCCATGGATTGCATTGGTTGATCTGTCTCAGGGCACCGCATTATAACACATTTTCCTTTATAACACATTTTAACCCTTCACTGTGTGTTTAATATATATGTACTACACTTTTTAATTTTCATTCTTTATATGCAGCTGCAGCTGCTCCAAACTATCTCTTTACACTGCACTTTTCTTACTATGGTGGTGCCCTGGGGTAGCTTGGCTGGGCCAGTTTTGGGGGGTCCTGCACCCTGGATTTGAACCCTAGTATGTTAGGGACCTACCCGAAAGAGGTTACCTGGATATGGTGGGTAGGCCCATAACCTTGGCCATGATTATGCTAAAAACCTCTGATTGCAAAATTGTATTGCATTTATATATTATTAATAATTTGGAGTTGTGCACCTAAGATTTGTCTGTTCCTGTGCCTGCAATTAGTCTCATCAGGTAGCACCTCCCATCATATATATAGTCAGGTTGTGCAGTCCAGAAATCTTTCCCAAATACTCCATTTAATGTGCTTTATTGCACTTCTGAGGGAAAGGAGATGCCCCCATTCTGGATTAGCACCCTTCCTTATTGGTTTAAAAGCATGGAGTATGGTAATGTATATGCACACTGTATTAGGCACAATTCTAGATAAGTCCTAAAAGTTATATACTGTAGTGCAACTTTGGTTCATTTTTGGGGTGTGGGTCCCCATGGATTACATTGGTTGATCTGTGTCAGGGCACCGCATTATAACACATTTTCCTTTATAACACATTTTAACCCTTCACTGTGTGTTTAATATATATGTACTACACTTTTTTATTTTCATTCTTTATATGCAGCTGCTCCTAACTATCTCTTTACACTGCACTTTTCTTACTATGGTGGTGCCCTGGGGTAGCTTGGCTGGGCCAGTTTTGGGGGGTCCTGCACCCTGGATTTGAACCCTAGTATGTTAGGGACCTTCCCGAAAGAGGTTACCTGGATATGGTGGGTAGGCCCATAACCTTGGCCATGATTATGCTAAAAACCTCTATTGATTGCAAAATTGTATTGCATTTATATATATTATTAATAATTTGGAGTTGTGCACCTGAGATTTGTCTGTTCCTGTGCCTGCAATTAGTCTCATCAGGTAGCACCTCCCATCATATATATAGTCAGGTTGTGCAGGCCAGAAATCTTTCCCAAATACTCCATTTAATGTGCTTTATTGCACTTCTGAGGGAAAGGAGATGCCCCCATTCTGGATTAGCACCCTTCCTTATTGGTTTAAAAGCATGGAGTATGGTAATGTATATGCACACTGTATTAGGCACAATTCTAGATAAGTCCTAAAAGTTATATACTGTAGTGCAACTTTGGTTCATTTTTGGGGTGTGGGTCCCCATGGATTGCATTGGTTGATCTGTCTCAGGGCACCGCATTATAACACATTTTCCTTTATAACACATTTTAACCCTTCACTGTGTGTTTAATATATATGTACTACACTTTTTTATTTTCATTCTTTATATGCAGCTGCTCCTAACTATCTCTTTACACTGCACTTTTCTTACTATGGTGGTGCCCTGGGGTAGCTTGGCTGGGCCAGTTTTGGGGGTCCTGCACCCTGGATTTGAACCCTAGTATGTTAGGGACCTTCCCGAAAGAGGTTACCTGGATATGGTGGGTAGGCCCATAACCTTGGCCATGATTATGCTAAAAACCTCTATTGATTGCAAAATTGTATTGCATTTATATATATTATTAATAATTTGGAGTTGTGCACCTGAGATTTGTCTGTTTCTGTGCCTGCAATTAGTCTCATCAGGTAGCACCTCCCATCATATATATAGTCAGGTTGTGCAGCCCAGAAATCTATCCCATATACTCCATTTAATGTGCTTTATTGCACTTCTGAGGGAAAGGAGATGCCCCCGTTCTGGATTAGCACTCTTCCTTATTGGTTTAAAAGCATGGAGTATGGTAATGTATATGCACACTGTATTAGGCACAATTCTAGATAAGTCCTACAAGTTATATACTGTAGTGCAACTTTGGTTCATTTTTGGGGCGTGGGTCCCCCTGGATTGCATTGGTTGATCGGTCTCAGGGCACCGCATTATAACACATTTTCCTTTAAAACACATTTTAACCCTTCACTGTGTGTTTAATATATATGTACTACACTTTTTTATTTTCATTCTTTATATGCAGCTGCTCCTAACTATCTCTTAACACTGCACTTTTCTTACTATGGTGGTGCCCTGGGGTAGCTTGGCTGGGCCAGTTTTGGGGGGTCCTGCACCCTGGATTTGAACCCTAGTATGTTAGGGACCTACCCGAAAGAGGTTACCTGGATATGGTGGGTAGGCCCATAACCTTGGCTATGATTATGCTAAAAACCTCTATTGATTGCAAAATTGTATTGCATTTATATATATTAATAATTTGGAGTTGTGCACCTGAGATTTGTCTGTTTCTGTGCCTGCAATTAGTCTCATCAGTTAGCACCTCCCATCATATATATAGTCAGGGTGTGCAGTCCAGAAATCTTTCCCATGTGTTCCTACTTCCTCTCTGGGATGATGAACGAATCCCAGCAGCAGCAACAGCGGCAGCAGTAGGCGTAGCAATGCAGGATCCTCCGGAGGAATCCCGGATAGGAGAGTCAGTCTTGCCAGTGACATGGGCCGCAGGACTACTTCCGATCCTAAGGAGGAAATTGACGAGGAGGGAGTTGACAGTGTGGTTTGCAGGCGCTTGGATACAACAGGACAACGTGACGAGGAGAGAGTTGACGGTGTGGTTTGCAGGCGCTTGGATACAACAGGACAACGGGATTTAGGTGTCCCTGGACTGCTTACGGTCTTAGCCAAAGTTTCTGAACTTGACAGTAACTTTTTATGAATGCGCTGCAGGTGCCATATAAGGGAGGATGTTCCTAGGTGGTTAACGTCCCAAACCCTACTTATTTCACCTTTACATATGGTACATATGGCAAGACAGTTGTTGTCCGGATTTGGATAGAAATATTGCCAGACCAAAGAGGTGAAATGTTTGGTCTTCTGCCCAGGCATGACCATGATGGGCTTTTTCATCCCACGGACAACTGTCTCACCCAGAGCCTGATTTAAACAAACCACATCACCATCAGAATCCTCCTCGCCAACTTCCTCCTCAGTGCCAGCTACACCAGTATCCTCATCCTGTTGTACTTAAACAGTGACATCTTCAATTTGCATATCAGCAAGTGGACTGTGGGTGCTCCTTTCAGCACTTGCAGAGGGCGTGCAAATGGTGGAAAGAGCCACCTCTTCCCGTCCAGTGCTGGGAAGGTCAGGCATCGCAACCGCCACCACACTTGGACTCTCCTTGGGGATTTGTGATATCTTCTTAGAACGCACAGTTCTTCGCTGTGCTTTTGCCAGCTTAACTTGTTTAATTTTTTTTAGCGGAAGGAGGGCTTCCATCATCATGTGAAGCTGAACCACTAGTCATGAACATAGGGAAAGAACTTAGCCGTTCCTTGCCACTCCGTGTCGTAAATGGCATATTGGCAAGTTTACGTTTCTCTTCAGATGATTTAAATGTTTTTTTAAGGTCATTTTCCTGAACTTTATCATTTGGGATTGCATGTGCCCTCTACTATTGGGCATCGGCCTTGGCAGACGACGCTGATGGCATGTTATAATCTATGTCATGACTAGTGGCAGCAGCTTCAGCACTAGGAGGAAGTGGTTCTTGATCTTTCCCTATTTTATTTTTATCGGAGAAAGTTTGGTCCTCCATTTATGTTATATTGATATATACGTGCGGCTAAGGCGCACACAAACACAGAAAATATTTTTTTATTTTTGTTGGAGACTAGAGCACTTTGTGGGTTACAGCACCCTTTAACAGACAAGCCAGCCAGCCCTTTACTTATGGGACACAGGCGCACGCTTGGCGCTGCTCCTTTGTTGATGCACGTGCAGCCACAGAGCACACAATTCACAAACAAAGAAAATATTTTTTTATTTTGTTTGGAGTGCACTTTGGGGGTTACAGCACCCTTTAACGGTCAAGCCAGCCGGCCCTTTACCTATGACACAGGCGCACGCTTTGCGCTACTTTGTTGATGCACGTGCAGCTACTGCGCACACAATTCACAAACACAAAAAAATATTTTTTTTTATTTTTTTTGGAGTGCACTTTGGGGGTTACAGCACCCTTTAACGGTCAAGCCAGCCGGCCCTTTACCTATGACACAGGCGCATGCTTGGCGCTACTTTGTTGATGCACGTGCGGATACTACGCACACAATTCACAAACACAAAAAAATATATATATTTTTTTTTGGAGTGCACTTTGGGGGTTACAGCACCCTTTAACGGTCAAGCCAGCCGGCCCTTTACTTATGGGACACAGGCGCACGCTTGGCACTGCTCCTTTGTAGATGCACGTGCAGCCACAGTGCACACAATTCACAAACATAGAAAATATTTTTTTATTTTGTTTGGAGTGCACTTTGGGGGTTACAGAACCCTTTAACAGTCAAGCCAGCCGGCCCTTTACTTATGGGACAGAGGCGCACGCTTGGCGCTGCTCCTTTGTTGATGCACGAGCAGCCACATTGCAAACAATTCACAAACACAGAAAATATTTTTTTATTTTGTTTGCAGTGTACTTTGGGGGTTACAGCACCCTTTAACGGTCAAGCCAGCCGGCCCTTTACTTATGACACAGGCGCACGCTTGGCACTACTTTGTTGATGCACGTGCAGCTACTGCGCACACAATTCACAAACACAGAATTTATTATTTTTTTTGCGCTTGCGGGGAGCACCCCTGATAGATAGAGCACCCCTTGGACAACACTACAGCACCCCTTTAGGACTGGGACACTGCACAGGACTTTGGAGTGGACACAGCCCCTATGGACAACAGCAGCACAGCACAGCCAACCCCTATTGGACTTTGGAGGAGTGGACACAGCCCCTATGGACAACAGCAGCACAGCACAACACAGCCAGCCCCTATGGACTTTGGAGGAGTGGACACAGCCCCTATGGACAACAGCAGCACAACACTACACTACACCAGCCCAGCCAGCCCTTACTCCCACCCTCCCTCTTCACTGTCCACGGCCGAGTGAGAAAATGGCGCCGACGCGGGTACCTTATATAGAATCCAAAACCCGCGAGACCCGGAAGGCGGGATGATGACGTTTTGCCTCGATTTCAGATCCGAGTCAGGCGGGAAAAGTCGAGCCTGACTCGGATCAGGGGGGCTCGGATTTCAGAAATCCGAACCCGCTCACCCCTACCAATTACACAGATCATTCCTTGAACAAAAAAAGGTGAAATACAACATTTAAACCACTTCAAATTAATAGTCCCATCTCAGATTGTGACATGGGTAATTGTTTGTAAATTATGATCAAGTGTCTTATATCAAAAAATAATAAAAGTACTGTTGTAAAGTATAACATTTCTCTGAGTCACAATCTGTATATAAGAGTGATTTTAAGTACTGCAAAACTAATCACATACTCTTAATTAACCCTTGTCAATGAGGAAAAGTTCCTCACATACATTGTGCAAGTATGTTCAATCGCTGGTATCCACTCTCAAAATGTAACCCTTGTGCTAATGTCCTAAAAACGGATTGTTGTCCGTGCTGATTGATTTAGATGCTGGATAAATTATAATGACCAGAGCCATATATATATATATATATATATATATATATATATTAGGGGTGAGCGGGTTCGGATTTCTGAAATCCGAACCCCCCCGAGCCCCCCCGATCCGAGGCCGATCCGAGTCAGGCTCGACTTTTCCCGCCTGACTCGGATCTGAAATCGAGGCAAAACGTCATCATCCCGCCTTCCGGGTCTCGCGGGTTTTGGATCCTATATAAGGTACCCGCGTCGGCGCCATTTTCTCACTCGGCTGTGGACAGTGAAGAGGGAGGGTGAGAGTTAGGGCTGGCTGGGCTGTGTAGTGTAGTGTAGTGCAGAGTAGTGTTGTGCTGTGCTGTGCTGCTGTTGTCCATAGGGGCTGTGTCCACTACTTCAAAGTCCATAGGGGCTGGCTGTGTTGTGCTGTGCTGCTGTTGTTAATAGGGGCTGTGTCCACTACTTCAAAGTCCATAGGGGCTGGCTGGACTGTGTTGTGCAGTCAGTTCTCCATAGGGGCTGTGTCCACTCCAAAGTCCTGTGCAGTGTCCCAGTCCTAAAGGGGTGCTGTAGTGTTGTCCAGGGGGTGCTCTGTCCATCAAGGGTGCTCCCCCCAAGTGCTAAAAAAAACCATATTTTTTCTGTGTTTGTGAATTGTGTGCGCAGTAGCCGCACGTGCATCAACAAAGTAGTGCCAAGCGTGCGCCTGTGTCATAAGTAAAGGGCCGGCTGGCTTGACCGTTAAAGGGTGCTGTGACCCCCAAAGTACACTCCAGTCCAAACCAAATAAAAAAATATTTTCTGTGTTTGTGAATTGTGTGCGCAGTAGCCGCACGTGCATCAACAAAGTAGTGCCAAGCGTGCGCCTGTGTCATAAGTAAAGGGCCGGCTGGCTTGACCGTTAAAGGGTGCTGTAACCCCCAAAGTACACTCCAGTCCAAACCAAATAAAAAAATATTTTCTGTGTTTGTGAATTGTGTGCGCAGTAGCCGCACAAAAGTAGTGCCAAGCGTGCGCCTGTGTCATAAGTAAAGGGCCGGCTGGCTTGACCGTTAAAGGGTGCTGTAACCCCCAAAGTACACTCCAAACCAAATAGAAAAATATTTTCTGTGTTTGTGAATTGTGTGCACTGTGGCTGCACGTGCATCAACAAAGGAGCAGCGCCAAGCGTGCGCCTGTATCCCATAAGTAAAGAGCCGGCTGGCTCATTTCTTAAAGGGTGGTGTAACCCACAAAGTGCACTACTCTCCAGCAAAAATAAAAAAAATATTTTCTGTGTTTGTGTGCGCCTTAGCCGCACGTATATATCAATATAACATAAATGGAGGACCAAACTTTCTCCGATAAAAATAAAATAGGGAAAGATCAAGAACCACTTCCTCCTAGTGCTGTTGCTGCTGCTGGGAGTTGTTCATCATCCCAGAGAGGAAGTAGGAACACCACTACTTTTACTAAACAATTGACCCTCCAACAGTCCCTAGCGATGAGGATGAAGTACGACAGCAGTCATCCTGAAGCAAAACGTATAACTGAGGCCTTGACTGCTATGTTGGTGTTAGACGTGCGTCCGGTATCCACCATTAGTGCAGTGGGATTTAGACAATTGATGGAGGTATTGTGTCCCCGGTTCCAAATTCCGTCTAGATTCCACCTGCATCCTCAAAGCAGCAGTGACAAGCGTGCGTCTGTCTGTTAAAGGGTGGTGTAACCCTCAAAGTGCGCTCCACAAACAATAAAAAAATTCTTCTTTTTTTTTCTGTCTTTGAGAAATGTGTGGGCTGTAGCCGCACCTGCATCCTTAATGCAGCAGCGACAAGCGTGCGTCTGTCTGTTAAAGGGTGGTGTAACCCTCAAAGTGCGCTCCACAAACAATAAAAAAGTTCTTCTTTTTTTTTCTGTCTTTGTGAATTGTGTGGGCTGTAGCCGCACTTGCATCCTCAAAGCAGCAGCGACAAGCGTGCGTCTGTCTGTTAAAGGGTGGTGACACCCTCAAAGTGTGCTCCACAAACAATAAAAATATTCTTCTTTTTTTTTCTGTCTTTGTGAAATGTGTGGGCTGTAGCCGCACCTGCATCCTTAAAGCAGCAGCGGCAAGCGTGCGTCTGTCTGTTAAAGGGTGGTGACACCCTCAAAGTGCGCTACTCAAACAATAAAAAAATTCTTCTTTTTTTTCTGTCTTTGTGAATTGTGTGGGCTGTAGCCGCACTTGCATCCTCAAAACAGCAGCGACAAGCGTGCGTCTGTCTGTTAAAGGGTGGTGTAACCCTCAAAGTGCGCTCCACAAACAATAAAAAAATTCTTCTTTTTTTTTCTGTCTTTGAGAATTGTGTGGGCTGTAGCCGCACCTGCATCCTCAAAGCAGCAGCGACAAGCGTGCATCTGTCTGTTAAAGGGTGGTGACACCCTCAAAGTGTGCTCCACAAACAATAAAAATATTCTTTTTTTTCTGTCTTTGTGAAATGTGTGGGCTGTAGCCGCACCTGCATCCTTAATGCAGCAGCGACAAGCGTGCGTCTGTCTGTTAAAGGGTGGTGTAACCCTCAAAGTGCGCTCCACAAACAATAAAAAAATTCTTCTTTTTTTTTCTGTCTTTGTGAATTGTGTGGGCTGTAGCCGCACTTGCATCCTCAAAGCAGCAGCGACAAGCGTGCATATGTCTGTTAAAGGATTACATCGGTGACAGCATCCAAGTAAGCATGTCAGACAGTCCGTACCTGTACTGGCAGGAAAAAGAAGCAATTTGGAGGTCCCTGTACAAACTGGCTCTATTTTACCTGAGTTGCCCCCCCTCCAGTGTGTACTCCGAAAGAGTGTTTAGTGCAGCCGGGAACCTTGTCAGCGAAAGGCGTAGGAGGTTGCTTCCACAAAATGTGGAGAAGATGATGTTCATAAAATGAATTAAAATGGGAGACCAGCCTCCAGAACGTACAGAGGGACCTGTGGTTGTGGATTCCAGCGGGGACAAATTAATACTCTGTGAGATGAGGATGTACACAACACTGAAGAGGGTGAGGAATCGGTGGATGAGGACGACATCTTGCCTCCGTAGAGCCAGTTTGTGCAGGGACAGATTAATTGCCAGCTTGTTTTGTGGGGGCCAAAACGAACCAATCATTTCAGCCACAGTCATGTGGCAGACCCTGGCGCTGAAATGTTTGGTTTGTTAAAGTGTGCATGTCCTGTTTATACAACATAAGGGTGGGTGGGAGGGCCCAAGGACAATTCCATCTTGCACCTCTTTTTTTTCTTTGAATTATGTACTGTTTGGGGCCTAGTTTTTCAAACTGCCATCCTGTCTGCCACTGCAGTGTCACTCCTAGATGGACCACGTGTTTGTGCCGCCCACTCGTATCTCTTAGCATAGTCATCCAGCTACCTCGGTGCAACCTTTTGGATATAAAAACACTATTGTGAGGTGTGAGGTGTTCAGAATAGACTGGAAATGAGTGGAAATTAAGGTTATTGAGGTTAATAATAGCATAGGAGCAGAAAAACCCACAAATTCTGTGATTTTAGCTGTTTTTATGCTTTTTTTAAAAAAAATACAGATCCAAACAAAACCCAGAACCCAAAACACGGAAGGGTGGTTTTGGCAAAACCAATCCAGATCCAAAACACGAAGAAAGATCCAGATCCAAAACACAAAACACGAAAAGTGGCCGGTGCACACCCCTAATATATATATATATATATATATATATATATGTATATATATATATATATATATATATATATATATATATATATATATATATTTCAGTCAGTGGATACCTGCAATCAAGTGACATTTAAAAAGAAAAACATAAATCCTTAAATAAGAGAATAATGTTAAATTACATCAAACAATGAGAGTGTGCATCCACATATTATTAATCCTAATTTCAGGATGATCTTATATATATATAAACATCCGTGATGTATGCAGAAAAAACTAAAAGAGGACCAGTCTCTGTATAATAATAGGAGAAATATAACTCTGCCCTAATGGGCGAAGACCTCTCAAACAATGAGAGTGTGCATCCACATATTATTAATCCTAATTTCAGGATGATTTTATACATATATAAACATCCGTGATGTATGCAGAAAAAACTAAAAGAGGACCAGTCTCTGTATAATAATAGGAGAAATATAACTCTGCCCTAATGGGCGAAGACCTCTCACCCCTGTCCCCGTTTACCATGAGGTATTGGACGGGTCAGAGGGAGACAGAGACCTCCTGGGTGCAGAGTAGAAACAAGGGAGAGAGAGGAAAATTAAGTTGGTTTCTGCTGTCCCTGCTAGCTCCGGTTTCCCCCTGTTGTGAGAACACAGTGCAGGGTGGAACAACCGGATATAGCGGGATGAGAGAGCCGACAGAGGTAACTGATTGCCCTGGATGGAAGGTCGGACAAGGGAGGGATGTGCATGAACGAAATCCTGATAAGCAGTCTAGAGGCCGTCCCAGCCTCAGCTGTATTAGGTAAATGACTACAGCTCCCAGGATATACTTGCAGCATTGTATTTGTATGTCCCAGCCTCAGCTGTATTAGGTAAATGACTACAGCTCCCAGCATATTCTTGCTGCATTGTATTTGTATGTCCCAGCCTCAGCTGTATTAGGTAAATTACTACAGCTCCGAACAATTAACTTAGAAGTAATGTTAACTTAAGTAGTTTATCACTGCATACTATCTGTAGCTGATGGCTTGGAATATAGGGCCTGATTCAGACCCACTCGCGAGCGGCTGTCCGCTCGCAAGTGGGTCGATGTTCTGGACAGAGCATGCGCACGACGGAGGGAGCTCCGTCGTGCGCATGCGCCAGACGCGACGAGCGAAGGAAAGTCCTTCGCTCGTTGTGTCTGATCAAAGGGGGCGTGCTGTCGATGTTGTTTGACAGCACGCCCTTTGGTAGGCGTGCCGGGGGCGTGCCACCCTGACGGGGGCGTTCCCACGGGAACGCCTCCCGTCAGAAGCCGGCCCACTGACATCACTAGTGATGTCAGTGGGAGTGATTTTGGCTCTGATAGAGCCAAAATCACTCCGGAGCTTGCTGTTGAAAACCTCAACCGCAGGCTCCGGCTCGCAGTTTCGATGGTCGCGATGGTCAAGACCATCGCGGCCATCAAAATGCACGCTCGTATAGCCTGTGGGTGGTGACCCACAGCTATACGAACGTCCAGGAGGACGCTCCATTTTCATGGAGGCCGGCCCTCATTCAGAGCGTGCGCTCTGCTCAGAGCGTACGGCTCTGAATGAGGGCCATAGTTTTTTGTATTTTTGTTTTCTTTGTTAGCTTCTAAATATATAGACCCAGATGTTAGCTTAATGGTATGTGCTATTTGTTTAAGGTAATTTATTGCTAGCAATATTAGTGGGAGTGTTTTGGTGGTAGTTAGCAATAAGTGGTTTCACATGCCAGGTCTCCTATGTAAAGGCCCCCATACATCAGCAATTGATTGCAGCAATCGTGCAATTTGCAATCGATTGTGTATAAAAATCTTTCCCTTTTTCAATCAATTGTGGCATCTCTGCAATCGATTGAAAAAGGGAAAGATTTTTATACACAATCGATTGCAAATTGCACGATTGCTGCAATCAATTGCTGATGTATGGGGCTTTTAGGTTCATTAGTTGGCTGGATAGCCTTGGCTGGACTGCCCTATCTCATAAGTGCCAATTACATTATAAATTGATTACTGGTGTTATATCAGCGTTAGACAGAAGGAAACCCACCGATCTACAAACAACCCAAACATTAATTGGACAAAGTGGGATTAACATTTGTGAGTTCACATTCTCCATACTACAAGATCCTGTGGACTACATAACCAGGACTTTCATTACTGAACTCCCAGTTTGGTGGCTACATAAACCTGGAGCCTCCCTTGCTATTTGCGCTGGCTCTGTGCTTTACATTTAATCCTAATGCATACTTATCTGTGTTAGTGTCAGTTTACCTCTATAATAATGTACTTTTACCTTAGCTCTTTTCTAAAGGCCCTCATACATCAGAGATTGATTGCAGCAATCGTGCAATTTGCAATCGATTGTGCATAAAAATCTTTCCCTTTTTCAATCGATTGCAGAATTGCCACAATCGATTGAAAAAGGGAAAGATTTTTATACACAATCGATTGCAAATTGCACGATTGCTGCAATCAATCTCTGATGTATGGGGGCCTTAAAAGTCTTATATCATCTAGCTCCAACCACTGTCTATTTTATTATTTAATTTCTGCTCCAACCAAATCTCCACTTTTATTATACTCAATAATAAACTTTTGTTTTACAGACACATTTTTCCCTCTTACTTGCATTTCTGGAAATTTGCACTCTCTTACATTCTTTCTTCATTCATTCCTACTTTCAACTTTTTCTTCCCCTATTTACATCATCCTTACCTTTACCATGATTTCTTCAACTCCCACCTTCACTCAGTGTCTACTTACTTTTGTTCTGCCCTTTGCTTCCACCTTTATCCTTTCCCTCTTGTCTCCTCCACTTCCTCTTCCCATTATCTCCTCTCCTCTGTTTACCTTCCTCCCCATCTTCTCCCATTTCTCCACTTTCATTCTCTTATACTCCACTGGGGTCCTACTACCTCACTGCTAATCCCTCCTCCCACCCCCCTCTCCATGTCACTTCACCCCACATCATTAATCTCCCTCCCTGCCCACCTTCTACTGGCTCCCCTTCTAGCCTGGAGACCACACCATCGCTACACTCTATTCATCTCGGTCCCCCAAATTAATCTCACCTCCACGCTATAGCAACCCTGATAATCTCATTCAAATCTCTGCAACAAACGTTGTCCCTCTATCCTGTGTCCTCTGGAATGCCAGGTCAGTCTGTAATAAACTGGTCCCAACCCATGACCTTTTCATCTCCAACTCCCTGAATCTCCTAGCCATTACTGAAACCTGGATTTTACCCTCTGACACTTTTCCTGCAGCTCTCTCCTCTGGGGGCCTCACCTTTTCCCACACCCCACGACTTGGGGGTCGCCATGGTGGTAGTGTTGGTGTCCTCCTATGCCCTGGTTACTCATACCAACCCATTCCCTCTGAACCATCCCTTACATTTTCTACATTTGAAGTCCATGCTATATGCCTCTTCCACCCAGTACACCTCCGAGTAGCTGTCATTTACCGTCCCCCTGGCCCTCCCTCCTAGTTACTTGACAACTTTGCTTCCTGGCTCCCTCGCTTTCTATCCTCAGACCTTCCCTCCATTATCCTAGGTGACTTCAATATTCCAATTGATATCCCCACAGAATCCTCTGCCTCCAAACTCATCACATCTTCACTTGGTCTCTCCAAATGGACCTCCTCACCCTCCCATGTAGTGGCCATTTGCTTGATCTGGTCTTCACTCACCGATGTGATATTTCTGATCACTCCAATTCCCCATTCCCACTTTCTGACCATCACCTTCTCTCTTTTAACCTGTCCCTCTCTCCTTCCCCTCCTCTACCTCCAAAAGCCACCATCACTAAGCATAACATTGACGCTATCGACAGTTTCCTTTTCTTCCCTGCTTGACTCACTTCTCTCCCCTATCCTCTCTCTGTCCTGCCCTGAACAAGCCATTTCCCTATCTGGCCCTCATCCGGTCCCCCCCCCCTTCCACCTCTCCCCTTGATCCTATCCCCTCCCGCCTCCTCTCTCCTTCTGCCTGCCCCCATCTTGTCCACCTCATTAACCTCTCCCTCTCATCAGGCACTGTTCCTTCTGCATTCAAGCATGCCCTTATCTTCCCCTTTCTTAAAAAACCTACCCTTGGTCCTAACCTTCTTTCTAACTACCGACCCATCTCTCTCCTCCCTTTTGCCTCCAAACTTCTTGAGCGGACTGTCTACAACAGCCTTACCGCTTTTCTTTCCTCCCACTCCTTCCTTGACCCTTTTCAGTCCGGCTTCCGTTCTCTCCACTCCACTGAAACTGCCCTCGCGAAAGTCAGCAACGACCTCCTTGCTGCCAAATCCAAAGGCCACTACTCTCTTCTCATTCTCCTTGATCTCTCTGCTGCTTTTGACACTGTGGACCACCCTCTACTGCTGCATATCCTTCACTTCCTTGGTCTACATGAAACTGCCCTCTCCTGGTTGTCGTCCTACCTCTCTGATCGATCTTTCTCAGTTTCCTCTCATGACTCCTCTTCCCACCCACAGCCTCTTACAGTAGGTGTTTCCCAAGGTTCTGTTCTTGGACCTCTCCTATTCTCCCGCCATTCTTCCTCTTTAGGTGAACACATCAGCTCTTTTGACCTCCATTATCATCTCTATGCTGATGATACTCAAATCTGCCTTTCCTCCCCTGATCTCTCCCCCTCTCTTCTGACTCGTATCTCCAACTGTCTCTCTGCTATCTCTTCCTGGATATCCCAGCGATTTCTTAAACTTAATATGTCTAAAACAGAGCTGATCATCTTCCCACACTCCCACATAACCTCACCTCCCACTATTTCTTTATCAATTGATGGAATAACTATCTCATCTAGTCCCAAGGTACACTGTTTTGGAGTTATCCTGGACTTATCCCTCTCATTCAAACCACATATCCAGAACCTTTCACAGTCCTGTTGTTTCCATCTCAAAAATATTTCTAAGATCAGACCCTATCTCACCCAGGATGCTACTAAAACCCTCATACACTCACTGGTCATATCCAGATTGGACTACTGTAACCTCCTCCTATCTGGCCTCCCCAAATCCCATCTCTCTCCTCTCCATTTGCCTCCCCTCTCCTACAAGCCCTCCACTGGCTCCCCTTCCCTTTTAGAACCCAATTTAAGGTTCTCACGCTTGTTTACAAAGCCCTCATCCAATCTTCTCCCATATAAATCTCTGATCTCATCTCCCTTCACTCTCCTCTCTCTTTGTTCAACTAATGCACGCAGCCTTTCATGCCAGCTGATTAGTTCCTCCCACTCCCGCCTCCAAGATTTTGCCTGCACTGCTCCCCACCTCTGGAACTCTCTCCCACTCCCCATCAGACTCTCCACCTCTTTGCAATCCTTCAAACGGGCTCTCAAGACCCACTACTTCATCAAAGCCTTCCAGCTATCATTCTCTCTGCTACAAGCTCTTTCCTCCCCATCTACCCCATCTGTGTCAAACCTGTTTGTCTTCCCCTCCTTTTTAGAATTTCAGCTCTTACGAGCAGGGCCCTCTACCCTCTTATGCTTCTCCCTACTTTAGTTTCATCTACTTCTTACTCACCACTAGGGCACCTAAAGGTGCCCACACACATACCGACTTGCTCCCAATCAGCCGATGTACATGATTTCCCCTGAACTCTCCCCAGGCAGTCGTGGTCACGATTTGGAGTTAAAAATATCTATCGTGCAGCCAGTGCATTGTATCCCAGATTGGCTAATCTGCCCTACAGCACGGCAGATCTGAAGATGAGATGTACGACGAGCAGGGACGCGCATCGGCATCGTGAGAAAGAGTAGAAACTCACAATTTGGCCATTTTTTACATGATCTGTCGTCACGATTCGTCGAAGTCGGCCAAATTGGATGAAACGTCGGTATGTGTGTGGGCACCATTACACTTGGTTGCTTATCTGGGTGTTATGATCACTAACGTAGCAATATATATTATCCACTGTGGCTTCAGACGCAGAACTGGCACAGATGACTCTAGGAGATTGCATTCAGTAGAAGTACTGAGTACACAGACTGTGGATAAACACTAGGAAGGAAAAAGTCACTAGAAGCAATAGAGCTTGGAACCTGGAACGCTGCAACAGCAAGTCTTCACTGGAAATAACAACATTGTACAGGCAACTTCCTGTTGTCCAGAACCAGGTTAAATACCCTAAGGTAGCAGTACATTGGAGGATAGTGTCAGCTGACAGCAACCAATGTTACCATTGGGTAAAGGGAATATCAGGATATAAACTATCATGGCTGTACCCATGACGGTAACCGCAGAAACCACATCATGGAGCGAGCACATGGATGTCCTAGCAGACCCCAGGTATAAGCCTCAGCGCGTCACCCACCGCCATGCCTGGCATCTGACTGCTCGGGAGGTCAGGGGAAGCTGGCGCTGTGAGCAACGGCCGATCCTAGGCCGCAACCTGACACCCCTGAGATGAGCTTTTCTGTGCACACTTCAGACTATTTCCCAGAAACACCCGTGGTCTTGCGCCGCCAGTTCTAATGTCAGCGATTACACATGCAACAGCACGTCTGTGTACACTCAGGTGAACGCATGCGTTGTTTTGGTTTTCAGAACTTTCTGTGCATGCGCAATAGCAAATAATCGCTCAACTGCACAAACATTGGCACTTGGGAAATCTGAGGACGAGCGATATCATTCTAAATACCATTCTTCTGAGGGATATCAATAGGGGTTCTGGACTACAGACCTTCATCAAAATAAAGTAATATGTCCATAACATCTTTCCCTCTGACTATCCAACAGATTACAGAACTTTACAGTTGGAAAGATAAGTAAATCTCTACTCCATCATTATTATTATTAATACGCACTTGCATCAGCCCTTTTCCTCGTACAAGAGATCCATCTAATAATAGGAGCATTTACTGAATGCTCTTTGTTAAAGCCTCTGTGAACGGAAGCAAAACGCAACAGCGGTTTGCTATATCTTGCCGGATACTTACCTGATTATCTATATTGTTCTCATTTGATTCTGCGGGAGCCGCCTTTTGCATGGAAGCGAAGCTCTATCTGGTATGCTGGACTTGGATTGATACGGTGGCCGGTAAAGGCGGTCACGAGCTGACTTGATTATTGCCTTTGGAGCTGCAAAAGCCAGGATCATTCGGCTATCTGCCTTAAACACTGGGTGCCTTCCCAGCAGCAGCCCTTCACAGCACCACAGTCTCCCTAGGCGGACTACGGCTACCGACCCGGAGGTCTGAAACTTGAGGATTAAAGATTACAATTATTTCTATACAAAGGACCAGTGAGAACGTGGTTTTTGCTTTGGACAGACTGTTTCCAAAAAATATGGTGGTGGTTCCTAAAGGGGGCCTTTTACAACAATCAGTTCTTATAATATATTGAAATAGTGTTTTTATGTCTCTATAGAGATAGTGGATAATATTAGTAAGAAATTTGCACAGTGTAATATTATTGTGTGTTTGTTTTATCTGATACATGTTACATAAAGGATAATATATTATTATATCTATTATATTATATCTATTATACTTAAATTGGCGTCTTGATCTTTTTTTCTGCCGTGTCAATTGATTGTCATTATTTGATATATATTAGCGCAACACCATTCTTTAGTCATCTAGTTATGCACAACTTTTCACAGCCTGTAGACACAGGTTTGCTAAACTCTGTATACGAGCAAATACTCTGCGTTGCCTATAGTTGCTTGGCTCCAGGTAATGCACATCTGACTTGTATTCAACTCTGCAACAGCCCCAAAGTACTGTCTACAAACTAGCTCTCCCATTTCTGAACATCTCTTTACAATAGAGCATTGTACATTTCTCCAGAATTTTAAACTCAGGCTGCTCAGCCCACAGCATCTGGAGTACATCATGTCATGCTACAATAACCTGAAAAACGACCACCAGTGGATAAAACAAGTGGGCCGTGCCCATGAATAGAGCTTTTATAGCCTACTCCTATGTGTACAGTACATGCCACTCACACCTCAGGAACCGTAGTCGTTGCACAGTCTGAGTGGAAAGAACTACATTTCCCAGCAACCCTCTCAGGCCGCAATAGGGAAGGCAAATGGGAGGCCTTCCGCTTCTACGCGCGCAAAGGATTGTGGGGGTTGTGGTGCACACGGTTAGGCGCGCCCCATGTCAGGGAATGGAGCAGGTTGTGTGACGGAACTACCACCATGCGCCCTCTGCGTCGCGTCCCGTGCGCCGGCTTACGTCAGTCACGTCGCGGCAACACACGAGGAGCCGTTGAGTGAGTGCTGAGTCGGGTTAGTGCCGCCGCCAGCGGGTTCAGCAGCCGGGTCTCCAGCCTTACAGCTGCCGCGTCTCATCGCCCTGAGCGGGAAGCCCGTCCGCCTCCGCCCCACGCTGTTCTCCGTCACTACCGCCAGCAGCTACCCGGAAACCATGGACCCCAGCGACACAGCCCCGGATTCCTGGGAGCAGGCGGACGTGGACGGCCCGGAGGCCCAACTCAACTCGTCCCTGGCCAAGCTCAACGTCAACGCCAAGCCGTTCGTCCCCAATGTCCACGCCGCGGAGTTCGTGCCTTCCTTCCTGGTTCGGGGCAGCGTGTCTGCGGACGGGCTGGAGGAGGAGGGTAAAGAGCGGGCCAAGGGCTGATGGTTGGGGGGCTGTAGCACACTGAGGAGCCCGGGCCTGGAGCTCGCTCCCCCCGCCCAGGTCTCCTCTCTGTGAGGGAGGTGCCGGCGGTTTGATGGGAGACAGGCACCGTAATGGCTCCAGCCGGCTCTTCCACACTCACCTCAGGCATTGTCGGAGGCTGTAGTACAGCATGGGGTGTATCTCAGTGCTTGGGGCAGCTGTCATTACCGCAGCCAAAAGCTGATTTTACTGTACTGTGGGCGGTTATGTGATGTTAAGCTCTATGAATATTTAAAGCTAATTAGCCTGATCAGGGTGTAATGTGCCTCAGTGCAATATGGGGGGTACTGGACATTGTAAAGCATTGGGGCACAACCAGTCATTTTATCATTTCTTTAGTCATGGAAAGCTATCTACCTGGTTTAAAATCTCTGAAGTGTGGTGCCGATTTCCTCGCCATAGTTATTGAAAGTCTCTCATATACTTCGTAATGCAATGTTTCTCTTATGTGAGAAAATGCACAAGCATGTAGCTACTGTAAACATTACATTTCTTCAACTCTGTAAGCTCGCTCATGAGGCTGTTGCATCTTTTCCAAATGACCTATGTAATAGGGCTTTAACAACTAATGTGGTGGTAAATGGCAGGAACTCTGCGTTTTTAGTGGGATTCATCTAATGGAGGACACTCCACTTACCCTGCTTGTGGTAGATGGCAGTAATCTAAGCAGACAGCCTGGGAGCATCCGCTGTAACAAGCCTTATCATTGCCACGAATGCTAGTGGGTATGTGGCCATTGGAACCGATTGGTTTCATTTACCTACCATAAGGATGCCTGCATTCTGGCATGCTTGTACCAATGTTTAAGAAAAACAGTGTTTAATACCTTCTGTATCAAGATGAACAAACCATTGGTACAAGCATGCCAGAGTATGTGGGTCCATATGTTAGCAATTACTTATTACCCTCTGAAGTTCACATTTTAAACATTTATCTTTAACAAAAAATCTTTGTAGCTGTATAAAGTGATGTAATGAATCTGCTTCTATTCAGTCCACCAATAATAGTGTAGTACTGGGACAACCCATAGGGTGCTACACACCAGCAATACAGCCCCGCTGTGTGATGGTGGGCTCTGGTCCCCTGCACTGGTTGCAAACCGCTGCAAGCTCCAGGTGAAGACACTAGGTCTTAAACACTTACTCTAGCGGCTAGCAGTGCGTCACTTTAATGTATTTAAAGCTGCACATCTAGGTAGTGCGACAATAAAATCAACCTACTCAATGGTCTTTCTTCAGGGGCTACCATTCATCCCTTTTCCATTCATTTCCTTTGTGTGAATCTATGGACAATTAGTAACTATGTAGATAAACAAAACAAATTGAGCTTGCCGCATTACATTACCACCCCTACAGGAAATTTTAAAAAGGTTTGTGGCCTCCTATAGTGCAGAGATTGAGAGGTACCGGGTAACACTATTTTACCATACTGTTTCTGGAACTTCACAAAGCAGCAGGGCAGTGCTGCTTTAAATGAGACATTACAGTGGGATAAAAGGTCATTCTGTCTAGTAGTATGCTTTCTTAACATAAACACTTAATGCATTGATGGTTCTTTCTCACTGCTAGACCTCATGTAACTGTCGCAATCGTGACCTGGAATTTGTCTACTCCTGGTTGAGCCCTAACTGTGCTGAATAAATTATATAATATAGTTTTTTTAGCTGACAAGGCATTGTAGAAGTTGTAAGATGGATTGAGAGCAACTGATTGCTTTCTCCTTTATAGAGTATTCGTTTTGTGGTGGGTAAAAACACTGTTAAAGCTACAATAGCATACACATTGCCCCTGCTAACGATGTCGGCCCTTCATGCAGGTCAGACGGGCGATATAGCTGACTATGCGTGCGAGTGCGCATCGTCAGTGACGTTGAGGGTACACACTAGACGACGTGCCTGATATGTCATTTTATCCGGCCGGATCGGACGACATACCGTCTAGTGTATACCGGCCATACTTGTGATTGCTCCCATTCAAACCTTTCCACTGTTAAATTTAATGGATTTGCTTGTTCAGTGCCAAAGAACTAGCAGAGCCCCATGAAAAATGGCAGTATGTAGCAGCCTCCTGCTTGGTAGAGGGACACCTTTGTAAAATATACAACTAATAGTTGCGCTAAACTGCTGTTTTCTGAATTAAGTACTGGGTGCAGTGCCCTGAGGCACTAGTTAAGCTGGATTTGTGCTCACATCTCAGTAAAGTGTGAGCAGAAATCCGCTAGTCGCATATTAACAGAGTAGCCAATTAAATAGTTCTGGGCACTTTCTGGTAGCTTCATCGCCACGCTGGGAATTTAATTGCTCACTTAGGGCTCGAATCGAATGCAAATTAAATAGCTCCGGGAGGGAGCTCCTGGAGTTATTCAATTCAGCGCGCTGTTAAGAATTTCTTCTCGCACCCCTCCAGGCTCCAAATCCTACAAAAGTACAGGCGCGATGCTGTTTTCTGCCCTTAGCGCCGTAGAAGCAGCCTCGTGCCGGGCAGTTTAATCGGAGAATGCTCGTTCTCTCAACTAAACACTCTGTTTATGGGTGGGCGTGAGAATGGGCATTCTCCGACCTAACAGCGCGCTGAATTGAATAGCTCTGGGAGCTCCCTCCCGGTGCTATTTAATCCGCAATCGATTGAAACGAGCCCTTAATATCTAGGTCCATCCAGTATCTCGCTAGTGATACACACAGGTGGATGAGGATCTGAAGCCTAGGAGCCAGCATGATATTTTTGGAAGTCCACATAAAACCTCTCTTGGCACCCCACCTGACCCTATGATAACTCTTTGTAATTTATATCAAGATGGGAAATTAATTAGGTGACAATAGTTTAATATGAATATTTGTTTACTTTTTATTAATGGTTTAAACTGTCTGTATAACCTTTATGCAGAAAATAAGCACTTATAATAACCTGAATGCTCCTCACTCTGGCCACTGAGAAACTATCATGTCTTCCTCTTAGGGATGGCTTCAATTAGCCTTGAAGCAGTGCCCAGGGCTATTCAGTTGCAGGCTACACTTAACAGATTTCTGTTTGCCCCTCCTGAGGCTTGAACAGAAATCCTCGGTAAGTAGGGCTTTCTGCCCTTATCGTGGCTGCCGCAATTGAGTTAACCCATAGCTCCGGAAACTTATCCCTGAATCTATGGATTAACTGCACGAGGAAAAATGCTTGTTATTGAATAGCTTTGGGTGTAAAAGTCAGAGGGTACATGCCCTTTTCCTTGTACGTTAAGTATTGAATCCAATTGTATATGGCACGTAATGTGCTCATAATTGAAGCTTATGTATCTTATTTCTGTTAGCCCCTTGTGCTGATAGGTGGCTATCGTCAGAGATGCAATGTCCCTGCATATTTGTGGTGTTCTAAAAGAGTAGTGAGGTCTGTGTACTTCTCTAGGGAAAAAATATCTAAGGAGAGTAAAGCCACATACACACTTAACGATATGCTCCATGAGCGATATCGTTAAGTGTTTCTCCTGCACTGCCGGGCTCAATGTCGTTAACGACATTGAGCATACACACTGAAAGATGTCGTGCACGATATCGTTCAGTGACTGCACCCTCCCTAATCCCCATACTTGCAGAACCTGACGTTATCATCTGGTTGTCCTGCAAGTACGGGCGATGAAAGACATCGTTAACTATCCACGGGAGCACGCATTAACTCTCATGCATACAAACTGGATTATATTGTATGCAATGAACGATATCGTTATTGTTCTTATCGTCTAGTATATATGTGGCTTTAGGATGAGGTGTTTAACTGCAGACCTTCATCAGCAGGGAAACATGTCTACACCCTATGTCCAACACTGACAAAACAGTTGATGTTAGAGAAGGCAGATGTGGGCAAGGATGTTGTCGCCAGCACCCTAATTCTGGGTGTGCTTTTTCCACCCCTGCTATATATGTATGATCTCCATTTTCTTTAGAGGGATCAATAATCCCTATTTCAAATTACTGTTATGCTGCGTTCACAGTATATCTGAACACAGACCATGGATAGACCCAAGCTGTGCTAAAGTGATCTCCATATTAAATGACTATATTTGTCTGCTGGAACCATGCTTGATAAAGCAAGTGGTGTTGATCCACCACTGTAGGAAATGCATTATATAATGTTGATTACCCCATTGAAATATAAGAGCTTGGAAGTGTTTGACCACTGTGTATGAAGACTTTAATGGGGGGAAAAAAGCCACGTTAGCGCTGTTCCCTATGACAGACACCTGCTTTCTCACATTCTAATCTATGAAATAGAATGTAACACTCTTAAGAAAACTTTTTTTTTTTTTCCCCATTATGTTAACAAGCCAGAGCTTGCCACATTCCAGCAGTTTGCCCAAGACATTCTCAATTTTGCCTCCAGTGTAGCTGTTTTTATCTTTGTCAAACTACTGTTCGTGGTTATACGTGAGCACAGTTTGAGATTATGCATACACCCAAATAGTAAGGTCTGATTATCTATACACATTCCTCAGTCCGCCTGCTTAATGCACATTTAAAGTATGAGGTTAAATGTTTTCTGGCAAAAAAAGTTTTGTTTGAATCACATCAGAGTGGAGCTCTAGGAAGTAATTAGTTTTTTGGTTTTCCAACTATTTTATCCTGCTATGCTTATTTAGTGTTTTGTCTTGCTGACGTATTATAACAAAGGTCTGCCTGGAAATGTGACTGAAGCGTGTGTCTTTTCTGCATGTGTTCCACGAACTAAACCTGTTAGAATGAGTTCCTGGAGCTATTTAACTGACTGTGCTGTTGACCCTGACTAGAGAATTTGTGTTCGCACCCTCCAGAGGTGCAAGTAGAAATTAGACTAAACTAGTGCCGTGATATTGTTTTCATGCTTGCGCTAATGGTCAGCACTGAAGTTGGAGAATGCAGGTTATTGTGACTGCTTAAGGTGCGGTAACATGCATCTCCCAACTTAAGAGCAGGGCGTGATTTGGAAAATGTAATAACTGAACTGTTTCCCAGCGCCTTTCAAATTGCATTGAATTGAGTCTTGAGACCCATTATTTTTACTTTTTTGTATTATACTGTAATAAATGACCCATTTTTCTTGCAAAAAAGTGATTGCAGGGTCATTTCATGTCTGTTCAACCAGGTGTGTCCACCATCCATCTCAGATTTTTTTAAACTTAGTTTTATTTTGACAGTCTCTGAACTAAAGAAAAATTTCTGGCAATATCTTGACTGACCATTCATTTCTGAAATATTGATTTTTAATTATTTTTTTATTGAACTATTTACTAATTGCGGCTTATTTATTCCAGTTTATTTGAAGCATCACGTGTCTTTATTAAGGAATCGCCCCAAATTTAGGACCCGTGAGGTAACTTTTCCTCCCAAATTTCAAATTACTTTATCTGCCTTACGTTTTGAGTTACAGCAAAAATGCAAACTTTTGGAACAATTAAACACTAGGTTAAATCAACATTAGATATTCCAGTTTTTTTTAGGTGCTTAACAAAGGTCTACATTACTATCATACAAAAAAAATCAGCATGGTACTCTTTCATAGTGGAGAAAAATAAATAATGAGGTTGGCAAAAAAAATTGGGATATCTAATGTCGATTTAACCTAGTATTTTTAATTCTATTCCAAAAGCTTGCATTTTTGCTGTAACTCGAAACATAAGGCAGATAAAGTAATTTGATTTGGATTCAGGAGAAAGTTACTTTAGGGGTCCAAATAATCCACAATTAGTAAATAGTTTAATACATTGAAAAACCAATATTTCGGAAACTAACAGACAGTTGAGTTATTTGGCATAAATGTTTTTTTTTTTACAAAATTGGATCTGAGATGGGAGGTGGACATTCAATTTTTTATGAATTGGGTGATCTGATGTGGAAAGACCCTGCGTTGTATATGGTAGTATGTGACCAAGGTTATTTGGTGTTTTCCATTTAAAAAATTATGTTTTCAGAGCCCTTCTAATATGTTGAGTTCAGTAGTTTTGCTTTGTTTTAATAGCACAGCATAAAATGACCTTGTTGGCCCTACTGCAGTTAGTTTCAGATTAGGGCAAACATATGAGTCAAGATGACCTTTTGACTATTTTATCTGGTGTTCTGTTGGTAGCTTAGTGTATTGTAAGTGTAAAGTCTTGTACTTGCTGGTGTTTATTATCTGTAGCAGCAGGTGTCTGTTTATCGTTCATTTTTGTTCTTTTTTTTTTTTTTTTTATTGTGGGGCTTGTTCTTTTTCTCACTAGTGAATTTGTTATTGAAACATTTACATACTTTATAAAAAAAAATTGTTTTTCATTTCTCTAGAATATGGACAAGCAAGTTCTAAGAATGCTTCAAGGTTGTTTATGGTCTGCAGAAAGGGTGTCTTTTTTTATTTTTTTTATTTGTAATGGCTAATACAAAGGTTTATAGGGGAATTCAATATGGGAGCGAAAACATTGTTTTTGCGATCTTTTCGCACCTATGACGTCATTATCGCAGGTTTTCCTTTTACACTGTATTCAATTTCAAAGACTTTTCGCAGGTTCGAAAAGTCTTTGAAATAAAACGGGGTTGACTTTTCACCAATGAATAGGTGGCGAAAAAAAGTGCAGAATTGGGGTTTAGGGGTGCAGGCTTAAAAAAAATAGCCTGCACCCCTGGAAATGACATTTAAAGATAACTGTCAAAAAAAAGTTTAAAAAAAAATAGGGACACCCCTAAAATTATTTTAAAAATTGGGGTGAAAAAAAAAATGGGAAAAAATTGTTTAACAATAGGGAAATAGGTTCAGGGCTATTCTGCAAGTATGCGGCAGGTGTTTTCTAGAATAGGCTATTAGCGGCAGGTGCACAAATGCAGAATTTTTAAAAACTTACTTTAGGTACATAAAAATATGCTAGTACCCATTTTCATGTACCCCAAATTTGATGGGACCACTTAAAAAAAACGAAAAAAAATCACCTAAGTGCTCTTCTGCAACACTTCTTCAATGTTGGGAAAAAAACACCTGCTGCGGCTATTTAAATCCCCGATTTTCATTTGCAGGCTAAAATGGGGGTACCCATAGTGATCCCCCATGTTTTTACAACTTTAGGGGGGTCCTACAATTTTTTTAAGGAAAATTTCGTAACTTTACGCAAATCCCACTTCGCCAGGTCCCGTTTTCGTTACCTTCATATTGAATACGGGGATAAGCGGGCGCGAGCCCGATACTTTATCCCAGGTAAAATCTCTGATATGAAACGTAAACTTCGACAGCGAAGATTACGTTTCATATTGAATTCCCCTCTTAGCATCCTTAAATATATGAAGTGTAAGCTTAAATATTTGGGGGTGATTCCACTTCAGTGCAATGTTGGATAGCTATGGGAATTAGTTCCTGGAGCTATTCAATTGACTGCTATTAACCCGAACTAGACGATTTTTGCTCGCACCCACCTGAGATGCAAGCAGAAATCCAACTAAACTAGCGCCGAAATGCTGCTTTCTGGCTTAACGCATGTGCTAACAGCATTGCAGCCGCACTTAAATTGGAGAATGCAGGTTGCAGCAACTAAACACCTGACTTAAGGCACGGTAACCTGCAATACCCGAATTAAGTGCAGGGCAGGATGGGAACAATTGAATAGCTCCGGGAACTCATTCCCGGCGCTATTCAAATTGCACTAAATTGAATTGTCCCCTTATTTGACTTTCAGATGCAGCTCTTATATTAAAGCTTGCTAAAACCTCAAAATACACATATCATGGTTAAGGTTGCTTATGAAGGATATAATGTTCAAAAGATAAAGCAAACCAAGCTCTGGTTTAAAGTAACCCTAATATCCTCAACCTGTACAAAGTCTTTCTCCTATCATGGAGATTTCAGACATTAAGCTTGAACCCTGTGCTACGCCACTTAGAGTTAAAGCATAAACTGAGTACACACTATATGATTCTCAATCTGACATGGCTGTATCTGTCATATGAGGGTTGGTTAATTGTGTAGTGTGTACTCGGCACCGGGGCCTGATGTTGGGTTCAAAACCATCTGGTTGGGTCTCGATACAGTGTGTGCTGCACACGTTATGTTTGTCCCACCGTTTTGGTATCGTTGAAAAAATGCAGTGTGTATGGCTCTCAGCCCAATGGGGTAGATGTATTATAGCGGCCCTTAACATGCTGCTATATCGCTTCCTGCTTCGCCTCTTTACCGAGGCGAAGTAAGAAGTACTACCGATGAGATGTATAAACATCTCATCGGCCGGAGAGGGGAAGCCTAGTGCTGATGCGCTGTCAGTCCCTGATGGCTCCACTGAGCATGCGCGGGATCTCGCAAGTGTCGCAAGATCCGTTCGTACAGCCTGGAGCCGGCAGCAGGAACAGCGCTCTCCCTGCTGTGGGGATAGGGCAGCGCTGTAACTGTCGACTGCTACAGCGGGACCAACCTGTCAGGCGATCTGACCGTTCATACATGGCCCAGGTTAACGGCGCTGCTAACTTGTAGATGGAAACGCCGATAATAATGGGCGCATAGCGCCTCTGTCATTTACCGCCCAACCTCTCGATCATACATCGGGGAGAAGCGGTATCAGTGCACATAACGTGCACTGATACCGCTCCAGGGCTTCTTACATCTCCCCCAATGTCTGCTAATTGGCATTCTCGTTCTCTGAAAGCACAACTATCTGACAGGTCCTGCAGGGACGAGACCATTTGTAATTGAAAGGATTGTTTGGGTTTTCGGGATTGCTTTGGTCTAGTTGTTAGCATTGTTGGGTAAAATCTTAGTGTATACCCAGCTATTACCTCGTTATTTCATTATCAATTAAGCAGGTAAAAGTCTGGAGTTGATTCTAGGTGTGACATTTGCATTTGGAATCAGCTGCTGTCGACTCTCAATATGAGATCCAAAGAGCTGTCACTATCAGTGAAGCAAGCCATCATTAGGCTGACAAATCAAAACAAACCCATCAGAGATAGCAAAAACATTAGGTGTGGCCAAATCAACTGTTTGGAACTTTCTTAAAAAGAACGCAACGGAGAGCTCAGCAACACCAGAAGACCACGGAAAACAACTGTGGTGGATGACGGAAGAATTATTTCCCTGGTGAAGAAAACCCCTTCAACAGACAGTTGGCCAAATCAAGAACACTCTCCAGGAGGTAGGTGTATATGTGTGAAAGTCAACAAGCAAGAGAAGACTTCACAAGAGTGAATATAGAGGGTTCACCACAAAATGTAAACCATTGGTGAGCCTCAAAAACAGGAAGACCAGATTAGAGTTTGCCAAACAACATCTAAAAAAGCCATTACAGTTCTGGAACAACATCCTATGGACAGATGAGACAAAGATCAACTTGTACCAGAGTGATGGGAAGAGAAGAGTATGGAGAAGGAAAGCAACTGCTCATGGTCCAAAACATACCACCTCATCAGTGAAGCATGATGGTGGTAGTGTCATGGCATGGGCATGTATGGCTGCCAATGGAACTGGTTCCCTTGTAATTATTGATGATGTGACTGCTGACAAAAGCAGCAGAATGAATTCTGAAGTGTTTCGGGCAATATTATATGCTCATATTCAGTCAAATGCTTCAGAACTCATTGGACGGCGCTTCACAGTGCAGATGGACAATGACCCGTAGCATACTGCAAAAGCAACCAAAGAGTTTTTTAAGGCTAAAAAGTGTAAATGTTATGCAATGGCCAAGTCAATCCCCTGACCTGAATCTGATTGAGCATGCATTTCACTTGATGAAGACAAAACTGAAGGGAAAATGCCCCAAGAACAAGCAGGAACTGAAGACATTTGCAGTAGAGGCCTGGCAGAGCATCACCAGGGATGAAACCCAGCATCTGGTGATGTCTATGCGTTCCAAACTTCAGGCTGTAATTGCCTGCAAAGGATTTGCAACAAAGTATTGAAAAGTGAAAGTTAGATTTAGGAATGTTTAGTTTGTCCCATTACTTTTGGCCCCTTAAAAAGTGGGAGGCACATATAGAAACCGTTGTAATTCCTACACCGTTCACCTGATTTGGATGTAATTACCCTCAAATTAAATCTGAAAGTCTGCAGTTAAAGCACATCTTGTTTGTTTCATTTCAAAGCCATTGTGGTGGTGAATAGAGGCCAAAATATGAAAATTCTGTCAATGTCCCAATATTTATGCACCTGACTGTATGTTAAAAAAAGGGATAACCTCAACAGATTTTCTTTGGCCTTGTCCAAGTTCAGAAGGTAACACATACTGGTGCAAGGATAGTGCAACACTAGTCTGGCATGTTGGAAATATATATCTAATACCCCTTTCACACAGAAAAGCAAATTGCCGTGTCAAGCATTTGGACCCGGTAATTTGCAGGTCAATACTGGTCTTTTTTTCTGTGTGAAAGGGTCAAACCGGGTGAAAATTCCCGGGACTTCAACCCTGGTTTTTACCAGGGTCGCAGTCCTAGGAATTGTGACCAGGGCTGACCTATTCTTAAAGAAGAAATACCCGGGTTGATCCACAAATTATCTAATCCAAATGCTGTTCTGTGTGAAGGGGGTACAGGCAGCAACTGGCAAAAAAAAAAAACATGTGCATCAAATACCGGATAAAAGCCAGGTTTTTTGGGGGGGGATTTCTGTGTGAAAGTGGCATTGGTTATTTCCCTTAATAGCTACAGATGTTTAATGACTTAATTGGTATCCAGACTCCATATGGCGCAAGACGCCCAGCGCGACAGAAGCTCAGAGGAGTAGTTACCGATTTTTAAAAAAAAAAAAAATTTTCCTCTTTAAATTTTGCATGGCAGATGTAGCTAAAAGCCACCTTCAGTGTACTAGAGACACTAGGCTGCAACTTTAACTGCACAGGAATTGGGTTTACACACGTACAATGTCTCAGATGAAGCGCAGCAGCACCTGGCATGAGGAAAAGACGTGGCCACTGTGGCATGAGGTCCCTTATTACACAGATCCAGACTCTGTTGCACACGTACAAATATTGCACACCCTATTGATCAGAGTATGCTAGCAATGCAGTTGTTGCTTGTATGTGTTTTAATTATTTATATAAAGAGCATATTGTGAGAAGTGGGGCGGCTGAGGTGCACTGGACACTGTGACGAGGAGCTATTTGACGCGACTGAAGCCACAGTAAAAAAGGACACATCTGTACATTAAACCCCCACCCCCCTTTATTGCCAGACAAATTTTCACTTAAACTATGCTACCTGTAGCCTACATTTACACAGGTGGAAAAATGAACTAAATCATTGTTCTGTTCTTTTGAAAAGTTGTAAAAATAAAAAGTAAGCCACTGACAGCAGTGATGTCTTATGTTACCCACTCTATAGTAGGGCTGGGCAATAAGCGGCCTCCCAGCTGTTGCAGAATTACACTTCCCAGCATGCCCTGCCACAGTTTTGCAACTGTTGTAAGGCATGCTGGGATGTGTAGTTCAATAACAGCTGGAGGGCCGCTTATTGCCCACCCCTGCTCTATAGAATGCAGTGACCTTGAAATTTAACAATTGGGAGGAGTTTTCAGTAGCTGATAAACCAGGGGGCAATCGCTAAAACGTGCCCAAAATTATATTCATGTATATATTCTGTAGGTACCAACGAGTACAGTAACTCCACAGAAGGTATATGCATGTGTTCAATTTTGGGTTTTCCACTTTTAAGTGGGCAAGTTGAGTTTTTGACCTAACCTACATGTGAGTCTTGAATTTCTCTGTTTAAAAATTAACTGGTAAAATGTTAATCTGTCTAAAAATGTCCTATCTGCTTTAACTGCTGCTGATTCAGATGTGCGCCACCTCTATTAAACAATAAAAAAGGCTATATTTGATCTATAATGGATAATGAAATACATTCAGGAGTCCTCTGCATAAATATTGCGTCTGCCAAGCAGTGCTGTTCCTCCTAATAATGTGGTGTTTTTTGTTTGTTTTTTTAACCAGATGCCACAGATAATTCTGCACAAGAAGAAAAGTCTCAGTCTTCTGAAGGTATTTGGCTCTTATATAGTTTTCATTCTCTCTACGTATTTTTATTTTTGGCTGCCAACTATTCCACATCATTAGCAAAAGATTATCTCCAAGTGGCTCTGAAATGAGTCCTAAATTTGGATTGCTTTATAAATATGCAAAATTATATAAAATGTGAATAATTAAAATATATATATTGGGGAAAGCTGCCTGCCCACATGCAAAGGGCCCAAGTTCTCCCCTGTATGAAAAAGAAAAAAACTACAAATGTGGGGTAGTGTCATTGTCACCAATATGAAATATTGTGTGGTACTAAGTGAACACTAGATGTTTAAATTTTAAAGCTTTTAATTTAACTTCAGTATATAATGTATATACGGATTCCAAACATATAAAAATATAAAATACAAACCGCACTAGCTGTATGAATAGAGATAAAAATGAAATAATCAAATGAAGAAATATTTTGTATATACAAAATAGATAAAATTTAGTGTCAATTTAAGGAATTCATTTGAATATGATGAACAGCGCCAGGAATGCCTGCCTGGATTTATTTATTTAATTTATTTATTAACAGTTTCTTATATAGCGCAGCATATTCCGTTGCGCTTTACAATTGGAAACATTTATAGAACAAAACAGGGTAATAACAGACAGACATAGAGGTAAGAGGGCCCTGCTTGCAAGCTTACAATCTATCTATTAAATTGGCCACACTGTAAACCCGCGACTAGAGTATTCCTGCTTGCATCCTCCTGAGGGGCAGGCAGAAATCACACTGTGCTTGTTGCGGGCTTCCTGCACTCAGAATCACACCCAGCACATAAATCTGAGAATGCTGCTTTCCACGACTAAACCCCTGGCATTAGGCGAGGTAAACTGCTTCTCCTGACTTGTCATGTGTGATTTGCACAATTGAATAGCTCCAAGCACTCATTCACAGTGCTACTCAACATTACGTTCAATTGAATTCCCCCCATAGTATTTTCATGCTCATAGGTCTGACTTTGAAATGGTCAGTGAGTGCTGACCACTAGTATTCCTCAATGCTCCCTATGGTCAGATATATCCAGTAATGCCTCGGTTAAATATATTGCTATGCAGACTTTTTCATTTCACATCATTGTGAACATTTTGTGGGAAATTAAATGCATGCGTTGGTTACATTATGTAATCAATTCTTCATTTTAGCGGCCACAAATGTATTCCATATTAAGTCTTGCCAAATGTATGAACAGTATTTTTGTGCTCAAGCATCACAGTTTTAATTACTTTCAGGTTCCAATGCTGTTGGCATGGAGATTTCCGAACCTGTTGGTGAGTACATGGTGATGGTTCAGGGCTGTTTTGTGTGGGCTGAATGTGGTTCATGATAGTTTTGCAACCTGTACTAGATGGGGGGGGGGGAAGTCTCTGCATTGGAACTATCGTAAAATAAGTAATTTTGAAGTCACTTTATGTGCACTATTCATTACGTATGGAAGTGATCGAAATGTTGTACTCCTTGCAGAATAATCTTTCCTTTTTGGTGGAAATGTTTATAAACTAACCACTGTCCCTATTGAAATCCCTTTTCTTAACTATACGAGTACTTTCTTTGTGGCTTACTCCAAATGAGGCTCTCAAACAGACCACTATGTCGGCCTCACATGGTGCTAAAGCTGCTCACATTCAGTGTGGTTATGTAGTGTTCATACTAGCTTCTTGATCATTCAGGGTGGCGATCAAGAAACAGGGAACATCTGAATGCGTCAAAGACTTCTTGGGTGAAGGGGAGTGGTCTCATGGCACGGCCCCTAGCCATCATTATAGGGGGTTGCCCAACACTCATGGAGATGCTGGACTGCCCCCAAACTCTCCATGGCATCTATTCGCCCTTTGTTCGTTGATCCACCCCAACTTTTAGCCCCCATGGGACACTGCGGTCCACAAGGGCGGGAAGGGACAGGGAGAGGTGCATCAGGAGACTGGGGCCCCAAGCCTGCCGGCTTTGGACTGTGATAAGCGAGACAGCCTCCATAAGGACAGTACGCATTTTAGCCTTTTAAAATTGGGCATGGCATGCCGCCCTGCTGAAACAGCCTAGCAGGAACACCAATTATGATACCTTGCGTAAGCCATACAGTTCAGGGATTGCAAGGATGGTGGAGTTTTAGTTTGTACAATTTTCCATCACAAAGGTGAAATTGATTTAATTTTACAATTTCAGCCTCACTTGGCAGTGACAGGTTTGATATGTTGAGAATTAAGAACATTTGGTATAAAAATGTGATATTTAAGATCATAACTAGCAGAGGTTGCTGCAGCTTTCAGTGTGGCTCCAGGTACTCTGTACATTGATTAGTCAGTGACTAAAAAGCACTCTTTTATCAAAAATGTTATCAGTGACTCCTATTTACTAAATTAAATAAACACTACTTACTCTTACTGTCGCCTTTATGTAATTTGTGAGTAAATCCCAGAGACCATCTAATGCAGGGCTCGACAAATTTTTGTAAAATCTAGGAGCCATCTTAAAAGTTTAGGAGCCAGACCATTGTCCATTACCACAATATATGAACGCTTGTATAGACCACCACACATGCCCTTTCAGTGCCCTTCAACCTCCCCACATGCCATCAAATCGCCACACACGCCTCTTTAATGGTCATCAGATTCTGCCACATGTCCATACCAGCCTCTGTAATAGTGTCCCCAGTAATAGAGACGTGTGAACACACACAAAAAAAACCAATTTCTACTTCAGGGTCCATAGGGGGTCCACAGGGTTGACCTTGGGGTATAGCTGGATCTGGATCCATGGGCACCACGCAGTTAAAGCTTTAGCTGCTCCCAGGATGCACTTGGGTCCGTCCTCCTCTATACCCCGCCCCCGGCCACAGCACCTCAGTTTGAGTTGGTGCCCGGCCGGAGTCGGGTCACCTGCGCAGGGGGGCTGCAGGAGCAGCCCCCAAAAGCTTTCTATTTTTATTTAAAAAAAAAAAAAGAGCCTGTTAGATTTTTATTTTAAAACAGAGGCTCTAGTGTGGCAGCGACGGGCTGTCTATGCAGACGCCCACGCTGCCGCTCTCCTTCCCCGCTGGCGCCGCGACGCCAGTACTGCACTGGGGATCGCGGCGGGAGGCCAGAGTCCGTACTAGCCGGACTCTGGGTCCCTCCCTGGACTGCTGCCGGAGTCGCCGGGGACAAGGTAAGCCGCGAGTCGCCGATTAGCGGCGGCTCGCGGGTTTTGCCTGCAGATGCAGTCCTTTGCCCCCGGTCCTAGGGGACAGACCGGGGGCCGCTAGCGGTGGCGGCGGGCTCCCCCTCTGAGGAGGAATAACCCGTGGGACCACTAGACCACCAGGGATATATGGCAAGCGGGATGCCGGCAAGCCCTGGGGTTAATATGCTAGCCAGGGGAGGAAGCCTTCCCTGTCAGCGGCTCCTCCCCTCAGCTCAGCGCGCCTTTCAGCACGGAGTCTGGCGTCGCTGAGCTGCAGCTACTCGGCCACTCCTCCTCTGAGGTCTCCAGCGGCCATTTTCTCACAGTGGCAGCGCAGATCTTCAGGGAGCACGCGGACCGGTCCCCCTGTGTACCTCTCCCCTGATTAAGGACAGCGTACACAGCACTATAGCCCTCCCAGACACTGAATCTGGGCAGGTTGATTGTAGTGGAAAGGTGCAGTGAGTATATCTTCCTGCATGGTATGTGACTTTTGCTAGTGCTGCCTGTCTGTGCTTATTTTCTAGTTACTGTCAGCTTATACCTATCCCTTTACTTCTCCTACAAGCCCTACAGGTGTGTGGGGGAGGGGCGTTTCTACTGACCTCACTTATATAGATCACGTATTTGTGAGGTCCGTCACATACAGTTGTGTGCTACTCAGTGCCATATTGTGGGCTGTTGTTCAGCACACCGGTGAGTGCGTTTTACTTCTACCCTGGTGCCAGATATATAATATATTCTGTCATGTCAGACGAGGAGGTTGAGCGCTCAGTGGCTCCGGTGTTGGCCTCCTGCGGACGCTGTTCTGCAGGAGTAGATAGGGAGGATTTGTCACAGGATGGCCTGTGTAGTCGATGCCAGGTGGCTCCTGGCCCATTCAGACCTTCTCTGGCGCAGGAACCACCGTGGGCGATGTTTTCTCAAGTGCTGGTGTCCATTGCGGACCGTCTGTCGGTCCCGACTGCTCTCCCTACTAGGTCGTTGTCCCAGCCGACCATCCCCCATTCCCCGGGTGTCCCGCAGTTATTGCGGAGTCCTCCTGGGTCTCAGTCGGTGGGTCCCTATGCGGGGTTGCCTATGTATATACAGGCTTCCCCTGTGCCGCAGCAGCCTGTGGTACCTTTTCAGGCCCCTATGGTGACTCCTCCACCCTGGGTGGATGTGCTCTCCAACTCCGTGCAAAATTTGGCGGCCGCTTCCTCAGCTTTTCAGTCAATGTTGCAGACTGACATGCCTTCTAGGATTTCAAAACGCCCACTCATGACACGGGCTGCTCAGGTATCGGACTCAGAGGGTTCCTCAGATGATGGGGAGGTCCCTGATGACACTGACTCGGACGCCTCGGTCCAGGAAATGGATGCCAAGTCGTCCATTAATGTGCGAGCACTAGTTAGGGCGGTGCGAGCTATTCTTCTTATAGAGGATGAGGCACCGGTTCCTAAGTCGAAGTTTCCTAGTTTCAAAAAAACTAAGGTGGCTTCTGCGGTGTTTCCCCTGTCGGATCAGTTGACGGATAATATGGCGGTAGCTTGGCAGGCGCCCAGTAAGAGATTCCTTCCTCAGAAGCGGTTGGCTTCTAATTACCCCTTCCCTGAGGCACATTGTAAAAAATGGGAAACTCCACCGGCGGTGGATTCCCATGTCACCCGTTTAACTCGGGGCGCCACCTTACCATTACCGTCGATATCCTCGCTGAAGGATCCCACGGACAGGAAAGTTGAGACTTGCTTAGTCTATTTACTCCCTCTCCGGGGCGGTGGCCCGACCGTCCATGGCCATCTCCTGGGTGGCCAAGGCCATTGAGGGGTGGGCCAATGCATTGGAAGATACCTTCCCGGACGACGCTCCGGATGTCCAGCGGGCGTTGTTGGGACAATTGAGGGACGCTGCTTCTTACATTGGAAAAGCTTCTTTAGATGCTAGTCTGCTGACCTCGCGGGTATCGGCTGCAGCGGTGTCTGCCCGCCGATCCTTATGGTTGCGGTCCTGGAGAGCGGACTCTGATTCAAAGAAAGGTCTGGAGGCCTTACCTTTCAATGGGGAATTACTATTTGGTCCGGACTTGGACAAAATAGTGGACACCCTGGCTAAATCCAAGTCGGCCTTCCTCCCTTCGGCGGCACTGCCTGCTAAGGTTCGGAGTTCGGCTTTTCGTTCCTTTCGGGTTCAGGGTAAGGCGAAAGGTCAGTCCTTCCCGAGACAGTCTGCGAGTAAGACGGCCTCTAAACCCAAGAAGCAAGCCTGGAGTGCTCGGCGCCCTTCTTCCAAGCAGGAAGATAAACCTGCGGCCTGATGGGACGGGCCTCCCTCTGGGGGACCTCAGAGTGGGAGGCCGACTTCTTCTATTTGCCCAGTGCTGGCACAATACCACCACGGATGCCTGGGTTCGAGAAGTGGTCTCCCAGGGGTACGCCCTGTCTTTTCGGCACAGACCACCCCACCAGTTTTTCTGCACAAGTCCTTCTCAGGACAAGACCAAGGCGTTACAGGTTCAGGAGGCTATAGAGTCCTTGCTGAAAGCAGGGGTCATTGTTCCCGTTCCTCTATCACAACGAGGGACGGGGTATTATTCGTCTCTGTTTCTGGTGCAGAAACCCAATGGTTCTCATCGCCCTATCCTCAACTTGAAGTCTCTGAACAAATTCCTCAGAGTTCCCAAGTTCAGGATGGAAACGTTACGTTCCATCATTCTGGCGATGGAACCGGGGGATTACATGGTGTCCCTGGACATCCAGGACGCCTACCTCCATGTTCCGATAGCATCTTCACATCAGCGGTATCTGAGGTTCGCTATCCTTCAACACCACTATCAGTTCCGGGCGCTACCCTTTGGTCTCTCCACGGCACCGAGGGTGTTCACGAAGATTATGGCGGTCATGGCCGCACATCTTCGGAACCAGAATGTACGGCTGCTGCCGTACCTGGACGACCTCCTGTTGCTGGCGAGCTCCCCGGAGGTACTGCTTCAACATCTCCACCTGACGATCGCTTGCCTGCAAGCACACGGGTGGTTGATAAATTGGAAAAAGTCCTCCCTGATTCCATCACAGCGGATGGTTCATTTGGGAGCCCTGCTGGATTCGCGTCAGCAAAGGATCTTCCTGACTCCGGAGAAGGTCGCCTCCCTACAGCTGCGGATACGCAGTTGCCTGAGCCGTTGCCGCCTGTCGGTCCATTCGGCTATGAGAGTTCTGGGGTCCATGGTGTCGACATTCGACATGGTGGAATTTGCCCAGTTCCATTCCCGGCCCCTGCAGGGGCTGATTCTATCAGAATGGAACGGGTTACCTCACCGGATCCGCTCTCAGGTGCTGGTGTTGTCTCCGGACGTTCGGCTATCTTTGGCTTGGTGGCTTCAGACAGCTCATCTGGTCGAGGGGCGCCCATTTTGGATCCCGGACTGGGTCCTGCTCACGACGGATGCCAGTCTCCGGGGTTGGGGGGCAGTGACCGGCTCTTTGTCGCTTCAGGGTCGTTGGTCAGCGGAAGAAGCACTTCTCCCCATCAACATCCTGGAACTGCGGGCAGTATACAGGGCCCTGCAGTCGTCCGGCCCCGCTCTTCACGGAAGGGCGGTACAGGTGCAGTCCGACAACGCCACCACGGTGGCGTATATCAATCACCAAGGCGGAACTCGCAGTCAGGCAGCGATGTCGGAGGTGTCTCGTATCCTGACTTGGGCGGAGGGTCACATTCCAGCGATCTCGGCGGTCTTCATCCCCGGAGTCCTCAATTGGGAGGCGGACTTCCTCAGCCGTCACGACGTGCATCCCGGGGAATGGTCGCTTCACCCAGAGGTGTTTCAGCTACTCGTGGACAGGTGGGGACTGCCGGAGCTGGACTTGATGGCCTCCCGTCACAATCACAAGTTGCCCGTTTACGGGTCAAGGACAAGAGACGCAGGTGCAAGTCTGGTGGACGCGCTGTCGGTGAAATGGACGTTTCACCTGGCGTATGTTTCCTCCGATATCCCTGCTTCCTCGGGTTCTGCGGAAATTCAAGCAGGACGGCGGCATGCTCGTGCTGGTAGCTCCGGCGTGGCCCAGACGTCCTTGGTACTCCGATCTCAGGAGCCTCTCCATCGACGCTCCGTACCTTCTTCCTCAGCGTCGGGACCTGTTGTCTCAGGGGCCCTGCCTTTACCCGGATCTGGGTCGGCTGTCTTTGACGGCGTGGCTCTTGAGACAGCCGTCTTGAGGTCTCGGGGCTTCTCCAGTTCGGTTATTGGTACCATGCTCAGGGCACGCAAGCCTGCTTCAGCACGGATTTATCACAGAGTGTGGCACACTTACTTTCAGTGGTGTGAGTCCAGACATTATGATCCTCAGGTGTTCCGAGTTTCTAGGATCTTGGAATTTCTTCAGTCAGGATTGGATCTCGGCTTACGCCTTGCATCTCTGAAGGTTCATGTGTCCGCCTTGTCCGTGTGGTTTCAACGGCGGATTGCAATACTACCAGACGTTCACACCTTTTTCCAAGGTGTTCTCAGGATCCAGCCTCCCTTTGTGCCTCCTGTGGCTCCTTGGGACTTGGCGGTGGTGCTACGGGTCCTGCAGGGTCCTCCGTTTGAGCCTCTTGAGCTCAAGTGGCTGACATTTAAGACGGTTTTTCTCCTGGCAATTGCTTCGGCCAGGAGGGTGTCTGAATTGGGGGCGCTTTCCTGTCGCCCTCCTTTCCTGATTTTTCACCAGGACAGAGCGGTGCTCCGCACTCGTCCTGAGTTTTTGCCCAAAGTGGTCTCGAAATTCCATATTAATCAGGAACTTGTTGTGCCAGCTTTTCAGTCCCCTGATCTTTCAGCTGGTGAGACTTCCTTAGATGTGGTCCGGGCGCTTAGAATTTATGTAGACCGGACGGCTTCGGTTAGGAAGTCTGATTCCTTGTTTATCCTCTTTGGTTTTCACAAGAGGGGTTGGCCTGCCAACAAACAAACGTTAGCCCGTTGGCTTCGTTCCGTTATTTGTGAGGCTTATGCACAGGAGGGCTTACCTGTGCCAGCCTCTGTTAAGGCTCATTCCACTCGTTCTGTGGGTCCCTCTTGGGCTGCTAGACGTGGCGCTTCTGCTGTTCAGCTGTGTAAGGCGGCCACTTGGTCTTCAATTCAAACGTTTTTGAGGTTCTATGCGTTTGACATCTTTGCCTCTCAGGATGCATCCTTTGGGCGCCGGGTACTCCTTTCAGCACAGGAGCGTCCCCGCCCTTAATTGTACTGCTTTGGGACATCCCCAAGGTCAACCCTGTGGACCCCCTATGGACCCTGAAGTAGAAAACAAGAGATATGGTAAGAACTTACCTTTGTTATCTCTGTTTCTACGAAGTCCATAGGGTCCACAGGGCGCCCGCCCTGACGCACCTGGCTTCAAATGGGCTGTGTGGCTGGTCACCGGTTTTCCGTCTCCCATTTCTGTGAGTATGGTTTCTTGTGTGTTCCAGTCTTCCTTCTCTCTGTTTAGTCTCCTCCTCCGGCCTTGGCTGCTTACCAACTGAGGTGCTGTGGCCGGGGGCGGGGTATAGAGGAGGACGGACCCAAGTGCATCCTGGGAGCAGCTAAAGCTTTAACTGCGTGGTGCCCATGGATCCAGATCCAGCTATACCCCAAGGTCAACCCTGTGGACCCTATGGACTTCGTAGAAACAGAGATAACAAAGGTAAGTTCTTACCATATCTCTTGTTATTTACCTAAACCCTGATCCTGCGTCCACTGCCGTCCGTTGTTCTTCGGAACAATGGGAGAGACGTCATGGCACTGCGCTCTTTATAATAAAAAAACTTGACATGGCAGAGTCAAACAATCAAGACACTTAGAAAACTTATGATGTTAGTCAAATTACTCATAATTATAAGAAATAAAATATTACATACTGGCTGCATAGATGTTAGAGTGGCATATAGGCATAATGTCGACCAGTAGCAACTATCCAGTATTATAAGGAGACTAATTGCCAGTCAATTCCGGCATCTATACTGAAGGTAATTTATTTCATTAAATTTGCAGTCCTGCAACAGAGCCCTGTTGTCAAGGTGCAGACACAGTATGTACAAAAGAACAGGTACGGGCCTTACTTTTTATCCCCACTGGTACTCAAGCAGTGCAAGTAAAATTGGAGTCCTGGTGCTGACCGCCCGCCGGTCTGCACTGATTACATCATCACACGACCACAACGTGTTTGTCTGGGCCAGCAATTCATACCGCAGAAAGGGGAAGACAACACCCGTAACGTGATTGATACAAAGGAGCACAAGCACAGTGTGTGTGTTGCTCTATTAAGTAAACCAAAGATAACAGCAGGGGAAAACAATGGAGAAGAAAGACTTACAGGACAGAATATAACACACAGATTTATTTACCAACCTCAATTGCTACAAAACTTTATCAGAATACCAATAACATAAAAATTGGAAAAACTGAATTTAGAAAAATGGAAAGTAAAACTTCTACTAAAATAATTGCCAGTAAACACTTGGAAAGGGATATTAGAGATGTAAATAATGAATAAGGAATCTCCTAATATAAATTATTTTAATAGGCTCCTATTAGGTGTTCCATGAATTCTTTTCATGAAGTACCCATGTGTGTACAGCGTTTAATCTGTAAATCCATCTTTACTGTAATCTTGCTAATATCGAGGCACAGTCACCTCCACGCAGTGGAATGGGGACATGATGGATGATTTTATACCTCAATGATGCCAACGTATGTCTGTTCCTTGAAGTGGCGATCCACTGGCTGGTCCATGTATTTTCCATTAGGAGACTCCTTGCATAGAATAACGAACAGTGCGCTGCAATTAAGAACTCATCTAATCTCAGACTCCTTGCCGGAGTGTGGGTGTTTAAATGTATGGCTGTCAATAAGTATTCACAAGTAACACACGAAACCTCAAAAAGATTGGTTTTAGATTTATGGTCCGTTTTAACATAAAAAAAATAGAGACCAGATGCACCATCCAACCATTAATAATTATACATAATGTGAGGTTTTTGGCATAAATTTGGACAAAATGATGAGCTTACCCACCAGCGTAAAGGTAATCTCATCGGTTAAGTCCCTAACACTATGGGGGTTCATGTCTGGGACGTAGGGCACCCCCAAACCATCCCGGCCAAACCACCACAGGGCACCACACAAAATAAAATAAAAAATAGCAGTGAAGTGTTAGGTAAGTGAAAGTAGCTGCTTAGTGTTGAAAGTGTTAGAAAAATGAAAACTAAATGTGTGAAAATGTAACATAAACAGTGATATAAAGTGTTAAAAATAAGTGGTGATGCCCCAAGTAAGACCAGCCAGAGCAGTTCATGGGGCCCCATGCCCCAAAATTCCCCCTCTTAACTGACTTGCTACATAGTACTAAATGCATATAGGTCTTACCTGTGGCTTAGCTCTACAGACTGTGCAGTCAGTAAATGATGGATCCCTAATTAAAAACATCAGAGGCAGGTGGGCGGGGTGCTAGTCCAGATTGAAGGAGTCTCGGCCTTCATGTGTGTATACATACACATAATATATTAAATATTTTAGGGGAAGGGGGCCTGGACTGCACACCCTAGCTTTCTACTTCAGGGTCCATAGGGGGTCCACAGGGTTGACCTTGGGGTATAGGTTGGGAACCAAATCCGGGCACCACGCAGTTAAAGCTTTTAGCTCCCAGGATGCACTTGGGTCCACTCTCCCTATAACCCCACCCCCAGCCAGAGGCACCTCAGTTTAAGTTGTGCCCGGCCGGAGTCGGGTCACCGTTTAGTGCAGTGGGGAGCTGATTAGCAGCCCCTAAGCTTTATTTTTTTCTAAAGGACAGAGTTTTTTATTTTTCCTTTGGATTCTTCAGAGCGGCAGCGTCAGACTGTCCATAGGACGTCTAAGCTGCCGCTCCGTCACCCCGCTGGCGCTGAGACGCCAGTACAGATCTGGGGATCTCAGCGGGACCCCAGAGTCTGTACTAGCCGGACTCTGCGGGCGCCCAGGACTGCTGCCGGATTCACGGGGAGCAGGTAAGGCGCGGGTCACCGCTTGCGGTGATCCGCGCATTTGAAATGCAGTCCTGTGCCTCCGGTCTCTGGGGACAGACCGGAGGCGCCGGCAGTGGCGGCGGGCCCCCCATACCCCGTGTGTCCACTAGACCACCAGGGACTTAGTGTTCGGTGCAGGGAGCCGGCGTCCCGGGGGTTAATAGCCGGCCAGGGGAGACAGCCTTCCCTGTTATAGCGGCTCCTCCCCTCAGCTCAGCGCGCCTTTCAGTATCCATAGTCTGGCGTCGCTGAGCTGCTTCCTCCGCGGGCCACGCTTCTTCTGAGGTCTCCAGCGGCCATTTTCTCTGTGGTGCAGCAGAAATCTCTGGAGATGGCAGTGAGTCCAGTCCCCCTGCGTACCTCACCATTAGGTCAGTGTACACAGCGCTGTAGCCTTCCCAGACACTGAATCTGGGTAAGTTGCATGCAGTGTAATAGTGCAGTATATTATATGACATGTTTATGTATATATGTGTATATCTGCATTGTATGTGACTTATGCTAGTGCTGACTGTACTTTATTCTCTCACCTGTCAGTGTATATCTATCCCTTTCCTTATCTGCCCTAATACAGCTGTACTTGGGGTGGTTCTGAGACCTCACATTTATATACTTGTTAATATTTGTGAGGTTTGTCACATACTGTTGCGTGCTGCACGTTGCCATATTTTGAGTGGAACTGTGTGTTGCATACGCTGAAAATGGGTCCCTGCAGCTAATTTTTAGTTTCAGTCAGGACCAGTATAGCGCTGCTTGATCACAAGGCTTGGTCAGATATGTCTGACCAGGAGATAGAGCGTTATACTGCACCCATTTTTACTATCCTGCAAGCCATGTGCTGCAGGTGTTAGTGCGGAGGATTTAACTCTTAAAGGGTTCTGTATGTGGCGTCATCGGGTGCCGGTCCCTTTCACGACCCCCTTGGGCTGTTTGTTTTCTCGGGATCCTCTTAATTGCGGATCGCCGGGCGGGCCCCATTGTTGTACCTCACTTGGGGTTACTTCACCATACTGCCCTTTTCATCTCAGGGTATCTCGCAGTTTCTTGCACTCTTCCCCTGTGACACAGACTACCGCTCCCTACAGGGGTTTTTTCGAGTATATGAATTCCCCCTGGTGCCACAATAGTCTGTCATGCCCCTTGCAGGGATTACCACAACAGCCACCCTGGGTGGAAGTCGTTTTTCTATGAAACGCAAATTGGCGTGGTTGACGCCCTGTGGTTACTTCCCACTTGGCTCTACCGTGAACTGGATACTGTTTTGGGCTCTTTCCCTCTTACACGGGGGGGAAGCCTATCTCAAGTATTATTATCCCTGCTTTCGGGCTGGTAGCAGGTCCATTCTGGTTAGAGTGAATGTTGACCTGCACCTGTATCATACACCCTCAGTATTACGTGCATTCTGGGTCCCTGTTGCTGACTAGCGGGTGGATCGCAGGGCGGGACTCTGGCTGTTGCCAGATATGAGGTATTACAACAGTGTTTGGTCTCCTGTCCCAAATTCCCTGAGGGTCATCATGAGCCCCTCCTGGGGTGGATGGGCGTGTTACTCGTCGGATTACAGACGTTACTACGCATCCCATTCCTGCGTGGTCGGATTCTTCTGATCCGTAGGTGGTAACTCTGCCTGAAATCAGTATACTCGCTTTCAGGGGTTGTTAACCAACCATGCTATAGCCATGGTAGGATGGGTAATACTATTGCATACTGAGCTGATGTATTTGTAATGTTTTTCCCCTCCAACACGTCTGGGGTTCAAGTGTATTTGGTCGCTCACGTAATATATGCAGTTGTCATAGGTGGACATGCCTATATTGGATACCAGCTCCAAACTTTCAGAGTTCCGGCTGCGACGGTATCCTCCGTAATACCCTATGGCTGCGCTCTGGGAATGCAGAGGTGCAGATACCATCTATAGGGTATATCTGACCTTGACAGTGGCAGTACAAATTTCCCGCCGTCAGCTATGCTCACTACGGGGCCTCAGACTATTAAGTCTTTTTGTCCTCTGGGTCAGCCTAAAGGTCTGTTTTTTCATAGACTGTCGGCCTTTACAAGGGCTGACATATCCAGTTCCGAGCAGGCCTGGACTGCCAGCCGATCCTGCTTCTGAACCAACGGATATATCGTCAGCCTGACGAGACAGGCCTACCACTGGGAGATGGCGATTTCTCAGTTTGCCCGGTACTAGTGTCTAGTTGCCGCGGCTACGTGGGTAGGAGGGTACGCCCTCTCTTTGCTCAGGCGGCCTATTTCCATGTGATGGTACGCAGGCCCTTATTCGGAACAGGGCCTTACAAATCCAGAAAGCTATACAGTTGTTGCGGTAAGCGGAGCTAATTGGGCCATCCCCACTTTCTCAGCGAGGGACTGGTTGTTCTGCTTTCTTTCTGGTGCGGTGGCTGAATGGTCCTCTTTGGCCTATTCTCTGTCTCAATTCCCCGAACCAGTTCCTAAAGCTACCTGGGTTCAGGAAGCAATCCCTATGCTCCATCATACTATGTTTGGAACCCGGGGACTTTATGGTATCACTGGATATACAGGACGCGTGCCTACGGGTACTTACAGAGACCTTACCTCAGCATGGACTGAGGTTTGCTGTATCACAGCACTTACGATTTTTCGGGCTCTGCCTGTTGGGACTGATCTCAGCCCCACAGGGGTTTACCAGCATTTGGGATTTTCTGACAGTTCTTCTGTTCAGTATATCCCAATGCTCCTGTACCTGGATGGCCTCCTGCTCTTAGCAGGATCACCGGGGTACTTTACAGCCGGGTCTGGTTGACTGTGGGTTCTTCAGGGTGCAGACGTTTAATCAAGGGGAAAAAAGTCCTCCCTGCATCCCTCTCTGGGTATTCTTCACCTAGGAGCCCTGCTGGATTCTCAAAATCTGAGAATTCTTCTGGCTTAAGACGGCATCTCCACTCTTCCATTAGGAGTACATGGATGTCTGCGCAGTCGCCATATGTCTTTACACTCTGGGATGCATGGTCCACTATTCAGTGTCTGCCTTTGGAAGGGTGGAATGGGCTCAGTTCCATTCCAGGCCTTTCCATAATTGGCTTATCTACAGATGGAACGAGTTTTTTCTGTCGGATCACTGTTCAAACGATGATGCTCTCCCCGGAGGCAAGTCGGTCCCTTTTCGGGTGACTATGGCCATCTCGTCCAGGGTATTCTTTGCTAAGGACAGTGTCTGGTTCGCATCCATTTCAGTGCAATTGGATGTCTGTCGATTCCACCCTGTCAATTAACTTGTTGGAACTTTAGCCTGTCTTGGGCTTCACTCTGGCATAGCCCTTGTTTCCAGGTGAACCTGAAAAAGTTCAGTCCGACAGGGTCAGAACAGTGGCTTCCTTTTTAGCAATACTGTTCGTTGGGTGGCAATGTCAGGTATGTCATACATTCGGGAATTGTCTGAGGGTCTCCTCCCGACCATCTCGACAGTGTTCATTTCGGGTGCTCTCCATTGGGAAGCGGGAGTCCTCAGCCGTTACGACGTGCATCCCGGGGACTAGTCTCTTCCCCAAGAGAGGTTTCATCTCCTGGTGAGCAGGGGGGGGGGGGCCCTCCTGAGGTGACACTCATGGCCTTCTGACTCTATCACACTATGGTGTTACAGTCCAACTCTGGGGATTCTGAAGCAACCTTCAGTGACTCTTTGTCGGTGAAGGGGTTCTTCCAATTTGCGTACCTGTGTTCTCCAGTCTCCATTCTTCCTCGAGGGAAGTGTTTCAATAGAGACAGAGATGCTTTCCTGCTGGTGGCTCCTGATTGCCCCAGATGTCAGGGGTACTTGGTTTTTCGGAGTCTCTCCATCGATACTCCATTCCTGATGCTTCGCTACCCAGACCTGTTGTCTCAGGGTCCTGGGGTTTGCCTTGGACCTGGGTCGTTTGTCTTTGACTACGTCCCTATAGTGGTCTTACGGCTTCCATGGCGTTGTCATCGTTGGAATGATTGGAGCACATGGATCAGCTTTTGCTGGGACCTACCACAATCTGTGGCAGCCATAATTCTTATGGTATTATACCTATCAATACGATCCTCTGGTGTCCAGGATTTCCAGATTTTCTGGCATTCCTTCCGGCTGGCTTGGGTTTCTCCCTCGGCCTGGCCTTCCTGACAGTGCAGATCTCTACACTGTCAGTATGATTAGGTTATGGAATTGCTCCGCTCTGATATCCAGTTCATCCTTTGGAGTGTTCTCTGGATTATGCCTCCATTTGTCCTCCCTAGGGTCTCCTTGGGAGTTAGTAGTGGTTCTTCGTTAACTCCGGGGAAAGTTAATGGAACCGCTGGTTGTAATAGCCATTACATGGTCTATTGCTTTGGCTTTCTCTCTTTCTATCAGGGAGTTTATATCAACCAGGTGAGTGTCGGAATTGGGAGCGTTCTCATGTGGCTCCCTCTTCTGGAGGGCATCTTGTTAGGGTGTGAGTTGCTCTCACCCTGTGTTTCTTCTTAGTGATTTTCAGGTTCCATATTATTCTGGAACTTATGGTGCGGCCATTCAGTCCCCAGTCCTCTCGGCTGGTGTGGCCTCATTGACTGTGGTCCGGCCTCTGTGGATTTATGTGATCCATTCAAGTTCCTGACGGAAATCGGACTCCTTATTGGTGGTCTGAGATTTCTGGTTTTAACAGGAAAGGATGGCCGGCCTATGGCCATATGTTGGCTGGACGGCCTCGTATGTCTTCTTCAGGGGCCTACCCATGGGTAGGCCTTTCTGTTGTTGCTGCTTGTTTTTTTTCTCGGGCCATGTAACCCTCGTGGGTGGCTCGCGGTGGCACCTTGGCTGGTTTGCCTTGCTAGGTGGCCACCTGGTCTTCTGTCTACACCTTTTTAAGGTTCTAGGCATTGTTTTCCTTTGCCTCTCAGGATGCTTCCTTTTTGGCGGCGGATTCTCCTCTCAGCACAGGAGCGTCCCCTCCCTTGGTTGAACTGCTTTGGGACATCCCCAAGGTCAACCCTGTGGACCCCCTATGGACCCTGAAGTAGAAAACAAGAGATATGGTAAGAACTTACCTTTGTTATCTCTGTTTCTACGAAGTCCATAGGGTCCACAGGGCGCCCGCCCTGACGCACCTGGCTTCAAATGGGCTGTGTGACTGGTCACCGGTTTTCCGTCTCCCATTTCTGTGAGTATGGTTATCGAGTGTTCCAGTTTTCTCTCTTTTTTTCTCCTCCTCCGGCCTTTGGCTACTTACAAACTGAGGTGCCTCTGGCTGGGGGTGGGGTTATAGGGAGAGTGGACCCAAGTGCATCCTGGGAGCTAAAAGCTTTAACTGCGTGGTGCCCGGATTTGGTTCCCAACCTATACCCCAAGGTCAACCCTGTGGACCCTATGGACTTCGTAGAAACAGAGATAACAAAGGTAAGTTCTTACCATATCTCTTGTTTTTTATAATGGGATGTACTACCTAGCTGAGACTTCATACTACAACATAGAAAAAAAGATCAGATGCACTATACAACCTTGCATATAATGTATAATTATTAATGGTTGTATGGTGCACCTGGTTACTTTTTTTTTAATTTTTTTATGTTGTTGTATTAAGTCTCAGCTAGGTAGCACATCCCATTATAAAGAGCTAGGGTGTGCAGTCCAGGCCACCTTCCCTAATATATTTAATATATCTGTTTTAACCAAGTAATCGCGAAGGTTTCTGCCTGACTATAACACAACATAGGTCTATTGTTTTTAAAACCAGTTCGGTCCGGATCACTAGATACAAAAGGCCTCAATGCCTTGGTGGCTCTAGGAATAATTGGACTGGCTGTGTTATATGTGGTAGTCCAAGTAATGGGAAATGAGTAATTTTTGATGGTAGGATATTGTAGAACATATCTATTTATGGGCAGAACCTGTTTTAAGAATAGGATTTTCTTGTAGACATAACCTCTGGTTCTAAATTTGTCATTGACTAGATCCAATTATGCTGGAATCTCTGCTGGATTACTGTTGATACACGCTATCCTTACCATTTGAGAATAAATGTTCTTTATTGCAAGGCTGGCGGATGATGGCTATTTGTTTTGAGCAGCATATTTGAGTGTCCTTGTGGACAACTCTGGCACTCAGACATTCCTCTCTAAAGAGAATTTTGATATAAAAAATTTTAGCTCATGGTCGCTGTTGATATGTGAACTGAATTGGTGTCTGCAACATTAATCTGTTACATATAATTGAGAATGCCTCTTGCCCTCCAACCCACAGCACAAATAAATAGTCTATATACCGTGCATAAAACAATGTGTTGAGAAAGATGTGAAGGTTCAAAGAAAATATTTTTTTTTTCTTGACACACATTTGCATACGATTGGGCCCAGTGCTTTACAGAGAATATATGACCATTCACATCAGTCCCTGCCCAAGTGGAGCTTACAATCTATATTCCCTACCATATACACATATACATTGGGGCAGATTCAATTCATTGCAATTTTAATGACACATGGAAGTTGGTCCCGGAGCTATTCAATTCAGCGCATTGGTTAGTCCGACTATTACAAGTTAAGTCTGAGAATGCCAGTTCTCGCGACTTAACCTGGGTGTTTAGTCGCAAGTGCCGACATTCTCAAACTAAATTTGCTTTCCACAAGGCTTAGTGCCACGCTAAACCGGAAAACAGTCTCGCGGATGGCACGTTAGTCTGATTTCTCCTCGCTCCCTCCTGAGAAATGATTTAGTCAACCTACCAGCTCGCTGAATTGAATATCTCCGGGAACCAACTTCCCACATCGTATAGTTATAGCAGACTCTGGGAATCCTACTGTACCAAACAAATTGGAAGGTGAACTCTAACGTCTAGGGTTTATCACTGCGTATTTATCATATTTGGGTCTTTTTTATTTGAGGTTTAAACTGTATAATAAAAATACTTGGATTAGAGACATGCATACATTTGGGATGATTCTATTATATATTTAATAAATTCTGCATCTGCAAATCTCCTTTCCATTTTTCATCTATGTCTGGTGTCTGCCTTTTACCCTTGTCTGCATTACAGCCCGGGACTTAATGCAATGATGCGCATTGATTTAATTACAGTTGTCATGTGTAGTACAATACACTCAACCGCATTGTGTTGACCCTGCCTATTGCTGATGGACTCATGTGGGGTACACAGATCCGATGGGTCGGCTGTCTGAACGACCAGGCGACAGATCCATCGATTGGCATGGTTTATGCACAAACGATCTTCTGCATACACACTTGCCATTCGTCCTCCCGAAATATTTCAGCCCAGCAGACTCAATTTGAATATGCCTGCCGACTTGTGACGTTCTATGGTTTCTGCATCCAAAATCACTTGTGTGTACACACCGAGCGATGCAAATGATATAACTGCACAATATATTGCATCTGCTATGCTGCACGGCAGATGTGATATATTGGTCAACTATGTAGTTGTGGGCACATACTGGTCGATATATAGTTTGTCGGCTGTATGAACGATACATCGGCCAGTGTGTACCCAGCATAAGACTACTGGCTAGTACGCAGGGGGCCCCACCTCAGTTAGCAGGGTCTTATGCTGGGTACACTGACAACGGATCCGTCAGGAGATTGATCTGCTGTCAGAGCGGCCTATTTGTAAGATATACACACTTACCAATCTGCTGCTCGATGTGGGCTGACGCAACAACTGGACGGGTATCTAATTTTACTTGCCCAGTGGAGATGTCAGTGTTGGCACCCCCTGCAGCCAGTGTATGGGCTGTTGGTGGGTCACTCGTACCCACAGCCAGATACAGCAGATGCAGATATATTGTTGCATCTGGTGTACACACCCGCTGATGCACTTGTGATACGTTGTCTGTCGATGGAACGAACAATATATCGACAAGTGTGTACCCAGCATCAGTTTGGCATTAGGATCTTGGAATCTTGTTCCAAGAGCAAGTGTTACCTTTACTGTTGTTCAAATCATCTCCTCCCTTACGTGGTATTTTTAAAGCTGCCGCCTTAAATTTTAGAGTAGAACACACCATAATGTAGTTATGTCTATTTGCAGAAGACTCTCCTACCTTCTTTCCGGGTCTAGTCTGTCATGTAGACGGAACATTTTATTGAAGGCTGTTTATCTTCTAACATTGTCATGTCCTTTGCACAACCTAAAACACTTGGTTTATTTTCAGTTGCTGTGAAGAACTGTAATTTTATTCAGCACTGTATTACAAATTAACTTTTTAGTATTTTGAATTTGGTTACGCACCCTACATAACATACACTATCTTGTACAGTAGAAAATGGAGAGACTGAGATGTCGCCTGAAGAGTCCTGGGACCACAAAGATGAACCGAGTGAAGCGGAACCAGGAGGTGGCTTCTTAGGAGATGGCAGGTCCACTGATGAAGCAGCCCAGGAAATGATGGAGGAAGAAGAGGAAATTCCAAAACCCAAAACTATTGTTGTTCCTCCAGACGCACCCAAAAAAGAACACGTTAATGTAGTGTTCATCGGGCATGTAGGTATGTTGGCTTGAGCTCCTTGTTGTATACTTCCTGTGTTTTATTGGGAGTGCCAGTGTGTTATCCCTTTTTAAGAGGGCAATTTTCCTTATGGCTTTCATTGGATTTTCATATTTGCTCTGTCCTTTTTCATCATTTTTATATATATTTTTATATTATATTCCACTATAAATAGGGGAATAGGGGTTAGTGCCAAAAAAACACTTCCAAATACATTCTCTTTGCTACTTAATTTTGGTCCTTTTTTAGTGACAGATCCAAGTGGTTTTAGGCTGATTGTTAGATATATTTATATACTCTGTGTGTGTGTATACACACACGAAATGGTGGTATATGGCGCTAGTCTAGTCCTAGATGCAAATGTCTTTCAGCAACAGTCCGTTAAATATTAGTCCACTTTAAAAGCACTGCCCTGTTTTGAGGGGTGACTGCTCTTCTTCCCAAACAGCTGTCGTTCAACCAGCTCCAATAGTGATCTGAAATAAGGTGGAAAAACAGCGCCTCCTAGTGCAGTAATTTTAAAGTACAAAGGAATCCTTCACCAGGACTTATCACCCTCTATGTGCTGGAGGTGTACCTTATATGGTGGAATGCACCACTTGATAATTCACGTATAATGACTCCAATAATAGCGATCAGATCCTTATCCTTTTGGCACAATTCTGTAATTAACCTTCCAGTGAGGCTCATGGCAAGCATGAAATAAATTTAGAATAGCATAGTGTAATTCCACACACACAAATTTATTAACAAATAACGTCCAATATCAAATGCCCGTACATGAAATAAATTCAATAAAAGCTTATCTGAAATGTATCATCTCCCAATCGGCAGAAGATATAGTATATGTCCTTGTCACCTCAACGCGTTTCGTCCTTGTCTTAACCCTTGGACTTCATCAGGAGGAATGACACAATGATATGTTTTGCACCTATAAGTACCCCTATCTTGGCACAATTGGTAGGCGTGTGTACCGCGGAAACATGGTTTGAGTTCCATGTACCGGAAGTATCCCGGAAGTGACCTCACTTCCTGCGACACAAAAAAAAAGCCTTTTAATACTCGCGGCTATCATCCGCATCATACTTAAATAACAAATTATTCCAGCGCTTCCCGCACCCGTCTTTACCCGTGCCAAGTGGATCCGTGTATAGCGGTCACACTGCCGCCAGTTCCACTGGTCACGGGCATCCAGGCTCAGTTCTTGCGAGAGTCTCTGTGGCCATTTTGGAGTCTCATACTCCTACTGATTGCATTTCTATTGCGGCGGCCATTTTGTCGGAGTCTGATAACTCCAATATCTCTAATGTCTCTAACATGGTACACAGTAAATCCTACAGATTTACTATAATGATAAACTGATAAAGTGCTGATGCATAAATTAGAATAATCGTCATACATTAAAAACATGTAAGAGAGGTTATATAAAAAGCATATGAGAGGTTATATAAAGATTTAGCAACTATAATATGATCTCTAAAAATAAAACATCAATACAAAGTGTGTATGTGTGTGTGTGTGTGTGTATATGTGTATATATATATATATATATATATATCAATTAATAATCATAAATTTAAAATTAGAAAAATTTATAAAAATGGGGCAATTTCATAGTTATCATTAAGACCATGAAGGACGAGGGTATTTAACTCAAATCCAAAACATTTCTCGTTTGGTCAGCTTATTATCATGATCCCCTCCTCGTTCACCTGTAATATTAGGCCCTAGTGAAGCTGCTTGCGCTTCAATTGGATGATAAGTCAAGCCTCCTCTCAGGCACACGCTTTGTTCTTCACCCCTTCGTTGTTTTTTCACATCGCTCTTTCCCTGGAAGCTGCGAACGAGCTGACAATTGGGCCGGGCTATCAATCCACTCCTCTCAGCCATCATGTTTTTGCTCCAGTTCAACCGCGGTTACGGAAACTGAGGTTATATCTCCTTCCTATTTTGAATGCTTATTCCGGCCACTCTGGTCTCGCTGTGCTTTGAGCTCCAGGGTTGAGTAGTTCAGTTCTCATGTACTCTTTCCGATCAGAGATCCACAGCGCGGATGCCAACAACTTCCTCGCTAGACGTCTGGAACGTGTGTTTTCAAGTTCTGTTTTGGGCAGGTCGTCCTACTTCCTCTGTGGGTAATTGACTCTGTTCCCACTCTATTTCGGGGCCTACTATTTGGGAGAGCCCTGGCCCCGTGTGTTTGGAACACAATACGGTCGGTACTGCCGTGCATACTGCGCACAGAAGGTATCATACTTTGGTTTGCTTCGGAGATTCTGCTTGTGAAGCCTAGGTCGCTTGTTTCACATACTTTCGGATCCATGCTGTATCCCTACTTTTGTGAGGTCTCCCTTACTTCCTTGTCTGCGCCTTCAGTTACGGGTGGCCTTCGGCACCTCTGTCCATCGGTGTGTTCTTGCGGCGGGCAATGCAGGGACCCTACCAACCTTAGTCAACGGTTCAGTTGGTGCCTCGTCCGCCGACCTTGTGGAACATTCGCTTGTTGTGCATAATGATCTCCACTTCGGGACCATTCAGTGGACCAGGTTCTACTTGGGAGTCCCAGTGGGTAATTCTCCAAACTTGAAATGGTTGCTCGGCATATCTCTCTCTCGTCTCAGTTTCCCATTCTGTCCTACAGCACTCGTCACTCCATTGGTGGAGGATTTCCGCTCTTCTCCTCCAGGTCCAACCCTTGGTCCTTCCAGATTGGCTCATTGTGGCTACGGCTGCGAGTCTCCTCGGCTGGGGTGCCGTGAAATTGCTTTTCGGCTCTGGGGTATTGGGTAGCCATCCACAAAGGCTCAGCTGGTCGAGGGCTCGAGCTACAAGCAAAATTTTTGGGGCCCTGTCCGCCCTCACTGGTCGCTGTCGGTCGGACTTGATCTGGTGTTGGCTTATGTATGTCTACCGGCAGGCACAAGAGTGCGGCGTTGATGGAGGAGGCAACCCTAAGTCTATTCGGCGCATGGACTATATTGTTATGACTTTCTCAGTGGTGGTCATACCGGTAGTGGGAAGTTAGGTCAACGGATGTCCTCAGCAGAACCACATTTTTCCCAGGGCAGTGGTCTCTTCTTCCAGTGATCTTTCTACCGCTTGTTCGGTCGTGAGGCCTTCCGTGCGGGGATCTCATGGCCTCTCGACATGTTTGCGTTGCTCCGGAGTGTGCCATATGATCCAGGTATTCGCAGGCTTCCGCAGAGGATGCCTTGACTACTCTGTGGAATTTGTCATCTGTTTCCGTTGACCCCACTGTTCCCTCAGGTCTCTAGGCACGTTGAGGCTTCCCGAGTGAGTGTAATTCTAGGGGCTCCAGGCTGGCTACACTGGTCATGGAACGCTGCCATTCTCCCAGGGTACGTAGGTCCAGGGGGCATCTTCCACTTCGTCCAGATCTACTGCAAATAGGCCCCTTTGTACAAGGCACTTTCCCTGGTTGTGACGAAGGACTTCTGGGTCCCAGCGTGAGAAGTCTGCAGGTTTTTCTCTCGGGAGTCCCTACTAGGCTGTTTCCATTTCTTCCTCCTTCGGGGGGCTGTGATGATCTGGCTTTGCTCGTTGGGCTGAGCTCTGCAGAATTCCTTGGATACATTGTCTTGGTACACCGCACTGTTATCTGTGGGTCCTTTAGGATGCGCATGACCATGGTTGGCCGGCTTATCAGCAGACCCTTGCGCACCGGAACTGCTCGGTCAGCACTCAAGCCTATTGTGGTGCAGGGTGAATGCCACCAAACCGGGTGTCAGTGCCTTCCGCTAGGGTGGTGGTGATCTTATGGGCAGCGCGTCGCGGGACTTTAGCAGCACAGGTTCGTCGAGTGGCTGTCTGGTCCCTTGTCCGCGCATTGGCTTTTTTTTACGTATTCACATTTGGCCTCCGGCAGCACCCACTTTGGGCGTACAGTTCTCCGGTCAGACAGTCTGAGCGTTCCCTCCCTTGGGGGCGGTTTTGAACGTCCCATTGTCCAGTGTTCCCCAGCCTTGCTGCAAGAGAAAATGGGGTCATTGGTCAACTTACTGTTGAATCCTTTTCTTTCAAGCAGGCTGGGGAACACTGCGAGCCCTCCATCACGCTCAGTGGTGCGATGTTTTGGTTCTTGACACTTTTTTTTTTCCCTACTGGTTTGTTTGGTTCTAAACAGTTTTTCACGGGGTTCCTGCTACTTCTCTCCAAACTCTTTTAAGGAAGTACTAGTAAAGTTTTCCCCTTTCTCTAAACATAACGCTTCTTTTATGCCAAAAAGCTCCTATTTTGGAATTGTTCCAATAGTCTTCTGGCTTGTCCAGGTGATCTTGCAGACGGCCGCAATGTTCTTTTTGGAAAGCAGCGGCTTTCGCCTTGCAAACCTGCCATGCACACCATTGTTCAGTGTCCTCCTGATGGTGGACTCATGAACGTTAGCTAATGTGAGAGGTTACCTTGGGTTCCTTTGTGACGTTGAAAACTATTAAATGCCTTGCTCTTGACGTGCTCTTTGTTGGTCGACCAACTCCTGGGGAGGGTGGTAATGGTCTGAATTTTCCTCCATTTTACACAATCTGTATGTTGATTGGTGGAGTCCAAACTCTTTTTAGAGATGGTTTTGTAACCTTTTCCAGCCTGATGAGCATCAACAGCTCTTCTGAGGTCCTCAGAAATCTCCTTTGTTCGTGGCATGATACACTTCCACAAACGTGTTGTGAACATCAGACTTTGATAGATCCCAGTTCTTTTAAAAAGACAGGTTGTCCACTCACCTGATTGTCATCCCATAGATTGAGAATACCTGACTCTAATTTCACCTTCAAAATTTCTGCTATGCCTAAAGGTTCACATATTTTTGCCATTTAGATATATTGGATAATTTTCCTTAAAAAAAAAAAAAAAAAAAGCACGTCTAATTTTTTTTCTCATTTGCATGATTTGGTTTTGTCTACTTTTAGAACTTGTGTGAAAGTTTGAGGTAGTTTTAGGCCAAATTTCAGCAGAAACATAGAAAATTCAGAAGTGTGTACACACACTTTCAAGCACCACTGTGTAATTTGTTTTTTTATTGTACATAATAGGTGTCTGTTTCATATGTTTGTAGGTGGTTAAAATCTAGAAATTAGTAGACCTGGCATTAAGTGTAATTAAATGATACATGGTCTAGAATAAACTTAATACTCATAGAACAACAATGATTAGTTTTTATTAAGATGGTTATTTACTAGCCATGTTTGGTTTCCCATAATCATTTATCTAGGACGGTTAAGTAACTTTAGTAATAACTTGACCTACTAGGTGTTAGTATTTTTATAATTGTGTTACAATTTAACATGGATGATTCAAATTATATTTTTTTATTTATATTTTTAGATGCAGGAAAATCAACTATTGGTGGACAAATTATGTAAGTATATGCATCATTCTAAATCAATACTAGCAAAAGTCTTGTAGATTTGAAATGGATGAAGTAACTGCTTGGTTTGTACATCAGTGCTCTTGCTCTGGTTGGCAATTATTAATGGGTTTTGTGGCATTTTTGTTGCCAAATCTTGCAGCATATTTCAGCATAGCAGTCACATTGGCCTTCAGATTATTTGCACACTGGACAGGATAACAGATGTGAGGACCAAACTTTTTAAGCGTTTTCCAAGATATTCATGTAGACTGGTTCCTGCTTTTACGTGTACCTGCTTTCACATTTCAGGTATTTAACTGGCATGGTGGACAAAAGAACACTTGAGAAATATGAAAGGGAAGCAAAAGAGAAAAACAGAGAAACCTGGTAAGAGGTGTATTGTGTTGAAGTAGCTACATTGTCAACAGCCCTCTGTTTTAGCTTTGTGTGTTGGCAGAAGGGAATTTAGTTTTCAGTGTTTTCCAAAAGAGTAGGACCTTATGGCTGGCCCAATTTTGGTTAATGTTTGTTTTTCGAACCCACAAATTTGTATGCTTTTCTGTTGTGAACATCTGTCATCCAGGTGCTAACATATTCTCTCTTCCAGGTATCTGTCATGGGCTTTAGACACAAACCAGGAAGAACGAGATAAGGGAAAGACTGTAGAGGTAGGCCGTGCGTACTTTGAAACGGAGAAGAAGCACTTCACAATCCTTGATGCCCCTGGCCATAAAAGCTTTGTTCCCAATATGATTGGGGGAGCCTCGCAAGCAGATTTAGCTGTACTGGTAAGATCCTTTGGAACACTATAACTTGTGTGTGCTTTCCATATTATTTGTGAATAATTTAGTAATGGTAGACCAATATCCTGCATGGTGCACCACATTGTAGTAGAGCTGATTATCAATCGTCTGTCTAAAATGGGGCCTAGCAAGTATAGTTTATAAAGAATTGGTAACTTTTATATGTGCTTTTAAATAGCTCACTCTAAGATGGCAATAACCTTGTAATTGACTACACTGATTCTCTTTTCATCCATTGGGTAACACTGAGGGGTATAGTGTGGCTTATGGCACTTGGGCACTATAAATTTACCGGAAAAAACTTCCCCTCTATATCGCATTGGCTGCCCGAGAACTTCAATTCTGTCTAGCATGTGGCCATTAGAATGGCTAAGGGGGAGCCAACTTTTGGACAACTGCCATCTTTCGGTGCTGGGGTTAGGAACCATCCCTTTGGGACCTCCTCTGCCATTGTCTGGGATCAGCAGCATCTCCTTAGCTGGTGAGGCACATTTGTGTGCTATGCTTTCTATGGGCTCTTCCATGTCTGAGCTTTTACAGCTCCATATCTTCCTGGGTTAAGCAGCTGTCCTTTTCCTCCCTCATTTTCTATGTCTGCGAAGCAAAGTATGTTCAGAGATCAGGGAGGGAGATACAGTGGCAAAACATCTTGCCTGCACAGGATGCCACTAAAATTCCCTCATTTCTAGTACAGTGTGATACCCTTGCACAGCATGGGAGGTGGATGACCAGTGGACCATGCTTGCTTGCGGGTGCACACCCTGAGATGGCGGAGCCACCTTATTGCAAAGCTCTCATAGCTCCATTGGAGCAGAGTTGGATTTTTTATCCATGGTTCCCTCCATCAGTAGTCATGGCACTAACAGTAAAATACATTGTTGGGGTCTCTGACCAGACTCTTGGGGCCTCTATTTTGACAGCATTTCACGACCTGACTTGGTATCTGTGCCTGGTACAGTCAGTGCAATGTTTCCAAGAACAGAGGGCCTGATTCAGACCCGCTCTAACTCAGCGCTCGCAAGCGGGTCGATGTTGGCCCAGTGCGCATGCGCACGACGAAGGCGGCTCCGTCGTGTGCATGCGCGAGACCCGGATAGCGACGGTCAAGCCGTCGCTCCGGGTCTCGCTACAAAGGGGGCGTGCTGTCAATGTTGAGTGACAGCACGCCCCCTTTGGTGGGCGTGGTTGCCCAGACGGAGGCGTTCCCATGGGAACGCCTACCGTCTAGGGCCGGCCCCACTGACATCACAAGTGATGTCAGTGGGTGGACTTCTTGCGACGATACCCCACAAGGGTCTCGTCGCAAGTCCGATGGTCTTGACCATCATCCTGGCCGCTCGCACTAGCTGTGGGTGGTCACCCACAGCTATGCGAGCGGCCAGGAGGCCGCTCTAAAAATACAATAGGCGGGCACTGATTCAGAACAAGCGCTCTGAAAGAGCGTCCGGCTCTGAATCAGGCCCAGAGTCTGTTCTTAGTAGTTCATTCCTGTGTTGCTTGAAAGATTACTTATTTTTATTAGTTACTGAGACAATTACATTTCTCACTGTTGTTGGTCTTTTGACTTTTTCTTTGTGCCTTCGGTGGCCAAGGTTTGCAGAGCAGATACATAACACTATCCTCCCCCCTTTTTCCCATATTCTGCAAGGTGGGAGATTTGCCTTTGGCTGAAAAACTCCTGCAGGTTTAAACATTTATTCAGGACATTACATAGTCTGTGCCACCAACTGCTGGTGAATTTAAGTGTCTATTAACAATAAAAATTATCTATAAACTCTTAAATTTAAATTATGCAGGTTAAGGAATATACTTGCATGTAATTATGTAAAGTTGGTGTAATGGCAAGGAATCTTATTAATTTGTAGTAAGACCTGGTCTTGGTTAACAGAAGCATATTACATATCTTGTGACCAACATCCCAAACTCACCATGTGGTGATTGGTATGCTGCTGTATTCATTCCCTTGAGCGCACTATTGTTCATTCTGCATTCTTCATCTGTCATGTTTTGCTGTTGAGTTTTCTAGACATCATTTCTGAATGTGTTCCTTTTTTAGGTAATCTCTGCACGAAAAGGAGAATTTGAAACCGGATTTGAAAAAGGAGGACAGACAAGAGAGCATGCCATGTTGGCAAAAACAGCTGGTGTAAAGCATTTAATAGTTCTTGTGAATAAAATGGACGATCCAACAGTAAACTGGAGCAACGACAGGTATATCTAAAATAAGTTTTGAACTAGAGCGTATATTTTGCTTGTTCAAGAAGGCCTTTTTGTTTTAGAATGTTCACACACCTCTTAAAATGTATTAAATGGTTACATGTTTACAGCAGTCTTTAGTTATGTTGAAGGTTGTATTTCTATAGTGACACTGATAATGTCACCATGTTCTGAAAAGCATTAAAATATAACATTTGGGAGTAAGTTCCGGCACAGGATCAGACAAAGAAACCAGTATTTCAAATTAAAATGAGCAGTGTGCCCCAAAAGTTCTTAGTGTTCACTCTAGTGCCGAACCTAAAAAGGGCACTCTATTGCGCATGTGAAAAGGGGATGTGGCTCTAAGACGCAACCCTTTTCATCACTTTTGATGAAAAGTGGATTGGATAAAAACTACAAACTATAACACATGATATGGTTTGTAGCCTTATAATGCTTTTTTTAAACTATTTTTGTTATCTTGAAGGTAACCTTGCCAAAATACTCCCCATGTCTCTTAAATTATTCTCAATGCCCTAGTTTCATCAAATGGTATTCAAAATTTTGCATAGCAAACCACTTTTTTTTTTTTTTTTTTTTTTTTTTTTAGAGATAGGGGGCAATTCAATTTAGGTGTGAGTTGGCTTGTACGAGCAGTTCTCTCGTTAAACTCGCACTGTGAATTGCAATTCAATTCCAAACTCAATTTTTTTTTTTTCCAGAGGTAGATTGTTCCACCCCCCTGACTGTATGAAAAATATTGCTTTTAAGGTCAAATATTTCAGACACCCCCCTTATTGACTTAATAGGCATTTGAAAGTTTTCAATTACCTTAATTGGGCCAGTTACATGTCATTTTTGGGTGTTAAAAATAAAAAAGGCCTTAAATTAGCCCAAAATCAACCTTTTCTATAGTTTATGCAACCCAAATTTAATGTTGTTTTTTTTTTTTTTTTAAATTAAGCTGATAGTTTGTGGTTTTATCGGCATTTTTTATTTGATCTCGCTGTTCTCAGAAGTGCGGATTCGTGATGTTTGAGTATCATAAAACAAACTTTTGCAACCTCGCACCGAATTGGATTGCCCCCATAGACTAAAATATAGAGATTGGAATATAGTAAAATGGTTTTAAAGATCTATAAATGTGCCACTTTTCGCATGTTGTGAAAACTCTGGAGAGTTCTAACTGCACTCAACAAAGCAGACTATGAGAAAACTGCTTACTGGACCAAATACCCCAGTTTGAGAACAATTCTATATGCTTGATACATTATGCAGGCCCCTGACTGATACTGAATTTAACATGCAATATTTTTAATCTCTACTGTGTTTCTAAGCATTTTGTTTCACTATACTTTTCTCTTGTAGCAAGGCTGGAGAACACTGGACCATGGGATTGTAGGTTGGGGCTGTAGCTGGCACTTAATAAAACTAGCTTTAAAACCTTTGCTCCTCCCCCCCTGCAATCCCACAATTCTAGTCTTTGTTAAGTGCCTGAGGAGTAGGGCACGTTTTGGATGGGCTGTCCTGCAGCTCTTGTAGGTAGCTATTTTGTATTAATTTGTAAACTTTTTGTTTATAGTTTAGGAGATGTGCACTGCTTGTAGCAGCGCACAGAGTGTGGGAGCTGTGACGCAGCTCGCCGATATGCGGAGGGTGGTGCGTGCCGTTGGGACCACCCTACAGATCGCCCCGGTCTCTAGAAGAGACCGCCTGGACCCGGGGATAGTGCGCGCTCGCACCCCTGGGTGGCAGTGCTTGCCAGGTGTGATGAGGACAACTCCATTGCGGGAGTGCACACCTCACAGGCAGCTCAGTTGGAGCTTAACAAGTGCTTTCCCCAGGCATGGGAGTAGCACTTGCGAGTGAAGCCAGGGAATAGGGGGGCGGAGCCTGTAGCTGCTGGCCTCCCCTGCGCATTACATTTTGGCGGGTTTGTTTGGCAGCGGTTCTCCGCATACAGATGCAGGAGGAGCGCTCACTCCACAGACTGCCCGGATCAGCCGGGCTTAACCAGCATTTTCCCCTCACACGGAGACGTTCTGTGTCCCGGAAGAGTGCAGATTGGAGGTGGCGGAGCTTCCAGCGCTGCTCTCCCTCTCCTGCAGCGGTACAGTGAACAGGGAATGCATGGATGAATCATCCCTCAGCCGACACTGTTACATCCGCCTGCACTGCACAGCACACATCCTCTTCCAGGCAGCTGCGGTGTTGGTCTCCAGGAAGGCTAGGTACCCTTGTTGCTGTATTAGCTGCCTTTTTGTTTTCATGTACCTGTTTTTTTTATTTCTGCCTACTAATAGGGTTTAGATGCACACCTCATGTCAGGTGTTACAGAAGTGGGGGGGCTCTGACAACACACATCGCTTCTCGGACTTTTGGCTAAGATCAAGTGTAGTATCTGTTCTTAACAGTTTAATATCTGATATATCCCCTATCTGAATTGCCACAGGTTTATATACCCCCTGTATGTCCATGTGGCTAGTGCCACTGACGTACCCTGATTTAATCAGTTACTGTCCATCTACTGAAGAGGATCTATCTACTACCCTGACCATGACTACATAATGGTTAGTATTGTTGCCTCACCGCACTGTAGTCATGGGTTCAATTCCCGCTACAGCCCTAACACTGTGGAGTTTGTATGCAGGGATTTTGCTGTATTTTGGGCATTGTTTACTCCCATGCAGCTGGTAACAAGACGTTGCCCTCAGTGGCCTTGTGGGTATAGGACATGGTGACGCATAGGCATCCGGGAAGCTGCATTCAGCAGGTTGGGATTTGCGTGGGCTGGGGCTCTCAGCATGGCGGGGTGTGCCCTAGTGCAGAGCGTGGCGCTTAACAGAGACCAAGTTCAAGCTTGGGTATTCCCTCATCTTAGACACGGGCTTTGTTCCCTCTATAGGGTTAAGTTCCTAGCCAAGTTATGTCCCGCTCTGGCTCTGTGCTTTGCAACATGCAGCATCACAACTTACGTCAGGTTTCTCTATTTTGGCGCGTTTTTTGCCGGAATACTCTGCTGTGCGAGAGGCGCAGGTGGAGGCGTCTTCTTCCTCCGCAGGACTCATTAGCCTTTTCACAAAGGAAAGACCTTGCGCTGTCCTTAAGGAATAGGACCTGCTGTCTTTTCCACCTCATTGCTGCTGTGCACCACTCTGTAGGCGGTTTAGTTCTGGATTCCCATGGCTCTGGGTCTGTCCAAGCATAGGCGAAGGAAAGTAATTACTTTCCATTCAGCGCATCGCTCCGGTCTCATCAGGGAGACTTAGGAGCCGCCAGGTTCGGAGGGCTCTGTTCTTCACGCAGTTGCTTCCAGCGGCTTGAGTATCCACAGGGAAGAACCTTCCATGGTAGTCACTTCAGAATTACGGACCTCCTTAGGTCGCTTGTTTCAAGTACATTCGGGTCAGGGCTGTGTCCCGACTTTTGCAAGGTCTTCCTTCCGTGTTTGCGCTTTCAGTTCTGGGGGTGGCCTATGACACCTCTCTCCAGGGACGTTTTCTTGTGGCGGACAGTGCAGGGACTCTACCAACCTCAACAGTTTTGTCGATGCCTCGTCCATGGCCCTTACAGAACATTGTTATTGGGCAAGTTGGTCCCCACGTAAACCATTCAGTACACCAGGTTCTACTCACAAGAGTCCCAGTGTGTGATTCTCCACACTTGACAGGGTTGCTCGGCATCCCTCTTGTCTCAGTTCCCATTCTGTACAGCCGCATAAGTCGGTCTCCATTGGTGGAGGGTTTCCGTTCTTTTCCTCCAGGTCCACTCCTTGGTCTTTTCGGATGGGCTAATTGTGACCACATCCGCGAGTCTACTGGGCTGAGGTGACGTGATGTTGCTTTTCGGGTCTGGGGCCTTGGGTCACCGTCCACAATAGCTCGGCTGTTAAGTAGGCTTGAGATCCAAGCCATCATTCTAAAGGGCCATGTCCGTCGTTGCCAGTATGGCGGACAACAACCTGGTAATGCTATAGGTACGTCTTCCGGCAGGCAACAGTGCAGAGCTCTGTCCATGGCAGAAACCTTGGTTCCGTGTCTCTCTGGCAGTCAGACTGGTAGTGGGACTTTGGACAGTGGACTTCCTCAGCAGAACTACATTTCTACACACTTCCTTCACATCTCCAGGGGCATTGTCTTCCTGAGTAAGTGTAATCCTGGTGGCTCCTAGCTGGCTGCGCTTGTCATGGTACATGAGCGTTATCCCAAGGTCGGTAGGCCCAGGGTGGCATCTTTCCCTTTGTCCCGACCTGCTGCAACTTTGCTCGTTTCTACCAGGGCACTTCCTTGGATGGTTCTCACGCCTGGCCTTCTGTGCCTGGGAGTGATACAGCTGCAGGTTTTTCTCTCTCGTGGTCCGTACTTGGCTTCAAGCCCAGACTCTGTTTCCATCTCACGCTTACCTCCGGGTTTGGAATCTCTACCTCTTGTGGTGTAACCGTTACAAGGTTTGGCCACACATGGCTTGGCCTTCCTTCTGAAGGGTTTGGAGGCAGACCGGTGACTGGAGCCATGGATTCTTAATCTAGTCTTCTCTGTTCTCACAAAGGCTCCATGGTAGTCATTACTTGCAGTGGATCTTCCGTTAGTTGCTTGGAAGCTGGTCTTCCTTATGGCTATTGCCTGCCGTCGACATAGTATCGTGTTTAGGGTTTTCAAGCTGCCCTTGCTCGTTCTCCATGAAGACTGTGCAGTTCCTTGTACAGGTTTTATGTTTCCAGCCGACAATGGTTTTGGATATTGTCCTTCCGGTTCTTCCTCCTTTTGGCGGATTCCCGGGACGGGGATCTGGCTACATATATATTAAACACACAGTGAAGGGTTAAAATTTTAACCCTTCACTGTGTGTTTAATATATTATGTACTTCACTTTTTTATTTTCATTCTTTATATGCAGCTGCTCCTAACTATCTCTGTACACTGCAATTTTCTTACTATGGTGGTGCCCTGGGGCGGCTTGGCTGGGCCAGTTTTTTGGGGGGTCCTGCGCTCTGGATTTGAACCCTAGTATGTTAGGGACCTACCCGAAAGAGGTTACCTGGATATGGTGGGTAGGCCCATAACCTTGGCCATGATTATGCTAAAAACCTCTATAGATTGCAAAATTTTATTGCATTTATATATATTATTAATTATTTGGAGTTGTGCACCTGAGATTTCTGTTTCTGTCCTTACTGGTTTGGTTAAGTTTCACAGGGTTCCTGCTACTCCTCTCTGCAGTTTTTATTAAAAGCCAGCCCCAACCTCCAATCCCATGGTCCAGTGTTCCTAGCGTTCCTGCTAGTCTGTTTCAGTGGAGTGGGGCGCCGCACCCTGCCCTATTTCTGAAGGGCAGAAACCACCCTGCCCTCCAGTGCAGCGTCCGCTGAAACAGCCTGTGGGTTCTGTCCCCTCCCGCCGGTCGGGAAAACAGCTGTGCAACGGTCACCGCCGGTGAATGGATGCCGGGCAGATGCGTCCGGCATCCATTTACAGTGACCGCAGCGCCGGGCACACCCCCCAAGAGTGACAATGGGGACGCGTCATAATGACATGCCCCCTTGCGAAAGTGCCCTTTCTCTAGGTTCGGCGCCCTGCCTGCCGCCGGACCTAGAGTGAACACTAGTTCCCCAGCCTGCTTAGGAGTAAAGAATTCAACGGTAAGTTGACCAAAAATCCAATTTTCTTACCTTATACTCTGTGGCTTCAGCATGTTCAGCCATTAAATACTAAAGCACTATTGCCTTTAATTCCTACCCACATACTGCTACACACTTTTAATTCTGTACATTCCACTTTCGCTTTTACCACTGTCTAAAACCACTTTCCTGACTATCGGGAACTTGACGAATTTCTGTGCTTTCCCTCATTCCGCAAACTGATTCCCCCCCTCCCCACCCCATAGCAGCCTCATTACCTACTAATCCTTTCTTTTTCCTAGTGTTCCTTCATCGTTGTCCTCTTCATCACTATGGCCATCCTATCCTGTAATTCTAGTCTAATTGGTCCTCATCATCTGTACAATATTAGACTTATAATTCCTCTTTATTTAGAGGAAACTGATCATACATCAGCTCCTCTGTGTAATAACATGGCACCGCCAAGCCTGTTTGATCAGAGAGATCATAGACTGTGTATGTGTAAATTTGGATCTTCAGAATGCCTGAACTATGTGCAGAGCTTTTTGTGGAATTACAAAATGGTGTATAGTCAGGGCAGAGAAGACGTACCAACGCGCTCTGCTGGAGTCACAAAGCCTTGGCTCCCCATGTGTAAGGTGTTATGGCTACCTGGTAATGTGTATTAGGTAAGCCCTTATGGGCTCTGTCGTAGAATTCACAGAACATAGGAAACGGTAAATGCTTTTGTGCCTATATATGGATCCAATTGTTTGACATGCATATTTCTGATTTTTCACTACAACTCAGAATTGTTTTTCTTAACATTTAAGATCTTTCTCAATTTCAGATATGAAGAATGTAAAGAGAAGCTTGTACCCTTCTTGAAGAAAGTTGGTTTCAACCCTAAAAAAGACATTCACTTTATGCCATGTTCAGGCCTGACTGGTTCCAATTTGAAGGAGCCAGTGGAATCATGCACATGGTACAAGTAAGTGCAGTATGTGTTTAGATGTAATGAGTGAAAGACCTGAAGTATTGGATGCAGGGTTATTAAAAAAAAAATATATATATATATATATAATGTGTGTGTGTGGACAGCGCACAAATAAAGGATTCCCTCAGGTTCAGTTAAATGATAGATAACATGCAACTAGTGCAATATGGTGATTAAATTGTATGATAAAGTCAAGTCACTGATCCTTGTAATAAGAGTCACTGATACTTAAAATACAGGCGGCAGCAGTCGTCTTGGCGTCCCGTTTGGCGTGGTTCTGAAAAGAGGGTTAAAAAGACATGCGCCTGATAGTGTAATAATGTTGATTAAAGTGAAGTTCGGTGCTCTAAATAATTGTGCGTACCAAAAAGAAAATATTTCTACTTCAGGGTCCATAGGGGGTCCACAGGGTTGACCTTGGGGTATAGCTGGATCTGGATCCACGGGCACCACGCAGTTAAAGCTTTGCTGCTCCCAGGATGCACTTGGGTCCGTCCTCCTCTATACCCCGCCCCGGCCACAGGCACCTCAGTTTTAGTTGGTGCCCGGCCGGAGTCGGGTCACCTGTCGCAGTGGGGCTGCAGGAGCAGCCCCTAAGCTTTATTTTAAAAGAGAAATTTTTTTTTTTTTTTTTTCTTCTGTTTTTACACTGTTAGAGCGGCAGCATCAGACTGTCCTTTAGGACGTCCACGCTGCCGCTCCTTCTCCCCGGTGGAGCCGCGACGCCAGTACAGCTCTGGGGATCGCGGCGGGTCCCCAGAGCCTGTACTAGCCGGGCTCTGGGGACTCCCTTGACTGTTGCCGGACGCGACGGGGATCAGGTAAGCCGCGGGTCGCCGCGTGCCGCGGCCCGCGGATACTTCAATGCAGTCAGGAGCCTCCGGTCTCTGGGGACAGACCGGAGGCGCTAGCGGCGGCGGCGGGCTCCCCCTCAATTGAGGAATACCCCGCGTGTCCGCTAGACCACCAGGGTATCAGGCTGGTAGCGGGACCGGCAACCCGGGGGTTAATTGCTAGCCAGGGGAGGCAGCCTTCCCTGTCTAGCGGCTCCTCCCCTCAGCTCAGCGCGCCTTTCAACTAGCAGTCTGGCGTCGCTGAGTTGCTCTTATCTTACGGCCACTCCTCCTCTGAGGTCTCCGGCGGCCATCTTTACTGGCACATCGCAGACTCCCAGGCGGTATCAAGTGGACCGGTCCCCCTGTGTACCTCTCCCCTGCTAAAGGACAGTGTACACAGCGCTATAGCCCTCCCAGACACTGAATCTGGGCGGTTGATTGTAGCGGAAGGTGCAGTGAGTATAACTTTTCTGCATTGTATGTGACTATTGCTAGTGCTGCCTGTCTGTGACTTATTCTCCTTTACTGTCAGCTTATACCTATCCCTTTCCTTCTCCTACGGCCCGGCAGGTGTGTGGGGGAAGGGCGTTTTTCTGAGACCCTCACTTATATAAAACACGTATTTGTGGGGTCAGTCACATACTGTTGTGTGCTACACAGTACCATATCTGGGCTGTTGTGTCGCTTACTGGTGAGTGCGCGGGTGTTAAAACCGTAATTCCTCTGGTGATACCTGTTTCTTGTGATTTACGGTATCATGTCTGATGAGGAGACTGAGCGCTCTGTGGCTCCTGTGTTATTTTCCTGCAGACGCTGTGCTGCTGGAGTTGATGGGGAGGACTTATCTCAGGATGGTCTGTGCGGGCGGTGCCAGCTGGTACCGGGCCCCTCCAACCCCCCTGTATCACAGGACCCTCCTTGGGCGATGTTTTCACAGGTGCTGGCGTCTATTGCGGACCGGTTATCGGTCCCATCAGCGGTCCCTTCTAGAGCGTTACCGCAGCCCACCATCCCCCATTCCCAGAGGGTTCCACAAATGTTGCGGTCTTCCCCCGGGGCCCAGACTGTGGGTCCTTACTCGGGACTGCCTGTGTATGTGCAGTCTTCCCCAGGGTCGTGTCAGTCTGTAGTGCCTTTGCAGCCTCCGCCTTGGGTGGATGTTCTATCCAGCTCCGTACAGAGTCTGGCGGCTTCATCCTCGGCGTTTCAGTCCATGTTGCAAGGTGATGTGCCACCAAGGGTGTCTAAACGTCCGGTTGTGAGTTCACTAGCTGCGCAGTTGTCGGACTCGGAAGTGTCCTCAGATGATGGAGAAATCCATGAGGACTCTGACTCTGATGTCATGGGGCAGGAGGTGGAAGCTAAGTCTTCCATTAATGTTCCAGCCTTAGTTAGGGCGGTGCGGGCTATCCTACATGTTGAGGATGATGCGCCGGCTCCTAGGTCGAAGTTTCCTAATTTTAAAAAGGCCAAGGTGACCTCAACTGTGTTCCCCCTGTCTGATCAATTATCGGATCATATGGCGGCGGCCTGGCAATTACCTAGTAAGAGGTTCCATCCACAGAAGAGGTTGGCGGCAAACTATCCTTTTCCTGAAGCTCATTGCAGGAAATGGGAAACTCCGCCGGCGGTGGATTCCCACGTTACCCGCTTGATCAAAAGCGCGACGTTGCCATTGCCGTCTATCTCCTCTTTGAAGGATCCCACGGACAGGAAGGTGGAGACTTGTTTAAAGTCCATTTATTCTCTTTCCGGGGCGGTGGCTCGCCCGTCAATGGCTATCTCCTGGGTGGCTAAAGCCATTGAGGCATGGGCCAATGCCTTGGAGGATACCTTTCCTGATGAGGCTCCGGATATCCAGAGAGCGTTAGTGGGACAGATGCGGGATGCAGCTTCCTATATTGGGGAAGCGTCTTTGGATGCCAGCCTGCTCACTTCTAGGGTGTCGGCTGCACGGTATCTGCTCGGCGCTCCCTGTGGCTGAGGTCCTGGAGGGCTGATGCAGATTCAAAAAAGGGTCTGGAGGCCTTGCCTTTTAATGGTGATTTACTATTTGGTCCGGATTTGGACAGAATAGTGGATACTTTGGCTAAGTCCAAGTCGGCTTTTCTCCCTTCGGCCTCTGCGCCGGCTAAAGTGAGGAGCTCTGCCTTTCGGGTTCAGGGTAAGGCCAAGGGCCAGTCCTTCCCGAGACATTCGGCGACCAAGGCCGCACCCAAGCCCAAGAAGCAAGCATGGAGTGCTCGACGCCCTTCTTCCAAGCAGGAGGATAAGCCTGCTGCCTGATGGGACGGGCCTCTCTCTGGGGGACCCCAGAGTGGGAGGCCGACTTCTCCAATTCGCCCAGTGTTGACACAATACCACCACGGATGCCTGGGTTCGAGAAGTAGTCTCTCAGGGGTACGCCCTGTCTTTTCGGTTCAGGCCGCCCCACCAGTTTTTCTGTACGAGTCCTTCTCTGGACAAGACCAAAGCTGGTCAGATTCAGGTAGCTATAGAATCCTTGCTACAAGCAGGGGTCATTGTTCCCGTTCCGCAGTCTCAGCGCGGGACGGGGTACTATTCTACTCGGTTTCTGGTACAGAAACCCAATGGTTCTCATCGCCCTATCCTGAATTTGAAGTCTCTGAACAGATACCTCAGAGTTCCCAGGTTCAGGATGGAAACGTTACGTTCCATCATTCTGGCGATGGAACCCGGGGATTATATGGTCTCCCTCGATATCCAGGACGCCTATCTCCATGTGCCCATAGCACCGGCACATCAGCGGTATCTGAGGTTTGCTATCCTGAACCATCACTACCAATTTCGGGCGTTGCCTTTTGGCCTTTCCACGGCTCCGAGGGTGTTCACCAAGGTGATGGCGGTTATGGCTGCCCACCTTCGGGGTCAGGGTCTACGTCTGTTGCCGTACCTGGACGATCTTCTGCTGCTGGCGAGCTCCCCGGAGGTGCTTCTTCGACATCTCCACCTGACCATTGCTTGTCTTTAAGCACACGGGTGGTTGATAAACTGGAAGAAGTCCTCCCTGATTCCATCACAGCGGATGGTTCATTTGGGAGCCCTGCTGGATTCTCGTCAGCAGCGGATTTTCCTGACTCCAGAGAAGGTCTCCTCCCTGCAGCTGCGGATACACAGTTGCCTGAGCAGTTGCCGCCTGTCGGTCCATTCAGCTATGAGAGTTCTGGGGTCCATGGTGTCGACATTCGACATGGTGGAATTTGCCCAGTTCCATTCCCGGCCCCTGCAGGCGCTGATTCTATCGGAATGGAACGGGTTACCTCACCGGATCCGCTCTCAGATGCTGGTGTTGTCCGCGGAGGTTCGGCAGTCTTTGGCTTGGTGGCTTCAGACGGTGCATCTGGTCGAGGGGCGCCCCTTTTGGATCCCGGACTGGGTCCTGCTCACGACGGATGCCAGTCTTCGGGGTTGGGGGGCAGTGACCGGCTCATTATCGCTTCAGGGTCGTTGGTCCGCGGAAGAAGCACTTCTCCCCATCAACATCCTGGAACTGCGGGCTGTGTACAGGGCCCTGCAGTCGTCCGGCCCCGCTCTTCACGGAAGGGCGGTTCAGGTGCAGTCCGACAACGCTACCACGGTGGCGTACATCAACCACCAAGGGGGAACTCGCAGTCGGGCAGCAATGTCGGAGGTGTCTCGCATTCTTGCTTGGGCGGAGTGTCACGTTCCAGCGATCTCGGCAGTCTTCATTCCCGGAGTCCTCAATTGGGAGGCGGACTTCCTCAGCCGTCACGATGTGCATCCCGGGGAATGGTCGCTTCACCCAGAGGTGTTTCAGCTACTCGTGGACAGGTGGGGGCTGCCGGAGCTGGACTTGATGGCCTCCCGTCACAATCACAAGTTGCCCGTTTACGGGTCAAGGACAAGAGACGCAGGCGCCTGTCTGGTAGACGCTCTGTCGGTGAAATGGACGTTTCACCTGGCGTATCTGTTTCCTCCGATATCCTTACTTCCTCGGGTTCTGCGGAAATTCACGCAGGACGGCGGCACGCTCGTGCTGGTGGCTCCGGCGTGGCCCAGACGTCCTTGGTACTCCGATCTGAGGTGCCTCTCCATCGACGCTCCGTACCTTCCTCAGCGTCGGGACCTGTTGTCTCAGGGGCCCTGCCTTTACCCGGATCTGGGTCGGCTGTCTTTGACGGCGTGGCTCTTGAGACAGCCGTCTTGAGGTCTAGGGGTTTCTCCAGTTCAGTGATTGGTACCATGCTTAGGGCACGCAAGCCTGCCTCCGCGCGGATTTACCACAGGGTGTGGCGCACTTATTTTCAGTGGTGTGAATCCAGAAACTATGATCCGCAGGTGTTCCGGGTTTCCAGAATCTTGGAATTTCTTCAATCGGGTTTGGACCTCGGCTTACGCCTGGCCTCTCTGAAGGTTCATGTGTCTGCTTTGTCCGTGTGGTTTCAGCGACGGATTGCTACACTGCCAGATGTTTACACCTTTTTCCAAGGTGTTCTCAGGATCCAGCCTCCCTTCGTGCCTCCGGTGGCTCCGTGGGACTTGACTGTGGTACTGCGGGTCTTGCAGGGTCCTCCTTTTGAGCCGCTTGAGTCGGTGGAGCTCAAGTGGCTGACGTTTAAGACCATTTTTCTCCTGGCAATTGCTTCGGCCAGGAGGGTTTCAGAATTGGGGGCGCTTTCCTGTCGCCCTCCTTTTCTGATTTTTCACCAGGACAGGGCAGTGCTCCGCACGCGTCCTGAGTTTTTGCCCAAAGTGGTTTCAAAGTTCCACATTAATCAGGAACTTGTTGTGCCAGCTTTTCAGTCACCTGATCTTTCTGCTGGTGAGGCTTCCTTGGATGTGGTCCGGGCACTTAGAATCTATGTGGACCGGACTGCTTCGGTTAGGAAGTCGGATTCTTTGTTTGTCCTCTTCGGTTTTCACAAGAGGGGTTGGCCTGCCAACAAGCAAACGTTAGCCCGTTGGCTTCGTTCAGTTATTTGTGAGGCTTATGCGCAGGAGGGTTTACCTGTGCCAGCCTCTGTTAAGGCTCATTCCACTCGTTCTGTGGGTCCCTCTTGGGCTGCTAGACGTGGCGCCTCTGCTGTTCAGCTGTGTAAGGCGGCTACTTGGTCTTCAATTCAGACGTTTTTGAGGTTTTATGCGTTTGACATCTTTGCCTCTCAGGATGCATCCTTTGGGCGCCGGGTACTCCTTTCAGCACAGGAGCGTCCCCGCCCTTAGTTGAACTGCTTTGGGACATCCCCAAGGTCAACCCTGTGGACCCTGAAGTAGAAAACAAGAGATATGGTAAGAACTTACCTTTGTTATCTCTGTTTCTACGAAGTCCATAGGGTCCACAGGGCGCCCGCCCTGACGCACCTGGCTTCAAATGGGCTGTGTGGCTGGTCACCGGTTTTCCGTCTCCCATTTCTGTGAGTATGGTTTCTTGTGTGTTCCAGTCTTCCTTCTCTCTGTTTAGTCTCCTCCTCCGGCCTTAGCTGCTTACCAACTGAGGTGCCTGTGGCAGGGGCGGGGTATAGAGGAGGACGGACCCAAGTGCATCCTGGGAGCAGCAAAGCTTTAACTGCGTGGTGCCCGTGGATCCAGATCCAGCTATACCCCAAGGTCAACCCTGTGGACCCTATGGACTTCGTAGAAACAGAGATAACAAAGGTAAGTTCTTACCATATCTCTTGTTTTAAAGCTTATCTGAATTCCAAAGCTACAGGGCTCACACTGGATGGGGTGGACAAGATGTCATCTGCTGGATCACCCTAGAAGGAGCTCATTCAAGCCCAAGGGAAAGGGATGATCTAATGTAGTATTTTTTATGTGAGTAGCTGGAAAGTACTACAAAAAAACTGCGTACAAATAATGCTGTATTAAAAGCCTGTAGTATGTAATTCCAAAGTATATCCTAGTATCCCTTTTTCCCTCAGTATTTCTTGGAAATGTGTGTGGTAAATACACACAAGCTTTGAAATGGATACAAATGATCCCCCGTCCGTACATTTTAACAATGGTTTTATTTGGATATAATAACATAAGGAGACCGTTTTAGGGAAACACACAAACGGTGTAAAAAAAAAAAAATATGCTCATCTTTTAGGATGGTACCCAGTCCTCTTGGGTATATGTGTCCAATATTTAGAGAGCCTGGGTCAGCTTGCCTCAACGCGTTTCATCCTATAGGGGATTTCTGAATCTAAAATATATAAAACATATTTTGCTTTGTTTAACACTTTCTACTTCAGGGTCCATAGGGTATCCACAGGATACCTTGGGGTATAGGTGTGACGTCAGTCATCGGGCACCATAGAGGTAAGCTTTCAGCCTCCCAGGATGCACTAGGGTCCCCCTCCTATACCCCGCCCCCGAGCCAAGGCACCTCAGTTTCGTTTGGTGCCCGGCCGGAGTCGGGTGCGCCTGTTGGAGTGGGGGCTAGAAGAGCCCCTGAAGCTTTTCTTCATGCAGCTGTGGCTGCACATCTGGATGTACAGCATGGACAGTCAGTCCTGACGTCCATGCTGTCTTCCCTACACCCCCGCCGGTACCAGAACGCCGGTACCGATCCGGGGATGCTGGTGAGCATCTGGGGTCACAGCTAGCAGTGACCCCAGTTGTTCCGGACCATGGCCGGATTCAAGGGGGACAGCAAGGTAAGCAGCGGGGTCCCGCGGTGGGTCCCCGCTGTTACATGGTCCAGAGTCCCCAGGCAGGGGGCTCCCTGGGGACTGGCTGCAGCGTGGAGCCAGGTAAGAACCTGCGCTTCCACTACCCCCCTGGGACAGCGGACCGCAGCAGAGCGGTAGCGCTGCGGCGTCCCAGGGGTTAAATGCATGCAAGGGGAGCGCGCCTTCCCTGTCTCACAGCCGGCGCCTCCCCCGCTGCACACAGCCCTCTCTGCACACTGCCGACTGGTCCTGTAGCAGCGCTCCTCCCCCAGGCCAGCCTCCTCTCTGCTCCTCGGCGGCCATCTTTCCAGAACGCATGGTGAACGCTGCTGGAAGCACTGGACAGAAGCATCGTGGTCTGGGTCCCCCCGCATACCTCTCCTCTGTTGTGGCAGGTCTGTGTATGCAGCGCTGTGTCCTACCAGGCCCTGTGTCTGTGTAGTTGATTGATCAGCGCTGTTAGTGCAGGAATTTATATTTCTTTGCATTGTATATGACTGCTAGCACTGCTGCCTGTAACTTTTCTTCTGACTGTCATCTTTATTACTGTCCCTGTCCTTTCTGCTAAGCCCTTGCGGTGCGGTGCTGCAGGGTGGTCTCTCGCCTATTTAATATATAATTGGTGAGAGGGGTCACATACTTGGTGCCATCATGTCTGAAAGTGATTTTCCTCTCCGGCTACAGTGTACTACGTGTAAAGTACCGTTAGCGGAGGGGGAGGGTAGCGCGGAGGGCCTCTGCCGGCAGTGTTTGTCGATGGCATGGCCTATTACGGTTACAGCACCGGTACAGGAGCCGCCCTGGGCTTGTTTCGCTCAGGCGCTTACGACCTTAGTGGGCCAGTTAGCTCCGCAGCCCGCGTTTACACAGATGGGTTTGTCCCAGCAGTCAGTGGTGTCGTCACCCATGCAGGGTTTCCCACGACAATTGGTGGTACCCCACAGTCTCCCTATTTCCCCGCTCCTGGTTTCTCAAGAGCCGGCGTGGGTTAACTCCCTGACGAGTTCTGTACAGCACTTGTCGGATGTGTTGCAAGGGGAGTCTGTGATGCGGCCACATAAACGGCCGGTGGCGTCTGTCGGCTCCTTATGAGGATGACGAAGGGACGTCTGATGGGGAGATTCTGGATCCTTATGATCAGGAACCTCTCCATACTAAGGACGCTGACGCCAAGTCCAAAGTATATATTCCTGGACTTATTCGGGCAGTCCGCACAACCTTGGTGATTGAGGACGAAGTTCCCCCAGCGGCTAAATCCAAGTATGCCTTTTTTAAAGATGTGAAGGGCGATGCCACAGTCTTTCCTCTTTCGGGTCAGTTAATGGACCATTTAGAGGAGGCGTGGAAACAGCCTGGCAAACGTTACCAGCCGCAAAGGCGCCTGGCGGTGGCTTATCCGTTCGAGGATAATTATTTTGCAAAGTGGGAATCCCCTCCACAGATGGATTCTCACGTGACCCGTCTTGTCCGTAGTGCCACATTGCCGATGCCATCCATGTCCTCCCTTAAGGATGCTACGGACTGCAAAGTGGAGATCTGCCTGAAGTCCGCTTATTCCCTTGCGGGGGGGGCAGCACGGCCGGCTATGGCCATTTGCTGGGTTGCCAGAGCGCTGGGCGGATTCATTAGAGGCGTCTTTTGATTCCGACTGTCCGGCCGATCAGGCGGAGTTGATTGGTAATCTCCGTGATTCGGCCACTTATATCAACGAGGCGGCCTTAGACATTAGTACCCTGGTGTCTCGAATTTCTTCAGCAGCGGTGGCCGCTCGTCGCACCTTGTGGTTGCGATCCTGGAAGGCGGACGCTGATTCCAAAAAGGGTTTGGAGGCGTTGCCATTTACCAGAGAAGTTCTCTTCTGTCCGGATCTAGACAAGATTGTGGCCACGCTGGCAGCAGCCAAATCGGCATGTCTCCCGTCGGCCGCTGCTCCTTCTGGTTCTGGACCATCGTCCTTTCGGTCTTATAAGGCCCAGGGCAGGCCCAAACCACAGTCTTTTCCTCGACAGGCTGGTCCTAAGAAATCGGCCAAGCCCCGGAAGCAGGCATGGAGTACCAGACGTCCGGCCCCTAAGCCAGATGACAAGCCTGCGGCCTGACGGTCGGGTCTCCCTTTGGGGGATCCCAAAGTGGGAGGCCGCCTGCTGCAGTTCGCCCGGTGTTGGTCGGTTACCACGACAGACACTTGGGTTCTCGAGGTGGTCTCCCAAGGGTACGCCCTCTCTTTCCGGCACAGACCCCCGGCTCGATTCTTCACCACGGGTCTACCATCAGACCGGAACAAGGCCATGGAGCTGTGGAAGGTCTTGCACACTATGATCCAGGCTGGAGTTATAGTGCCTGTTCCATTCTCCCAGAGTGGCCAGGGTTTCTATTCAAATCTTTTTTGGTGCAGAAACCCAATGGGTCGTATCGTCTGATTCTCAACCTCAAAGCTCTCAACAAGTCTTTGCGGGTGCCGAAGTTTCGGATGGAGACCCTACGGTCCATCATTCTGGCGCTGGAACCTGGGGACTACTTGGTGTCATTGGACATACAGGACGCTTACCTGCATGTCCCTATTCTTTCGCGCCATCAACAGTTCCTCAGGTTTGCAATCGGCAGCGACCACTTCCAGTTTCGGGCGTTACCTTTTGGCCTGGCGACAGCGCCACGTGTGTTCACCAAGGGGATGGCGGTCATGGCGGCTTCTCTGCGGCTGCAGGAAGTCCGTATGTTGCCGTACTTGGACGACCTTTTATTAGTGGCAGGATCTCCCGAGCTCCTTCTACGCCACTTGGACCTGACCATTGCACTACTGCAACGGCACGGCTGGTTAATCAACTGGCAGAAGTCCACTCTAATCCCGTCTCAGCGGATTCTGCACCTCTGAGCCTTATTGGACTCAGGACAGCAAAGGATCTTCGTGATGGGGGAAAAGATCTCTGCTTTACAGTCGAAGGTGCGCAGTTGTCTGCACAGCCGCCGGGTGTCTCTACACTCGGCGATGAGGTTACTGGGCTCCATGGTGTCGGTGTTCGACATGGTGGAATATGCCCAGTTTCACTCCAGACCTCTGCAGCACCTGATCCAATGTCCAAGTGGAACGGGCTGCCTCAGTCTCTGAAGTCCCAGACGATTGTGCTCACCCCGGAGGTTTGCCTGTCCCTTGCCTGGTGGTTACAGACGACCCATCTCAGCAAGGGACGTCCGTTCTGGGTTCCAAATTGGGTCCTGTTGACAACGGACGCCAGTCTTCGGGGCTGGGGAGCAGTTTCGGGTCCACACTTATTCCAGGGCAGGTGGACCCCGACAGAAGCGGAGCTTCCAATCAATATCTTGGAACTCCGTGCGGTCTTCAATGCTCTCCGGCAGGCACATCGGGTTCTCCAGGGTCGTCCGGTACAGGTCCAGTCGGACAAAGCTACCACCGTGGCCTACATAAACAGGCAAGGAGGAACCCGCAGTCGGGCGGCTCTCGTGGAGGTCTCTCGGATCCCGGTATGGGCGGAGCGCAATCTTCCGGCCATATCAGCGATCTTCATCCCGGGAGTGCTAAATTGGGAGGCGGACTTTCTAAGTCGCCAGGACGTTCATCCGGGGGAATGGTCCCTGCACCGGACGTTTTTCAACTGCTGGTGGACAGATGGGGTCTTCCAGAGATCGATCTCATGGCGTCCCGGCACAACAAGTTGCCGGTGTATGGGTCTCGCACAAGAGACGAAGGGGCGTGTCTGGTGGATGCTCTGTCCGTCCGGTGGACGTTCCAGTTCGCATACCTGTTTCCTCCAATTTCCCTTCTTCCACGGGTAATCCGGAAATTCAAACCGGAAGGAGGGACGCTCCTGTTGATAGCTCCCGCGTGGCCCAGACGGCACTGGTTCTCAGACCTTCAAGGTCTGTCCGTGGACAGTCCTCTGCGGTTGCCGCTACGACCGGACCTTCTGTCGCAGGGTCCCTGTCATCACCCGGACCTGACTCGGCTGTCTTTGACGGCGTGGCTGTTGAGACAGCCATGCTGAGGTCCAGGGGGTTTTCCAGCTCTGTGGTGCGTACCATGTTACGAGCTCGGAAGCCGTCTTCCGCGAGGATATACCATCGCGTGTGGCATACGTTCTTCCAGTGGTGTCAACCGAGAGGTTATGCACCACGGGAATTTCGTCTGTCTCGGATACTCGCCTTCCTACAAGCGGGACTAGATCATGGGCTTCGCCTTGCTTCTTTGAAGGTACAGGTTTCGGCCCTGTCTGTCTGGTTTCACCGTAGGATTGCTACAATCCCGGATGTGCGCACCTTTATGCAGGGTGTTCTCCGCATTCAGCCGCCCTTTGTTCCACCTGTGGCGCCTTGGGATTTGGCTGTGGTCCTGAGGGCTCTCCAGGGACCGCCGTTTGAACCACTGGGCTCAGTGGATCTTAAATGGCTAAGACTGTTTTCCTTCTGGCCATAGCTTCGGCCAGACGTGTTTCTGATTTAGGGGCTCTCTCTTGTAGACCCCCTTTCTTGATTTTTCATGGGAACAGGGCAGTGCTCTGCACTCAACCTGAATTTCTTCCCAAAGTTGTTTCCCAGTTTCATGTTAACGAGGAAATAGTTGTTCCGGCCTTTAACTCACCTGGTCTTTCAGTGGGTGAGGCCACTTTGGATGTTGTGCGGGCCTTAAGGACTTATGTTGACCGCACTTCTTCCTTTAGGAAGTCGGACGCCTTGTTTGTCCTCTATATGGCTTCCGTAAAAAGGGTTGGCCTGCTTCAAAGCAAACTTTGGCAGCCTGGATCCGTATGGCTATTTCGGAAGCTTATCTTCATGAAGGCCTGCCGGTTCCTCCTTCTGTGAAGGCTCATTCCACTAGGTCTGTGGGTCCTTTGTGGGCAGCTCGACGTGGTGCCTCTGCAGTCCAGATCTGCAAGGCTGCTACGTGGTCCTCTGTCCATACCTTCGTGAGGTATTACAGGTTTGACACCTTCGCCTCTCAGGATGCTTCCTTCGGGCGGCGGATTCTCCTTTCAGCACAGGAGCGTCCCCACCCTTAAAGGATACTGCTTTGGGACATCCCCAAGGTATCCTGTGGATACCCTATGGACCCTGAAGTAGAAAATATGAGATATGGTAAGAACTTACCTTTGTTATCTCTATTTCTACGAAGTCCATAGGGTTCCACAGGACTCCCGCCCTGTCGCACCTGTGCTGCAGATGGGCTTTGCCCTGGTCACCGGTTTTTCCGTCTCCCTCTGGTGAGAATATGATTCTTGTGTGTGTCCAGATCTTTTTTCTCTCTTCCTTCTCCTCCTCTGGCCTATGGCTTGGTAACTAACTGAGGTGCCTTGGCCCGGGGGCGGGGTATAGGAGGGGGACCCTAGTGTATCCTGGGAGGCTGAAAGCTTAACTCTATGGTGCCCGATGACTGACGTCACACCTATACCCCAAGGTATCCTGTGGAACCCTATGGACTTCGTAGAAATAGAGATAACAAAGGTAAGTTCTTACCATATCTCATATTTTTTTTGGTTACAACATTATTCTTTCATAGTTTTGATGTCTTCAGTATTAATCTACCATGTTGAAAATAATTTAAAAACCATTGAATGAGAAGGTGTCCAAACTTTTGACTGGTAGTGTGTGTAAAATGTGTGCCAGTTTCCTTTTGGATTTGCTATATATAGATAGAGATAGATATCTATCGCTCTCTATATCTATATATTTTTTTCTTCACAAATAATGGTGAGTTGTTTTTTTTTCAGTGGGTTACCATTTATCCCATATCTCGATAACTTGCCAACCTTTAACAGATCGTTTGATGGACCTGTCCGACTTCCAATTGTGGATAAATACAAGGTGAATATGAAGTACTTTAGCTTTTACATTTAACACACATTTTAGAAATATGCTGTCAGCCAAACAGACTGTCACATACTGTGGCTTTTAATGTTTAGAAAAGCAAATTGAAAAAGTGTCAAGCTTCTTGTGATTTTAGTGGTAATTTACCACTTATTGAAATTATCAGGAGGGGTTATAGTATATTGGTCACAAATCAAAGTAGACCTTGGTGAATCACTGGGTTATAGGAAATCCTGTTTCTACTTCAGGGTCCATAGGGGGTCCACAGGGTTGACCTTGGGTATAGGTTGGGAACCAAATCCGGGCACCACGCAGTTAAAGCTTTTAGCTCCCAGGATGCACTTGGGTCCACTCTCCCTATAACCCCACCCCCAGCCAGAGGCACCTCAGTTTAAGTTGTGCCCGGCCGGAGTCGGGTCACCGTTTAGTGCAGTGGGGAGCTGATTAGCAGCCCCTAAGCTTTATTTTTTTCTAAAGGACAGAGTTTTTTATTTTTCCTTTGGATTCTTCAGAGCGGCAGCGTCAGACTGTCCATAGGACGTCTAAGCTGCCGCTCCGTCACCCCGCTGGCGCTGAGACGCCAGTACAGATCTGGGGATCTCAGCGGGACCCCAGAGTCTGTACTAGCCGGACTCTGCGGGCGCCCAGGACTGCTGCCGGATTCACGGGGAGCAGGTAAGGCGCGGGTCACCGCTTGCGGTGATCCGCGCATTTGAAATGCAGTCCTGTGCCTCCGGTCTCTGGGGACAGACCGGAGGCGCCGGCAGTGGCGGCGGGCCCCCCATACCCCGTGTGTCCACTAGACCACCAGGGACTTAGTGTTCGGTGCAGGGAGCCGGCGTCCCGGGGGTTAATAGCCGGCCAGGGGAGACAGCCTTCCCTGTTATAGCGGCTCCTCCCCTCAGCTCAGCGCGCCTTTCAGTATCCATAGTCTGGCGTCGCTGAGCTGCTTCCTCCGCGGGCCACGCTTCTTCTGAGGTCTCCAGCGGCCATTTTCTCTGTGGTGCAGCAGAAATCTCTGGAGATGGCAGTGAGTCCAGTCCCCCTGCGTACCTCACCATTAGGTCAGTGTACACAGCGCTGTAGCCTTCCCAGACACTGAATCTGGGTAAGTTGCATGCAGTGTAATAGTGCAGTATATTATATGACATGTTTATGTATATATGTGTATATCTGCATTGTATGTGACTTATGCTAGTGCTGACTGTACTTTATTCTCTCACCTGTCAGTGTATATCTATCCCTTTCCTTATCTGCCCTAATACAGCTGTACTTGGGGTGGTTCTGAGACCTCACATTTATATACTTGTTAATATTTGTGAGGTTTGTCACATACTGTTGCGTGCTGCACGTTGCCATATTTTGAGTGGAACTGTGTGTTGCATACGCTGAAAATGGGTCCCTGCAGCTAATTTTTAGTTTCAGTCAGGACCAGTATAGCGCTGCTTGATCACAAGGCTTGGTCAGATATGTCTGACCAGGAGATAGAGCGTTATACTGCACCCATTTTTACTATCCTGCAAGCCATGTGCTGCAGGTGTTAGTGCGGAGGATTTAACTCTTAAAGGGTTTTGTATGTGGCGTCATCGGGTGCCGGTCCCTTTCACGACCCCCTTGGGCTGTTTGTTTTCTCGGGATCCTCTTAATTGCGGATCGCCGGGCGGGCCCCATTGTTGTACCTCACTTGGGGTTACTTCACCATACTGCCCTTTTCATCTCAGGGTATCTCGCAGTTTCTTGCACTCTTCCCCTGTGACACAGACTACCGCTCCCTACAGGGGTTTTTTCGAGTATATGAATTCCCCCTGGTGCCACAATAGTCTGTCATGCCCCTTGCAGGGATTACCACAACAGCCACCCTGGGTGGAAGTCGTTTTTCTATGAAACGCAAATTGGCGTGGTTGACGCCCTGTGGTTACTTCCCACTTGGCTCTACCGTGAACTGGATACTGTTTTGGGCTCTTTCCCTCTTACACGGGGGGGAAGCCTATCTCAAGTATTATTATCCCTGCTTTCGGGCTGGTAGCAGGTCCATTCTGGTTAGAGTGAATGTTGACCTGCACCTGTATCATACACCCTCAGTATTACGTGCATTCTGGGTCCCTGTTGCTGACTAGCGGGTGGATCGCAGGGCGGGACTCTGGCTGTTGCCAGATATGAGGTATTACAACAGTGTTTGGTCTCCTGTCCCAAATTCCCTGAGGGTCATCATGAGCCCCTCCTGGGGTGGATGGGCGTGTTACTCGTCGGATTACAGACGTTACTACGCATCCCATTCCTGCGTGGTCGGATTCTTCTGATCCGTAGGTGGTAACTCTGCCTGAAATCAGTATACTCGCTTTCAGGGGTTGTTAACCAACCATGCTATAGCCATGGTAGGATGGGTAATACTATTGCATACTGAGCTGATGTATTTGTAATGTTTTTCCCCTCCAACACGTCTGGGGTTCAAGTGTATTTGGTCGCTCACGTAATATATGCAGTTGTCATAGGTGGACATGCCTATATTGGATACCAGCTCCAAACTTTCAGAGTTCCGGCTGCGACGGTATCCTCCGTAATACCCTATGGCTGCGCTCTGGGAATGCAGAGGTGCAGATACCATCTATAGGGTATATCTGACCTTGACAGTGGCAGTACAAATTTCCCGCCGTCAGCTATGCTCACTACGGGGCCTCAGACTATTAAGTCTTTTTGTCCTCTGGGTCAGCCTAAAGGTCTGTTTTTTCATAGACTGTCGGCCTTTACAAGGGCTGACATATCCAGTTCCGAGCAGGCCTGGACTGCCAGCCGATCCTGCTTCTGAACCAACGGATATATCGTCAGCCTGACGAGACAGGCCTACCACTGGGAGATGGCGATTTCTCAGTTTGCCCGGTACTAGTGTCTAGTTGCCGCGGCTACGTGGGTAGGAGGGTACGCCCTCTCTTTGCTCAGGCGGCCTATTTCCATGTGATGGTACGCAGGCCCTTATTCGGAACAGGGCCTTACAAATCCAGAAAGCTATACAGTTGTTGCGGTAAGCGGAGCTAATTGGGCCATCCCCACTTTCTCAGCGAGGGACTGGTTGTTCTGCTTTCTTTCTGGTGCGGTGGCTGAATGGTCCTCTTTGGCCTATTCTCTGTCTCAATTCCCCGAACCAGTTCCTAAAGCTACCTGGGTTCAGGAAGCAATCCCTATGCTCCATCATACTATGTTTGGAACCCGGGGACTTTATGGTATCACTGGATATACAGGACGCGTGCCTACGGGTACTTACAGAGACCTTACCTCAGCATGGACTGAGGTTTGCTGTATCACAGCACTTACGATTTTTCGGGCTCTGCCTGTTGGGACTGATCTCAGCCCCACAGGGGTTTACCAGCATTTGGGATTTTCTGACAGTTCTTCTGTTCAGTATATCCCAATGCTCCTGTACCTGGATGGCCTCCTGCTCTTAGCAGGATCACCGGGGTACTTTACAGCCGGGTCTGGTTGACTGTGGGTTCTTCAGGGTGCAGACGTTTAATCAAGGGGAAAAAAGTCCTCCCTGCATCCCTCTCTGGGTATTCTTCACCTAGGAGCCCTGCTGGATTCTCAAAATCTGAGAATTCTTCTGGCTTAAGACGGCATCTCCACTCTTCCATTAGGAGTACATGGATGTCTGCGCAGTCGCCATATGTCTTTACACTCTGGGATGCATGGTCCACTATTCAGTGTCTGCCTTTGGAAGGGTGGAATGGGCTCAGTTCCATTCCAGGCCTTTCCATAATTGGCTTATCTACAGATGGAACGAGTTTTTTCTGTCGGATCACTGTTCAAACGATGATGCTCTCCCCGGAGGCAAGTCGGTCCCTTTTCGGGTGACTATGGCCATCTCGTCCAGGGTATTCTTTGCTAAGGACAGTGTCTGGTTCGCATCCATTTCAGTGCAATTGGATGTCTGTCGATTCCACCCTGTCAATTAACTTGTTGGAACTTTAGCCTGTCTTGGGCTTCACTCTGGCATAGCCCTTGTTTCCAGGTGAACCTGAAAAAGTTCAGTCCGACAGGGTCAGAACAGTGGCTTCCTTTTTAGCAATACTGTTCGTTGGGTGGCAATGTCAGGTATGTCATACATTCGGGAATTGTCTGAGGGTCTCCTCCCGACCATCTCGACAGTGTTCATTTCGGGTGCTCTCCATTGGGAAGCGGGAGTCCTCAGCCGTTACGACGTGCATCCCGGGGACTAGTCTCTTCCCCAAGAGAGGTTTCATCTCCTGGTGAGCAGGGGGGGGGGGCCCTCCTGAGGTGACACTCATGGCCTTCTGACTCTATCACACTATGGTGTTACAGTCCAACTCTGGGGATTCTGAAGCAACCTTCAGTGACTCTTTGTCGGTGAAGGGGTTCTTCCAATTTGCGTACCTGTGTTCTCCAGTCTCCATTCTTCCTCGAGGGAAGTGTTTCAATAGAGACAGAGATGCTTTCCTGCTGGTGGCTCCTGATTGCCCCAGATGTCAGGGGTACTTGGTTTTTCGGAGTCTCTCCATCGATACTCCATTCCTGATGCTTCGCTACCCAGACCTGTTGTCTCAGGGTCCTGGGGTTTGCCTTGGACCTGGGTCGTTTGTCTTTGACTACGTCCCTATAGTGGTCTTACGGCTTCCATGGCGTTGTCATCGTTGGAATGATTGGAGCACATGGATCAGCTTTTGCTGGGACCTACCACAATCTGTGGCAGCCATAATTCTTATGGTATTATACCTATCAATACGATCCTCTGGTGTCCAGGATTTCCAGATTTTCTGGCATTCCTTCCGGCTGGCTTGGGTTTCTCCCTCGGCCTGGCCTTCCTGACAGTGCAGATCTCTACACTGTCAGTATGATTAGGTTATGGAATTGCTCCGCTCTGATATCCAGTTCATCCTTTGGAGTGTTCTCTGGATTATGCCTCCATTTGTCCTCCCTAGGGTCTCCTTGGGAGTTAGTAGTGGTTCTTCGTTAACTCCGGGGAAAGTTAATGGAACCGCTGGTTGTAATAGCCATTACATGGTCTATTGCTTTGGCTTTCTCTCTTTCTATCAGGGAGTTTATATCAACCAGGTGAGTGTCGGAATTGGGAGCGTTCTCATGTGGCTCCCTCTTCTGGAGGGCATCTTGTTAGGGTGTGAGTTGCTCTCACCCTGTGTTTCTTCTTAGTGATTTTCAGGTTCCATATTATTCTGGAACTTATGGTGCGGCCATTCAGTCCCCAGTCCTCTCGGCTGGTGTGGCCTCATTGACTGTGGTCCGGCCTCTGTGGATTTATGTGATCCATTCAAGTTCCTGACGGAAATCGGACTCCTTATTGGTGGTCTGAGATTTCTGGTTTTAACAGGAAAGGATGGCCGGCCTATGGCCATATGTTGGCTGGACGGCCTCGTATGTCTTCTTCAGGGGCCTACCCATGGGTAGGCCTTTCTGTTGTTGCTGCTTGTTTTTTTTCTCGGGCCATGTAACCCTCGTGGGTGGCTCGCGGTGGCACCTTGGCTGGTTTGCCTTGCTAGGTGGCCACCTGGTCTTCTGTCTACACCTTTTTAAGGTTCTAGGCATTGTTTTCCTTTGCCTCTCAGGATGCTTCCTTTTTGGCGGCGGATTCTCCTCTCAGCACAGGAGCGTCCCCTCCCTTGGTTGAACTGCTTTGGGACATCCCCAAGGTCAACCCTGTGGACCCCCTATGGACCCTGAAGTAGAAAACAAGAGATATGGTAAGAACTTACCTTTGTTATCTCTGTTTCTACGAAGTCCATAGGGTCCACAGGGCGCCCGCCCTGACGCACCTGGCTTCAAATGGGCTGTGTGACTGGTCACCGGTTTTCCGTCTCCCATTTCTGTGAGTATGGTTATCGAGTGTTCCAGTTTTCTCTCTTTTTTTCTCCTCCTCCGGCCTTTGGCTACTTACAAACTGAGGTGCCTCTGGCTGGGGGTGGGGTTATAGGGAGAGTGGACCCAAGTGCATCCTGGGAGCTAAAAGCTTTAACTGCGTGGTGCCCGGATTTGGTTCCCAACCTATACCCAAGGTCAACCCTGTGGACCCTATGGACTTCGTAGAAACAGAGATAACAAAGGTAAGTTCTTACCATATCTCTTGTTTTTCTTTCCTATGGAAAATGTTCCTCTCTCCAGGTAGTAATTTTCCCACTTTGTGCTCTGGAGAACATTATTGAGAAGAGTGGTAGGGATAGTGGTCTTGACATGGGAAGCCACAAAAGTCCATATGCGTTCTATTGAGAACGCATATATGCCCTTGTGAAACGGACCTCTCGGGCACCACAAAGTCCTATATTACTATCTCACTGGGTGGCTTTCTTACAGTGGTGGTAATACTGTTTATCTCATTATACATCCAGGATATTTTTTTCATTTCCTGTGTTGTATATAGTCATTATTAATGCCAGCCTTCATATCTGCATCTCAGGGTATGTGGTGTCCACAGGAGTCTCATACCAATCAGTGTCCATTGAGTCAAGGTCAGAAGTTGTACAAATAGTCACTTTGTGCTTTGCACCTCAACCAGGTTTAATCTCAAATCCCCTTCTTTCGCCAAATCCTAACCCCGTTAAAATACACTATTTTAAAACCAGCTATGATGCTTAATCAAAGAGACCTTGCTGACCTAATCACAGTCCATGCTGTGTGTGCAGAATCCACTTTTTTTTTTTTTTTTTTTGTGTCCCCTATTTGCCTATTCTTCCAACCGAATGTGTTATCTGGTTTTCATACTGATTGGTGGTGCCATCTTTGTCTCATTCCCCTTAAGTCTTCCAGGAGGTTGTGCGCCCTTAGGCTTTTCTCATGGCAGGTTGCTTTTGGTGCTCCCACTTCATGTATCCACCTATTGTGGAAAGATGCTTGGCACTTTGGTTGATTCCCTTACCATGGGTGTAGAAGGACATGCACAACTCACACAGGAATCTATTTCTGTACTGTTTTGATGGGTATTTTATCTCCTTGTGGGCCTAGTGTAAACAGATGGGAAAAAGTGGATGTTATAGGGGTGATGTTTCCTTGCTTTCCCAGTTCCCAGGGAAGGAACATAATCCACAATCTGTCTACCCTACAGACTTTGACAAAGGGACTTCATGGTAAAAACAAAAGGTCCTTTCTTGTCGCTTACCTTCTGTATGTCCTGCTGTACATCCAATTCTGCTTTTAACCAATTTATTTTATTACTCTATTGTAGGATATGGGAACCGTGGTTCTAGGAAAGCTAGAATCTGGTTCAATATGCAAAGGACAGCAGCTTGTCATGATGCCAAACAAGGTGAGTTGGGCTATTGTCTTGTTCCAAGAGAGAGCTGGGAATCTTTTTGGGGACAATAGGTTTGCCGCTCCCATTTAATCTGTTTGTTTAATTTCTCAAAAGCTTTAGTTTGTTGGCGGAAAACTGCCTTCACGAATGTAGCTTTACTGATCTGAAACATGGTGTCCGACAATAGTCATTTCAAAACTAAATTTCTTAGTTCAGAGACTCTGGTAATGCTTCAAGCTGAGCGTGACATTCAAAATTTGAGACACCTGTTTTGTGCTCTAAATTATTTACTTTCATATCAACAAAGGTGATGGTACTGATGTTTTAGGGAATATATCAATTTAAGTAGCTTCTTAGACTGACCAGACATGCTTTATTAAAGTAAGCTATAATATAAATTATGCCTATTTAATACCTAGTAATTTCTGCAAATTAGAAGTACATGTTAGGAGCATGTGTAGTACAGAGTAGGTTCTGCTTAGGATAAGGCCCCAATACATCAGCAATCTGAAAACCACAATTGAACAATTTGAAGATGTATTGCCCGATTTTAGGATTTCCCAATCTAGCAAGCTGCGCCCATACATTACAGATCTTTTTCAGTGATTTGCAGATCATTTTCAGCAAACACAGATCTGCCAATCTTGAAAGTTCCATCATTTCACTAGTAGCTGTCTGCAAATCTGCTGATCATCTCCATACACTAGCAATCTACAGCCCCAATCCATCTGTGAAATCCAACATGTTGGACAGTCTGATTTAACAATTCCAATCACTTTTTGGTTGCGATCTGTGAAGCCCATACATTGTGCATAAAAATCTGCAATCGATTGCTGATGTATGGGGGCCTTTAGTTGTATAATAGTTTATGGGGGAGCAGCCCACTTCTGATCTGCTGCCAGTCCACACAGGTTTGTAACCCACTAATTAAATAGCAGTTAGTCTGTGCTTTAGTGTTTCTCATTCGAATCAAGCACATGTTCTATAAGAGCATGCAATTCTATGTCAGCAGCTATAAAAAATAATTTGCACAGTTTCAGAACACAGACCCTCTTACAGTCGCTTAACAGGAATATTTGGTCTTAATCATTTGTTTTACATTTTCTTAACACACTGCTTAGAGGTGTGATATCATGCAAGTGTCACTTACATTTGCAGTTTAGAGAAAGTCACGTCCATCTGCTAGGTCTGTCTGCTGTGGAAGCTAATGCATATTTTAAAAATGTATAACTGTAATAAAGAACTTTATTGTGCTTAAAATACAATAGGCTAAGAACTCTGGTAAAATCTGCAGCTAAAATAAGGGTACCTGTTCTCTTTCAAGCTTATAGATTCAAGATAGATTCAAGTCATGACCATCTAGTCACCATTATATTTAGCAATGTCTAGGGAAACTGAGGTGGGGAACTGAACATTCTTTTCGATCCACCAATTTAGCACTGGTAGCACCCTAATTTTTTTGTTAATCGGAGCTTAAAGATGATGCAAAATTTCTACTTCAGGGTCCATAGGGGGTCCACAGGGGGTCCACAGGGTTGACCTTGGGGTATAGGTTGGGAACCAAATCCCGGCACCACGCAGTTAAAGCTTTTAGCTCCCAGGATGCACTTGGGTCCACTCTCCCTATAACCCCACCCCCCAGCCAGAGGCACCTCAGTTTAAGTTGGTGCCCGGCCGGAGTTGGGTCACCGTTACTGCAGGGGGGCTGCTTAGCAGCCCCTAAGCTTAAGAGTTTTATTTTATTATTTTTTACTACTCTTCAGAGCGGCAGCATCAGACTGTCCAATGGACGTCTGAGCTGCCGCTCCTACACCCCGCCGGCGCTGCGACGCCAGTACAGATCTGGGGATCGCAGCGGGACCCCAGAGTCTGTACTAGCCGGGCTCTGGAGGAATCCCTGGGCTGCTGCCGGATCGACGGGGACAGGTGAGTCGCGTGGTCACCGTTTGCGGTGATCCACGTGTGAATATGCAGCCTTATGCCTCCGGTCTCTGGGGACAGACCGGAGGCGCTAGCGGTGGCGGCGGGCTCCCCCTCCATGGAGGCATACCCCGCGTGTCCACAGCCCACCAGGGATTATAGCGGCAGCGGGAGCCGGCATCCCGGGGGGTTAATTGCTAGCCAGGGGAGGAAGCCTTCCCTGTCTAGCGGCTCCTCCCCTCAGCTCAGCGCGCCTTTCAATAATACAGTCTGGCGTCGCTGAGCTGCTTCCTCCGCGGGCCACGCTTCTTCTGAGGTCTCCAGTGGCCATTTTCTCTCTGTGGTGCTGCAGAACTCTTAGGATGTCAGTGAGCCCAGTCCCCCTGCGTACCTGGCCATTTTGGGTGAGTGTACACAGCGCTATAGCCTTCCCAGACACTGAATCTGGGCAGTTGAATGTAGCGACATTGTGCAGTATATTATATGTCATGCAAATGTATGTGTATATATTTTTCTGCATTGTATGTGACTTATGCTAGTGCTGACTGTCTGCTTTTTCTCTCACCTGTCAGTGTATATCTATCCCTTTTCTTTATCTGCCCTAATACAGGTGTACCTGGGGTGGTTCTGAGACCTCACATATATATTTGTTAATATCTGTGAGGTTTGTTGCGTGCTGCACGTTGCCATATTTTAGGTGGAACTGTGAGTTGCATACGCTGATAATGGGTCCCTGCAGCTAATCTTAGCGTCAGTCAGGACCGGTATGGCGCTGCTTAATATTTCCGTCAAGATAGTCAGATATATCTGACCAGGAGATTGCACACGATACTGCACCCATTATTGCTATCCTGCAAGTCATAGCCTGCAGAAATTAGTGCGGAGGATTTTAACTCAGAAAGGTTTATGTATGCGGCACCATCTGGTGCGGGGCCCCTTGCACGACCCCCTTAAAGGGCGGTTTATTTCTCAGGATCCTCTCCTTTGAGGATCGCCGGGCGGGCCCCATTGTCGTCACTCGCTTGGAGTTACTTCACCATACTGCCCTTTTGAACTCGGGGTATCTCGCAATTTCTTGCAATTTACCCCTGTGCAACAGACTGTCGCTCCCCGCTGGGGTTTTTCACAGTACATGAATTACCTCCGATACCACATCGGTCTGTCATTCCCCTTGCAGGGATTACCACAACGGCCACCCTGGTGGATGTCGTTTTATACGAAATACTAATTGGCGTGATATACGCCCTGTGGTTACTGACCAGTGGCTCTGCCGTGAACTGGATGGTATATTCGGCTCTTTCCCTCTCAAATGGGGGGAGCCGATTTCAAGTATTATTATCCCTGCTTTGGGGCTGGTAGCCAGGTTCATTCTGGATATAGAGAATGTCGATCCTGCACTTGTATCATACATCTCCCGTTTTCTGCCCAGCGGGTGGATCTCATAGCGGGAGTCTGGCTGTCGCCAGATACGAGGAGTCACAAAGGCCTCCTGTTTCCCATTCCCTGAGGGTCCTCACAAGTAATGGAAATCCCCTTCTGGGATGGATTTGTATGTTAATCATCGGGTTACAGGCATTAATACGCCTCCCATCCCGGCCTGGACGGATTTTACGGATCCGTAGGTGGTAACTTTGCCTGAAATCAATGTACTCGTTTTCAGGGCCTGTTGCCCGTCCTACCATGGCCATCGCATGGTGATGCTTTTGTGATGTTTTTCCCCTCCAACACGTCTGAGGTTCAAATATCTTTTGCCGCTCACATAAAATATGCAGTGGTCATATGTGGGATTACCTCATGGGATGCCGGTCTTCTAACTTTCAGGGTTTCGGCGGCGTCTGTATCCGCCGCAGTACCCTATGGCTGCGTTATGGGAAAGCAGAGGTGCACACTCCTTCCATGGGGAAGATCTTGTTTGGTCCTGACAAGATCGTTGCATCATTGGCAGTATCACTAATGGGGAGATACCGTCTTTAGCTACTCCCACTACATTCGGACTAACTGTTAAGTCTTTTTGTCCTCAGGGTCAGCCTAAAGGCCTGTCTTTTCCTAGGCTGTCGGCCTCCATGGGGGCCACCATATCCAGTACCGAGCAGTCCTGGACTTCCGGACGACCCTGTTTCTACACCTGAGGATATACCCTCAGCCTGACGGGACAGGTCTACATCTGGGGAATTTCCAGAGTGAGGTACTGATTCTCAACGGCCTCTCATTGCTCAGGCAGCCTCCTCACAGGCATTGTTAAACGGGCCCTTCTTCAGACCTGATCAGGGCCTTACAATCCCAGAAAACTATACAGTCTTTGTGGTAAGCAGAGCTATTTCGGCCAACCTCACTATCTCAGTGAGGGACTGGTGGTTCTACTTTCTTTCTGGGGCGGTGACCGACTGGTCCTCATTTGCCTATACTCTGTCTCAAATCCCTGAATCAGATTCCAACGGTGCCTGGACTCAGGTGGAATCGTCCATGCTCCATCATCCGACGTTTGGAACCTGGGGATTTTAGGGTATATCTGAGTATTCAGGATACGTACCTACGGGTACGTACAGAGCCCTCTCATCAGCATGGGTTCAGGTTTGCTGTGCCACAGCAACACTTGTAAGTTTCGGGCTCTGCCTTTTGGGACTGTCCTCAAGTCCATCGGGGTTTACCAGCCTTATGGATTTTCTGACAGTTCACCTGTTCAGGGTATCCGAATGCTCCTTTCTCTGGACGGTCTCCTGCTTTTAGCAGGATCACCAAGGTACTTTACCGCCAGGTCAGGATAACCGTGGCTTCTTCTCGGCACAGATAATTAGTCAACGGAGAAAAAGTCCTCCCTACATCCCTCACAGGGTTTTCTTCATTTGGGAGCACTGCTGGATTCTCAGACTCTGAGAATTTTTCTGGCATAAGACAAGATCTCCACTCTTCAACTTGGAGTGTGCGGATATCTACGCATTCGACATATGTCATTACTCTTTGTGATGCGCGGTCTACCAGAGTGTCTACCTTTTGGTAGGGTGGAATGTGCTCAGTTCCATTCCAGGCCTTGCCATAATTGACTCCCCTCCAGATGGATCGAGTTTTTCCCATCGGATCGCTGTTCGAACGATGATACTTTCTCCGGAGACGAGTTGGTCTCTGTCCGGGTGGCTATGGCCATCTCGTCCAGGGTGTTCTTTGCTACAGACAGTGTCTGGTCCGCATTCGTTTCGGGGCAGTTGGACGTCTGTCGTTTCTGCCCTGCCACTTAACTTGTTGATACTTTAGGCTGTCTTGGACCTTCACTCTGGCCTAACCCATATGTCACGGTAAACCTGAATAGGTTCAGTCCGACAGTGTCACAACAGTGACTTCCATCTAGGCAACACTGGTAGTTGGGTGGCAATGTCAGGTATGTCATCCATTCTGACATAGTCCAAGGGTCTTCTCCTGGCCAACTCTGCAGTGTTTATTCCCGGAGCTCTCCATTGGGAAGCGGGCTTCCTCAGCCGTCGCGACGTGCATCCCGGGGACTAGTCTCTTCTCCAAGAGAGGTTTCAACTTCTGGTGAGCAGAGGGGGCCTCCCTGAGGGGATTGATCCTCATGGCCTTCTGACTTGATCACACATTACCGGTGTTAGTCCAGCTCCAGGAGTACTGAAGCTACCTTCAGTGACTCTTTGTCAGTGAAGTGGTCCTTCCACTTTGTGTACCTGTGTCCTCCGGTCTCCCTTCTTCCTCGAGGTCTTCGGAAGTTTAATTCGAGACGGAGGGGCTTTCCTTCTGGGGGCTCCAGTTCGTCCCAGACATCACTGGTACTAAGATTTTCGGAGTCTCCTCATCGATACTCCATTCCTACTGCTTCACTATCTGGACCTGTTGTCTCGGTCCTTGTTTTTCCCTGGACCTGGATCGTTTGTCTTTGACTGCGCCCCTACTGTGGTCCTAGGGCTTCCCTGGCTCTGTCTTCATTGAGATGTTTAGAGTAGATAGGCCAGACTTTGCTGGGATCTGCCACGGACTGTGGCATACATAATTCTTATGGTATCGTACCTGTCGATACGATCCTCCGGTGTCCAGGATTTTCAGATATTCTGGCATTCCTTCCGGCTGGCTTGGGTTTCACCCTTGGCCTGGCCTTCCTGACAGTGCGGATCTCTACACTGTCGGTATGGTTAAGATATGGAATTGCTCCGCTCTGGTATCCAGTTCATCCTTTGGAGTGTTTTCTGGATTATGCCTCCACTTGTCCTCCCTAGGGCTACCTGGGGAGTTAGTAGTGGTTCTTTGTTCCCTCCGGGGACAGTCAATGGAACCGCTGGTTGTGATAGCCATTACATGGTCTATTGTTTAAGCTCTCTCTCTCTCAGGGTGTTTAAATCAACCAGGAGAGTGTCTGAATTGGGAGCGTTCTCATGTGGCTCCCTCTTCTGGAGGGCATCATGTCAGGGTGTGAGTTGCTCTCGCCCTGTATTTCTTCTTAGAGTGGTTTTTAGGTTCCATATTCTGGAACTTATGGTACGGCCATTCAGTCCCCAGTCTTCTCGGCTGGTGTGGCCTCATTGACTGTGGTCCGGCCTCTTTGGCTTTATATGATCCGTTCAAGTTCCTTATGGTAATCGGACTCCTTATTGGTGGTCTGCGGTTTCTGGTTTTCACAGGAAACGATGGCCGGCCTATAATGAAACGTTGGCTGGATGGCCTCGTATGTCTTCCTCAGGGGCCTACCCATGGGTAGGCATTTATGTCGTTGAGGTTTGTTTTTTCTCGGGCCATGTAACCCTTGTGGCCGGCTCGTTGTGGCGCCTCGGCTGTTTTGCCTTACTAGGTGTTCACGTGGTCTTCTGTCCATACCTTTTTAAGGTTCTAGGCATTGGTTTCCTTTGCCTCTCAGGATGCTTCCTTTTTGGCGACGGATTCTCCTCTCAGCACAGGAGCGTCCCCACCCTTGGTTGAACTGCTTTGGGACATCCCCAAGGTCAACCCTGTGGACCCCCTATGGACCCTGAAGTAGAAAACAAGAGATATGGTAAGAACTTACCTTTGTTATCTCTGTTTCTACGAAGTCCATAGGGTCCACAGGGCGCCCACCCTGACGCACCTGGCTTCATATGGGCTGTGTTACTGGTCACCGGTTTCCCGTCTCCTTTTCTGTGAGTATCGTTCTAGAGTGTTCCAGTTTTCTCTCTCTCTCTTTCTCTCCTCCTCCGGCCTTTGGCTACTTACAAACTGAGGTGCCTCTGGCTGGGGGGTGGGGTTATAGGGAGAGTGGACCCAAGTGCAACCTGGGAGCTAAAAGCTTTAACTGCGTGGTGCCTGGATTTGGTTCCCAACCTATACCCCAAGGTCAACCCTGTGGACCCTATGGACTTCGTAGAAACAGAGATAACAAAGGTAAGTTCTTACCATATCTCTTGTTGTTTAATACCAGTATGGTTTTTGTTTTGCTTGCAATATACAGGCTTGTGTACTAACATTACTCACAATATTTCCTTAAAGCACACTGTTGAAGTTCTTGGACTACTTTCTGATGAAGTAGAGACAGAGCTTGTAGCGTCTGGTGAAAATCTGAAGCTCCGGCTGAAAGGAATAGAAGAGGAGGAAATTCTTCCTGGATTTATACTCTGCGACCCGAACAACCTCTGTCATTCTGGACGCACATTTGATGCCCAGGTAAAATTGATATCTTCTGTTTGTCAATTCTAAGTCCTTTAGAGGCCATATAAAACTGTTCTGAGGACCTTTACGAAGACTAGGTCAATGGTAACTCCCTTTTAGCAACAAAAGGGATTTAGTGTTTTTTTTATAATACAGTTTAGGAAGTTAGCTCAAATGTTGTTGCTATGGTACCCCAATACATTTTTATGCTTTTATTTGGTAAACTGTCTATATTCTTTTTTCAGATTGTGATTATCGAGCACAAGTCAATTATTTGTCCTGGTTACAATGCAGTGCTGCATATTCATACATGTATTGAAGAAGTTGAGATAACAGTAAGTTATTTAGTTTATTATTTTTTTCGCATATTTTTTTTTAAACTATTACATGTGTACTTTCTTATTTCTCTTGCAGCAAGGCTGGGGAACACTGGACCATGGGATTGTAGGTTGGGGCTGGAGCTGGCACTCAATGAAATGTAGCTTTAAATCCTAAATTCCTCCCCCCTGCAATTCCAGTCTTTAAGTGCCTGAGGAGTAGGGCACATTTGGATGGGCTGTTACGCAGCCCTTTTAGGTAGCTATGTTTATTATTTTATTTGTAACACTTTTCTTTTTATTTCTAGTTAAGGAGCGGTGCGTCGCTTGTAGCCGCGCATAGCGTGAGTGCAGGTGGCTGCAGGAACTGTGCAACAGCTCGTTGATATGCAGCGGCGCGGGGGGTGCGCACCCGCAGGACACCCCCCGATACACCCCCCACAGAGCACTTCGGTCTCCCGGAGAGTCCATCTGGACCAGTGATCGTGCTCAGCTAAAGAATTGGGGTCCTACCCTAGTTTCTGGGTCCTTTCACATATTATTATGCTTTTGAGCTCCATAGCATCAGACAACCCCACATGCCCTACACATACACTATGGGAAGTCATTACGGATATTACATTGCCAACAGGTGCAGTGCTGGGGTTAGGGAGGGAGTGAGGGCAGGCAGCAGTTGGAACAGTGATGGGGGAAGGTAGCACTTGTGGTAGAGGAGGTTAAGTGCAGGAAACAGTTGGGATAGAGCTGGGGGTAAGGGCAGGTAGCGCTGGGGATAGGGAAGGGGGTAAGTGCAGACAGCAGTTTGGACAGGTCTGGAGGCAGGTAACAGATGGGGTAGAGGTGTGTAAGGGCAGGCAGCAGTTGGGGTAGAGCTGGGGGTTGAGGCAGGGAGCATTTGGTGCAGGGAGATGGTAGAAGGGGGGGGTAAGGGCATGTGGCAGTTGGAGTAGGAAGGGTGTTAAGTGTAAGCAGTAGATCAGTACTGGGGGGCAAGGAGGTAGGGGCACGCAGAGCTGGGTATTGGATGGGGATAAGTGTAGATAGCTGGGGCAGTACCAGTGGATGAGAGTGGCACAGTGCTGGGGATAGGACGAGAATAAGGGTAGGTAGCAGCTGGGGCAGTACTGGCAAGGAAGGGTTTAGGGGCACGCAGTGCTGGGGATAGGACGGGGATAAGGGTAGTTTGCAGGGAGGGTTAGGGGCAGGCAGTGCTGGGGGGATAAGGGTGGATAGCTTGGGAAGTACTGGGGGGCAAGGATGGGTTTAGGTACAGGCAAGTGCTGGGTATAGGAAGGAGGTAATGTGCTGACTGAACACTAAATGACAGTCCTGTGGGACGAACCCCCCTGTGCGCCTGTCACATTGATTAATTGGAGTGTTAGCCTCTGCAGCACCCCCCACTCCCACCCTGATTTGTAGTATTAGCTACACCGAACCTAAAGACACCCTCGTCTGCTGGCCACCCACTTATTAAACATTTACCTTGTTCCTTCTGAAAAAGTAAGTCCCCGGTGCCCATTTTTGGGTAAAATACGCGCTATAGCGCGTATTTGCGATCACTCTGGACCAAGGGATGGGGTGCACTCACTTTTTTTTATAGGGTGGATTTTGAAGAGGGTGGCTCTGGTGCAAGAGCGCGCGCCTCACAGGCTGCTCAGGCAGAGCATACCAAGTGCTTTCCCCAGGCAGGCGAGTAGCACTTGTTGCAGACAGGGAGTGGATCGGGGGCGGAGCCTGTAGCTGCCGGCCTCCCCTGCACATACAAGCAGCAGTAATTCCAGTAGTGTCTGCTGCTATAAGGTGGATGTCTGCTGTACTCCTGAGTGTTTATGGACCAGGCAGGCTGGGATAATCGGTTGGTGCAGTCCTTTCCTCTGGGAAGGCTGTATGTATGTATATATTTAAAACAAATTTTTGGGGTTTTATCACCTGTGCGGTGTTGCTGGTGTCATTATTTGCAAGGGAACAATGGTTCTGCCTCCAATTGCTCTGCTGAGGTACACATAGGAATTATTACACATGGTACTGTCTGTGTATGATGTGTGGCTAGTTACATGGGATGTGCTCGGTGCCAACACAGCTGCGGGCGGGTCCGCACAGAGCAGTACACCTCTGTGACACAGAGATCACCCCCGCACAGGGCTCAGTATTTGCGGCTGTCCCTGTGGTAGCAGCTTTGATGCATCGAAGAGGACTGACAGCCTACTCCAAACCTGTCCAGACCCTGGGCATGACTCTTGACAACACTGGCAGTGTAATGGTTAGCATTATGGCCTCGCCGCACTGTGATTAGGGGTACCATCCCGCTACAGCCCTCACTGTGTGGAGTTTGTATGCAGGGACTTTGCTGTATTATGGATATTTACTCCCATGCATGGTGGTGTCGGACAGTTGCGCTCGGGGGTGGGAGAGCTGTGTGTGTGTGTGTGTGTGTATAGGACCCTGTGACACATAGGCTTCTGGGGTGCTGCATCCACCAGGGTCGGACCTGCAGGGGCTGGGGCTCTCAGCGGGTCGGTCTACACCCTGGTGAAGCCAGTGACGCTTCACAGGGAGAGTAAGTTCTGGCTTGATTACTCCTTTGTCTCTGGCGCAGGTTTCTTTCCCGCTAAAGGGTTAAGTTCCCAGCCAAGGTATGTCCTGCTCTAGCTCTGTGCTTTGCAGCGTGCGGCGGCATGATTTACACCAGGTTCCTGCTACGCCTTTTCAGGAATCCTCTGCTGTATGAGGCGCAGGTAGAGGGTGGTCTCGGAGGCGTCTTTCTCCTTCCAGGCATAAGATGTTTCGCATGCACACAACTTTTCACGGTTTTGCACTGCCCCAAAGAATGAGGACCTCCTGACCTTTTCGGTTCACCGCTGCTGGGCACTACTCTCTAGGAGGTTTACATATGGATTCCCCAGCAGTGGCTCTGGGTATGTACAAGTATGGGTGACGGAAAGTTACTACTTTCCCTTTGGTGAATCTCTCTTGGCTCCTCAGGGAGACTTAGGAGACGCCGGATTCAGAGGGCCAGTTCCTCGCACATTAGTTTCCAGCGTATTGGATGTCCAGGCGGAAGCAACTCCAACGGTAGTTGCGGCGTCAGCCGTTTGGATCGCCACACGCCCTTCCTGTGCAGGGCTCAGCGTTCAGTAAGAATTTGTTAGCTGGACCATTTGAGGGTTTTCTCCGGTCTGTTTTGTTTCATGAGCTATGGTCACTTTTGCTGACGAATCTGTCTAGGGGCTTCACAGTGATTCGCCCTGGAATTCCCTGTTGAATTGGTGGGACATTAGTGGCTGGCTCTGTGTGGGAGGCCAGGCAAGACTGGGCACAGGTGGCTTCCAGGTACTGCTGGTTTGGCTTGAAGGCCATTTGGCTCCATGCTTCACATACGCATTAATTACCAAGTGTGTTCCTTACACTATCTTCTGTTTGGTAAGGACGTTCTCTTTGGCCACAACTGGATAATTCCCACCAGTTGGAAAAGCACCTTTCTGCCGGTGGCCGAGCATCCAAGTTTTCACTCCTCCTTCGAGGTGGTAAGTCCTTGGAAGGTCAGTCTGACACAACAGAGTCTTCACCGGCAGGGGTTTGTTTTCCAGGGGGGCTGTGTTTCGTAACACTCTCCGTTTTGAGGGACACAACTCTGTGGAAGCCTGGGGCCTAACGAAGTGTCTTTCTCTAACCAGTTCGCTTGCAACTGGTAGGGCGGTTGCTCCGGTTCAGTGACCGTTGAGTGATGTCTTCAGACAGCTGGGTGCTCGGCATCTTTCGCAAGGTTTTCATCTGGGACCTCAGAGGTCCGCCACCAAGGCATTGTTTGTTTTAATATTTTTTCACATCGCTCTTCCCTGGGAAGCGGCATAAGCGGTGACCTTGTGGTGTGGTATCATTCCACTCCATTTTTCTGCTCCGTACCGTCACAGGTACGGAAACTGGGCTTCTATCGCCTTCCTGGTTCGAATGGCGAACAGCTCATTCCGACCGCTCTTGTCCCCTTATGCCTTGAGCACTAGGGGGTGGGTAGTTCAGTTGGCATGAACTCTATCAGATCAGGGATCCACTGCGCAGGACAACAAATCCTCGCTAGACGTTGGAAACGTGTCTCTTAGGGTTTAGTTCTGGGCAGGTCATTATATTTCAGTGTGTAGTCAACTCATCCCCCTGTCTATTCCGGGCCCTACTGTCCAGTGGAGCCCCGGCTCCGTGTGTTTGCAATACAATACGGCTGGTGCTGCCACGCATGGTGCGCACAGAATGAATCACAATTTGACCCTCTTCAGAGGTTTTGTTTGTGATGGATACCTCGGCTTCACAGTTGCAGCCCTTCCTAGGTCGCTTGTTTCACATACGTTCAGATCAGTGCTGTATTCCAACTTGGCAGTGTCTCCCTGGTTTCATTGTTTGCACACCCGCGTTCTGGGGGTGGCTTCTGACACCTATCCAGCTGTGTTCTTGCAGCGGACAGGGAATGGACCCTACTGACCTTGGTCCAAGGCTCGGTCGGTGCCTCGTCTGTCGACCTTGTGGAATATTTGGTTGTTGGTCTCCACTTTGGGACCGCTCAGTGGTCCAGGTTCTACTCACTGGAGTCCCAGTGGATACTTCTCCAAGCTTGAAAGGGTTGCTTGGCATCCCTCTCGTCTCAGTTCCTGTCCTGCCCGACAGCACCCGTCACTCTCCATAGATGGTGGGTTCCGTTCTCCTCCTCCTCCTCCGGGTCCCATCCTTGGTCCTTCCGTTTTTGGTTCATTCTGACCATGGCCGCGAGCCTCCTGAGGTGCTGTGAATTTGCGTTTTGCCACTGGGGCCTTGGGTCACCGTCCAAGACTGCTCGGCTGTTCGATGGACTCGAGCTTACAAGTCGTCATGCTAGCTCTATTGGGGCTCTGTCCATCCTCACTGGCTTCCCGGTCGCAGTCAGTCGGACAAACGACCTGGCGATGGCATATGTACATCCTTCGGCATCCACAAGAACGCGGCGACAATGCTAAGGCCTTATCAGGGTGGAGTCCTTTGTTCTGTCTCTCTCAGCAGTGGTCATTACCGGTAAGGGGAGATTGGACAGTGGACTTCACTTTTCTCCCAGGGCTCTTTCACCAGTGGTTTTCCTGCCTTTTCGATTGATAGGAAGACCTCTGTCATGTTTGCGAGGCTCTACAGTTGGGTATGTGATCTGGATATTAGCTGGCTTCCACGAGTCGCTGCCTTGATTATTCCAGGGAATGTTTCCTCCAAAGCATCTGTTTCTGCCGTCCACGTATTCCCTCAGGTCCCCAGGGACATTGAGGCTTCCCGAGTGAGGGTAATCCTGCTGGCTCCTGGCTGGCTACACTAGTCATGGTATGTGTACGTTCTCCCAAGGTCGGTAGGTCCAGGGTGGCATCTCCCATTTCATCCAGACCTGCTGCGACTTGGCCCGTTTCTACAAGAACACTTTCCTTGTTTTTTGCAACGGGACTTCTGTGAATGAGAAAGCTGCAGGTTTTTCTCTCGTTGTCTGTACTAGGCTGCGAGCACACTGTGTCCAGCTCGTGCTTACCTCCGGGTTTGGAAACTCTACCTCTGGTGTCCCAGTTACGTGTTTGCGCCTCACGTCTCTTGGCCTTCTTTCTGGAGGGTTTGGAGGCCGGTTACCGACTTCGTTTTGGGACATACAGGCTTTGGCCCTTTTCTTTCCAGCAGCATTTGGCTCTTCCAAGGGTCCAAACCGTTTTTACAAGGTGAGCTGCGTATTTAGCCACCGTTTCATCCACAGGTTGAGCCGTGGAATCTTAATCTAGTCTTATCGGCTCTCATCCAAGCTCCATTGGCGTCGTGGCATTCAATGGATCTTCGGTTAGTAAGCTGGTTTTCCCTAGGGCTATTGCCTTCCCTTGGCATAATTCAGTGTTTGGGGTTGGCAAGCCACCCTTTTTGTTGTCTTCGATGATGACAGTGCAGTTGCTCCGTACAGGGTTTGTTCCCGCCAACACTTGCTTCGATCTTGTGCTTACACAGGATATTGTCCTTTCGGTTCTTCCTCCTTCAGTGAATTCCCGGGACTGGGATAATCTGGCTCTGCTGGTGTTTGGTTCTTGACCGATCTTTTCCCTACTAGTTTGTTTGGTTCTAAACAGTTTCACAGGGTTTCTGCTACTCCTCTCCGGACTCTTTTAAAGTAGTACTGGAATTGTGGTATTGCAGGGGGGAGGAGTTTAGGATTTAAAGCTACATTTCATTAAGTGCCAGCTCCAGATGCAACCTACAATCCCCATGGTCCAGTGTTCCCAGCCTGCTTAAGAGAAAAAGACTCAACGGTAAGTTGACCAAAAATCCTGTTTTAGCTGCAGTTTAGCTCGATGTCCAGCAAAATAATCTACTAAAATTCCTTTATCAATGGACTAACAATGTTTGTTTTCTCTTTTGTTAGGCCTTAATCTGTTTGGTAGACAAAAAATCAGGGGAAAAAAGTAAGATACGGCCCCGCTTTGTAAAACAAGATCAAGTATGCATCGCCCGCTTAAGGACAGCGGGAACTATCTGCCTTGAAACATTCAAAGATTTCCCTCAGATGGGTCGATTTACCTTGCGAGACGAAGGTGAGAACCGCAGTGCTATAATTCATGATCATAAACATCTACAATATCCAAAGCAGGTGCATGATTACCGTTAGTAACAGGTATTTTTCCTTTAGAGCTATGTCAATGGTTTCATTATGTCACTACTGAGGAATTTCTCACCCTTGTGCTGAGGCCATTTTCTGACATTAGCGCTCATCACATTCCAACATCAATATTATTGAATATTTTTGACGCGGTACTCGCACAAATACCTTTTTTTTTTTTTTTTTCCCGCCCCTCCCCTTCTTTTCAAAGACTTAAAGTGGTATCCAATTAGGCATGATCGGCGAAAAATCCCCGTTTTTCACCGATTTTTTTTTTTTTTTTCTTCACACCCAATCCTATTATTTCATCAGAAATAATAGGATATTTCTCTCGAAAACACAGGTCCGCGATAAGCTCACGAACCTATGTGTGTTTGCCATTTCAGGGGTGAAAAAAAAGTCACTTATTGTGGATTATTTTTTGGGACATATTGGGGCTTTTTTCAGTACCCAATAAGTGCTGGCGTTAGGCGGACTTCAGGGCTATTGGATAGTCCCGGGGGATCCATTAGCGCCCGAACTATGTTTGGGGCTAATTGGATACCCCCCATTAGTATTTTCAGAAAATGCCATTAGTCTTCTTTCTTACTCTTAACACACAAATTAAGAAAAATTAGCCCAAATGGCCAAAAGTGTTTTTTATTGACACATCTAGAAAGGGAAGCAAACTTATTTTTTTATTTTTTTTTGTAGTCCCCTAAACCACAGGTTCTCAAACTCTGTTCTCAGGACCCAAACAGTGCATGTTTTCCAGGTCTCCTCACAGCAATGCAAGTGAATTAATTAGCTCCACCTGTGGATCTTTTAAAATGTCAGTGAATAATGACTACACCTGTGCACCTGCTGGGTGACCTGGAAAACGTGAACTGTGTGGGGTCCTGAGGACCGAGTATGAGAACCACTGCTCTAAACGCAACAAAGAAATGGTTAGTTTCACCAATAATACACCTTTTCAAATTGTAAAAAGCAGGATTCTATAGGTGTCGGTTTTGGGGGGGGGGGGGGGGGGGGGAATTGCACTTTTTTTTTTTTTTTTATTGTTGCTGTCCCTATTGAAATGCTTTCTATGTGTATGAAGAATATGGTAGCCCATCACTGCTTACTGTTATATGCACTATTACAAGATGGGAACATTTTGAAAATTTATTTTGTGTACTGTTTATGGATTGGTGGTCACCAGGCAACTACTTAGGGGGCACATCAGTCTCCCCTCTTTCCAGAACGTATTCCCCCATGTGGATGCGAGGCTGTAGGGGGGAGAATGGGGTCCGATGTGCCTTTCCCCCATGTATGTAAAACTATTTTTTTCTGTAGCACCGGGTAATGCTGTAAATGTCATCTTGCATGGACAATAATCATTCCTGGACAAATGTTCAGGAATGATGATGTTTGTCCATGCAAGATGACTTTTTGCCTCTTTGAGTCCCGTTTTTTGGAGGGAAAAATCCGAACTCTGCGTACAAACTCAAACCTATCCGAGCCTGCACATCCCTAATACTAATGTTATAGCATTAAAACAAATTGTCACATTGAAGGCATTAGCTGACATGCGAGCCCTAGTGAGTTCTAACTGGACCCAATGTACACCAGCGTTTTGGAAAATAGATGACTGATGAAAACTCACACATGCGGTCTCTGATGGTGGGTGCGTTTGCGTTCAGCGTAGGGATTATTAGTAATCCAGACACAAGTTTAGTGTTAAGAACGGTCTTTGCTTACAAATATTATTGCTAGTAACCATTTTTTTGTTTTAGGTAAGACCATTGCAATTGGAAAGGTCTTGAAACTGGTTCCCGAAAAGGATTAAGCTTTCCTCTTGACCCTGCACAATACTGTGAGGAAAATTGACTCTACAGAAGCCTACTTCACATCGCCTTCTTACTTTCTGCCCATTGACAAAACACTCTTCCCTATGACAAAATTACACAGCAGAAAAGAACAAGTCCACATTGTCAGCTTTCTCATATTGAGAGCTCTGCTATGCCACTGTTGAATTCCCTTACTCAACATTTTATTTTCATCCCTTCCAAAGTCTGCATCGATGGAGAGATTTGGCAATAGCTTCGTAAGTGATGTGGACAAAATTGCCTACAATAATGAAAACCTAAGATATATTTTTTTTTCTATTATAATTTTTTTTTATATATACATGCAATACTACCCTGTTCTCGTGTCCATTACATAAACACCATAATTCTAAGCAGACCATTCAGAGCGTGCAAATGTGTAAGCACATGTTACAGAAAAAACTACCATGTTAATAAAATATCAAATTAAAACCAATTTTCAGTATTTGAATTGCTTTTGAATGCTGTTTTTTGTTTTAACCTGAATGTAGTAACACTGCTGCGTTAACTTAAAAAAATAAAATAAAAATTCCTAGTATTTTATTAGTATATTGGCATGGATATTTTTGGACCCTAATATCCACCACAGTGACTTAAAAATAGCCTGGATACAACCCAGTTTTCAAAAGACAAGCTTGAATTACAGGCTTTGTATTAAACAAAAATCCTTGTTACAGGCTTGATGTAAACTAATTAGCCCACTTGAATTAAAACTAAATTTACGCAAACTTGACTCCGATTTAGTTGTAGTAATCATTATGACAAATTACCTTTTTGACTTGGAGTGTAATTTCAGAAGTATAGTAAAATACTTGTATTTTCTATATTCAAATGTAAGTTCTGTATAAAAAGAAAGTGGAATGTTTTTGGGCATCAGTCTGTATTAATCTGCAGATTATTTACAAATTTTAAGGGATTCAAATCCAACTTGATTTAAAATTCACAAGACATAGGTAGCTTTTTTCCAAAGAGCTACATTTTAAATACTACCTGAGAAGGATTTAATTTCTCAGTTGTAGTACAGTCTTTGTGTTGTGAAATATAAAGGCTTGACTTCTTGCTGCTTCAAAAGTGTCTTGAGATGAGCATAGAACTATCACTGCTGAGCTCATACAAGTTTGCACATATTATACCTTTGGATATGTGAGAAGGTAGTTCTGCCATTGGTAAACATTGCATATCAAGAGTTCGGCTTGTCTAGAACTGAAAGCATTAGAAATGTCTCTGGTAATCTGTGAATGACATACTAGCATTTTTTTTCGTTCCAGTGATCCTCAGGATATGAAGAGCAATAGTGTAGCTATTTGTAGCTGTACAATTATAACAGTCTTAAGAGGGGCCAAAAATAAAGAGAACCACTTTTGCGAGGGGGGGATACAGTATATGCTTGTTACATTGGGCATTTCCTTGACTTTGTAAGAGTTAGTTTTTGACTTTTGATTATGGTTAACTTCAGAGTGAAATGTATTCAGATGTAAGATGCTGAACTCCCAGAATCCTCTGCAGTCTGTGGCTGTCAGGTTGCAGATGAAAACAGTGAAGATTGTTTAATTTTGATTCTTTGTATCTGTGGATTTTCCATTCATTTCACAAATGAGGCTAAATTGTATGGCCAGAGAAAAGCTATTGTCCTTCAGTTTTAAATGATTACTCTTGTAGCTGCCGTAATGCATGAAATGGAAATAAATTTTATTATGTCAGAAAATGTGGGCTCAGTTTTTACTCAAGCGTACCTGTTGTATAAATTTTAAGATAATGAGTTATGTACATTTGTAGAAGATATTCCAACTTCTTTATCTCAAAATCTCCCCAATTTATAGGCACAAGTAGTGTTTTTTCCTTCTTCCCTCATCAAACTTACAAACTACCTATGACCGATTTTGCTACTTTGAATTCAACGCTTGTGTTCACACAAGGAATGGCATGAGCAAACCTATACAAGTTAACATATTTTTACATGCATAATTATGTGCTGTGGCTCTCAGAACAAGGGCTCCTGATGTATCCAAATTACCAGATGCAGTGCTAATTGAAAACGGGGACTATACTACAGGATTTGCCATCCTGAGAAAAACATGGAGGATATTAAGTAATAAAGATTTTGTAAGGCATTAGAAATTGTAACATTAGTGCATTGTTTTTCACACATTACTGATCAGGTCTCATTTTAATAAGTAAGAATGTGTTGTAACTCATACTAGGCAATCTACAAGTTGGTATTTATATATTGGAAGGCAAAAGGGTGATTGCTGTGCATGTGCCCTTTGTTAGTAAATAAGCACCCACACATATTCATATGATAGTTAATGTAATTAAAGATTTCCCAGCATTTTATGTAGACAGTTCTACAAACCACAGAGGGGTATAAAAGAGAAATTACTAATGGCATGAACAGACATTCTCACAATGCAGCATAATGTGGAGAAATAAATCTGGCACGTTTCTCCCAAATTGTGTGTGTATGGGTGAAAATGTGTATATTTGCCCATATGCAGAGTTGTACTCATGTCATTCGCTGGCCCCACTAGCTGCGTTGCATACAAATGGAAACGAGCGTATTTCTTCGGGGTCCGTAGGGTCCACAGAAAATACCTTGGGGTATGTGGTTGGAGTGATCCAGGCACCAAACAGTTAACAAGTGCTGAGCTCCCAGGATGCACTGGGTCCTCCTTCATATATACCCTGGCTACAGGCCGTTAGTTTTTTTTTTTGGTTTGGTGCGAGAAGGCACCTTACTGACAGTTTTTCTCTTCTGAGCAGCGGCACGTGCTGACTAAGGGGAGAACCTAAAGCAGCTAAGCATCCGGATAGACGCCCGTGTTGCCGCTCCATCTTCCCCCACCGGCGCCGCAACACCAGTAACGGAACTGGTGATTTCGGCTGGCTTAGCTGGCCCAGGATTGCAGTCGGGAACATCGTGGATGCAGGTATGGTGGTTCTCTCACGGCCGCCGACGCAGGGAACCATTTGGATGTCCTTGCCGCTAGCGGTGGAGACTCGCCGGGGGACGCTGTTGTGAGGAGCCATCTGCAAACTGTCTCCCAACACTAACATGAGGGATCCTGACAGCCAGGGACTTGATGACGGTGGCCATGTCAATGTGCCAGGTGGATCCATACAGCAAAGGGGAGGTATACTTTCCCCTGGCGGCCCCTCTCCAGATGCTGGTTCAGATTCGAGTTTCATGTGTCCTGGTTGCTCCTCCGAGCCTCCCTCTATATGAGTCTGCCAGAGACCATTTCTCCGGTTCTCTCGGTGGCTGTGTGCTCAGGAGGTTGGGTCAGTCTCCCTGTATGCCTTTCCTGCGGTGATCAGGTCATACAGAGCTCTATATCCTACCTGGGCTATGGGTAGTTGGCTAAGAGCTTAGTGTATATGCGTGTGTGTGTATGTGTATATATATATGTATATATATATATCTCGACAAAGGTCCAAGCATGGGACCGAAACGTCGATCTATGGCTGTATTTTTAAGATGACGTAAATAAAACAAATCTTTTTGATATCTATGAAGTCTGGTGAGTGCACCCTCATTTTGTTTGGAAATTATATATATATATATATATATATATATATATATAATTTCGTATATCTGCATTGCATGTGGCTTATGAAATCTTCGGTTATGCAGCCTTTTTTTTTATTTCTGAATAACTCAGTCATAACCTATCACTTCTGTTTCTACTACAGATGTGTGGGATATATTGGGTGTGAAACATTGTCACATTTATACTCAGGCTTTGTATAACTTTAGAGATATGTCCAGAGAAACTGAAACAGGTGGCTGCTGCCCCTGTGCTGTGGTCATGTATGGCCTGCAAAGTAGGGTTATCCCCACAGGATTTCATACAAGATGCAGTATTATTTATTTATTAACAGTTTCTTATATAGCGCAGCATATTCCGTTGCGCTTTACAATTGGAAACATTGATAGAACAAAACAGGATAATAACAGACAGACATAGAGGTAAGAGGGCCCTGCTTGCAAGCTTACAATCTATAGGGAAACAGGCATTGATACACAAGGATAGGTGCTATATATATTGCAATTTGGTCTGGCCAGAATGCAGTTTCTTGCTTGGCTGCATGATCCAGTCACACAGGAATGTCGGCAAAATGTCAGGAGTATGTGAAAGAAAGACAATATGTGAGGTTATGTGTGGACTGTGAGAGGGGATGTGATAAGACATGGAAGCTATGAAGGTTATGTGGTCGGTTCTGGAATCTGATAAGCTTGTCTGACTAGGTGAGTTTTCAGGGAACGCTTGAAGGATTGAAGAGTATAGGTAAGTCTTATTGTGTGTGGTAAGGCATTCCATAGAGTGGGTGCAGCCCGAAGAAAGTCCTGTAACCGTAAATGGGAGCAAGTAATGCGTGGGGATGAGAGACGCAGTTCTTGTGCTGAGCGGAGAGGTCGGGTTGGGAGATATTTTGAGATGAGTGAAGAGATGTATGTTGGTGTAATTCGGTTAATGGCCTTATGTGTAAGTAACAGTATTTTGTATTGAATACGGTAGAAAACCGGCAACCAATGGAGGGACTGACAGAGCGGGGCAGCAGACGATGAACGTTTGGCAAGGAAGATAAGCCTTGCAGCTGCATTCATAATGGATTGTAATGGCGATAGCCTGTTTTTGGGAAGACCAGTAAGGAGACTATTGCAATAGTCAATGCGGGAAATAATGAGTGCATGGATTAGAGTTTTTGCAGTGTCTTGTGTGAGATATGGTCGAATTTTGTATATGTTTTTTAGATGTATGTAACATGATTTTGAGACAGATTGAATGTGGGGAACAAAGGACAATTCAGAATCAAGGATGACACCAAGGCAGCGAGCTTGTGGGGTGGATTGTTGAGTTATCAACAGTGATAAAGAGATCAGATTGGTAACTGTTATTGGCTGGTGGAAATATAATTAATTCTGTTTTAGAAATATTAAGTTTCAGGTAGCGAGATGACATCCAAGATGAAATGGCAGAAATACATTCAGTGACACGGACCAATACAGATGGTGATAAATCTGGAGAGGATAGGTAGATTTGAGTATCATCCGCATACAGATGGTACTGAAATCCAAAAGAGCGGATTAGTTTGCCAAGAGAGGTGGTATAGATTGAGAATAGCAAAGGACCTAAGACAGAGCCTTGTAGTACTCCAACTGATAGAGGTAGTGAAGAGGAGGCAGAATCAGAAAACGAACAGAAAAAGAGCGATCAGATAGGTAGGAAGAGAACCAAGAAAGGGCTGTGTCCTTAAGACCTAGGGATTGTAATGTTTGTACGAGAAGAGAGTGGTCAACAGTGTCAAAAGCAGCAGAGAGATCTAGAAGAATTAGAAGTGAGTAATGGCCTTTAGCCTTGGCAGTGACCAAATCATTTACTACCTTAGTCAGTGCTGTCTCTGTGGAGTGCTGGGAACGGAAGCCAGACTGAAGTGGGTCCAATAAGTTGTGGGTGTTAGAGTGTGTGAGGCGGGTGTAGACAAGTCTCTCCAGTAGCTTGGAGGGGCATGGGAGCTGGGAGATAGGACGGTAATTAGAGAGAGTGTTAGGGTCAGAATTTTGTTTTTTCAGAATGGGAGTAATCACTGCATGCTTGAACAGTGATGGAAAGATGCCAGTAGAAAGAGAGATTACAGATTTTAGTTAGGGTTGGGATGAGCACAGGAGACAGAGCTTTACTAATTTGTGAGGGTATAGGATCTAGAGGAGAGGTAATAGAGTAGGAGGATTTGAAGAGTGTAGATACTTCATCTTCATTTGTGGGGTCAAATGAAGAGAATGTGCCAGAGGGTTCAGGTAGGGAATTGAGTAGGTCACTAGCTGAGGAAGAGAATAACATTTCATTTCGGATATTATCAATCTTGTCCTTGAAATAGGAAGCAAGATCTTGTGCACAGATAGTAGCAGGTGGCTTGGGTGAGGGAGGGGTAAGAAGCAGTTTAAATGTATTAAAAAGTCGCTTGGGGTTAGAGGCTTGAGCAGAGATAAGAGATTGGAAATATATTTGCTTGGCAGTGTCCAGAGCAGTACGATAAGAGTTGTAGATAGACTTATATGTGAGGAAGTCACTTGGAGTGCGAGACTTTCGCCACTGACGTTCTACTTTACGTGAGAGATTTTGTAGATGCCTTAAGTTAGAATGCCACGGTTGACGTCTGAGTCTACGCGGAGTGTGATGGGTAGCTGGAGCTACTTCATCGAGGGCTTTTACTAAAATCTGGTTTAGCTGTGATGCAGCAGTCTCAGGAGAAGTGAGTGCAGAAATTGGTGAGAGTTGTTGTAGAGAGGTAGATAGTTGTTGAAAGTTAATCACATTAATATTTCTGCGGGTTTTAGGAGGTTTGGTTGATTTCACTGACATTGAGGTTGATGTAATGGAGGAAAGTGTGCAGGTGATAAGATTGTGATCTGAGAGAGGGAAAGGAGCATTAGAGAAATCAGAAACTGAGCATAGTCTGGTAAATACAAGATCAAGGCAGTGGCCCTCCTTATGAGTAGAGGAGTCAGTCCATTGGGAGAGGCCAAGAGAGGAGGTTAGAGAGAATAGTTTGGAGGCATGAGGAGATTGTGGACTGTCAATGGGGATATTGAAATCACCCATAATGATGATGGAGATGTCTGAGGATAGGAAGTGAGGGAGCCAGGCTGAAAAATGTTCCAGAAATTGGTGCGGTGGCCCAGGCTGGCGATAGATAACAGCAACTTGCAGAGAGAAAGGGGTGAAAGTCCTGATAGAATGTACTTCAAATGATGTAAATGTGAGTGAAGGTACCTGTGGGAGAACTGTGAATGTGAAAGATTGGGAGAGTAATATTCCTACCCCACCTCCTTTACAATTGCCAGGCCTGGAGGTGTGTGAGAAGTGTAGGTTACCATATGAAAGTGCAGGGGAGACGGTGTCTGATTGTGTTAGCCATGTTTCTGTTATTGCCAGAAGGTTGAGGTTGGTTGAAATAAAGAGGTCATGGATGGATGTTAGTTTGTTGCAGACAGAGCGTGCATTCCATAAGGCACATTTTAGTGACTTGGATGGTGAAGGGAGGCATGCAATATTTATGAGGTTAGCTGGATTTATAGTTTGTTGTGGGTGTGGCATGTGGGTTGGGCCTGGATTTGGAGATATGTCACCAGCTAATAGAAGCAACAGGAGCGAGATATAAATATATTTGTGGGATTTGACTGAATGTTTGTTATGGCGAGAGGTTGTGGATGTTATTGTCAATGTGTTTAGATAAGTTAAAAGCTCATATGTGTTTGTAAGAGAAGAGGAAAGTACTGAGGCAGCAATATGTACAAAAGGATGAGCTGCAGGGAGAGTAAAGGATGTAGTAGTCTAATGGGGGGCATCCACTAGACGATTTTATCCCTGTCCAACCTCTTAACGATTTTCCCTTGAAATATGATCTTCCACTCTGAACAATTTGCAAAAGATCTAACAATAAACTGTTGTTTTAATCTGTGATTGAGAGCTTTCAGCTATAGTGGGCAGACAGTGGTTGATCGTTCAGCGTGAACAATGTGTAAACGATTTGTAAGCAATCAAGTGAAATTGACCTGCATGTTCAGTCGATGGAGGAGACGATCAAACGACCAGCGGGAGCGCGCATCGTACATCGTTAGAAACAATTACTGCACGATTTGCAAACGATGTTTGAACGATTATCGAATGATTTTATCATTATCGTTCAACTTTATCGTCTAGTGGATACCCCCCTTTAGAGATGATTCCATGGAGTGAGATCATTAATAGAAGTTTCTGATACATTTTTGCAATACATTCAATAATGTACAACACACAAACTACTGGTAAGGAATGATATTGTAATTACCTTGTTGTAGATGTTGTTCATTGTTTGTTCAACTGTTTTTTTTGGCTGTTATATAATTACACTTTGTGTTATAACACACTTAGTGCTTATAATACACGGCTGCCATTGACATCCACGGCTGCCTCTATACTGATTCTAAACTTAAAGAAAGTCTGATTGAGACATGCTACAGCTGACCACAAATGATAACTAATCAATGAAGAAATTTGGCACTGGGTTTGTGTAAACACAAGCAGTATCCTACCATAAACTAGGCATCACTGAACAACATCCCCCACCCAGGTAATACAAAATACAATCAAGTCATTACAGCTAAATCTTTGCTAACAGAAATAAATTCCATTATGCAGAAATGTAAGAGCAATATGTTGCTTGCTAGATGGGAATGGGTAACATACTTTTTAAAATCCAAACAGCTGATCTGAGTGATTGCAAAGCACTAGTTAGACTATGCAGCTTGTAGAATGGGTATCATACCTGCAGGGATGACAAGAAATAGAAGATGTTCAGTCCAGTTGCAAATTTATGCAGATTATTGTTTTTTTTAACTGTTATATAATTACACTTTGTGCTATAACACACTTAGTGCTTATAATACACGGCTGCCATTGACATCCACGGCTGCCTCTATACTGATTCTAAACTTAAAGAAAGTCTGATTGAGACATGTGTCACTGTTTCAATAAAGTCACCACAGCAGTCAAACCTACCAGTTTCTGGACAGGAACCTCCTTCGGTTGCCTTTTCCTAGATCATGGCACAGGTTGCAGACCGTTTGGCGACTCCTTCGCCGGCCCCGATAATGGGGTTCCCTCAGCAGCTGCAACCTACAATGTTTATGCACCCTATGCAGCCGTCCTGGTTGGACATGTATGCTTACTCGGGTCAGAATGTGGCTTCGTCCTCAGCAGCTTTCCGGCAACCAGCCTCACTTGCCATCCAGTCCCCAGATTCTGGTACATCCTGCTGAGTATGGGGATACACTGGTTACATCTCAGGAGAGGAAGACTTTTCCAAAAGCAGATGGCCCTTCCCTGATTAGGGCAGTCAAAGCTGTGCTAAACATAAATGATGAGGAGCTGGTACAAAGAGGCTCCAGTATTTAAACGCCAAAATTTCCCAAATCTGAGCACCTTTTAGAGTTTATGGGGGAAGCATGGCATTCTCTGGACAGGAAATTCTATATTACAAGAGAGGTTGAGGCCTTATACCTCTTTCCATTGGATGAGTGCACCAAATGGGAAGTTCTGCCATCAGTAGACTCACATGTAGCACATCTGGTTAGCAGTGCCACATTGCCCATACCATCTGCATCCTCTTAAATATTCCACCGATAGGATACTTGAAGCCTGTCTCAAGGCAGTCTTTTCTCTATCAGGAGCTGTTACTCGCCCGGACATGGTTACGGCCTGGGTTTCTAAAGCTGTTGAGGAATGGGTGAAGGCACTGGAAGATACTCTTCCAGAAGCTTCCAATGGAAAATAAGAGTATCTTAACCAAAAGCCTCGGAGAGGCCTTTGGTTAAGAGACTGGAAAGCAGATGCAGGGTCTAAGAAAGCCCTGGAATCCCTTCTGTTTATGGGAGGCATTTTGTGTGGCAGAGAATTAGACAAGATTGTTGCTACGGTGGCAGCCTCTAAAATGGCTGGTCCACCTTCAGCACCTACTACTAGACCATAGCCGTCGTCCTTTTGGACGCAAGGAAAAGCAGAAGTGTCAACCTTCCTCTAGAACCAATTCTTGCAGGAAACCATTCTAAGTAGTTCTGGCCAAACAGGCGACCAGCTCCCGGGTCTGAAGATAAACCCGCAGCTTGATGGGACGGGCCTCCCCCTTAGGATCCCAGGGTAGGAGGCCGACTACTTCAGTACGGCAGAAGATTCTGCGAAGTCTTGGCCATCCAGCAGGGCTATACACTCCCTGCTGTTGTCGGGGTAATAATCCCAGTTCCAGTGAATCAACTAGGAAAGGGATATTATTCCAACCTTCTTGATTCAAAAACCCAATGGATCTCACCGGCCTATTCTAAACCTGAAGGGACTTCCTACATTTATACGGGTACCCAATTTTTGTATGGATGCTCTGCTGTCGATTGTGTTGGCAATGGAACTGGGGGATTTCATGGTGTCTTTGAATAGTCAGGATGCATATCTTCATGTACCATTTACACTGTCCAACCAGCGGTTCCTGCGGTTCGCAGTGCTGCAGAAACATTTAAAATTTCAGGCACTGCCTTTTAGTTTGTCAACAGCCCCTCGGGTATTTACCAAAATCATGGCAGAAATGATGGCCTGCCTCAGGCGCCAGGGAGTCAGGATACTGCCATACTTGGATGATCTCCTGCTATTGGCACAGTTGACACAAGAGTTGCAGTGTCAACTCAGACTGACAACTACCTGTTTACACAGACATGGATTGATCATAAATTGGAAGTCATCTTCACTTCTGCCAGTACAGCAGATGGTGCATTTAGGGGCGTGCTTGTATTCTCTGGCACAGAGGATATATCTGCCAGAAGACGATTGTGGCCCTTCAGCTGCGGATACGCAGGCTTCTGCACAGCCGGTCAGTATCTGTTCATGCAGCAATGCAGGACCTGGTATCCATGGTGTCCACCTTCGACATGGTGGAATATGCCCAGTTCCACTCCAGACCATTGCAGCGGTTAATTCTCTCGCAATGGAACGGGGAGTACCACTCAGACGATCCGTCTCTTACCAGAAGTGCGACTGTCCCTGTCATGGTGGTTACAGACATACCGTATCAACAAGGGTCGCCCATTCTAGATTCCAGATTGGGTACTCCTTACGACCGATGCCAGCGTCCGCGGATGGGGTGCAGTGACAGGTCGACACACACTTCAAGGAAAATGGGACGACCAGGGATAGTTCCAGGACGTTTATGGACAGGTAACTAAGGGCAATATTCAGAGCGCTTGTCCAAGCAAAGGAAATACTATAAAAGCCAAGCTTGTTCAGGTACAATCCGACAACACCACCGCAGTAGCCTACCTCAACAATCAGGGAGGCAGGCGCAGGCAGGGTGCCATGGCGGAAGTGTCAAACATTCTGGTCTGGGCAGAATGTCACTTTCCGGCGATATCAGCGGTGTTCATACCAGGAGTCCTCAATTAGGAAGCGGACTGCCTAAGTCGGCAGGATATACACGCCGGAGAGAGGGCTCTTCATCCACAGGTATTTCAGAGCCTTGTGGACAGATGGGGTCTTCCAGATGTAGACCTCATGGCCTCAAGTCACAACCACAGGGTCCCCAGGGATCCTGCAGCAGAGTTTGTGGACGCTCTGGCAGTGAGGTGGAACTTCAAACTGGCGTATCTGTTTCCTCCATTATCTCTTTTTCCAAGGGTCTTCAGGAAGGTCAAGCAAAAAGGCGGGACAGTAATACTGATAGCTCCTGCTTGGCCCAGAAGCCATTGGTTCACTGACCTACAGTCTCTCTCCATAGACACTCCGTGGCCTCTTTCTCTAAGGCCGGACCTGTTAATACAGGGTCCCTGCCTGTATCCAGATCTTCCTCGTCTGTTTTTGACGGCGTGGCTCTTGAGACCTCCATCTTAAAAGCAAGAGGTTTTAGCAATTCTGTAATTCAGACAATGTTGAGAGCATGGAAACCTTCCTCTGCCCGTATTTATTACAGAATTTGGCACTCGTATTTTCAGTGGTGTGAACTTAAAAAATGTGACCCTAAGGTGATTATGGTCTCTCGAGTGCTTTCTTTTCTTCAGGCTGGTTTAGATCGGGGTCTCAGTCTTGCCATCTGCACTTTCAATTTGGTTTCAGTGAAGGATCGCCCCATTGCCTGATAATAGAATATTTTTTCTGGGGGTTCAGCCTCCCTTTGTCCCCCCTGGTAGCCCTGTAGGATTTGACATTGGTTCTCATGGCTTTACAGGCTCCCCCATTCGAACCCCTGAAATCAGTAGACCTGAAGTGGTTGACAGCGAAGACCGTTTTTCTTCTGGCCATCGCTTCTGCCTGTATGGTCTCTTGATTTGGCAGCTCTTTCTTTTCGCTCTACTTTTTGATATTTCATCAGGATAGAGCTGTTCTTCGTACTAGGGTGGGTTACCTTCCTAAGGTGGTAACTCCGTTTCATGTAAATTAAGAAATTGTGGTTCCGGCTTTGCAAGCTTCAGACCTCTCGGCAGGTGAAGCATCACTGGATTTTGTTCGTTCACTGCGTATCCATGTATATCGCACCAACTCCATTAGAAAGTGAGATTCTCTATTTGTGTTGTATGGCTGTCATAAGCTAGGCTGGCCAGCTAACAAACAGATTTTGGCCAGATGGTTACGTAAGACAATTTCTCAAGCGTACACACAGGCTAGTCTTGTTGTTCCAAACACTTACAGCACATTCTACCATGTGGTCTTTCGTCCACACCTTTGTCAAATTTTATGCATTTGACACATTTGCCTCTCAGGATGCTTCCTTTGGGCGTGGGATTCTCCTTTCTACTGAAACACAGGAGCATCCCCACCCTTAAAGGGAACTGCTTTTTGACATCCCAAGGTATTTTCTGTGGACCCCGAAGAAGAAAACAAAAAGGTATGTTATACCATAACTCTTATTTTTAACTCTTTCGTCGTGGCCCATAGGGTCCACAGAGCACCCACCCTAACGCACCTGGTGGTGTTGGGTAATCTTTTTTTCTTTTGTATTTCTACGATTCACTCTTCTTAGAGAGTTTCTGGAGTACATGGGTCCTTCTCTTTTTCTTTCTCCTGCTTGGGCTTGATAACAAACTGCCTGTAGCCAGGGGTGGGGTATATATGGAGGAGGGCCCAGTGCATCCTGGGAGCTGAGAGCTTGTTAACTGTTTGGTGCCTGGATCACTCCAACCACATACCCCAAGGTATTTTCTGTGGACCCTATGGACCTCGAAGAAAAATAGTTAACAAAGGTATGTTATACCATAACTCAGTGGTTCCCAAACTTTTTTGAACCACGGCGCCCTAGAGTATAAGCAATGTTTTCATGGCACCCCTAAACCAAAAGTTTATTGAGAAATTCAGAAAACAAATTTAGTAAAGTGAATTGTGCTTACCAGTCATTCTCGGCTTCAGTTATGTGATAGTGGACAAGTTTGGGCTTCTGTTTGTCCACATATATACATTACATTGCCCATAAATAATTTGATTTGGTGCTGGACCACCAACCTGAGGCACCCCTGCAAGTGTCCTGAGGCACCCCAGGGTGCTGTGGAGCTTGGGAACCACTGCCTTAACTTATATATATATATATAATTTTTTTTTTGCCTAATTCTGAGGTTTCCTTTGTTTGAGTAGACTTATTTGCGGTGGTTAGATTTGTCCTTCATTTCAAGCATAGTGAGGGTGTTCCCAAACATGGTATTTCACTATTTAAGCACAAGAAAAAGTTAATTACCTTTCCTTCGTCTGCACAACGGCAGAATCAAAGCCAGGGATCGACTCCATCACAAGTTCGTCATCCAGATGGCTCAGATGCACACTGGTAGGATGGAGAGGAGCTTGAGCAGAGCTGGGTGTCTTACCAGCTCTTGAGTGTATGCAGGATGCGAGTAGCAGTGCAGGATCACTCTGGAAATGCTTTTGGAGCAGATAAATCGCAGGTCTAACTGGAGCGAAGTGGTACCACATCACAAGGTATCTGTATCCACTTACAGACTTTACTTCCATTTGACTACACACATCATAATGTACTACTGTATCTCAAGTGGTTTTGTAGCTGTACTTGTTGAATTGGGAAATGGCTGATCACTGTTTCCCTACTATGCAACTATCACATATGGGTTTCTCTGCATTAGTCATTATTCATGTGACCATACTGTAGCTTCTGAACACTGTTGTATCCAAGGTGACCAAATCTTCTATGCCAGAATTCCAATGACGTGACTCAGTTGTTGTTATTATTGCATAACAGTACTGTGTGACAAGGACAAACATTTGCTGACACCTTGTCCCTGTAGCTATGATAGTTCCACATCTGTTCTGCGCAGTACACTTTCCTTTAGTGAAGTGAACTATGTGGTCTGTTCCAGGACATTGATGGCTAAAAGATTTGTCCCCATTCCTGGTAGATAAAAGACGTCTTAGATTTCTGTGACATTTGTTCTTGTTCCAATTCTCAAGTGGGCTTAAATTTTTCCAACTTCAAAGAATAGCATGTCAGTTATGAAGCTGGACATCACTGGTTTTGGCTGAGTAGGACAAAACCAACTTGAAATCTGTATGTACTGAGAATCTCTTTTACCTTGGAGACTAAAATCTAATCTCTCATTATCTTGCTATGTACTGCCACAGATTGATGCAAGATAAAGAAGTACAGATCACACTTCTATAAGAAATTAGTTCCATACATTTTGATGCTTCCAACTGCTGTTCAAACCTGAATCAGCAGGGTCTCTGAGTCAACCATATGGTACTTACTATGCCAAGTTTCCTGAGATTAATTTTCCTCTTACCCCAGTCTCCTACACTATAGGCAGGTTTATGTCATATGTCGTATATTTATGATTATTTTTTATATATGATGCTCTGTGGACCACATTTAGCAGGTATATCCTTTTATCATGCCTTGATTGTTAGATTTGCTCCATTTCTCCTTCCTTTCCTTTTCCACCCTCCCTCCCAAGTTCTGTTGCTATACCTTTTTTCTGTAAATGTATCATTGTTGCCATTAAATCTACTATAATTACTCTTGTACGCTGCATAAACTACTTACAGTATGTTTTTCTTCCTGATTATAGTTGATTTATCTACCTATTTACATTATTTTTCTATTGCAGAGGTTCCCAAACTCGGTCTTCAAGGCACCACAACAGTTCAGTTTTAGAGATATCCATGGTGGAGTAGAGGTGGTTAAATCAAATTGACTGAGGTACTAATTAAGTCATCTGTGCTCAACCATGGATATATCTAAAACCTAAACTGTTAGGGAGAGTTGAGGATGGCATTTGGGAATCTCTACCCTATTGTATTGTCATTGGTTTTTCTACCTCAGGGATCCACAGGGATATCTTGGGGTATAGGGCTTGGCTCCAGCCATGGGCACCACAGAGTTAAAAATTCTCTCCCAGGATGCACCGGGCCCCCTCCTATACCCCGCTCCCAGGCCAAGGCACCTCAGTTTTCAGCAGGTGCCCGGCCGGGAAGCTGGGTCATCGCAGAGGGGGGCTGTGTAACAGCCCCTGAAGATCTTAAAGAGCGGTAGCATAGGACTGTCCAGCGGACGTCCATGCTACCGCTCCGACACCCCCGCCGGCGCCGACCACCGGTAGTGATCCGGGGAGCTCGGCGGGCTCTTGGGGGTTCCAGCTAGCGGAACCCCCGGGGGGACTTGGACTGTGGCCAGATGTAAGGGGGGCAGCAAAGGTAAGCAGCGGGCGTCTGCGGTAGGCGCCCGCTGCCTCACAGTCCGGCGTCCCCAGGGCTGGGGGATCCCTGGGGACGGCAGTATAGTGGAGCCAGGCGGATGTCTGCGCTCTCCACTAGACCACCAGGGATACGGGGCTGGAGCATTGCGGAACACGCTCCAGCATCCCGGGGGGTTAATGGCCTGCCAGGGGAGGACGCCTTCCCTGTAGCGCACAGGAGGCTCCTCCCCATCACTGCTGTCGGTGCCTTACATTAAGGCTTTGGCGGGCTGAGGCAGTGATCCTCCCCAAGCCCGCCTCCCTTCATCCTCCGGCGGCCATTTTATGTGACAAGACGCTGTGGTGACAGGGTGTGGAGCCTGGGGTGCCCCTTACATACCTCTCCTCCAGTAAAGGTCAGCGTATGTAGGGCTATCACTGCCAGGCTGTAAGTCTGTGTATGTGATAGTGCTGTTAGTGCAGGGTTTTCTGCATGGTATGTGACTTTATGCTAGCGCTGTGTGCCTGATCTTTCTCCTGTCAGCCATTTTACTATCCCTATCTCTTCCTCCTGACCAGCCCTCTCAGTGCCAGTACTGTCAGGGTAGGAATTTACCTCACAGTTTTAGATATTTCTGTGAGAGGAGTGTCACATATTACTATGTCCAGTGAGGACTCTGTTAGAGGAGCACCTCTCCTATTTTCCTGCTCCAGATGTAAAGCAGGTGTGGGGCAGGGGGCGGTACTCCAGGATGGGTTATGTGCTGCATGTTTGGCCATCCCTGGTACCTCTGCTGTACCCAGCACCTCTCAGGAACCACCTTGTTTTGCACAAGCCCTGACTGTTCTTGTAAATAGGCTTGCAGCCCCTCCTACGTTTCCACAATTGGGGTTTGCACAGCAGGCGGTAGTCCCGCCTCCTGTTCTGGGAGTTCCGGGACCGATAGTAATGCAGTGCCCCCCGCAACAGGTCCTTAATCAGGCTGACCCAGGTTTGTCTGATTCTGGGGTGCGGTGCTCTCAGCAGGATCATTCTAGACCTGCTAAAAGACAGTTATTGTCATATCCATCCGCTCAGGATGATGAGGATGACGGCTCGTCTGATGAGGGCGAAATTGTAGATTTTTCGGACACTGACACTCCTCAAGTAGGGGCAGAGGCTACGTCTAGTATTTACATTCCAGGCCTCATACGGGCAGTCTGTGCGGCCATGGTAATTACTGACAACAACTTACCTGCAGCGCCTACTCATGCTTATTTTAAAGAGGTTAAAGGAGCTGCAGCAGTTTTCCCTCTATCTGGTCAGCTAGTTGATCACATGGAGGAGGCCTGGAAATCTCCAGGAAAAAGATTTCAACCTCACAAGCATCTGGCACGTACTTATCCCTTTGCGGAAGATTACTTCACTAAATGGGAGTCTCCTCAGGTGGATTCTCACCTTTCGCGCTTAGTAAAGAGCGCAACTTTGCCTATGCCGTCCATGTCTTCTCTGACGGTACTACAGACCGTAAGGTGGAGGTGTGCCTTAAGTCTATCTATTCCCTTGCTGGAGGAGCATCTAGACCAGCTATGGTTGTCTGCTGGGTGGCCCAGGCTATGGAAAGGTGGGCGGACGCTTTGGAAGCATCATTTGCTTCTGAGGGTACCAGCGAACAGGTTATGTTAGTGGGTAACCTTCGGGATTCCGCTACGTACATTAACGAAGCAGCTTTGGATTTGAGCCTGTTTACTTCTAGGATTTCTGCGGCGGCTGTGGCCGCTCGACGCTCCTTGTGGTTACGTTCGTGGAGGGCGGACGCTGAATCCAAGAGGCTTGGAATGCTTACCCTACAATGGACAGGTCCTGTTTGGACCAGCCTTGGACAAAATTGTAGACACATTGGCGGCTGCAAAATCTGCGTGTCTACCCTCAGCCCCGACTCCGTCTGGGTCTAAAAATCCATCCTTTCGGCCCTATCGCCTTCCGGGAAAACCTAGGGTTCAGTCCTTTCCGTGACCTTCAGGTACCAAAAAGACAGCTAAGACCAAGAAGCAAGCTTGGAGTACCAGATGTCCAGCTGCCAAGCCGGACGACAAACCCTCAGCCTGACGGGTTGGGCCTCCCCTTGGGGGGTCCCAGGGGGGTGGGAGGCCGACTTCTGCAATACACCCAGTGTTGGTTCAAAACCACCACAGACACTTGGGTACGGGAGGTGGTATCTCAGGGATATGCCCTCTCCTTCCGCAGAAGGCCTCCTCATCAGTTCTTTGTAACAGCAGGTCCTTCAGATCCAACGAAGGCTCTAGCAATCCAAGAGTCGGTGCGTTCTATGCTTCAAATGGGAGTAATATAACCTGTTCCATTATCCCTGAGAGGGACTGGATATTACTCCAACCTTTTTCTGGTTCAAAAACCAAATGGATCATACCGACCTATACTCAACCTCAAGTCCCTGAACAAGTTTTAAGGGTCCCTCGGTTCCGAATGGAGACTCTGCGTTCTATTGTTTTAGCTATGCAGCCTGGGGATTTTATTGTGTCCCTGGATATTCAGGATGCTTACCTGCATATCCCCATTGCCAGGGTTCATCAGCGTTACCTCAGATTTACAGTGTTGGACCTCCATTTCCAGTTTCAGGCCCTACCGTTTGGCCTTTCCACGGCTCCTCGGGTGTTCACAAAAGTAATGGCGGTCATGGCGGCACACCTGCGGTTGCAGGGAGTTCGCCTGTTACCTTACTTGGACAACCTTCTGTTGTTGGCAGGGTCGCCACAAGTCCTTTGCAGCCATCTACAACTGACAATATCGGTATTGCAGGCTCACGGCTGGATAGTGAATTGGAAGAAGTCCACTCTAATTCCTTCTCAGAGAATGGTCCATCTCGGGCATTGTTGGACTCTCAGCAACAGAGGATCTTCTTGACGGAGGAAAAGATAGCCCTGTTGCAGTCCAAGATACGCCATTTTCTAAGCAGTCGCCGAGTGTCTCTTCTCTCGGCGATGAAGTTACTGGGATCCATGGTGTCAACGTTCGACATGGTGGAGTATGCCCAGTTCCATTCCAGGCCTCTACAAATGTTGATCCTGTCCAGATGGGACAGAAATCCCCGTCGAATAAAGACGCAGATGATCAGGCTCACTCCGGAAGTGCGCCTGTCTTTGACGTGGTGGTTACGAAGGTCTCATCTCAGCAGGGGACGTCCGTTTTGGATTTCAGATTGGGTCCTTCTAACAACGGATGCCTGTCTTCGGGGCTGGGGTGCTGTGACAGGCCCACACGTCTTCCAGGGCCGGTGGACGTCTGAGGAATCGGACCTGCCAATCAATATAATGGAAATTCGAGCAGTGTTCAGGGCGCTGCAGCATGCAAGACCGTTCCTGCTGGGGAAACCTGTGCAGGTTCAGTCAGACAACGCCACCCCAGCGGCTTACCTAAATCGTCAGGGAGGAACTCGAAGCCAAGCGGCTCTAAGGGAGGTGTCCCGCATTCTGACTTGGGCAGAAGGCAACCTTCCGGCCATTTCGGCCATCTTCATTCCGGGTGTGCTCAACTGGGAGGCGGACTTCCTCAGCCGCCACGATGTACACCCGGGGGAATGGTCTCTTCACCAGGAGGTGTTCCAACTCCTGGTGGACAAGTGGGGTCTTCCCGAAATAGACCTCATGGCCTCCAGACAACCGCAAGCTCTCCTGGTGGACGCTCTGTCGGCACGATGGAAGTTCCAATTCGCGTACCTGTTCCGTCCATTCTCCCTGCTGCCTTGAGTAATTCGAAAGTTCAGGCAGGAAGGAGGCAAGATCCTGCTGGTGGCCCCTGCGTGGCCCAGAAGGAGTTGGTACTCGGATCTCCAGTGTCTATCCATCGACACTCCTTGGCTGTTGCCTCAGAGGCCGGACCTATTGTCTAAGGGTCCTTGTCTCTACCCGGACCTGAGTCGGCTATCTTTGACGGCGTGGCTCTTGAGACTTCCCTCTTGAGGTTCAAGGGTTTCTCTAGAGCAGTGGTCAATACCATATTACATACTCGTAAGCCGGCTTCAAGAAGAATTTACCACAGGGTGTGGCATACCTATTTTGAGTGGTGTCGCCCTAAAGCGTATGATCCTCACGAGTTTAGAATATCGAGAGTGTTGGCTTTCCTTCAGGCAGGCTTGGATTTAGGTCTACGCCTTGCTTCACTGAGGGTACATGTTTCTACCCTGTCTGTTTTGTTTCAACTAAGGATTGCTACACGGCCTGATATCCGTACCTTTATGCAGGGTGTCCTTCGCATCCAGCCTCCCTATGTCCATCCGGTAGCTCCATGGGATCTGCCTGTGGTCCTGAAGGCGCTACAGGATCCTCCATTTGAACCTTTGGGTTCTGTGGATCTAAAATGGCTTACAGCAAAAACAGTGTTCCTTTTGGCTGTTGCTTCAGCCATAAGGGTGTCGGATTTGGGGGCTCTTTCGTGTCGTCCCCCATTTCTAATTTTTCATTCGGATAGGGCGGTACTTCGTACCCGTCCCGAATTCCTTCCTAAAGTAGTGTCTAGTTTCCACATTAACCAGGAAATTGTGGTCCCAGCCTTTAATTCATCTGATCTCTCAGCTGGTGAGGCTTCTTTGGATGTGGTACGGGCTCTGCAGATTTACGTGGACCGTACCAGTTCTTTGATCCCTAAAGACCCTGAGGTAGAAAACAGGACATATGGTAAGAACTTACCTTTGTTATCTCCGTTTCTACGAAGTCCTTAAGGTCCACAGGGCGCCCGCCCTGACGTCCTGTGCTTCCGTAGTTGTTGTTCTTAAAAAGTGGGAGGCACATATAGAAACCGTTGTAATTCCTACACCGTTCACCTGATTTGGATGTAAATACCCTCAAATTAAATCTGAAAGTCTGCAGTTAAAGCACATCTTGTTTGTTTCATTTCAAAGCCATTGTGGTGGTGAATAGAGGCCAAAATATGAAAATTCTGTCAATGTCCCAATATTTATGCACCTGACTATCTGATGAGCAAAATATAAATTAACAATAAGGTCCAGAAAATTGCTCTTATGTTCAAAAGTTCCCATAAAAAATAATGTAATTCTACAAAAATATGTAAAAGCCGAGAAAGGTAAAGAATTGTCACTAATAGTGGATTGCAAAACCAGGTTGCTTTAAAGACCTCCATTCAAAAAGCATTGATTGATTTGAAATGTCCTGTTGTTACTTGCTGAAATAGTAGATGTACTAACGCCAATAAAAGTACTTTAGCTGTAGAAGCATTGTGCCAACAGGATGAACATTTGTGTATGGCAGATGCTGTTCTAAAGTTTCTCATGTCTCATAGTATTTGCAGGACCCCACAATATGACGATTCGGAAGTAGAAATTTCTCAGATATTCACTATTGCTAGTCAGACAATAATAAGGTAACAAGTAAAAAAAAAAAAATGTTGATAGGCTAGCAATATGCACAAGTCAGCCACCGCCAGACACAAGTGTATTAGAGATTCAGGAGGCAGGAACAACAGCAAGAAATACCCTATGATGAGTCTGACCAGACCCTGCCACAGACTTGCTGTACTTTAAAGCAAATGTTTGATCTTGAAATCAAAGAATCGATATGGCAGTACTAATGCTCCTAATAACCACAATAATAATAAAATGTATACTCCAATATACAATCTAAAATGCAATAAACAATTAGGCAACAATTAATACAAATATTAGAACTACAAAATCACTGTAAAACATAGATGATGACATAGTATCAGAAGTAATACAATGACTATTGAGTCAATCCCAGACAAAATTCATGTGTGACAGGCTGTGAACAAAGTACTAGTAACTGCAAATACTGTAGGTCTTCTCAAGGTATCCAGGAAAAATGTGACATTAAAAGATAAAAAAAAAAGTTCTGTCAAAAAAGCAATGAAACCAGCACAGCCAGAAACTCACTTAGGGCTCTATTTACTACAATCCGCATTTGTAATGCAGATTGTAGTGTAACATTACCGACTGAATTCGCATTGCGAATTCATGGAATATCACAGGGATTTACTAAAAATCCCTTACAGGGACAGAACTTGTGATAAAGCTCTGTCCCTGCGAATCCCCTCCGGAGCCTTATCACGGTATTTTTGCAAAAGATACCGTGATTAAGTGCCCGTGCATGCGCCGACCGACCGCCGCTGCTACCCCCTCCGGCGCTAAGCCCCCCCCCCCCTCCCTTACTTACACTTACCTGCATGCTCCAGGCCTCCGGTGATGGTCTCCATTCCTCCGGTCAGGTGATCTCCCATACTGCACTGGGGCCCGATCACCTGATGACCGGGCAGCAGTGCACTGTGGGAGACCAGCTGACTGGAGGGGAGTCATCACCGGTCGTAATTTTTTTTTTTTTTTTTTACAGTTTTTTTTTTTTTTTTTTTTTACAGTAATCAGCATGCGGTCTGTTTAGACCACACAGCTGATTACTGGGACCGACTCCCGACTCTGCTCTCCCCGTTAGGGCAGGAGGCCGGTAACCGGGGGAGACCCTGGATAACGCCACCTCCAGGTGGCGTTATTATCACAGGGCTTTCCCCGATATTTTTTTCACATTTATTTTTAGTAACTCTGGTCGGATCACATTTCCCATTACAGTTATGGGAAATGCGATCTGCTTTACTAAAAATAAGTGATAATTAGGGGTTGGAGTAGAATTTTACGAATTCTACTCCAATTGCCCTGTAATAACTATAGGTGATACTAAAATAATGTGAAAAGGGTGTGAAAACACCCTTTTTCACTTTATTTTAGTAAAAATAATGTTAATAAATAGAGCCCTCAGTCTAGCAGCAACAATAATGAAACAAATGACACTGTTCAAGGCTGGAGGTAAACAATGCCACCATTTAAAACTGGAATACCAGTACCTACTGTCTATTCTGCCCAATAGCGTAGAGCCTGAAAGTGCTTTCTCTGCAGCTGGGTATATAGGGAGTAAAATCCAAAGTCAAGTTAGTGACGACACCCTGGACGCCCTGCTTTTTTTTAGGTCATACTTTCTGCAAATGAAAAAAAGATTCCCAAAAATGTTTAGAATATTTCCATTTGCACTACATAAGTCTAGTCAAGTAACTTCCAATTTCCAAAGTAGAGATTTAGGGCAGTATTCAATTTGAGGCGAAAACCCGTTATCGGCGATAATTTATTGCAGATGATGTCATTTTTGCCTGTTTTAATTATACCCGTATTCAATTTCAAAGACTTTTCGCTGGTGCGAAGTCTTTGTAAAAAAAAAACGGGGATAACTTCTCTCCACACAATAGGTGGCGAAAAAAAGTCCAGAATTGGGGTTTAGGGGTGCAGGCTTAAAAAAAATAGTCTGCACCCCTGGGAATGTCCCCTAAAATTAATGTGTCAAAAAAAGTTTATAAAAAAAAATGTACTTGAATTTTGGGGTTAAAAAAAATAAATATGAGGGACAAAGTTTTAAAGTACAAAGTTTTAAAGTAGCGAAATTAATTCAGGGGGGGGGGGTCCCCATGTATGCGGCAGGTGTTTTGAAGAATGCGGGTAGTAGCGGCAGTGCATTTTTGAAGAATTTTAAAAATGCACTTTAGGGACTTAAAAATATGCTTGCACCCATTTTCGTGTACCCCAAATTTGATGCAACTAGTGCTATTCTTCACCCCTTCTTCACAGACGCATTTATGCACCTGCCGCGGCTATTTAAAAGCCCACTTACCTTCCGCAGGCCAAAACGGGGGAACCCATAGTGACCCCCCATGTCAGGACATCATTAGGGGGGTCCCTGGATGATTTCCCAAAAATTCCCAGATTTTTTCCATATTTACCTTTCCGCCAGGTCCCGATTCCGCAGCTTCTGGAATTGAATACGGGGATAAGCGGGCACGCGCCCGATACTTTATCCCCCTCAAAAGCTCGGATGTGGTGCGAAAAGTCCAGCATGCAAAAAGCCCGGACTTTTTGCATCCAAATTGAATTCTGCCCTTAGACTGTCTTACCATTTCTCTTTCACTTTCTAGCCTTTTTTTTTCCTTTATCCCAATGCCGAAATTAATCCCAGGATCGTATCCCGAAATCCTGGAATTGGTAAATAATTTCAGGACTGGAATCCCTGCAGCCAATATTCCTGGTGTGTGGATAAGGACACTACAAGCCATGCTATCCATTTGCAGCTGGTCAGAGTGACCTAGAATTCCTAGAACTCAGTCCTTCCCGCATTGTTGCTGGCCCAGCGTTGGAAACTATATATTCCTCACATAGTGGGCCAGATAATTTTCAGCACAAGGGAATGGTTATTGCTTTGTGTACCGAATACAATGTGAGTACATACTCAAAATGGCACATCCATGCTGAGGCAACATATATAGCTAGTCTGAAATTGTTTAATTTACATTTTTCATTTAAATGTTTAAGCTACTGACGTGTCTACGCACAGTAAGAGCTAATACCACACAGCCTAAGATAAGATAGCTAATAAAATAACTATATGATAACTAGCATGTTTGACCCTTCATTCACTGGGTCCCTAGCTATTGTGGGTGCCATATAGCTTCATCCCAATATGCCTCTCCAGCCAGATCCCTCTATGCAGAGCTGTAATAGGTCTAAAATGCGCCCTGTGCCAGCCCGTCCCCTTAGCGTCCAACGTCATGATGTTGGGCACATGACATCATTACGATGCACAGAGGTGTGAGGGCCAGTAGCACCGGTAAGTGCAGGACTGACTTGGAGATCAGCTGCAAAGACTGCAGGGTGCCTGTCTAGAACATCTAAAGGACTCTCCGGCAGCGCTGCAGCAGTGATCCTGGCTGCAGGGTGCCGTTCCAGGCATTCTGCTAGCCAGAGGCAAGGGTTAGGGGGATGGTGATGATGGCACACACCCCTAGTTACAGCCCTGCCGCTATATTCTCTACAGCCTCAAGGCCCTGATGAATCTTTCCTGTCTCATGCCACCTTAGTTTCTCAAGCCTCATGCCCGTGTCTCTATAGCCTCATGTCTGCCTCTGTCTCTCCAGCCTTATGCCTCCCCGTGTCTCATGTCTTTTCAGACTCATGCTACCCGTGTCTCTGCACAGCCTCATGTTGCCTACTGTGTCTCCAGCCTCATGCATCCCCGTGTCTTTTCAGCCTCATGCTACCCTGTCTCTCCACAGCATCATGCCAACCCGTGTCTCCCCAGGCTCATGTCCCACACTGTGGATCTTCAGCCTCATGGTATGCCCCCACTGTATTTCTCCAGCCTCATGTACCCATTGTGTCTCTCCAACCTTGTGTCCCCACGTCTTTCCAGCCTTATGCCCCATGTCTATTTAATCTGTCCCCTCCATCTCTCTCTGTCATCCCCTCTCCCATCCCTGTTATCTATGTCCCCACCCCCTTTCTTACCCTCACTCTTATCTGTCAGGGGATAGGAGGTGCAGGGATTGCCAGCTTCAAACACTGACAGGAGTCTTGTCCAACTTCCTCATCTCTGTCACCCTCCCTCACACCCACCTGTTTCTCTAATCTTTGCATCTTCTTTCCCTCCTCCCTATGTCTGTATCTTTTTCATATCTGTTCCCCTCACTCCTCTCTTTTTCTTCTCTGCCCCCCACCCTCCCCCTCATAACAGCCACCGCTCCTGACAATGTGTGCTGCAGGCATCATGAGTGGGGAGCCAGCAGTTGTTGCAAGTGGGAGGGGTCCTCGGGTGCTGCAAGAGTGTGTCACGAGCGCCATAAGAGGAAATGCTGACAGGAGTGCTGGCTGTGTCTTTGAGGGGAGTGGGGCCACACAGTATTTCTGTCTAGCAGTCACTGAGGGCGCTGAGGAGGATGGGGCTCCAACTGTGGAGACAGAATTTATGGTGCTTATACAGATTTGTCCAGTTGCATCCATGCCGCTTGTGTGTCAAATCGCACCACGTATGGAGTGAGTTGCGCTCCCGCAAATGGGTATGCGTGCTGCGTACGCACCTGTGACCCCATAGGATTGCATGATGTGAATGCAGTGCGTGGCATGGCGTACGGTGGTGCACGCAGCCGTGGAAAATCGCATGGCACGATGTGTGCGCACATTTGCAGCGCGAGCAGCAAGGATGCAAGAGGACACATCTGTATTATAGAAGATGATATTCTACTAATAGAATGCTGAGTTGTCGAAAAAAAGGAAATACTGACAAACATCCTGTACAGCATTGTCATGGCTAAATTGCACAGGCAGTCTCCCTGTCTCCTCTTTGCAAGGCTATGTACACAGAACACCATACACTGAAGTGGCAAAAGTCATGGGATAGTGGAATGTAAAGGTAGGTAGTGTCACCGTACTGTGACGTCCTGGAAATACCCATCAGTTGTATCTGACATCTCATGAGTCAGTCTGAACACCGGCTAGGTTGCTCATGGTAAGGCAACGTAAATTATCAGAGTTCGAACAGGGCATGATAGTGGGTGCCCGATGGATGAGATATTCCATTTGCAAAGTTGTGCAGACATTCAACATTCCTCTATCTATGGTATAACGGGTGTACAGGAATACTTCATGAAAGGCATTACCACCCACCGTGGACAGTGCAGTGGCAGAGCACGGGTGCTTAATGATCGTGACCAGCAGTGTCTGCCCAGAATTGTCCATGGTAACAGACAAGCAACACTGGCTTAAATCACATCCACATTAAATGCTGGAGGTACTAGATGCATATCTAGCAGGTCAGTGCAGCAGTCTTTAGATTCCATGAGATATGGGAGTTATCAACAATGTACTGTACAGGCTGGTGGTGGTTCCATAATGATGTGGGGTGTGTCCAAGTGGCTTCGGTTTGCCTGAACATGTAATTGACCAGTAACCACTATGTTGCATTGCTTGATAACCATTTGCAGCCTTTCATGGACGTCATGCACTCCCACAATGATGGAATGTTCCAGCAGGATAATGCACCATGCTATTGGTCCCAAGTTGTCCACAATTGGTTTGAGGAGCACTCTGGAGAGCTCCGACGAATGGTGTGGCCACCACATACGCCCGACATGAACCCAATCGAGCATTTATTTGGAGAGGTCCATTCGCACCCATGATCCTGTACCTACAAATATCCAGACGGCATGTGTAAATATCTCTCCAGAGAGCTTCCGTCCACTTGTGGAATCGATGCCACCTCGAGTTGCTGCACTTCGACAGGCTAGAGGGAGTCCCACACTATACAATGCATCTATCCCATGACTTTTGCCACTTCAGTGTATATACTTATTTTATTACATTATGGGTTTGATTCCACGTTAGTAGCAAATCAGAAAAAAATAAGAAGCAATTGCTCCTTGACAAACCATCACCCACGGCAGGTGCGGAAGCTTTAAACTGTGCAGAGATATATGGTTGGGAAGGGGTGTGTTCTAGCATACTGAAAATTTTCAGTGAAAAAAGCAAAGCTTCCCAGTATTTTTTCACCAAATGTAAAAGCAGCCAGTATTTTCCCTGCATGTAAAAACATAAATGCATTTGCTCCTCTTTCATTGCAAGGTGGTTTGTTACAGGAGCAAATTGCTCCTTTCTTTTTTTTTTTTTTTTTTTTGCTCCTTACTCTAAATTGGGCCATATGTGTTAAATATCAATATAGGTCCACAGACATAAAGCACCAGGCTCATACAGGTAAAAATCCCCTGCTAAACCAATAACATATTTGGACACATTAATGATTAATGCTTACTTAGAAAATGCAAAAATTGTACTTATAATGCACAGTGGGGGAGATGCACTAAGCCTTAAAGAATGATAAAGTACCAGCCCATCAGCTCCTAAAGCCACGTATCCACTAGACGATAGTGCAGTAGTCGGGGAACAGGATAAATTACCCCACATGGGGTAAAAATGAAATTCCTGGGGGTAATGGACGGACAGCCGGGCTTGCATATGAATCATTCTATAATATAGAATGATTCACATGCATGCCTGGCTGTGCCGCAGGGAGGCTCTAAGCTGGACGCCCGCTGAGATGTTATTACCAGCGGGCGCCCGGCTCCTTCCCTGCAGCGCTGCGTTAGCTGGAGGCTGGAGTTCTCTTCTGAACTCCAGCTTCCGCCTCTCTCCATGCGCACTATGGGAGAGACGTCATGACGTCTCTCCCATAGTTCCGAGGAGCAGCCGGGCGGACAGAACGGCGGCGGATGCCTGAGCGGGGATTAAATAAGTGGTTTTTTTTTGTACAAGCGGCACTACAGGGGCATTATATGGGGGCACTACTATAGGATTTCCTTCCTTTCAAATCAAGGGGGTAACGTCGGCGTATCTATATATATATATATTGGGGTAAAATGTAAAAAAGTTCACTGACCCCTGCGATAGTGGAACGACAGTACGATTACAACATTGTAATCGTAGAGTCGTTCCTCATCCCCTGTAGTGCCTACACTGAACGATAAGACATTAAACTGCCCGATTAATGAGCGATTAAACGAGAACGATGTCGTTATCATTCAATCGCTCATTTATATCTGCAAGTGGATACACGGCTTAACTGTCACTATACAGGCTGTCTTTGAAAACTGACAGTTAGGAACTGATTGGTTAGTACATTATCACTCTCCACTTTATCTCTCTCCAAGGCTTAATGCATTTACCCCATGGTGTCCATTTGTCAGTCTAGCACATGTTAAGGTGTATATCCACTTAATATTCTTGGAAGCACGTACGTGAAATCAATTGGCACCAACATTTGCAGATATTCTTTTTAAATGTGCATGGTGTAAACTATGACACATCACATCAAAGTCCAACATGTGATCACTTAAAACAAAAAAACACCTTCACTCAATTAAACACGTTCTTCCCAGAAATGACTGCTCCATATGGCCTCATTTGTGTCTTACATTATTAGAGTGGACATTTGGACAGTATTATGCGTCATTTGTGGGGGGGGGTTTTACATTAGTTGATGCGCTCCTAAGCACACGCTTTCCCACAAAGTACAACTAGAAGGTGCATAATGCATTTTATTATAAATATAGGGACAAGACTGAAATTATTGCACCTCTATCCAGCCAGAGAAATGCAATTATTTTGTGGGTAGTAAAATGCTGTGTCCCCACCTACAAAACAGGGAACCTAAATGTGTCTTCTCTGCCAATGCCAGGTCTCTGAAATACTAGAGTCCCAGAAACATTAAGATTGGCATATGTTGCCATCTTGGTCCACGAAGTGTCGATTTTTTGCACATGACATCTAGGCTGCCAAGAGAAACCATGTGCACTATCCTAGGGTGGGGTGACCGCACAAACTGCCGCCAAAGATGTGTCTTCTGTATCTTAGTTGAAAGCAGGACCTGCCTATGCAAAATCACTTTCCTCCATCTTTATACTATCTACTATGAAACTGTGCGTGCAGCTAGTGCCGAAGGCCTGAGGTGGTTGCTCCATTCGCCTCCTCGCTTTCAGAGCCACTGAATGGCATCACAAGATAACACTTGCACAGCACTATTGCACAATCTTAAATAATACAGGGGACATAGAATGCAGGCGCACACTCTAGGTACTAAGAACAATGATAGACAAAAAATACCTGATAAACTCTACAATTAACATGGAATAAAAGTGAGGTTCTTAGTACATGTTTGGCCAAAAATGTTTGCCCATCCACCGCGTCAAGGTGAACCCCATAAGATGGGTCCCTAACATCCCTAATACTAACATATTACATAACATTTATCCAGAACTTATCTGTAATAGTACCCATTCTAACATGTAGACAGAAATGCAGGAACCTGGGCTGGTGATTAAAAACACCTGAGGGCAGATGGGTGGGGTGCAAATTCCAAATAGGAGGCGTCTCAACCTCCAAGTGAACAAAATATACACAAATATAATAGTAAGGGGGGGCGGGCTTGGACTTCACACCCTAATTTTGAACATAATAAGAGGTGCTGCCATGCTGAGACTTGTAGTACAATACAGGGGACATAGAATGCAGGCGCACACTCAATGATACAATGATAGACAAAACATGTACTAAGAACCTCACTTTTACTCCAAGTTAATTGTAGAGTTTATCAGGTATTTTTTGTCTATCATTGTTCTTAGTACTTAGAGTGTGCGCCTGCAATCTATGTCCCCTGTATTGTACTACACGTCTCAGCATGGCAGCAACTCCTATTATGTTTAAAATTAGGGTGTGCAATCCAAGCCCCCCCTTACAATCTTAATTAACCCTACATATATTTGCAGAAAGTCAGTTTGGGCAGAATACATGTATTAAAAAGTGACAGACTAGCATATAGTATGTAATTAAAAATGGCTAGTATAAGAAAAAAAAAATCACCTTTAAAGTCCTGCTTGTTGTGGTGGAAAGTGAGTAAAATGTTGTCTCAAAAACTCATTAGACTTTCATGGTACTAAATGAAGGTTCTTCAGGGCAGGAATGATCGAAATTTTGTGTACAAACAAAAAGGCAATATCTTGATACCATGAAAGTAGTAAGAATGTGGAAACTGCACAGAATAAATAGAGTGTCTGTAAAGTGGACAGCACTGATGATGTCACAAAACTATTTGCATACCGAATGCCCGATTATAGGCAGGATGCATAGTTGCCAATTCTGCTTATTACAACGGAATTGGGCTTGTTTTTTTTTTCACATTGCTGTTTTTTTTTATGGTTGCGGGTTGGTTGTTTTTGGGCTTATTTTTTTTTTTTAAATGGTAGCTTGTCTGTGTGCCACTGACACCTCCTGCCTGTGAGTCAGCACCTGCCTTCAGACCGGAGCCCCTCGCAACCCGTTACCAGCGTACCGCTATCAAGTTATTCTGTCATCACCCATCGTGCAGACACACCCCAGTCAGACTGTCATTGGTCATGGCCTACGAGTGACACCAACTTTAAAGCCTGAACTGTGCTGTGCAGGCCTGCCAACTTTCTGGCTGCCCCTCAGGTAGGGGGTAGCCATGTGGGCACTGCATGGGGCGTGGCAGTGGCAATGGTGGGCGTTGCAGCGCGATTGCGTCATTGCGGCCCTGCTATACAATACCGGGATTACTGGCATTGTAAAGCAGCATGCGGGGCTAAAATAATGCGATTCAGCATAAATCGTGTAAGCGGACCCCTCTGGACCGCCTATTTTTCAACAAGTGCGAGGGGGGGGGGTCTTAACCAGTCCAGGAAGTTTGCCCTCTCCTGGGGGGGGCAGGAGTGTTGCTCAATTTTCGGAAAATATGGTGCTGTGATTGTAGGGGATCCTGCTGCTGATGGACTGTGTCTCATGAATGGTGAATGTAGCTTTTGCTGATCCTCCAACATGACTCGTTCCACCATGTACAAAGTGCTCTGCTCCTGGCCTTCCCACGTAATGTATGACGGCAGACACCTGTTGAAACATCTGTCTCCTCTATTACTAGTTCCATACAGGGATCTGCAATAATAAATTAGGTGGGAAGTCCAGCACCAGAGCAATTGTACCGCGTGAAACGGGTCATGTTGGAGGGTAGGCTTTTGGTGCCACCTGGCAGGTGGAGACTACAAGACGGGCGAGGGACAAAGCCATGCTGCTATATGACCATAGTGTGAGAGCAGGAAGCTCCCTCCCCCGTCTGTCACCTGTCAGGCACCCCAGCCTGACAGGTGACATGCGGTGCTGCTGCTGTCCTACACACACACACGTCTGTTATTATATGTGTTTTTAAATTGTACTTTACCTCGCACAATATACCTCCTCCTCCCTCCAAATTGGCCATTTCCTTCTTTAAAAGTTATGCGCCTGTGTATACCAGTGTATGAGCGACAGGTGGGTTACTAGACCCACTCTATGTCCACGTGGTTAGTAACTGATGACGTCAGGGTACATCTACTGGAGGGGATTTATCCGCTACCGAGAGCGTTGCAAGGCCTGAGACACGTGACGTCACTTCTTTGTCGACTCCAGACATGGTAGTGTCTAAATCCCCTTCACGGAGAGGACCCTGACGTCATCAGACAGCATCCAGCGTCATTCCCCCTCCAGACATCTTTTACTACTAGAGACGCTTAATAAAGTTTTACTTGATGACGCGTTTCTCACGCGTGCGCAGTGTGTCAGTCACTCACTCCAGACGTACACACGTGTAGGGCGGAAGATGGCGGAGAGCGTGAGGCACAGCCTGGACAGCGCACAGGTGAGATCTACACACCCTCACCGACCCTGTTGAGTGGGGATGTGATCAGACGTGTAGAGGGCCGTGCAGCATGCCGTCACTCTGTCCTGTGCTGCTGGGCTCTGACGCCTAAGCTACCTCTCTCTGCTTCAGGGCTTTGGTTCCATATTAGCAGCTTATAACTTCTGTTCTAGTTTTCTAGTGAATATAACAGCGAGCTGTCATTCATATTATATAGTTGTTATCTACTGGTGGCACAGTTCATTAAATGCCTCTATTATTGTTTCTGTATATGGGATGTAGTCATGCAGCAAATGACTTTTCAAATGTGGTTAAATCAAAATAGTAAAAAAAATCAAATTGTAAAGGATACAAAGCCTGACATGCAGTGAGTTAATTGTCCATTATCCTATGTTTAAAACCCATCAGTTTGTGCAGAGAATTTCTGTTAACTGAGCCTTCAACCCTGTTCCTCAGACAAGCCAATTATTTCATCAAAGCAGACTTTACTCCAAATGTACTTTTCCCTCAGTTGTTGTTCAAACATTGTGCATGAAGCTAGGCAGTTATTACCAGTGATCGCAAATACGCGCTATAGCGCGTATTTTTCCCATAAATGAGGACCGGGGACTCACTTTCTCAGAATGGGTGGGTCCCCAAGGACGCGCTCCGCTGCCGGGAAATCTCTGGCTCCTGGTTACATGATTGATGTCACTCCTGGCCCGGCTGCAGGGGAGACATCAAAAAGGAGGTGGAGCCAGCCGTTACACGCCCCTTGATGCTGCAGCTCACTCAGTCAGTGAACTGTCCTAGTGTGAAGAAGGCTGCGGCCCAGCCTCCGGCTTGAAGACGACACCCTAAAGTAGATAGTGCTGTGGGTGGGCGTGGTGTGGTGCGGGCTGGGGGATGTAACAGATGTACCACTGGCTGGTCCACCGCTGTCCGGCTAGAAGTGCAGACGAGAGGCCATGCCCCCTCCTCCCTTCCTGCCTGCTTTCTGAGGACAGCGCGGCCATGGCCATTAATTCAGTCAGTTTCAGGAAGTAGAGAACAGCAGCGCACCTGGCCCCAGCTTTCTGCCTCTAATCCCTGCTCCCCCCCATCTCTAAAACCCAATGGCAACCTGTCCCTGCTTACTCTTCCCCATCTCCCCTCCACCTCATCCTGTCAGTGGCTTCTCTCACCCGCTAACACTCAGTGGCACCCAGACCCTTCTCTTGTCCCTGCCTACCCCTCCACCTCATCCTGTCTGCAGCTCCTCTCTCCCTCTAATACCTGGTGATACCCAGACCCTTCTCCTTTCCCCTCCTACTCCTTTCCCCAGCTACCCTCCTCCTCCTGTACATGGCTCTCCTCCACATCTAATACCTGGCATTCAGCCCCTTCTTCTGTCCCAGCCTACTCCTCCTGTCCCCAGCTACCCTCACCTATAATCTGACTCCACGGATCCTCCTGTTCCCGGCTCTCCACCTCCTACTCCTCTCCCCAACTCCGCCTCCCACACATTAAGAAGATGAGGAGCCATAAGGACCTGCAGCATGTGCGCAGTCGCCCCACATCTAGCTCTCACAGAATAAAAGGACAGAAGAGTACACAGCTAGAAGCATAGAATTATTTGAGCATTTCTGTTCAAAGATAAGAGAAGAAAATCTTTTTGGTATATTTTTAAAATGCATTTATCAGTGTGTGGATTTTCAAAAAATTTTATGCATCACCACTTTGTAAGAACAGTCTTATCACAGAAAGCGAACTACCGCAGCAGACTGCAGTCCCCATTATTGTCAATGGGTACTGCAGTCTGATCTTTGTGTACAAAACTTATGCTATTGGGGGTATCAGATGGGCATTCTAGGGGTATGTGAGGAAGTGTGGTGGCATATGGAAAGCTCTAAAGCATAAATTATGATGGGACCCAGAAATGGTCAGATAGGACCCCATTTTTTTTAAAGTGCTGGGACCCACATTTTGCCACTCAGCGCGATCACTGATTACATTTCTGAAACATTACACTACAAGTCACATTTTTGGCTCATGTATTCAATAAATAAAATTATACTACTGTTGGCTTCAGATATTTAAGGCTTAACAATTTCTTTAGTCATTTTTATAAGAGAAATGAGAAGCAGAAACCAATGTTGAAGTAAATGATCTTGACTTTTTTTTTTTTTCTCAATTTGCAGGTTAAGAAGGCAATCCAGGCCCTTTTCGCATATCAGAAAACAAAGGGAAAGGCTAATTCATTGCTTTTAAATGAACATGACCAGATATCCTTAATGGTTACTGTATGGAAAATTCCAGCTCGCCCACAAACCATCAGAATGTAAGCTCCTGTGTCTGATTATTCATTTACCTATCTCCAATTATATACTTGGAAACTGTAGTTAAAGACTTTTTCCACTTTATTCTTTTACAGTGGTATTCTGTTCGCCCATAACCTAGCAAATGTTGCCTCCCCGTATGGTCAGAGTGTATTGTACAACGCATGCTGCTGCATCTCACTCATGTTGGAAGTGATGGGACATAATCAATTAGCGGTGAAAATGGGCATTTTTTTCACCATTGGCGAAAACGGCAGTTTTTCGCCCAAAAAAAAACAGGAGAAAAAACTGGAGAAAAGTTCTCTACCAGACCAGGAGAAAACAAATGCACAATCCTTTTGGCTATAAACTTGGATTTATTTCAGAAACCCTTGGACACCTTCTCCCCCGACCCCTATCGCCCTTATGATAAATTACCATAAAAAAATTTTGACGAAAAACGACCACGTAATTGTTGGGTGTCCAAAGGGAAGTGAAAGAAGTCCCCACATTTTTAGCCAAAAATAGGGATTTTGCTTTTTTTTTCTCTCCTGGTCTGGGATGGAGAGAACTTTTTTCCTCCATTTTCACCTGTTTGCCGTTTTCGCCTGCGGCAAAAGAACCGTCTGTTTTCGCCGCTAATTGAATACGGCTCTTGGTTACTGTCTCCAACACAATTTGCTTTGTTATGTAGCAGTATGCTATCAGACCTGTTTAAAGGTCCCTGGAATCCAATCTTCAAGCTTTTTGGACAAATTACCCAAATATCTGTTTAGTTCTTCTCAACAAAGCACTTAATATCTACAAGCCATTTTCAGGTGCCTACTAATGTATCCTAAATTCAGTATACAATCTGGTTACTCTGTTTCCTGCAGGACAACTTAGGTTTAACACTCTGCTAGATTGTTCCAAACTTAAGTGCCTCCAATCTAAGATATCTTTCTTTATTTCTTATTTATACTCATTGGGGGATTTAAGTTGATTTATTTTTCGCCTTAAAAAATAAATCAATTCAATTGTTGCTCTGTTTGGGCACGAGAACCGCCAGCGCTGACTTTTCTGCCCACAACCTCATGAGGTTTACGCGGTAAACACAATCATATGATGAACGATTATCCAACGGATACACTTTGGGACTGTTTAACCTCTCTCATCAGACTTGTCTGTCATGTAATTTGTTAACTAATTTGTGGTCTGAAACTACAAAACGAACAAAGAACGAAATAACTCATCTCTTCCTGCTTAAGTCATCTGGTACTGTTTTATATCCTGGATGAACTAGTCTAAATCTGGGGATTCACACTGGACGTTATATCGCCTGTTCTATCCAATGGACAATATATCATTTGCATTGGCAGGTAGGTGCAGATGATGCTTGTGTGAACAGCGTCGTTCAGATTATCGCATCAGCCCTGCAGCACATCCAATACCCGATATATCTGCAGATATATCCACGCATCTAGCTGTGTGTACGGGCAACCCACCGACCGCCGGTGATTGACATATCAACTGCTCGCCCTGTTGTGATGTCAGGGCAGACACATTTGCTGGTGGTTAGTGTGTATAGCTTACCTGATCGGCTGCTCTGTCGATACCCAGCATTTACTTGAAGTGACAAATGCCATGAGCTGGTCTAGTTTGGCATATCAAAGTGCCCTGGTTGTCAGTCCGGGCTGCTTTAAATTTTCTTTTTGTCTTTTTTATTATCTACAAAATTCCACCAGAACCTAGTCTACTATGTCGTATGACATGCTTAGAAAACCTGTAGTAGGGTAAACTTTGTGTGTATTTAATGTATTGGTTTTCTTCTTCTCCTACAGTCCTCTACCTCATGGAATTAGACCTAGTACATGTGAAGTTTGTCTGTTCACCAAAGATGAGCCAAACATGAGTGCTGAACAGACAGAAAAGTTCTACAAAAAACTGCTCAATCAGCATGGAGTTACACAGATAACGGAGGTAAATACATAAGTGAATTGTAGAAATGATTTTTTTTTTTTACTACTTTTTAAATAGAATATAGTCAACTGCACAGGCATTTTTGTCGCACAGGTTATATATGGGAAAACCAATGATAGCCAGAGTGTTATAGGCAAGGTATCAGAATGTGCAGATACTTTCTGTACAGCCTTTGCTATAAGCATTTAATTAGATCATATGGGGAAGTTAAAAAAAAAAAAAAAAAAAAAATTGGGGTTCCTTTAAAGTACAGGCTGGCACAAATAAGTGTGCTCACTTGGCAAACTGTTCTCTATCCCCCATCTAGACTAAGCTAGCACTTGGTATAAACCAGTTGTTCTCGCCCTAAAGTGCATGATAAAAGCCAGGTCAAATAGCATGATAAACTTGGAGCTTTGTATGGGGTTGAATCCCTCCCTCTGTTTATTGTGAAAAGTAAGCTTTAGTTTGATATGATTTGATGTGGTTTTTCTAGGTCATTCCCCTTAAAAAAATGAAAAAAGAGTACAAGCCTTTCGAAGCAAAGCGCCGTTTGCTGAGCAATCATGACCTGTTCCTCTCTGACGATAGAATCCGCCGATTTCTGCCATCCCTTATTGGGAAACATTTCTACAAGGAGAAGAGGTGAGTGAGCACCTGGAACAGGTACCTGGTTATTAATAGAGCAGTTAAACTGTTTTGCAGCTGAAAATTAAGATTGTAGTTGTAAAAAGATGATCTTAAGAGTTTTTGTTATAGACATTTATGGGTGCTTTAACCTTTTGTTTTGTCTGATATGAGTGGCATTTGCCTTGAGGCATCTGTGCTACTATTCATATATCATGCAATCTTCTGCTAAAGAAAGTTTAGGTGTTACCTTCCACATATATTGCAACATAATTATACAGCTTTCACTTAAGGCAAAACCTCTGGTATATTTCTGATGCATTGCAAATTGACAGTATGCTTTAAATTTTACATTAAGGACGCAATCTCTTATAACCTGTGTGCAATTTTGTATTTTTCCAGAGAGCCCCAATCTGTGAATCTGAAGAGCAAGCACCTGGCTGCTGAATTGAACCGCTATATCCAGGGAACACAGCTTCATATTACCAACAAAGGCTGCTGCTAGTGAGTTTTTGAGAAATAATTTTTTGCTGCTCAAGAGATATTTATGAGATACATTTATTTATTTTTCTCACTTTTTTTTTTCTTGCAGCGCAATTCGTGTTGGTCATACTGGTATGGAAATGGCGGATATTGTTGAAAACACAGTCGCCGTTGCTCAAGCTTTAGCTGAGAAGTTGCCAATGGTGCGTGCCTCTTGTGTATAACATAGTTCTGGCTATGAGACTGAAATCCATGCCATCATTTCAAGTTCTGGTGACCTGCTGCTTTAGATAACTGTAAAACCTATTTTGCAGCAAATATGACTTTCTTTTGGTCTCATATTCTAATATCTGTATTGAGTGCGGGGGAATATATATGAGATGGCACTAATTGTGTGAAACCACCTATGGAAACGCAAGGAACATATGTACTTGGTTTTTATATTTGAGGGTTCCTCCCCTCCAAATACCACTTGTTTCCCTCTGTGATAGTGACGTAGTTAATACTTTGTTTTTGTCTAGTAAGTTATACAGGTTTTTCCTTTAATTTTCAGAAGTGGCAAAACATTAAAGTTCTTCATTTGAAAACCCAGAATTCTGTGGCTCTTCCAGTCTTCAACTCTTCTCTTGATAGTCTAAAAGAACTAGACATGGTGAAGGTAAAGGAAAATAAAGTAAGTGAGCATGCTTTAATCAATTAGGGGGGTATCCAATTAGCAGCGCTAAAGTAACACTGCTAATTGATTGTGGCAGGGCTATTCTATTATCCCCGAAGTGCCGCCCCATGCCGATACGTGGATATTTTTCGGGACCTGATGTGTCCCGAAAAATAATCCACGATAAGTGCCGTGTTTTCACCACCTAAATGGCGAAAACACAGGTCCTATATGTTTTCTGGAGAATTATCCTATTATTTTGACCAAAATAATGGGATAGGGTGAAATAAAACATCAGCAAAAATTGGGTGATCCCCGTTTTTCGCCGATCCCGCGGCTATCCATTAGCGCTCGGACTATGTTCGGGGCTAATTGGATACCGCCCATAGTCTGTTTGGAAGTTTGTAGACCAGAACAAAACACCCTTTGCTCCTTATGGTAAAACGTCTTCAGTTTACTGTAGTAAGTGTTCTGTGTATTTTATCCAGATGTTTTGCACTTCAAAGTTCAAAGGACCATGATAAATGTCACATATCGTCTTATGTATTTAAAAACAAAATTGAGTGTCCAAACATCAGAGCTTGGTTACCTGTCCTGTTCGCTCAATTACTTATGCCCATTTACAGCGTGGTAACAGAAATCCCCAATCCTGCAAAGGCGTGTATCATTTTTGTTTTCCGAGCATGGCTAGAGTGATTTTACAGAATTGCAGAGTGAGAGCTACATCAATCTGCATCAGCCCTATTATGTTTAATTAGTATCTTTGACTCATCATTTTCTGGATTGTTAGCTATTGTGCAGGATTTTTTTTCCTCTATCATCTTCTCTCCCCCATCCCCATCTATAACAAGCTTCCATCTTCCCCCTATTTGTAGCAACATTGGCAGTATCACTTAACGGCAAAATTTCCGCCTTCAGCTATACAAGGCCTCGGACTAAATCTGTTCAGTATTTTTGTCCTCAAGGTCAGCCTAAAGGCATGTTTTTTTCCCTAGGCTGTCGGCCTCCACAAGGGCCGCCATACCTGGTACCGAGCAGACCTATACTTCCAGATGCCCTGCTTCTTAACCCAAGGATAAAACTTCAGCCTGATGGGACAGACCTTCATCTGGGGGATTCCAGAGTGAGATACCGACTTTTTCAGTTCGCTCAGTGCTTGTGTCAAGTCACCACGGATGTTTGGGTAGTAGTTGTAGTCTCTCACTGGTACGCCCTCTCATTACTCTGACGGCCTTTTCACATGTTTTGGTACACAGGCCATTCTTCGGAACCGAACAGGGCCTTACAAATCCAGAGAGCTATACAGTCCTTGTGGTAAGCAGAGCTCTTTATGCCAGCCCCACTATCTCAGCGAGGAACTGTTTATTCTACTTTCTTTCTGGTGCAGTGGCGAATGGTCCTCATTGGCCTATCCTCTGTCTCAAATCCCTGCACCACTTCCTAAAGGTGCCTGGGCTCAGGAGGAAACCCCTACGCTCCATCATCCGAGATTTGGAACTTGGGGTCTTTATGGTATCGCTGAATAGTCAGGACATGTACCTACGGGTACCTGTAGAGTCCTCTCATCAGCGTTAGCTCAGGTTTGCTGTGCCACAGCAACACTTACAATTTTCGGGCTCTGCCCTTTGGACTGTCCACAGCCCCATCGGGGTTTACCATATTTATGGATTTTGTGACAGCCCACATGTTCAGTGAATCCGACTGCTCCAGTATCTGAACGGTCTCCTGCTCTTAGCAGGCTCACCAAAGTACTTTGAAACCATTTCAAGTTGACCATTACTTTCCTTCACAAGCACAAATGGTTAATCAACTAGGAAAAAGTCCTCCCTGAATCCCTCACAGGGTGTGATTCATCTGGGAGCCCTGCTGGATTCTCAGAGTCGGAGAATCCTTCTGACGTCAGACGAGATCTCCACTCTTCATCTAAGAGTGTGCGGATGTCTCCGAAATCGACAAGTGTCATTACACTCTGTAATGCGGGTTCTGGAATCCAAGGTGTCTACCTTCGGAAGAATGGAATATGCTCAGTTCCATTCCAGGCCTTTGCACAAACTAATCCTCTCCAGTTGGAACGGGTTTCTCCATCAGATCACGATTGAGACGATGATGCTCTCTCCGGAGGTGTGTCTGTCTCTGTCTGGGTGGCTATGGCCATCTCATCTAGGGTAATCCTTACAACGGACGCCAGTCTCTGGGGTGCAGTGACCGGTCCGCACTCCTTTCGGGGCAGTTGGACGTCTGGAGATTCCGCCCTGCCAATGAATTTATTGGAACGTTAAGCTGTCTTAGGCCCTTGTTCTGGCCGAACACATACTTTACGGTAAATCTGTGAAGGTTAAGTCCGATAACGTCACAACGGTGGGTTACATCTAGTAGACTCTCGTAGTTGGGCAGCAATGACAGGAAAGTCACATATATTCTGACATAGTCCAAGGGTCTCCTCCCGGCCTTCTCTGCAGTGTTCATTCCGGGAGTTCTCATTGGTAAGCGGACTTCCTCAACTGTCACGACGTGCATCCCAGGGGACTGGTCTCTCCGAGAGGTTTCAACTCCTAGTGACCAGAGGGGGCCTCCCAGAGGTGGTCCTCATGGCCTTCTGACTCTATCGCACACTGCCGGTGTTAGGGTCCAGAACTAGAGGTACTGAAGCAACCTTCAGTGACGCGTTGCAAGTGAAGGGGACTTTCCACTTTGTGTACCTGTTTCTTCCGGTCCCCCTTCTTTCTCGAGGTCTTCGGAAGTTTCAATCGAGACGGAGGTACTTTCCTGCTGGTGGCTCCACATTGCCCCAGATGTCACTGGTACTTAGATTTTCGGAATCTCCCCATCGACACTCCATTCCTGCTGCTTCAATATCCGGACCTGTTGTCTACGGGTCTTTGCCTTTCCATGGACCTGGATCATTTGTCTTTGACTGCATCCCTACTGTGGTCCTAAGGCTTCGCTGGCTCTGCCTTCATTGGGATGTTTAGAGCGTGTAGGCCAGCTTTTGCTGGGCTCTACCACAGAATGTGATATACCTAATTCTTATGGTATCGTACCTGCAGTTACGATCCTCAGCTGTTTAGGATTTCCAGAAGTTCTAGCATTCCTTCTGGCTGGCTTGGGTTTCGCCCTCTGCCTGGTGTTCCTGTAAGTGTGGGTCACATGTGGAATTGCTCCACTCTCTGGTATCCATACCCTCCTTCCAGGTGTTTTCTAAATTCTACCTCCCTTTCCCTTTATACCCCCCTAGAGGCTCCTTGGGATTTGGCAGTGGTTCTTCGTGTCGTCCTGTGGCTTCCATTTGGACCACTAGTTTTAATAGCCCTTATGTGGTTTATGGCTTAGACTCTCTGTCTTATGGTGTTTACATCTGCCAGGAGAGTGGCGGAATTGCGAGCGTTCTCATCTGGCTCCCTCTTCTGGATATTTCACCAAGACAGGGTTGTGAGTCGCACTTGCCCTGTGTTTCTATCTAAAGTGTTTTTTAAGTTCCTTATTATTCAGGAACTTATTGTACCTACGTTTCAGTCTCCAGTCCACTCGGCGGGGGTGGCCTCATTGACTGTGGTCCGGCCTCTCCGAATTTTCCTGATCTGTTCAAGTTTCTTCAGGAAATCTGACTCCTTATTTGTAGTCTACGAATTTCACAGGAAAGGAGGGCCGGCCGCTAAACAGACAGTGGCTAGACGGCTTTGTATGTCTATCTCAGGCGCCTACACATAGAAAGGCCTTTCTGTTGATGCTAATTCTACTCTGGTTGTGGGCGGCTCGCTGTGGCGCATCGGCTGTTCTGCCTTGCAAGGTGGCCACGTGGTCTTCTGTCCACACCTTTCTAAGGTTCTATGCATTGAATTCCTTTGCCTCTCAGGATGCCTTCTTTGGGCATCGGATTCTCCTCTCATCACAGGAGCGTCCCCACCCTTATAAGGACTGCTTTGGGACATCCCCAAGGTCAACCCTGTGGATCCCCCTATGGACTCTGAAGAAGAAAATGAGAGATATGGTAAGAACTTACCCTTGTTATCTCTTTCTTCGAAGTCCATAGGGTCCACAGGGCACCCGCCCTGACGCACCTGGCTTCATATGGGCTGTGTTACTGGTCACCGGTTTTCCGTCTCCTCTTCAGTGAGTATGGTTCTTGAATGTTCCAGTCTTCTCTCTTTCTTTCCTCCTCCGGCCTTTGGCTACTTACAAACTGAGGTGCCTCTGGCTTGGGGGCGGGGTTATAGGGAGAGTGGACCCAGTGCATCCTGGGAGCTAAAAGCTTTAACTGCGTGGTGCCCGGATTTGGTTCCCAACCTATACTCAACCCTGTGGACCCTATGGACTTCGAAGAAAGAGAGATAACAAGGGTAAGTTCTTACCATATCTCATTTTTTGTGGGGAGGGGGGGGGTCTCCTCTTTTAGGCCATGTGGTTTCAGAATTGTTTTGACTCTTGGGTCAAGGATGCTGTCGGTAGTATGCAAAATAGAGTTCTCTGGACCTCCTCCTTGGAGGTTCTTTTCCATAGGTCCTCCGGCTTCCCACCAAAACAGAATGGCTCTGACAAGTGCAATAGACTTAACTTTTTTCAGCAGGAGTCATCGTTCCTGTCCCTGTTGGACAGAGACAGACTCCAACCTTTTTGTAGTGCCAAAACCAGATGGCTCGGTCCAACTCATCCTAAACCTAAAGGCCTTGAACGTTCATCTGTGTTTCGACAAATTCAAGATGGAATCCCTTCTGTCAGTTATAGCCAACATGGAAGTTCTGGTGTACATGCACATTCCGGATGCTTATCTGAACATTCCAATATGGGAGCCACATCAGCCCTACCTCCGGGATGCCCACTTCCAATTCCAGGTTCAGCCTTTCGGATTCTCCTCTGCCCGACGTGTCCTTACTGAAATAATAGTGCTTATGTTGGCTCGCCTCCAGTCCTTGAGTGTTGATTGTTCTCTACCTTTAAGACTTTCTAATGAAGGCTCCGTCCTCAGAAATGCTTTCATCTATTGCTAATACATCACATGCTTATCTCTCGCCGCTGGATGGTAATTTAAAAAACATCCAATCTGGGTCAGCTTTGGAAGCTTATTTATCTTTGAATGCTATTCGATACATCCCTTTAGAGGATTTTTGTCTCTCCAGGTGTTAATACGATTAGTGCTCGAGAAGATTATGCTCACAGTCCATCTATGCATGCGTCTCTTGGTGAACGGGTATTGGAATATTTGTGTCTCTATTCAAGGCGGCATGTCCCTTCAGTGGTGGTTGGACTCCAAACATCTCAGGGGCGGGTCAGCCGTTCACCATTTGGAATTGGACGCTGGTCACCACATCTGAAGTTGGGTCGTCGTCCTTCAGTATTAGTTCCAAGGTCTCCGTCCCATATGGAAGCACTGCTACCCATAAATGTCCTGGAACTCAAAGAAATTCTCAGGACTACTGGCTGCTGTGTAAGTCCAGTCAGGCAACCCACAGTAGTGGCATACATACAAGAAAGCACAAAGCCATCTGGCAATGCAGGAGACCACTAAAATTTTCCAGTGGGTAGAAAAGTATGTTCTAGCCATATCTGCAGTTTTCATTCCAGGACTCGATAATTGGGATGCAGATTACTTGAGTCATCTGGATCTTCATCCCGGCAAGTGGTCACTGAATCCAGAAGTGTTCCAGGCCCTGGTACAGCAGTGATCGCGCTGAGCAAAAAAACTATGTGGGTCCCAGGGATCCCTTACTTTAAAAAAAATTGGGGTCCTACTGTGCAATTTCTGGGTCCCATCACAATTTATGGTTTTGAGCTCCTCATATGCCATGAGACCACCCCACATGCCCTACACATACTGTACACTATGGAAGTCGGTCACCAAACACGCCTTATTCTTCCCCTTAGTGTCATCATTGGGATCTCCCCCCAGCCCCCATGGCCATAACAGCACCCAAATCAACTTATGAAATGAGCACAGACTATATGGGGCCTACGTATACAGCTGATTTTACATAAAATTATGCAAAAACTGCATAATTATATGTACTAATTGCACAATGCAGGAGATTTCACAGAAATCCCCAGCAACTGCTAATTAGCACTTCATTATTATCAATGGGGACTACAATCTGACCACTATGTACTAAACTACAAAAAGCAAAGCTTTTCAGAGTTTATCCCCGGTAGTTTACACTATCTCCAGATGGTGTAAACTACTGTAAGCCTATGGGGGCTCCAGATGCAGGAGAGAGATCTTTCAATCTCTCTCCCTGCACACCCCGGCCAGCTCCAGAAGCTGACATTGTGTGCATGCGCAGTGTCAGCTTCACCCAGAGAAGTCTTTCACTTTTGTGGAAGACTTCTATAAATTGTTGGGGATATAGCTCGCAGGGACAGCGGTTACTGCAACCACTGTCCCTGTGAGTTCCCCTTTGTACATAACCTGGCACGCTGGCTGGCACTGGGGCTTGGCCAGACCCCGCCAGCAACCTCTTTAATGTTCCCGAGCTGACTGCTGGAGAGGTCACTGATTCACGGCTGGCAGCGGCGGCTCCTCTGCGGACACTATAGAGGCGGCAGGCCGGCAGCAGAGCTGACAGCTTTGACTGACAGCAGCTCCCCGCCAATCACAAGCCAGGACGGGAGCTTCGGCCAATCATAGGTGAGCAAGACCGAGCTGTTGGTTGCCAACCACGTGCAGCAAGAGCAGATCCAGCCCAGCACTAAGTTTCATAGAGAAGCCGTCAGTGACACGGACAGCGCGTCCTATGGGTCTCTTTCTGCCTATTGTGCGTATTTTGCAATCACTGGTACAGATGGGGGCTCCCGGAAATCGAACTCATGGCATCCTGTCTCAACCACAAGGTCCCCCACTATTGTTCAAGAACAAGGGATCCCACAAAACTGGCGGCAGACAACCTGTCTCTGCTGTGGTCCTTCCGCTTAATTTATCCATTTTTGCTTCTCCCTTGGGTTCTCAAACGCATCAAGCGGGAGCAGGAAATAGTGATTCAGGTGGCCCCAGATTGGCCACGGTGGGTGTGGTATTCAGATCTTCGGAGTCTTCTGATAGATGACCCATGGCCCCTTCCACTTTGTCAGGACCTGATTCGGCAAGGCCATTTATCCATCCAATCTTATTTTGGTTGCATTTGATAGTGTGGCTGTTGCAGTTTTGAGATCAAAAAGGAATTCCTGACCCGGTTATTCTAACATGCTTCAGGCCCAAATCCGATGTCAACTCAGATTTACCGCATCTGGTGGCCATATATATCTTGGTGCGAGGGGAATAAATTTCCTCTTACCTCTTTCTGCATCTCTTGTCTTCTGCTTTTTCTTCAAGCTGGGCTGGATGAGGGTCTCCGTTTGGGATATTTGAAGGTGCGGGTGTCTGCTCTCCATTTTTTTGTATTTTTTTTTTCCAGCGTTGTTTAGTCTTCCTGCTATCCAGACGTTTATACAGGGGGTATTTAATTTGCAACCCCTTTTCCTTCCTCCCAGCAGCTCCTTGGGACATAAATGTTGTCCTGACTTTACAAGCTGATTGGTTTGAGCCACTGAAGTTGGTGGACTTGAAGTTCCTGACTTAGAAGAAGGTCTTCCTTCTGGCAATTGCTTCTGCCAGGAGGCTGTCTGAGCTCAGTGCCCTGTCCTGTCGCTTTCCATATCTTGTATTCCATGACAGGGCAGAGCTCCATACTAATCCTTTCTTTTTGCCTAAGGTGTCCAAATTTCATTTAAATCAACATTTAGGGGCAAATGTAATAGGGTGAGAGTTTAGCACTAAACTCACATTGGTCGAGTTTTATCTTCAAAATGGGAAAACATCTGGATGAGATTTTAAATCGTGAGAATTTTTTTAGTTTGAAAAACATGCGAGTTTGCTCTGTTGCTTTGTTCTCCGGAGTCTATTACATTGGCACTCACATTTTCTAATCTCTCACCCTATTACATTTGTCCCTTAGTGTTGCTCTGCTCATTCCTTCGGCTTTGTTTCTTTGACTTCTTCTTTGTGGAAGACAGATGACTTGTTCATAGTCTATGGTGCCCACAGATGTGGTTAGCTGGCCTCCAAGCAGATGGTGGCTTTGTGTTGTTCGGCAGTATTACGTTGCTGTGGGTAAGACCGTTTCAGCTCATTCCACTTGTTTGGTGGGTGCCTCTTGGGCTCAGCTGTGTCTAGCTGCCACATGGTCTTTGCATACTTTTGTAAAGTTTTATAGTTTCAATACTTTTATGTCCAAGGAGGCTAGCTTTGGGTGCTCCCTCTCACAAGGCCTGCTTTGGGACACCAAACTCCAGTGTCTACCAGTGGATGATGGAGAACACAACACGATTTTTGTACTTGCCAGTAAAATTCAGGACACCCTCCCTGCGCTCTGTGGTTTGCTGTATTTTCTTTCTCTCTGTTGAGTGTTGACTGTTATCCTATGGTTGCTGCAAGTTTCCTCTTCTAGTTCGGGACCTGTTGTCCTGTGGGTTATGGATTTTTTTCTGTTGTTCCTGTTCCACTCTCTCCTCTGACATTGCTTGGTTAAACTTACCTGAGTCAAGTGGGGTTTAGAGAGGGGGGGGGGTTGAGAAAGAGTCTGTGCCAAATTGAAAGTGCCAGGCTCCACTGACAATAACCCAGCGTATCTCCAGTTCACTTACATGTAAAGGACCAGTTGGTAGGTTGCAAATAATGGCTTTGAAGGCAGAGAGGACTGGTCCAAAACTCCACTCATCATTTGAACAAGTGTTTTTCTGTGCTTATGTATAGTACCATGCTAACACTTCTCAATACCTTTTTGATGTTCTGTTTCATGTACATGAATTTTGTACAGTGAAGGTAACCTATTTTGTTTGTGTCCTGTATCAAAGCCTAATAAAACGAAGAAGAAGAAATCTGCTAAACTCAACAAGCCGGTAACTGCTGTCTCTGGAAAAACTTGTGAAGCTGTAGCAAATGAGAGAGAAGAAGAGTCAGTGACTTCTCCCAAACAGCAGAATATATCTGATGATGAGGAGATTCCTCAGCTGGTTCCTATTAAAGAGCCCACTAATACAAAGAAAGACAAAAATAAGGTAACATGAACTCCATGAAGATAAACTGGTCCTTTTTGATTTTCGTGCATATTTGCACTTTTCCTTTCATCCACTGGGGGACACTGAAACACTGGGGTATAGATGATGGTGTGTGGAGCCTGGCACCTAAATCTTAAATGATTTGAACAGGGCTCTCCCCTCTATACCCCACCTGCATTGTTTATTTTAAGTACCCGTTAAGCCATATGTGTGTTTTTGTTTTTTTTGTTGGTTTTTTTCTTTTTGTTTAGGCTGCGGTCCATTTTTTTTCTTTTTTTTTTCTTTCCCTGTATTTCCTGCCAGACAGGCTACGTGCTAGGGGAGCCTGCCTGCTACGTTGACGCGTCCTGGAGGTACCTGTCCGGGCTTCCTGAATGCAGTGTCTGCCGATGCTGCAGCTCCATTGCGCACGGGTGCAGTGTGTCTAATTTCACTTTCCTTCCTTCTTGGCACCTACACACTACTACTCAGTGGCACCCCCATTTGAAAGAGCCCCCTTTCAACAATGTTAAAATACTGGGAACTGGAAGTGTGTTGGCACCCTTTCCACTTGCAGTCTATTCTGTTGGTATAACAGTACCCCTACTGTGTGGAAGGCAACTAATATAAGAAAAGAAACAAAACATATACAGGCACTATGGATGCTCAGAATTCAGTCAATTTCTATATTGGTAATTTACAAAATTTAAATAAGTCCCATCTTTTTCCACAATTTTTCTTATGGTGTTTTGAAGTGAAAGTCTCTTCTTAGAGTTCCGTCTTTAAATAAATGCTGTCTCTGTGTGTCAAAGAGAATCTTCCTATTGATGGATGTCTTCTATTTTGTTACAAGTTGTCGGCTCAAAGAGATGGAGAATATGAAAAAAAGAAAAGCATATAGTGTAGTATGTTCTAAAAAAAATCACACTTTATTCGCAACCATATAAAGCGCTTTACATTAGGGAATAATCCCAAATATCGATAACACGTATATGCTGTCAAAATAGGTGCATATTTATTTATACAATCCTCCTGAAAGTGTCGTGTGTGTGTACCCGTATCTTGAAAGCTCCAGATTAGGAGCAATGGTGAAAGCATATAACAGGGGTGCTCTGGATATCTCCACTTCGTCCCTCAGATGGAAAACAGGACGCCTGCTGTCACCATTGGTTCCTTTTCACCAGCTGTCAGGGTAACTTTGGGTAGTTTTCCTTGCACTGTGGTCACATTTGGAACCTCTAAATCGCCACCAACATGTTTTGAATCCAGAAGGATTCTTCCTCAGGGCTGTATGTGTCCATCTGTGTCCAAATCCCCTTTTATATAGGTAGAGGGTAACTTCCTCTCCACCCCGGTGACATTATCGCCCTTCTCTCATCTCTGAAATTCTTAAAAGCTATAGAAAATGTAATTATTGGGTCTCCCCTAAGAGGTAATTGGGTCCTTATTATTTGAAATGCCATTTAGGTGATTGTCTTTTATTAAGAATGAAATTTCTGTTCCATACTCAGAATTTACATGACTGCCGCAACTGGAAGTGTGTGTCACATGACACGCTTCCGGCATTTTTAGCGGTCATTGCTCAGAACTGAGCGCGGGAGCTGTATTCCGTGTGCAGACTCCCTCCGCCTCGATTTCGTCCCCGGAAGTGCGTCGGATCTGCCACAACTGGAAGTGCGTGTCATATGACTGACTTCTGGCACTCTTAGCAGTCATTACTCCAGGCTAAGCGAGGGAGCTGTATTCCACGTGCAGACTCCCCCCGCCTCATCTCGTCACCGGAAGTGCATCGGAATGGCCCACTTTCTGTTATTGCGCTGTGCCAACTGATGGTAAACACTATGACCAGGGGATGAGTGGGAGTAGCGGATGGAGCACCCCCAAAAATAACTTTTACCTACCGGTCAAGGAGAACGGTGGGGGCTCCCTGGAGCAGCCGCCTAGAGGGAGTGGTTAAAGTACATGTATGAGCACCAGTAGCACTGCAAAGAAAATGGTAGGAAGAGGGACTTTATCTCCACCACCACAATATAACCTCAAGATTGGTGTACACTTAATTTGAAAGGTGGTACTACACTCTTTCAAATAAGTGCTCATACTGATCACCAAACAATAGCTCTCTGCACTACAGAAAAAGAATGTAGGCTAGACATGGGGGAAGATCTCGCTTATCCCCCCCCCCCCCAACCAGGCTACATATAAATAAGGTGCGACCACTTTAGAAAGAGGGTGATCCCCACTCTTTCAAATGTTGGGGGCCCTTAGTACATATTTCCTTGTGATCACCAGGAAATGTTACCCCTATGTTACCTATCACCTCATAGTGAAATCGGGCAGTCCACACTTTCAAAATATGAGGGCTATTGTCTGGTGATCACCAAACAATATTGCCATGCGCAACGTAAAATAGCCGTTTTCCTTCTTTGAGTGGGAAGGCCCTATGTGCCTATAATTACATCTGTAAATGTGGTATCACTCTCATATGATGGAAGTTCCCTCTTTATTATAATTAAATGTCTCCTCCATAGCAGCTCTTGTCTGGTGATCGCCCAGTGCTACGGAATAAAACAATGTTCCATAGATGGGGGAAGGGCACAAGGTGCGCTATTTAATTTGGCGCAATGCTAAATAGCCCTGGGAGGGAGCTCCCGGAGCTATTCAGTCCCCCGCTCTGTTTGGCCCGACAGTTGCCAGTTCTCGCGACTTAACATGGGTGTTTACTAGTGAGAACCAGCATCATCTGACTAAAGTGCCGGCCGCTCTGCTATTAGCGCTAAGCAGGAAAACCACCCCGCAGCCGGCACATTTGTCTAATTTCTCCTTGCACTCAGGGCGGATGTGAGAAGAAATCCTTTTGTCAGACCAAATATCGAGCTGAATTTAATAGCTTTGGGAGCTCCCTCCCTGGACTATTCGGCATTGAATCGAGCCAAATGTCTCCTCCATCTTGTGTCAAAGAAAAAAAAAAAAGTGGTTCCTCACTTAATGCGATATAGTTTACTATTTCTTAAATTAGACAACCTATGTTGGGCTGCCATGTTGCTCTTGTGCATTAGTATAAAGCTGGGTACACGCCTTATGATGGCCGATCTGCGATGTTTCGTAATGACCATCGTCATTGTTTGATGATTTGGTTTGTCGCATCTTCCCATCTGATGTGCTCCACAGACGAAGCGGTGTTACATTAAGCATGTAACAATATATATTGCATGATCATACTGCGGATCTTGCAGCGTGTATGCTACCATCGCGTAAAACTTTAAGCAAGAGTAGAAAGCCTAGGGACTGCCTCCTGTGCACGACGGTGAAGAATAAGAAACAAGTGTTTTGTGGGGGGGGGGGTTTCCTAATGTCCTTTCTACTAGGAAAAAAACATAGCCCACCATACAGTATGTGCCCATCTTCTGTAGAAACAGTTATAATAATGGAAAAAGGGATTTAATGGCAAGTAAACAACGTTTTTTTAAAACCATGGGGACACAGGACTCGCTGAGATGTTTTAGGTTTTTAGTTGTAAAGACTGACTCCATCCTGCTTGCTCAAGGTGGGTAAGAGGGGCAGGATGCTGTGCCTATTTTATTGTTTGGAATTTTTTTTTCCTTAAACGCCTTGCTTCCTAATGGTGTGACTTACCTCCCATTTGTTAGGTTGCACTCCACATAGGCTTCAGACGCCTTTGTCTACAATTACAAATCTAATTGTATTTAATCTTTTACAGAAATTGGGCACCATAAAATCACCAGTGGAAAAGTGGAAAGCAGGTGAGAAAAGGAAAGGGATTACAGAATCCACTCCAAAACAGTCAGCCCAGAAGCGTAAAATTAATGACCTTGAAAAGGATGAGCGAGAAACTGCAAGCAAATATAAAAAAGGTCTCCGTATAAAGCCACTGCGGAAGGAGACTGAAGAGAGCTCTGCACCCAAATTCAGACTTCTTAAAAAGACTCCCAAAAAAGCACCAGGCAAATCTGTGCTGAAACTCTCAAAATCTGCCCAAAAAGCCCCTCAAACTCCAAAACTGAAGCAAAAGAAGAAAATTAAAATCCCAGAGTCTGTATGATGCTGTAATATCAAAGTAATGAAAGTTGTGTGTTTTTTATATAATTACTAATTTCTAGGTCATTCTTAATGAGCATTGTAATAAAGTCATACCTATATTTTGCCTGTGTATAGAAGCAGCTGTAATAAATAAACCCCACACAATGAGGAACCCTCCTTTCGCTTACTCAACGGCGTATACAAACCCTGCTGAATAAATTCAAGATTTAAAATTGTAATTGTTTCAGAAGACCTTCTGGTGCAGGCAAGCCTTCTCCCCGCTACCCCCTTGTAGAGTATCTTTAAGTTCTTAACCTATTACATGTTCCCTGAAGAGGCCTTTTTTTCTGACTGTAAGGCCCGTATTCAATTTGAAGCGTTAAGTCCCCGCCGATGACGTCATTATCGCCTGTTTTGGTTTTACCCCGTATTCAATTTGAAAGACTTAACGCCTAGGTGGAAAGTCAATGCAATGTAATAGGCGGTAAAGTATCGCCTATGAATGGTAGGCGGAAAAAAGTGCAGAATTGGGGTTTTGGGGTGCAATGTTTTGGGAACCCCCATGCAGCCTTCAGACAGTCCTCCAAAGGTAATCTGTGTCAAAAAATTTTTTAAACTTAGACACCCCAAAAATTTACTTTGAATAAGGGGGTGGAAAAAAATGTTGGGGTACAAACTTAAAAACTAGCGAACTTGACTCTGGGGGGGTCCCCAAGTATGCCCCAATTGTTTTTTATTTATTGCAGGTGTTTGCGGCAAGTGGATTTTTCACGATTTTTTTCAAGTTCACTTTTTCAACTTTAAATATGCTGACCCCCATTTTCAAATACCCCAAATTTGCTGGGATAACTTATTTTCTGGAAGAAATACTCCTAAATACTATTCTGCATCAGGTATGGAAAAACACTATTTAGCAGCTATTGAGCCCATTTAAAAACACCAAATACCTTCAGCAAGCCAAATCGAGGGGGTATATAGTGAACCCCCATGTCAGAGCATCATTTGGGGGGGGGTGACAGGCTGATCTACCCAAAAATGGCAGCACTTTTCGCTTGTTACAGTGTCGCCGGGTGCCGTTTACACGTACTTTCAAATTGAATACGGGGTACGATACTTTAACATCTACAAATCAGGCAAAGTTGGCGTTAAGTCCAGGGCCGCGTTATCTTAACGTGGCTCGGCTCAAATTGAATACGGCTCTTAAATGGACATTATTTTTTCATATTTGCTAACCTAAAAATTTTTGAATTGAAGCCGTAAGCAGTTTACCGCTTGCCTTGTTACCATTTCAGGTTAGTCACTGAACTTGAATTTCTTCATTTTAATAAAAATATTTTTTTTGTAAAATGTTTGATCAGTTATGTATGTATTAAATATATAGATTTGTGACACAATGTGTTTTGCAGACCTAAAACCAATAAGGAGATTAAATAGAGCAAATAAATGTGGTCATTGTAGAATTTTCAGTCTATTTACAGGTATGGAATGATATCCTGTGTCCTAATACATATACTCTCTCACATCACATACATTCCTTTGGAGATTTTGGGATTTCAGGACTACAGAAAAGAAAGCGCCTCCATACAACACTGTTCAAGCCATGTTGATTTTCATCACCTTGATAAACTTAGAATAAAAAAATGTATATATAAAAAATAGTAGTAAGCTTAACTTGCTGCTTTTTAAGTAGAAATTATACTTCCATTTATAGTCTTCCTGGTTTTGCTACATTCGTAGTGGGCTGTAACCCTACAGCCAGTGTCACTGCTCCAATGTTGCCCAACACTCCGGAGATGCAGCTGGCAGCCTGTACAGTACCCCGGGGCATCATGAGAATGCAGCCCAGCCCCCTTGGCATAACATCATAAGGGGGGGAGAGAAGGTGGAGGTACAGGGTGACGTGCATCCCTGTTACAGCTCTGCCAGCAGTGTTAGGTTGCTGAAAACTCCCGAGAACATTGTGGAGGCACCGCTGGGCAGGTACATATTTGCCAACTCATTTCACGTTTTTATACTGTGGGTGGATGGTGCTCCTGCCCATTGAATGGCTTCCCGCTCTCAATAAGTTTGGTTATATTGTAGTGGTATAAAAGTAGATATCACTGTGAGGGGCAATGGTCTCTAGTTGCTTGTCTATGCTAGTCCCCACTTGACTCAGTGGGGCAGATGTATTATAGTGGCACTTAATGTGCCGCTATAACGCTTCCCGCTTTACCGAGGCGATGCAGGAAGCACTAACAACGAGATGTATTAACATCTCATGGGCTGGAGTGGGGGAGTGATAACCCCCCTCCGGCGATCCCTGCTTGAGACCACAGCGCATCAGCCTAGTGCTGATGCGCTGTGTCTCAGTGTCGGCTGGCTCCACTGAGCATGTGCGGGGTCTTGCAAGTATCGCGAGATTCTGCGTGCAGTCCCTGCAGCAGGGACAGCGCTGTCTCTGCTGTGGGGATAAGGGCTTTGCCAGACTGTAGCTGTCGATAGCGACTGACTGTTCATACGTAGCGAAGGCTATTGGCGCTGCTATCTTGTAAATAGCAGTGCTGATAATGACTGGTGCATACCCCCCAGACCCCTAATACATAGGGGAGAAGCGGTATCGGTGCACATAAAGTGCCTGAGTACACTGCACATCAGCTTAGTGCTGATACTCTGTGTCTCAGTCCCTGCAGCAGGGACAGCGCTGTCCCTGCTGTGGGGAAAGGGCATTGCCAGGCTGTAGCTGTCGATAGCGACAGCTGCAGTTGGCGGAACGGTCAGGTGAACTGACTGTTTATACATAGCCCTGCTATCTTGTAGATAGTGCTGATAATGATGCGCCCCTGTCATTTACCACCCAGACCCCCCCAATCATATATGGGGGAGATGCAGTATCAGCGCACATAACGTGTGCTGATGCCACTTTACTACATCTCCCCCATTGCATAATGTGGAGCTGATGGTGATACCACAAACTTCGTGCACACAACGTTCCCATGCAATTGGAAGTAAGCAAAGGGTGAACAATTACATTCAACATTTATTGATCTGTGCAAATTGGTTATCCAAGGGTAAAGCTAGGCTTTCTGTCACCTTGGGCAAAGATTTCAATAAACAATAACTGCGCAAAACCGTGTAATGCAGCCTATAATCTTCAGATAATCAAAACCTATTCATATGGAGAAGACATGTCCATAAATTCATTGAAAAGACCTCATCCAGATACAAAGAAATATTTAGATGTAAGGACTGATTTATTGTGTTTATATATGTGATTTTGCGCCATTTGAGAGGAATTTTTTTATTTGTATAACCTTGGGCAAAGACTTGGCGCGCTCCCCATACATATAGAATAGTCACCGTTGGCTTGCTTGAATACAGACGTCAACATTGTAAAAACTGATCTGTTTGTAAGGTGATGGCAAAAACGTTTTTAGTCCTGTGACCAGGGGCGCTAAGAGGAGGGGGTGGGTGGGTACTATTTACCTGGGCTTGATGGAGGGGTCCGTCACTGCACCGCTCTCCCTCTTACCTGTCAGTAGCCTCTATCCACAGCCCAGAACGCTTCAGTGATTACAAGGAGGCTGCTGCCACTGAGTAGCAGCAGTCTCTGTGTGGGGGAGCAATTGCAGCCCCCTCCACCCTGTATTTGACACTTGCTGAGGGGCTTTCAGTGTTCCCCGTCTCCAGCGTGTGCTGCAATTTAAATTTTTATTTTTTTTTCTTCGGGTCCATAGGGCTCCACAGGGACACAATGGGGTGTAGGTGGTACTTGGAGCCCCGGACACCAACAAAGCTATTTTCTATCCCAGGACACTGTTCCTTCCTCCTATACCCCGCCCACAGCCTGAAGGCAACTCCGTTTCTTTGGTGTCCGCCAGGAGCTGGATCACCATTAGAACAGTGGGGCTGCTGTTAAGCAGCCCAAGCTTTATTTTTATGAATTATTTTTATTTTCATACAGAGCAAGCACCGGTAGACAGTCCTCTGGACGTCTGCCCTGCTGCTCCATCACCCCTCTGCGGCGCTGCGACTCCAGCCTTTGTTTAGGTACTCTTGGTGGGGAACCTAGGTAGCAGGGCTCCTCGGACCCCAGACTGCAGCCGGGACACAAGGTGACAGGTAAGGCGGGGACCCACGTCTATGCGCAGTCTTACCTCCAGTCTTAGGAGACAGGCCAGGGGGCGCTGATATGGACACCGGTTTGTCCGGGACTCCACTAGACCACCAGGGTATAACCGATACTGGCACAGGTGACAGCTAAGGCCAGGGACCCGGTGGTTGATGTCAGCATAGGTTGTTGATGTCTGCAGTCACTCCCCCAGCTTAGGGCGCCATTCCACTGCGGTCTTGCTGCCCCAGAGTTGATCCTCCCTTATCCTCCCCCTTAAAGACTCGCGGCAGCCATTTTCTGCAACAGTCTCAGATCTCCGGGATCACTCGGTCCGGTCTCCCTGTATACCTCTCCCAGGAGCCAGGTTATACAGTGCTATTTCCTACCAGCCACTGCGGTCTGTGTAGTTGAATTTCGTGCCCACTGCAGTTATATTGCATGCTCTGCATTGTATGTGGCTTGTGCTAGCACTGCTGTCTGTTTATTTTTCTCAACTGTCAGCTTATACCTTTCCCTTTCTTTCATTATAACCCTGGAATACTGAGGTATAGGGGGTTCATTGTACCTCACATTTTCCTATATTTGTGAGGACTATCACCTACTGTTTATCTGTGTTGTGCACTACACTGTGCCATACTGTACATATATCTGGGTTGCTCACTGCACTGTGCCATATTGTGTGCTACATTATCCTTGCAGCTATGTCTAGCAAAGGCAAGAATAACAAGCAGCCTGCTGCTCCCACTCTGGTGTCTTGCAAGTCCTGTTTAGCAGGCTTAGCTTCAGAGGATCTAAGTTAAGATGGTCTATGTCACAGGTTCTCAAACACAGAGCCTGATTCTGACCCGGTCCCAAGGCTGCGTTCGCATGTAACCTGTCAATGTTTGCAATCTGTGCATGCGTACAAGACACAGTGCACATTCGTGAACTAGTCCTTGCGATTGGGAAGCGTTCGCACCCTGTACACAGATGCTTCGCTAGCATGAGTGACAGGCCGTGCCGTTAGTGGGTGGTGACGGGGTGGTCGATGGTAACGGGGGTGTGGTGGTGCGAACGCAGGTGTGTCTGTGCATCTGAACGCCATTTCAGGTGCGTGCATTACTAAGACGCATCGTCAGCATAAACATCACATGGCTGAATTGCACACAGCAGCACTCGCAGTGCTTGCGGTAGGGTATGGTCAGCCACAAGTGCTGCGTATGGGTCCGATGTTACTCAATGTTACCGATTATTTAATACTCTTCCTGGAGATGATGCATGTTACTAAGGGAAAGTGGGTGTCTTGTGACAGGCTGGTGAGTAATGCATACCGCAATCGCACGGCAAAACATAGCGGGTGTGCTAATGTCTTGCTAGCGATCGAGGGATTTGCATACTTTGGCAGCTGATGGCTGCTTGCGAACGGGTCAGAATCAGGTCCTCGGTCTTCAGGACCCCAAACAGGTCATGTTTTCTATGTGTCCACAGAATCACAAGTGAAATAATTAGCTCCACCTGTGGATCTTTTCAAATTTGTCAGTGAGTAATGAATGCACCTGCTAGGTGACCTGGAAAACGTGACCTGTGTTGGGTCCTGAGGACCAGGTTTGAGAACCATCTTGTTATACGGCACCTGGCCCATCAGCCCCTGCATCCTCTCCTCGGGACCCCCCCTGGGCTTTTTCACAGGTGTTGGCAAAAATTGCGGACCACCTAGCGGTCCCTATGGTTTGGCTACAGCAGGTACTCCCTGCGAGTCCTTTGCCTCCCCATTGGGTAGACGTACTTTCTATCACAGTGCAGAGTCTGGTGGCTACCTCTACAGCCTTTCAACAAATGCTGCAAAAGGAGAAACCCTTACCTAGTAAACCAACTAAGCGTGCTGTGTTATCTTCCCAGTCCAGACAGCTATCAGATTCTGAGTTATCATTTGAAGGCAGAAAACGCAGACCTCTCTCACTCTGACTCCCCCTCGGGAGAGGAGGAGCCCCCCTCTAAATTGAATATACCTGCACTCGTAAGAGCAGTAAAATCCATTCTTCAAATAGAAGAGACATAACCCACTCCTAAGGCCAAAGAGACACTATTTAAGCGTCAGAAGGTAGTTTGGCCAGAGTTTCCTCACTCTGATCAGCTATCTGATCATATGTGTGAAGCATGGAATATGCGTTATTGGTTATTGAGCCTGGGGACTTTATGATGGCTATGGACATTCAGGATGCTTACCTACATGTACCTTTAGTGCCTTCTCATCAGCAGTATCTCCGGTTTGCTGTCCTACATTAACATTACCAATTTCAAACACTGCTTTTTGGGATTTCTACAGCTCCTCGGGTATTTTCCAAAATCATGGCAGTTATGTGGTCTATCTTCGTTGTCAGGGGATCAGACTGCTCCCATACTTGGACGATCTCTTGCTCTTAGCAAGCTCCCCAAAAATTCTTCACCGCATTCTACAAGTAACCATTGCCTTTCTACAAATGCACAGTTGGCTGATCAACTTTAGAAAGTCTTCCCTGACCCCTTCACAAAGATTGGTACATCTGGGAGCCTTCCTGGACTCTCAGGCTCAGAGAATCTTCCCGCAGCAGACAAAATCTCTGTATTACAGCACCGAGCGTGCAGATTACTCTACAGTCGCCGATTGTCAATTCACTTTGCACTGCAGACCTTGGGATTCGTGGTGTCCACTTTTGACATGGTGGAGTTCGCTCAGTTTCACTTCAGGCCCCTACAACACCTGATCCTCTCCAGGTGGAACGGGCTGCCCCATCTGCTCAGATCCCAGACAATGGGCCTCTCTCCGGAGGTTTGCCTGTCCCTATCCTGGTGGGCACTCCTCACCATGGATGCAAGCCTCCATGGATGGGGTGCAGTGACGGGCCAGCACTCCTTCCAAGGACACTGGACTCCAGCCAAGGCGATCTTACCAATCAATGTCCTGGAACTCCAAGCCATTTACAAAGCCCTCACTCTGGCTCAGGATATTCTTCAGGGCAGGCCAGTACAAGTACAGTCCAACAACGCCACGGCAGTGGCCTACCTCAATTACCAAGGAGGCACTTGAAGTCAGCCAGCAATGGCAGTAGTGTCCCGCATTCTCACATGGCCCAAACACCATCTCCCAGCCATCTCCGCAGTGTTCATCCCGGGGATTCTCAATTGGGAGGCGTATTTCCTCAGCCGTCACAACGTGCATGCAGAAGAGTGTCTCTCAATACAGAAGTCTTTCAGCCCCTGATGGACAAATGGGGTCTACCTGATGTGGACCTTATGGCCTCATGACACAACCACAAGCTTCCAGTGTACGGGGCCAGGATGAGGGACCCCGACGCAGCCTTAGTGGATGCATTATCTGGGAGGTGGACCTACCATTTGGCGTACCTCTTTCCTCCAATCTCCCTTCTTCGGGTTCTTTGGAAGTTCAAGCATGAGAGGGGCACGGTCCTGTTGGTAGCCCAGACGCCATTGGTACTCCGATCTTCAAATTCTCTCCATAGATGTTCCTCTCCAACTTCCTCTATGACCAGACTTGTTGTCTCAGGGTCCCTGTCTACATCCAGACCTGGCCCGTCTGTCTTTAACAACTTGGCTCTTGAGGCATCCCTCCTAAGGTCTAAAGGGTTTTCGAGCTCTGTGATCCCGACCATGCTCAGAGTGCGTAAACCGGCCTCTGCCAGGATTCATCACCGGGTGTGGCATACAAATTTCCAGTGGTGTGCTAAACTATGACCCTCAGGTTTTTAGGGTTTCTAGAATACTTGCCTTTCTTCAAGCTGGATTGGATCTAGGACTCCGCCTAGCCTCTCTGAAAGTGCACATCTCTGCTCTGTCCATCTGGTTCCAGTGCAGAATTGCTCCACTGCTGGATATTCACGCCTTCCTGCAAGGTGTTCTACGAATGCAACCTCTCTTTGTCCCTCCTGTGGCTCTGTGGGATTTTTCAGTGGATCTCCACGCACTTCAGGAACCTCCATTCGAACCCCTGGGCTCAGTAGATGTCAACTGGCTCACTGCGAAGACTCTGTTTCTTCTGGCTATAGCATCTGCCCATAGGGTATCGGATTTTGGGGCGCTTTCCTGTCGCTCCCCATTTCTAATCTTTCATTCGGACAGGGCTGTTCTTCGAAAGCACCCTGGCTTCCTTCCCAAGGTGATCTCTCGTTTCCAACTCAATAAGGAAATTGTAGTTCCGGCCTTTCAATCACCAGACCTCTCGGCAGGTGAGGCCTCTTTGGATGTGGTCCGTGCTCTGAGGATTTACGTGGATCATACTAGTACCATCAGGAAATCGGACTCCCTCTTTGTCCTATATGGATTCCACAAGAAGGGATGGCCAGCTAACAAACAGACTCTGGCCAGATGGCTTTGCATGACAAGCTCACAGGCTTACAAGCAGACTGGCCTTCCTATGCCGGCTACAGTATGTCTGCCGAAACAACTGTGCAAGGCAGCCATGTGGTCTTCTGTCCACACCTTTCTTAGGTTCTATGCCTTTGATACATTTGCCTCTCAGGATGCTTCCTTCGGGCACCGTGCTCTCAGCTCAGGAGCATCCCTGCCCAACTGCTTTGGGACATCCCCATTGTCTCCCTGTGGAGCCCTATGGACACTGAAGAATAAAAGGAGAGTTATGGCAAAAGTTACCCTTGTTAACTCTTTTTCTTCGAAGTCTATAGGGTCCACAGGGCACCCATCCTGAGCACCTGGCTTCTATGGGTTTCATCTCTTGGTCACTTGTTTCCTTTTCTGTGTGAGAGTGTGATTTTTCAGTGTACCAGTCTTCCTTCTCTCCTATCAAGCGTTGGGCTTGTTGACAAAACTGAGTTGCCTTCAGCCTGTGGGCGGGGTAAAAGGGGAAGGACCGGAGCATCCTGGGATAGAAAAAAGCTTTGCTGTTGGTGTCCAATCTTCCAAGTACCACCTACACCCCATTGTCTCCCTGTGGACCCTATGGACTTCGAAGAAAGAGCGTTAACAAGGGTAAGTTTTACCATAACTCTCCTTTTTCCAAAGGGGGTGGTCATATATCCTGCGATTAGGTGGAATGTGCAGGCTCCACTGTCTTAAAGCTCAAAAGGAAGTATTGCTGCCTATACTACACTACCTCACCCACTATAGAGCATTGCAGAGACTGACATGTAATGCAGAGAACATAAGTGACAGCCATATAATATAGAGAACATTACAGTGGCAGTCTTATAATGCAGAGAACAACACAATGTCCACCATGTAATACAGAGAATCTTAATGACTGCCATGCAGTATAGGGAGCATCAATTACCACAATATTATACTGAGAGCATCGGTGAGCACATATAATATAGAAAGCTCATTGGCCCACCCAACAATACAGAGAATAGTTGTAACTACTGTATAATATAGTATTTTTGATCCCCGGACCATCATATTCCCCATAATTGGCCCCAACATCATCATCAAATAATTACATTTATTTACATGAGTCACCTAATTAGCTTCCTAAATCTCATTTTTGAAAAAATGTCATTGTAATTAACCCTACTAAAGTATTAACCCCTTATTATTAATATTACTATTCTGTTAATGATCTCATCTGTTACTCTTCTTGAAGCCACAGCAGCATTCAGGAAGCAACCAGGCAGGTCCTGCCAAGGCTGTGAGTGAGGTGGTCGGGCCATCAGATGGAATACAGAAGCTGTGCAGCCAATGTATGGGAAAGTGGATAAGAATATACTGCAGACTGCCCTCCCTCCCTGCTCTATTGTTTACATAAAAATAAAACTCTGGATCCCTCATCTCACCTGGGATCATGGCTACACCGCTGATGCCACCTCTCCTTTCCATCACCTGGGACACACTCCCATTGTGACCCCCCCTCCAGCTGCAGCCCTTCTAGGAACCACACACACCTTATGTCACCTATTGTTACGAATATCGTAAGGAGCACTCTTGTGACTGAAATGTGTAAGCAAGATGACAAGCTGCTGTCCCACTTTGTAACTGTAACCTTTTCTACTAAACTGGCCATACACGCTGCACTATCACACTTATTATCAGCAATGGGCATGAACATATCTAAAAATAATAGTGATGGCTCATTAATAATCCTAACAAAATCGACAGACTCATTATTGGGTATGTTTGTTACTGCAGTCAGAATTTAACTGCATATGTCTCCTATCGGTCATCTTCCAATGGAAATAACAGGCCCCAATGATGCTGTATATGTTGTGACAATCATGTATGTCCAAGTTGGGCATTATTCCTATTGCCTGGCACTCAAACTGAGCAGCAGTATGGGAGCATGTGACCAGCTTTTCAGGCTTGGCAGACAATGGTAACCATAAGGATTGTGCTTTGCAGCAACATGTATGTCATATCAGGCTATACACTCTATAGGGATCAGATTTCATAACCAGTAACATCATAGAATTGTAGTTGAATTTTTTTTAGGTCAATTAACATAACAAACTATAAACTCAGAAATACACAAATAAATGAATTCAACAAAGTGACATGAGTTTAATATTGTGAATATTTATTATAAACAGTATTTGTGACATTAATTTTTAATTTTATTTATAATTTTTAATCATTTAAAATTATGTAAAAAGTTCTTATAGTAACAAATGAACTTTGTTAAATTTATAAACTACTGTACTTATGTGATTTTATGTTCATTTATAATTTTGTTTATAACTTTTAATAATTTAAAATTATATAAAAACTAAGTTCTTATAGAATTATTCTATATAATAATGATAATTTGCTCATGCTAAACTGACTATCTTATACTGTGTAATTAATATAAAATTATATAAAAAACTAGTTTCTAAGAATTAAGCTAAATAATAAAACAAAGTGATAGATAAATGTTACATTTATTATAAACTACTGTACTTTTGTGTGATTTTATGTTAATTTATAATTTTATTTATAATTTTTATTTATTTAGAATTATTCTAAATAATAATACTAAACTAACTATCTTGTACTATGTTACTCAGTTACTGTGTTAAGAAGTTACTCCCTATCACTCACGGAGAGTATACAACAGCACTCAGGACAGGAAAAAACCCCTGTGGAGGAAACCTGTGGAGGAAACCATGGCTACTGTACTGCCCTTCCTCTGGGCATACTTAAGGGAGTAACAGATACATATTATGTTGTTTCTATTACGTGTTATTCTCTATCTAAAAATGGTTCTTCATCTGAAGTTGTCTGGTCTTCTTTCTTCAATAGGTCTTCAGGTGTTCCAAGGTCAGAGGCTCCTTTCCAGTCAGTTGGTCTTCTTGGCTTAAAACACATACAATAGGTTAGCTTGTCACTTTTATGTACATGTACAGGTGTCAGATCATTCATTCTTAACTTACACATGGAAAGGTAATTACCAAACTACAAAAGTTTAATACTGCAGTGCAAAAACTCTTGTGTCATGTCATGTACCTACTGTGCAAGTGTGCTTATTATTATGGGGAATGAAGTCTCAGGACAAGATGGTAGTGTGGTCAGAGATTCATAGATTTGCCATGGGAGGAGTTGGGTGTTTCTTTCTAAGGGTGGTTTAGGTGCATGAGTTCAAATAACTTTGCATTTAAGTACAGGAAGGAGATTCCATATTGTGGAATGGGATTATATAAATTTAATATAGAGGTGTAGAGAGTGAATCCACAAGACATCCCCTAATTTTGCAGGGGGTGCACAGCCTCTTGTTCCCCTTACATTATCACAGGAGATTAACAATCTGATTAAATTAGTGATTTGCTCTTGTAATTTACTAAACACTGTCCATCTTACAAATCATTTTTATAATAAAAAAAATTAAAATTGTACAGAATTTGTTTATTCCAGAATGATAGAAGGAAAATATACATTCCCCTTTACACGTTTCCTGTTTTTTTATGGGTTTTTTTTAGACCCATTGAATGATTCCAACAATATCCCTGTGCTTATCTTTACAGAATAGACATTTGTATAGTTATACCTCAGCTGTTAAGGGGAGAGGCTTTTTAAAGATCTAAAGGACTGCCTGTGGCCATATGTTTCCATATTATAGAACCAAACACATTTATAAATGTAATCTATTAATGAACAGTGAATTAATATAAAATCACAGCCACAAGATATAAAAGATGTGTGTGTGTGTGTGTGTGTATCCTCTGTACCGAGACAGGATCTTTCCTACACTTTTTAAAATGTATTGTGTACAGTTTTAATTCTTATTGAGTAGTTTTTAATTTTCTTATGTTAATTGTCCCATGTGAAAAAAAGAAACATAATAAGGTAATTTGGACGAAGAACAATAATGTTTTTGGTACCATTCACCCTATACTCACCGGAGATGTTTAAGGTACAATGACCGTAACAATCATCTCGGGCTCATCCTCTGACTGGCCTTTGTAGATGTTGATCCTGACCACTTCCCACTGGCTTGGATGGCTCACAGTGGCAGTGCATAGGGAGCAAGATAGAGGGCTGCTCCCTGGGCCTCACACTTTGTACTCCTGTCTGCTCCTCCGATACCAGCGAGTGGCCCAGCTGTGGTGTTCTAGCAAGTCCTCATCCAGACCCAGTGAGAAGAGTCTTCCGCCATGAACTATAATGATATAAGCATCCATGAAAATAGACTTTTGAGCTTAGACTCTTAACCAACAGCTGTAAATCTAGTTTTATTGTGAATTTAGTTCAGATCATTGGTGTGAAAAAAACATAGAATTGTCTGGCAGATAAGAACAGCACAACCCATCTAGCTGCCCATTTCTTTCTCTTCAGTTCACATTTAAAACAACTCTGCAGTGGCGTATCTATAATGGGTTCCTGAGTCTAGGAAGGCCCCGCACCGCACACCCTGCACCCATATTATTTTAAACACCTGTCCGTGGTCCCAAGGTGGGTGCCAGCACTGCTCAGAACACCGGAAAATGGTCGCCGGAGCCATTTTTCCGGTGTTCTCCGCATGCGCAGTAGACTCCGGTCACACTCTAGTGCCCAGAGTTTACCGTGCATGCACAGAACGCCGGAAAATGGCCGCCACGGCCATTTTTCCGGAGTTCTGCGTATGCACAGTAGACTCTGGGCACTAGAGTGTGACACACACTCTAGTGCCCGGAGTCTACTAATCCTCCGGTGGCTGGCCAGTTGCGTCAGTCGGCTGCCGTCCACCGGAAAGAGAGGAGGGGGCCCAGGACGGGGAGTGCACATGGACCCCTCCTCTCTTAAGACGCCCCTGCAACTCTGTTATCTTTATATGGGGACAGTATAACATACTTGGGCACAGGATGATCATATCTCACCTGTCAGACCCAGTGTACTGTACATATGTGTCAGGTGGTATTTAAAAGCTAGTATTAGCTTTTATACAGCTGAAAAGTCCTTTCACATGCAGCATTTATATGTAATTACTTATGGAGTGGGCAATTTCATTTGCTATCTCTAAATTCATTCTTCTTTATTTTATATAGTAAATCACACAACTACAGCCCTTTAATATAATTTAAATAAAGGTTATTAGTTTATGTGATTCAAGAAATTACCTTTTGATTCCTAACTAAAACCCAAGTTATAGAAAGTGAGTTGCAGAATTGAGCATGCAGTTAGTCTCCACCCTGTAGCTACAAATCCATTACCTCCATTATACAGTACTATATCCAATGCTGAATAGTTTAACTACTATATTATCTACCAGGTGTAACATGTCTCATATATTATTATTACAAATCAGATCACAGATGGTCCGATCCACCACGGCTCTGTAGCCCATCCTCATCAACATGGTGTCCCTTCTGTGATGCAGACGATGCTTCCTCTCTCTCCACATCCAGCCGAGGGCCCAGGGCTAGATCTCCTTCCCGAACTTCAGGTCTTCTTTTACCTGGTTCGCCAAGAACCTGGAGCAACACGTGGACAGTGAGCAAGAGACTAACATTGTACATATAATATGAGACAGTAACTAGAACATATATTAGAAGAGACACAATGTTATAGGAGCAGAAATGGGGCTAAGCCAATTTCCCTGCATAAGAATGGACGGATGTCATGTAGATAGCATGTTATGGGCACTGCCAGTTATATGGTCACCTTGGTGAGGTTCTTCATACTCAATTTACTTGTTTTTTTGCCTCTGTGTACAATCTGACATTGTTTAAACTTTTATCCCTTTGGTGATTTGTATTAGTCTGGTTTTTCAATGGTTAACCTGACTAATATTTAGCTCCCACCTCTGTATTGTGGTGTTTGCCAGCACTAATAATGCTAACAATCTATACCAGTCCAGAGATACCTGAGTAAGAGGGAGCCTGCTAGGTGTAAGGGAAAGGGGCTAATACAGGAGATGATCATACATAGCTCAGATTCATGGATTTAGGATTAGTGAGCCAAATGTTACAATAAATTATATTATGAAGTAATCAGTTGGGATATAACTTCTCCAATTCATTTAACTGATGGGATACTTACAGGGCAGCGAAGACGTTCTTACCATACTCCTCCGTTTTCAGGCCTGCCCGTTTGAAGTAAACCAGTACCATGGCCAGGAGGTACTAGGGGGATAAAGAAGTGTGTTATGTCAAAGCCGGATGATTGGCTGAGACCAGATCTTAAAATTAATATCGAGTGACGCCATTTTAGGTTGCCTCTGACGACGTCATCTAGCGTCTTCAGCATGAAACCATGGTGTGTGATGCTAATATGCTATTATTAGCATCGTGCGATCGCATTACCACTGCATACTGTTTAAAACCCTATCATAACCCATACGCATATATATATTTAAAGACTTCATGTATTCAGTGATGACAGACTTGTCTTGTAGACATGTCTGTGACAAATAATCAAGAATACACAAAGATACTGTGAGTGTTTACCTCAAATATATACACAGTATGTCTGTGGCAATTAAAATATAACCCAGACACTGATATGCACAATTGAAGTGTCCTAAATGTAGATTAATAAACAATTGCCAGACGTGTAGCTATTGTTAACATATATCCAATGCTGGTGTATTTAAGTTGTATTAGGGGAGCCTTTTGTTAAAATGATCAGATTGTTTGCCAAGGCTTGCTCCATCCATGAACAGGACAAAACCCCATTGTCTGTCATTCTTTTAGTCCAGACAGAAGTAAAATAAATAATGACCAGTTTGAGGATATATATATGTGAATGTGTATATATATATATAAATATATATATATATGTGTGTATGTATATGTACGTATGTGTATGTGTACATATATATGCACTTAAACGATCACATGGGTATCCACAATGCGTGCACACATAGATATACAGTTGCAATTATAAATAGAAACACACAGCGCACCTTTCTACACTGCATGAAGACACAACGCATACTTACATATAATCATAAATGTACACGCACTCATAAAAGGTTCCTGCACATTATGGTTTATATTAAAGTTATTAATTATGATATAAAATGCATGTATTTAATATTTATGGTATACAACATGATAAACATGGCATGTTTGGTACTAAACTGACACACTGTTTATTTCCAGATATCTAAACCTATCAGCGAGGGAGTCGCATCTTGCGTTCGATAGTTATGGAATATAGGAAATTATTTGTTAGAATGTGTACACTGTAATGTAGTGTCTCTATCTAATTTAAATCAATTAAAGAACGACAATGTAATCTGAAGAATTGGGACATACCCCTAGTGAACTGTCCTATGAACTACAGCGTACTACAAAGACCAAGAACCAATGGAATTTGTTTGTCTGTCATGATATGTCAGGGTATATAGCCTGTGTCCCGGTCCCAGTTAGTAGCTATTCTCTGGGATGACCACAGACCTCTGGATTGATGACTGGAACTGGAACTGGTGCGCTTGCGTATGTATCAACTATACCTTGTGATTGTATAATTTGTTTGCGCTAATTGTATTTAGATCACAGCGTGTAACTGTCTGCTTTTTGGTGAATAATATCTTTTTGTGCTTTGAAAACACAATCAAAGTCTGAAGAGCAATTATTTCTGGAGCGACTTATTACGCTAAATAGCGACATTTTAGACTGTATAGATAGGTAGGAATTGATAGTTGGGGCTCGTAGGGCTACCAGTCACACGGTAACACACGATTATTGATCTCTCAGCAAAAGGGTGGAGGCGCCATACACAGGAAAGAACACATTGTGCCTTCGAATACCTGCTACCACTTGTTGCTGAGAGACCGCTATCCGTTATTATGTGAGTTCAAGGAGCGCTGATTAGAATCCAGGGACAAGAGAGGAAAAAGTTTGTTTTCCTCCGTTGATAAAATTTCATGTTAAAAGGGGAAGTCGCACAATAGCATAAGGGTAATAATACGTTTTGTGTAGTGGTCGCATTATTGTGTATGCGATTGGTCGCACAATAGCGTATATGTATTTCCTGTATTGCTGCCACGTGTTTAAACAAAGCCGTTGAGCTTACATTGTGATATTGATAGCATGATAACATTATAAATAGAAAATACACAATGCTGCGCTTGTAAATTAGCAGCTGCTCATTAAATTTTGATATTAGGAATTAGTGTTTATGAGCGCTATACAGAAGTAAAATGAATATATTAGTGGCACCTGTAAAAAAATTGGTTTGTTAAAACGTAGTGTTTATAGCTCCTTTATGAGGATGTTTTAAGGTGAGGTCCGGTTTGACACGTAAGTTGTACCGCACTGTATAAGTCCAAAAGCTGTCCCTACCTTGTCCTCATAAAGATGGTGCAGCGGGACAGGTCCGGGTTATGATGTTACGTTGGTGGAGAGCGGCCTGGCCCTCGTGGAAGCCGCTTACACTACCTGCACTGTCCCACTGACGTCATCCATAGCTGCCGCACACGGCCAGACGCCGGCAGCACGTGGAGAGAGAGCCAAGGCCAGGCCGCTCTCCACCAACGTAACATCATAACCCGGACCTGTCCCGCTGCACCATCTTTATGGCAAGGTAGGGACAGCTTTTGGACTTATACAGTGCGGTACAACTTACGTGTCAAACCGGACCTCACCCTAAAACATCCTCATAAAGGAGCTATAAACACTACGTTTTAACAAACCAATTTTTTTTACAGGTGCCACTTATATATTCATTTTACTTCTGTATAGCGCTCATAAACACTAATTCAGCATGATAACATTGTTGTAAGTACCTTAGTCGGTGCTGCCACAGTCTGCGAAAACGTGTATTTTTCTGCGCAGGAAAAAGGTGTGTAACAGTGAACGTGTGTTGGTAGGGGTAACATGTTCCCTAGCTAGGGGTATCGTAAGACTCTTAGGGGCTAGGCGCCTGGTGTCGGCCTAATGGCTCGGTAGTAGATACCGAAGTCTATACACACAGCAGGTGTAGTTGTTGTTTTGTTGTAGGTATCGGCTCTCAGTGTGATTGCAGCATCCAGTGATCAGTTAGGGTTATTGGGCATTGTGATTGAACTGCACAGTTGTGGCATATTGTGATTATGAACTGAGCAGTGGTGGACGAAATCACTGAAAAGGGTAAGCGTTATTGAAATGCTTAAATTCTAGCAGTGCAAAGTACTCTAAAAGGGCTTAGGTGCGTGGAAGCAGCCTGGTTATTCTTCTATAGGGCTTAGTTGCATGGGCGCATCCTGTTAATATCGTCCACAGGTAAGAGAAAGTAGCCTTGACATTCTTTCACCGATTTAAATCTCTATTGAAAAGTTTAGTGTGGTTTTCCCAAGATGGGAACTAAGCAAACGGTAGAGATGTCAGATGATGTGCTGGTTTTGAAAGCGCAGATCGGGTCGGCACGGCATATTATACATACTAGGTACGGTGCTTATGCAACTAGGTACTGTGATGTATGGTTTAAAATGACGAGGAAGAGTGTGAAACCATTTCCCAGAATTGGCAGCTTTGATAAGGAGGTATTGAACAATGTCCGAGATAGCATCTGCATGGTGCACTCAAGAAAGAAAAAGATAAAGTATAACGATTGTTTAAACTTATGGCAGCACGAGGGGGATACGTGGCTTAAGGGTATGCACACGACGCAAACCAGCAACACCTGATACGGACCTTCCCACCGATCTGTCAAACAACCTGAACGTAAGAGATTTCTGATCATAACAAATTCTCCAGGTTCAACATCATGACAGTTTGTTTCTGGCATATCATGTGACAACAATTTCAGTTTCTGCTGTTGCTGTTTTAACTGTTTACTCATTGTTATAAGATACCTTACAATTACCTCATTGTTACTTTTCAAATCTTCCTGCAGACTTATAATCAAATGAGGTTGTCTACCAAACAGTATTTCAAAGGGGGACAGATTGAGAGAGGGTCTAGGCATTGTCCTGATGCTGTGGAGGACTAGTGGTAGTGCTTCTGGCCACCGCAGTCCAGTTTCTGCCATGATCTTACTTAATTTATTTTTAATAGTACCGTTCATCTTCTCCACCTTGGCACTGACTTGCGGTCGGTAGGAGGTATGAAGTCTACTATTAATACCCATCAGCTTACACATGTTTTGGAAGACATCACCTGTGAAATGAGTACCCCTATCACTTTCAATAATTCTAGGGATACCGTATCTGCATACAAACTCCTGAACAATTTTCTTAGCAGTAAACGCAGCAGTATTAGTGGCAGCTGGGTATACCTCAACACAATTAGAAAACACATCAGTGCACACTAATACATACTTGAGATTTCTGCAGGGTGGTAATTGGATGAAATCAATTTGTATTACCTGAAAAGGTCCGTTGGTCAGAGGAACGTGGGATGGTTTGGTAGGGATTGTTTTCCCAATGTTTTTCCTCAAGCAGGTCAAACAGGACATTGCTCTTTTCCACTTGGGAAGAAAAACCCGTATGTTCTCACCAATTTGCACATACCTTGCTTTCCCAATTGAGTCAGACCGTGCGCTGCCTCAGCCAGGCTTGGGTAGTATGCCTTGGGGGCCACTGGCTTACCTTGCCCATCTCTCAAGAGTCCAGAGGACTCCTGCCCACATCCCTTAGACCTCCAGACTGCCTTTTCCTGAATGGAACACAAATTTTGCATCTCAATTAATTTCTGCATATCAATCGATTGAAACGTCATTTGGTTAATTGGCACATTCACTTTTAACCCTGCTACCCATTTGGCAGCTTCATCTGCCCTGTTGTTGCCCATTGACACCGGATCATCCTCACATGTATGGGCTTTGCACTTAATTACCGCCACTGCCTTAGGCAATTGGATCGCTGTCAGTAGTCCTTTTATATGTCTAGAATGTGCGACTGGTGTGCCTGCTGCTGTCATAAAATTTCTCAGACGCCATAGAGCACCGAAATCATGTACCAGCCCGAAGGCATACCTAGAGTCAGTGTAGATATTAGCAGATTTACCTTTTGCTAATTCACAAGCTCTTTTTAGTGCCACCAGCTCCGCCACTTGGGCCGAGTGAGGTTTGGCCTCTATGATGTCTTCGTCATTTACCACAGCATAACCTGTACATAACTCTCCAGTGTCAGTTTGTCTATGACAGCTCCCATCCGTGTAAAATGTCACATCTACATTTTCTAAAGGTGTATCCCGTATGTCAGGTCTTGCAGTAAAGGTCTGATTCAGATATTCCATACAATCATGTGCATCAATATACCTGCAGAACTCACCTTCCACCAGCAACTCACCTCTCTCCATCCTTTGTGCATCCTGTTGCACATATGGTAAATTCGTTGCTGGATTTAACGTACTGCACCTTTTGATGGTGATGTTTGCAGGTTTCTATTAGGGCTAGTTCCCATTTTGTGAACCTAGCTGAGGAGACATGTCTGGTTTGGGCAGAATTCAGCAAAGCAGATACAGCATGGGGAGTATAGACAATCATATCATGGCCTAATACTACATCCTCACTCTTACTGACCAATAGAGCAGTTGCTGCTACACTTCTTAAACACGTTGGGAGTGATCTTGCCACAGTGTCCAATTGTGCACTGTAGTATGCTACGGGCCTACTGGCATCATCATGTTTTTGTGTGAGGACACCTGCTGCACAACCATTAGCGTCCGTACAGTACAAATCAAAAGGTTTTTCATAATCAGGTATTCCCAATGCAGGTGCTCTTGTCAGACTATCCTTAAGACTAAGGAAAGCCTGCTCTGTTTCCTCTGTGTGTATGACATGATTGGGCTTTGAGGAAGAGACTAAGTCCTGTAATGGTAAGGCCAAAATAGAAAAACCTGGGATCCACATTCTGCAGTATCCACACATTCCCAAGAAGGTATGGATTTGCTGTTGGTTCTGCGGCAGTGTCATGGTCTGTATGGCTTGGATCTGTCAGTGGTCAGATGTCGTAACCCCTGGGTTAGACAATGTCCCAAATATTTAACCCTGGACTGGCATGTCTGTAGTTTGTCCTTAGCAACCTTGTGTCCTGTTTGCGAGAGATGAAGCAATAAAAGTTTAGTATCATTTAAACATGACATAAACGAATCAGAACATAACAATAAATCGTCCACATATTGTATTAGAACAGATCCATTGGCAGGTTGAAAAGATTGTAAACAGTCGTGTAAGGCCTGGGAGAAGATACTGGGGCTGTCTATGAAGCCCTGGGGCAATCGTGTCCATGTGTATTGTACACCCCTATATGTAAAAGCGAATAGGTACTGACAGTCAGGATGAAGAGGTACAGAGAAGAAAGCAGAACAGAGGTCAATGACAGTGAAATGGGTTGCATTTTGTGGGATCTGCATGAGAATGACAGCTGGATTCGGCACTATGGGGAATTGGCTCTCTACTACCTTATTAACCCCTCTAAGGTCTTGTATCAGCCTATAACCCCTCCCACCACTCTTTTTCACAGGAAAGATGGGACTGTTGGCTACACTTGCTGTACGGACTAAAATTCCCTGTTGTAATAACCGCTCAATTATGGGATAAACCCCTATCTCTACCTCCTGTTTTAATGGGTACTGGGGAATTTTTGGAGCTTGCCTACCACTTTTTAGATTTAACATTACGGGAGCTACGTTTGCCATCAATCCACTGTCCTGTCCATCTTTGGTCCAGAGAGACCCCGGTATCTGATATAACATTTCTTCTACCTGAGATGGATTTTTACCTGAACCAGTAGAATGATACATTAACCTTTGGGGAGTGTCCAATATATCCCTCACCTCGTGTGCCACTCTCTCTGGGATATCTAAGAATATACCATCAGGGGTACAATATATGACACATCCCATCTTACATAACAAATCCCTTCCCAGTAGGTTGGTAGGGGCCGCTGCTGCCAGGAGAAAAGAATGCCTGGTATGCAATGGCCCGGTAGTAACCTCTATGAATTTGGTTAAAGGATAATGTTGCACTTTACCCGTTACACCCATTGCTGGTACTGTTGCGCTGGTCACCTGTAAATTAGTTGGAGATTTTATCACTGATTGGGTCGCCCCTGTGTCTAAAAGAAAATAATGTTTAGTACCAGTATCGATTAACATTACAGGTTCTTCTCTAACATCCCCAGTTAACCTGACTGACTGTAGACTACAGGTGTGACCTGACCCCTATCGTTGACTCTCACTCTCCAATACAGCATTTAGGGCCATGATTGGAGCAGGTGACTGTATTCTGCATATATCCCTTATGTGGATATCTAGGTACTCCCTGGTTAGGGGGGCCTACCCTCTTCACCTTACAGTTCCTACTTACATGTCCCACTTGGTTGCAGTTAAAACACCTTCGTGAGTGGGGTGGGGGAAAATGTTGTTGTGTAGGTTGGGCGGTAGAGAAAGATTGTGAGTGTGGGTATGAATTTTGAAAGTAATATGGTGGCTGAGGGTAGTATGGGCTTTGTGGTTGAGTGTGATAAGTAGGGTAAGGCTGTGTTTGTGGTGGTGCGGGATTGGTGAGCACATGCAGCTGTGCAGGTGCATGTGTGTCTGGTGGCTGTGATGGTATATTCATTCCTTCTATAGCTTGAATGCTAACAGCCATTACCTTCTCGCTCTGGGTCTCTCTCTTCTTGAGGATGTTTTTATCATGCTCAATAGCAGACTCCCTGAGTGTGTCTACAGTAACTTCCCTCCAGCCAGGTAGAGATGTCTGGACTCGGGTCTTCAGATTGTCTTTAAGACCATCCATAAGTACCGTGATGACCATTTCCCTATGGTGAGTGCTATCTTTAATATCTTCTATCCCAGTGTACTGGGTGATAGCCTGCAGAGCTCGGTTACAGTAATATTCTGCAGATTCACTCTCTTTTTGTTTTATGGTGAAATTTTACTCCAGTTAACTACTACCGGAAAATATACACCCAATTTAGTTATTTTGCGGGTAATGTTACCTTGGTTATCCTCGTCTGTTAAGGGAGCATCTCCCTCCAATACGCAATCTGTAATAAACTTTTTCACGTCGGTATTGTGCGGAAGACATGCCCTTACCACTACTCGCCAATCTTTATTGGTTGGCTCGTGAGCATTACCCAAATTTTTCACAAATCTTTGGCATTTTGCTAATTCCTTCTTAGGGTCAGGGAAGTCGGTCATTATGGAATTTAGTTCAACTCTTGTCCAAGGACAATGCATCACTACATCTCTTGTGGGCACCACACCATTCGCATCCGGATTCCCATTGGGAACAGTTATTGTCCGGATGGGATGGAGACCGGCCGCACTGCTACCTTTGGATTTGTTATCTGACTGGAGATTCAGTCTATTACTGCTACGTACAGGATTAACAACTTTTGTTACAAGTACGGCGATTGTTAACACTTCCTGTACTACCACTGATGAGGATGGGGCCACCTCCTGTGCTCGTTGTAATGGAACATCTAACATTTGTACAGCATGGGAAATGGCAGACATAACAACAGGTTCATCATCTGCATTTTCCTTGTGATTACTCAAGAGAGGGTACAGGTTACATGTTACATTTTTATGAGTTTTTACATCGACTGTACCTCCACCCCCATCCGCATAAGGCGGTGGTGGTGCGCGTGAACTACTGACATTGCCTTCTGCAACGCTACCTTGCTGCACGTGCACGCTATTTTGCGGTGCATACACAACATTGTTTAGCGATGCGTGCGCACTCCCCTGCATCGTGCGTGTGACGCTGGTTTGCGTCCTGTGCATACCCTTAAGCCACGTATCCCCCTCATGCTGCCATAACTTTAAACAATCGTTATACTTTATCTTTTTCTTTCTTGAGTGCACTATGCAGATGCTATCTTGGACATTGTTCAATACCTCCTTATCAAAGCTGCCAATTTTAAACGACTTCATTGAAAGTGGCGGAGAGAGATACCTGGGTCCATTCCACTCACTGTAAGAAGGTAAACCAACCGGTGGAGAGACAAGGAGGAACCGAACCAGATAACGTAGACCTGTCAATTGCGAGTCTGTTCCGGGAAGGTTAAAGCTTACAGTGAGATACCTGAGCTAAAGAAATTTGTAGAGTATTGTTATCAGCAATGGATTGGTCTGCTGTGGTTATCTTTGTGTTTTCTCCCAGATTTCTCATTATCTTGGGTTGTTTCGGGATCTCTGGTTTCTGTGATGGAGGACAGAGGACGGAGAGGGGAGCTGATGGTGATATCAGTGGAATGGAGTTGGGAGAAGGAGTGCTAAACCAATCGGGGGAGTATCTGACCAAACCCAGTACAGTAATTGTTAAGAGATCTGCTATTCTGGACACTCAGAGACAGTGTGAAGGTCTATTGTCTGAGGATTATTGTATGTGTGAGTTCTGTGGGTCCGTAGTTGATGAGAGATGCATCCAACAGTGCCAACCTAAGTATAACCAGTATTGGGGTGGGTATCCTTTAGAGGAGTATCATACCATGGTGGGCAAAGTTTTAAACCAAACTGACAGTTGGGTGTGCTCTCATGTGCCCCAGGGACAGCATAATGTAGGGTTAGTGCCATTTCCCTCAAATGTCTCTGAGGTTTTAGAATTACAAAGAGGGAATGCACTGGATGGAAAATTTCTCAAGTCCAAACCACCTCATTTTAAACTCCACCAGTACCAAGTAGATAAATCACTTTTATGTTTGAACATCACCAACTCCAATGACCCAGGAAGTTGGGAGGTGACGGGGAATAACCAGACGATGACCTTCTCACTAAGAGCTGATAATGAACCTATACATTTGAACTGTTACACACAATTCAGTTGGGTGGAAGACACTTCCGGTATAAATATACACTAAGTTCCACCAAGGAAATGGTTGGTTGGGTACCAGAAGGATATTGTGCCTAGATATTGCAGCCAGAAACTTGCATGAGTCAAATGGGAGAACCTCATCAGCTCATCAGCTCTTTTGACCTCCATTATCATCTCTATGCTGATACTCAAATCTACCTTTCCTCCCCTGATCTCTCCCCCTCTCTTCTGACTCGTATCTCCAACTGTCTCTCTGCTATCTCTTCCTGGATGTCCCAGCGATTTCTTAAACTTAATATGTCTAAGACAGAGCTGATCATCTTCCCACCCTCCCACATCACCTCACTTCCCACTATTTCTTTATCAATTGATGGAATAACTATCTCATCTAGTCCCAAGGTTCGCTGTCTTGGAGTTATCCTGGACTCATCCCTCTCCTTCAAACCACATATCCAGAACCTTTCACAGTCCTGTCGTTTCCATCTCAAAAATATTTCTAAGATCAGACCCTATCTCACCCAGGATGCTACTAAAACACTCATACACTCACTGGTCATCTCCAGATTGGACTATTGTAACCTCCTCCTATCTGGCCTCCCCAAATCCCATCTCTCTCCTCTCCAGTCTATACTAAATGCTGCTGCACGGCTCATCTTCCTCTCCAAACGCTCTCCACTGGCTCCCCTTCCCTTTTAGAACCCAATTTAAGGTTCTCACGCTCACTTTCAAAGCCCTCACCCAATCTTCCCCCATATACATCTCTGATCTAATCTCCCTTCACGCTCCTCTCCGCCCTCTTCGTTCAACTAATGCAAGACGCCTTTCATGCCAGCTGATTACTTCCTCCCACTCCTGCCTCCAAGATTTTTCCCGCACTGCTCCCCACCTCTGGAACTCTCTCCCACTCCCCATCAGACTCACCACCTGTTTGCAATCCTTCAAACGGGCTCTCAAGACCCACTACTTCATCAAAGCCTTCCAGCTATCATTCTAAATCCTTGCTACATGCTCCTTTGTCCCCATCTACCCCATCTGTGTCAACCCAGTTTGTCTTCCCCCACCTCTTTAGATTGTAAGCTCTCACGAGCAGGGCCATCTACCCTCTTGTGCTTCTCCTTACTATAGTGTAATTTACTTCTTACTCACCACTAGGGCACCTAACACTTGGTTGCTTATGCTCTGTTGCTTATCTAGGTGATATGGTCGCTAATGTAACAATATATGTTATCCATGTCCTGTATTGTTCTGTAAGTCACTTGTATACAATTTGTTTTTGTACTTTGTAAGGCGCTGCGGAACACTTGTGGTGCCATATAAATAAATTCTAATAATAATAATAATAATAACCTGAAATAGGATCACTTGCGAGGGAAATGTGTGTTACGATAATGATGTTTGCTATTCCTTATGTTCTCCCCAATGATGTATATTTCATATGTGGTAGAAAAGCGTATAAGTGGCTCTCTCCGAGTTCTGAAGGTTTGTGTTACCTGGGAAGAGTAGTTCCAGAGGTTATGACTCTTACACATGGTGAAATGCTTGGTATTCATAAAAACACATCATCACCATATCTTCACACACAGTATGAACACAGAGACAAAAGAAATATGATACCTGGTGATGTACAAAAAGCCACACAATCGATTAGTGAAACAACTGGCTTTCAAGTTTTGGTAGCATTGGATCCCACCAGGATCGCTCGGGCTACACTAAATTTCAGATATATTCAAGATCTTGGTAAATTAATAGATAATATCACCAAGATGTATGATGACACGTTTAGGTATACAGGTAGGGAGTTGCAAGCTTACAAGAAAGAACTGGTGCAACACAGATTAGTATTAAATTATTTAACAGCTGTCACTGGAGGGTATTGCATAACTTTGGCCACCCAATTTGGTGTAAAGTGTTGCACATACATCACAAATAATACTAGTGACCCCAAGGAGGTGATAGACCGGAAGATGGACGAAATTCTGCAGCTGAAATGGGAATTTCAGAAGAACCATAATGCTTCAATGGCTGAAATAGAGGAGAAGGTAGAGCAGTGTTGGCTAACCTTGACACTCCAGCTGTTGTGGAACTATATATCCCAGCACGCCCTGTCACAGTTTTAGCATGCCGTAATAGCAAAACTGTAGCAGTGCATGCTGGGTTATGTAGTTCCATAACAGCTGGAGTGTCAAGGTTAGCCAACACTGAGATAGAGGAATGGGTTTCATGGTTGAACCCAGTGAAATAGTTCTCCGGTCTAGGTGAGTGGGTCCAGGAAATGGTTGCTAGTATAGGTAAACTCCTGATACTCATATTGGTAGTCATCTTAGTAATTGACGTATGTGTCAGGTGTGTTCCTACGGTGTTGAAATATGAAAAATGTAAAGATAAGGTAAACTGAAAGAATTAAATTTTGCTGGTGGATAGAAGTAACAATATGAATACTGAGGTAAATGTAGGACTGCATTACAACCCTGAACTAGAATGTACCATCAGATGATGTATACATTTAGCCATGCACGAAATGTGTTATTAAAATGTTATTTTAAAACATCTTAAATAATGTAAGTCCCTATCCCCCTTCAAGACTTCCTTTATAGGATTGCTGCATCCCCACATCTTTCCCATGATCTACCAAGATCTGTGGTGTGCATATATGGGTAGTTTTATGTCCCCCTCCTAGAGACACATTATTGATGGTTTAATCAAACAATGGGAACAAATCCTAACAGATTGCTAGATTACTTGAGTTATTGGTGGAAACACAATCCAGAGAACTCACCAAATTAGCCAAAGAATTGGAAAAATTGGTAACACGATTAGCCCCACAAAAACAAGACAAAGAGTTCCAAACACTAACAGAGTTGACTATAAAGAAAATACGCCAAGGGGAAGATAAACTGATATCCACCAAGAAGGATAAAATTTTGAGCGATAGATTGGGGATCACTAAGAAAAAATCTATGAGTAAAACATCAAAACACAAAGTAGCATATACAAGTAATTTGTCAAAACAGCACCGATACCAAAACACAACAGGAAGCAAACCTGTAATCCATATTTATGAACGAATGAACCTCACTTATCAAGAGTATATGACCCAGATACATTCTGGTAATACATGTTTTAACCAACAAAAAAGATAAACGTTGTATCTCACAGTCATCATCAGTAAGTTCCGATACCACCAAAATGACAACAACTCATTCTCGTTGTACGAAATAGAAGAAGACAAGTCCAGCCATATCTTGGCAAGACACTCACTTGAACGTGGCTGGTTTGATTTAGCACCAGAATTACTTAACATAAGCATACACGAGAACAGCCCCCAAAAGACTTCTGTACACATAATTAACAAAGTACTTGTCCCATCAACAAGTCGTATAGATACTACAAATAAAGCACACCCTCAAGCACCATGTGCAGACCTTCTTTTTTTAGAATCAGAAACAAATCCCCAATGCCGAGCAAACATATCTACAAAAAGAAAACTAGAAGGGAATGTAGAGGAGGAGAGAAACACCAAAAGACACAACCCAAGAATAGAGAACAAAAAGGACAGGGCATATTCAACTTAAGTAATATAACACTCAGCGAAGATCACATATCTGTTTTAGACAAAGGCCTTAAATTCGCCCCAGCTACCAAACTAGATAAACACAGATTTACCAGAAAATTAACCCTAAAAAAATTGGGATTCTCTGTACAAAGATACCTTTTATCACATTTACCCCCCACATATGATGTGAGTGGTGTACGCTATGATACATCACTCTATGATAGTCATCGTATTCTGAATGACAATTTTTTTTGGTGGCTTCAAATATTACTACACATGGTTTCTCTATCTTTTTGATGTTTCCTTTTATGTTACCACCAAGCAACTGTTAATCCAGGACTCTATCCAGAAGGAAAAAACTCTGGTTGACTCCACTTCACTATAAGACAACATCGCCTACATTAAAGGGATGTATTATTAACATTTATTATTTCTTTAGCGCCATAGGTTTTGTTTATTCAGATTCATTTTTTCTATACTATGCAATCTGTGCTGGTTTACTAAAGCAGGAGGAAAGGGAATGGAACAGACCAGTAGTGAGGAGGTATGGAGAGACAGAACGGGTGGCAGGGCAGGGAAGAGTATGGTATAGAGGATACATCTGCTAATACAAAGTCAAACCTAAACAAATTTGATCACCTCACAGACTTTTACTTCCTGTAAACTTCATTTGCCATTTGCTGTGGTTCTGACTCTCATGTCAAGTGTCCCCCTCATACAGGAACCATGAAATCTGGCTGGGGAGGAAGCAGCAGTGTCACTACAGCCATGGCAGCCAAACCAGATGGTGAGGGGGGCAGCAATTTGTGGATCACCCACTCTGTAGGTCCCTTCTCTGCTCTTCTTAAAAGCAAGGAGGTTAACAGGTTTTAATTGTTCAGGAAAGAATCAAGATGGGTAAGGTGCAGTACTTCTGCTGTATACCACCCTGGCCACCCAGCTCTGTCATTGTAAGGCCACTGGTGGTGTAGTGTAAGATCACTCTATTGGCAGAACCTATGGTGTTGATAGGTGGCAGCGGTGTGATGGAGATCAGTCCACACGATGAGTAGCTTAACCAGGAATTGGTTTATGTAGCAAGGTAGAACACAGGATGCTAGTTACCACATGGTTAATGCAGCAGGTATACAATGCAGGAACAGATAGTATAAGAGATCCAGCCAGGAGTGGGTTAACGCAGGTGGTGTGCATTATCTGGAGCACAAACCTGCACATACACCTAGTGGTGGCAGTGGAATGTATGGAACACCTAGCAGTGGTGACACAGTGGTATATATATGGTCATTATGTCTCTAGGCATAGTCTCCCTCTGGAGACACTCAAGGCTGCTCATGTTCCCCAATCCCGAAATATGCCATGCATAGACATTATTAATTGTTGGATGCAAAAGCATAAATATTGAGGGTGCTCAAGGAATTAGACTTACTGTTCTTTTTGAGGCACTAAAAGAGGATGTGAGTAGCCTTACTCCTGGGTGCACTACTATAATTATATTAACCTGCACCAATCATAACAGGTATGTAGTCGGCATCCAGCGGTTAGAATACCGGCACTGGAATGCCGACAGCAGTCGGAATCACAGCTCCAGGATCCCGACCGCTGACATCACGACGGTAAGTATTAGGGTCAGGGGGATAATTATGCCGTGTGGGGGGGGGGGCAGGGTTAGGATGCGGTGGGATGGTTAGGCTGCAGGCGGTGAGGGTTAGGGTTAGGCTACAGGAAAGTAGGGTTAGGGTTAGGCTACAGGAAAGGAGGGTTAGGGATAGGACACTTACCTAATCCTGTCGCGATTCTGACTGTCGGGATGTTCATTTACATGACGTGTCTCAGTATAGTTAGTAAATATAGATGGATGATCACAAGCAATCAGTGCAGCGGAGAGCCTGGGCACCAAGGCTAAGGTGGCATAGATAATGGGGGCTACGCGACAACCTGTTGGGTGCCATTTGAAGGAGCCTTGAGCTAATGTGGTGCTCTTTGCAATGTTACACAGGAATCTACACAGTGGTGTAAATTTATCCCAGACGCCCGGAGGCAAGTTATAATTTGCTGCCGCCCCCCGCCTCGTCACAGCCGCTGACACTGTAATGTAGCATTTCACAAGCAGATACACCCGCAGTTGCACATAGAATATAGGCATGATCATTTTAATCAGCAGAAGCTGCTTGTGCGTCCTATTCACATCTCTGTTCAAATAAAAATTTGCACAAAAAGATGCCCGGCGCTACCGAGTCACTATGCGCTCACACATTATGTGTTGCACGGAGGATAGATGTATGTGGACACATCTGTATGTATTAGTCACAGATAAGATAGTGACCTGTATGGTGCAATTAGCATGAGGCTCAGAGTCCTCCTGATGGAGTCGAAGGCCACCTGATGTGGGGTGTGGAGCCCTCCTGATACCCCTGATGGAGGGGAAAACCACCTGATGTGGTGGCTTTGAGGACTGAGTTTAAGCCAAAATACTGTAAGACTGCCACTGTGGTGGGACTACAAATCACAAAATGCCCAGTCTACTGCCGACTGCATCACATGCCGGGAAGTTGCTCCACTAAATATCTGCCCCCCAGACTCAGGCGATGGAGCTCCCGGCCCCCGCCTCCTATGCCCTCTTACCCGCAGCTCTGTTCGATGCTTCCTTGTTGACATCCAGCCGCGCTTATCCTAGGGCCAGCCACTCAAGACTCTGCTGCATGGGTCCATGGCTAGGGCTGCTGCCAGGGAGGAGTGTGATAAAGAATTGTGGGTGTGGGGGGGGCGCCGGGACTGCTGCACGGATCCACGGCTAGGGCTGTCCCTAGGGAGGAGTGGGACGGGAAGTTGTTGGTAAAGGGATGCGCCGGGACTGCTGCACAGGTCCGAGCCGAGGCTAGGGCTGCCGCCAGGGAGGAGTGAGGCAAAGAGTTGTGGGTGAGGGGGGCCCTAGACGTGTCACACTGACATAACAGGCTGCGACACCAATGAGTAGAGACAGGCTATAGACGGAGACAGCAGCTGATGGTCTGACACGGAGCTCTCCACTAGTGTATGGTGGCTTCTCAGGTGTCGGGAAGTGGTGCTATGTATTGGGCGGCCGTGACGGTACACACTGGGTACATAGTTACAGCCCTAAGTGGGGTGAATATTGTGTGGGCAATGGAGAAGGTGCCCCTTCAGTGCTGGAGCCCGGCGGCAGGTGCCTCCATTGTCTCCCATAGTGCTGCCCCTAAATCTACACTCACTGACCTTGGTACATTACTTCAGTTTTTTGTGCCAGAAGTTCCTGCCGTACTGTTCTTTTTACTTAGCTCCAACTCACTTTTCTCCTCTTGGGTTATCTTACTCGGGAGAATAACCAGTCACCATATCTCCATAGATCTAACCTATAGCCGTCAGCAGCTGAAGTGAGACAAACCTTTTATCTTTCTACTTTGGTTTTATGCTTTATTTTTTGTTTTGAATTTATTAAACTGTCCATGGTATTTACTGTGAATATATATTTTTGATACTGTGAATATTGTTTCAAATATGTCCATTAAAGGTTACTGTGCCTTGTCGGTAAGTAAAGTCTTTAACTCCAGGAGAAAGCACTTTCATTTTCTGGGGAAATAATGATAAACACCCTAATGTTTTATATTGCGCACTGTGAGATTGCATATTGCAATTATCAAAAGCTGTTCTTACTTTTATGCATTGTGCATTCATAAGGCAAACTATCCATATATAGCACCTGATAGAAGTAGCATATACAGTATTTATATAAATAACGGTAAAGGTCTAATATAAAATGATCAATGGTAATTAGGTATGACTGGACTGATCACTTATGGTGTTTCCCTCTATCCCTCTCCCTACTTATTCCCATATTATTAATGATTGAACCAGGGGCATTTTAATAGAGGAGGGGGCCCATGTGCAGACTCAGTGCAGGCCCCCTCCTCTCTCCGATGGTGCTACGGCAGCCGTAGGGGCAGTAGATTCTGGCTAAGCGCCAGAATCTACTGCGCATGCACGGGTCTCCAGGAAAATGGCGCCTGCACCGTTTTCTCAGGGACAGCAATACTGCGCAAGCGCGAGTCACCGGGAAAATGGCCACAGCCATTTTCCCAGTGATTTTTGCTGCTATGCAGTGCCGGCCCGACGCTGCAGAGCAGCACTTTGGAGACAACGGACAGGTATGTATAAGGACTTTAATGGATGCAGGATGTGCGGTGTGGGCCCCCTGGACCCAGGGACCCGTGTGTAACACACACCCTGCACCCATTATAGATACGCCCCTGGATTGAACATTGATACAATGGAGGTGAATCAATTGTTTTTTGGGCGGCAATTTATTTTGGGCGCCAGATGGAGCAATTTAATTGTTGCTCCATCCAGATACATAAGCCGCCGGCGCAGGTATTTCTGATTGTACCCTCAGAGAGTGCTAGCAAAAACATAAACAATAGTGTGGGCGCCCTAACCAGGACTTTAGAAGGGTTTAGCCATTTTACACGGCTAAACCCAGGCTAATTGGGCGCAATTACCATGATAATTAATAGACATCCAGGACAATTGAATTGCAACACTGAGCGCCCATTAATTATCGCCACCCACAAAACAATTGAATCGCCCCCAGTGTGTCTCATTTGCAAAGGATCGGTAGATAAAAATGAATGGGGATTGCCCCAGGTGTGCTTTATGCATGTTTCACTAATGTATACGTTCTGAAAAAGATTTAAACATCATCGCGGGTTCCAGGGTTTGATATTGTATATATGCTCCTAAGACCGATTAGGGAATTTCCAGATGATTGGCATATAAAGAAACCAAAGTTGTAAATTCCCCATATTACTATAATGTTTAATTCCTGCTTTTAAATGTTTAAGGGGTCTATTTACTAAGCAGCGTTAGAAGACAGAGTGAAAAGTGATAAGGTGCCAGCCAATCAGCTCCCAACTGTAATTTTTCAAACACGGCCTGTGAGATGGCAGTTGGGAACTGATTGGCTGGCACCTTATCACTTTTCACTCTGTCTCTTAACACTGCTTAGTAAATAGACCCATCAATGTTATTAATATTGGGGAACATTGTGATATTAAATCAAAAGGACCAGAAGGCTCTATCCACTACAGAATTAAACGGACAATAAACCTATTGAAATCAGAAAGATCCAATTATCTGATTTATAAGAAATATTAATAGTAATACCAAACTATTTTTTATGTATTCTGACAATGCACATTGTAAAAAAATTAATGCATATTAAAATACACTACCATTTCTTTATGTTGTACAATCCAATATGGGTGGTTAATTATGTCTTGGAATATTTAAAACTTTATGAAATTATATATATATATTGTGACACAGTCGGAATAGGGGTCCCTCTCCTGGGGTAGATGGACTCCATATTTACACACACAGCAGCCATAGAAACAGGACACAAGTCTGGGGTTCTCGTACAAACTGGTCAGCGCCAGTCTTTATTGTGCCAAATGAATATAACAAATCATAAACAAAATCCTATTCTGTCTGGGCAATAACTAAATAGTAGATACCCTCACTACCAGGATGGTAGGGCCTACTGCCCACACCGTCAACAACAGCACGTGCACAGTACTTACAGGGTTGTCATAACAGTGTCTCTGGACATGCTAGCCTGCATGCCTACTTCCCCAGATGTGAGACACTCAGCTACAACTGAACATAGCTTATATCAGCCAGCTCCAGCTGTAAGTCTTAATGAGCCTGCTACCAGGCTGAAAGGCCCAAAACCTGGAGTGGCCTGTGGATGGAGCCCTCCCTCTCCTCACATCCACACCCCCAGGACCCAAACCGGCTTTTCCAAAAGCCGATACTCTGGTCTGCTTACAAAACAGACTTCTCCTGGAATTTTTTTTAAAACATAGGCCACAAACCTAGGACAAATGTACCTGCCATTGACCACTTTACCAGTGCCCCACTCTATCCCTGAACATTTTAAAAAACATCATAACTGTTCAACGGAGGGTCTTAAACTATTTATTGGAATTGATAGTATTCGAGGGAATTGGAAAATAAATAATATTGACACAGCATTATCAAAAGCCGAAATGAGGTGGATTTTTAGATTAAAAACTTTATCCCCACATGGACTCAATACAGATTTTGAGCTGAAGTGGTTTTTATAAGAGTGTATTTATTTTTTCCGTCTCATTATTTTCCTTTTTTTTGATGTTCTTTGTTTGATTATTTCTGTTTTGGATTCTATATGCTATTATTTTAAGATTTTTTACAAAGTTCTAATTATTGTATATGATTCCTCTTTAAATTTGTATCTTTTAACAATATTAGCCATGTGATTTTTTCTGATGTATTTGTGCTATAAGAAATTTAAATACATATATATTTTCTATCTACATATATTCCGTTTTGGGAGCATAAGACCGGGAGCTAAAAGAACTACACATCCCAGAATCCCATTTGATAACTATCTCTGATTGATAGAACGGCGTGCTCTATGACGCACTTCCGGTTTAGCGCTATATACTTCCGGCTGCCCAGATGGAAGGTTTTGGACGACGGGCGGCAAAAATGCTATTGCCCAGCTGCGACCACGTGGGGGAAGGTTTTAAATCACCCACAAGTCTCCATCTTGGTAGGGGAATCAACACAGGAAGTGCAGAGGAATAAATATTCCCAGAACACCTATCAATTAAATGCGAGTTTAAGAAAAAGGAACAACTTTATATTTTATTTTTAATTGAAAAATATTATGGATTCTATGTAATTTTTATGGGATGTATTATATTTGCTGTGTATGGGATTATTGTCTATGTTATTGAGATATATTTTGGTACTTCCGCCCTACATGGGCGTGACAGGATGTACACTACTTTTTCCCTATAAATACCTTAGTTTATGCATGCATCCATATGCCTTGAAAAACACCCCTAAAGGTCAAAACGTTTCGGCGCTGGATGCCTGTATATACTTCTTACTGGAAGCAAGAACATCTTCACCTTAAAGCATTGGGACCCTGTGTCTGACCCCTAAGGAGATTCCGGATGATTCCAGGACTGGTTAACTAGGGGTCCCAGTGCTTTTTCACTGGGTACGTGAAGCTGCATTCATTTTGCATTCATTGGACACCCCTCCTTTGGTGGTGTCCTATCTATATGCAGTCACATTTGCACTTTATTGTATAGCTGTCCATTTATGTGCAATTGCATTTGCACTTTATTTCATCCATTTTTTTATTTATGGTATTTATGTGATCTTATTGTTTTTTTGTCTGATTAAATTGTTATATTTTTATCATCACCATTGATATACTTTTTCATTAGTACTCAGCGCAGTGGTGGAATTTGTTGTATTTTTGTTTACTATTTATTGGTGGTCAGTTGGTGATACTGACGAGACTATTTCCATCCGCAGCAGAATTGTGCGCCCAGAGTGTCATAAACCTATTGTTTTACCTAAGAAGGCTCTTACCTGCTTCTTATTCAGGGGTCGTGGCCAGTTTGGATTGCGTCAATCTTATTGAGCTGTGGCTTTATCAAACCTCTGCCAATGGTGTACCCAAGAAAACACTTTTTTGGGTTGGCTGTCAAACCCGCCTTATAGCTGGAGTTCAACACTGCTTGTACTCTGGGCAAGTGAGACTGCCAATCAGAACTATGAATGACCACATCATCCAGATAAGCAGCCTCATACTGTCTATGGGGCCTTAGAATCCTATCCATCATTCTTTGAAAGGTAGCAGGTGCCCCATGTAGCCCAAAGGGCAACATCTTGTATTGAAACAACCCCTCTGGTGCAGAAAAAGTGTTTTTTTCTTTGGCATTCTCAGTTAACGGCATTTGCCAATACCCTTTGGTTACGTCAAGAGTAGTTAAATATCTGGCAGTCCCCAGCCTTCCAATTAGTTTGTCCACCCTAGGCATAGGGTAGGCATCGAACTTTGACACACTGTTCAATTTCCGGAACTCCTTGCAGAATCGCACACTCCCGTCGGGTTTTGGAATGAGCACAATGGGACTTTACCACTCGCTATGCGATTCTTCAATTACACCCAACTCTAACATTTTTTTTAATTTCCTTCGACACTGATTCTCTTTGGGCTTCTGGTAACCTATAGGGCTTTAGGTTAACCTTAACCCCTGGGTCAGTGATTATGTCATGTTTGATGACCGTGGTTTTCCCTGGTAGGTCAGAAAACAGCACCCTATTTCTGATCAGAAATTCCTTAACTTCCTGCTGTTGATTGGCTGACAGGGTTTTTGCCACTGTCATTTCGGGTACCATGGGCCCTGGGTTTACTGGAGGGGCTCGGATGGCTCACAATGCTGCTCTATCCTTCCAGGGTTTCATAAGATTTACATGGTATATCTGTTCTGGCTTTCTTAGTGTGAGAGTTTAGCAGTAAACTCTCACAATATTTAAACTCGACCAATGTATTAGAGCCTGAGAACATGCAAACTCACTTGTTTTTAGACTCAAAATCTCTCACGATTTAAAGTCTCAACCTGCTGTTTTCACATTTTGAAGATAAAACTCGACCGATGTGTGAGGTTGCTGCTAAACTCTGATGTCTGGAAAGATGATTCAAAATAAATGAGTTTATTAAAATCAACTAAAGTACACAAAGTGAATGTCACAGTGCACCACTTATTGTAAATATCATGGATAAAAAGTACAAGAAATATTTAAAAAGGTGCAAAAGTGCAATATCAATCTATTATGGCTGTTTATACAATGTAAAACAAATGGTGTTCCTGGATCATACCATAAGGAGATGGTGGTGTGTTTGAATATCGATAGTCCAAAAAGTCCAATTAGGCCATTTAGCAAAACACCACCTAGCTTTGCCCAAATGTAGAAAGTCCTTTGGAGTCCAGGATACCACAGCACTGCATGAAGCACAACGCGTTTCGGATTAAATCCTTTTTCAAGTGTATGTAGCTGTGGGTGCAGATGGTGTTATTTAACTAGATGAAGCGGGAGTGGTTCCCCACGTATTTCGGCGCCAATTCCCACCGTTTGTGGGTCACCGCGAGTTCCGGAAACCTGGAAGTAAGCGTTCCACCTTGATCGACTGCTAAACCCTCATGTGTTCTAAACTCTCATCCTATGACATTTGGCCCCAGGTCTCCAGTATGATTGTGTTAGCAGTCTGTTCTGGAGTTGGAGCACCAGAGTACTGGACAAGTGTGTACTCTTCTTAGTTATGCAGTGTCACATTATATGAATCATTTGCTTTATCCATTGTTTATAAATTAAAAACTGCAAATAAAATGGAGGGATAAAACCTATCTATATTAGGCGCAAAATTTTTATAAAACAGATGTTTATCCGTATTGCAGCTCCCAATTAGTATCCTGGAAATACTAACTAACAATCAAAGAAACTCAATATAAGCACAAATAAAGCACTTAGGGAGCGCTAATAAGAATCATTGCATATTCTAATTAAACATACATATAAACATATAACACTATAATAGAAAAGCCATGAAGTGTAGATGAATCCCAGTGTTTAGGCACTAATACCAATATATGCGTCCAAGTACTTATGTTATGCTCTGGGTACTTAATTGTAAAGAAAGAGTCTCTTTAGATCGACTGATAGAGAAAATTTATTTTCCAATAAAAGAAACAATGTAGCAAAAATGCATCTTTAAGTAAGATGTTATATTTAACTCCCCACCATTGATTGAGCTTGATACCAGTGTAAAAAGTCAATCACACATTCTAATCATGGTACAGCAGTGATAGGATGGTAGTTCCTCAGTGGATTACACTCCCTGTGGATATAATACGCACCCACCTTTTGTGATAGTGGGCAGCATCCTTGGGAGCAACACTGCGTCCAATCCCTGTACAGTGGCAGGAAAATGGCTGTTCCACAGTGAATTATACTCCCCGTGGATATAATAAGCGCCCACCTGGTGTAATGGTAGAGCGGCATTTGTGGGAGCAACACTGTGTTTTGACGTTGGACGAAGGAAGACGCAGGCCGGTGCTTGTTTGTAAGGCTTGACATCAGTCATCAGAGCATTTAGTTATTTGTGGAGAAGCCTGTAGCTAAAATGAAGATTATCTTGCAACTAAGACATTTTATATATATTTTATGTATTTCTTTTAATTATCTAGCCTGATTAAATGGCTTTTCTATTATAGTGTTATACTTTATATGTAGGTTTAATTATACTATATTAAATGAATGTGCAATGATTCTTATTAGCGCTCCCTAAGTGCTTTATTTGTGCTTATATTGAGTTTCTTTAAAATGGAGGAAGGTCAGAAAAGGTAAGGATGACATGCCAAAAGTTGTTATATAGTCATTACTTGAACATGTTATTCAGATTCGATTTCTGAAGATGATGTTGTGGTTAGGACTTTATTGGAAAGCGTAAACCAAAGTCCTTTTTGGTAGTTGTTATCCAATAAAAGCAAGAAAATGGCTGCCAGTAGCTGGGCATCCTTTACATAGGTCTGTGACCTGCATTGTGACATCACAATGCATGCAGGCAGCATATTCAGATGGCTGTAACTTAGATCAGCTCTAGGCCCTAATATTTATATAACATGATTAAAATTTTAAAAAATGGGAAATTATTGTTTTTTGTCTTTTTCTTCTTCCTTTGAATTTGCACTTATTCGAGGTATTAGTCATTTGCGTGATATTTTTAGATTTACTTATTGTTTTATAGCATAATATATATTTATATACTTTAAAGACCCTCCCCTTCTTTCTAACCTTATAACCCCAGCTCATTTAAATACACATCATTCTGTATGGGGGAGATATTTGTGTTTCTTATGTGGGAGGTATTTCTGTTTCTATGTTTGTATTTTTTATATTTGCCTTTTAAAGTAATTACAAAATTGGGAAAATCATCAGCAGTTTCTTAAGAACTAGTCATTAAATCCATCTATTGTACTGCAGGTTGCAAATGTGTAATCAATTGAGATGCTTTTGCTCTGTAATAATTTTCTCTATATGTTATCAGTTACCTCTACAGAACCCCACCCCAAAAAAAAAGATATTTTATATGTAGCTATATATATTTAATTTGCTGCTTTGTATATTTTGTCATCCCCTTACTCCATTATGTCTTATATTTTTGTTTTATTTTGGCTTGGTCCTATCTGCATACCATCCCTATATAGTTATTTTATGTGGGCCTGGTATTCTCCCTATCTCCCTCATTCTCTAATATGTTTCTGTATTTGTGTCTGCACCTCTCTACTCTGTATTCTTATGTTTTTTATTTTCATTTGGGCCTGGTTTTCTTTTACCCCAACCTTTTATATAAAGTTTGTTACTTTGAATCAAAGATAGCAAAGGAGTTCAATTTAATTGAGTAATAACTAGGTGTTATCAAATTATCTTCAAATTCATCCCTCCAATTCAAGCCTGTGAGTGGCAGCTGGTCTGCCAAAGATTGGAAAAGTGTGTACGGTGATGCAAAACTTTTAGCAGATTATTTCAACAAACGAATATCTGAGATCTGCTGCAAAATTAAACAGGTGTGTAGGCATATATTAGGTGATGAATCTGTGACCAAGTCTCCAGTAGGATTGTGTTAGCAGTCTGTTCTGAAATTGGATTCCCAGAGGATCAGACAAGTGTGTACCCACCTAGTTATGCAGCATCCCATTAAATGAATAGATTGGTTTATCCATTGCTTTTAAATTAAAACCTGCAAATAAAATGGAGAAAGGTGTCTAAAAAAGGTAAGGATGACAGGCCAAATGTTGTTATATAGTCATTACCTTAAGATATTATTCAGATTCAATTTCTGTTGGTTAGTACCTTGTGGTCACCCACAGCTATGCGAGCGGCCAGGAGGCCGCTCCATTTTCAGGTAGGAGGGCACTGGTCAGAGTGTTCAGCTCTGAATCAGGCCCTATGTTTGCATCTTTTCTATTTGCCTTTTAAAGTAATTATACAATTGGGAAAATCATTTGTAGTTTCTTAAGAACTAGTCATCAAATCCATCTATTGTACAGCTGGTTGCAAATGTGCAATTAATTGAGATGCTTTTGGTCTGTAATAATCCTTTACATGTTATCAGTTACCTCTACAGACCCCTTTCCCTCCAAAATGCTATTATATATGTATATACCCTGTATATGTTTAATTTCCACTTTGTACTATTTTCATCTCCTTACTCCATTTTGTCTTAGATTTTTGTTTTATTTTGGCTTGGTCCTATCTGCCTACCATCCCTATATACAGGGGTGGATTGGGAATTTAAATTGGCCCTAGCAAAAACTCTGAAAGTGGCCCTATGTGCGCCACCAAAGACGCTTGTCTGACAAAGTAGGTGTGGCCTTCTGGCCAGGGATGTGGCCTAATGTGAAATGCCATGCCCGCAGGCCACTTACCCCATTTTCGTCATGCTGGGGGCATGCCCGTCGCTCCAGGAGCTGATAGCCATGCCCACAATCCCTCTCTCTAGTGAATAAGCACAGCAAGCATGTGAATGAGTATTTTCTGACCTATATGATTTCTCTACAACAAGGGAACCTCTGAAGAAATTGATCCTCCCTAGACAGGCAGTGTATTGAGTTGGTATTTACTATTCATGCAGGAGATCACATGGTCTGGAAGCTGCCTGTTTGTGTTGTAATAAAGCCAATGTCATCATCATGCTACATAGGTTTAACCAGATATTAACTGAAGTTTTGGGACAGGACAAATGTGAGTTTCCCATATCAAACCATTTTATATTAATAAAATATATTTGCTCATTTGGTTCCATTTGCATCAGTAATATGTTTCATTAGAATTGTTGTCTTACTGATAATTACTGTACACCAGTCTTTTCTTCTAATAGTACCAGTGGTCGTACAGTCCTCTATGTGTGTCTCCAGCATTATCGCCTTGGGTGTCCCCAATGCCATTATCCTGTGTCTTCCCAGTGCCATCATCCTGTGCTTTCCCAGCGCCATCATCCAGCGTCTCCCTAGCGCCATCAACCAGCATCTTCACAGCACCATCCTCCTGCCCTAGCACATAATAGCCCCCGACCCCCACACACAGATCATATTCTCTTAGCACACAAAAGCTCCCCTCCCCACAGACAGATCATCTTCCCCTAGCACAGTATATCCCCCTCAGACAGATCATCCCAACCTAGCACTGCATAGCCCCCTCAGAGATCATCACCTTAGCACAGTATAAACCCCCCCAGGCAGATCGTCATCTCCCCTTAGCACACAATTACCCCTCCCCAGAGATGGATCATCATCACCCCTAGTAGAGCAGATCCCCCCTCCCCCTTAGACAGATCATTTCCCCTTAGTAAAAAATAGCTCCCTCCCCCACAGACAGATCATATCCCCTTATTACAGAATAACTCCCCCCCCTCAGATTATCATTAATTCCCCCTCCCCCCAGACATTGCACCCTGAGACAGATCTCTCCTATCAGCCACTTTAAAAAAAAAAGACCTGACGCCTTCATACAGCAGGTGCCGATGGAAGTCTCCCAGGCAGCCAGCCAGCCAGCCCCTTTTGTCTCCACTGCACTGCAGCTTCCCTGGGGCTCTCATGATTCTTAACTAAACCCAAGTCTGCCTGAGTCTCCCAGGCAGCCAGCCCCGATTGTTTCCTCTCCACTCTGCCCCCTACCAGGCTGTGAAGTTAAACCTTAACTTCACACTTCACAACCTTGGGAGGGAACAGAGAAAAGGGAACAAAAGGGCTGGCTGCTGGGCTGGCCAGTAACTTACGCCACCTGCTGCGACCGCTGGCATCTGACAAAGCTCCCTTCTGTAAAGCGGCAAAGCCTCTTCTCGTGATAGAGGAGGCCACGGGGGGCTGACAGACAGGCTGCCTGTCATACTGAAAAAAAAATTGGCAGCCGGGTGACTCGATTCTGGGGGTGGGGCCACAGCTGAGAAGTGGCCCCACAGACCAATTGGCACACCAGGATTTTCCCCGCTAAAAGTAAGGGCCAATCCACCCCTGCCTATATACTTATTTCATTTGGCCTTGTACCCTCCCTATCTTCTTCCATATGTTTATGTATTTGTGTCTGCACCTCTCTACCCTTTTCTCCTGTATATTTTTTCATTTGAGCCTGGTTTTCTTTTATCCCCACCCTTTATATATTTTTTTGTTACTTTGATTCGATGTTATCAACAGAGATCAAAGGAGTTAAATTTAATTAAGTATTAACTTGGTGTTATACATTTTTCTCCCAATTCATCCGTTTTATCAAGTTATCCTCCAATTCAAGCTTGTGAGTGGCAGCTGGTCTGCCAAAGACTGTGTAAGGTGACACAATCCTTTTAGCAGATTGTTTCAACAAAGGTGTATCTGAGATCTGCTGTAAAATAAAACAGGTGTGTAGGCATATATTAGGTGTTGAACCTGTGACCTAGGGGTAAATTTACTAAGACTCGAGTTTGGGTGAGTTTGTGTGAGTTTGCAAACTCAAGTGAGTTTGGGCATGTTTTTCATCTCAGAAATTTACTAAAGACAAACTCGAGTGAGTTTGGAAGTGAGACTCGCTCTGAATCAGGGCCGTCCCTCCTGCTTTTTGGAGCGGCCTCCTGGCCGCTCGCATAGCTGTGGGTGACCACCCACAGCTATAGCGAGCGGCCAAAATGATGGTCGCGATGGTCAAGACCATCGCGACCATCGGGCTTGCAACGAGACCCTTGCGGTAGGGTCTCGCTGCCTCAAGCCCTGGAGTGCTTTTGACTCTATCAGAGCCAAAAGCACTCCCACTGACATCACTAGTGATGTCAGTGGGGCCGGCCTCAGACGGTAGGCGTTCCCATAGAAGCACCTCCGTCTGGGCAGCCACTTCCCCGGCACGCCCACCAAAGGGGGCGTGCTGTCAATCACCATCGACAGCACGCCCCCTTTGGTGCGAGACCCTTAACGACGGCTTGGCACGTCGTGCGTATGCACACTTGGGCAACATCGACCCGCTTGCGAGCGCTCAGCACTCACGAGCAGGTCTGAATCAGGCCCTGAGTTCTGTCTTTTCACTGTTAAAACTCATGTGAAATTGCTAACTCGAAAAAACTCACCATCGGCCAAAATAGGATGTACTTTACATGAAAAAGATGCAACTCACAAATTTACTAAGAATTGAGGGCCTGATTCAGAGCCGGACGCTATTTGTGAACGTTCGTTCAGAAAAAGGGGCCGGCTATTTAAATTGAGCACTCGCTCTTTGCAGTCTGTTGACGCCTCTATGTCTGATCGAGCGAACGAATCATGCGCTCGCTATTTTGTAAAGACGCCCCCTGGCCGTTCGCATCATACGTCATCTCCGCTATTTATTAGATTAATCGAGTACATCGAAAGGCGTCTGAACTGCTCGCAGTGCTTGTGGTAGGTTTGACTTCCCGCAATCACTGCGAACAGTTCAGGCTAAAAGACAACCAACTGACGTGGTCGATGACGCTGCTTTGTTAATTATGCACATCCATTAAACGCCCGTTTTGACCGTTTGGCACGCTTGCGTTCGGATCTCCACTCCCCGTTTTCAAGCACCTTCCCCTGTTACCACCCACAAACGCCTCATTCTGTCACTCAAATTAGCAGGCCCTCGCTGTTTTGCGAGCACACGATTTCCGACCGCAATGACTGGTTGGCGCATGCGCATTATGACCCATATGCATGCGCAGATGTGCGAACATCGCTCAGAGCGAGCGAGCAGCCGTTTACGAGCGGCTCTGAATCAGGCCCTGAGTTTCCAATCTCGTGTGAGATTGTAGCAAACTTACTGTGAAATTGAATTTTTAAATAGACCACCTCCAGAGCTGCGAGTTTGGCAGAAACATGCAAAGATCAGTGTGATTTGTGTATGTTTCTGCCTGTAAACCTGTTTAAAACCAGCACTGGACCAAACTGACTGGGGTATAATGCCACAGCCCAGAGACCCTTTCACCAGGGCTCCGTGGCCAAAGCATTACAACCCCAAGCCGGTCAGGCCAAGCCGGGGATCTCAAGGGAGGTGGGGCCCCCTCAAGAAGGGGGCCCCCCCCTCCTGAAACCCCAGGCTTGGTCTGAAGCCCGAGGCTCTTCCCCACACCCCTGGAGCGTTGAGTACGGGGGTAATAAAGTGTTAATTTGTTGGAAACTATTGTATTTTACAGTGGCACTACAGGTGCCAGCATGCCTGCCCTTTGGCACTTGTGGAACTACAAGTGCCAGAAGACGGGCGGCACCCGGACCCCCACTGTAAAATAAATAGTTAAATAATTACAGGACACACACACCGTGACAAGTAAAAGTTTATAAAAAACACCTACCCACTCACACATAATTACCTGCTGCCAGGTGATTTGTCAACTTGTCCAAGTAGAATTCCATTTGGAGTACCTGCAATAAAGTTCCTATACTCACCTCCTCCAATGCGCTGGTCTCCAAGGGAGGTCTTTGCAAAAAAAAAAAAAAAGAGAATACCCGAACCATATACTAAGGTTAGCGCTGCATGTGTGTGACCACATACAGCGCTAACCTGCTCCCTGATTGGCTCCTGCAACTGAAAGTTCCCACGTGGGCTGTTCAGTGAGTCAGGAGCTTCCAGCCAATCACCATTGAAAAACTCACTTTCAGCTAAACTCACTTCTTAGTAAATTTGCGAGTTTTGAAAGGGAAAACTCTCCCGAGTTTTCGTGAAGCAGAGTGAGTTTAAAAACTAAAAAACTCGACCAAACTCGAATCTTAGTAAATTTACCCCCAGGTCTCTAGTAGGATTGTGTTAGCAGTCTGTTCTGGAGTTGGATTCCCAGAGGATTGGACAGGTGGGTACCCATCTTAGTTATGGAGCATCCCATTATATGAATAATTTGCTTTATCCATTGTTTCTAAATTAAAACCTGCAAATAAAATGTAGGAATGTGTTTGAAAAGGTAAGGATGACAGAACAAAAGTTGTTATATAGTCGTTACCTTAAGATATTATTCAGATTTGAATCCAAAGTCCTTTTTTGGTAATTGTTATACAAAGTTGCTTAATAAAGCAAGAAGTACTCGGAGAGTATTAATGTAGGACAAAATGTCACCACAATATGGCTGCCAGTAGCTGGGCATCCTTTACATAGGGCTATGACCTGCATTATGACATCACAATGCATGCAGGCAGCAGCTGGAGATGGCTGTAGCTTAGATCAGCTCTGGGCCCTACCTGCCACAGTTATATAACATGATGAGAATTGAGAAATTGAGATATTGCTTTTCTTTTTCCTTTGACTTTATACTTATTTGTAGGTTTTACTCATTTGCTGTAATATTTTTAGATAGAATTATTTTTGATAGCATAGTATATATATATATATACTGTAAATCCCCTCCCCACTCATTCTTTATACCCTTCTAACCCCAGCTAATCTATATACATAAACTTATTTATGGGGGAGGTATTTGCATTTCTTATGGGGGAGGTATTTGTGTTTCTATGTTTGTTACTTTCATATTTGCCTTTTAAAGTAATTATAACATTGGGAAAATCATTTGTCATTTCTTAAGAACTAGTCATCAAATACATCAATTGTACTGCAGGTTGTTAATGTGCAATTAATTGAGATGCTTTTGCTTTGTAATAATGAGAGATGTGAGGGTTTGGTTTTATTCGGTTCTTATCGCCAACTTTGAATTTCTCTTATTGGCTATCAAAAACACGTGCCAGCCGGATAGCCAAGATGATGCCAATTTTCAGATCCGAACATATCTGAGTAAAACCGAACCGCACATATCTAGTAATAATGTCTACATGTTATCAGTTACCTGTACAGACTCCAACCCCCCTCCCCAAAATGCTATTTTATATGTATACTTGTATATTTAATTTGCCACTTTGTACTTTTGTCATCCCCTTACTCTATTATGTCTTATATTTTTGTTTTATTTTTGCTTGGTCTTATCTGCCTCCCAACCCTATATATTTATTTCATTTGGGCCTGGTACTCTCCCTATCTCCCTCATTTCCTCAATATGTCTATGTATTTGTTTCTGCACCTCTTTACACTTTTTTTCTATGTATTTTTTCATTTGGGCCTAGTTTTCTCTTACCCCCACCTTTTATATATATTTTCATTACTTTGTTTCAGTGTTATCAACAGAAAGCAAAGGAGTTCAATGTAATTGAGGACTAACTAGGTGTTAAAAATTTTTCTCCCAGTTCATCCCAGTTTCATCAAGTTTTCTCCCAATTTATCCCTCCAATCCATCCCTTTGAGTGGCATCTGGTCTGCCATAGATTGAAAGAGCGTGTATCGTGATGCAATCCTTTAAGCAGATTGTTTCAGCAAATGTATATCTCAGATCAGCTACAAAATGAAACAGGTGTGTAGGCATATATTGAAATGTTAAAGAATCTGTGACCAGGTCTCCAGTAGAATTGTGTCAACAGTCTGTTCTGGAGCTGGATCCCCAGAGGATTGGACAAGTATATATCCATCTTAGTTATGCAGCATCACATTTTTATGAATCATTTTCTTTATCTGGTGTTTATAAATTAAAAACTGCAAATAAAATGGAGGGAGGTGTCTGAAAAGGAAAGGATGACAGGCCAAACATTGTTATATAGTCCTTACCTTAAGATGTTATTCAGATTTGATTTATAAAGATTATGTTGTTGGTTAGGACCTTATTGGAAGATGTTATCCAAAATCCTTTTTGGGAGCTGTTATCCAATGTCACTTAATAAAAGCAGGAACTAATCAGAGAGTATCAATGTAGCACAAAATGTCACCACAATATGGCTGCCAGTAGCTGGGCATCCTTTACATAGGGCTATGACCTGCATTGTGACATCACAATGCATGCAGGCAGCAGCTGGAGATGGATGTAGCTTAGATCAGCTCTGGGCCCTACCTGCCACAGTTATATAACATGATGAGAATTGAGAAATTGAGATATTATTGCTTTTGATCTTTTTCTTTTTTCTTTGACTTTATACTTATTTGTAGGTTTTACTAAGTTGCTGTAATATTTTTAGATGTCATTATTTTTTATAGCATAATATATATTGATATACTGTAAATAAACCCCTCTCAATTCTTTATATCCTTCTAATCCCAGCTCATCTAAATATATAATCTTGTTTATGGGGGAGGTATTTGCATTTCTTATGGGGGAGGTATTTGTGTTTGTATCTTTGATATATGCCATTTACAGTAACTATAAAATTGTGAAAATCATTTGTAATTTCTTAGGAACTAGTCATCAAATCCATCTATTGTACAGCTGGTTGCAAATGTGCAATTAATTGACATGCTTTTGCTCTATAATAATCCTTTACATGTTATCAGTTACCTGTACAGAACTCTTCCCCTCCAAAAAGCTATTATATATGTATGTATATTTAATTTTCCACTTTGAACGATTTTTCATCTCCTTACTCCATTATGTCTTATATTATTATTTTATTTTGGCTTGGTCCTATCTGCCTACCATCCCTATATAGTTATTATATTTGGGCCTGCTACCCTCCCTATCTCCCTCAAAATGTTTATGTATTTGTGTCTGCACCTCTACACCCTTTTCTCCTATGCATTTTTTCATTTTAGACTGTTTTTCTTTTACCCCACCCTTTATATATATTTTTGTTACTGTGATTCAATGTTATCAACAGAGAGCAAAGGAGTTCAATTTAATTAAATTAATTTGGTGTTATCAATTTTTCTCCCAATTCATCACTGTTTTATCAAGCTAGCTCCCAATTCATCCCTCCAATTCATGCCTGTGAGTGGCAGCTGGTCTGCCAAAGATTGGAAAACTGTGTAAGGTGACAGCATCCCGTTAGCAGACTGTTTCAGCAAAGGTGTATCTGAGATCTGCTGAAAAATTAAACAGGTGTGTAGGCATATATTAGGTGTTGAATCTGTGACCAGGTCTCCAGTAGGATTGTGTTAGCAGTCTGTTCTGGAGTAGGATTCCCAGAGGATTGGACAAGTGGGTACCCATCTTAGTTATGGATAATCCCATTATATGAATAATTTGCTTTATCCATTGTTTCTAAATTAAAACCTGCAAATAAAATGTAGGAATGTGTTTGAAAAGGTAAGGATGACATGCCAAAAGTTGTTATATAGTCATTACCTTAAGATGTTATTCAGATTCGATTTCTGAAGATGATGTTGTTGGTTAGGAACTTATTAGAAGATGTAATCCAAAGTCCTTTTTTGATAATTGTTATACAAAGTTGCTTAATTTAGCAGGAACTACTCAGAGAGTATCAATGTAGCACAAAATGTCACCACAAAATGGCTGCCAGTAGCTGGGCATCCTTTACATAGGGCTATGACCTGCATTGTGACATCACAATGCATGCAGGCAGCAGCAGCTGGAGATGGCTGTAGCTTAGATCAGCTCTGGGCCCTACCTGCCACAGTTATATAACATGATGAGAATTGAGAAATGGAGACATTATGGTTTTTCTTTTTCCTTTGACTTTATACTTATTTGTAGGTTTTATTCATTTGCTGTAATATTTTTAGATATAATTATTTTTTATAGCATAATATATATTTATATACTGTAAATCCCCTCCCCACTCATTCTTTATACCCTTCTAACCCCAGCTAATCTATATACCTAATCATGTTTATGGGGGAGGTATTTGCAATACTTATGGGGGAGGTATTTGTGTTTCTATGTTTGTATCTTTTATATTTGCCTTTTAAAGTAATTATAACATTGGGAAAATCATTTCTAATTTTTTAAGACATATAGGGGTATTCAATATGGAGCGAAAACTCAGTTTTTGCGATGTTTTCGCACCGATGACGTCATTTGCGGAGGTTTTGGTTTTACACCGTATTCAATTTCAAAGACTTTTCGCAGGTTCGAAAAGTCTTTGAAAAAAAACGGGGATAACTTTTCACCACTGAATAGATGGCGAAAAAAAGTGCAGAATTGGGGTTTAGGGGTGCAGGCTTAAAAAAAATAGCCTGCACCCTTCAGAATGACCTCTTGAAACGATCTGTGTAAAAAAAAAAAAAAAAAATCGGGACACCCCAAAAAAAGCACTTTGAATTTGAGGGCCCAAAAAAAAAAATGTTGGGGGACAAAGTTAAAAAATAGCGAACTTGACTCTGGCGGGGTCCCCAAGTATGCCCCAGGTGTTGTTTTCATTGCAGCTGCTTGCGGCAGGTGGGTTTTTCACGATTTTTTCAAGTCACTTTAGCAACTTTAAAATATGCTGACCCCCATTTTCAAGTACCCCAAATTTGCTGGGCATAGTTATTTTTCCCCAAAAAAAATTCTAAATGCTCTTCTGCATCATTTTCTGCAAAGTCGCATTTATGCACTTGCCGCGGCTATTAGAAACCCCAACTTCCTTCAGTAGTTAAAAATGGGGGTACCCATAGTGATCCCCCATGTCTACACATCTTTAGGGGGGTCCCTAGAATATTTCCCGAAAATTACTGTTTTTGTTGAACCTGTAAAAAAAAATAGCAAAAATTTACAAAAAAAATGACATAAGGTCCCCCCCCAAAAGACAAACCAGCCCCAGCCTTGCCAGCCAGTGGTGGTTTCTAAAACTACAGGGAACAAAATGTGTAGGGTTCCACCGTATTTTAGAAACCAACACCAGGCTGCAGGGACTAGTGGGGGCAAAAAAGACGTGGGGTACCCCCTATATTTAAGACAATCACCAGACCCAACCGACCGGGGTGTAATGCCACAGCCCGGAGACCCAATCACCGGGGCTCCAGGTCCAAAGCATTACACCCCAAGTCGGTCAGCGCAAGCCGGTGATCTCGGGGGAGTCGGGGGCCCCCCAAAAAAGGGTCCCAACTCTCCCGAGCACCACAGTCTTATGTTGAAGCCTGGGGCTCTTCCCCATACCCTTGCTTGGTGGGTATGGGGGTAATAGGGGGGCCAAATAATGTAACACTATTGTACTTTACAGTGGAACTACAAGTGCCAGCAGACATGCGGCACCTGTAACTTCGCTGTAAAATAAATAGTTAAAAAAGGACAGAACACACACACCGTGTCCAGTGTAAGTTTATTAAACACACCTATGCATTCACACATACTTACCTATACCAGATGTTCGGTCCCCTTGTCAAGTAGAAATCCATGGTACCTGGCCCTGCAAGAAAGATTGCATACTCACCTACATCCAGCACTGGTCTCCGCAGTAATCCATGGGTGTTTTAAAACAAAAAAAAAAGTTACCCGATCCACGGAACACAGCTATCTGTATGTGTGTTGCCACACATACAGATAGCTCCCGAATGTCAGCTCTCGGCACTTCACGGGGCATTGCCCCCGTTTTCGTCACTATAGGGGGCGTGCCCAGCACTCTCAGAGATGCTGGGCAGCCCCCCAGGCTCTCCCTACGCTAGTGAACAGATGCACGGCATCTGTTCACCTTCTGCACACCCGCTGCTCTGCTAGTCAGAGCAACGGGTGTGCTCTTCCCAACTTCCGCCCCACCGCAGTAGTTTTTATACAAAGTTGCTTAATAAAAGTAGGAATTACTCAGAGAGTATCAATGTAGGACAAAATGTCACCACAAAATGGCTGCCAGTAGCTGGGCATCCTTTACATAGGGCCGTGACCTGCATTGTGACATCACAATGCATGCAGACAGCAGCTGGAGATGGCTGTAGCTTAGATCATCTCTGGACCCTAGCTGCCACAGTTATATAACATGATGAGAATTGAAAAATTGAGACATTGTTTGTTTTGATTTTTCTTTTTCCTTTGACTTTATACTTATTTGTAGGTTTTATTCATTTGCTGTCAAATTTTTAGATGTAATTTTTTTATAGCATAATATATATTTATATGGATGAAAAAAAAGGTGGGGAGGAGGGTGAACTCCTACCCAGCTCTCGGCGCTGATGATAATAATATAACCCTGTCAGTTAGGATCAGCTGCAACTGCTTGGAGTTTAGTGTGAACCCCTATAACAAATATTGGAAAAACAGCATAGCAATGCGCTATGATCACATCTGACTGCAATGGAATATGTTGATAGACAATATAACACACATTAATTGAATAAAAAAGAGAATATTTTACTTCTTAAAAATGAAATAGATGCATCACACACAGTACATTAAACACAATACATATAACAAATAAAAATTGTGTCAGAATGGTTGCTTGTGTCAGAGAGAGAATCTTCTAGAGAACAAAGAATGAGTGATACAATTAAATGTAGCACATCAGATCAATTGTGTCATTTCCATGGAATGAATTAGTGTTGTCTTAGTTCTGTATTCACTGTTTGGAATTATTGTGTTCTCACACCTGAAATGAATATAGATTATCTATATAAATTGATTTGGGTTTGAGGATATCGTGCTAGCGTCCCAGCATATACTAGTGATATTGAAGATAATCAATTTGGAGTTGTATAGCTTCTATTCTGGAATCAATACTCCTGTATATGATGTATCCATCAACCCAATGGAAAAATAGCGGCAGATGGATAAGTGTCTTTCTCTCCGTATGTTGAAAGAGAGAAAGTGTATCTTACCGCTAACCGGGGAAGGCTGCAGCGGTGCTGTATCAGATGAATGTGATCACTGTGGAGAGCTTGTTGTCGGCGTGCCGTGGGATCGGCGGCTTCGCTGTGTGCGGCCGTGAGGTCAGCTCCGGAATCCCGCTGGCACAGTAAGTGCGGCAGTGCTCTCCCAATTGGAGGCGATCACTGCGGGGAGCTGGAAGGTAATGCTCCGTATGGGGCTGTGCAATCAACTCCAAGATCCCGCTGGCGTGATGCGTGTGGCGGTGCTCTCCCAATTGGATGTAGTCACTGTGGGGAGCTGGAGGGTGTTGCTCCGTACGGCTGGTATCTCCGCTGCCTGGAGCTGTGTGGTCAGCTCGGGAATTCTCCAAAAGTACAGGTACAGGTGTGTGGAACACAGTGGAAGGACTGGACGGCAATGACGTCAACGCGTTTCATCTCTTTAAGCTAGAGACTTTTTCAAGACTGACATTGCAATGATAATATATATTTATATACTGTAAATCCCCCTCTCTCCCCCATTCTTTATATCTTTCTAACCCCAGCTCATCTAAATTCATAATCTTGTTTATGGGGGAGGTATTTGTGTTTCTATGGGGGTCATTCAGACCCGCTCGCGAGCAAAGGACGCTCGCGAGCAAAGGATGCTCGCGAGCAAAGGATGCTCACGAGCAAAGGACGCTCGCAAGCGGGTCTATGTTGCCCCTCTGCGCATGCGCATGACGGAGGGAGCTCCATCGTGCACATGCGCGAGACCTGGATAGCGACGGGCTCTACGTCGCTCTGGGTCTCGCACCAAAGGGGGCATGCTGTCGATGTTGATTGACAGCACGCCTCCTTTGGTGGGCGTGCCGGGGGCGTGGCTGCCCGAAGGAGACGTTCCCATGGGAACGCCTACCGTCTGAAGCCGGCCCCAGTGACATCAGTAATGATGTCAGTGGGAGTGATTTTGGCTCTGATAGAACCAAAATCACTCCTGGGCTTGCGGCAGCGAGACCCTACCGCAGGGTCTCGTCGCAAGCCCGATGGTCACGATGGTCGGAGGTAGGAGGTCACTGATTCAGAGCGAGCGCTCTGGTCAGGCCCTATGTTTGTATCTTTTATATTTGCCTTTTAAAGTAATTATACAACTGGGAAAATCATTTGTAGTTTCTTAAGAACTAGTCATCAAATCCATCTATTGTACAGCTGGTTGCAAATGTGCAATTAATTGAGATGCTTTTGGTCTGTAATAATCCTTTACATGTTATCAGTTACCTCTACAGACCCCTTTCCCTCCAAAATGCTATTATATATGTATATACCCTGTATATGTTTAATTTCCACTTTGTACTATTTTCATCTCCTTACTCCATTTTGTCTTAGATTTTTGTTTTATTTTGGCTTGGTCCTATCTGCCTACCATCCCTATATAAAGGGGTGGATTGGGAATTTAAATTGGCCCTAGCAAAAACTCTGAAAGTGGCCCTATGTGCGCCACCAAAGACGCTTGTCTGACAAAGTGGGTGTGGCCTTCTGGCCAGGGATGTGGCCTAATGTGAAATGCCATGCCCGCAGGCCACTTACCCCATTTTCGTCATGCTGGGGGCATGACGAAAATGTGAGTTTCCCATATCAAACCATTTTATATTAATAAAATATATTTGCTCATTTGGTTCCATTTGCATCAGTAATATGTTTCATTAGAATTGTTGTCTTACTGATGATTACTGTACACCAGTCTTTTCTTCTAATAGTACCAGTGGTCGTACAGTCCTCTATGTGTGTCTCCAGCATTATCGTCTTGGGTGTCCCCAATGCCATTATCCTGTGTCTTCCCAGTGCCATCATCCTGTGCTTTCCCAGCGCCATCATCCTGCGTCTCCCTAGCGCCATCATCCAGCATCTTCACAGCACCATCCTCCTGCCCTAGCACATAATAGCCCCCGACCCCCACACACAGATCATATTCTCTTAGCACACAAAAGCTCCCCTCCCCACAGACAGATCATCTTCCACAGTATATCGCCCTCAGACAGATCATCCCCACCTAGCACTGCATAGCCCCCTCAGAGATCATCACCTTAGCACAGTATAAACCCCCCCAGGCAGATTGTCATCTCCCCTTAGCACACAATTACCCCTCCCCAGAGATAGATCATCATCACCCCTAGTAGAGCAGATCCCCCCTCCCCCTTAGACAGATCATTTCCCCTTAGTAAAAAATAGCTCCCTCCCCCACAGACAGATCATATCCCCTTATTACAGAATAACTCCCCCCCCTCAGATTATCATTAATTCCCCCCCCCACCCCAGACATTGCACCCTGAGACAGATCTCTCCTATCAGCCACTTAAAAAAAATAGACCTGACTCCTTCATACAGCAGGTGCCGATGGAAGTCTCCCAGGCAGCCAGCCAGCCAGCCCAGCCCCTTTTGTCTCCACTGCACTGCAGCTTCCCTGGGGCTCTCATGATTCTTAACTAAACTCAAGTCTGCCTGAGTCTCCCAGGCAGCTAGCCCCGATTGTTTCCTCTCCACTCTGCCCCCTACCAGGCTGTGAAGTTAAACCTTAACTTCACACTTCACAACCTTGGGAGGGGACAGAGAAAAGGGAACAAAAGGGCTGGCTGCTGGGCTGGCCAGTAACTTACGCCACCTGCTGCGACCGCTGGCATCTGACAAAGCTCCCTTCTGTAAAGCGGCAAAGCCTCTTCTCGTGATAGAGGAGGCCACGGGGGGCTGACAGACAGGCTGCCTGTCATACTGAAAAAAAAATTGGCAGCCGGGTGACTCGATTCTGGGGGTGGGGCCACAGCTGAGAAGTGGCCCCACAGACCAATTGGCACACCAGGATTTTCCCCGCTAAAAGTAAGGGCCAATCCACCCCTGCCTATATACTTATTTCATTTGGGCCTTGTACCCTCCCTATCTTCTTCCATATGTTTATGTATTTGTGTCTGCACCTCTCTACCCTTTTCTCCTGTATAGTTTTCATTTGAGCCTGGTTTTCTTTTACCCCCACCCTTTATATATTTTTTTGTTACTTTGATTCGATGTTATCAACAGAGATCAAAGGAGTTAAATTTAATTAAGTATTAACTTGGTGTTATACATTTTTCTCCCAATTCATCCCTGTTTTATCAAGTTATCCTCCAATTCAAGCTTGTGAGTGGCAGCTGGTTGGAAAAGTGTGTAAGGTGACACAATCCTTTTAGCAGATTGTTTCAACAAAGGTGTATCTGAGATCTGCTGTGAAATAAAACAGGTGTGTAGGTATATATTAGGTGTTGAACCTGTGACCTAGGGGTAAATTTACTAAGATTTGAGTTTGGGTGAGTTTGTGTGAGTTTGCAAACTCAAGTGAGTTTGGGCATGTTTTTCATCTCAGAAATTTACTAAAGACAAACTCGAGTGAGTTTGGAAGTGAGACTCGCTCTGAATCAGGGCCGTCCCTCCTGCTTTTTGGAGCGGCCTCCTGGCCGCTCGCATAGCTGTGGGTGACCACCATCGACAGCACGCACCCTTTGGTGCGAGACCCTTAACGACGGCTTGGCACGTCGTGCGCATGCGCACTTGTGCAACATCGACCCGCTTGCGAGCGCTCAGCGCTCGCGAGCGGGTCTGAATCAGGCCCTGAGTTCTGTCTTTTCACTGTTAAAACTCATGTAAGATTGCTAACTCGAAAAAACTCACCATCGGCCAAAATAGTGTAATGTACTTTACATGAAAAAGATGCAACTCACAAATTTACTAAGAATTGAGGGCCTGATTCAGAGCCGGACGCTATTTGCGAACGGTCGTTCAGAAAAAGGGGCCGGCTATTTAAATTGAGCACTCGCTCTTTGCAGTCTGTTGACGCCTCTATGTCTGATCAAGCGAATGAAACATGCGCTCACTATTTTGTAAAGACGCCCCCTGGCCGTTCGCATCATACGTCATCTCCGCTATTTATTAGATTAATCGAGTACATCGAAAGGCGTCTGAACTGCTCGCAGTGCTTGTGGTAGGTTTGACTTCCCGCAATCACTGCGAGCAGTTCAGGCTAAAAGACAACCAACTGACGTGGTCGATGACGCTGCTTTGTTAATTATGCACATCCATTAAACGCCCGTTTTGACCGTTTGGCACGCTTGCGTTCGGATCTCCACTCCCCGTTTTCAAGCACCTTCCCCTGTTACCACCCACAAACGCCTCATTCTGTCACTCAAATTAGCAGGCCCTCGCTGTTTTGCGAGCACACGATTTCCGACCGCAATGACTGGTTGGCGCATGCGCATTACGACCCATATGCATGCGCAGATGTGCGAACATCGCTCAGAGCGAGCGAGCAGCCGCTTACGAGCAGCTCTGAATCAGGCCCTGAGTTTCCAATCTCGTGTGAGATTGTAGCAAACTTACTGTGAAATAGAATTTTTAAATAGACCACCTCCAGAGCTGCGAGTTTGGCAGAAACATGCAAAGATCAGTGTGATTTGTGTATGTTTCTGCCTGTAAACCTGTTTAAAACCAGCACCGGACCAAACTGACTGGGGTATAATGCCACAGCCCAGAGACCCTTTCACCAGGGCTCCGTGGCCAAAGCATTACAACCCCAAGCCGGTCAGGCCAAGCCGGGGATCTCAAGGGAGGTGGGGCCCCCTCAAGAAGGGGGCCCCCCCCTCCTGAAACCCCAGGCTTGGTCTGAAGCCTGAGGCTCTTCCCCACACCCCTGGAGCGTTGAGTACGGGGGTAATAAAGGGTTAATTTGTTGGAAACTATTGTATTTTACAGTGGCACTACAGGTGCCAGCATGCCTGCCCTTTGGCACTTGTGGAACTACAAGTGCCAGAAGACGGGCGGCACCCGGACCCCCACTGTAAAATAAATAGTTAAAAAATGACAGGACACACACACCGTGACAAGAAAAAGTTTATAAAAAACACCTACCCACTCACACATAATTACCTGCTGCCAGGTGATTTGTCAACTTGTCCAAGTAGAATTCCATTTGGAGTACCTGCAATAAAGTTCCTATACTCACCTCCTCCAATGTGCTGGTCTCCAAGGGAGGTCTTTGCAAAAAAAAAAAGAATACCCGAACCATATACTAAGGTTAGCGCTGCATGTGTGTGACCACATACAGCGCTAACCTGCTCCCGACTGACCGTGAGCCCGGAGCCGCCAGCCAATCAGCGACCGCTAATTGTAGAGCGGCCGCTAATTGGCTCCTGCAACTGAAAGTTCCCACGTGGGCTGTTCAGTGAGTCAGGAGCCTCCAGCCAATCACCATTGAAAAACTCACTTTCAGCTAAACTCACTTCTTAGTAAATTGCGAGTTTTGAAAGGGAAAACTCTCCCGAGCTTTCGTGGAGCAAAGTGAGTATAAAAACTAAAAAACTCGACCAAACTCGAATCTTAGTAAATTTACCCCCAGGTCTCCAGTAGGATTGTGTTAGCAGTCTGTTCTGGAGTTGGATTCCCAGAGGATTGGACAAGTGGGTACCCATCTTAGTTATGGAGCATCCCATTATATGAATAATTTGCTTTATCCATTGTTTCTAAATTAAAACCTGCAAATAAAATGTAGGAATGTGTTTGAAAAGGTAAGGAAGACAGGCCAAAAGTTGTTATATAGTCATTACCTTAAGATATTATTCAGATTTGAATCCAAAGTCCTTTTTTGGTAATTGTTATACAAAGTTGCTTAATAAAGCAAGAAGTACTCGGAGAGTATTAATGTAGGACAAAATGTCACCACAATATGGCTGCCAGTAGCTGGGCATCCTTTACATAGGGCTATGACCTGCATTATGACATCACAATGCATGCAGGCAGCAGCTGGAGATGGCTGTAGCTTAGATCAGCTCTGGGCCCTAGCTGCCACAGTTATATAACATGATGAGAATTGAGAAATTGAGATATTGCTTTTCTTTTTCCTTTGACTTTATACTTATTTGTAGGTTTTACTCATTTGCTGTAATATTTTTAGATATAATTATTTTTTATAGCATAATATATATTTATATACTGTAAATCCCCTCCCCACTCATTCTTTATACCCTTCTAACCCCAGCTAATCTATATACTTAAACTTATTTAAGGGGGAGGTATTTGCATTTCTTATTGGGGAGGTATTTGTGTTTCTATGTTTGTTACTTTCATATTTGCCTTTTAAAGTAATTATAACATTGGGAATATCATTTGTCATTTCTTAAGAACTAGTCATCAAATACATCAATTGTACTGCAGGTTGTTAATGTGCAATTAATTGAGATGCTTTTGCTTTGTAATAATGAGAGATGTGAGGGTTTGGTTTTATTCGGTTCTTATCGCCAACTTTGAATTTCTCTTATTGGCTATCAAAAACACGTGCCAGCCGGATAGCCAAGATGATGCCAATTTTCAGATCCGAACATATCTGAGTAAAACCGAACCGCACATATCTAGTAATAATGTCTACATGTTATCAGTTACCTGTACAGACTCCAACCCCCCTCCCCAAAATGCTATTTTATATGTATACTTGTATATTTAATTTGCCACTTTGTACTTTTGTCATCCCCTTACTCTATTATGTCTTATATTTTTGTTTTATTTTTGCTTGGTCTTATCTGCCTCCCAACCCTATATATTTATTTCATTTGGGCCTGGTACTCTCCCTATCTCCCTCATTTCCTCAATATGTCTATGTATTTGTTTCTGCACCTCTTTACACTTTTTTTCTATGTATTTTTTCATTTGGGCCTAGTTTTCTCTTACCCCCACCTTTTATATATATTTTCATTACTTTGTTTCAGTGTTATCAACAGAAAGCAAAGGAGTTCAATGTAATTGAGGACTAACTAGGTGTTAAAAAATTTTCTCCCAGTTCATCCCAGTTTCATCAAGTTTTCTCCCAATTTATCCCTCCAATCCATCCCTTTGAGTGGCATCTGGTCTGCCATAGATTGAAAGAGCGTGTATCGTGATGCAATCCTTTAAGCAGATTGTTTCAGCAAATGTATATCTCAGATCTGCTACAAAATGAAACAGGTGTGTAGGCATATATTGAAATGTTAAAGAATCTGTGACCAGGTCTCCAGTAGAATTGTGTCAACAGTCTGTTCTGGAGCTGGATCCCCAGAGGATTGGACAAGTATATATCCATCTTAGTTATGCAGCATCACATTTTTATGAATCATTTTCTTTATCTAGTGTTTATAAATTAAAAACTGCAAATAAAATGGAGGGAGGTGTCTGAAAAGGAAAGGATGACAGGCCAAACATTGTTATATAGTCCTTACCTTAAGATGTTATTCAGATTTGATTTATAAAGATTATGTTGTTGGTTAGGACCTTATTGGAAGATGTTATCCAAAATCCTTTTTGGGAGCTGTTATCCAATGTCACTTAATAAAAGCAGGAACTAATCAGAGAGTATCAATGTAGCACAAAATGTCACCACAATATGGCTGCCAGTAGCTGGGCATCCTTTACATAGGGCTATGACCTGTATTGTGACATCACAATGCATGCAGGCAGCAGCTGGAGATGGATGTAGCTTAGATCAGCTCTGGGCCCTACCTGCCACAGTTATATAACATGATGAGAATTGAGAAATTGAGATATTATTGCTTTTGATCTTTTTCTTTTTTCTTTGACTTTATACTTATTTGTAGGTTTTACTCATTTGCTGTAATATTTTTAGATGTCATTATTTTTTATAGCATAATATATATTGATATACTGTAAATAAACCCCTCTCAATTCTTTATATCCTTCTAATCCCAGCTCATCTAAATATATAATCTTGTTTATGGGGGAGGTATTTGCATTTCTTATGGGGGAGGTATTTGTGTTTCTATGTTTGTATCTTTGATATATGCCATTTACAGTAACTATAAAATTGTGAAAATCATTTGTAATTTCTTAGGAACTAGTCATCAAATCCATCTATTGTACAGCTGGTTGCAAATGTGCAATTAATTGACATGCTTTTGCTCTATAATAATCCTTTACATGTTATCAGTTACCTGTACAGAACTCTTCCCCTCCAAAAAGCTATTATATATGTATGTATATTTAATTTTCCACTTTGAACGATTTTTCATCTCCTTACTCCATTATGTCTTATATTATTTTATTTTGGCTTGGTCCTATCTGCCTACCATCCCTATATAGTTATTATATTTGGGCCTGCTACCCTCCCTATCTCCCTCAAAATGTTTATGTATTTGTGTCTGCACCTCTACACCCTTTTCTCCTGTATATTTTTTCATTTTAGACTGTTTTTCTTTTACCCCACCCTTTATATATATTTTTGTTACTGTGATTCAATGTTATCAACAGAGAGCAAAGGAGTTCAATTTAATTAAATTAATTTGGGGTTATCAATTTTTCTCCCAATTCATCCCTGTTTTATCAAGCTAGCTCCCAATTCATCCCTCCAATTCATGCCTGTGAGTGGCAGCTGGTCTGCCAAAGATTGGAAAACTGTGTAAGGTGACAGCATCCCGTTAGCAGACTGTTTCAGCAAAGGTGTATCTGAGATCTGCTGAAAAATTAAACAGGTGTGTAGGCATATATTAGGTGTTGAATCTGTGACCAGGTCTCCAGTAGGATTGTGTTAGCAGTCTGTTCTGGAGTAGGATTCCCAGAGGATTGGACAAGTGGGTACCCATCTTAGTTATGGATAATCCCATTATATGAATAATTAGCTTAATCCATTGTTTCTAAATTAAAACCTGCAAATAAAATGTAGGAATGTGTTTGAAAAGGTAAGGATGACAGGCCAAAAGTTGTTATATAGTCATTACCTTAAGATGTTATTCAGATTCGATTTCTGAAGATGATGTTGTTGGTTAGGAACTTATTAGAAGATGTAATCCAAAGTCCTTTTTTGATAATTGTTATACAAAGTTGCTTAATTTAGCAGGAACTACTCAGAGAGTATCAATGTAGCACAAAATGTCACCACAAAATGGCTGCCAGTAGCTGGGCATCCTTTACATAGGGCTATGACCTGCATTGTGACATCACAATGCATGCAGGCAGCAGCAGCTGGAGATGACTGTAGCTTAGATCAGCTCTGGGCCCTAGCTGCCACAGTTATATAACATGATGAGAATTGAGAAATGGAGACATTATGGTTTTTCTTTTTCCTTTGACTTTATACTTATTTGTAGGTTTTATTCATTTGCTGTAATATTTTTAGATATAATTATTTTTTATAGCATAATATATATTTATATACTGTAAATCCCCTCCCCACTCATTCTTTATACCCTTCTAACCCCAGCTAATCTATATACCTAATCATGTTTATGGGGGAGGTATTTGCAATACTTATGGGGGAGGTATTTGTGTTTCTATGTTTGTATCTTTTATATTTGCCTTTTAAAGTAATTATAACATTGGGAAAATCATTTCTAATTTTTTAAGACATATAGGGGTATTCAATATGGAGCGAAAACTCAGTTTTTGCGATGTTTTCGCACCGATGACATCATTTGCGGAGGTTTTGGTTTTACACCGTATTCAATTTCAAAGACTTTTCGCAGGTTCGAAAAGTCTTTGAAAAAAAACGGGGATAACTTTTCACCACTGAATAGGTGGCGAAAAAAAGTGCAGAATTGGGGTTTAGGGGTGCAAGCTTAAAAAAAATAACCTGCACCCTTCAGAATGACCTCTTGAAATGATCTGTGTAAAAAAAAAAAAAAAAAAATCGGGACACCCCAAAAAAAGCACTTTGAATTTGGGGGCCAAAAAAAAAAAATGTTGGGGGACAAAGTTAAAAAATAGCGAACTTGACTCTGGTGGGATCCCCAAGTATGCCCCAGGTGTTGTTTTCATTGCAGCTGCTTGCGGCAGGAGGGTTTTTCCCGATTTTTTCCAAGTCACTTTAGCAACTTTAAAATATGCTGACCCCCATTTTCAAGTACCCCAAATTTGCTGGGCATAGTTATTTTTCCCCAAAAAAAATTCTAAATGCTCTTCTGCATCATTTTCTTCAAAGTCACATTTATGCACTTGCCGCAGCTATTAGAAACTCCAACTTCCTTCAGTAGTTAAAAATGGGGGTACCCATAGTGATCCCCCATGTCTACAAATCTTTAGGGGGGTCCCTAGAATATTTCCCAAAAATTCCTGTTTTTGCTGAACCTGTAAAAAAAAATAGCAAAAATTTACAAAAAATATGACATAAGGTCCCCCCCCAAAAGACAAACCAGCCCCAGCCTTGCCAGCCAGTGGTGGTTTCTAAAACTACAGGGAACAAAATGTGTAGGGTTCCACCGTATTTTAGAAACCAACACCAGGCTGCAGGGACTAGTGGGGGCAAAAAAGACGTGGGGTACCCCCTATATTTAAGACAAGCACCAGACCCAACCGACCGGGGTGTAATGCCACAGCCCGGAGACCCAATCACCGGGGCTCCAGGTCCAAAGCATTACACCCCAAGTCGGTCAGCGCAAGCCGGTGATCTCGGGGGAGTCGGGGACCCCCCAAAAAAGGGTCCCAACTCTCCCGAGCACCACAGGCTTACGCTGAAGCCTGGGGCTCTTCCCCATACCCTTGCTTGGTGGGTATGGGGGTAATGGGGCCAAATAATGTAACACTATTGTACTTTACAGTGGAACTACAAGTGCCAGCAGACATGCGGCACCTGTAACTTCGCTGTAAAATAAATAGTTAAAAAAGGACAGAACACACACACCGTGTCCAGTATAAGTTTTTTAAACACACCTACCCATTCACACATACTTACCTATACCAGATGTTCTGTCCCCTTGTCAAGTAGAAATCCATGGTACCTGGCCCTGCAAGAAAGATTGCATACTCACCTACATCCAGCGCTGGTCTCCGCAGTAATCCATGGGTGTTTTAAAACAAAAAAACGAGTTACCCGATCCACGGAACACAGCTATCTGTATATGTCTTGCCACACATAAAGATAGCTCCCGAATGTCAGCTCTCGGCACTTCACGGGCCTTGCAGTCCCGTGAGCCAATCAGCGGCAGCGCTCACTGTAGAGCGCCCACTGATTGGCTCCGGCAACTGACAGTTCCCACGTGGTGTGACTCACCCACGTGGGAACTGTCAGTTGCTGGAGCCAATCAGCAGGCGCTCTACAGTCAGCGCTGCCGCTGATTGGCTCTCTGGACTGCAATGCCCCGTGAAGTGCCGATAGCTGGCATTCGGGAGCTATCTGTATGCGTCCGAAAAAGGGGCGTGGCCTCCGAGAAGGGGGCGGGACAAACTGAAAATGGGGCAGAGCCTCATGGCTTCCCCCCGTTTTCGTCACTATAGGGGGCATGCCCAGCACTCTCAGAGATGCTGGGCAGCCCCCCAGGCTCTCCCTACGCTAGTGAACAGATGCACGGCATCTGTTCACCTTCTGCACACCCACTGCTCTGCTAGGCAGAGCAACGGGTGTGCTCTCCCCAACTTCCCCCCCACCACGGGACACTGCGGCCCGCGGGTGGGACAGTCCCAGAAAAACGGGACTGTCCCGCTGGAAGCGGGACAGTTGGGAGGTATGTTGTTTATAAATTAAATCCTGCAAATAAAATGGAGGGAGGTGTCTGAAAAGGAAAGGATGAAAGGCCAAAAGTTGTTATATAGTCCTTACCTTAAGATGTTATTAAGATTTGATTTATAAAGATGATGTTGTTGGTTAGGACCTTTTTGGAAAATGTTATCCAAAGTCCTTTTTGGTAGCTGTTATCCAATGTCACTTAATAAAGCAGGAACTACTCAGAGAGTATCAATGTAGGTCAAAATGTCACCACAATATGGCTGCCAGTAGCTTGGCATCCTTTACATAGGGCTATGACCTGCATTGTGACATCACAATGCATGCAGGTGGCACCAGCTGGAGATAGCTGTAGCTTAGATCAGCTCTGGGCCCTACCTGCCACAGTTATATAACATGATGAGAATTTAGAAATGGAGATATTATTGCTTTTGATCTTTTTCTTTTTCCTTTGACTTTATACTTATTTGTAGGTTTTACTCATTTGCTGTAAGATTTTTAGACGTAATTATTTTTTAGAGCATAATATATATTTATATACTGTTAATAAAGCGTTCCCAATTCTTTATATCCTTCTAACCCCAGCTCATCTAAATACATAATCTTGTTTATGGGGGAGGTATTTGCATTTCTTATGGGGGAGGTATTTGTGTGTCTTTGGGCTCTATTTATTAACATAATTTTTACTAAAATAATGTGAAAAAGGGTGTTTTCACACCCATTTCACATTATTTTAGTATCACCTATAGTTATTACAGGGCAATTGGAGTAGAATTCGTAAAATTCTACTCCAACTCCTAAGTATCACTTATTTTTAGTAAACAGATTGCATTTCCCATAATTGTAATGGGAAATGTGATCCGACCAAAGTTACTAAAAATAAATTGTAAAAAAAATACTGGGGAAAGCCCTGTGATAATAACGCCACCTGGAGGTCTCCACTTGTTACCGGACTCCTACTCTGCTCTAAACGGCAGAGCAGAGCCCGGAGCCGGTCCCAGTGATCAGCTGTGTGGTCTAAACAGACCGCAAGCTGATACACTGCAAAAAAAAAAATAGTCAAAAAAAAAATTCACTTACCTGACTCCAGGGACCGGTGGTCGGGGCTCCAGTGATGACTCCCCTCCGGTCAGCTGGTCTCCTATGCTGCACTGCAGCCCGGTCATCAGGTGATCGGGTCCCAGCGCAGTATGGGATATCAGCTGACCGGAGGCATGAAAGACATCACCGGAGCACTGATGACTGCAGGTAAGTGCTATTAAGGGAAGGGGAGCCGCGCGGGGGGGGTTCCGCAATCGTGGGGGTGTGGCTTACTGTCAGGGGTGGGGCTTAGTGCGCGGTGGGTAGCAGCGGCGGCCAGTCGACGCATGTGCGGGGCACTAGTCACGGTATTTTTTTGCGAAAATATCGTGACTAGAGTGCGTAGGGGATTCGCAGGGACAGAGCTTTCTAGCAAGCTCTGTCCCTTCAAGGGATTTGCAGTAAACCCCTGTGATATTGCCTGAATTCGCAATGCGAATTCAGTCGATAATATCACACTACAATCTGCATTACAAATGCGGATTGCAGTAAATAGTGCCTTTTGTGTGTAGCTTTGAAAATGCTGAAAATCATTTGTAATTTCTTAAGAACTAGTCATCAAATCCATCCATTGTACAGCTGGTTGGAAATGTGCAATTAATTGAGATGCTTTTGCTCTGTAATAATCCTTTACATGTTATCAGTTACATGTACAGACCTCTTCCTCTCCAAAAAGCTATTATATATATATATATATATATATATATATATATATATATTAATTTTCCACTTTGAACGATTTTTCATCTCCTTACTCCATTATGTCTTATATTATTATTTTATTTTGGCTTGGTCCTATCTGCCTACCATCCCTATATAGTTATTTTATTTGGGTCTGGTACCCTCCCTATCTCCCTCAATATGTTTATGTATTTGTGTCTGCACCTCTATACACTTTTCTCCTATGTATTTTTTCATTTGGGCCTAGTTTCCTTTTACCCCACCCTTTATATATATTTTCGTTACTTTGATTCAATGTTATCAACAGAGAGCAAAGGAGTTCAATGTAATAAAGGATTTACTTGGTGTTATAATTTTTTTCTCCCAATTCATCCCTGTTTTATCAAGCTATCTCCCAATTCATGTGTTCAATTCATGTCTGTGAGTGGCAGCTGGTCTGCCAAAGATTGGAAAAGTGTGTAAGGTGACAGAATCATTTTAGCATATTGTTTCAGCAAAGGTGTATCTGAGATCTGTTGCAAAATTAAACAGGTGTGTAGGCATATATTAGGTGTTGAATCTGTGACCAGGTCTCCAGTAGAATTGTGTTAGCAGTCTGTTCTGGAGTTGCATTCCCAGAGAATTGGGAAGTGGGTACCCATCTTAGTTATGGATAATCCCATTATATGAATTATTTGCTTTATCCATTGTTTCTAAATTAAAACCTGCAAATAAAATGAAGGCATGTGTTTGAAAAGGAAAGGATGACAGGCCAAAAGTTGTTATATAGTCGTTACCTTAAGATGTTATTCAGATTTGATTTCTGAAGATGATGTTGTTGGTTAGAAGTTAGAACCTTATTAGAAGATGTAATTCAAAGTCCTTTTTGATAGTTGTTATACAAAGTTGCTTAATAAAGCAGATCAGCTCTGGGCCCTAGATGCCACAATTATATAACATGATGAGAATTGAAAAATAGAGATTTTTTCTTTTTTCTTTGACTTTATACTTATTTGTAGGTTTTACTCATTTGCTGTAATATTTTTTTCAGATATAATTATTTTTTACAGCATAATATATATGTACTGTAAATCCACCCCCCCTCATTTTTTATACCCTTCTAACCCTAGCTAATCTATATACATAGTCTTGTTTATGGGGGAGGTATTTGCATTTCGTATATATTTGTGTTTCTATGTTTGTATCTATTATATTTGCCTTTTAAAGTAATTATAACATTGGGAAAATCATTTGTAATTTCTTAAGAACTAGTCATCAAATCCATCTATTGTACTGCAGGTTGCAAATGTGCAATTAGTTGAGATGCTTTTGCTTTGTAATAATGAGAGATGTGGGGTTCGGTTTTATTCGGTTCTTATCGCCAAGTTCGTATTTCTTTTATTGGCTATCCAAAACACGTGCCAGCCAGATAGCCAATATGATGCTGTTTTTGAAATCCGAACATATCTGAGTAAAACCGAACATATCTAGTAATAATCTCTACATGTTATCAGTTACCTGTACAGACTCCAAACCTCCCTCCCCAAATGCTATTTTATATGTATACTCGTATATTTAACTTGACTATTTGTACTTTCATCATCCCCTTACTCTATTATGTCTTATATTTTTGTTTTATTTTGGCTTGGTCTTATCTGCCTACCATCCCTATATAATTATTTCATTTGGGCCTGGTACTCTCCCTATCTCCCTCATTTCCTCAATATGTCTATATATTTGCATCTGCACCTCTATACACTTTTTTTTCTATGTATTTTTTCATTTGGGCCTAGTTTTCTTTTAAATGAAAAGAAGGTGTCTGCACTAGTTCCCATACAAAATTACCCAAGACTGGACAGTATTAATCTAAAAATGCATTATACATATATAAGACAACTGCAGTTCAACCATTAAAACACATACATTCATTGAAAATTAATAAACAATCTAGATGTGCCTCCAAACATTGAATGTGGCGGAATGGAAATCACAATATATACCCTGATTGTAACAATTATATACCTGTTTCATACAGTCTATTGGGATGCAATAGAGACACATTGGGTTTTTTAGTTCATTAATAGCTATATTGTGATATCCATTCCGCCCAGGGGCGTAACTATATTGGGTGCAGGGTGTGCGGGGAACAGGGGCCCCTGGTTCCAGGGGGGCCCCGCACCGCACACCCTGCACACATAATATGACTTACCTCTCCGGAGTTCCACATCGGCGCGGGGGTTCGGCGCTATAAAACGACTGGAAAATGGCCACGGTGGCCATTTTCCCGTCGTTTGTGCATGCGCAGTACTAAGGTGAGCTCAAGGAGAACAGAAACCTCCTGTGTAGCAGAAGGGCAATGCGCCACGGCCATTTTCCCGGTGACCTGTGTATACACTATAGACTCTAGGCACACTCTAGTGCCCAGAGTCTATAACTCCGGCGCTGGCCGCGCACAGCTCAGTGCGCTGCCGGCTGCCGGCTGCCGGGCGGAGAGGAGGGGGCCCATGTCGGAGACTGCACACGGGCCCCATCCTCTTTAGAAACGCCCCTGATTCCGCCACAATCAATGTTTGGAGTCAGGTCTAGATTGTTTATTAATGTTCAATGAATGTATGTGTTTTAATGGTTGAACTGCAGTTCTCTTTCGTTAGATGCCTGGCCAGAGTCGGGTCACTGGTAACGCAGTGGGGCTGTTCCAAGCCCCTGAAGATTTTCAACAAAAACTTTTCTTCTCTTCTGAGAAGACAGCACGGACAGTCCAGAGGACGTCCGCACTGCTGCTCCATCACCCCGCCAGCGCCGAGATGCTGGTACTGATCCGGGGATCTCGGCAGGACTCCGGGGTCTGGGCTATCAAGGACCCCATGAGAATATCTGGACTGCGGTAGGATGTCACAGGGAGCAGGTAACTCGGCTGGTCACTTCGTCGGTGACCTGCTGGGGCAGTCCTGTTTCCTCCAGGTTCTGGGGACAATCTGAGGATGATGGCAGGTAGAGCCAGACACTCAATTCCCTGCGCTGCCACTGGACCACCAGGAACACAGTCTGATGCACATTCCAGCATCCCGGGGGTTAATTGCCGGCCAGGGGAGGCAGCCTTACCTGTTTACAGCTGGCTCCTCCCCTCTCCTCAGCGTGCCTTTCCACTGCGGTCTGGCTGGGCTGAGGCAGCACTCTTCCTGCGGGTACGCCCCCTCTGCGGTCTCTGGTTGCCTTTTTCTTCAGGCTAATCGCAGATCTTTCAGGACGTGCGGAGCCCGGGTCCCCCTACATACCTCTCCTCCGATTTGGTCAGCGTATGTAGCACTATATCCTACTAGACAACTAGCCTGTGTAATTTATTTGTAGTGCCATTGTGCAGGTCTTGTCCTGCATTGTATGTGACTTTATTCTAGCGCTATTTGTCTGTAATTCTTTCTCATGCTGTCAGACATATTACTATACCGTTGCTTTTTTTCTCTGAGCCCTTACAATACAAGGGTTGTCAGGGTGTACCTCACATTTGTAATTTGTGTGGTTTGTCACATACAGAGTACATGTTCTTCTCTACATCATGTCTGGTAGTCAGGATAATGTGCAAAATTCTGCCCTGCTGTCATGCAATGCATGTGCTGCAGGGTTAGGTGCTGGAGACATGGTGCAAGAGGGATTATGTGGGAGGTGTTATAATCCTCCAGGCCCCTCTAATGTTTCAGCTACCTCGCAGGAGCCTCCTTGGGCGTTCTTTGCTAAGGCATTGACAGCCATTGTGGGGCGTTTGGCATTACCTTCTGTGTTTCCCCCGATGGGGTTCCCACAGCTGTCGGTTTTGCCCTCACTGGGCCTGCCTCAACAGGTCTCACCCATGCAGGTTCCATCTGCACCTCCTCCATGGGTAGATACATTTTCTACTATGGTGCAGACCCTGGCGGATACCTCTATGGACTTCCAGGCTATGCTGCAGGGGGATAAATCCCTGAGACAGGCTAAAAAGCCTATGCCATCATCTCAGTCTACACTACATCAGGACGATGACATGACATCTGATGACGGGGAGATTCTAGATGTCTCTGACTCTGAGCCCTCTCTGCGAGAGGTGGTGAATAAGTCTAAGATCAATATTCCGGCTCTGATATGTGCTGTCCGTTCAGCCTTAGTCATAGAGGAGGACAAACTGCCAGCTCCCCGGTCCAAGCATGCCCTGTTCAAGGAAATAAAGGTTACTTCTGTTGTATTTCCTTTATCCGTCAGCTAGTAGAACACATGGAAGTGGCTTAGAAATCGCTTGGGAAGCGTTACCAGCCTCAAAGACACCTGGCTTATGCCTACCCCTTTCCTGAGGAACATTGTACCAAATGGGAAACGCCACCGGTGGTGGATTCTCATGTGATGCGCTTAATTAATAGTGCTATTCTACCTATGCCGTCTATGTCTTCCTTGAAAGATACTATGGATAGGAAGGTGGAGGTTCGTTTAAAATCAATGTATTCTCTTTCAGGGGCAGCTTCCAGGCAGGCCATGGCTATCTCCTGGGTGGCCAACGCTATGGAGTTCTGGGCGGACTCCCTAGAGGAGTCTTTTTCTTCAGAGGCTTCCGGAGAGCAAGTTAATCTGGTGGGCAACCTCCCTGATTCAGCTACTTATATTAATGAGGCTGCTTTGGATGTCAGCCTCTTAACCTCCAGGATGTTGACTGCTGCGGTTTCAGCTCGCCGCTCCTTGTGGCTGTGCTCTTGGAGAGCAGATGCGAATTCTAAGAAAGGATTAGAGGGTTTGACTTATAATGGTGAAATCTTGTTTGGTACGGACCTGGACAAGATTGTGGATAAGTTAGCAGCGGCTAAGTCTGCGGGTCTGCCTTCGGCATCTACTTCCTCAGGGTATCGGACCTCATCCTTTTGGTCCTATCGGCCCCAAGGTAAGCCTAAGGGTCAGCCCTTTCCTTGGCAGTCCACCTCCAAAAGGACTGCCAAGCCCAAGAAGCTGGCTTGGAGTACGAGACGTCCGGCTGTCAAGTCTGACAACAAGTCCTTGGGGGATCCCAGGGTGGAAGGCCGACTTCAGTTTGCCCAGTGCTGGTGTCAGACCACCACAGACACCTGGGTAAGAGAAGTGGTCTCTCATGGGTATGCCCTCTCCTTCCGCAGAAGACTTCCCCATCAGTTTTTCTGCACAGGCCCTCTGTCAAACAAAGACAAGGCCTTACAAATCCAGAAGGGCATACAATCCTTGCTTCAAGCAGGAGTCATAGTACCTGTTCTGTTACCTCAGAGAGGAACCGGTTATTACTGCAATCTCTTTCTGGTTCAGAAACCGAACGGATCTTATTGGCCTATCCTCAATCTCAGGTCCCTGAACAAATTCCTCAGGGTACCTCAGTTCAGGATGGAAATCCTACGCTCAATTACACTGGCTTTGGAACCTGGGGATTTTATGGTGTCACTGGAAATTCAGGATGCATATTTGCATATGCCGATTGCTTCAACTCACCAGCGTTTTCTCAGGTTTGCTGTACTGCAACAACATTTCCAGTTTTGGGCTCTGCCATTTGGCCTCTCTACTGCACCTCGGGTGTTTACCAAAGTTATGGCAGTAATAGCAGCTTATCTGTGGATGCAGGGTGTCTGCCTGTTACCTTACCTGGAAGACCTTTTACTGTTGGCAGGGTCTCCAGAGGTACTTCACCACCATTTACAGCTTACAATATCTGTGCTTCAGACTCACGTTTTGTTGATCAATTGGATGAAGTCCTCCTTGATTCCATCCCAGAGGATGCTCCATCTGGGAGCTCTGTTGGATTCACAACAGCAAAGGATCTTTCTGATGGCAGAAAATATCTCCTCTTTGCAGATGCAAGTACGCAGATGCCTTCACAGTGGCCGAGTGTCAATCCACTCAGCAATGCAGTTACTGGGATCCATGGCATCAACATTTGAAATGGTGGAATACACCCAGTTTCATTCCTGGCCTCTGCAGAAATTGATCCTCCCCAGGTGGGACGGATTACCCCATCGGATAAAAGCACAAATGATGGTGCTCTCTTTGGAGGTGCATCTGTCTCTTGCTTGGTGGCAGCAGATGAGTCACCTCACCAAGGTGTGCCCATTTTGGATTCCAGATTGGGTCCTCCTGACGACAGATGCCAGTCTCTGGGGTTGGGGTGCAGTGACAGGTCCACACTCATTTCAGGGGTGGTGGACAGCAGAGGAGTCTGCCCTGCCAATTAACATATTGGAACTTTGGGCGGTCTTCAGGGCCCTGCAGCATGCCAGACTCATACTTCACAGAAAGCCCATGCAAGTTCAGTCAAACAATGCCACAACTGTGGCTTTACATCAATCATCAAGGAGGAACTCGAAGTCAGGTGGCAATGACAGAGGTGCATACATTCTGACATAGGTGGAAGGTCATCTCCCAGCTATATCGGCAGTGTTCATTCCAGGAGTTCTCAATTTGGAAGCGGACTTCCTCAGCCGTCACAACGTGCATCCAGGGGAATGGTCTCTTCACCAAAAGGTGTTTCAGCTCCTAGTGGACAGGTGGGGCCTTCCGGACATGGACCTCATGGCCTCCCGACACAATCACAAACTGCCAGTGTACAGGTCCAGAACAAGAGATGTCGGGGCAATCTTGGTAGATGCTCTGCCGATACAGTGGACCTTCCAGTTTGCGTACCAGTTCCCTCCAGTCTCCCTTCTTCCTTGAGTAATTCGGAAGTTCAAACAAGAAGGAGGCACTGTCCTGCTGGTGGCTCCAGCGTGGCCGAGACGTCACTGGTACCCAGATCTTCAAAGTCTCTCCATTGACACTCCATTGCTGTTGCCTCAACGTCCAGACCTGTTGTCTCAAGGTCCTTGCCTTTACCCGGACCTGGGTCATCTGTCTTTGATGGCGTGCCTCTTGAGACATCCCTCCTGAGGTCCAAAGGTTTTTTTGGCTCTGTGGTTAACACCATGCTCAGAGCGCGTCAACCAGCCTCTGCCAGGATTTACCACAGGGTGTGGCATACCTACTTTCAATGGTGTAGTCCCAGGGGTTATGATCCCCAGGTGTTTCAGATATCCAGAGTTTTAGCTTTCCTGCAGGCGGGTTTGGATCTTGGTCTCCGCCTTGCCTCACTGAAGGTCTCCGCCTTGCCTCACTGAAGGTGCATGTCTCTGCACTCCGAGTGTGGTTCCAGCATAGGATTGCTCCTCTTCCTCATGTCCACACTTTCCACCAGGGTGTCTCCCTTCATCCCTCCTGTGACTCCTTGGGATTTGGCTGTTGTCCTTAGGGTCCTCCAGGGCCCTCCATTTGAACCCCTAGACTCAGTGGATCTCAAATGGCTTACAGCAAAGACTGTTTTTCTTATGCCTATAGCTTCCGCCAGCAGAGTGTCAGACTTGGGGCACTTTTCCAGCCACTCCCCATTTCTTATACTTATATAGGACAGGGCGGTGCTTTGGACTCACCTAAGGTGGTTTTAGTTTCCACATTAATGAGGAAATGATTGTACCGGCCTTTATTTCTCTAGACCTCTTGGCAGCTGAGGCCTCACATGATGTGGTACGGGCCCTCCAGATTTATGTGGACCATACCAGTTCCTTTCGGAAGTCAAACTCCTTGTTTGTCCTATACTGATTTCACAAGAAGGGTTGACCAGCCAATAAGCAAACATTGGCTAGATGGCTTCATATGACGATCTCTGAGGCTTAAACTCAGGAGAGCCTTCCTATTCCCCCTTCTATGACTGCTCATTTTACTCGGTCTGTGGGTTCCTCGTGGGCATCTCGCCATGGTGCCTCAGCTGTACAGCTTTGTAAAGCGGCCACGTGGTCATCTGTCCAGACCTTTCTGAGGTATTATGCATTCGATACCGTTGCCTCTCAGTATGCTTCCTTTGATTCAGTGTTATCAACAGAAATCAATGGAGTTCAATTTAATTGAGGACTAACTTGGTGTTATAAATTTTTCTCCCAGTTCATCCCGGTTTCATCAAGTTTTCTCCCAATTCATCCCTCCAATCAATCCCTTTGAGTGGCATCTGGTCTGCCAAAAATTGAAAGAGTGTGTATCGTGATGCAATCCTTTAAGCAGATTGTTTCAGCAAATGTATATCTGAGATCTGCTGCAAAATGAAACAGGTGTGTAGGCATATATTGAAATGTTAAAGAATCTGGTCTCCACTAGAATTGAGTCAACAGTCTTTTCTGGAGCTGGATCCCCAGAGGATTGGACAAGTATGTATCCATCTTAGTTATGCAGCGTCACATTTTTATGAATCATTTTCTTTATCCATTGTTTCTAAATTAAAACCTCCAAATAAAATGAAGGAAGGTGTTTGAAAAGGTAAAGATTACAAGCCAAAAGTTGTTACATAGTCCTTACCTTAAGATGTTATTCAGATTCGATTTCTGAAGATGATGTTGTTGGTTAGGACCTTATTAGAAGATATAATTCAAAGTCCTTTTGGTAATTGTTATACAAAGTTGCTTAATAAAGCAGGAACTACTCAGAGAGTATCAATGTAAGACAAAATGTCACCACAATATGGCTGCCAGTAGCTGGGCATCCTTTACATAGGGCTGTGACCTGCATTGTGACATCACAATGCATGCAGACAGCAGCTGGAGATGGTTGTAGCTTAGATCAGCTCTGGGCCCTAGCTGCCACAGTTATATAATATAATGGGGTAGATGTATTATAGCGGCACGTACCGTGCCGCTATAACGCTTCCCGCTTTGCCTCTTTACCGAGGCGAAGCAGGAAGCACTACCAATGAGATGTAAGAACATCTCATCGGCCGGAGAGGGGGAGCGTTAACTCCCCTCTCCGGCGCTACCCGTTAGAGAACGCAGCGCATCAGCCTAGTGCTGATGCGCTGTGTCTCTTCCCGGCTGGCTCCACTGAGCATGCGTGGAGCCCTGGAGCCGGCAGCCGCCGCAGCAGGGACAGCGCTGTCCCTGCTGAGGGGATAGGTTGCCACCAGGCTGTAGCTGTCAATAACGACAGCTACAGCCGGCTGAACGGTCAAGCGTTATGACCGTTCATACATGGCCCTGCCGCTCGGTGCTGCTATCTTGTAGATCTTTACCGAGGCGAAGCAGGAAGCACTACCAATGAGATGTAAGAACATCTCATCGGCCGGAGAGGGGGAGCGTTAACTCCCCTCTCCGGCGCTACCCGTTAGAGAACGCAGCGCATCAGCCTAGTGCTGATGCGCTGTGTCTCTTCCCGGCTGGCTCCACTGAGCATGCGTGGAGCCCTGGAGCCGGCAGCCACCGCAGCAGGGACAGCGCTGTCCCTGCTGTGGGGATAGGTTGCCACCAGGCTGTAGCTGTCAATAACGACAGCTACAGCCGGCTGAACGGTCAAGTGTTATGACCGTTCATACATGGCCCTGCCGCTCGGTGCTGCTATCTTGTAGATAGCAGCGCCAATAATGATAGGGGCGCATAGCGCCCCTGTCATTTACCATCCAGACCCCCGATCATACATCGGGGAGAAGCGGCATCAGCGCACATAACGTGCGCAGATACCGTTTCTGGACTTCGTACATCTCCCCCAATGAGAATTGAGAAATGGCGAAATTATTGGTTGATCTTTTTCTTTTGCTTTATACTTATTTGTAGATTTTACTCATTTGCTGTAATATTTTAGATGTAATCATCTTTAATAGCATAATATATGTTTATATACTGTAAATACCCCCCCCCCTTCCCATTCTTTTTATCCTTCTAACCCCAGCTCATCTAAATGCATTATCTTGTTTATGGGGGTGGTATTTGCATTTCTTCTTGGGGAGGTATTTGTGTTTTTAAGTTTGTATCTTGTATATTTGCCTTTTAAAGTACATATAAAATTCGGAAGATCATTTGTAGTTTCTTACGAACTAGTCATCAAATCCATCTATCGTACTGCAGGTTGCAAATGTGCAATTAATTGAGATGCTTTTGCTTTGTAATAATTTCTACATGTTATCAGTTACCTCTACAGACTCCAACTCCTTCCCCAAAATGCAAATGAATATGTATACTCGTATATTTTAACTTGCCACTTTGTACATTTTATCATCCCCTTACTCTATTATTGTTGTGGATGTACCTGCACTATTTACATGAGACCCCTAGAGCTCGCTGATGGGCCTCATGCAATAGGCAGGGATCCACAGAGAATTAACCTGGAGTTAGCAGCAGGCAAGGCAAGAGTTAACTGCAGGCAGACTAGGCAAGGCAATAGTAACTGAAGCGGCAAACAGGTGCAGGTGTGTACTGGAGTCTGCTGCAGAAAACTAGCTTGTGGCACAGGTGGACATGCACAGAAAGAGTCAGGATGCAGATCTGGAAAGTAGCAGGCCAGCTACTCGGGATACAGGTAGGAATTATGTTGAAGCTGCAATGCTGGGTATGAACTTGGTTGTGGCAGGCCAGCTACTCAGGATGCAGGTAGGAATAATGTAGAACCTGCTTTGCTGGATATGAACTTGGTTGTGGCAGACCAGCTACTCAGGATGCAGGTGGGAATGATGTTGAACCTGCAATGCTGGATACGAACTTGATTGTGGCAGCCAGCTACTCAGGATGCAGGTAGGAATATTGTTGAACTTGCAATGCTGGATATCGACTTGATTGTGGCAGCCAGCTACTCAGGATGTAGGTGGGAATATTTTTGAACCTGCAATGCTGGATAGCAGGCCAGCTACTCAGGATGCAGGTGGAAGTTTGTAAAAGAACCAGTACTTGATATGGTTGGACTCACAGGCAGATGCAGGTTGACGTTTGTAACAGAACCAGTACTTGAAATGGTTGAACTGGCAGAATGAATCCACGCTGGGACTAGACACAAACCAAAGGTGACGCAAAAGGTAAATTGGAGGGTCTTGGCTAGGTACAGACACTGAGCTGGGATGGACACGGAACAGGGCAGAATCCCGCAGGACACAGGAGTAGGACTGGCAGGGACAGAACACTGAGGACTGAGTCTGGAAGCAAAGGTATACAATGGCAGGATACTGGACACAGGAACAAGGGTTCAAGGAACTGTACAGCATGCAGCGACCACGTGAACATTCACTAGATGCAGAAATTTAATAATATCACCGGCAGACAGGAACTGACTTGAATCCCTAATGAAGGGAGAGGTCTCCTGTGATAGGTCCATCAGGCTGAGGTCAGGTAACGAGACTACCAACAGGTGAGTAACTGCACATAGCAGCCAGAGTCAAGGTAGCTAGGATAACAACTGAGAGCCAATCAGGCAGAGAGCTGCAGCAGCACATGTAACTGTTGTCTTATTTTTTGTTTTATTTAGGCTTGGACTTATCTGCCTACCATCCCTATATAATTATTTCATTTGGGCCTGGTACCTCCCTCATTTCCTCAATATGTTCATGTATTTGTGTCTGTACCTCTATACACTTTTTTTCCTATGTACTTTTTCATTTGGGCCTAGTTTTCTTTTACCCCCACCTTTTATATATATTTTCGTTACTTTGATTCAGTGTTATCAACAGAAATCAATGGAGTTCAATTTAATTGAGGACTAACTTGGTGTTATAAATTTTTCTCCTAGTTCATCCCGGTTTTGTCAAGTTTTCTCCCAATTCATCCCTTCAATTCATTCCTTTGAGTGGCATCTGGTCTGCCAAAGATTGAAAGTGTGTATCGTGACAAAGTCCTTTTATCAGATTGTTTCAGCAAACGTATATCTGAGATCTGTTGTGAAATGAAACAGGTATGTAGGCATATATTGGGTGTTCAATCTGTGACCAAGGGCCAACTGTAATAAGATGAGAGTTTAGAAAATGTGAGAGTTTAGAAGTAAACATGCAAACTCGCATGTTTTGACTCAAAAAACTCTCACGATTTAAACTCTCATCCAGATGTTTTCCCATTATGAAGATAAAACTCGACTAAGGTGAGTGTTTACTGCTAAACTCTCACATTTTCTACACCCTCACCCTATTACATTTGGCCCCAGGTCTCCAGTAGGATTGTGTTAATAGTCTGTTCTGCAGTCAGATTCTCTAGAGGATTGGACAAGTGTGTACCCCTCTTAGTTATGCAGTGTCACATTATATTAACAATTTGCTTTATGCATTGTTTATAAATTGAAAACTGCAACTAAAATGGAGGAAGGTGTTAGAAAAGGAAAGGATGACAGGCCAAAAGTTTTTATATAGTCATTACTTTAACATTTTATTCAGATTCGATTTCTGAAGATGATGTTGTTGGTTAGGACCTTATTGGAAGATGTTATTTAAAGTACTTTTTGGTAGTTGTTATCCAAAGTCGTTTCATAAAAGTAGGAAGTACTCCGACAGTATCAATGCAGGTCAAAAAGTCACCACAAAATGGCTGTCAGTACCTGGGCATCCTTTATAGGGCTGTAACCTGCATTGTGACATCACAATGCATGCAGGCAGCAGTTAGAGATGGCTATAGCTTAGAATGGCTCTAGGCCCTAGCTGCCATATTTATATATAACATGATTAAAATTAAGAAATTGAGAAATTATTGGTTTAGATCTTTTTTTCTTCCTTTGAATTTGCACTTATTCGAGGTATTACCCATTCGCTGTATTATTTTTAGGTTTACTTTTTTTTTAATAGCATAATAAATAAATATTTATATACTATAAATAATCCACCCTTTCTTTTTAATCTTCTAACCCCATCTGATTTAAATAAATACCATTGTGTATGGGGGAGGTATGTGTTTCTATGTTTGTATCTGTTATACTTGCCTTTTAAAGAATATATAAACTTGGAAAATCATTTGTAGTTTCTTAAGAACTAGTCATCTAATCCATCTATTGTACAGCTGGTTGCAAATGTGCAACTAACTGACATGCTTTTGCTCTGTAATAATCCTTTACATGTTATCATTTAACTCTGCAGGCCCCTTCCCCTCAAAAATGCTAATATATATATATATATATATATATATATATATATATAATTTTTTTTTTTTTTTTAATTTGCCACTTTGAACTATTTTTCTTTTCCTTACTCCATTATGTCTTATATCTTTGTTTTAATTTGGCTTGGTCCTATCAGCCTACCATCACAATATCGTTATTTCATTTGAGCCTGGTAGTCTCCTTATCTCTGTCATTTCCTAAAATTTTTTATGTATTTGTGTCTGCACCTCTATACACTTTTTTCCTATGTATTTTTTAATTTGGGCCTGGTTTTCTTTTACCTACATTCTTTATATATACAGTGTATGTGTGTATATGTATGTGTGTATATATATATATATATATATATATATATATATATATATATATAATCTCCAAGGAAGAAACGGCACTCAGAGAATTGAAAGCAACAAAAGAATATATTGTGTCAGGACCTGACACAATATATTCTTTTTCTGCTTTAAAATCTCTGAGTGCCGTTTCTTCCTTGGATATATTTATATTTGTGCACTAGAGGCAGCTGTGACATTGTTGAGAGTGCCGGCAGATTGTGGGTCTATATATATTCGCTACTTTGATTTAATGTTATCAAAAGAGAGCAAAGGAGTTCAATTTAATTAAGGATTAGCTTGGTGTTATCGAGTTATCTCCCAATTCATCCCTCCAATTCTTCCCTGTGAGTGGAAGCTGGTCTGCCAAAGTTTGGAAAAGTGTGTATGGTGACAGAATCCTTTTAGCAGATTGTTTCAGCAAATGTAGATCTGAGATCTGTCGCAAAATTAAACAGGTGTGTAGGCATATATTGGGTGTTGAATTTGTGACCAGGTCTCCAGTAGGATTGTGTTAATAGTCTGTTCTGGAGTTGGATTCTCAGAGGATTGAACAAATGTGTACCCATCTTAGTTATGCAGCGTCACATTGTATGAATAATTTGCTTTATCCATTGTTTCTAAATTAAAACCTACCAGTAAAATGGAGAAATGTGTCTGAAAAGGAAAGGATGACAGGCCAAAAGTTGTTATATAATCCTTACCTTAAGAGTTTATTCAGATTCGATTTCTGAAGATGATGTTGTTGGTTAGGACCTTATTGGAATATGTAATCCAAAGACCTTTTTGTTAGTTGTTATACAAAGTTGCTTAATATATACAAAGTTGCTTAGCAGGAACTACTCAGAGAGTATCAATGTAGGACAAAATGTCACCACAAAATGGCTGCCAGTAGCTGGGCATCCTTTACATAGGGCTATGACCTGCATTATGACATCTCAATGCATGCAGGCAGCAGCAGCTGGAGATGGCTGTAGCTTAGATCAGCTCTGGGCCCTACCTGCCACAGTTATATAACTTAATGAGAAATGAAGAAATTATTGGTTTTGATCTTTTTCTTTTACTTTATACTTATTTGTAGGTTTTACTCATTTGCTGTAATATTTTTAGATGGAATCATTTTTTATAGCGTAATATATACAATATATATTTATATACTGTAAATAACCGCCCCCCATGCTTTATATTCTTCTAACCCCAGCTTATATATATATATATATATATATATATATATATATATATACATAACATTGTGTATGGGGGAGTTATTTGTGTTTCTAATGGGGGAGGTATTTGTGTTTCTATGTTTTTATCTTTTATATTAGCCTTTTAAAGTCATTATAAAATTGGAAAATTAATTTGTAGTTTCTTAAGAACTAGTCCACAAATTCATCTATTGTACTGCAGGTTGCAAATGTGCAATTGATGTGATTTTGCTCCATAATAATCCTCTACTTGCTATCAGTTACCTCTACAGACCCCTGCCCCCTCCAAAATACTCTTATATAATTACAATTACCACTACGCTATAGAAAATGTTAGAGAGACAATAACTTTAAAAATATGATTGCTGCCAAAATATTTATATCTTACTTTAACAAAGAGGGCAATGTTTGTTAAAATTATATCTACTGGGACTCTATAATTTAATACTAAATATGGGGCCATATCAATTATAATAAACTATAAGGGTGCATTGTACTTTTTTTTCATAAATAATATGGGTGCACTATTTTCTTCTTCATTTTCCTTGTGCTCACTATCAAGTGATACCATGTGGTGGCCAATGCTGGCATCCCTAGGTGCGAGGGATCCAGCGTTAGAGCTGATGCTAGGAAGCACGACCCATTATTGAATGGAAGAGAGAGGGGTTTTTTTTCTACATTGCTTTATTTATTTATACATACTGACAAAATGCAGTGTCTCAAAACCGCTTCTTTATTTCTGGTGTTTTTGTTTGGGTAGTTTGTGAAACTGAAACTTCACAAATTTCTAAATTTTTATTCGTTAAAAATCAGGACAGCGATTTTTAAAAATACCAGCAGTTTGATATTTAGTAAACTGTGTAGTTTTGAAACCAACCAATTAAGGCCCGTATTCAATTTGAGGCCAAAAGTCCAGTCTTTTCACCTGCTGGACTTTTCGCCTCCTTCACCTGTTTTCCAGGCGGAAAAGTATTGCGCGCGTGCCCGCTATTCCCCGTATTCAATTCCAAAGTAGGCGAAAACGAAAACAGGCAAAACTTGGATCAGCAAAAAAATACGGGAATTTTGGGAAATAATTGTAGGACCCCCCTAAAGATGCCCAGACCTCGGGGATCACTATGGATATGGATACCCCCATTTTTGCCTGCAGAAGAAAGTCAGCTTTTTAAATAGATGCGGCAGGTGGTTATTTTTCCCGACATTGAAGAAGTGATGCAGAAGAGCACTTAGTTTTTTTTTTTCGTTTTTAAAAGTAGTCCCATCAAATTTGGGGTACATGAAAATGGGGGTAAGCATATTTTTAAGACCATAAAGGTAATTTTTAAAATTCTTCTAAAATACACCTGCCGCTACTGTGCGCAATAAAAAAAGCACCTGCCACATACTTGGGGACCCCACTAGAATTAATTATGTTAGTTTGGCAATTTTTTTCACTTTTTTTTTTTCCACCCCGAAATTTTAAATAATTTTATTGGGGTGTCCCGATTTATTTATTTTTTTTGCACATTTCGTTTTAAGGGAGCATTCCCAAGGGTGCAGGCTATTTTTTTTAAGCCTGCACCCCTAAACCCCAAATCTGCACTTTTTTTCACCTGCTATATGTAATTGAAAAGTTATCCCTGTTTTTTTTTAAAATGACCTTTCACCCCATTTACGAAAAAAAACGGGGATTTTCGGGAAATATGCCTGGGACCCCCCTAAAGATGTCCAGACATGGGGGAACCATTTTTGCCTGCTGAAGAAAGTCGGGGTTTGTAATAGCCGCGCAAGGTGCAATTTTGCGGCTATGAAGAAGTGGTAAAGAATAGCACTTTGTTCCCCTTTTTTTTTTTTTTTTTACCCCCAAAATGAAACATCATTTTCTGGGGTGTCCCGAATATTTTTAAACTTTTTTTGATGCAGTTTACCTTTAGGGGACTGTCTTAAGGCTGCACGGGGGTTCCCGCAATGTTGTACCCCAAAACTGCAATTCTGCACTTTTTTCCGCCTGCTATTCATAGGCGAAACTTTTCCGCCTATTACATTGCATTGACTTTCCGCCTAGGCGAAAAGTCTTCCAAAATGAATACGGAGGAAACTCAAAACAGGCAAAAATGACGACATCGCCGAAAAAGTATCGCGGAAACAGACTTTTCACCTCAAATTGAATACGGCCCTAAGGTTGAAAACTGGAGGTTACAAAAACTGCTTTAGTTTCCAAAGTTCAGTTTTGAGTTACAGTAATAGTGAATTCTGTTAATTGGTTTACTGTTGGCTATATGCTTATACTAGTAGTAGTATTAAAATAGAATTATTTAGAAAAATCAACGCAAAAAGTTTTAAACTCATATCAACTAATTTACTTAAAAGAAATACAGGAGAACTCTAGGTAAGATAACAATAATGGGTGTGGTATAATAGATCTACATGAAAAAGGTCGACAATGTCTAGATAGACACCAGATATCATATAAGTAGAGCTCTAGGCTTGTTCATTATGCTGAAGGACAGTTGCTATAAAAAGTCTTCAACAAATCATTGTCAGGAACCTACTGTAGCTGCTGCCTACAACTTGCAGCGTATTCCATTTCAACCTGTGTATGTCTAGCATACTTTAAATTGTAAACTAGACAACTGAACTACCCGCACAGATAAGTGTATTCTTAGTCCTTCCTTATAAAGATTATATTGAGTTTTTTACAGTAATTTATGTAGAAGGTTCACCCTGGAATACAATTAACAGTATAGAGTAATGTAAAGAGAACAGCTTATTCCTTTATGGGGCACTCATGGACCAATTATTATTACAATTTGACAAACTTGATGTCAACTAGATAGAGGAGATTTTTACAAATATTAAAATATAACGTTTATTGTTATTTGAAATAAAAAAGTTGTCCACGAAATATAAAATACATCAGTAAGCAATCATATATGGATCAGTAAATATGATCCAAATAGAAATTTGCTGAATGAAAAAATTATAAAATAAATCATGAAACCACTATGTGTCTCCTGTGTGTTTTATTTCTTCAGTATGTTCAGACATACATACGGCCACAGGACATGAGTGGTGAGGTAACGGAGGCATCTGACCGTATCCCTCTTTGCAACCCCGGGCCACTATCCAATAGGGAGGAGTGGTGCTCCAGAAATCTACCTTTCCACATGTGTAATGGGCCCATTAAGGATGATGAATAGGTCCTTCAGTGAGGTGTTGGACAGAATCATAAGCGCAAGACCCCCTTCACAGCTCAGGCCCTTACAAATGTACCACCCATACTCCATGATGGCCCAGTCCTAGGGAAAAATTATGGTCACCACCCACTAGGGGGTCTATTTGCTAAACAGTGTTAGGAGACAAAGTGAAAGGAGATAAGGTACCAGCCAATCAGCTCCCAACTGTCATTTTTCAAACACAGCCTGTGACATGGCAGTTAGGAGGTGATTGGCTGGGACCTTATCACATTTCAATTTATCTCCTAACACTGCTTAGTAAATAGACCCCTATATCTTTTTAATTTCACTTATTAATTATTTACTCACTTTTGAACATTGCCCAGGAAAGGACTAAGTACTGTATATTTCATTATTTTAATAGCACAAATAGACTGTGATGGGAATTTGCCAATGAACGATACACTTGTGGGGCACAGTTGCTAGGGGCGGGCTTGTAAACATTAGGGTTTCAAATGTATTTAGGTGCTGTTCTTTAAATATTAGCGATACATGCACCCTGAATAAAGGGGGTCACAGGGCCTGATTCAGAGATGACTGCATTGCCCATTGTTGCTGCAATTCCGTACGCAGCAGACTTGTGAAAATATGCTAATGACTCAGCCGCCGTCTTGTGGACTGAGACACCCACCTCCAGTGTCTCACATCCACGCCGCTTACAACAGCGAAAACATCGGTCATACATCGAACCTATGAGCAATCTTATGCTGTCCCAGAATGAGTGTCTCACCTAAGACACAGGGGCGTCCCCAGCTGCATACGAATTCGCAGACGCTCACTAGTGCATGCCCAGAAAATGGCCCCAACACACATCCCTATTACCTCTCCCAAACACTGACTACCTGTTACTCACATTGCAAATAAATTCTCTCTGCAACCACTGGGTCTCATTCAGAGATGTACATTAATTCGATGATGAACGTACATCTCTGATGTTTCCGGGACTGCACCTGCGCAGGGCCCGTTCTGTGCATGTGCAGCACAGGTCCTGCTATTACGTTCGCAGAATCCCCAAGCTGCAGCATGATTGACATTTGGGGGCGAGTGGGGGGCGCGTCTGGTCGCCGTTCCCGGAAACGAGGGCGTGTCGGATGGATGAGGCCAGGGTTTGTGTCAGCGGATGCAGATTCCTGGCCTCCCAAGTGACCAGCTCCCAGTCAGGCTGTGGGAAACTTCAGCTCCAGCAGCCTGACCAAAAGAGCAGCCATCGTGGCCATCGGTCACAATGGTTGCTATGGAGATCTCAGGTGGCAACGTCGGTGCTGGGATCGCAAATGCACACACCACCTTCTGCATTTGCATCGGAGATGGGTGGATTTATACAGCCGTTTGTGTGCGGTTCTGCAAATCCGTCCATCTCTGAATCAGGGTCTCCAGAGATTTGACGCATATGCAGTGGCAAAAAATCGATCCACTGCGTGTATCTCTGAATCAGGCCCACAATTTCTTTAAGCAAATGTGGTTATCCAGATGCTTTGGCAGTTACCTGTACATTTCATTTGTCCTGTCATCTTCTCAATGTATTATTACACAGGACCAGAGACATGCTGTACACCAACAGGACAATGCTTAGTGATTGCTGTAGGCTTCACAACAAGAACAATTTGTCATTACATATATAGGTATACTGTGTGTTGCACTGATTTAGATTTTAATCTAATGATATTATAATGTATGAAAGGCTTTGTGGATTTGTCTCCCCCTCTCCTCCATACAGGCAGTTGATAATTTATTTCAATCAAAGCTGCAGCTGGATATGCGCGATAGACAATCACTCTTAACAAATCAGGGTCATTATATGTACACCATTTTCAATGAATTACATCAGAAATCAATTATTTGTTTTTTTAATTAAAATAATATTTTCTTGCCCTGAAAACAAAACCCACATTCATGAAAAGAAATATAGGCAGCCGGAGCAGGTAGTGACATCTGTGATGAGGAATGGACCTTTTATATCAGGCCTTTGAGGAACCATCTGCAGTCATTCTTCTCAGCAGACCTTTTCGTCTGATGGATTCAGTGACAATAGGTAACCACACAAGCCCAGTTACCAAAAACATCAGTCCGATGGAAAGGAAGACCGGTCCCAACACATATGGCACATCCACATACTTGGTAAAGTAAAAGATGGTGTAAAGGATTCCTATGAGGAAAACAATCCCCCCAAAAATCAGCAGAGTGAGGGGTCTGTGGTAGTAAGACCATTTACTCTTCTCCATAACAGCTGGCTCTATAGGACTTCTTCGAGGTATGTGTCTCAAGCCCACTGAGCTCTCATCTGCAGAGTGGCATTCTGATACGATGGGGCTTATAACTAGAGACATGCTGCAACAGGGAGAAAGCAGACACAGTAACGAAATCCATGAATCGAACTAGCACTACACCAGGGGTAGCCAACCCAGTCCTCGAGAACTACTAACGGTTCACGTTTTCCAGACCACCTAGCTGGTGCACAGGTGTAGTTATTACTAACACATTTTAAAAGATCCACAGGCAGAGTTAATTTTTTCATTGGTGATTCTGTGATCTGAGATCTGGAAAACATGTACTGTTGGTAGCTCTCGAGGATCAGGGTTGGCTACTCCTGAACTACACAGTCCATTATTAAACCATACTTTCCCATTTATAGGCTTCAGTTTTATTCAGTTGACTTAGCATATCTTTATTATTAATATGATTTTATTTTTACTGTTTTATGTAAGTGGCCCATAAGACAAAAGACTATACAATTCTTACCACTTCTCTATCGCATATTTTCATTTATTAAGTTGATATTATTTTCTGTGCTGAGTCAAAATTAAACTTACTTCATTATAACTCCTGCTAAACAAATATTTTGGACTGTAATTTACTGCAGTAACCATTAAACCTGTTATTTTCTATATGACATGTTTATACTGAATTTTGAGATTGCAGTTGTTGCTATATAAAAACTATTTTTTATTTTAGAAAGCAATAAAAAAAATATTGTCAAAGGACAGCACTCCTGATTCTGCTGCCAAAATATAATAAAACATTTCAATTTAAACACCAGTGAATACGAAACAACATATAATATAGTACTTTAAGTGCTTAGTTTCTGTGGTTTCTTCTCCTTTGGAGTAGGATGCATCAAGCCTAAAATGCAGTCATAACTCTGAAAGCGAAGCTTTCCGAAGCTTGTACCCCTCAGGCAACGCCATCTAAAGATGGCATTGCCTAATAGAAGCCTACGACCTTCTTACTGCATAGTTCTCCAGGAGGAATCCAATAGGATCCCTCCCAGTGTCCCCTGCGGCTTGTGCATGCATTGGCCAATGGCAGAGCATACACAGGAGGACTCCTGGGTCATAAACCTGGAGGTCGCATACTGCAAAGGACAGCTCTTATCTTTGTATAAAACTTGCCGATTTTCACAGTGATTCTGCATATGTACACCACAAGCATGATAACCAGAAAGTCAACAGGTATTAATTGGACACTTTCAGATAGGATTATATAATCTTACTAGCAGGGGAGTAGCATGGGTGGTTCCAGTGGAGCATGAGCTCCGGGCGCCATAATGGACAGAGGGTGCCATCCAGGGTTCCGAATTCATGGGGCGCTGCACAGTATGATGGCCGCCTGTTAGTTTTATCTCGGTTTGTTTGCTTTATATCCTAAATAAGTTATGGATCTGAGATCCGTTTCTACAATCATGCTCCCTCAAACTGCCCAGATTGCCTCCCCTCCTGCCCTCCCTCCTCTGTGATCATCTTCTGTCACCTCCCCTTTCCTGTCAGATTGATTACATTCACTTCTCACCTCTTTAATATGCAGCCGGCTTAATCCCGGTGAGGGCTAAATGACAGGCGTCTAAATCTAGACGCCTGTCATTTTACCGACGCCAGGAGACCGGCGCCCGGCCTCCCGATTGAAGTGATGCCGAGTGCGGACAGCCGCGGGGGAGAGGGTTAGGTTAGGGGTTCCCGGGGGGGACTTAGTAAGGATACTGGATTTAAACCTCTATGAGCTCCTGCCTAAACCTTCTAAAAACCTGCCTATACCTTCTAAAATTTACGCTATTTGCGTACGCAGTCATCCAGTAAAATAAAGACTTCAGACCTTGAACATGTGTTTCCAAAGCACAAAGTATTATTCCAAGCAAAGTACAGTTACTTACACGCTGTGATCTAAGTACAATTTAGCGCAAAGAAATTATACAGACCCAAAATACAGTTATACATACGCACGCGCTCTGGGACCAGATTCCGGCATCAGCAAGAAACCTCCATCAACAGCATCAGCATGAAGACTGAAGACTGGGATCAGAACACATATTTATACCCCCACAGAAATAAACTAAACAATAGAGAGATTCGTTGCGATCCCATTGGCTCCCCATCACGGTGCTTGTGTTACAGGACATTTAACAGGTTGATTCAAATGGACACAGAGCAGCCTCCGACAGCTAGTTATTTCCGTTTTCCCGCCTCATGCAAATCTAGGCTGTTGGCTTTACAAAATACATTTTGGTGCTTTAACTTTCTACGGTCCATAAGTTGAGAATGCATGTTGCGATCTTCACACCGATGATACCGGGAAGCTGTTGACAAAGTGCAGATCAGTATAACACCAAACATGGCTTATTTATCATGTATTAAACCTTAGATACTAAATAGCATTTATTTCACAGCATTTATAATAAATGAATATAACTTCAATCTTACACTTTAAAGCTATGGAACCTTTTATGTGAATGTGCAATGTGTGAGTGTTAGGGGTTTGGGAAAAGACACTGGTTAACTTGGGGCAGATGTGTACGCACAAAGCTAATAAACAGCGTTCGCATGCGGGGTATTATGCATTCGCTAATGTGCGACATGTTAACAGTGCAACTGTTTGTATTAATGTGTGTATGTGGTATGGTAAAAGATGCGATCGCCTGATGCTAATAATAGCATCGCTATATATGTACTTAAGTGTGAGTTTAGCTAAAATGGCGCTGGGCGGCCATTCGCAAAATGGCGTCTTGCAGATCTCATTTTCAAGATGGTGTCTTGCAGCCAGTCGCAAGATGGCATCGTTTCAATCTAATTTTAAGCTGATCTTGTCTCAGCCTATTATCCAGCTTCGACAGTCCACCCTTTGATAGTGAACAACATGCTATCACACTCTGATGTTAAAATTAATTTAGGCATACATTTATATATTATTTAATGTTATATTATGGGATGGCACAAAGTGGTTCTTAATCCATCAATAATGTGTCTCTTAGGGGGGGACATAAAACTACCATTATACGCACACCGCGGATCTTGGAAGATCATGGGAATGATGTGGGGATGTATCAATCCTATAAAGGAAGTCTTGAGGGGAATTAGGGACTTACATTATTTGAGGTGTTTTTAAAATAACATTTTGATCATACATTTTGTGCATTGTCTAAATATAATACATTATATGATGGTGTTTCCTAGTTCAGGGTTGTAATGCAGTTCTACATTTACCTCAGTATTCATATGGGCACTACAAACCAGCATCATAATTTCGCTCTTCCGATTTACCTTATTTTTACTTTTCCACACTTCAGCACGTTAGGAACACATTTGACACATATGCCAATTACTATGATGACAACCAGTATAAGGATCAGGAGTTTACCTATGCTTACAATCATTTCCTGGACCCACTCCCCTAGACCTGAGAACCACTTCGCTGGGTTCAACCATGACACCCATTCCTCTACTTTCTCCTCTACTTCAGCCACTGAAGCATTGTGGTTCTTCCGAAATTCCTATTTTAGCTGCAGAATTTCATCCATCTTACGGTCTATCACCTCCTTGGGGTCGCTGGTATCATTGGTGACATAGGTGCAACACTTCACTCCAAATTGAGTGGCCAAAGTTACACAGTATCCTCCAGTGACAGCAGTTAAATAATTTAACACTAGCCTGTGTTGCACCAGTTCTTTCTTGTACACTTGCATTTCCCTCCCTGTATACCTGAAGGTGTCATCATACATCTCGGTGATATTATCTATCAATTTAGCAAGGTCCTGAATATATCTAAAATTGAATGTACCCCGAGCGATCCTGGTGGGATCCAGTGCTACTAAAACTTGAAAGCCAGTTACCTAAACGTGTCATCATACATCTTGGTGATATTATCTATTAATTTAGCAAGATCTTGAATATATCTGAAATTTAGTGTAGCCCGAGCGATCCTGGTGGGATCCAATGCTACCAAAACTTGAAAGCCAGTTGTTTCACTAATCGATTGTGTGGCTTTATGCACGTCACCAGGTATCATATTACTTTGGTCTCTGTGTTCACACTGTGTGTGAAGATATGGTGATGGTGTGTTTTTATGAATACCAAGCATTTCACCATGTGTAAGGGTCATAATTTCTGGAAGTAGTCTTCCAAAATAGCATAACAATTACGGTACTGAGATTGGTCAGACACTCCCCTGATTTGGCATAGCACTCCTCCTCCTGACTCCACTCCATCAGCACTGCCATCAGCTCCCATCTCCTCTATCGGTCCTCCATCACAGAAACTGAGTATCCACAAACAGACCATCACGACAGAAACTCTGGAAGAAAGAACTAGGATGACCACAGCAGACCACTCCATTGCTGGAAGCACTGATCTACACATTTCTTTAGCTCAGGTATCTCACCGCACCTTTTTACCCTCCCGGAACAGGCTCGCAATCGACAGGTTCACGTTATCTGCCTCGACTCCACCCCATATCTCCACCGGTTGGTTGACCTTTCCACAGTGAGTGGAATGGACCCAGGTATCTCTCTCGGCCACCTTCAGCAACACCTGATACGGACCTTCCCAACGATCAGTCAAACAACCTGAGCTAAAAAAATGTCATGACAGTTTGCATCAGACATGTTAGAAAATAACATTTACAATTTCAGTTGTTCTTACTCATCTTCGTGAGACACTGCACAGTAACCTCATTATCATATTTTCACATGAGGTTGCCTGTTAAACAGTATCTCAAAGGGGGACAGATAAAAAGACAGTCTGGGATGATCTTGATATTAATACCCATCACCTTACACATGTTCTGGAAGACGTCACCTGTGAAATGAGTACCCCAATCACTTTTAATAATTCTAGGGATATCGTATCTGCATACAAATTCCTGCAATTAAATCCTGTTATTAATAGCTACTGCTCTAGGTAGTGTCTCAGTCCCTGGGTTTGGACAGTTTCCCAAGTACTTGACCTTAGCCTGCCATGGCTGCAATTTGTCCTTAGCAACCTTGTGTCCTGTGTGTGAGAGATGAAGCACAACAGTTTAGTATCATTTAAACATGGTATAAATGAAACAGGGCATAACAATAAATTGTCCACATATTGTATCAGAGCACAGATCTATTGGCAGGTTGGAAAGATTGTAAACAGTCATATAAGGCCTGGGAGAAGATACTGGGGTTGTCTATGAACCCATGGGACACTCGTGTCCATGTGTAGTGTACACCTCCCCCTTGGTGAGAAAAGAAAAATACTGACAGTCAGGGTGTTAGGGCACAGGGAAGAAAGCAGAACAGAGATTGGGTATCAGTTACACCAATTACCATTACCAGTTTTTCCCTAGTACTTCCCGTCAACCTGTCTATCTGCAGACCACAAGTATGACCTGACTCCTAGCGTTGGCTCCCACTCTCCAATAAAGCATTAACGGCCACAAATGGAGCTGGTGCCTGTTGGAGGTTTCCTGTATTCTGTGTATATCCCTTATGAGGGTATACAGGTACTGTCTGGTTTGGGAGTCCTACATTCTTCACTTTGCAGTACTCACTTAGGTGTCCCACTTGGTTGCAGTTAAATCATTTTTGTGAGTGGGGTGGATGAAAGGATTGTTGTGGGGGTTGAGCAGGAGGGAAAGGTGGTGGGTATGGGTAAGGTTATTGAGGGAAAGGATATTGTGGGGGGTATGAAGTATGTGGGTAGTATGGGACTTGTGGCTGTGTGTGATAAGTGGGGTAGGGCTGTGTTTGCAGTGGTGTGGGATTGGTGAGGACATGTAACTGTTCAGGTGCAGGTGTGCGTGTGGGTGCAGGTGTGTCTGCTGGCTGTGATGTTACCGTCATTCCTTCTAGAGCTTGGATACTGACAGCCATTAGTTTCTCGCTCTGGGTCTCTCTCTTCTTTGAGATGTTTTTGTCATGTTCTATGGCGGATTCTATGAGGGTATCTATTGTGACTCCCCTCCAGCCAGGCTGTGAGGTCTGAACCCGGGTCTTTAGGTCTTTTTTACGGCCATCCATGAGTATAGTGACAATCATTCCCCTGTGGTGAGTGCTATCTTTAATATCTTCTAACCCAGTGTACTGGGTGATAGCATGCAGAGCCCGGTCGCAGTAATCTTCTGCAGATTCACTCTCTTTCTGTTTTATGGTGAAAATTTTGTTCCAGTTAACTACTACTGGAAAATATATACCCAATTGAGTTACAATGCGGGAAATGTTACCTTGGTTTACTTGGTCTGTTAAGGGAACGTCACCTTCCAATACACAATCCGTGATAAATTTTGTCACGTCGATATTGCATGGTAGACAGGCCCTTAACACCACTCGCCAATCTTTATTGGTTGGCTCGTGAGAACTACCCAAATTTCTCAAAAATCTTTGACATTTGGCTAGTTCCTTTTTGGGATTGGGGAAATCATTCATGATGGAATTTAGCTCTGCTCTTGTCCAAGGACAATGCATTACCACATCCCATGTGGCACTACTCCGTTCGCATCCGCATTCCCATTCGGAACAGTGATTGTCCGGATGGGATGCAGACCGGCCGCACTGCTACCTTTGACCTTATTACCTGGCTGGAGATTTGAAATGGCAGACATGACAATAGGCTCATTATCCACATCATAAACATTTTCCTTATGGTTACTTAAGAGAGGGTACAAATTACTTTTTACATTTTTATGGGTTTTTTCAATAACTGTACCTGCACCCCCATCCACATAAGGTGGTGGTGGCGCGCGTGAACTACTGGCAATACCATCTGCAACTCTACCTTGCTGCACGTGCGTGCTGTTTTGCGGTTCGCACGTATTGCAATCTAGCGCCACAGGTGTATTTTCTGGTAATGCATTCGCAACGCTAGTTTGCGTTGCTTGCACATTTTTAAACCATGAATCCGCTTCATGCTGTCACAATTTTAAACATATGTAATATTTTACCTTTTTCACTCGAGAATGCACCAAACAGATGTGAGCTCGGACATTATTCAATATCTCCTTATCAAAACTACCAATTCTAAGAAACGGCCTAACACTCTTCCTCGTCATATTAAACCATAAATCACAATACCTGGTTGCATTGGCACCGTACTTAATATGCATAATATGTCATGCCAACCCAAGTGGCGCTTCCAACAGCAGCAAATCATTTAACATTTCTACCGTTTGCTTGGCCCCCATCCTGGGAGAACCCTAAGTTTTTCAATAAAGATTTAAACTGGTAAAAGACAGTCTAGATACTCTCACTTACCTATGGAAGTTATTTCTAGATGCTCTCACTCACCTATCGAAGAAATTTCTAGATGCTTCCACTCACCTATGGAAGAAATTTCTAGATGCTCCCACTCACCTATGGAAGAAATTTCTAGATGCTCCCACTCACCTATTATCTCTCAGTTTACAATCACAAGTTTCCAGTGCGGCTTAATTACAATGCTCCAGTAACCCAACCTAATTACTAAACACTGCAATCACACTGAGAGCTGGTCCCTACAACAAAGACAACATGTACACCTGCTGATGTGTATAGAATGGTAGCTACTACCGAGCAACTAGGCTAACTCCTGCACCTAGCCCTTAAGGATCATACAATACCTTTAACATTTAGGACCCGTGTTACACCCTAAACAAACACTCACAATCACACACTTTTCCTGCGCAGTAAAATACACGTTAACCCAGTTATTGGCAACAATTGATAATGTAACCTCAACGGCTTTGTTTAAACATGTGGCAGCACAACCGGAAATACGTATACGCTATTGTGCGACTAGTCGCATACACAATAATGCGACTACTACATAATCGTATGACTTACCCTTTGCTGCGTACGCAAAAGTGCGCCCCTATTGCGCGCAAAAATGCGACTCAGCCAAGTGCGCACTACTGCGGCACCCCTTTTTAACGTAAAATAGTATCAACAAAGGAAAACAAACTTTCTTGTCCCTGGATTCTAGTCAGCATCCCTTGCTTACACGATAACGGGTAGCGATCTCTCAGCATCGAGTGGTTGCAGGTAAACTGCTTGTGGCCACTATCCACCCTTTGGTGAGATATCGATAACCGTATGTATATCGTGTGAGTAGGTAAGTGACCTCACACTACGAGCCCCCAACTAAGGATACTGGATTTAAACCTCTTTGAGCTCCTGCCTAAACCTTCTAAAAACCTGCCTATACCTTCTAAAATTTACGCTATTTGCATACGCAGTCATACAGTAAAATAAAGACTTCAGACCTTGAACATGTGTTTCCAAAGCACAAAGTATTATTCCAAGCAAAGTACAGTTAGTTACACACTGTGATCTAAGTACAATTTAGCGCAAAGAAATTATACAGACCCAAGATACAGTTATACATACGCACGCGCTCTGGGACCAAATTCCGGCATCAGCAAGAAACCTCCATCAACAGCATCAGCATGAAGACTGAAGACTGGGATCCGAACACATATATTTATACCCCCACAGAAATAAAATAGAGAGGTTCGTTGCGATCCCATTGGCTCCCCATCACGGTGCTTCTGTCACAGGACATTTAACAGGTTGATTCAAATGGACACAGAGCAGCCTCCGACAGCTGGTTATCTCCATTTTCCCGCCTCATGCAAATCTAGGCTGTTGGCTTTACAAATACATTTTGGTGCTTTAACTTTCTATGGTCCATAAGTTGAGAATGCATGTTGCGATCTTCACACCGATGATACCGGGAAGCTGTTGAGAAAGTGCAGATCAGTATAACACCAAACATGGCTTATTTATCATGTATTAAACCTTAGATACTAAATAGCCTTTATTTCACAGCATTTGTAATAAATGAATATAACTTCAATCTTACACTTTAAAGCTATGGAACCTTTTACGTGAATGTGCAATGTGTGAGTGTTAGGGGTTTGGGAAAAGATGCTGGTTAACTTGGGGCAGATGTGTACGCACGAAGCTAATAAACAGCGTTCGCATGCGGGGTATTATGCATTCGCTAATGTGCAACATGTTAACAGCGCAACTGTGTGTATTAATGTGTGTATGTGGTATAGTAAAAGATGCGATTGCCTGATGCTAATAATAGCATCACTATATGTACTTAAATGTGAGTTTAGCTAAACTGGCACTGGGCGGCCATTCACAAAATGGCGTCTTGCAGATCTCATTTTCAAGATGGTGTCTTGTGGCCAGTCGCAAGATGGCGTCGTTGCAATCTAATTTTAAGCTGATCTTGTCTCAGCGAATTATCCAGCTTCGACATAGGGTTAGGCACCCCCCCGGGAGGTTATGGTTAGGCTAGGGGGAGGGAGGGTTAGGCACCCCGGGGGGGACTTAGGGTTAGGCACCCCCCCGGGGCACTTAGGTTTAGGCACCCCCCCGGGGGACTTAGGTTTAGGCGGCGGGGAAGGGGGGGTTAGGTTTAGGCACTGGGGGGGAAGGTTAGGGTTAGGCACCCTAAGGGAGGGTTAGGGTTAGGTGGTAGAATAGGTTAGTGAATACTTACCTGGGGACGATCGGGATTTTTATCCTTGTCGGGCTGCCACTGTTGGGATTTGAACCACTGGGCATGGGCCCGGCGGTAAATCATACTACACCCCTTTAATTCCCTCCCCTATCTACTATGGGATCGGCTCTTTGCCCCTGTACACTCCTTTTCATATTGGCTTCTGTCATCACCCCTCTCCTCACCTTTTCTTATTGGCAGGTATGAGTTTAAAAAAAAAGAAGTCACTGCTTTGCTATAACAATATTATAATATATATATATATATATATATATATATATATTCATGGGGATGCAGTCCCCATGTATATATAATATATAAACCCTCTACTTATGCATATATTGGGCTGGAGGTTCGAGCTATATGTAAAATGAGTAAATGGGGCTCTCATGTCAATAACCAATATCAATCTTAAAATAAAGCATAAAATAACCTGTGATGGATGTAACACTTATCCCCACAAATAGGCTCTGGGACAGCGGAGGTGCAGCACTGTAGGCACAGAGGGCTCTATTTGCTACAATCCGCATATTGAATGCGGATTGTAGTGTGATATTACCGAGTGAATTCGCATTGCGAATTCAGGCAATATCACAGGGATTTACTATAAATCTCTTGCAGGGACAGAGCTTGTGATAAAGCTCTGTCCCTGCGGATCCCATCCGCACTCTAGTCGCGGTATTTTCGGAAAAAATACCGCGAGTAAGAGCCTGCGCATGCGCTGACCCACCGTCGCTGCTACCCCCCACCGATGCTAAGCCCCGCCCCCCGCGATTACGGACCCCTGCGACCCCCCCTTTCCCCCCTCGTGACCCCCCCCTCCCTTCATTACACTTACCTGCATCCTCCTGGCCTCCGGTGATCTTCTCCGGGCTTCCCGATCAGGTGATCTCCCATACTACACTGGGACACGATCACCTGATGACCGGGCCGCAGTGCACTATGGGAGACCAGCTGACCGGAGAGGAGCCATCACCGGAGACCCGATCATCGGTCCCTGGATTCAGGTAAGTAAAAAAAAAATGTTTAAATTTTTTTTTTCTTTTTTTACAGCAATCAGCTTGCAGTCTGTTTAGACCACATAGCTGATTACTGGTACCCGGCTCCCCCCTCTGCTCTCCCCGTTAGAGCAGAGTGGGAGCCCGGTATTTTTTTACAATTTATTTTTAGTAACTCTGGTCGGATCACATTTCCCATTACAATTATGGGAAATGCGATCTGCTTTACTAAAAATAAGTGATACTAGGGGTTGGAGTAGAATTTTACTAATTCTACTCCAATTGCCCTGTAATAACTACAGGTGAAACTAAAATAATGTGAAAAGGGTGTGAAAACACCCTTTTTCACTTTATTTTAGTAAAAATAATGTTAATAAATAGAGCCCAATGCGTGTGTGCCCAGAGGTGGTCAGTTTGATTTCCTCCCTCGCTGCTGCACCTTGGTGGATGGACAGCAGCAGTCCAGGGAGAGGGAAGGAGCAGGGCAGCCATGCAGCGTCATGCGGAGTGACATTATTACGTCACAACGTGATATACAGTATGCCAGCACCACACCACAGTGCATTCGGTTTGGGCCCGGTGATGAGGCCACCGGCTTTCATAGAATACACGTGCCACGCGCGGCCACCGGGAGGTGCGTGGGGGCGGTCATTTTATTGTTATCTACAGTATTAGCTGTGGATCCATGGCAGATGTGCCCCTGAGCCCTCTTTACTTTGGGGCCCCTCAGGACCCAGCACGGGTGTACCCCATGTACCCCCCTGTCATCGGGTCTTCAACTAACTAACTGCCCACACACATCCATTCATTTGCAAAGGGGTTCCAGTAGCACCTACCTGCAGGTGTGTTCTGCTGTGATCATCTGCAGGGGTTGCTCCTGTGATCGTAAGGGAAGAAGGCGTCTGTGGAGGGGCTGTTGTGATCGCGGGCGGGCGGGCCCCCCGCAGTGGGGGGAGGCTCCCGCGGGGGGCTGTTGAGATCACTGGGGGGCGAGGCACCTGCGGAGGGCTGTCTGATCGCCGGGGTGGGGGCTCGTGTGTTTGCGGGCAGTGTGCACCTGTGATGTGCAGCTCCCAGGGAACCAGTAGCTCTGCCTCCACCAGAGCATGTGCTGCTTTAGAGACACTAGAGCCCACCTCTCCCTGACTACATTGCATTTTCACTGTGGCGGCGGCCATTTTGGGTGGGATTTTATCACAAGTGGTTTCCCTCGGCCGGGCATCTCCGCACTGCAGTCAAACCGGCCCATCTTGGCATCGGCCCTTCTGGCATTTGCCAGAATTGCCAGATGGCCAGTCCGGCCCTGTGTATCAGTAGATACTGTATGTAAAAGTGAAAGGTATCATTAAGATAATATTTAATGGGGCTTAGTATTATTTAACTTTTCAGTAAGAAAAATATCAACATTGTTCTATTATGGTGCCTTTCTGCAGCCTCCATGTATATTCTAAACCAGTGATTTTCAACCTTTTTCAACTCGAGGCACACTACACAAGATTGTAAAATTGCCAAGGCACGCTATCCGGCGATGCGGTGTGTGCGGACTATGAAAAAACAAACTACATTGGTTCCCACAGGAACAACACAAACTACATTTGCCCCCACAAGAATAAAAAAACACACTACATTGGCCCCACAAGAATAAAACAATCCCATTGGCTGGCCTCCACAGAAAAAAACCCACATTGCTCCTCACAAAAAAAACAAGCATACCACATTGCGCCCCACAGAAATAAAACAACCATACCACATTGCGCCCCACAGAATTGCTCCCCACAGAAAAAGAAACCCATGGCTGGCCCCACACAAACAAAACACATTGTTCCCCACTAAATAGGCAAATATATGGCTGGATAACATATAGTTGGTCCTCACTATAAAAAATTACATGACTGGTCCCCATTAAAAAATAAACTATGGCTGGTACCCATTAAGAAGAAAAAAATATGTCTGGTCCCCACCGACACAAACAAAACCCACATTTCTTCCCCCCTTGTCACTCACACTGCAGCAGGATCGCGTGCAGCGGGCTTCCAGGCAGGCTGCCGGGCGGGAGATAAAGAGAGAGTTCGGGCTGGCTGATTGGCACAGGGCATTGGCTGGCAGAGCGGGCTGGAGGGCAGTGGACAACGCGGCGTGCGTGACCTGTGATGTCACGCCGCCGCGTCTTTGCAAGTCACTGCCTCGGCGCGCCTGAGTCTCCCAGAGGAGCTCAGCGGCCCGGGATGCTGAAGTACGGTAAAATGTACCCGGTGGCTCTGACAGCCCCACGGCACAATTCACAACCAGCCACGGCACAGCGCACGGGTTGAAAACCGCTGTTCTAAACCATGTGTGGCAAAAATAACACTTCTCCCTTGTCTGGAAAACACTTATTCGAAAATGAAAGATGTGTGCCTCTATTACAACAATTACAAGTAAAGGTCCCCATGCATCTGTGACGGTTGGTTGCAATGGGATCGGAAACGCTGATCCGCCGGTCGGAAATGCCGACCGGCAGCCATCGATGTTGGATTTCACCGACCCTGCGATGCCGGGTTGCAGGATGTATGGAGCCCTTAAGCCTATTGTACATATATAGGAGATGTTTCAAGGCCGCGGTTGACCTTTTCTTTAGGGTCCTGTAAAAAATATATTGATTCTTTGAGGGAGGGGGCCCCAAACGGTATCTTGCCTAGGGCCCCATGAAGTCTAAATCCAGCTCTGCCAGTAGTAGTCCCCATTATGCTGCATTGCCCCCAGTAGTAGTCCCCCTTATGCTGCATTGCACCCTTAGTAGTCCCCCTTATGTTGCATTATCCCCTTAGTAGTCCTCCCTATGCTCCATTGCCCCCCAGTAGTAGTCCCTCTTATGCTGCATTGACCCCAGTAGTAGTCCCCCTTATGATGCATTGACCCCAGTAATAGTCCCCCTTATGCTGCATTGACCCCAGTAGTAGTCCCCCTTATGCTGCATTGCCCTCAGTAGTAGTCCCCCTTATGCTGCATTATCCCCTTAGTAGTCCTCCCTATGCTGCATTGACCCCCAGTAGAAGTCCCTCTTATACTGCATTGACCCCAGTAGTAGTCCCCCTTATGATGCATTGACCCCAGTAATAGTCCCCCTTATGCTGCATTGACCCCAGTAGTAGTCCCCCTTATGCTGCATTGCCCTCAGTAGTAGTCCCCCTTATGCTGCATTGTCCCCTTAGTAGTCCTCCCTATGTTGCATTGTCCCCTTTCTAGTCCCCCTTATGCTGCATTGCACCCTTAGTAGTCCCCCTTATGTTGCTTTATCCCCTTAGTAGTCCTCCCTATGCTGCAATGCCCCCCAGTAGTAGCCCCCCTTATGCTGCATTGCTCCCAGTAGTAGTCCCCCTTATGACCCCAGTAGTCCCCCTTATGCTGCATTGCCCCCAGTAGTAGTCCCCCTTATGCTGCATTGCCCCCAGTAGTAGTCCCCCTTATGCTGCATTGTCCCCTTAGTAGTCCCCCTTATGCTGCATTGCCCCCTTAGTAGTACCCCTTATGCTGCATTGTCCCCTAAGTAGTACCCTTTATGCTGCATTGCCCCCTTATGCTACATTGTCCCCTTAGTAGTCCCCTTATGCTGCATTGCCCCCTTAGTAGTCCCCCTTATGCTGCATTGCCCCCTTATGCTGCATTGCCCCTTTAGTAGTCCCCCTTATGCTGCATTGCCCCCAGTAGAAGCCCCTTACACACACACACACACACACAAAGAAAAAAAAAACGTCAGCAGCGGGGGGAGCCGGAAGGCGGAGCTCATGAGTGAGCTCCAGCCGTCTCCCTCCGTGGACGTGGCAGCCAATGAGAGTCTGTCTGACTCTCATTGGCTGCTATAACAAACACACAGCTGCCGGCTGCCCTACACTTGTGGAGCCCTCACGTTGGATCCTCACTAGAGGATCCGACGTCAAGAGGATGATATTCGGATTCTCGCGAGGACATGAGTCAGGCGGGAAACACCCGAACAGCGTTCAGAGCTGTTCGGATTCCACAGAATCCGAACTGCTCATCCCTAATTAATATAGGTGCAATGTATATTTGAGAAGTAGGAGCCTAGCTGAGAATGGAGCTTCCCATAGGTATTCCCAGTCTATTGAAAGCTGCTTGGGGCAGTAATTACAGTAATAAGCTGTGCACCCTGTGGAATTTCACTCTAGCACATGTATTCTGTTAATTTTAAGTTAAATGATCAGAATATATAATACAATCTGCTCTATTGACTAATAACAATGATTCAAATGAGATAAAAGTCAGATCCTAGATGCCATACATAAATAAAGCAGTGCCAAAGCTGCTACCCCTTAATGCATCACCGAAGTAATCTATTCCCCCAATGGGACCTCAATTCCCAGAGTGATACTGCCACTGTTTGCTGTTTTTCTCTTCATTTCAGTATTCCCCCGCAGGCTGGCCATACCCCACTGGCACAGTTGAGTACAAGGAGGGGGGGAGGGGGGGAGATGGGCGCTACATGGTTCCACGCTACTCCTCTGCTTACTAGTGAAAGCTGAGATATTGCTCATCACATTACTCATTGCAGACTATGGGGGCGATTCAGAGGATGTAGTTAATTGCCGCCGCACGGGATGCCGGCGGTCAACATCTTGCACTGGAATCCCGGCCCACAGTCTGAACACCGGCACCGGAATCCTGACATCAGTTGAGTTGCTGACGCTGGAATCCCGACAGCCGGCATCCCGAACGTAAGAATAGCGGGCAGGGTTAGCTTTACGCAGTGAGGTGGGGGGAGGGTTAGACACCTCCGGGGGGTTAGGGTTTGGCTGGCGGGGGGGGGAGCTTAGGGTTACGCTGCAAACAGGGGGGGCTAAATTTAGGCACCACCGGGGGGGGGCTAGGGTTAGGCACTAAGGTGGGAGGGTTAGGTTTAGGCACTAAGGGGGGGGTTAAGTTTAAGCACTAATGGGGAGGGTTAGGATGCAGGAAGGGAGGGTTAGGAGGTGTAGTGCATAGGCAAAACTACAGGGTGGTCTGGGTGTGCACAGGAAGGGCCGTAACTAGGATGGTGCGACATGTGCCACAGCACAGAGCGCCGCAAGGCAGGGGGCGCTGTTCAATGGTGCTTGTCAATTTTCTATTTTAAATCAATTTCACTTGCAGTGTTTCCGGAAACTGGCCCCTGCGGAGATCCGTTTCTGCCTCCACACAATCATGGCAGAGGCCTAGAGCGGGTGCCCTCCAGTACCTCTGGAGTGTCCTGACACATGAGGTCAGGCATGCGGCAGAGTGACTCGCTCCTATGCCTCCCTGCATGCACCTCTCCTAAAATAAATGCAAAAAGGTCTGGTCCTGTAGACATACAGTATATATATATATATATATATATATATACTGTATATATATATATATATATATATATATACACACGTGACTAATGTTAATTTTTTTTAAAAACGGGGGGGACACCAATGCTACTTCTGGCATAGGGCACCAAAATGTATAGTTACAGCTCTGTGCACAAGACCACCCGTTATAAAGTCAGATCAGGAGAGCTGTGGGCTGTCTGTCTGTTTTATGTGAACGCCCGGTCACCTAAGTCAGGTCAGGAACTAATAGCAGTGACTTGGGTTGGGGGACTCAGCACTGCAGAGCTACGGACTCCTTCCACAGGCCACACCTCCTACCTCGCGGTGGTGCTGCTGTGTGCTGTTACTGCACTGCTGTCTGACTACTTGAAGCCCCTCCTTCCTTCACTTGCAAGGTAATGGGAGCTCACCAACCTAACACTTCCTAGGCAGAGCCGGCTTGAGGAGGTGGGCACACGTTGCTGCTACCTGCCTCCTCCCCTCTCCTGTTGCTGACACTTGCTTTGGTAGTTTGCTTACTTGTTAAGGGTACTATAAAAAAAACTGACCAAGTCCAATTACGTGGGTGGGGCCAGATCAATTCAGGGTTATTGCTAGATCCAAGTTGAAGAAAAGACCTCTGACGTCACAACCACATGACCACTATGGCAGGGCCGGTCAGCTACCAGTGTTACTATACATGTGGGCATAGAGGGGTAACATAAATCTTTGGCGAGCAAAGCAAGCCACTGTGCCCAAAGCATGGCGAGCAAATCTAGCCGGCGAGGGGACACTTTGGCCCCCTGTTCTGTACCTTATGCCTTCCCTTTTGTAGTGGGTCACGTGGTTGTGACATCAGAGGTCCTGTACAGCACCTCGTTCTAGACCTAACCAACAATTCAGGTCTCCTGGGAACTCCCCTTGAAGCTTTATTGGTAAGCACAGGGCTCTGCAGGATGAGTGATAGTCTGGTCCCTCCCAGGAGGCCAGTCATCTCAGTGCATGCAGCATCTCTCTCCGTTACTCCCTGCCCCTCTCTGTGGGGTCTATTTATCAAGCAGTGAAAAGTGTGGAGAAGTGGACCAGTGGAGAAGTTGCCCATAGCAACCAATCAGCTTTGAAGTAGTATTCATCAAGTACAGTCTATAAAATAATAGGTAAGAGCTGATTGGTTGCTATGGGCAACTTCACCACTGGTCCACTTTTCCACGCTTTCACTGCTTAATAAATAGACCCCTGTGAGTCTGTGTCCCCCGCCAGTGGCGTAACTAGGGTATTTGGAGCCCAGACCAAATTTAACAATGAATTCCCCCCCCCCCCGCTCCCCATGTGCGCAAGCCAAAAAGTGGGCGTGGTCACTTAAAAATGGGGCATCAACATGACACACACTCCTCTCTCGTCACTCTGAACATTCCTTTCCATACCATATGCACCTTATACAGTCCCCCCTATGCAGTGCCCCCAGTAGTGGTTCCCCTTATGCAGGCCGCCAGTAGTGCCCCTTATACAGTACCCCCAGTATGCACTGTCCCCAGTAGTGGTCCCTCTTATGCAGGCCCCCAGTAGTGCCCCTTATACAGTACCCCCAGTAGTGATCCCCCCTTATGAAGTGCCCCATGTAGTGGCCCCCCCTATGCAGTGCCCCTAGTAGGGCCCCTTATACAGTGTCCCCAGTAGTGGTCCCCCTTATGCTGGCCCCCAGTAGTGATCCCCCCTATCCAGTGCCCCTTATACAGTGCCCCCAGTAGTGGTCCCCCCAGTGCATTGTCCCTTGTGCCCCCAGTAGTAAGCCCCTTATATAGTGCCCCAGTAGTAAACCCACTATGCAGTGCCCCAGTAGTGGTCTCCCTATGCAGTGCTCTTTATATAGTGCCCCCAGTACTAGTCCCCCCCTATGCAGTGCCCTTTATAAAGTGCCCCCAGTAGTAGTCCTCCCTCCCTATGCAGTGCCTCCAGTAGTGGTCCCACGATGAAGTGCCCTCAGTAGTAGTCCCCCCTAGTAATGCTCCCAGTAATGGTCCCCCCCCCGATGCAGTGTCCCCAGTAGAAGTCCCCCCAGTGGTGCCCCCCATCTTATTTATTTATGCTGGCTGCCAATGTAAGTATGAGCTAATGTTGGAGAGGTCCGCTCTTGTTGGTGAGGTCAGCTGGTGACCTTAGTGTCAGTGTTGGTGAGGTCAGTTGCTGGCCTTAGTGTCAGTGTTGGTGAGGTCAGCTGGTGGCCTTAGTGTCAGTGTTGGAGGGGTCTTTTGGTGACATTAATGTCAGTGTTGATGGGGGCTGTTAGTGACATAAGTGTGAGTGTTGGTGAGGTCGGCTAAATTACCTTATTGTTAGTGGGGTCCGTGAGTGACTTTAGCATCAGTTTAAGTGGGGCCATTAGGTGATCTTAGGGTCTGATTCAGAGCCGCTCGTTAGATGCGATCGCTCGCACGATGTGTATGCAAAATTGCGTAGGCAGTGCTACCGCACAGCATTGCATTAGCATGCCCCATATTTCTTAGACGGCGATCACATAGTGTATGCAGACACCCACCAGCCTGTTTTAAGACGCCCACTTGTGCACGTCCTGTCCAGGAAGTGTATGCAACCATCGTTACATCGGATGCTATCGCAACGCTTGAGGTTGACCATACCCTGCCGCAAGCACTGCGAGCACTTCAGTGTAAAAACAAGTCAGGTGACGTGTACTATGATACTGTCCTATAATTATGCACACCTCTAAAACGCCATTGAGATGCCCAGGCATGCCTGCGTTTGCACCTCCACTCCCCCATTTCTAATGGCCAGCCCCTGTTATCGCCTACAAACGGTTTCCCCTGTCACTCAGTCTGCTGGGCTGTCTGTGCACAGCGAGTGAATGCATTGTGAACTTTCGCTAAGGTATGCGCATGCGCACTGCGATGCATACACAATGCATACTATCGACAGCACCAAGAGTATGCATCTTAGCGAGCGGGGCTGAATCAGGCCCTTAGTGTCAAAGTTAGTGGGGTCAGTGGGTGACCTTAGTGTGACTGTTAGTGGGGTCCATTCGTGACCTCAATGTCAGTGTTAGCGGAGTCAGCTGGTGACCTCAGAGTTGGTGTGTCCGCTTGTGATCCTAATGTCAGTGTTGGTGGGGTGGGGTAATTTGATAATATGGTTTTCTATTTGGCATGACGATGCTGTTTATTTCCTGAATGTGACATGCTTCAGTAACATTTGTGCTTAGAATATAAATGATTATAAGAATGGTACTATGCTCTTAATTTTAGATTATAGCCCCCCCCCCCCCTGTATTAAGTGCCCTGGACCCCCAAAAGCTTTATTCCAGCTCTGCAGATGAACTAGAAGTACCTACATGCCTTTTGTTTACTGTCTCACAAGTAAATAACTACATGGGCCTGATTCAAAGTTGCACGATGTGTAGTGCAGTAGTGCAGCCGCTGCTGATTGGCTGCAGTTCCGTGAGCCAATCACAACTCGTGGAACAGCAGCCAGCCAATCAGCAGCAGCCGCTGCTGATTGGCTGGCTGCCGTTCCACAAGCTGTGATTGGCTCACGGCCAGCTCAGTGTTGTAAATGCTACTGAGACTCTTCTCCTCTTCTCTGGCTGCCGGTGCATTCCACAAGTGGCGAGCTGTACCGCACATCACTCTGCGCTGGCTGTCCTCTGAGCTTCGAACAGCAGGTGAAGAACAGGTGATGTCTGCTGCACTCAGCAGAGTTTGGGATCTGTTGTAGGGAGGAGAGGCTGCCTAATTTATGTACATTATATATATATATATATTAGGGGTGAGCGGGTTCGGATTTTTGAAATCCGAACCCCCCCCGAGCCCCCCGGATCCGAGGCAGATCCGAGTCAGGCTCGACTTTTCCCGCCTGACTCGGATCTGAAATCGAGGCAAAACGTCATCATCCCGCCATCCGGGTCTCGCGGGTTTTGGATCCTATATAAGGTACCCGCGTCAGCGCCATTTTCTCACTCGGCTGTTGACAGTGAAGAGGGAGGGTGGGAGTTAGGGCTGGCTGGGCTGTGTAGTGTAGTGTAGTATAGTGCAGTGTAGTGTTGTGCTGTGCTGCTGTTGTCCATAGGGGCTGTGTCCACTCCTTCAAAGTCCATAGGGGCTGGCTGGACTGTGTTGTGCAGTCAGTTGTCCATAGGGGCTGTGTCCACTCCAAAGTCCTGTGCAGTGTCCAGTCCTAAAGGGGTGCTGTAGTGTTGTCTAGGGGGTGCTCTGTCCATCAGGGGTGCTCCCCCCAAGTGCTAAAAAAATAATATTTTTTCTGTGTTTGTGAATTGTGTGCGCAGTAGCCGCACGTGCATCAACAAAGTAGTGCCAAGCATGCGCCTGTGTCATAAGTAAAGGGCCGGCTGGCTTGACCGTTAAAGGGTGCTGTAACCCCCAAAGTACACTCCAAACCAAATAACAAAATATTTTTTCTGTGTTTGTGAATTGTGTGCGCAGTAGCCGCACGTGCATCAACAAAGTAGTGCCAAGCGTGCGCCTGTGTCATAAGTAAAGGGCCAGCTGGCTTGACCGTTAAAGGGTGCTGTAACCCCCAAAGTACACTCCAAACCAAATAACAAAATATTTTTTCTGTGTTTGTTGATGCACGTGCGGCTACTGCGCACACAATTCACAAAGTAGTGCCAAGCGTGCGCCTGTGTCATAAGTAAAGGGCCGGCTGGCTTGACCGTTAAAGGGTGCTGTAACCCCCAAAGTACACTCCAAACCAAATAACAAAATATTTTTTCTGTTTGTGAATTGTGTGCGCAGTAGCCGCACGTGCATCAACAAAGTAGTGCCAAGCGTGCGCCTGTGTCATAAGTAAAGGGCCGGCTGGCTTGACCGTTAAAGGGTGCTGTAACCCCCAAAGTACACTCCAAACCAAATAACAAAATATTTTCTGTGTTTGTGAATTGTGTGCGCAGTAGCCGCACGTGCATCAACAAAGGAGCAGCGCCAAGCGTGCGCCTGTGTCCCATAAGTAAAGAGCCAGCTGGCTCATTTCTTAAAGGGTGGTGTAACCCACAAAGTGCACTACTCTCCAGCAAAAATAAAAAAATATTTTCTGTGTTTGTGTGCGCCTTAGCCGCACGTATATATCAAATTGATATAACATAAATGGAGGACCAAACTTTCTCCGATAAAAATAAAATAGAGAAAGATCAAGAACCACTTCCTCCTAGTGCTGAAGCTGCTGCCACTAGTCATGACACAGACGATAACATGCCATCAACGTCGTCTGCCAAGGCTGATGCCCAATGTCATAGTAGAAGCCACATACAATCCCAAATGACAAAGTTCAGGAAAATGACCTTAAAAAAAACATTTAAATCATCTGAAGAGAAACGTAAACTTGCCAATATGCCATTTATGACACAGAGTGGCAAGGAACGGCTAAGGTCTTTCCCTATGTTCATGACTAGTGGTTCAGCTTCACATGACGATGGAAGCCCTCCTCCCACTAAAAAAAATCAAACAAGTTAAGCTGGCAAAAGCACAGCGAAGAACTGTGCGTTCTAAGAAGATATCACAAATCCCCAAGGAGAGTCCAAGTGTGGTGGCGGTTGCGATGCCTGACCTTCCCAGCACTGGACGGGAAGAGGTGGCTCTTTCCACCATTTGCACGCCCCCTGCAAGTGCTGAAAGGAGCACCCACAGTCCACTTGCTGATATGCAAATTGAAGATGTCACTGTTGAAGTACAACAGGATGAGGATACTGGTGTAGCTGGCACTGAGGAGGAAGTTGGCGAGGAGGATTCTGATGGTGATGTGGTTTGTTTAAATCAGGCTCCGGGGGAGACAGTTGTTGTCCGTGGGATGAAAAAGCCCATCACGGTCATGCCTGGGCAGAAGACCAAACATTCCACCTCTTCGGTCTGGCAATATTTCTATCCAAATCCGGACAACAACTGTCTTGCCATATGTACCTTATGTAAAGGTGGAATAAGTAGGGGTAGGGACGTTAACCACCTAGGAACATCCTTCCTTATATGGCACCTGCAGCGCGTTCATAATAAGTTACTGTCAAGTTCAGAAACTTTGGCTAAGACCGTAAGCAGTCCAGGGACACCTAAATCCCGTTGTCCTGTTGTATCCAAGCGCCTGCAAACCACACCGTCAACTCCCTCCTCGTCAATTTCCTCCTTAGTCAGGATCGGAAGTAGTCCTGCAGGCCATGTCACTGGCATGACTGACTCTCCTATCCGGGATTCCTCCGGAGGATCCTGCATTGCTATGCCTCCTGCTGCCGCTGCTGCTGTTGCTGCTGCTGGGAGTCGTTCATCATTCCAGAGAGGAAGTAGGAACACCACAACTTTTACTAAACAATTGACCCTCCAACAGTCCTTAGCGAGGAGGATGAAGTACAACAGCAGTCATCCTGAAGCAAAATATATAACTGAGGCCTTGACTGCTATGTTGGTGTTAGACGTGCGTCCGGTATCCGCCATTAGTGCAGTGGGATTTAGACAATTGATGGAGGTAATGTGTCCCCGGTTCCAAATCCCGTCTAGATTCCACTTCACTAGGCAGGCGATACCGAGACTGTACAGAAACGTCAGAAAAAGTGTCCTCAGTGTCCTGAAAAATGCCGTTGTACCCAATGTCCACTTAACCACGGACATGTGGACAAGTGGAACAGGGCAGACTAAGGACTATATGACTGTGACAGCCCACTGGGTAGATGTATCACCTTACGCAGCAACAGCAGCAGCGTCACCAGTAGCAGCATCTCAGAAACGCCAGCTCGTTCCAAGGCAGGCTACGCTGTGTATCACCGGTTTCAGTAAGAGGCACACCGCCGACAACCTCTTAGAGAAACTGAGGAAAATAATCGCCCAGTGGCTTACCCCACTTAGACTCTCCTGGGGATTTGTGATATCTGACAATGCCACCAATATTGTGCGGGCATTACATCTGGGCAAATTCCAGCACGTCCCATGTTTTGCTCACACAATAAACTTGGTGGTGCAGAATTTTCTGAAAAGCGACAGGAGACGCTTTGGGTGGCCCGAAAAATTTCTGGCCTCTTTTGCCATTCAGCGACTGCATGCCGAAGACTGGAGCGCCAGCAAACACTCTTGAACCTGCCCCGCCATCACCTGAAGCAAGAGGTTGTGACGCGGTGGAACTCAACCCTCTATATGCTTCAGAGGATGGAGGAGCAGCAAAAGGCCATTCAAGCCTATACATCCACCTATGACATAGGCAAAGGAGGGGGTATGCACCTGACTCAAGCGCAGTGGAGAATGATTTCCGTGTTGTGCAAGGTTCTCCAGCCCTTCGAACTTGCCACACGTGAAGTCAGTTCAGACACTGCCAGCTTGAGTCAGGTCATTCCCCTCATCAGGCTTTTGCAGAAGCAGCTGGAGAAAGTGAAGGAGGAGCTAAGACGGAGCGATTCCGCTCGGCATGTGGGAGTTGTGGATGAAGCCCTTCATTCGCTTTGCCAGGATTCTAGGGTGGTCAATCTGTTGAAATCAGACCACTACATTTTGGCCACCATGCTCGATCCTAGGTTTAAAGCCTATGTGGTGTCTCTCTTTTTCCGGCCGACACAAGCCTGCAGAGGTGCAAAGACCTGCTGGTGAGCACACTGTCAGCTGAAGCGGAACGTGACACGTCAACAGCTCCTTCTTCATTTTCTCCCGCAACTGGGGCTGCCAGGAAAAAACGTAGGTATCCTAAGCAACCCACTGGCGGTGATGCAGGGCAGGCAGGACCAAGTTTGGACATCTGGTCCGGACTGAAGGACCTGGCAACAATTTCTGACATGTCTACTGTCACTACATATGATACTGTCACCATTGACAGAATGGTGGAGGATTACATCGGTGACAGCATCCAAGTAGGCATGTCAGACAGTCCATACCTGTACTGGCAGGAAAAAGAGGCAATTTGGAGGCCCCTGTACAAACTGGCTCTATTTTACCTGAGTTGCCCCCCCTCCAGTGTGTACTCCGAAAGAGTGTTTAGTGCAGCCGGGAACCTTGTCAGCGAAAGGCGTAGGAGGTTGCTGTTCATAAAAATTAATTATCAACTCTTCCAGGGAGTCCAGCCTCCAGAACGTACAGAGGGACCTGTGGTGGTGGATTCCAGTGGGGACAAATTAATACTCTGTGAGGATGAGGATGTACACAACACTGAAGAGGGTGAGGAATCGGTGGATGAGGACGACATCTTGCCTCCGTAGAGCCAGTTTGTGCAGGGACAGATTAATTGCCAGCTTGTTTTGTGGGGGCCCAAACGAACCAATCATTTCAGCCACAGTCGTGTGGCAGACCCTGGCGCTGAAATGATTGCTTTGTTAAAGTGTGCATGTCCTGTTTATACAACATAAGGGTGGGTGGGAGGGCCCAAGGACAATTCCATCTTGCACCTCTTTTTTTTCTTTGCATTATGTACAGTTTGGGGCCTAGTTTTTCAAAACTGCCATCCTGTCTGCCACTGCAGTATCACCGAGGTTGCACCGAGGTAGCTGGATGACTATGCTAAGCGACACGAGTGGGCGGCACAAACACGTGGCCCATCTAGGAGTGACACTGCAGTGGCAGACAGGATGGCAGTTTGAAAAACTATGCCCCAATCAGTACATAATGCAAAGAAAAAAAAGAGGTGCAAGATGGAATTGTCCTTGGGCCCTCCCACCCACCCTTATGTTGTATAAACAGGACATGCACACTTTAACAAACCAATCATTTCAGCGCCAGGGTCTGCCACACGACTGTGGCTGAAATGATTGGTTTGTTTGGGCCCCCACAAAACAAGCTGGCAATTAATCTGTCCCTGCACAAACTGGCTCTACGGAGGCAAGATGTCGTCCTCATCCACCGATTCTTCACCCTCTTCAGTGTTGTGTACATCCTCATCCTCACAGAGTATTAATTGGTCCCCGCTGGAATCCACCACCACAGGTCCCTCTGTACGTTCTGGAGGCTAGTCTCCCTGGAAGAGTTGATAATTCATTTTTATGAACATCATCTTCTCCACATTTTGTAGAAGCAACCTCCTATGCCTTTTGCTGACAAGGTTCCCGGCTGTACTAAACACTCTTTCGGAGTACGCACTGGAGGGGGGGCAACTCAGGTAAAATAGAGCCAGTTTGTACAGGAGCCTCCGCATTGCCTCTTTTTCCTGCCAGTACAGATACGGACTGTCTGACATGCCTACTTGGATGCTGTCACCAATGTAATCCTCCACCATTCTGTCAGTGGTGACAGTATCATATGCAGTGACAGTAGACATGTCAGAAATTGTTGGCCTTCAGTCAGGACCAGATGTCCAAACTTGCCCTTGACTTATGACACAGGCACACGCTTGGCGCTGCTACTGTGTTGATGCACGTGCGGCTACAGCGCACACAAGTCACAAACACTAAAAATACATAGTTTTTTATTTTTTGGAGCACTTTGTGGTTACACCAAACTTCAACAGACGAGCCAGCTGGCCCTTGATTTATAACACAGGCGCACGCTTGGCGCTGCTCCTTTGTTGATGCACGTGCGGCTACTGCGCATACATTTCGTACACAAAGAGAAAAAATATATTTTTTTTTGTGGAGCGCACTTTGGGGGTTACATCACCCTGTAACAGACTTATGGGACACAGGCGCACGCTTGGCGCTGCTCCTTTGTTGATGCACGTGCAGCTACTGCGCATATATTTCGCACACAAGCACAGAAAAAAAAGAATTGTTTATTTTTTGTGGAGTGCACTTTGGGGGTTACACCACCCTTTAACAGACTTATGACACAGACACAGGCTTGGCGCTGCTCCTTTGTTGATGGACGTGCGGCTACAGTGCACACTATTCACAACACAGAAAATATTTTTTTATTTTTGTTGGAGTGCACTTTGGGGGTTACACCACCCTTTAAGAGATGAGACAGCCGGCCCTTTACTTATGGGACACAGGGGCACGCTTGGCGCTGCTCCTTTGTTGATGCACGTGCAACCACAGTGCACACAATTCACAAACACAGAAAATTATTTTTTATTTTGTTTGGAGTGCACTTTGGGGGTTGCAGCACCCTTTAACGGTCAAGCCAGGCGGCCCTTGATTTATGACACAGGCGCATGCTTGGCGTTACTTTGTTGATGCACGTGTGGCTACAGCGCACACAATTCACAAACACAGAAAAAAATATTTTTTATTTGTTTGGAGTGCACTTTGGGGGTTACACCACCCTTTAACAGACGAGCCAGCCGGCCCTTTACTTATGACACAGGCGCACGCTTGGCGCTACTTTGTTGATGCACGTGCGGCTACTGCGCACACAATTCACAAACACAGAAAAAAAAAATTAACATTTTTTTTTGGAGTGCACTTTGGTGGAGCACCCCTGATGGACAGATCACCCCCTGGACAACACTACAGCACCCCTTTAGGACTACAGCCTTTATGGGACACTGCACAACACAGTCCAGCCAGCCCCTATAGACTTTGGAGTGGACACAGCCCCTATGGACAACTGACTGCACAACACAGCCCAGCCGGCCCCTATGACAGCAGCACAACACTGCCCAGTCAGCCCCTATGGACTGAGTGGACACAGCCCCTATGGACAACAGCAGCACAACACAGCCCAGCCAGCCCTAGCTCCCACCCTCCCTCTTCACTGTCCACAGCCGGAGTGAGAAATGGCGCCGACGCGGGGACCTTTTAGAGGATCCAAAACCCGCGAGATCCGGAAGGCGGGATGATGACATTTTGCCTCGATTTCAGTTCCAAGTCAGGCTGGAAAACCCGAGCCGGACTCTGTTCCTGGCTCGGATCGGGGGGGCTTGGGGGGGGTTCGGATTTCAGAAATCCGAACCCGCTCATCCCTACTGGATATATATATATATACATATATATACAGTATAATTAATCGCACACATACATATGGGTAAGTGCAGTTATATTACTTGCTGTGCTGACACTTACATTTGTATGGTTTTAATTTAATATAGCCAAGCAAGAGGCTTTTTTTTGTGTATGTTATATATATATATATATATATATATATATATGTGTATATATATTTATAAACAAAACATTAATTAATTTTATAATCATTATTAATGACCGCTATTAACAATGGTATACAATCGGGAAACAGGCTGCCTGAATACCGGCAGCCGTCTTCCCGACTGTCATATCCCGCCGAGGGTGAAATGCCCGATCGAAGGGATGCCGGGCGCCGTGAGCAGACAGCCGTGGGGGGGAGGGTTAGGTTTAGGGTACCCGGGGGGGACTTAGGGTTAGGCACCCCCCTGGGAGGGTTAGGCTAGGGGGAGGGAGGGTTAGGGTTAGGCACCTCCGGGGGGACTTAGGGTTAGGCACTTAGAGGGGGGATTAGAGTTAGGCACTTGGGGGGGAGGTTAGGGTTAGGCACCCCTAAGGAGTGTTAGGGTTAGGGGGTTACGTTAGTTTATACTTACCTTAGGGACGATCGGGATTTCCAGTGCTGTCAGGCTTCCGCTGCCGGGCTCTGCTCATCTGTCGGCCAGGCGCTGCTGGGAATCGAACCGCCGACCGATTCCATTACAATGTGATCTGGGCATGACATTAACGCCTGTGATCGCATCGATCATAGCGCCTGGATGTATCATCTGGCTTATGCAGGGACACGGCCTCCAAAAGGAGCCCATCCCTGCGATGTGCCCGGAGAACTGGTGCACATGCGCAGTCACGCTGACTGCACATGCACGGCCGCCATTCCCGGGGAGGTTTCCGTAGGAACCCACCGGCTAATTATGCGTGGTGTAGCCGTTATCTTCGGGAGCCAATATCCGGAATGCATTGCATTCTGGATGTTGGTAAATTTGGCAGCATCATATCCCCCATAGAAACCAATGGGGGATACGGCTGCCTGTGGGAATGGAGGGATCACAGCAAGTACCTGCTGCGGTCCCTCCTTCATACATCCGAAGGAAACATAATATTTATGGTTAACCACCAAAAACTGGTGTTTTCGGGCATTATACCTCAAATATACAATGATAAAATGGGCTCTATAGTATTTGTCCATCACAGCTTGTTTGGACATTACAAACACCGGACTCAGTATTACCCCTAGGAGAGTGGAGCTGGACTCTGCTATATATAGTGCATTAAAAATCAGTGGCATCACTCAACTTGGTGAAACCCGGTGCAGACTCCGGAGAGGATATTAGTGCATCCGTGGAAGATGCCGGTTAAAAGGAGGCATGACCTAATGGTAGGTACGTGGCCTCACAGCCCAAAACCCCTTTTTAGTCACTCCATGGGTCCTGGAGATGCAGACTGCCCCCGGGGGACCAATCACTGTGTCAGGAGCCGAGTGCTGCACTTAATACTAATGTGCAGCACCTGACTACTGTCACTTTGGTGCCATCCCTCGGCGGGTGACACACAGGTGAGGACCACACCCCAATTGTGACGCCACTGAGAGTTATGGTAGACTTACCTAGATAACTCCTTTTCTTTGAGGTCCATAGGGTCCACAGGGATACCATGGTGATATTATGGTTGAAGACCAGGCACCAAACAGTTAAAGCTTCAGCTCCCAGGATACCTTGGGTCCTCCTCCATATATACCCCGCCCCTAGCCATAGGACTTCAGTTTAGTTAACAAGCCTCAAGGCAGGAGAAGGAACGAGGAGAAGGAAGAGCAATCATACACCAGAAACACTCTTACACAAAATGAAGGAATCTGTGACCGAAAGAAAAAACTGCAGCCAGGTGCATCAGGGTGGGTGCCCTGTGGACACTATAGACCTTGAAGAAAAGGAGTTATCTAGATAAGTCTACCATAACTCTAATTTTCTTCTTCAGGGTCCATTGGGATCCACAGGGATACCATGGGGATGTCCTAAAGAAGTTACCCTAGGGTGGGGGACGCTCCTGAACAGAAAAGAGAACTTGTCGCCCAAAGGAAGCATAATGAGAGGCAAAAGTATCAAAGGCATAGAACCTAAGAAAAGTGTGGACAGAAGAACATGTGGCTGTCTTGCACAATTGTTGAGCAGAGGCACCACGGCTAAATGCCCACGATGGCCCTACAGACCAAGTAGAATGTGCTGTCACCATGCTTGGGACAGGGAGATCAGCCTGTGTGTACACATGAGTTATAGTCATGCACAGCCATCTCACCAGAGTCTGCTTATTAGCGGGCCATCCTTGTTTGTGAAAACCATATAATACAAAAAGAGCATCTGATTTTTTAAAAGAGTTTGTATGCTCCACATAGATGCAGAGAGCACAAACTATATCCATGGAGGCTTCACCTATGGAAAGATCTGAAGCCTGAAAAGCTGGAACAACAATTTCTTCATTCACATGAAAACGGGACACTACCTTAGGAAGGTAGCCCTCCCTAGTAAGAAGAACAGCTTTATTCTAGTGAAAAATCAAAAATGGGGAGCGATAAGGAGAGGAGAAAAAATTACTTTGCTGTCAACCATTTCAAATCTACAGAGTCCAAGGGTTCAAATGGGGGAGATTGTAGTCCCTTAAGAACCAATGACAAATCCCACAGTGCTACCAGTGGAACAAAAGGAGGCTGAACTCGCAGAACTCCCTGAAAAAAAAATTCTAATATCTGGTAATGAGGCAATCTTCCTCTGGAACCAGACTTACAGTGCAGATACCTGCACTTTCAAAGTGGCCAGGTGGAGACCACGGTCTAAACCCGCCTGGAGAAAAGCCAGTATCCTGTAAATCCTGAAAACCATAGGATCATACTTTCTGTGGATACACCAATGACCAAAAGAATGCCAAATCCTGTGATAGCTAAGGGCAGAAGCAGGTTTTCATCCCATAAGCATTGTCTGAATTGCAGAACTGGAAAAACCTTTTGCTCTTAAGATGGAAGATTCAAGAGCAGACAGCCGTGGGGGGGAGGGTTAGGTTTAGGGTACCCGGGGGGGACTTAGGGTTAGGCACCCCCCTGGGTATGGATGCCGGCAGGGACCCTGTGTTAGCAGATCCTGCCATAGAGGAAGAGGATATGGACTGTCCTATGCACAGATTCTGTATGTCGGTGATCCAATGACGTCTGGGCCAAGCCGGAGCTACCAGTATTACTGTTCCACCTTCCTGCTTGAATTTCCTGAGAACTCTTGGGAGGAGGGAAATCGGAGGAAAGAGATACGCCAGCTTGAAGTTCCATCTTACTGCCAGTGCGTCCACAAAGGCTGCTGATGGGTCTCTTGACCTGGACCCGTACCTGGGGACCTTCTGGTTGTGACGTGATGCCATGAGATCTATTTCTGGCAGATTCCATTTGTTTACCAGAAGCTGAAACACTCCCAGATGGAGAGACCACTCTCCGGCGTGTATGTCCTGGTGACTTAGGAAGTCTGCTTCCCAATTGAGTACTCCTGGTATGAATATTGCCGAGATGGCCAGAAGATGACGTTCTGCCCAAATCAGAAACCTTGTCACCTCCTTCATGGCTTCGTAACTTCTCGTGCCTCCCTGATGATTGAGGTAGGCCACTGTTGTCGCATTGTTGGACTGGATCTGGACTGGCTTGCCCTGAAGCAGGTCCTGCGCCCTGATAAGTGCTTTGTATACTGCTCGCAGTTCTAGAATGCTTATTGGCAGATTACTTTCCTGATTTGTCCATCTTCCCTGAAAGGTGTGATGACCTGTCACTGCTCCCCATCCGTGAAGACTAACATATGTGGTGAGCAGTACCCAATTTGGAATCCAGAATGGGCACCCTTTGTTCAGATGATCCCTTCTCAGCCACCACAGGAGGGAGTGACCCACCTCTGGAGTAAGAAGGATCCTCTGGAACTTTATTCGATTATACTGTCCAGTCCACTTGGAGAGAATCAATCTTTGCAGAGGCCTGGAATGGAACTGAGCATACCCCACCATGTCAAAGGTGGATACCAATGATCCCAAGACCTGCATTACTAGCAGAATGGATACCCTTCGCTTCCGAAGCAGCTTGCGTATTTGCAACGATCGGGCGACAACCTTGTCCTCTGGCAAAAACACAGTCTGTATCTGAAAATCCAGAAGAGCTCCCAGATGTACCATCTGCTGTGTTGGAGAAAGTGATGATTTCTTCCAACTGATGACCCAACTGTGCTTTTGTAAGCAGGCTATGGTCAGATGAAGATGGTTTTGTAAAACAACTGGAGTCTGTGCCATTATCATAAGGTCATCCAGATATGGCAAAATTCTGACTCCCTGATGCCTGAGATAGGCTGTCAGGGTAGAGCCTGAATTTGGTAATGCTGCTGAAGGACAGCAAACCGTAAAAATTGCTGGTGGGATGGAATAATAGGAACATGCAGATATGCATCCTGAATGTCCAGAGAAACCATGTAATCCCCCGGCTCCATTGCCAAAATAATTGATCGGAGAGTTTCCATACTAAAGTTGGGTACATGGATAAACCTGTTGAGGGTTTTCAGATTTAGTATAGGGTGATAAGCCCCATTCGGTTTCTGAACCAGAAATTGATTGGAATAATAACCCCTTCTCTGTTGTGACACAGAAACCGGGACTATTACCACCGCCTGCAGCAGGGAGTAAATGGCTTCCTGAAAAGCCAAGGCCTTGACTGCATCTGATGGGAGATCTATGCTAAAAAATCTTCTGGGGAGGATGTCTCTTGAAATTGAGAGCATAGCCCTGAGAGACTACTTCTTGGACCCAGGCATCTGTTGTAGTTTAATGCCAACAATCTGTAAACTGAAGAAGTCAGCCTCCCACCCTGGGATCCCCTAGAAGGAGGCCCGCCCCATGAGGCAGGGGGTTTGTTTTCTGGCTTAGAAGCTGAACATCTTGCCGGCCCAGACCTCTTTGTTTGTCACCTTGATATTTTTGTGAAAACCAGACGCCTTAGCGGAAGGCTGCTCCATTACTCGTCCCTGAGAACCGAAGGACCGAAAAGAAACCTGTCTATACTTTATAGTTGCCATAGATGGCAGACCTGCTGATTTTGAAGCCGCCAGAGTAGCTATTATTTTATTCAACTCTGCTCCAATGAGTACTTTTCATTAGAAAGGTAAAACCTCTAATGCTCTCTTTGATCCTGTATCAGCTTTCCAGGATCTTAACCAAAGGGCCCTACGTGCCACTATTGAAGCCACTGATGCTATAGAAGCTAAAATTACAGAATCTACAGCAGCTCCTCCCAGATAGGAAACCACTTCCCATATATGGGAGATATACATCATCTGTTCTCTGGCAGCATTTGGTAAAGAATTTTCCAATGCTCCCATCCATTCTTCAACCGCTTTGGCTACCCAGGCTCCAGCCATAGCTAGACAAGTAACAGCTCCAGATGATGAAAAAATCATTTTAAGACACGCCTCAATCTTTTTATCCGTGGAATCCTTCAGGGAAGATGCTGACGGGATAGGCAATGTATTATTTTTTATTAAATGCGTTACATGAGCATCCACAGTAGGAGGTACCTCCTGCTTAGAACATACAGAAGCCAGGAAAGGATACAACAATGATATTCTCTTATTCACATAAAAATCTTGTACATCATCTGAATCCTCTGATGATGCTCTGATGATGCGTCTGAATCCATATGTTGAACACACTGATTAAAAGATAATTTGCGCTTAGGCGCCTAAATAACTACCAGTCTGTTATCAACATTATACGGTGCCAGACTCTGACTAGAATGGCCATAAACATCCTTCCAGGAAGGATACATAGGAGGTGCAAACATGGTATGCTGTGGAGGCAGTGTGAGAGCAGCCATACGATCCACAAACTGCTTCATTACCTGGGACAAAGAGGACACCTAAGATGGCTCTTGTCCAGGGACAGGTAAACTGGACTGGTGAGGTGGCTCTTTATAACAGACAACACACAAACCATCTTGAATGTCCTGAGGGGACAAGTAGGCCATACATGATTTACATGAAACCAGCACCGAGGGCTCCCACTCCTGTATCCCTTTATCTTTTGACATGTTCAATAAAGACAATAGTTGCAATGTTATGTGACGACCTCCACCCCAAAAGGATGGAGAGAAAAAAACAGTGATAGTTATAATTGACAGACAGAAATAAAAGACAGTGTCAATACAGCAGCTAGCAAACAGCCACATACAATGCATATGTAATAAAATTGCAATCAACTCTAAATCAACTACACAGACACAAAGGAATGGTAGGCTATAGAGCACTATACTGTATGCCTTAACCAAGGGAGAGGTATACAGGGAGACTGACCCACACCCTCCTGAGACCAACAGTTACAGGGTGCACTGAGCATGGTCCGTGAGCGTCACATACACAAATACACGTGGAGGGTAGGCGAAGCAACCCAGACACGCAAAACCCTTCAAAGGGACTGCGTCTGGGTCGTGGGAGGAGCGTCTGCCTCCCCTAGGCCGCGTTAACCAGCCGGGTATGCTGGCCTCATGGCAGCATACGTGTCTGCTGCCAATCCCCAGCGTCAGACAATAGGGCCCGGGATTGTCCGTGTCCTAACTACACCACTGGGGCCTTAACAGCAGCAGATTCTGATGCATATCTGACACTAGAAGTAAGGACTGCCACATGCGATTCCCCATAAGTGGGGAATCGCCTTACCTGACCTCTCTTTACATCGGGTTGCAGTCCAGTTCGCAGCATAGCGGCCAGGGCCGGCCCTAGACAATTTGGTGCCCTAGGCAAGATTTTGGCTGGTGGCCCCTAGCAGCTAATCCCTGCACCAATCTCAAAGTGGGTACACACCTGACAGATATATATATCTGCAGATTATGGTTGCTAATACACATTGAACAACCATCATCTGCGGTCCCACTGGGCAGGGGTAACATAGTGACCCCCTCCCCGTCAGTCTCTGCAGCAAGTGTGGCTGATCGCCCGTACACACAGCACAATGAGTAGAAATATCTGCCAACTGTTATGCTGCACAGCCGACACGATATGATACCGAAGGTAAATAGCGGGATTGGGGGGGGGTTAGGTTGATGGTGTAGGAGGATAGGTTCGGGCACTAGGGGGGAGGTTAGGGTCAGGCACCAAAGAGGGAAAGAGGGAGGATTAGCTTACTGACCAACAAGTATCGGTATGCTAACACTGTCGGGATGCCGGCTTCAGGATTCTGACAGCGGGAATCCTGACTGTCGGCATCCCATACCCATCCCGTGTGTACACACTGACCGAAGGGCACACAATAAATCAGCTGATTAATTGAACAGCTGATATGTTGGCCAGTATGTACCCAGCATTAATGTTTATACGCGGACGCCAAAATAAATATTTATTGATTGATTTATATATATATATATATATATATACAGACACACACATTATATCTATTTGATACTGACACATTATGTTTATATATTTGTTTGTGTTTAATACCAGCAATTGTGTGTGTGTGTGTGTATATATATATATATATATATACACACACATGGTGCCGGTATTCTGACCCCGGTATTGTAAGCGTCTGGATCCCCTCTGCCGGAATGGCGAATGCAAACCATATAGACACACAGCAGGGGTGTATCTATAGTATCTATATACCTCTCCGGAGTCCCACGTCGGCGCGGAGGTCCGGCGCTGTAAAAACATCTGGAAATTGGCCGTGGTGGCCATTTTCCCATCGTTTGTGCATGCACAGTACATTTTCCTGGTGACCTGTGCATACGCTATAGACTCTGGGCACACTCTAGTGCCCAGAGTCTATAACTCTGGCGCTGGCCGCGCACAGCTCACTGCGCTGCCGGCTGCCGAACGGAGAGGAGGGAGCCCATGACGGAGACTGCACACAGGCCCCCTCCTCACTAGAAACGCCCCTGACCAACAGGGCTATTTTTTTGGACAAATAGCAGAGGCCCTGATTCAGAGCCGGACGCTCTGACAGAGCGCTCGCTCTGAATCAGGGCGTCTTTTTTTTTTTATGGAGCGGCCTCCTGGCCGCTCGCATTGCTGTGGGTTGCCACCCACAGCTAATGCGAGCGGCCAGAATGATGGTCGCAATGGTCAAGACCATCGCGACCATCGGGCTTGCAACAAAACCCTTGTGGTAGGGTCTCGTGGCCGCAAGCCCCAGAGAGCTTTCAGCTCAAACAGAGCCGAAAGCTCTCCAACTGACATCCCTTGTGGAACACCTCCGTCTGGGCAGCCACCCCCCTGACCCGCTCATCAAAGGGGGCGTGCTGTCACTCAACATCGACAGCCAGTGGCGTAACTAGGGTATTTGGAGCCCAGGGCAAATTTGAAAAGGGAGCCCCCCCCGATGAGCGCGCGCTGAGGCGAAAAAATGGGCGTGGTCACTTAAAAATGGGGCGTGTCAACATGACACACCCCTTTATTTTCACACTGAACATTCCTATCCATATGCACCTTAACCCCAGTAGTACCCCTTATACAGTACCCCCAGTATGGAGTTGTGGTCCCTCTTACGCAGGCCCATAGTAGTGCCCCTTATACAGTATCCCCAGTAAGTGGTCCCCCAAATGCAGTGCCCCATGTAGTGTTCCCCCTTATGCAGTGCCCCCAGTAGCAGTCCCCACAATGCAGTGTGCCCAGTAGCGGTATCCCCTTATGCAGTGCCTGTTATATGGTGCCCCCAGTAGTAGTCCCCCCCTATGCAGTGCCCTTTATATAGTGCCCCCAGCAGTAGTCCCCCCCCATGCAGTTTTCCCAGTAGTGGTCCCCTTATGCAGGCACCCAGTAGTGATCCCCCCTATCCAGTGCCCCCTGTAGTGGCCCTTCCTATTATTGCCCCCAGTAGTGGTCCCCCGAGTGCAGTGCCTCTACTAGTAGGCCCCTTTTATAATGCCCCCAGTGGTAGTTCCCCCCCAAGTAGTAGTCACCAGTAGAGGTTCCCCCTCCCGATTAAGTGCCCCCAGTAGTAGCCCCCCCCCAGTAGAGGTCCTCCCAATAATGGTGCCCCCACCCCCAGTAGAGGTCCTCTCAGTAGTAGCCACCCCCCTCCCCCGTTCTGCAGATAGGTTAAAAAAAATATATATATGTATATATATTAGGGGTGTGCACCGGCCACTTTTCGTGTTTTGGTTTTGGATCTGGATCTTTCTTCGTGTTTTGGATCTGGATTGGTTTTGCCAAAACCACACTTCCATGTTTTGAGTTCTGGGTTTTGTGTTTTGGATATGTATTTTTTTGAAAAAAAGCATAAAAACAGCTAAAATCACAGAATGTGTGGGTTTTTATGCTCCTATTCAATTATTAACCTCAATAACCTTCATTTCCACTCATTTCCAGTCTATTCTGAACACCTCACAATATTGTTTTTATGTCCAAAAGGTTGCACCGAGGTAGCTGGATGACTATGCTAAGCGACACGAGTGGGCGGCACAAACACGTGGCCCATCTAGGAGTGACACTGCAGTGGCAGACAGGATGGCAGTTTGAAAAACTGGGCCCCAAACAGTACATACTGCAATGAAAAAAAAGAGGTGCAAGATGGAATTGTCCTTGGGCCCTCCCACCCACTCTTATGTTGTATAAATAGGACATGCACACTTTAACAAAGCAATCATTTCAGCGCCAGGGTCTGCCACACTACTGTGGCTGAAATGATTGGTTCATTTGGGTGCCCACAAAACAAGCTGGCAATTAATGTGTCCCTGCACAAACTGGCTCTACGGAGACAAGATGTCGTCCTCATCCACCTCATCCACCGATTCCTTGGATAAAACAGGAAAAGGGGATTTAGGTGTCCTTGGACTGCTTACGGTCTTAGCCAAAGTTTCTGAACTTGACAGTAACTTTTTAGGAACGCGCTGCAGGTGCCGTATAAGGGAGGATGTTCCTAGGTGGTTAACGTCCCTACCGCTACTTATTTCACCTTTACATATGGTACATATGGCAAGACAGTTGTTGTCCGGATTTGGATAGAAATATTGCCAGACCAAAGAGGTGGAATGTTTGGTCATCTGCCCAGGCATGACCGTGATGGGCTTTTTCATCCCACGGACAACAACTGTCTCCCCCGGAGCCTGATTTAAACAAACCACATCACCCTCAGAATCCTCCTCGCCAACTTCCTCCTCAGCGCCAGCTACACCAGTATCCTCATCCTGTTGTACTTCAACAGTGACATCTTCAATTTGCATATCAGCAAGTACACTGTGGGTGCTCCTTTCAGCACTTGCAGGGGGCATGCAAATGGTGGAAAGAGCCACCTCTTCCCGTCCAGTGCTGGGAAGGTCGGGCATCGCAACCGCCACCACACTTGGACTCTCCTTGGGGATTTGTGATATCTTCTTAGAACGCACAGTTCTTCGCTGTGATTTGCCAGCTTAACTCGTTTGATTTTTTTAGCGGGAGGAGGGCTTCCATCGTCATGTGAAGCTGAACCACTAGTCATGAACATAGGGAAAGACCTTAGCCGTTCCTTGCCACTCCGTGTCATAAATGGCATATTGGCAAGTTTACGTTTCTCTTCAGATGATTTAAATGTTTTTTTCAAGGTCATTTTCCTGAACTTTGTCATTTGAGATTGTATGTGCCCTCTACTATGACATTGGGCATCGGCCTTGGCAGACGACGTTGATGGCATGTTATCGTCTATGTCATGACTAGTGGCAGCAGCTTCAGCACTAGGAGGAAGTGGTTCTTGATCTTTCCCTATTTTATTTTTATCGGAGAAAGTTTGGTCCTCCATTTATGTTATATTGATATATACGTGCGGCTAAGGCGCACACAAACACAGAAAATAATTTTTGATTTTTGTTGGAGACTAGTGCACTTTGTGGGTTACAGCACCCTTTAAGAAATGAGCCAGCCGGCCCTTTACTTATGGGACACAGGCGCACGCTTGGCGCTGCTCCTTTGTTGATGCACGTGCAGCTACAGCCCACACAATTCACAAACACAGAAAATATTTTTTTATTTTGTTTGGAGTGCCCTTTGGGGGTTACAGCACCCTTTAACGGACAAGCCAGCCGGCCTTTTACTTATGGGACACAGGCGCACGCTTGGCGCTGCTCCTTTGTTGATGCACGTGCAGCCACAGTGCACACAATTCACAAAAACAGGAAAAAAATGTTTATTTTGTTTGGAGTGCCCTTTGGGGGTTACAGCACCCTTTAGCGGTCAATCCAGCCGGCCCTTTATTTATGGGACACAGGCACATGCTTGGCACTCCTTTGTTGATGCACGTGCGGCTACTGCGCACACAATTCACAAACACAAAAAAATATATATTTTTATTTTGTTTGGAGTGCCCTTTGGGGGTTACAGCACCCTTTAATGGACAAGCCAGCTGGGCTTTTACTTATGGGACACAGGCGCACGCTTGGCGCTGCTCCTTTGTTGATGCACGTGCAGCCACAGTGCAGACAATTCACAAACACAGAAAAAAATTTTTATTTTGTTTGGAGTGCCCTTTGGGGGTTACAGCACCCTTTAGCGGTCAATCCAGCCGGCCCTTTATTTATGGGACACAGGCGCATGCTTGGCGCTGCTCCTTTGTTGATGCACGTGCGGCTACTGCGCACACAATTCACAAACACAAAAAAATATATATTTTTTAATTTTGTTTGGAGTGCCCTTTGGGGGTTACAGCACCCTTTAATGGACAAACCAGCCGGCCTTTTACTTATGGGACACAGGCACACACTTGGCGCTGCTCCTTTGTTGATGCACGTGCAGCCACAGTGCACACAATTCACAAACACAGAAAAAATATTTTTTTTTTTTGCACTTGGGGGGAGCACCCCTGATGGACAGAGCACCCCCTGGACAACACTACAGCACCCCTTTAGGACTGGGACACTGCACAAGACTTTGGAGTGGACACAGCCCCTATGGACAACTGACTGCACAACACAGTCCAGCCAGCCCCTATGGACTTTGAAGGAGTGGACACAGCCCCTATGGACAACAGCAGCACAGCACAACACTACACTGCACTACACTACACTACACAGCCCAGCCAGCCCTAACTCCCACCCTCCCTCTTCACTGTCCACAGCTGAGTGAAAAAATGGCGCAGACGCGGGTACCTTATATAGGATCCAAAATCCGCGAGACCCGGAAGGCGGGATGATGACGTTTTGCCTCGATTACAGATCCGAGTCAGGCAGGAAAAGTCGAGCCTGACTCGGATCGGCCTCGGATCGGGGGGGCTCGGGGGGGTTCGGATTTCAGAAATCCGAACCCGCTCTCCCCTAATATATATATATAAAAACATACTTACCTGAATCCACGCTGCTGCTGCTGCTCCGGTCCGCGACGCCACTCCCACCGCCGCCCGCCAGTCCGCTCGGGCTGGCGCGCTCAGCATTATGGGACAGACGTCATGACGTCAGTCCCATTACCCACTGCAGGAGCCGGACGGAAGTCCGGCTCTTGCAGTGGGTGCTGCTGCAGTCAATGAGAGTCTATCTGACTCTCATTGGCGGCTGTTTAACACACGCATCGCCGCCAGCGCTGGTGGCGATGCGTGTGTTATGCACAGCCTGAGCCCGCCTCCTGGCGCTATTGGGCAAGCGCTCAGGGGGAGGGAACGGGCTCAGGTGTGCAGCACAGGACCGGCGCTGGAAGCCTAGCGCCGGTCCTGTGTAAATGTGTAGCGCCGACCGCAATCAATGCGGTCGGCGCTACACTTGTGTCTAACTAGGGAGGGCCGGATCGTGGCCAGTGGCGCCCCCCCAGCACCGCCGGTCCCACGGCGCCCAGGGCACGCACCCTGCCTGCCCCCCCCCCTAGTTACGCCACTGTCGACAGCACGCCCCCTTTGGTGCGAGACCCGGAGCGACGGACTCCCATGCGCATGCTCTCTGGGCCACCATCGACCCGGTTGCGAGCGCTCAGCACTTGCGACGGGGTCTGAATCAGGCCCACTGTCCCCACCTATTTGCTCTATATCCCCCTTCCTTGTCTGTATGTTATTGTGCTACTCATCTTCCCCTATGTTTTTTTTGTGTTAGTCACCGCCCCACTTTTGCATGTTCATTAGTAATGACAATTAATATGCCACAAACACCCCCAAACACTTTATTTTCTTCCCTACACCCCCTTGCCCATCTGTATGTTTATTACACTAGTCAGCCCCCCTTTTGTATGTTCTTTATTGTACTTATCTAGACACTTCCCACACCATAATATGCTTTACGCCCCCCATCATTAATATACTCCAGACATCCCTCTCCTATCATAATATGCTCCAGACACCCCATCATAATTATATGCTCCAGGCACCCCCATCCTAGTATGCTTTAGACATCCCCTTTGTCATAATATGTTCCATACACCTCCCGTGTCACAAAAAGCTCCTGAGTTGGGGGTGTCAATACCCCCAACTGTTATAACATACTCCACAAACAACCTTACACTCCCCAGACATAACATGCTCCATACCTACCTGGCATAACATGTCCCACACCCCTGCCACAGTATGCTCTACACGCACACACCCCTGGCATAAGATGCTCCACACACCGATGGCATAGCATGCTCCATACCCCCCTGACACAGCATGCTGTACACACACCTTGACTGTAATAACATGCTGCACCCCCCAAACTGACATTACAAACATGCTGCACCCCCATCCCCCTAACTGACATTACACACATGCTGCACCCCACCTAAATTACATTACACACATGCTGAACCCCCCTGACATTACACACATGGTGCACCCCCATCCCTCTAACTGACATTACATACATGCTGCACCCCACCAAAGTGACATTACACACATACTGCACCCCCCTGACATTACAGACATGGTACACCCCCATCCCCCTAACTGACATTACACACATACTACACCCCCTGACATTACACACATTGTGCACCCCCATCCCCGACATTGCACACATGCTGCACCCCCTAACTGACATTACACACATGCTGCACCCCCATCCCCTAACTGACATTACACACATGCTGCACCCCCTGACATTGCACACATGCTGCACCCCCTTAACTGACATTACACACATGCTGCAGCCCCATCCCCCTGACATTACACACATGCTACACCCCCATCCCCCTAACTTACATTACACACATGCTGCACCCCCCTAACTGACATTACACACATGCTGCACCCCATCCCCCTAACTGACATTACACACATGCTGCACCCCCATCCCCCTAACTGACATTACACACATGCTGCACCCCCCTAACTGACATTACACACATGCTGCACCCCCATCCCCCTAACTGACATTATATACATGCTGCACCCCCTAACTGACATTACACACATGCTGCACCCCCATCCCCTAACTGACATTACACACATGCTGCACCCCCATCCCCCTAACTAACATTACACACATGCTGCACCCCCCTAACTGACATTACACACATGCTGCACCCCCATCCCCCTGACATTACACACATGCTGCACCCCCTAACTGACATTACACACATGCTACACACCCATCCCCCTGACATTACACACATGCTGCACCCCCCTAACTGACATTACATACATACTGCACCCCACCTAAGTGACATTACACACATGCTGCACCCCCATCCCCCTAACTGACATTACACACATGGTGCACCCCCATCCCCCTAACTGACATTACATACAAGCTGAACCCCCATCCCCCTAACTGACATTACACACATGCTGCACCCACCTGACATTACACACATGCTGCCCCCCCATCCCCCTGACATTACACACAAGCTGCACCCCCCTAACTGACATTAAACACATGCAGCACCCCCATCCCCCTAACATTACACACATGCTGCACCCCCCTGACATTACATACATGCTGCACCCCTCCTAAGAGACATTACACACATGCTGCACCCCCATCCCCCTAACTGACATTACACACATGCAGCACCCCCTAACTGACATTACACACATGTTGCACCCCCATCCCCGACATTACACACATGCTGCACCCCCCTGACATTACACACATGGTGCACCCCCATCCCCCTGACATTACACACATGCTGCAGCCCCATCACCCTGACATTACACACATGCTGCACCCCCATCCCCTAACTGACATTACACACATGCTGCACCCCTATCCCCCTAACTTACATTACACACATGCTGCACCCCCCTAACTGACATTACACACATGCTGCACCCCAATCCCCCTAACTGACATTACACACATGCTGCACCCCCATCCCCCTAACTTACATTACACACATGCTGCACCCCCCTAACTGACATTACACACATGCTGCACCCCCATCCCCCTAACTGACATTATATACATGCTGCACCCCCATCCCCCTAACTAACATTACACACATGCTGCCCCCCTAACTGACATTACACACATGCTGCACCCCCATCCCCCTGACATTACACACATGCTGCACCCCCCTAACTGACATTACACACATGCTGCACCCCCATCCCCGACATTACACACATGCTGCACCCCCATCCCCTAACTGACATTACACACATGCTGCACCCCCATCCCCCTGACATTACACACATTCTGCACCCCTATCCCCTAACTGTCATTACACACATGCTGCACCCCCATCCACCTAACTGACATTACACACATGCTGCACCCCCATCCCCCTAACTGACATTACATGTAAATCAATTTTATGACACTCCTCTCAGATGTAGCAGTACACGCCCACTTTACCACCGCTCTCATAGGTGCTGCTTTCACAATCTCCCTGAAATGCTTTTTCAAAAGTAGGCAAGTATGCATTACACACATGCTGCACCCCCCTAACTGACATTACACACATGCTGCACCCCCATCCCCCTGACATTACACACATGCTGCACCCCCTTAACTGACATTACACACATGCTGCACACCCATCCCCCTAACTGACATTACACACATGCTGCACCCCCATCCCCCTAACTGACATTACACACATGCTGCTCCCCATCCCCCTGACATTACACACATGCTGCACCCCCATCCCCCTGACATTACACACATGCTGCACCCCCATCCCCCTAACTGACATTACACACATGCTGCACCCCCCTAACTGACATTACACACATGCTGCACCCCCATCCCCCTGACATTACACACATGCTGCACCCCCATTCCCCTAACTGACATTACACACATGCTGCACCCCCCTAACTGACATTACACACATGCTGCACCCCCATCCCCCTGACATTACACACATGCTGCACCCCCCTGACATTACACACATGCTGCACCCCCATCCCCTAACTGACATTACACACATGCTGCACCCCCATCCCCCTGACATTACACACATGCTGCACCCATATCCCCCTAACTGACATTACACACATGCTGCACCCCCATCCCCCTAAATGACATTACACACATGCTGCACCCCCACCCCCCTAAATGACATTACACACATGTGCACCCCATCCCCCTAACTGACATTACACACATGCTGCACCCCCATTCCCCTAACTGACATTACACACATGCTGCACCCCCATCCCCCTAACTGACATTATACACATGCTGCACCCCCATCCCCCTAACTTACATTACACACATGCTGCAGCCCCCTAACTGACATTACACACATGCTGCACCCCCATCCCCCTAACTGACATTACACACATGCTGCACCCCCATCCCACTAACTGACATTACACACATGCTGCACCCCCATCCCCCTGACATTACACACATGCTGCATCCCCGACATTACACACATGCTGCACCCCCATCCCCCTGACATTACACACATGCTGCACCCCCCTAACTGTCATCACACACATGCTGCACCCCCATCCCCCTGACATTACACACATGCTGCACCCCCCTAACTGACATTGCACACATGCTGCCCCACCCTGCCATTACACACATGCTGCAGCCCCATCCCCCTAACTGACATTACACACATGCTGCAGCCCCATCCCCCTAACTGACATTACACACATGCTGCACCCCTATCCCCCTGACATTACACACATGCTGCACCCCCATCCCCCTAACTGACATTACACACATGCTGCAGCCCCATCCCCCTAACTGACATTACACACATGCTGCAGCCCCATCCCCCTAACTGACATTACACACATGCTGCACCCCTAACCCCCTGACATTACACACATGCTGCAGCCCCATCCCCCTAACTGACATTACACACATGCTGCACCCCTATCCCCCTGACATTACACACATGCTGCACCCCTATCCCCCTGACATTACACACATGCTGCACCCCCATCCCCCTAACTAACATTGCATACTGTACACGCACCTTGTCAGAAAACACTATGCAGAAACTGCAGCTGATTTCCCGGCCCCCTCTTCTCTGGTGCCTACCTTCTGATGCTCTGGTCCGATGGGCGGAGGGCAGCAAATACGGAGGCAGAGCCGTGAGTTGTCCGCATAGGAACATGGGAGGAGTGGCCGCGGTTGGGGATGCGCATTATGGTCTCCTGCAGCTGCAGCCATCTTCCTTGTCCCCTGTAGCCAGCCCAGAATGAGCTTCTGTGCAGAAGCTCATTCTGATCTCTGGCTGTCACCTGACCGGGTGACTACTGAGCTGCCCGATCGGAGCTGAGCTGCAATCGTGGCAGCAGCAGGGAGAGGTGCAGAGCCGTGGAATGCCCCTAGGCATTCCAGATGCCCTAGGCACTTGCTTAGAATGCCTAGGGCCGGCTCTGATAGCGGATAGCAAGCTTAGCTGCGACCCGCCGAAATCACCAGCACAATTACTTTGTTGCGGCCCAGTGTTGCGGCCCTGCGGAGGTAGATGGAGTCGCAGTATATGCGTCTTAATTCAGACGCTTAGTACTGCCAACCCAAAAAACAAAACATAAAACAAAACATAAAATAAAAGCTTAGGACTGCCTGTGCAGTCCGCTGTTACAAAGGTGCATCTTGATCCTGCCGCACCAAACGAACAACTGAAGTCCTATGGCTAGGAGCGGGGTATATATGGAGGAGGACAAAAGGCATCCTGGAATCTGAAGCTTTAACTGGTTGGTGCCTGGTCTCCAACCATAATATCCCCATGGTATCCCTGTGGATCCCTATGGACCCTGAAGAAGAAAAATTTGATAAATTATATAGTAAAAAAAAATAATGTGCATACCACAAACATGTGAAAAAGGTGCTCCTCAAAGGGTCTTTCATATTTTCTCCTCTATAAAGTTCAATCTAATGGATAGTGATAACTGGGAAAGAAACAGACCATAGTGTATCCAATTTTGGACAAGTGGGATAATGTTGGAATTATTTAGCTTAAAAAGCCATAAGAACAGCAATAGCGGCAGTGGTAGCATCTGGTAGATCATCTCATGAAAAAAATCTTCTAAGCATAGACATTAATAGAGCCTTTGACACGGTTTTGTGAATGCATCTATTCCATATTATGGAATGGAGGGCCTTTGAGGAGGGTTTTATTAATTTAGGGCCTGATTCAGACCCACTCACGAGCGGCTGTCCGCTCGCAAGTGGGTCGATGTTATGGACTGAGCATGCGCACGACGGAGGGAGCTCCGTCGTGCGCATGTGCCAGACGCGACGAGCGAAGGAAAGTCCTTCGCTCGTTGTGTCCGATCAAAGGGGGCGTGCTGTCAATGTTGATTGACAGCACGCCCCCTTTGGTGGGCGTGCCAGGGACGTGCCTCCCTGACGGGGGCGTTCCCACGGGAACGCCTCCCGTCAAAAGCCGGCCCACTGACATCACTAGTGATGTCAGTGGGAGTGATTTTGGCTCTGATAGAGCCAAAATCACTCCGGAGCTTGCGGTTGAAAACCTCAACCGCAGGCTCCGGCTCGCAAATTTGATGGTCGCGATGGTCTCGACCATCGCGACCATCACAATGCACGCTCGTATAGCCTGTGGGTGGTGACCCACAGCTATACGAGCGTCCAGGAGGACGCTCCATGAAAATGGAGCCTCTGCTCAGAGCGTACGGCTCTGAATGAGGGCCTTAGTTCGTTATTTTTACCAGACTCCATCCACCTCTCTGCTAATAAATGGTATGGTGAGTCCTCGTTTTCCCTTAGAGAGAGGTACCCGCCAGGGATGCCCTTTATCCCCACTACTGTTCAATATAGCATTTGCTCCATTAATTAGATATCTCCAAAATGAACAATCTTTCCAATGTATTAAAATAGGTCGTCAAGAAATAAAAATAATGGCATTTGCGGACGACATTCTTCTTTATATCAGGAATCCATCCCAAACTCTCCCTTTAATTTTAAACATATTTGAATAATTTGGATCAATATCTGGTCTTAAAATTAATATAGTAAAATCAATAGCGATGCCCCTCACAGGTGCAACCAGCTGTCCTGAATGGGCCTCTCAATTTTTCCTCCAATGGGCAAAACAACAAATCTCTTATTTAGGAATAAGTCTACCACGCAATATTTCTAACCTTTACAAGTTCAATATTAAAAAAGCTATTACAATTTTGACAGCAGATATTAAAGGATGGGAACGTCTTCCCCTGTCCTTTTTGGGGAGAGCAAATCTTATAAAAATGGTGGCAATACCCAGACTATTACACCCTATACAATCACTTCCGGTATTATTGACCAAGACAGATCAGCTTCAAATTAATACATTACTACGTCAATTTATTTGGGGGGGGAAGGCCGGCCCAGAATAGCTTTGCAAAAGTTACAACAATTGCAAACCAATGGAGGTATAAACTTCTACAACCAGGCCGCGATCCTGAGACATTTTCGGGACTGGCTCCAACGATCCTCCACCTACACCAATGTTTCTATGGAACAGGGCTTTCTGGAAAATTGTGACTTGATCTGTCTCTTACATCAACATGATCAGAAAATAGATGAATCCATCAAAGAAAATCCATTACTATGGACAACCAAAAGGCGTTTTGCGTCATAAAACTGGCCTTAACCAGCATTACTCCCTTCACCTGCCACTAATCAATAAACCCAAACTTTCTTGATGGTATGGCTGCTCACATTATGGAGGCTAGCAGGTATCTTAAATATCAAATCTTTGGCTTCAGTGGAGGAAAAGCGTCTTCTCACATTCACTGAACTTGTACAAAAATTTCCACACGGAACTTGTACAAAAATTTCCAACAATTCAAACCTCTCCGTTAGCATTTATACAAGTACGCTTTTACTTAACGCATATATTACAACACTTTTCAAATCATCATTGAGAAAATATATTAGACACTTTCCTATCATATATGGTGCCTCAGAAAAAGGCAATATCAATACATTATACATACTTAAGGGATACCATAGATCACTCAACAATAACTAGTGGTATGTCTAAATGGTTGATTCATTTTCAGTCTCTAACAATACCTCTGATGGTAAGGCGTTAGAATACTCCAGGAAAACCTTTCCAGCTTGTATGTATGTAGAATTGTTCATAAACATATACTACAACACCTACCTATCCCCACTCAGACTGTTTAGGATGGGAGCAATTACAAATCATATGTGTCCAAGATGTCATCAGGGGAATGCAGATAAGTATCATTGCCTTTGGGCCTGTCCTATAGTCAAATACTTTTGGCACTTAATTCGAAACTATGCACAAGAAAAATTAGTTAACTATGGCCCTCATTCAGAGCCGCTCGCTATTTGCGGTCGTTCGTTCTAAAACAAGGGGTGGCTATTCAAATGAACCGTTCGCTAATTGCGGTCTGTTCACGCCTCTAAGTCTGAACGAGCGAGCAAAACTTGCGGTTGTAATTTTTAAAAATACGCCCCCTTGCCGCTCGCACCATACGTCATGTCCGCTATTTATTAGATTGATCGAGTACATCGAACAGCGTATGAACTGCTCGCTATTCTTGTGGCTGTTTTTTTCAACCGCTATTTTGCGAGCAGTTCTGAGTAAAAAAAAAACAAGTGACGTGGTCAATGACGCTGCTATATTAATTATGCACTCCCTTAAAACGTCTGTTTTGACCTTTAAGCACGCCTGCGTTCGAATTCCACACCCCCGTTTTCAAGCACCTTCCCCTGTTACCACCCACATACGCCTCCTTCTGTCACTCAAAATAGCAGGCATTCGCTATATAGCAAACACGATTTTCGGCCACACTGACTGGTTCGCGCATTCGTATTAAAATCCGTACGCATGCGAAGATGTGAGAACATCGGTCAGAACGAACGAGCGGCCGCTTACGAGTGGCTCTGAATCAGGGCCTATGTCCCTTTTAATCCTGAATGGGCAATCTTGGGACTTTATGACTCAGAAATGAGAATGACTGCAGGGAGTAAAAAAATTCTGCTGGCTGGGAGCGCAGCAGGTAGAAAAACAATATTACAAAGTTGGCTGGACAGCTTACCTCCTCAATTTCAGTTATTTCAAACAACATTTTATTTTATTTTTAAGATGGATTGGGTGATCACACTTTTAAATAAGGAAAAAAAAGTGGAGCGCTTTTTTAGTTTATAGGAAATATATATTGATACGCTTCCGCTTTCAACCAGAAAACAGATACATAGCAGTTTTAAAAATAGTAACTGATAAATAACCAGGTTAGCATCACAAGATCCACCAATAAACCTGATGTGAAGAGAGATATAGTTAGGGTTCATCTCCTGAGCTCCCCAGACGACAGACAATTTAATTGGCACAATGTTTAAATGCTTATTTGCGAAAACAAATATGCTACGATAAATATAAGATATTGCTACAAACTACAATCATTTTATTTTGTTCTCGAAGATTGATATGTCAGTTTGAAAATTGTTTACTATAATTGATTATGGACCTGCCTGATACTAGTGTGATATTGTATAACAATTAATTTTAATAACTAAGAAGGACTAAGGTTTGGGATTATCAGAGATCCTCAGAAATAAACATTCAAATGAGCAGTCCTTGGCCATACATATACAGTACAAGGGGATGCAGTCAATATCCCGACCGCCAGAGTCCTGAAGGTAAGTACTGGGGTTAGGGGGAGGGTTAGGCACTAAGGGAGGAGGGTTAGGTTTAGGGTATGGGGAGGTTAGGGTTATGCACTAGGGGAGATGGTTAGGTTCAGGCATTGGGGAGGGAGGGTTAGGGTAGGAAGAGGTCTAAGATACCGACTAACAAAGTGTCAGTATTCGAACCCTGTTGGGATGCCAGTGTCGGGATTCTGAACGTCGGGATCCCGAACGCCGGAATCGCATAATATATTCCTATACAACTCCAACAATCCCATTGTTATAATTACTGGAGCTATATAACTTCTTGTATCCCTTGGAATTCACTATTGTATTGACAACCTGAATGAAGGTCCACCCAGCTAATCTGTAACTGTTTGCAGAGGGGAGGTAATAAACCACTTTATCTATTTGTTGTTAAAATAACTTCTCCAATTTAAGGCTTCAAATGTATCCAGAAATAATAAGGGGTCTATTCAAGGGGGGAACTTGTGAGTGGTGGGCCCAGGGGCAAAATTTTGCTTTGGGCCCCCTTCCTCCGCCCTACTCCAAGTTCAAAGTGCAGTGGGTGACAGGGAGAGGTAGAGGGTGACAGGGAGAGGCAAGAGGTAGACAAAGAGACGCAAGAAGTTGACAAGGAGAGGGTGACAGGGAGAATCAGTGGGTGACAGGGAGAGATAACAGGCAGTGGGTGACAGGGAGAGGGAAGAGGCAATGGGTGACAGGGAGAAGCAGTGGGTGACAGGCAGTGAGTGACAGGGAAGAGGGTGAGGGGTGACGGGGACAAGCAGTGGGAGAGGGTGACAGGGATAGTTGACAGGCAATGGGTGAAAGGGAGAGGGGATAGGCAGTGGGTGACAGGGAGAGAGTGATAGGGAAAAGCAGTGGGTGAGAGGGAGGGGCAGTGAGTGACAGGGAGAGTTGACAGGCAGTGGGGGAGAGGGAGGGGCAGTGGGTAACAGGAAGAGGTGACAGGCAGTGGGTGACTGGAGAGGGGAGAGGCAGTGGGCGACAGACAGTGGGTGACATGGAGATGCAGTGGGTGCCGACACATTATACCACACTGTAGTGCCCCGCACATTATGTCACACTGTAGTGCCCCACAGAGTATGCCATACTATAGTGCCCCACACATTATGCCACCTGTATTCCCCACAAATTATGCCACACTGTAGTGCCCACACATTATGCCACACTGTAGTGCCCACACATCATTCCACACTGTAGTCCCCACACATTATGCCACCTCTAGTGCCCACACATTGTGCTACACTGTAGTCCCCACACATTTTGCCACCTGTAGTGCCCACATTTTGCTACACTGTAGTGCCCACACATTATGCCACCTGTAGTGCCCACCAGTGGTGGATTTTGTCTAGGGGCTGCGAGGCTGCAGCCCCCAGTAAAATCCACCACCTCTGTGTAATCAGTGCAGTCCGTACTGCACTGGCTACACTGTGTAACTGGCAGTGGCTTCCTATTGGAAGCTCTACCTGCCAGTCAAATACACAACAGGCAGCCCCAGGGGGAGGTGTCTCCTCCCTCTGGGACTGCCAGTCCGGGCTGCTATTAGCAGAGAGCGGATTCCAGAAGGAAGCCGCCACTCTGCCTTTTCTCCAGCCCTAACTGGCTTCTAGGGGCTGCAGATGCACCGGGACCCATCCAGGAGGAGCGATGGCGGGTGAGAGATTGCACCCTTCCTCTCATTTTCAGCGGCGGCAGCTCCCCTCATCTAAAAGGGTAGGAGCCGCTCCTGGTGCCCACCCATTGTGCCACCTCTGGTGCCCACACATTATGCCATCTCTAATGCCCACACATTATGCTACACTGTAGTCCCCACACATGCCACTTCTAGTCCCCACACATTATGCCACCTGTAGTCCCCACACAATATGCCACCTGTAGTGCCCACACATTATGCCGCCTGTAGTGCCCACACAGTGTACTCACCAGCCGCATTCTCAGGCAACCAGCAGAGCAGCAGTCACAGCCTCACAATGAGTCACACTCATGAGGCTGTGCTGCTACTAAACTTCAGGTAAGAGGAGCATGTGATGGGCTCCTCCAATCAGAGCTCAGCACATGCTCCTCTAACCCCACTGCAGAGACCACTGGGATTTATTACCTAGAAGTGTACTGCAATGCTGAGCCTGACTGCACACAGAGGAGTAGCGTGGAACCATGGCGCCCGGAGAAAGTGCATGTCATAGCGCCCCCCCCAACCTTACCTGTACCAAACTGTGAAAGTGGGGTATGGCCAGCCTGCGGGGGAATACTGAAGTGAAGAGAAAAACAGCAAACAGTGGCAGTATCACCCTCAAACTCATACCTTAAAATTTAAGTTTAGGATTGTACCTCAGATGTGTCACTTTTAAGTCCATTGAAGTACAATGAATGAATGAGGAGAGAAGAAGGGAAGGGATCAGAGAGGAACGTGCCGATCAGAGGGGGTGGTGGCAGAAGCCAATAAGAAAGTAGAGGGGAAGGGCAAAACCAATCAGAGAGGGCCAGTGACAGAAGCCAATAAGAAAAAGAGCAGAGGAGTGTTGACAGAAGCCAATTCTAAAAGGAGAGAGGAGGGGCAAAGAGTCGATTAGAGAGGGGTGGTGACAGAAGCCAATAAGAAAAGTAGTGGGGCGGGGCTAAGAGTCGATTAGAGAGGGGTGGTGACAGAAGCCAATAAGAAAAGTAGAGGGGCGGGGCTAAGAGTCGATCAGAGAGGGGTGGTGACAGAAGCCAATAAGAAAGGAGTGGACAGGGGCAAAGAGCCGATCCCATGTTAGAGAGGGGATGGAATTAAAGAGGTGAGAAGTGAATGTAATCAATCCGACAGGAAAGGGGAGGTGACAGAAGATGATCACAGAGAAGGGAGGGTCAGAGTGGAGACAATCTGGGCAGTTTGAGGGGGCATGAAATGTTGAAACGGATCTCCGATCCGTAACTTATTTAGGATATAGAGCAAACAAACCAAAATAAAACTAACAGGCGGCCGTCATACTGTGCAGTGCCCCATGAATTCCGGAAGCCTGAATGGCGCCCTCTGTCCATTTAGGCGCCCGGAGCTCAAGCTCCACTGGAACCACCCTCGCTACTCCCCTGACTGCATGGTGCCCTGGTCTTCTCTGCGTGTAGCTGCCAGCTGGCTCAGTCACAGCACTGATGACTGCCCGGTGCTGTTTGTAAATGGTAGGCTGCAGTGCAGCTGCTTACCAGGCAGTCATCAGGGCTGTGTGGACTCCTATATTGCAGTGGGCCCCGGTGCACTGCCGGTAGTTCTGCCCCTGGGTCTATTCATAAAGAGGTGCAGTACTGAATTGTTACTTATCAGCATAGATTGCATCAGTTCAATGCAATCTGTAGCTTAGATAAGTAGCGATTCATGTACTCTCACCTCTAGTGATGCGGTATTTCCTTCTTCTGCTTCTGGTCTTTCCTTTTTCAGTGATATATCGTTTTTCTCTCCCTATTACTGTTTTTTTTTTAATCCATTTTTTGCGCATGCGCCAGTGGCTTCTTACTGCTTGAGGGGAGCAGTGACTGATGGTTTAAAAAAGGGCGGAGCAACCATGGAGGATAGGACCAGGCTTAAGGACAAGCAAGTTCCCTGTCCTTTGCATGCAGGAGGACGTCATCCTGAGATGGCGAATTTGAAGCTTACAAAAAAATTGAAAGCTTATATTTCCATCCTTTCATGAATTGCAATCAGCATACAAAAGTATAGTGATGCGATGCAGGCATGAAACGGGTGCACCCCTGGAGAAGTAATAAGCTTCTCCACGGTAAATTGCTCCATGAATTGCACGAAGCAGAGAAGAGCCCTGATTGCAGCTAAACAGGGCTCTTCTCTGCTTCATGAATAGATCTTAATCACAAATAAGAAGACAAGAACTAGTCTCATTAAAATCTGTGGGCACATTAAACAACTCAACTCAGAACTGGCAGTAATATGCTAACTGGGGGCCTGATTCAGAGCCAAACGCTATTTGCGCTCGCTCGTCCAGAAAAAGGGGCTGGCTATTTAAATTGACCATTCGCTTTTTGCGGTCTGTTGACGCCTCTATGTCTGAACGAGCAAACAAAACATGCAGACTTTTTTTGTAAAAAACGCCCCCTGGCCGCTCGCATAATATGTCATCTCCGCTATTTATTAGATTAATCGAGTACATCGAAAGGCGTCTGAACTGCTCGCAGTGCTTGGGGTTGGATTTTCCTACCGCAATCATGCGATCAGTTCAGGCTAAGAAACAACCAAGTGACGTGGTCGATGACGCTGCTTTGTTAATTATGCACACCCTTAAAACGCCCGTTTTGACCTTTTGGCACGCCTGCGTTCGGATCTCCACTCCCCGTTTTCAAGCAACTTCCCCTGTTACCACCCACAACGCCTCATCCTGTCACTCAAATTAGCAGGCATTCGCTATTTTGCGAGCACACGATTTCCGACCGCAATGACTGGTTCGCGTATGCGTACTAAAACCCATACGCATGCGCAGATGTGCGAACATCGCTCGGAGCGAACGAGCAGCCGCTTACGAGCGGCTCTGAATCAGGCCCTGAGGCCTCTATCTCCCACCTGAGTATACAATATCACCTACAACCTTTATAGAAATCCATGGGACCTAACAAGTCCAAGAAAGATACCTTAGATATCTGTTCCAACATTCAGAGATATAGATGTTAAAAAAAAAAAAATTCAGTAGTTGTAAAAAAAAAATCCTAAATATTATTACAATATATGGAAAGCGAGTTCTCTCCAGAAGTTCTGGTTTCCTCTCACTCTCCAAAAATCATACTGGTTGGTCAATTTGCTCCTGACAATTTTTTTTTTACCATATTGTGTCTGTTAGAGCTTTTGTGTTAGCTCCAGGAACTGATGTGAATGACAAATATTCTCTGGACACCACTACAGAATTTGTGATTCTATATTACAAAAATATATATTAAATAGGTGACACTAACATGAAAACACATACAAGGCTATGAAAATTTTCTTTAAAAAAAATTGTGGGTATTCACTTGTATAACTTATTTCCCACTTCCTAAGGGACACTATAAAACATAATACCTAAACAACGGCACAGATTATAGAGCAGAACAAAATTACCTCATTGTTAAAGATCTTTGCAATACACTATCACTGTTTTACGTATCTGGGCTGTCACTCACAATATATAACTACCACCTATTATCTACAATAGATATATTAACAGTGACTTAACATAATCAGATAGCCATCCTGTCATCACTCACTTCTTCCAACAACATACTGAAAGATTTCAGTCGGACAATCCTTACACATGGGCTACCATTGTAAAGATTCATAATAAACAATATGCAGAACGAATCTGTTTGAATTAGATTAGTTTCAGATGAGTGTAAATTCATGCTGGTTTAGGGGCTTTGATCACATATGTGTGGAATTCATGGATTGACACATTAGCAGTGGTGGCTCAATACCTCCTGTCTTCAGCCCGCATCCGCCTAGGCAGCAGCACTGTATGGGGAGTACAGCATGCGATTAGCAGAAAGTGCTTCCAATGGGCAGCCTTTGCAATCACTCGGCGCTTGCTTTATGTGGCAGATTCTTACTGGAGGCAGTTGCAGAGCTGCAGTGCCAAGGCACACTAGTAAGTAATGTGATTCATTTCAACTGCAATAAGGTTTAATAAGTGCAAGTTTGCCCTCAACATGTGGAGACAAATTGTTCACAGATACGGAATCGGTATGAAATACCGCCAGCCACATGGCCGGTGGTTCGATTCCCGGCTGCCCAACACTGGAACAGATCCCGGCAGCGGCAGCCCAACAGCGCTGGATATCCCGATCATCGTAGTAATGACTAACCTAACCCCCCTAACCCTAACCCTCCTTAGGGGTGCCTAACCCTAATCCCCACTGTAAGTGCCTAACTCTACCCCCCCCCCCCCTTCCCCACTGCCTAAACCTGAGTCCTCTGGGGGGGTGCCTAACCCTAAATCCCCCCCGGGGGTGCCTAACCCTCCCTCAATCTAGCCTAACCCTCCCGGGGGGGTGCCTGACCCTAAGTCCCCCCCGGGTGCGCTAAACCTAACCCTCCACCCCCGCGGCTGTCCGCTCGTGGTGCCCGGCATCGATCTCCCGGCGTCGGTGAAATGAGCAACGTCTACATCTAGACGCCGGGCATTTCACCCTCTCCAGGATATGATAGTCGGGAAGCCGGCTGTCGGTATAATGTCAGCCGGCTTCCCGATTGCATCCCACAGATACAATCAGAAAGTCCCTTTGCAATGACTGTGTGCCAAGTGTGTGACATACAATCCAGCACAGTCCAAAATTCATATAGGGGAGCCACACCAACTGCCACCCCAAACACTGCCAAACATCGCCGCCCAGGACTCACTGGCAGTTGGTGTGACTCCCCTATTTCAATGTTGGACTGTCACACACTTAGCACACAGTCACTGCAGAGGGACTTTCTGAACTCCCTGGACCCTGTATAATCAATTTTGATTATTTTGTAATTTATATAACTAGAGGAAAGAAAAAAGGGACTGGGCTGTACATCCTAATATTAAACATAATAAAATATGCTACCACGCTGAGACCTGTAGTTCTACAGCAGAAAAAAGGGGGGAGATGCAGGCGCACACTATAAGCATTCAGAATTCTAATGATCAAAATATTTATGATAAACTCCGACAATTAACATGTTTTTTTAAGTAAGGTTTCTTAGTACATGTTTGGCCGAAGATGTCACCGTGAACCTCATAAGGTGGGTCCCTAACATCCCTAATACTGACACATTAAATAATTTATCTATAACTATGTAGATAAAAATATATAATAATTTGATGTAACAGCAAATATCTGACATATGCACAAACAGGGTAATCCTTAAACCCTGGAACAGGGATTGTGTTTTAGTCTTTAAAGTGGGAGATCAGGACCACCAATGTAAGCTCAAGCATACTGGTATAATACGTATCTAAGAAACAATTTTCAAGCTGTGTGTGCAGTGTAGGATTTGGATAGTTAAAGCAGACTTGAAAAGTTGTTTGCTTTGTTTTGTTCATGCAAAACATAAAATCAAGTAATGCTAACATTCCCTTAATAACTATCAAAAATGTATTTACATTGAAAACCTCTGTGCATTGTAGATACAGTTTTGTTATGGTAAATTACCTTGTTTCTAGTAGAAATCCAAGGAGTTCTCAGGAATACCTGGTACCTATGTATCATGGGGAGAGGGTTAATGACAGTTTGCAGACAGATAAAACATATCATGTGCATTTTAGACCTGTATCTGATCAGCCCTGTAGGAGTGTCCTGGAAGCTGATGGGCTCCACTCACACCTGCCTGTGGGAAGCAGAAATTCAAAACCATTTCCTAATGTATTGGTATACACAAATGTGTGTAGTCTAAAAATATCTGTATGTATCTTGCTTTGTACAGTGCTACACAACACGCCAAAGCTACATAAGCCAAAATCTATAGGGGTTTTCAGTACCTCCTTTATTAGAAAGCATTATGTCACATTCACTAAAAACAGGTGATTAGGAAGGAGTGTATAGCAGGTAGGGGGTTACAGTTATTGACAGTCAGTATGAAAAACAATTAGACAATTAAAATCTGACATGTCTGACACTAGTAGTCTATGCACAGAAGTACTATATCATATATCAGTCATTTTGTAGTTTCATTTGTTGCTATTAACTCATGAAAATTTGTGACCTGCACTCATGTTATTCAGATGCTGCCACTGTAATCAGTAAGGTTTTATAAAGTAGCAACAAAAATGTAAACAATATTACAAGTGGCAGATAGTCTTAACGAGGGGACATTGCAGAACTCATAACCTAGGAATGTGAATTGAATGTGATATAAGAAGACTGTAATGTAACCATGGATAGTCAGATGTGCTTATGCAGACTGTGGCTATTGAGGCACACAGAGATGTACTGTCTTATGGCCGTGTTATGGGTGTGTCACAGGCGTATTGCTGAACTAGTTGTGGACTCAAATACAAAGGCCTGCATTCAATTTGAGACGAAAAGTCCGGATCCGCAATACTTTTTGGCCGATGATGTAATTTTCGCATGTTTTGCTTTTACCCTGTATTCAGTTTGAAAGACTTTCCGCCTAGGCGGAAAGTCATTGCAATGTAATAGGCAAAAAAGTTTCGCCTATGAATAGCAGGCGGAAAAAAGTGCAGAATTGGGGTTTTGGGGTGCAACGTTGCAGGAACCCCCGTGCAGCTTTCAGACAGTCCCCTAAAGGTAAACTGTGTAAAAAAAAAATATTAAAAAAATTACTTTTAATAACATAGGCTGCTTGGTCAATAAAGACACAAAACAACTATTATCGTTTTCAGAAGCAGTAGACAAATATCCAACTATAGCAGGTCATCCCATAGCATTTCTTCAAACAAAACACTATATTAACTCGGTGATTAGTAATTTTACAGATAATGATTGGGAAAATCCGGTAGATACACTTTTTTTATGCGATCCTATTACTAGGAAAGCTATTTCATATTACTACATAGCCTTAACAGATAATATGGAACATTCTACCTCAACTACAGGTATGGTAAAGTGGTTGTCTCATTTCCCTTCATTGACCATTAATGACTTGTTGAAGGCACTTGAGACTTCCCGTAAACTATTTCCGTCAACCATGTATGTGGAAATGTTTTTAAATGTTTTTCATCAAGCGTATTTGTCCCCAAAGAGAAGCTTTAAAATGGGCCGTTCAACTTCACATACCTGTTATAGATGTGGGGAAGAGAACGCAAATTAATTTCACTGCTTCTGGCTTTGCCCATTGGTCAGAACTCTCTGGCTTCAAATAAAGCAATACGCAGAAACCAAATTAATAAATTATTTACCTTTGACGGCGGAATGGGCTGTGTTGGGCATTCTACCACAAAACATTAAGATAAATAGGGGAGGAAAGAGGCTATTAATGGCTATAAGTGCAGCAAGCCGCAAAACTATTCTACAAGAATGGATATCACCACATACTCCATCCTTATCCTTATTCAAATCTAAACTCTTTAATTTATTTCGTATGGATGGGTAGAGGTTATCTTGGAAAAGGAATATAAAACAGAGACATTTTTTAATGTATGGGAAAGCTACATATCTACGTTATCCATTGAGATGCGACATCAAATACACCACAGTTTACATACCATCTCATGGTATTTAATGCGAATGGTTGAAAATGATCCCTCTATCACTCTAGATACGTACCATGACTAGATGGGTGGACGGGGGAGAGAGATCTTTTTCCTTCTTTTCTTTTCTTTTAACTTCATTTAATTTGTTATGTATTATTTATGCCAAAGTAAATGTACATGTTGTAAATGAATACAGAGGATGTTATATTATAGCAATGAAACCTATGATGTTATTTCAGTTTATGGAATTGTACATTTGTATTTTTCTGCAGTTCGATCCATTGTGACCGTATTATATTTTCTGTATGTGTAAAATCTTTTATGCATGACGCTTCAACTCACTTTCATTTTGGGGACGAAAAAAAAAATGTTGGTGGACAAAGTTAAAAACTAGCGAACTTGACTCTGGGGGGGTCCCCAAGTATGCCCCAAGTGTTTTTTTTATTGCAGGTGCTTGCGGCAGATGGATTTTTCACGATTTTTTCAACTTCACTTTAGCAACTTTTAAATATGCTGGCCCCCATTTTCAAGTACCCCAAATTTGCTGGGATAAGTTATTTTCTGGAAAAAAACCTTCTGAATAATATTCTGCACCACGTATAGAAAAACGCAATTTAGCAGCTATTCAGCCCGTTTAAAAACACCAAATACCTTCAGCAAGCCAAATCGGGGGGAACAATAGGGAACCCCCATGTCAGTGCATCTTTTGAGGGGTGTCAGGCTGATTTCCCCAAATCTGACAGTACTTTCCGCCTGTTCAATTTTCGCCGGGTCCCGTTTCCACGTACTTTCAAATTGAATACGGGGTAAAGCCGGCATGGCCGCGATACTTTTCCGCCTACAAAACAGGCAAAGTAGGCGAAAATTCCAAGCCGCGAAAAAGTTTTGCAGCTCGGCTCAAATTGAATACAGCTCAGAAGGGGAAATGTACTTGGAGAGTGATTAAGTGGATGGAGATAAAATATCAACCAATCAGCTCCTGTCATCTTAAGGGGCCTCATTTATCAACGAGCTTTATCACCCACAATGAGTATGATTATGTTACTCCAGCCAATCAGCTACCAACTGTCATCTGTTTGAAAAATGACAGTTGGAAGCTGACTGGCTGAAGCACCATTTATCATATAACTCGTTGTGAGTGATAAATATCATTGATAAATGAGGCCCTGTGTTTGAAAAATGACAGTTAGGAGCCTATTGTTTCAGTCTCTCTCACTCCACTTTATCACTCTCCAAGGCTTATTACATCTGCCCCCTAAGTACTTACATTTGAGGCCATACTCTGATGGAGATTCTGCACCAAGCATGGGGCTGGCGCACGTTTCAATGGTGCAACTGTTTGTTGCGCCTAAAGATGCACCAAGCAGGGTTTCAGCGCTTGTTCGCTAAGGTTGAAATAGCCCATGAGGATATGTCCCAACTTATACTCAATTTGTACAGGCTTCTAGAAAATTTGCTTTACTCTACACTGCACATCTGTTTGTTTACATCCCAAGGTGCCAAAGATTTCACCATGCCTGATGATGCCAGAGCATATCTCTGCAGCAGCAGCTGCTTGTTCCTCCATCTGGATTTTTTCCCCTCTGTTGTCCTTTCCTGTTGTTTTTGATCCATCTCTGAATCTTTGATCGTAGTAGTACCTAGCTCCTGTTTGCAAGGATTGACATGCTGCGGTTCCCTGTGACTGTGCAATACTGTCCACATCTGAATCAAGCCCATAATACACATATAGTTGCGCCCTCAGATCGCAACATCAACTCAACCATGAAGGTCAAGTTACAGGTATCAAAGATGTGCTGCAAGAGGTTTATCAAAACTTACACCGATCTGACATAACCTCGTGCCACCAAACCAGCTATGACCCATCAAGGCATGGACGCCACAATATCTCTGAAGGTGTCCTGTGGTACCTGGCACCAAGACATAAGCAGCAGATCTTTTAAGACCTGTAAGTTGTCAGGTGTGGCCTCCATGGCTCAAACTTGTTTTTCCAGCAGATCCTACAGATTCTCGATTGGATTGAGATCTTGGGAATTTGGAGGCCAAGTGAACACCATGATTTTTTTTGTCATGTTCCTAAAACCATTCCTAAATAAGTTTTGCACTGTGGCAGGGTGCATTATCCTGCTAAAGAGGTCACTGCCATCAGGGAATACCGTTGCCATGAATGGGTGTTTTTGGTCTGCAACAATGTTTAGGGAGGTTGTATGGGTCAAAGTAACACATGAATGTCAATACCCAAGGTTTCCTAACAGAACATTGCCCAGAACATCACTTAGCCTCTGCTGGCTTGCCTTCTCCACATAGTGCAATCTGGTGTCATCTTTTCCTCAAATAAACACACACCACAACCTGGTCGTCCACATAATATAATTAAAAACATAAATCATCAGACCAGGCCACCTTCTTCCGTTGTTCCATGGTCCAGTTCAGATACTCACGTGTCCATTGTAGGCACTTTTAGCAGTGGACAGGGATTAGCATGGGCACTCTAAATGGTCTATGGTGACACAGCATTATACGCAGCAAGCTGCAATGAACTGTGGACCTCATTCAGACCTGCTCGCAAGCAGATCGATGGTGGGGCACTGCGCACGTGCTGCGCGCGTAAGCCCCGTAGCAAGTGAAAAATTAACTCGCTCTGGGGCTCGCTACAAACGGGATGGCTGTCGATGTTGATCGACAGCTCGCCCCGTTTTGTAGGCAGGGAGGGTGGCTGGATAAACAGAGGTGTTCCTGAAGGAAGGCCTGCCATTTGTGGGCGGTCCTACTGACTTCACTCGTGATGTCAGTGGTGAGCTTCCTGCTTTGTTTGAGCAGGAAGCTCACTGGGGCTTGTGGCAGACCAGACTCTACAACAAGGGTTTCGTCGCAAGCCTGATGGTTGCGATAATCGCGACCATCACCTGGCCGCTCGCAAAAGCTGTGGGTGGTCACCCACAGCTTAGCGAGCACCGCTTTTTGCGAGCATCTCTGAATGAGGTCCCGTGTCTTCTGACACCTACAGTATCAAAGTCAGTATTAACTTGTTCAACAGTTTGTGCTACAGTAGCTCTGCTGTGGTATCGGACCAGATGAGCTAGCCTCGCCTCCCCATGCAGTCAATGAGTCTTGGGCGCCCATGATCCTGTCGCCATTTCACTGTTTCTCCTTCCTCATACCACTTTTGGTAGGTATAACCACTGCTTACCAGGAAACCCCACTTGCATTTTTGGAGATGCTCTGACCCGGTCATCTAGCCATCACAACTTGGCCCTTATCAAAGTCACTCAGATCCTTATGCTTGCCCAACCTCAAGAACTGACTGTTCACTTGCTGCCTAATATCACACACCTTGACAGATGCCATTATAACAAGATAGTCAATGTTATTCACTTCACCTGTCAGTGGTTATAATGTTATGGCTGACTGATGTATATTCTCAACATCAGGGGTGTATCTATAATGGGTGCAGGGCACATAGGCCCCTGGATCCAGCGGGTCCACACTGCACACCCTGCACCCAAACTTTCAAATACTTACCTCTCCGAAGTCCCACGTTGGCTGGAGAAGTGCTACACCGAACGCCTGGAAAATGGCCGCAGTGGGCACTTTCTCTGCGTTCTGGGCATGAGCAGTAGGGAAATCGCTGGGAAAATGGCTACCGCGCCATTTTCCTGGTGTCCTGTGCATGTGCAGTGGACTCCGGGCACAGCCTAGTGCCCAGCGTCTACTGAACCTGTCAGTACGCTGCGGCCTGCCTGAGAGAGGAGGGGACCCCGGATGGTGAGTGAACACGGGCCCCTTCCTCTCTAAATATGTCCCTGCTTAATATGTCATTGATATGTCTAACAAGCATTTGTTTTGAGTAAGGTCTATTTCCTTCGGCTTTCTTCTAGGCAAGCAGAAAACCTTCCATTGTCCTATTTCCTGTGAAAAGCTCCAAAAGGCAAGTGCTCCAGCAGTTGAAGTCTCCTTGTGCTGATGGTTAGATGGGCTGAATTTTTTAAAATGGTTCTCCCTCACATAGGGGGTTCTTTACAGCCATTTATAATGTTCTTTTTAGTGGAACTAGTATGTGCTTACATTTTAATTCACCTTTCATCGGGGTACTTTTAAAACTGGGTAGGGAATCTCTTCTTTTATCACCCCAATTCCCTCCTAAATATGATTATAAATTGTTTACTAAAATCTTAGTGTGTAGCTTATCTTGCCCTCTATTATCCATCATGACCAGTCAGGTTATATGTGGGGCTGCAATTGGTTAACTAACATCATAAAAGTATTATCAGTTTTGCAAACTTTAATTGAATTTCTCCAGGTAGATCACAAGTCGCTACTCTCTTTGGACACTAAAAAAAATAGATATTGATCACCTGTTTGAGAACCTTACATGGTTTTGATACCCAGAGTCCTTTATACAAATCCTTCATACATTATACACTAATGACTGGACACAAATCCTCATGTATTATCTTCTCCCATAGAAAGCAGTACTCAACAGGGCTGCCTTTTATCCCAAATGTTATTTGCTGCAGCCCTGGAGCCTTTAGTCCAGGGGTGGCCAACCTGCAGCTCTCGAGCCACATGCAGCTCTTTTGAGTTTCCGATGCGGCTCGCAGCTCGGCAGACCCCCACTAGTACTGAGATTGCTGGTCTCTGAAGCAATCAGAAACTAAAGAAGCCTCTGATTGCTTCAGAGGCCAGCGTTCCCAGGATGCAGTGCATGACGTCACCCGCGATGTGAGGAGCCCGCGCGCCTGCTGGATCCAGTTAGATCCAGCAGGCAGCGGAAGTGGCAGCAGCAGTGATGGCGGTACTCAGGAGCCCTGACGGCGTGGAGCGTTGCCAGAATGAAGACAGGTAAGTTTCTACATAGTGGAGGGGCAGCTAGTACTGGGGACTCTACCTTATGGGGGCATGACTACAGGGAGCATTGCAGAAGGGGCACAACTACTGGGAGCATTGCTTAATGGACACAGCTACAGGGGGCATTGCAGAAGTGGCATAACTACTGGGGGACATTGCTTAATGGGCACAACTACTACAGGGGGCATTGCATAATGGCAACAGCTACAGGGGGTATTGCATTAAAGCCACAACTACTGGAGGCATTGCTTAATAGGCACAACTAGGGGGCATTGCAGAAAGGGGAAAACTACTGGGGGCATTGCATAAGGGCCACAACTACTGGAGGCATTGCTTGATGGGCACAACTACAGGGGGCATTGCAAAAGGGGCACAACTACTGAGGGCATTGCATAATGGGCACAGTTACAGGGGGCATTGCAGAAGTGGCACAACTACTGGAGGAAATTGCATAATGGGCACAGCTACAGGCAGTATTGCATAAGGGCTACAACTACTTGGGGCATTGCTTAATGGGCACAACTACAGGTGGCATTGCAGAAGGGGCACAACTACTGAGGGCATTGCATAATGGGCACAGCTACAGGGGACATTGCATAAGGGCCACAACTACAGGGGGGCACTGCATATGGGGCACACTACAGGGGCCATAGCATAATGGGCACTGGCTTTCTCAATGTATTTTATGTGGTTCTGGATTTCAATATGTATTTTATTTGGATGTGTATTTTAAATGTATTTTAGGTGGATCTGGCTTGTGAACATGGCTATTTTAATGTTTTCTATATTGCTCTGGCTTATTCTTTCACTTAAACAGTGAAAAAATTATATTGGGAAGTTTATGTAAATTGTGTATTTTCAATGTGCTGGGCTCACCGCCAACGTGACTAAATACGGGGTTGTGACACAAGGTCCTGTTCCTGCGAATGTCATACCAAAGGCATGCGCACTAAAAATGGGGTGTGGCCTTGTGACAGCTAGACAACGCCCCATTTTTGCACGTGTGCCTTCAACTTGACCACAGATATTTTTGCCTCTGACTGGTTGGCCACCCCTGCTTTAGCCATTGCTTTGTGGCAGAAAGAATCTATACTGGTTGTGCAATATGAGTGTAAGATACCCCCCTTTGTGGATGATATGATCCTCCTGGTCTTGGAACTCCTCGTTTCCATACTATACCTGCTAAATTTAATATGATTTCTTTGTTTTAGTCATTCTTAGGAAATAAAACTAATATCAATAAGTCCGATTTAAGTCCGAACTCTTGCCACTTACATTGACTGGTTTTTTTTTTGGCTCATCACCCCAGTGTAGCCTCCATCTTCACAGTTGGGTGTAGTAGGTATTACAAATCCTGACAGCGGAAGCCTGGCAGAGGTAAAGGTCCAGAACGCTAAATAAGGGAAGGTAAGTACAGCTAACCCTACTCCCTACCTAACCCTCCCTTAGGGGTGCCTAACCCTAACCCCCCTCTAAGTGCCTAAATCTAAGTCTCCTGGGGGGGACCCTAACCCCTCCCTTTCCCTAGCCTAAACCTAACCCTCCCGGGGTGGTGCCTAACCCTAATTCCCCCCGGGAGCCCTAAAACCTAACCCTTCCCCCCCCCGCGCGGCTGTCCGCATCCGGCTTTCCTTCGTTCGGTATGCCGGCGTCTGTCTAATTACAGGCGTCGAAAAAGTTTTCGACGCCTGTCTTTAGTACCTTGCCGGGATTTGACATTCGGGAAGCCGGTGGTCGGCATTTAGACCATCGGCTTCCTGACTACAACCCTCAGAGTTAGCCCTGTGAAATTTAAGGACTTGAGATTGCACATCCGAGATGACTTGTCCTGTATCTATAAATTTAACTATGCCAATAATATAGATAAGATTATAGTTCAAGTGGCGAACTGGAAAGATCTGTCCCTATCCTTGTTGCACAGAGTTATGGGTTGTTAAAACTGTCATCGTACTTTCCTAAACTCTTATCTTTTATAGATGCTGCTGTTAGTTATCTCCAAGGATGGTGCTCTGCGATGCACACAAGCTTTTTTCAGTTTATTTTCTACAAGGGGAGACCATGGAAGATCATACCTATCTAAGAAAAAGGGTGGTCATGGTGTGCCTGATGTTCTGGCTCTTACCTGGGCTTATTCATTTGTGTGCATGTAGACAGTCGGCATGTTGACATAGGTTTTTCAGCCGATTATACAGTTAGTTGGCTGTGGATAGGGCCCACAGCCAACTAACACTAAAATGGACTGTCGACATTATGACCATGTCAGCATTGTAAATTTTGACAACATTTTGTCCATGCCTACATTCTAAATGCCTAGATAATGACTGGTGTAAAACCACACAGTTTACTAATAAGGATTTGGAGGAGTAGCTTTTTCCACCCTTATGCCCTATAGCTCTATTCCCACCACGGCCCTATCTGTGCAGAGTTTGTATATTCTCCTTGTGCTTGCGTGGGTTTTCTCCGGGTACTCCGGTTTCCTCCCACACTCCAAAAATATACTTGTAGGTTAATTGGCTCCCAACACAAATTAACCCTAGTGTATATGTATGCGTGTGATAAGGAACATAGAGTGTAAGCTCCGCTGGGGCAGGGACTGATGTGAATGGCCAAATATTCTCTGTAAAGCGCTGCGGAATATATGTGTGCGCTATATAAATAACTGGTAATAATAATAATAATAATAATAATATTACAATCTCTCGTTATTTTAATCCCTCCAACTATTCAGCAGAATATCCTGTTCTGTGACACTTATATGGCTTGCTGTAATATTAATATATGTTTTGCCAGAGATCCACATTATTACCATTTCATTCTGCTCTAGGGTAATCCCCAGTCACTGGCTAGTACTATATTCAAGGTTTGGTCCTGTAAGGACATCCAGACAATTAAGGATGTATTTGATCTTGGTGGCCATCTTAGGAGTTTTACTCTGCTGATAAATAAATGTGATCTTCCTCACTCCCACATCTTTATGTTTCTTTAGGTACTCCATTATGTTACCTCAATTGAACCAGTACCCCCGCCTCTAGACTGGATTTGGTTGATTCCGATTATGGGCCGTATTCAATTTGGAGCGAAAAGCCGTTTTTCACCGATTTCATTTATCCCAGTTTTCAATTTCAGCGTCTTTTTGGCGGCGCGATAACGCAATGCAATGTAATAGGTGAAAAAGTTTTGCCTATGAATACCCAACGGAAAAAAGTGCAGAATTGGGGTTTTGGGGAGCAAACTTGCGGGGACCACCCTAAACCCTTTTTACACCCCCCCTTGATGCTAACTGCGTTAAAAAACAAAAAATTACACAAAGAACACCACAAAAAAGCACTTTGAAAAAACGGGAAAAAAAAAAAAGTTGGGAGTTGGGGTACAAATTTAAAAACTAGCGAAATAGCCTCTTGAGGGTCTGGAAGTATGGGGGAGGTGCTTTTTTGATTGCAGGTGCTTGCTGAAGGTGCGTTTTTTTTGTGCACTTTAAAGCTGTATTTTAGTGACTTTGAACTATGCTTGCATCCATTTTCATGTACCCCAAATTTGATGGGAATACTTAATTTCCCCAAAAAATGTAACAAAAAACTATTCTTCATCACTTGCTCAATGACGCAAAATAGTGCCTATTGAGACCATTTAAAAACCCCAAATACCTTTAGCAGGGCTATTCGGGGGTACCCATAGTGAGCCCCCATCTCACAGCATCTTTAGGGGGGTGCCAGGCTGATTTCCCCAAAAATTACAGGACTTTTTGCCTGTTTGAGTTTCGCCGCGTCCCATTTTTGCTGATTTGGAATTGAATACGGGGATACGCGAGGACGCGTGATACTTTTTCGCGCAGAAAAGCGGCGAAGACGGCGAAAATTCCGGCCTCTGACTTTTCGCTTCAAATTGAATACGGGCCTATACCTCTCTTTGGTTGGTACAGTCCTAGGGATAGATTTACTAAAGTGAGAGTTTTTAGAAATGGGGATGTTGCCCATAGCGACCAATCAGATTCTACTTAACATTTAACTAGTACCTTCAAGAAGATAATAGATAGCAACCAATCAAATTCTATGGGCAACATCTCCACTTCTAAAAACTCTCACTTTAGTAAATATACCACGTAGAGTAAGGATTTATCTACCTGGTTGGACTTTCCTGTGCTCTTCTTACAAATGGATCTGGTTCTATATGCTCTTCCTTCTGCAGCTTTGCAGAAAATCCACCTTCAGACTGTGAATAGAATTTTTCTCAATGGGAATCACAATAACTGATTATATCATTACTCTCTTTTTTGGTAGTCTGTTACCATAGTAACACAAGCAATTATTAAATTCTGTCTGTCCACAGCCCCTCATGTTTACATCTGTCTAAAGAAATGCTACTAGATATTTTATGTCATGAATGAAGAGTGACTGCATTGAAGTAGTGGGTGTAAAATATTAAACTCCCTATAGTTGATATGTGCACTATACCTTACCGACTTAACACAATTAAAACTTATCTAAAAATAAACACACAGACAACAGGAGTTGGATTTAAAATTAAAGGTCAAATTTATTTCACATCAGATTATTAATAATTAATCATATTAAATTTTGTTTTTCTAATTAGTTAATTAGATGTTGCCAATTGAAATTGTGAGCTTAAAGTTAGTATCGTGGCAGACAACAAAGAACAGACACTCCCACAGACACCTGCAGACCAAACACATCACTCGGTGTTCAACTCTCCCCAAACAGCACGCCCAGACAAGCTGTGTCATTCCCGTGAGGGACGGATTTGGTCTATCATTGAACCAGTAGAGCACACCCATCTAATTGGAATCGGTATGTAATACTGCCGGCCGGTTCGAATCCCGGCAGCGTCAGGCCGACAGATGAAGAGATCCCGGCAGCAGCAGCCCAACAGCGCTGGAAATCCTGATTGTCCCCAGGTAAGTACTAACTAACCTAACCTACCCCCTAACCCTCCCTTAGGGGTGCCTAACCCTAACCCCCCTCTAAGTGCCTAAACCTAACCCCCACCTTCCCCGCTGCATAAACCTAAGTCCCCCCGGGGGGGTGCCTAACCCTAATCTCCCCCTGGGGGTGCCTAACCCTAACCACCCCTTCCCCTAGCCTAACCCTAACCCTCCCGGGGGGGTGCCTAACCTTAAGTCCCCCCGGGAGCCCTAAACCTAACCTTCCTGCGGCTGTCTGCTCGCGGCGCCCGGCATTCCTTCGATTGGGATGCCGGGCGCCGGTCTCCCGGCATAGGGGTAATGACAGGTGTCTAGATTTTAGATGCCTGTCATGTAACCCTAGCCCGGGATTGAGGAGTCGGGAAGCCGGTGGTCGGTATTGCGGCCACTGGCTTCCTAAACGTATACCATCTAATTTGTATAACCAAAAGCACACTACCGTTCTTTCCGCCAAAGCGAGGCAACTCAAAGCCGCAGCCCGCCACCAAACAAACTAAACCCAACTCCACCATCACCTTAAACAACGCCTCCACAAAACAGAAGCAAAACTGCCCCTGACAAAAAGGTCCCCATCAGACCCAACAAATGCATGTATTAGATCATGAGTGCATGATAAACCAAGGTCCCCATCAGACCTAACAAATGCACATATTAGATCATGAGTGCATGATAAACCAAGGTCCCCATCAGACCTAAGAAATGCACGTATTAGATCATGAGTGCATGATAAACCAACAACTCCGCCATCATGTCCATCCAAGTGCACTATCAACACCTTTAGGCCAACCAAACATTAGCACAGTATACATCAGACGCCCCTTCAATTCACGCCACAGCATTCCTCTATCCATCCATATACGAGACAACATAAAACAACAATAACGATGTTAATGACAAACACAAGCATGCTAACCAGGCTGGAGGTAAAAACAAAACCTACTAGGATCTTTTCTACTTATCTGGGGAACTATTTGTTGCCTTCGCAGGAAAAATAAAAATCCCTCCAAACCCCTGGAAGTGAGTAGTCTAAACCCCTGGTTAGCATGCTGAAGAAGCGCTAGCAAGCACCCTGCCCACGACGCATCCTGCGCAACATAGAATACTCGCCGCACAATACATCCCAGCAGCTGCCGAAACACGAAATGCGCCATGAAACGCCATTGCAAATGCCAATTGAGCAAATGAAATTCAATTTGGTTCACCCAGCTAACGTTACCCATTTTAGCAACGCAACCAATCTATTCAGCCAACCACCGCACCATCAATCTGGTCAGCAGAGGTCACCTGTAGTGGATGGAGAAGGGAGAACATGCACAAACTCCATAGCCACATTCGCAGACGTAGACTGAGAAACCAAAAGGCGCAGCACCAGAACTTAACACCCCTAGCAAATGGTAAACGCGCAAAAATGGACCTGTGAGTGGGGGAGCGCAAAGTTTTCTGCAAGTGTGCAGACGACTGCGTCGACTCTGGGGAGGCCGCCGTGGACTGCGCCACCAAGAAAGGTGCCAAATAACAAAAGATAATAAGAGGAGCTGAATCAGTGTCCCGTTCCAGACATGACCTGATTATAGTAGTATGAAATAATATAAAAACCCAATGGGAGTGAACTAAATGGTTAGCATGAATACCATGACACAAATAAATTTTAAAGTACCTCCAATAGGTTTAACTAAAGTGAATCACATGTACAATATGAGGCTGACATATCACCTGATCATAGGGATGTAAAAGGGGAGATCAATGTATGCAACATAATGTCATCACGAACGGAACGCTGTTTATAACGTTGCGGGTGACAGTGGTCCTAATAACTCTAGCCATACATCCTTTGAATACGAGGTCAGAACGTGTGATATAGGGAGAGACAGTATAGACAAATCAATACTCCACATACAAGGAGGCATGATGAATCAGTATGAGCTCTTATGATATTTAACAAGAGTATGAATAAATAGCCTCATATTTAAATACCTACTAGGTAATTCTGACCAAACAGAAGGATAATATGAAGAGTGGCTAAACCAGAGCTGTGTTACGCTACTATTACATTTATCGATAGAAGTGCACAAATAAGGATATACTGCACTATAAATATATAGATTTCAGACACAATAAAACACTATAAAGTGTATAAATAAAAGACATCGTGACTGAGCACTACTGCATTTTCAATCATACTGTGTATTTGTGTATGTCCTTATTGTTTCTTATTTTTGTCTCTATTTTGCCGTGTTATAAGGAACCACATATGTGGATATGAATAAGAAATTAAAAGTTATGTTGTAACTGAAATTTATTGCGAGACTTTGCACTCATATGGGAATCTTTGTCTCTTTAGTCTGCAAAGGTGCGAAAGCCACTAAAGCATTAGCTGCCGCCAAAGGATCCGAGTTTGGCGCAGGTAAGGAAGGCCGAGAACTGGGAGGAGCAAGCATAGGCGCGGAACCCGTGAGTACGGAGTGGGAGGAAGATAATGAAACCTGCTGTACTACAGGTGCAGCATCACCTAGCGAAAAGCGATGGGAAAAAACACGTGTATTACAATAGCGCGCCCGCCGCACACGTTGTGCTAATGGCGGGGTGTAGGTGTGACCCAGCGCCAAGTGACCCCCGCCAGTGGCAAATACAGGATTTCTAGAGGTGGGTTTCCCATTGCGCAGTTTTAGAGTGAGTGTGTCCAGTTTTTCTTTTTAATATATTGAGTGTCCATGAATTCCAGCATATACGGACCATATACAGGACCCACAATCACAATAGCTAAACCTGCTCAGCAGCCATTAGATTCGGCAGTAGGGCCATCCGCCTGAGCTGAATGTTTTTATTACAGATGTGGGCACAATTCCAGAGTATTGGAGCAAGTCTGGGGGAGCAGCAGAAGAACCCAGCACTGCCCTGCACATATATATACATACAGCACATCCATAACGGTGCATGTTTTCCAGATCTCCTAGCTGGTACACTGGTTATTTATTACTGGCTGACACATGTGAAAAGGTGGTGCAAATTATTTAATTACTTAAAATGGGAATTACGCAAGCGCACCCTCCGCACACACTGCACTGGCCGGGGGGGGGGGGAGTATGACCCAGCATCAAGTGACCCACACCAAAAAGCGTCTCCCCCCGCAGACACCGCCTCACATAATGCGGAGCATTATAAGCCATCTGGCTAGAGGAGGGCATTATGTCTCCCTGGACAGCAGCAGTATGCTGCACCGAAATCACTGCCAGCAGGGTGCCCAGATAGGACCTGATCCAAAGCAGTGTAAAAGTGCTCTATCCCCCCTGCCTGGCCTAGAGCCCCTGAGTACTGGGTTAGGACTAGACTATACAGCGCAGATGGACCTGTGACATCACACCCACGTGACCCGGCCTGAAAGGGGGAGGGGTGGGGATGCTAACGGGGGACCAAAAGTGTCCCCTCGCGGGCTCACTGTGCTCGCCACGCTTCAGGCACGGTGGCTCGCTGCGCTTGCCACAAATATTTATTCCCACTCTATGCCCTAGTGGATGGTAACGCAGGAGCGGTCCAGCCTCCTGCAGCGGTCACGTGGTGGATACGTCACAGGAAATAGCAGCAACCCTGAGTACTGGGGCAGCAATGTCCGTTAGCCCCACCCCCAGCCCAGAACGCCGCTGACCCCGGCCGGGGACAGCAACAATCAGGGACCCAGCCCCAAGGCCTACACCAGCGGCGGGGACAAGTGAAAGGACCGCTGACCCCGTCGCCGTCATGTGTGAGGCCGCTCAGGACGCGCCCACAGCAGCCGCGCGGGCCGCGTCCTTTACAAGTATGCGGTGCAACGGGGACTGCCACCGCCGCACAACACCACCGGGAGCCTCCGGCCCCGGCAGTGTCACTGCCGCATGGGACACAGCAGGGCCCGCTCTGGCTAAAGAAGCCGAGTGGGCTGAAGCTGGGCGGTGAGGCATAGCAAGGGGGGAGGGAGAAGATAAATAGAAAACAAGGTAAAATGAAAGTGAGAAATAAAGTAAAAGGGGGATATAAAAGTGCAGAAATACTGGGATACAAGAGGAGGAAGGGAAGAATAGACTAAGTATAGAAAAGAAATAAAGAGTAAGAAAAGACAGTATATGCACAATTTATACAATCGCATTGTACAGATCATTTCCCTGACTCCTGCTAGAAATTTCCAGGAACAAAGAGGCTGAGCCTTTGGCTAACAGACCTAATATACCAGCAAGGCCAAGCCCCCAAGGATCCCTATATGCTAACACTAATGACTGACACTTAACAACAAAAGTCTTTACAGGTATACAGCTCCCACAACAATGGACTTTAAACTGGCTCAGTCAGATTGCACCTGCCTTACGCTGTCCTTCTATAAAAAATGGGGTCCTTATATAGAGACTCTTCCCACGTTGATTCAAGCTAACATCTTTCAGGTGTTTGGACATACTGGGGCTGATTTAGAGGTGGCCACAGTTGTGGTAATATACAAATGTTAGTTTCAGCCTACCCATTGTGTACTAGGGTGCGCCAGACAGTGCAGCCCTGAGACGACCATTTTCATGATGCCAGTCCCTCTGTACACAGCAGCGTACAGCAGATTCTGCATACACTCAGGGGAACGCATGCGCCATAAGGATTTCAGGACCTTTCGTGCACGCGCAGTAGCAAATAATCGCTTAACTGTGCAAACATCAACACTGCGTCCACCTCTGACACAGGCAGTGGCGGAACTCCCGGAGACAATGGAGTCATTTGCTGCCGGGCACCAGCCCTGAAGGGGGCACCTGGCTCCATTGTCATCCGAGCCGACCACTGCTGAGGAGCTACATGGAGAAGGCTCAACCTCCAGTGGCGTAACTACGGGGGTGCAGGGGGGTTCTCCCCCGGCGCCAGCCGGAGCTCACTCCTGAGCTCTGGGTCCCGCAGTGCACTATGGGAATTACGTCATGACGTCACTCCCTTAGTTCCGAGGAGAGGGCGCCAGGGACGGAAGGCAGCAGCACCGGAACGGGGATTAAGGTAAGTTATTTATTTAATTTTTTTTCTGTGTATGCGCGCGCATTACAAGGGCATTACAACTGGGGGCACTGCATAGGGGGACAACTACTGGAGATACCGCATAGAGGGACCATTACTGGGGGGTACTACATAAGCGGGCACTGCATAGAGGAACCTCTACAGAGGGCACTGCACAGGGGGACCACTACTGGGGGAACTGCATAGGGTGGCGGCGGCAGCTGGGGCTGGCATAGGTGCTGGCGGGTTGGTTAACTTTAATTGGGGGAGGGCACCAACATTTATCTTGCCTCCAGGCACCTGGGATGAAGTTACGCCACTGGACACAGGACTACTGAGTTATTGGTGTAGGGAGAATTGTTTACCCTCTCCCCCTTTAAGGCTTAAGAGACTTCTATTGTATAGAACAAATTGGCCATTGATACTTCTCATCTTAAGCTGGCCACACATCTAAAGATTATCTGTCCAACCAGCCAACTAGTTGATTGGTTGGAATGAAAATCTGGTAACGTATGGGAGTAAATGATGATCAGCAATTTGCTACTAAATGCCAGAAAACAGATGAAAATGATCGTTCATACAAGTTTGTTAAATGTTTGATCCAATTTGTTCAAACAACAGTTTTTGTCCAGTTTCCGGCGTTTGGGAGCAAATTGCTGATTGTCATTTGCTTTCATACCTTACCAGATTTTCATTCCAACCAATCAACTAGTCGGATGGTTGGACAGAAAATCTTTAGGTGTGTACGCACCATTAGACTTTCTCTGATTTAGGCCCTCATTCAGACCCGGACGCAAGTGAGCGTTCGTACGTTCGGTGTACGTAAAAAAATATTTAAATTCAAGCACACGCTCGTATTTTCGCTCGCAGCCAAACATCCTCCCCAAACTCAAGCGACCCCTCCTCTAACTAACGAGCGTGCCAAATAGCGAGCGTACATCCCCGAAGTGGCTTGAAGGGAACGCACGCACTAGTACTACCCGGAAGTTGGACTGTCAGATTTCGATTAACTGCTCGTTTATTCTGCCTACCTCCCTCAATCGTAACATGCCAATCAATATATCAATTAGCTTAATTGTTTTTTTTTTATTTTTTTTAACACAATGCAATAAACTTTATTCATGTCCGTGTTTGTGTTTACCCGCAGAATACGTACGGCTTAAACATTCGCTTTTCATTGTCAAAATACATGTTAGCCTCAATTAAATAATTGTTCTATGTGTTTTTCAGGCCGCATATTTCCCGGAGTTCATTTCTTTATGTAAATTTGCTTACGCATGTCACTGCATCAAGCCTATCATAAGTCTCAACAGATTTCTGGCCCTGTCGAACACATGACTCATACACTAACCAATAGAATTGCTCCTGTTAATTACCCAAATACATTAGCCAATCATAAAATTTTGGTGCACTTTATCAAGAATGATTTTTATGAAAAACACCATTGCCATCATGAGAGCCTCCGCATTCACCAGGCGCGAGCTGCTGGTGCTTACGGAGGTGATGGATAGGCGGATCACCAGCCAGCCTCCACCCATCACCAACCGCGAGAAGCGTTCCGCATATGCGGAGGTACGGGCCCGCCTGCGCTCCTTCGGCTCACGCCGCCATATCGGGCAGCTGGAGCGCAGGTGGTCGGACCTGCAACGGCGGACGCCCCGCTTGCTGGCATGCTTTTGCATGCAGATCGCAGAAAGTAAGTTTTATGGATTGTGGCTTTCATGTTTGTCTTTGTGGCCCTAACTGCATGTGCATGTTTTCCCTGTATTTCATATTTATTCGTTCTCCTCATATCTGCATGGCCATGTTTTTCCTGTATTTCATATTTATTCATTCTCCTCATATCTGCATGGCCATGTTTTCCCTGTATTTCATATTTATTCATTCTCCTCATATCTGCATGGCCATGTTTTCCCTGTATTTCATATTTATTCATTCTCCTCATATCTGCATGGCCATGTTTTCCCTGTATTTCATATTTATTCATTCTCCTCATATCTGCATGGCCATGTTTTCCCTGTATTTCATATTTATTCATTCTCCTCATATCTGCATGGCCATGTTTTCCCTGTATTTCATATTTATTCATTCTCCTCATATCTGCATGGCCATGTTTTCCCTGTATTTCATATTTATTCATTCTCCTCATATCTGCATTTTTGTTTTTTTTTGGGGTGGATTTGAAATTGTTTTGTGGCGCGGATTTGTGTTGAAAATAACCACAATTTGTTTCACATCTTTTAGGGGCCCAACGAAGACTACGCCGTCAGCGTCCGGCCAGACGTCGCTCACGGCCACTCTCCCCAACCCCCAGCCAACACTCCAACTCCAGTCATTCCCCTATTCCCCACTCCTCCCCAGCCTTCCTAGACCCTCAGCCTGAAATTTCGGGCCTCCTTCCCCTCCGTCCCAATTCCCCCTCTCCTCCAACCACCCCTCTTAGAATGACCCCCTCCCCGGAGTCGGTCATTACCCCGCCCCGATCTTTGGGGAATGGAGCCACCTCCGAGGAGGACGATGGAGGGCCTTCCGTAGCTGGCGTTGGATCTTCCGGTATGTTTTTCTTTGCGGTTTTTTATCGACACAAACTGTTTGTATGTAATCATGTGTGGTTCCTTTTTTTGGGGTTTTTGGCTACACTTTTGGGGATTTTGGCGATTGCCTATACCTGTTACTGCTGTTTTCCACATACACATATCACACCTGTCGGATTTTGTACATAGGCCTTGTATTTTTGGCCTACACCATTTTAGTTTGCTGTTTTTTAATGCTGTTTTTGTTATTTTGGCTTTTTTTTTAATGTGGTTTCACTATTGTTGTATTAATCCCCACACTTTTCTCACCCACAGAGGAACAGAGGCGTCGGGCCGAATTATCCGCCTGTGTGGCCCAGATGCACAACAATCTAATCGGGGTGCTGGTGGTCCTTGACCGTATGTCGGTCCTCCTTAGGGATTAGTTGTTTTTTTTTATTCCCATTATGTAAATAAATTGTTATTTTTGAAGTAACGTTCTGGCTCCTTCGTTTTTTCTAAAGCACAGATTGTTTACCCTGACATAAGTAGACTGTTCCTGCAAGGATTTCCATTTTTTAACACTAAGAGTGTGTGTTGTATTATTATGTCAAACAGCCACAAGAAACACCTAACAGTAACAATCTGATTTCCCTTTTTTGGTGTAATCACAATTAGATATTTCTACATTTTACAGGTTCCTAGTTGGTGTGCAAGCTGCTTAGGCCAATCTTATGAAGCAAAATGATTGTACAGGCTTCCTTTTGGTGTTGGTTTGGACCCTGAAAAAAAAATAAATTTTTGCTCAACTGGCGTCAGTACTGGATTACCCCTTAGTCAAATGTAACGTGTGTGAACCTGGTTACACTTGCTGGTAACGTTCCAAAAAAGGTACAACATATCACTCTCAAAACATTTATTAGCAACATAACTGAAAAATCAAAGTGGTCACTCACAAACAAAACACACAGTGATAATCTCAAATACAACACAGACCAAAAAAACACCATCACAAAACAAAAAATCAAGAACTGGTTGACGAAGGACCATGCCAACATGATTCCACAAATATGGCGTTGCAATAAGGGTTCCAGAATATATCCCCAAAATGTCCACATACGGGTTTTGTAAGGGTAGCAGGAAGTAGTCATCGTTGGAGTGCCAAAGATTATGTTAAAAAACAGAAGATGGAGAAAAAAAAAAAAAAAAAATTAGATTTTCACAAACAAACCCAACCACATTAGGTATCAACACTGTTTTTTTTCTAATAATTACCTAAAAAATCTGGCCACCACATCATTGCGTATGGCCCCCCCACATACTGACCTCCGACCAACCTCGGGGGGGCCATCCTCAGGTAAGGCATCCTCTGGCTGCATTGGGACACCACTCCTTATGGCGATGTTGTGAAATATCCCACACAGGACCACAATTTTCGAAACCATATCCGGCAAATACATGAGCTCGCCACCAGAGCGGTGGAGGCATCTGAATCTGCCTTTTAAAAGGCCGATACAGTGCTCCACCACTTGCCTGGTGGCTGTAAGTGCGGAATTATACTCACTTTGTGGCCCTGGTGTGGGAGCCAAATAAGGAGTGAGCAGCCAGGGCGTGCAAGGGTAGCCACTGTCTACTGTGAAAAAGAATAGTCAACATCAGGCTCACTCTGTATGAAGCTTAACATTGTTATGTACTAAAGGTCTCCACTTACCCAGAAGCCACGCATCACCAGCTTGTAGGTTGGTTAATTTGTGCCATATCCCTGATTGCCAGATGACAAAGGAGTCATGTGCACTTCCTGGTAATTTTGCATTCAGGGACAGGATCTAGAGGGAGGCATCACATACCACCATTACATTGAGGGAGTGATAGTGTTTCCGGTTTCTAAATATTGCCTCCAGCCATGCTGGAGGCTGAAGTGGTATGTGAGTACCATCCACAACCCCTATGATGTGTGGGAAGCCAGCTATTTGGTAAAAATTGGCCTTGGCCACACTAAGGGCACCCATATCCAAAGGCATTTGAATAAAATGATGGAGGTGCTTGAAAAGTGCCTCCATCACTGCCCTCAGGATCCGGGAAAAGGAGGATTGTGAGATGCCCGCCACTATTCCCACCGTTGTTTGGAATGATCCTGAGGCACAGAAATGTAACACTGCCATAAATTGCGTAAGTGGTGGTATTGCTGAAGGACTGTCAATTTGCCGCTCAAGATCACTCTCTATTAATGAGAGAGTGTCTATGATGATTTTTGGAGGAAGACGGTAGCATCTTAAAACCTCATCATCGGGCATTCCAAAAAGGGTGACACGTGTTCGAAATATCTGGGGCCTTGCACGCCTACGATGCCTACGCCTGGGACGAGATTGAGGTTGGTCGGCTTCCGGGAGCAGGGCCAGAACAATCCGGCCCATATCAACCTGAAATGGCAACATTGGAATGTCAGGCTTTTTACCCCACACAAAAATAAAAAAATTAACTTAGCTTGAAAATACCATCCATTGATGCTTACATGCCGGGGTATTGTCATGATATGTTGAAACTGGAAATAATCACAACATAAATATACATCATTTTATGCTGGCCATGTCATTTTAAAAAATTTCAGCAAGAAAAAACAGAAAAGGGGACACACACACATTTGGTCAAAGAGCAAAACGACGTGGCGCACACTACGTCAAATTGAGGCCAAATGTAAGCAACCAATGCTCCCGAAAAAACACAAACAATTTTAAGGGATGAATAAACATTTCACAAAGCGCTAATTAGTTCGCAAATACAAGTCACAATAGTAAGTAGTAAACATGCGCGAATTAGTTCGCAAATACAAGTCACAATAGTAAGTAGTAAACATGCGCTAATTAGTTCGCAAATACAAGTCACAATAGTAAGTAGTAAACATGCGCTAATTAGTTCACAAATACAAGTCACAATAGTAAGTAGTAAACATGCACTAATTAGTTCGCAAATACAAGTCACAATAGTAAGTAGTAAACATGCGCTAATTAGTTCGCAAATACAAGTCACAATAGTAAGTAGTAAAAATGCGCTAATTAGTTCGCAAATACAAGTCACAACAACGCCGCGTAAATAAAAAAAAAAAAAACACAGATTTCGATTTTGCAGAAACAAACGTTACATGTGTAAGGCCAACCAAAGTTGCCTAAAGACAAACAAGAACATTTCCAAAACAGTTTAACAAATGAACTTACCAAGAGATAATATATAAAAATCCGGAACAAAATGTCTTTGGGGCAGAGCCAAAATAAAACCTAAGAGAGATGAAATGACGGGAAAAACTTATTAGAAAAAACATCACCAGAATTAGAGCCAAATTGACCCAAAGTTAGACTTCCCCAAACTTACCAAAACTGGAAACGACCAAAAAAAATAAAAGGGAAAAAAACGAACGGAAATCAAAAAAAGAATAAATCCAACCAAAAAAATTCGAAAAACGCTAACTCAAACACCAGCCAACAATCAACTCCAACCAACGTAACCTCCAACATTCAATAAACGCCACCTCGAATCGAGACGCCCCAAGGCATAAATAGTGTTTCGTTTCCCGCACAAATTAAGGAGGGATCATAGGAACACACAATCAATGATGTGGGCGCAAAATAAGGACGCATGTATAAATACGTCACGAGACCAAAACACAATTCTGGTGTATTTCTTGTTTGAAGCTCACACATGGCTACAGACCAGGGAAACAATGCACAACAGTCAGGCGGTAAGTATTTCATGCATTTTGACTCAATGATTAATTAAAACCATAATATTGTGCAAGTTGTGAAGTTGAGAATTCTGCAAATTTACACACATAGGTGAGGAGGATGACATGGAAGAGGCTGCTGGGCCCAGTATTCTGGGCAAAGCTGCCAAAAAGAAAAGGCAGCCACAATTCACAAGAAAGGAGATGGAGGTTTTGATTCAGAAATGTGTGGCCATCCTGCCACAGGCAGACAGGAATATGAGTGCTAGCCAGAAGTGGAGAATGTGGGAAGAGGTAGCCGTGGATGTCAATAGGGTGGGTGATTATGTCCGTCTAGCCCGGGATGTCAAACGGCGGTAAGTAAACACTTGACCACCCTAAAACCAAAAACAAAATCAAATAAAAAGTAATGGTTCCTTTTTCACCCACAGATGGGGTGACTTCAAATATCGCCTGAAACAAAAAATGGCGGACAGGGCTAGGAATGCAAGGGGGACAGGTGGAGGTCCCACCCCTGTGTCATTGGAGTTGACTGATTTAGAAGAGCTGGCACAGGGGTGTGTGCAGGCTGTGGAGGTGTTTGGCGTGTCCAACATGGATACGGACATGCCAGACTTTGCGGCTCCTCATGTTGTCCCAGGTAAATGTTGTGATGTCACCAACTGTGAAATGTTATTGTGCCAATATGTAGATTCTAATGTGAGTCTTTTCTCATTTTTCCAACAGAGACACAGGCGGATGAGTCTGCTCCAGAGGGGAGCCTTGGCCACAGAATTTCTGCTGGCTCTGCAGGGGAGGAACCAGTACATCCGGCTGAGGACCCTGCAGAAGCCAGTCCAGGGCAATCCCCCTCGCAGGCAGTGTCCCTCCTCACAGAACTCAATTTTAAATCGGATTTCCATACGGAGATTCTGCAGAGGATGGACGCCAGTCTGGTACGGGTGGCTGAAGCCCTGGAGCAAAATGCTGCGGCCATCGTGACCATTGGTCAGGCCCTGGCGGAAAATACCAGGGCCAACATCCGCATCGCCACTGCCCTGGAGCAGCTCGTTCGCCAGCACATGGTGGAGCCGACCTCCCTTCCTGCCGGAACATCAGGATCCTCCACCTCTGGCACAACATCAGCCAATCCTCCAAATGTGCCTAGCCCTGTGCCTAGTCCAGAGGCCACAACATCTGCCTCTGGACAGGCCAGCCCGATGACATCCCGGACCCGGTCTGGCGCCCTCCCTCCCCCAGCCAAACGGCCGAAAAAATGGTGACACCATTGGCTACTTTTCCCACACTCCTTCTGTGCTTGCCTCATATTCCTTTCTGGCCAAAACTGCCCTCTCCTTTCTTGTGAATTGTTTTTAATTTTTGAATTTTCGTTTACCCAAAAATTATTGTTTGCACAATTAATAAATATTGTGGAATGAACACTGGCAAAAATGTTTGAGTTAAATATGTGTATTTTTTTTTTGTGGGATACCAATAAATTTACCACAAATGTACGACTTTGTATTCTGACATTATTGTAAAAATGGGTTACATTTAATCCGGGCACACAAGCCAACAACGTTCAAACTAAAAAATTACACATTGAAAAAAAAGGGCTCGTTAAGGAACGTTTAAAACATTACCTAAGGAGGAAAAATCACCTTGCAAACACAAAATGAGGGACCAAACCTAAACATGATGACATTATTGTTACAATAGTCCAAAAAGAACACATTGCGGCCAAAATACACCCCCACAAATGTACGCTTAGCAGCTATGATTTCCACCTGCGTTCGGTTTTGTGCTATCCCAAAAAAATGCTTTCCAAACACATACCAAGCCAGTTTTCAATCCAACACTAATTGAGTTTCGTGATTAATCGATGCAACATCGTGGAGTGCCGGGACGGAGGAGAAGGCCATCGCCACTGTGGTCGAGTTATCCAGCCCCTAAGCTGTGCGAGCATTTTGAAGGGAAAGAGAATCATCCAGTGACGTATGAGTTGGTACGAACACATTTGACGTTCGCATTTGGTAATGTATGTACGCCCAAAAAACGCCTCGCCACGCCTGCGTTTTTCAATCTCCTCCCCCGGCAACACCCCAAAACGCCCTGTTCTGTCAATCACATTTGACATGTCACTTCCTGTACACTATTTGACGAACGAGACAAAAAAAATCGCAATCTGCCGTACGCACATGCGCAGTGTAACACCGACGCATGCGCGGTTACTCAACATCGGAACACAACGAGCGTACCGCTGTTAACGAACGGCTCTGAATCAGGGCCTTAGTCCTTAAATATGTTCTGTGTTGTTTCAATGTTATTCATGTCTCATAATAACTAGTATTTTATTGCTATTTTTTCCTGCTGTGCAATAAAAGAGATTTAATAATAATAAATAACAACAATGGGGTTAGTTACAATTCTCCAAAACCCACTATAAACAGTTTGTAAAAATAATAAAAATGAATTATATAAAGCGGTGGACACTAATGATGAGCTGTAACTCTGTTGCCGTGAGAATCAAAACCAGTGTATTTAGCACTCTGCATTCAATGCGAGTAATATAAAGATGTAGCACTATACCATAATTCATTATAACTTAAGTAGTTGTCTATTGTACCCCCATCAGCGCCTAGTAAAAGTAAACATATTGGATAGCAGCGTAAAGAACAGCTGTCCTTTTGTAGTTATCCATTGGTTTAATTTAAAGTGAATCATCTATAGGACAGCTGGGTAAATAACAGTGTTACAGACTTGCCCACATAGATGTATAATGAGTACAAAAATAAGTCATGGTATCATACTTTCCATAAGGTTGCTGCAAATTCTCTAAATGAGATCCTCAGCTCCCTGCATCTTTGAAAACAAAACAGCAAATAGAGAACTTTTATTATGACACATTGGTCATTAAGATGAAACTACCAGAAGCTGACACTGGTTCGATCCCAGCAACAGGCTATGACTCCAGAATCACTAAAGTGAAACTTGTGTCATCTAAAAGTGCTTACTGCACCAGAGGGGACCAAAAACATTTAGGGTCTGATTTCTCTGGAGCTGGATAGACTAGGGTTGTCCATCCATGGTAACCATTGAAGGTTTGCACTCAATGGCCACAGCTGCGGGGAACTGTCATTATGGGCTGCAGGTCAATCAAAAACAGGGGTAGGGCTAAGCTCTGTTCTATCAAATAAAAACTATCGGCTCCCACTCGTCCATCGATGGCGGTGAACCACTGGCTCTCTGCCATCGATGGCAAGACCATCAGCCATCAACAGTTAACAATCGACGATTGCTAACTATTGATGGTCAATGATCATCCATAGGATAGAGGCCATGGTCATCCCTAGGATAGAGACCGGCATCTTAGGAGAGCTGCTCTGTCTGGTACAGCATAGGATTACACAAAAGTTTGATGAGCGACCGATGCTTTCAAGTTTGTACGTAAGTGGCAGATGTGAGATGGAAGAGGTGGACACCTCAGTCAAGGTTGCCAACTCTGAAATGAAAAACAAGCCCAAACAATCCTAAAGAGCCGAATTTAGGGGGGTGTCTCTTAAGATACCTACACACTGTGCGAGTTTTTTAAAACAATATTTCCGCTTTCGATCAACTAGAACGACAAATCATTTAAAAAGGCCCATGTGTAGGCACGATAATGATGCAGTTGCGCGGTCCCGGTGGTCATGGTCTGTGACCTATTCAACATGCAGAAAGATCACGACCTGTCTTCAACGAATTTCCACACATCGTTCCTTGTGTACGCACAATGAACGATTTAATGGCTGATTAACGATTTGTTGTCACTTTTCCTGGTCACCCCCCTACACCAGAATGGGTATGATATACCAGCCGGTTCAAATCCCGACGCCGGAAGCCCGAACTGTGTAGATTCCGACAGGGGAGGTAAGTACCCTAACCTCCCTCTGGTGGTGCCTATCCCTAACCTCCCCCTGGTGGTGCCTATTCCTAACCTCCCTCTGGTGGTGCCTATCCCTAACCTCCCTCTTGTGGTGCCTATTCCTAACCTCCCTCTGGTGGTGCCTATCCCTAACCTCCCCCTGGTGGTGCCTAAACCTAATCCCCCCTGCCTGCACCCTAAACCCAAGTCTCCCGGGGGAAGTGCCTAACCCTGACCCCCCATCCCCGGGTAACTACCATACCTTCCGGCGTTCGGATATTTGGGTATCATGATCCCATTCAGGATAACGGCATCTGCATTTTGCCGGAGGTCAGAATTCCGGCGTCGGTTTATCAGCGCCCAGAATCCTGTCCACCGGTATTTTAACTACATCCCCCCTCCATTATTTGTACCAGCCGACGGGGAGACAGAAGATGCATCATGAGGTTGTTTGCTGCCAAATGTTATATTGTTAACGATTTGCAGTCATTAAAGATCCATCTATATCATTTGATCGTTTCTACAATCGTTCCATGTGTATGCACAATATCGTTTGTCCAGGAGTGTTCAGGAGTTCAAGGGAAATCGCTACCGAGATCGGATCGTTACCTACATCGTTCCGTGTGTAGGGGCCTTTACGCCTTCGTTCTCTATCTGCCTAACTTCCTAAACTCCCCCTTTTTCACTTTTAACTCCCCATCCTTGTTATCCACCTCATTTCCTTCACTACTTTTAGGGGTAAATTTACTTAAGTGAGAGTTTTTAGAAGTGAGTTTTATAAGAGATGTTGCCCATAGCAACCAATCAGATTCTAGCTATTATCTTCTAGAAGGTGCTAGTTAAATGTTAAGTAGAATCTGATTGGTTGCCATGGGCAACATCTCTTCTAAAACTAACTTCTAAAAACTCTCACTTTAGTAAATTTACCCCTTAGAGTGGGTACACACTGGAACAGTGTCATTCTGATTTGGCCAAATTGTAACGACAAATCGTGCACTGCGTATGCACGATATGCGCAGTCCCGCGGCCGCATGCAACGTAGTCAGGTTGTGCTGCACACCAACCTGACGATATCACAATCATCACCATGCATGTTAAGGAAGGATGGTACGAGTGATCATTCTGTCCTTTAGTAATTGCTGCAATGTGCAAAGGCAATCATGCGATGTCCAGGGTGAAGGCAAATCACCATGAACATTGTCATGATTGCGGGTCACCTCAGTATGTACCCGGCATGGCTGGGTACACATTAGGACAATATCTGCACAATATGTTGTTTCCAGGCAAATTGGAATGGCATATTGCGCAGAGCGTACATTGTGTAAGCCAGATTGCACGCACCCGCGGGTCTTATACGATATCATCCGGATGGCCGTGCTGCACGGCCAATCAGAAGATAACGTGTACAATGTGGTGCCGTTCAACAAAGGACAGGACAAGATGTCGTTCCATCGGTCATAGGATTGCACAGTGTGTTTGGGCAATCTCGCTTGGTCCGGGATGAAAGGAACTGTCCCAGACATCGTGCCAATTGCCCATCATCCTAGTGTGTACACAGCCTTATCTGCCTATATTGCTTTTCTCCACCAGCCTTTTACACCAGCCTCCATAGCTTTACATCCTCCCTCTTTTCATACCTCATTCTCTTGCCAGTCTTCCTTTACCTGACTCTACTCCCCCCCTCCATTCCTCTCACTTCTCTTCTTTACCTCCCTCATTCATTTCACCTGTCTAATTGTATTAGCCCCTCTCTTTAACAGCCTCAGTATAGTAACTCCCCCTCATGTACCTGCCTCATTTCCGTCATCTATTTTACCTCTCCCTCTTGCCTCTCCTCTCCAACTTTACCCTGTCCTCTGCCTGCTGCCCTCTATTCCCTTGACACAGCCGTTACTCCCTCCTTAAGTCACTACTAGTGTAAAAACACACACACATTCACTTACCTCGAGGAAGGCCCCAGCAATACACACACCAAACAAAAAAACAAGCCCAAAAACAAAACGGAATTGGCAACTGTGGCCGTAGTGCACAATGCATCAGTTAAGTCATTAGTATAATTTTGCAAATAAACTGTGGGCTTGATTCAGAGCCGCTCGTAAGCGGTCGCTCGTTCACTCCGAGCGATGTTTGCACAACTGCGCATGCGTATGGGTCGTAATGCGCATGCGCCAACCAGTCAGTGCGATCGGAAATCGAGCGCTCGCAAAATAGCGAGTGCCTGCTAATTTGAGTGACAGGATGAGGCGTTTGTGGGTGGTAACAGTGGGAGGTGCTTCTAAACGGGGAGTGGTGATCCGAACGCAGGCGTGCCAAACGGTCAAAACGGGCGTTTTATGGGTGTGCATAATTAACAAAGCAGTGTCATCGACCACGTCACTTGGTTGTTTCTTAGCCTGAACTGTTCGCATGATTGCGGTAGGATAAACCTACCATAAGCACTGCGAGCAGTTCAGATGCCTTTCGATGTACTCGATTAATCAAATAAATAGCGGAGATGATGTAGGATGCGAGCGGCCAGGGGGCGTCTTTACAAAATAGCGAGCACATGTTTCGTTCGCTCGCTCAGACATAGAGGTGTCAACAGACCGCAAAGAGCGAGCGCTCAATTTAAATAGCCGGCCCCTTTTTCTGACCGAGCGAGCGCAAATAGCGTGCGGCTCTGAATCAGGCCCAGTGTTCGGAATAGCAGTTGTGGCAGAGTTTGCATTCATCTCTGAATCAGGTCTTTGGCAAGGCACAGAATGCACTGCTCTATCATCACTAAAGTAAAACTGCTGTCACCTAAAAGTGCTTACCGCACCAGGTATAACCAAAATCACTTATCGAGGTTCAGAATGCTCTGCTCTACCATCACTAAAGTAAAACTTGTGTCACCTAAAAGTGCTTACCGCACCAGGTATAACCAAAATCACTTATCAAGGTTCAGAATGCCCTGCTCTACCATCACTTAAGTCAATCCGGTGTCACCTAAAAATGCTTACCGCACCAGAGGGGACCAAAGAAATTTAACATGGCATCGGCCACAAAGCATTATAGTTATAATTTGCATATATGCAAATTATTGTGCCCACAATGTAACTTTGTAATTGATGCAATGTTTGCACTCTTTCCCTGTGTAGTTGAATTATAGAAATCAATAAATAGTGATTTGCATATAGTAAGGAAGAATATATGAGAGAGAAAAATTAGTCTACCTATTTCTACTGGTTTGTAATTTAAACTACCCACAGTGTAATTTTGGAATTTATAAGTTCTCTCATTATTAGGGAATGGTTAAGATTCTGATGGGCTCCCAATATATTTCCTTAATATAGAGGTACAAAATGTTCTGCTCTACATTAGCTAAAGTGAACCTAGGGCCTGATTCAGACCCACTCGCGAGCGGCTGTCCGCTTGCAAGTGGGTCGATGGTCTGCACTGAGCATGCGCACGACGGAGGGAGCTCCTTCGTGCGCATGCACCAGACGCGACGAGCGAAGGACTTTCCTTCGCTCGTTGTGTCTGATCAAAGGGGGCGTGCTGTCGATGTTGATCGACAGCACGCCCCCTTTGGTGGGCGTGCCGGGGGCGTGCCTCCCTGACGGGGGCGTTCCCAAAGGAACGCCTACCGTCAGAAGCCGGCCCACTGACATCACTAGTGATGTCAGTGGGAGTGATTTTGGCTCTGATAGAGCCAAAATCACTCCAGGCCTTGCGGTTGAAAACCTCAACCGCAGGCTCTGGCTCGCAGTTTCGATGGTCGCGATGGTCACGACCATCGCGGCCATCAAACTGCACGCTCGTATAGGCTGTGGGTGGTGACCCACAGCTATACGAGCGTCCAGGAGGACGCTCCATAATTTTGGAGGGCGGCCCTCATTCAGAGCGTGCGCTCTGCTCAGAGCGTACGGCTCTGAATGAGGGCCCTAGTGTCATCTAAAAGTGTTTACTGCACCATAGGGATAGTCATCAGTGGGGTGTCCATCAATGGTTACCATCGATGGATTGCACCCCCTCCATGTCCACCGCTGCTGGGGGATGCCAGGCCGTGTGCCAATAAAAAATGGGGGCGGGGATTAGCGCCGTCCTGTAAAAAAAAAAAAAAATCGACTCAGTCATCCATCGAAGGTTCTCTGCCATTAATGGCGAAACTAGTTAACATTGGCCAGGAACCATCAATGTTTTGAAAACATTGATGGTCGATGGCCATCCCTACCGCACCAGAGGGGACCAAGGACATTTAGGGCCAGATTTCTTTGAAGCTGGATAAACTAGGGTTGTCCATGAATGGTAACCATTGAAGGTTTGCACTCCTTGATGGTCACAGGGGTAGCATGGCAGGCCAATCAAAAACAGGGGCGGGGCTAAGCGGTGTTCCAGATCCCACTGGTCCATCGATGGAAAAACCATTGATGATTGCTATCTATTGATGGTTGATGGCCTTCCCTAGGATAGACACTGTCATATTAGGAGAGCTGCTCTGTTTGATACAGCATAGGTTTACTCTCTGAAGTTTGATGAGTGACCAATGTTTTTGCGTTTGTACGTAAGTGACAGATGAAAGATGGAGAAGGTGGACGCCTCAGTGCACAAGACATCAGCTAAGTCATTAGTATATTTTCGCATGTACACTGTGTACGGAATCGCAGTTACAACGGGTTTTGCATCCATCTCTGAATCAGGCTCTTAGCGAGGCACAGAGTGTTCCGCTCTACAATCTCTAATTTGAGACTAGTGTCACCTAAATGTAATTGCCACACCAGAGAGAACTAAAGATATTTAGCCAGGAACAGGCTGTTCCGCCCTACAACCACTATATATAAACTAGTGTCACCTCAAAATGCTTGCTGTACCAGTAGGAACTAAATACATTTAGTAAAGTACAGACTGTTGTGCAATCACTACAATTAAACTAATGTTTCTTCAAAGTGCTTGCCGCACCATAGAGAAACAAAGACATTTAGTGAAGCACACATTGATCTGCTCTGCAATAGCTCGGGTGTGTCATGTTTAGGGTCTTTAGATCGGAGCCAGGACCTGTGGACTGGGCTGACAGATAGTAGCAGAATAGAGGTGGTAGGATCAGAGGTCTACTCATGGGAGAGACCCATGTGGTAAATGCCTGGTGCCTTCAGAGAGGTCAGTGATACCTCCAAGGCTCCCAGTCTACCCCTGGAAGCATTTGAATGGAATGCAAACTCTTACCCTGAATGTAGGGATAAGGGGCCGGAACCAGTGTTTGAGAACTCAGGGGACAGAGCAGCGAGTAATTCAGGTAATCGGTAACCCACCTGGAATCTGTTAACAGATGCTGCAGACCGATTATCAGAACTGTGTCACTGGATCCTAAATCTTCAAAGAGAAGCCTAGGTCCTGCACCCAGTCCCCAACAACGGTAATAAATGCTGTAGTGGAAACTCAGCACGAACCCCAACACTCTAGGAGAAGAGCCACAGAGCAACAACCACTATAAATAGAGGTAATAATGTAGATCAGAAGCTCCAATGCCGTCTGCCCCTGCTCTGTGACTCCGGCGGGGCTCACAGAATAAGCGCTGTCGCGGCGCCAGCTATACACCTCCCCCCACTCGCAGTCACCTCTCTCATCTCAGGCTGCTGAGACCATTGCCTGCAGTTATCCCCCTTATACTCCTGCATAACCCTTCCTGACTGGAGGGATCTTTACAAACCTGCTATCACACTTGTCTATGTGACCAGTTGGAGTACTGTGAGAAAAAGCAGAAGAGGGTACTCATATTTGTACAGGTCACTCTAATACTAATGACCCTGCTTCCATTTTTCTCTTGCTGAAACATTTATTGTCTCATATACAGCTTTATAACATAGCTTCATTCAATTTGATATATACCTACCTACAAGGATAAATAAAGTACTATGGTTACCATCTTTTAAGAACTTCCAAGACTTTGCAATATTATCTATTTAGCCTCAGGCTCCCTCTGGTGGCCATTTGTGAATCAGCATCTATGATAAAAATATAACATAAGAGGGGAAACATCTGACATTACGATTGAGGTGGTTCTGTATACTTGTTACAAAAAACAAGTTATAGCTACTTTCGGCAAGCGGACCCACGTAAAGGCCGCTATTAACTGAGCTCCTTGGTCGCTAAGTTTGATATACGAGACAAAGTTGACCCAACAAGTGGAAAATCACAAGAGAAGTCTGGGAAAGAGACCGAAACAGGTTCGGCTCTCCAGAGGCAGATAAAGCCGGAAGTTAGAAAACACTATATACCTCGGCACGCGTGGTGTTGTTCACCAACTGATATCACCACGCAACGCAGGTGAATAGAGATACAGAATTATTTACACCATCCTCACCAACGTAATATCTAGCAAAGTCCCCATATTATAGTTACCCACCAAGTGAACAAACAAAACCAATAATGAGAACTATTGTTAGTGCTCTTCATCCAATACTCGATTTGATAATCAACACTGCTTCTACTTATATATTTTAGGAATATACTCGAGATATACTAGGCCAATTGTATGGAAAAGTACATGGCTAAGTAACAGCGGGGCCCAAGAGGGGGCACTATCCCCAAAAACAAAGAGAAAAATATTGTTGCTGATCAACCTCGTCTGTCGGGATCCCCAGTAAAGGATAACACGCCTGACATGTCTGAAGAAAACTCTCAGTATAGTACACAATCACTTCAGAGGGATCAGGAAATAGCAGAAATCATATCTCCCTTTGCAGGATCAAAAATTGGCAGGTATATCCGAGCTAAAACAATCTGTAGAATCAGCTCTGAGCCAGCTATTACAACATTCACAACGCCTCAATGAGGCAGAACAACGAATCTCAGCTTTGGAAGACGAGCTCACAGAGTCTAAAGCTCTAGTCCAAAAACTTGAAACTGTTGTAATTCTTACACCGTTCACCCGATTTGGATGTAATTACCCTCAAATTAAATCTGAAAGTCTGCAGTTAATGCACATCTTGTTTGTTTCATTTCAAAACCATTGTGGTGGTGAATAGAGGCCAAAATCTGAAAATTCTGTCAATGTCCCAATATTTATGGACCTGACTGTATCACTGTCTGGGGTCATGCACATATGTTCAACAATTTTGGGAACAGGTTTATTGGTATATTAAAAATACATTACATATAGATTTCATGATGACCCCGGAATGGGCCTTTTGGAATAGATACGAATTATCCTCAACACATACACTAACTAAATCAGAGAAATGTCTTTTGACTAAAATAGCAGCTACAGCCAAAAAAACTATTTTATCCTGCTGGGTTGAACCTAATGTACCATCTATTAATCTAATGTTGCCAAGATTAGTTTATCTGTTTAACATGGATTGGTCCTCTACATCTATTGACAAAGAAAAATTGTCATGGAAATTTTTTTCAATATGGCTCCCTCTCATTCACACATTATCGCCTGAACTGAAGGCATCTCTTAAGCGCAGCTTTCAATGGACAACCTGGTATAGTTTAGCAGTTATGGAAGGTCAAACACCTTTTTAATGTGTAGGAGAAGACAAGTGTATATGTTAATGTTTTAACAATTTGTATGGTTTTTGTTTTTATTATTTTTCTCTTTGGTAGATTTACGAGGAAATTATTTACAAATAAATCCGTTAATTAACATAAAGGTTAAATAAGACACTATAACTCCAGATGTCAGTTGGAGTAATTTATTCATAATTTAACAGTCAACGAATATGTTCAAAGATTGTACAATGGTTTATTAAAACATCAGAACGGGAAGGAGAGAAGAGTGAAAGGAAAAAAATAGTTTTTTGTTTTTTTGTCATGTAATAATTTCATTTTGTTCAAAAGAAATTCTGTAAAAATATAATACTGTGAATTTGTGTCAAACATTAATAATAAAAAAGAAATAAAAAAAAAGAAGCTCTAATGCCGAGTATAAGCAATATAATGGAGAGAAGTAAACTGAAGTACAGTGAGGATAAAGTCCACTTGAACCTACAATGAGCAGGAGAGATGTAGTCAGGGGACTTGCTAGTAGACGAGGTCACTGTGGAAGAAGACTTGGCATTGGAAGCACTAGGAAAGTCTTTATAATGCCCACGAGACTTTAGAATACAAGCAGGCTGGAGTCACAGAAAAACTCACAGACAAGGACGGTAGACGAAAGATGAAACGGATAAGAACCAGAGGTTGCAGACGTGGAACTGGAATGAAAGTGGGGACTTGAACCAAAGTGGGACAGAAGGTAACAACAAAGTAGCTGAAGTGGAATCAGAGGCTTGGACTGGAGTGGATCAGGTGACAGTAGCAGACAGCCGGAGTGGAACTGGAATGGGACCAGCGGTAACAGCATAGTAGTCTGAGTGGAATCGGTGGCTTGGGCTGGAATGGGACCAGTGAGAGTAGCAGCCAGCCGGAGTGGGACTGCAGGTTTGGACAAGAATGTGACTAGTGAGAGTAGCAGCCAGCTGTAGTGGAGCCGTAGGCTTGAACCAGAGTGGGACTGAAGATAGCCAGCCAGAGTGGAAACGCAGGCTTGAACTGGAGTGGGAAAAGAGATTACAGTAGCTGAGCTGGACTGGGATTGGTGCAGGCTTGGATTGGTGTTGGGCAGGTGAGAGCAGTCAGCCGTAATGGAGCCGCAGGCTTGAACCAGAGTGGGACTGGAGATAGCAGCAGCCAGCCAGAGTGGGACCGGAGGTAACAGCAGAGTAGCGGGAGTGGAACCAGTGAGAGTAGCAGACAGCTGGAGTGGACTGGAGACTTGAACCAGACTGGGACCGGAGGTAACAGCAGAGTAGCCGGAGTGGAACCAGTGAGAGTAGCAGACAGCTGGAGTGGAACTGGAGACTTGAACCAGACTGGGACCTGAGGTAACAGCAGAGTAGCCAGAGTGGAAATGGAGGCTTGGGCCAGAATGGGACTGGTGAGACTACCAGCCAGCCGGAATGGGACCACAGGCTTGGACTGGAGTGTAACCGATGAGAGTGACAGAGTGGAACCGGAGACTTGAACCAGAATGGGACCAGCCGGAGTGGGACTGCAGGGTGTCTTGAGGACCGAGGGCCTGATTCAGAGATGAACGCAACTGCAAATCACACGCAGATCGAGCGATTGTCATTGCGCATGCATCGCAGTGCGCAAAGGCATCAGTGCGATCATCGTGCGTTCATGCAGAACACAGAGGCCCACTGCAGATTGACAGGAAGTGACCATTTGGGGGTATTGACAGAGGGTGGTTAGCGAAACTCAGGCGTGCCTGGCCATTTGAACGCCATTACGTGGGCATGCATGATTTAGCCACTACAATTGCATACGCAGCTCTGCGTGGCTGAAGAGCTCCCTGGCCTGCCGCAGGTCAGACCTGCCGCAAAGGTAAAATGGCCGCTGATGAACTTCAATGTTACCGATGTTTATGTAGGTATGCGTAGCCGCACGCAGATGAGAAGGCAGTAGTGGGCATCTTTATGCTCGGGTGATCTTTGCTAACATTAGCATATTTTTGCAACTGCGTTGCATACGGAAAAGCAGTTGCGATCGCATTAGCGTCCATCTCTGAATCAGGTCCCGAGTTTGGGAACCCCTGCACTAGTGAGTGAGATCACTGTAAGGTAAAGAACCACATTGTTCTGACAAGGTGCAGGCTTAAATAGCGTGCTATAGTCAGGGATAGGCTGAGGTTGTCATGTGAGTGCAGGAGACAGGTAGCGACTGGATACTGTTGTTCACCTGATCAAAAACAACATGGCTGCACCCATGAACCTCAGGAAATGTATTGACAGTGCACTGGGACAGAATGATCCACCTTGGTAAAGCGTGACTAAGTCTCGGTTTTGTGATAGGGTGGAACTAATGCACTGTATTAGTACTTTGTGACACTGCCATCCACCTTCTTGTAATTACCAGATGATCAGGTGGTACACGTTTGGAGCCACCCTCGGGCACAATGAAAAAACTGGGTCTTTTGGGGAATAGAGGGGGAGAAGTCACTCACACTTATAGATTTAAAGTGCCAGCTCCACTCATCCACCCGTCTATACCCCAGTGTCTTGATCTCCAGATGATATTAAGGGGTATATTTACTAAAGTGCAGGTTTTTAGAAGTGGACATGTTGCAACCAAACAGATTCTACTTAACATTTATCTGGCACCTTCTAGAAGATAATAACTAGAATCTGTTTGGTTGCTATGGGCAACATCTCCATTTCTAAAAACCCGTACTTTAGTAAATATACTAGCGATCGCCACTTGTACATAGACGCCTTGCTAGAATGAGCGACAGGACCAGCCGTTTGTGGGTGCTGGTCAATGGAAATGGAGGTGTGGTGGTACGAACACAGGCGTGTCTGTGCGTCTGAATGCCGTTTCAGGGGCGTGCATAATTAAGATGCATCGTCAGCGTACACGTCACATGGCTGAATTACACACTGCAGCACTCGCGGTAGGGTATGGTCAACCACAAGCGCTGCATATGGGTCCGATGTTACCGATTGTTTAATACACTTCCTGGAGATGACGTGTGCTACTAAGGGAAAGTGGGCATCTTGTAAAAGGCTGGTGGGCGTCTATATACATACCGCGATCGCACGCCAAGAGACATAGTGGGCGTGCTAATGTCTTGCCGTGCGATCGCAGGATTTACATACGTTGGCATCTGATGGCTGCATGTGAACGCATCTAGCGAGCGGGTCTGAATCGGGCCCTCTGCACCTTATGCTGCTACACACCTGCTGCTATAGATAATGCACATTTGCTCTTTATTATTGAGAACAGCTACCTCAGCATAAACTCTGACAATATAGCTTTATAAGTGGATGATAAAGACTGTCATTGTGTGATTATACAAAAAATCTGCACTCGTATGTAACTGCTGATACTGGTACCATTTGATTTATACTTAAGCATAAAACCTGATAAGTGGACTCACTTATACCCCTTTTACAGCGGAGCTAAAACCCGGGTTATTGCAGGGTTAACCCGGGCAGCTCCTTGGTGTAAAAGGGGTGAGTGTTGGATCGCCGGGTCGAGTGACCCGGCAATCCAACCCAGGTAAATAGCAGGGTTTTCACACGGGAGTAAATCGTGAAACCCTGCTGTGTGTACAGCGCACTCCGAGTCTTGATGACCTGCAGTGCACCGCAAGCCGGCCGATTGGTCCGGCTTCAGAGGCGCTTGGAAATTACGTCTTTCACACTGAAAAAGCTGGGTCTATGCAGACCCGACTGCGGTGTGAGCGGCGCCGACTAAATTCCGGGTCTGATCCAGATAGGAACCCTGTTCCAACTCCGAGTCAGACCCGGAATTTTGGTGGAATAGGGGTATTACCTATCATACGCCTTTCATTTCCCATCTATAGCCTAGTAGTTTTCTTCACTGTCCTATGCAACTAAGGGCCTCATTTATCAACAAGTGTATCACTCAAAATCACTGTGGATTATAAATGGGTCTCCAGCCAATCAGCTCCTAACTGTCAACTGTCAGAAAAATGACAGTTGGGAGCTGATTGGCTGGAGCACCATTTATCATAAAAAGTGAAATTTATCACTAGTTTTGAGTGATAGACTCGTTGATAAATGAGGCTGTAAGTGCAAGACACTGAACAGTACAGACGAACGTCGGTAATAGGGGAACGTTACTGGCAGTTGTTTTCAAGGGTTACTGTGTTATACAAGTCTCTCACTCCCCACCCTATACCTTAGGGAACATGGGAAGCAGCAGAACTGTGCAATACAGGTCTTTTACAACCTGACTTTCACTCCTACCTATTGAATGGGAATAACTAAGTGCATGCTGATGCGATTAATTGTATTGAATGATATTATCATAGAGGGAATACATTTGTTTCTTTCATGAAAGCAGTGACAAAATTACTGATATATTTTGTTCCTGGGTGTTATTTTATAATGGTCGTTGTGTTATAAAAATTACATATATAAATACATATATATATGTAAAGAATATCCTTCACACCCCTATTTGTATACCTAACACACCTTACCCCATCGATTTCAATTGTTTGTCTTGTAAGTCCATTTTACTGAAGTTTTTTTTATATATATTAAAAGTTATATTTTAATGTAATACTCATACAGACTATAAGAGTGCTCCATGATAGTCTTGTAGGTCATTTAGAGCTTCATTTTGAGACTACAAATAAAGAAAATGACAACAATGGGGACATTTTCCAGACATGTTTTTAGAGAAGTATTATTTTTGTGGAAGAGAAATGTAAGCTGTAGGAGAAAAAAAAGAGTCATTTGAAGCCTAAGTAGTAGAAAATAAGATATGTCTAAAACATTACACGACTAAAATAAAGGTCGAGATGACTACCTGCAGACTTGGAAGATGCGATTAACATCACTGAAAAGTGTTGGAAACTGAAGAAATCATTGGGGTACATGTATTATAGCGGCACTTAACGTGCCGCTATAACGCTTCCCGCTTCGCCTCTTTACCGAGGCGAAGCAGGAAGCACTGCCGATGAGATGTATAAACATCTCATCGGCCGGAGAGGGGGAGCGTTAACTCCCCCCTCCGGCGCTACCCGCTAGAGACAGCAGCGCATCAGCCTAGTGCTGATGCGCTGTCTCTCTCTCCAGGCCGGCTCCACTGAGCATGCGCGGGATCTTGCAAGTATCGCGAGATCCCGCGTGGAGCCCTGGAGCCGGCAGCCGCCGCAGCAGGGACAGCGCTGCCCTGCTGTGGGGATAGGCTAACGCCAGGCTGTAGCTGTCGATAATGACAGCTACAGCCGGCCGAACGGTTATGCGTTATGACCGTTCGTACATGGCCCTGCCGTCGGCGCTGCTATCTTATAGATAGCAGCGCCGATAATGACACGGGCGCACAGCGCCCCTGTCATTTACCGCCCAGACCCCCGATCATACATCGGGGAGATACATATATCGGGGATCATACATCGGGGATACTTCGTACATCTCCCCCAATGAGTCATAGAGACCATATGCATCCCCAATTGCTGTAGCAAGAAAGAATACCCGTATGTGGATAGATTACCTCACTTTGAAGCAGCATACCATTCTGAGTCATTGTACAGTGACAAAGATTGATGAAGCATTGGTCTGTTTGCAAGGGATTCAATGGTTTCCAGTATTAGACTTGAAAAATTCCCATGAGCACAGAAGATGCTGAAAAAACTGCAATTATATGTCTAATGTGGTTTTTTTAGTTGTTGAAAACTCTTATGGAGCGTACACACGGTCAGATTTGTCAGACTTGTCAGATGAACGACTGAACGATTAAACGATTTGAACGATTTGGACGATTTGACCAAAGTTTTGAACGATTTGAACGATTTTTGACTGCATTAAAATGAATGGAATCGTCCAAGTCTGACTGCAAACCCATCAGATGTCAGATATCGTTATCTGACAAACGGGAACGCGCATCGTTGATCGTCCATCGTTCAGGCATGTCAGATATGAACGATTTTCCTTCAGATATGAACGACTGAACGATTTTTAAATCGTTATCGTCCATATCTGAAGAAAAAATCTGATCGTGTGTATGCACCATTACCTGACTTATGGAGCGTACACACGGTCAGATTTGTCAGACTTGTCAGATTTGTCAGATGAACGACTGAACGACTAAACGATTTGAACGATTTGAACGATTTGACCAAAGTTTTGAACGATTTGAACGATTGAACAATTTTTGACTGCATTAAAATGAATGGAATCGTCCAAGTCTGACTGCAAACCCATCAGATGTCAGATATCGTTATCTGACAAACGGGAACGCGCATCGTTGATCGTCCATCGTTCAGGCATGTCAGATATGAACGATTTTCCTTCAGATATGAACGACTGAACGATTTTTAAATCGTTATCGTTCATATCTGAAGGAAAAATCTGATCGTGTGTATGCACCATTACCTGCATTTGGGTAATTCTGAAAACCTCTACCTACCCTTGTGATTCCAATTGCAAACAGTCCTGAAAACATGCACCTGCCCTTGTCTTCCCATTATCGGGTAAGCTAAAAAATCTGCCTTGGCCTTTCAGCACTTTAGTCAATACTCCTGTCATCTGCAATCAGCTGGGGGTATCTTCTCTTCACATCTCCTAATGGTCTGCATGAGAAACTGTATCAGTAATACCCCTTTCACACCGCAAACCTGGCTCTGACCCGGAATTTTGAACACGGGTCCAACCTAGCTGCGACCCAGGTCAGCCCCCTTTCACACTGCACCTATGACAAGAGTTATTCCCGGGTCAGCCCTGAAAAACCCTATGAATGTCATTACAAATTGAATTTTTCAGGCACACAAAGATCACAAAAGGGAACACAAGGGAGGGGTGGGGACTGCTCACAACATTGCAGGAATCAGAGCTGATGGATTAGTACTGTGTAGCCCTGAGTTCATGTGTTTGTGCTTTACTGTTATTTGATTTAGCCAGAGAGAGCATGACGCAGCTTCTGGCAGCTTAGTGTACAGTACACTTCATTACTCCAATTAGCCATCACTGTAATGACAGTAGTATTAACCCCCTTCAAATTACCAGAAAGCTGCCTCTGCTGTTGTCTGCAGTGTGCTGCCTGTGGGTCTGGCTGTTGACGGCGTCACTGGCAGCTCCATGTTATGTGTTTGTTTTGTTTAGCTAAAACTATGATTATCTGAATTCTGATATCAGATGCTATGAAACGGTGTGGACAGTGTCAATGACTGTTGAAATATGTCTCTGGGCCAAACGGGATTCAACCAATGTCAGAGATTGATTCTGATGAGTTACATAGTATTATCAAACAGTATTTAATTAACTGTATCTATTAGAATTATTAAGTCAATACTATTACAGGGAAATCGGTTGTGTGCCCTGGACACTGAATTGAATTCTACACAGCCCAACATCTATGACACATGCAGCAAGAGCTATGTGACATTCTAATAAGTTGATATATGCTGAATAAGTTAGAATGTTGCAAGACAGATTGTCACTGTCTCCCCAGTTATGAGACTCTACCAATCGATACTGTGGTACTGACAATACACTGAACTAATGTATGACAAATAGAGCTGAGAGTGCTTTCCATTTAATTATAGCACAACCAACAACAGTGACATATGTACACCTCTGAAGTTTGATACACAGTAGCGTTGAGAATGCTTCCTATCCACTTATAAACTCAAACAGCAGCAGTGAATTACTTGCACCATCGTGGATTGATTAATAATCAGTAATATATAACCACTAATCTAATATTTTGATCTAAGGATAATTTATTAATCTAAGATATCCTTGATATATAAGATATAACTATTTGCATAACTATGGATGTGACTAGTTCCTAACCAATGATATTATTTATACTCATTTAACATTAACCAAATGTAAAGACACATTGGTAATTTGGCGTAGGATCTAAGCCAATCACATTTGTATAGTGGTGTGATATTTCCAGTTGAGAGGTGGAAGCAGCAACATATCAATAGATTTGGAGAACTCATATATTGAGGAGGATTAACATCATTAAAGCTATAATCTTTTTATATCGTAATAATAAGAACATTATCTGTGAGATATTATAATCAACATATGTCAATCTGATTATTGATACCCCACCAACAGGGAGAGGGTATCTGATTGCTCAGACATCATAGTATCCAAAAGGAGTAGGAATTAAATATTACCATCAATATTCCTATCTTGATAACAATTTAAATACAATAATATTTTACACAACAACACGTTAGTGGATCTGCCATTTTATTACATATGTATGTTTTGTTTGATATCAATCTTTTAACCTTATATTTCACTGTATATTCCTCTTAAATTGGGGACAATTATTTTAGGTAGTAACCAATAAAAGTTAAATTTTAATTTCTTAACTACTTTACTTGTGCGCCCATTACTATCAACTCTTTTTCTCTTTCCCAAGTATTAGCTTAAACTTAGTTGATTAGGGCTGCACCCCCACAAACATATGTAACACTGAATCAATATTATATAGGGGTTTCAAATCAATTTATTGATAGAGTGCAGATATATTTCTTTCCCTTTCCCTTGATTATGGACAACAAGTTAGACCCAGGAACATCCAATCAGTGGTATTTGCCAAGTGCTGGGTTGAAATGGTGAGTTTTTCTGTTGGCGCGTTCATACTTCACCTCGACCTGGCAATATACCAGATTACTTTTGCGATGTAAAAGCGGTATTATTTTCACATATTCTCCCCAACACACAGCCCTCTCATCACACATTCTCTCCAGCACACAACCCTCTCACATCACACATTCGCCCCAGCACACAGTCCTCTCTCATTATTCTCCCCAACACACAGCCCTCTCTCATCACACATTCTCCCCAACACACAGCCCTCTCTCATCACACATTCTCCCCAACACACAGCCCTCTCTCATCACACATTCTCTCCCCAACACACAGTCCTCTCTCATCACACATTCTCCCCAACACACAGCCCTCTCTCATCACACATTCTCCCCAACACACAGCCCTCTCTCATCACACATTCTCCCCAACACACAGCCCTCTCTCATCACACATTCTCTCCCCAACACACAGCCCTCTCTCATCACACATTCTCCCCAACACACAGCCCTCTCTCATCATATTCTCCCCAACACACAGCCCTCTCATCACACATTCTCTCCAGCACACAACCCTCTCACATCACACATTCGCCCCAGCACACAACCCTCTCACATCACCCATTCCCCCAACACACAGCCCTCTCACATCACACATTCTCCCCAGCACACAACCCTCTCACATCACACATTCTCCCCAACACACAGCCCTCTCACATCACACAT